>JAQSUU010000561.1:302500-2702500 GCA_038087645.1 Saccharum hybrid cultivar R570 | reverse complement strand
AAGAAATTACAAGCAGAAATGATTTGCACCTAAGGAATATAATATTGTATTGCTAAACAGGACCTAGAGAAAATTCTAGGCCCTAGGCATATCATCAGTGATGATTAATGAGTCTACTGTAGTCTACAGGTAACGTTCTGGAACTGTCTACTATACCGATTTTCGTTTTTTTTTTTGTTTCCAAGGCTTGTTCCAGACCCATGGTGGTGTACCATGTATCAAATAATATGAAATTCATGAATTATCGACGTCTATACCATGTATCATCAGCCTCTGGTGGAGAGTATCAAGCAGGAAGGAGTATAGGGAGAGAGAGGGGTTAGAAGCTGGGTATGCGGTTTAAACCGGTAATGCAGTTGGTTCTTCGGTTTAGGAAAAATTCGGTTTTGAAAAAGCTTAAAACCGATCGGTTCCGAACAAAAGGACGATTTTAGTTTTGGTTTCATCAGTTCAGTCTTCGGTTTCAACCGAGATTTCAGAGAACTTATCTCCTACACCACCCCCTGCCGCCGTTTGCAGCTCGTCCATCGTGCCAGCGCCGCTCCGCTCACTGCTCGAACGTGCGGCCACTAAGATCTCCTCGCAGCTCACTCGCGCAGCCGCGGTCCACGGCGCCTTGCTCGCAGCCTCATCATATCGCTCGCATGCGCAACGCCCTGTTCGCTGTGCCTTACCACTTGCACGCTCAACTGTGGCACCCGGCTCGCCGCTCACACGTGCTATCGCGGTGCCCCGCTCCTCACTCACCACTCACACCGGCGCTGCTTGCGAACGTGTGTTAGGGTTAGGGTTTGAAATGAGAAGAGTGAATAGGAGGCACGGAGGGTACGCGGTGGGTAGGGCTGGACAAAAAGCTCGTTAAGCTGGCTCGGTGGCTCGGTACAAAAGTGCTCCGATTAGACTTATTTTTCTTTTAAAATAAAAATGACTTGATTTGGAACGACTTTCAACTTCGGCTCGGCTCGTTAGACTCGGCTCGTTAGGCTCGTCATGAAGTTGGGTCTTAAACAATGCAGGAAATAATGATGAATAAGATTATACTAATTTCTAAAAAAGCTCGAAAAAAACTACGGTTGGCTCGATATCCAGCCCTAGCGGTGGGCTACTGCTTACTGGGCTTGGTGAGTTGTTGGGGCACGGTGGAAAAGGGCACAGGGACGGTTGGGCCACTGGACAGACGAGTGCTCCTCGATTTGAATATTTTTCGGCTTAGTTTAGGGGGTAGAACAGAAACCGAGCAAAAAACCGAAGCTCCTTGACGTTAAAACCGAATCTAAATAAAAAAACCGACATTTCAATTCGATTTCGGTTTGGTTCAGTTCGGTCCTTGATTTTCGGGTTAAACGTGCCCACCCGAGAGAGGGGGCACCGCCCCAAATGAATGGATGAGAAAATTACGCTGGAGCCAAAATACCAAAACAATGCAATCGTCTGGAACCATCCTCATATCATCCTATGCCCGGGCCCTTTATTCGCGTTGCACTTTCTCGCCACTATATAACTCCACGCGAGCAAGCCAAGAAGACACCACAAACAAACCGCAAAGCAAGCACGAGAGAAACCAGTCACAAGCAATGAACTCGCACGTCACCAAGTCGCTGCCTTTTCTCGTCGCCCCGGCTGAGGCCACGCCCGCCGGCGCCCTCCCCCTCACCGCCATGGACAGAGCTCTTGCTTCCCTGCCCATGGCAGCCCTGTTCGTCTTCGAGAACCCCATCGATCAGCCGGCCGCATCAGGAGAGCTCTGTCCCGTGCGCTTGTTCCCTACTACCCAATGGCCGGCCGCCTCACCGTGACCGGCGACCAGCTGAAAATCGCGTGCACTGCCGAGGGCGCAGCGTTCGTTCGCGCGTCCGCGAGCTGCACCCTGCAGGAGGCCAGGCTTTCCGGCCCGCGTCCAGTGGTCACCGTCGAGGACCTCACTATGAACTACGCCGGCCAGTACAGCACGGATCCGCCGTTGCTGCTGGTGCAGGTGACCGAGTTCTCCTGCGGTGGCTTCGTCGTCGGGGTGACGTGGAACCACGTCGTCACGGACGGCGCCGGGATGGCGCAGTTCTTGCAGGCCGTCGGCGAGTTCGCCCGCGGGTTCCCTTCTTCCCTTTCCGTCTTGCCGGTGAGGGTGGACCCTACCCTCCCTGAACTACCCCCACCGATAACCACCATGACCAAAGCACTCGTCGGCAGCCAGCACAGCGACTTCCCGTCCTCCTACATCACTGTTCTCCTGAGCTTCATCAACCGCGTCAAGGACGAGTTCCGTCGTCGTCGCAGCGGCGGTGGCGGCGGACAGGAGGTGGCGCCGGCGTCGTGCACTGCGTTCGACGTCTTCACCGCCGCCATATGGAAGTGTCGTGCGCGCGCGACGATCGCCAGCGCCGCCAGCCAGGACGCTCCCACGGCGCTCACCTTCACGGTGAACGTGAGGAAGCCGGCGAAGGCCAAGGACGGCTACTACGGCAACGTGTTCGCCTTCGGTCTTGCTGCGTCGACGCTACGTGAGGTCGCCGACGGCGACATCGTGGACCTCGTGAGGCTGGTCAAGGACGCCAAGGCCAAGGCACGGGTCGACACGTTCGCTGACGGAGCGGCGTACATCGCCGACGAGATGGGCGGCCGGCTCAAGGGCCTCGACGGGTACGACACCCTGTACGTGACGAGCTGGTGGAATCTCGGCTTGGACGACGTCGACTTCGGCAGCGGCGGGGCTGAGCGCGTCATAGGGAACGTGGAGCGCAAGGTGGTGCTCTGCGTCCTGTGCGGGAGGAAGGACAAGGCCGAAGGCGTCGCCGCCATGGCGCTCTGCGTCAAGCAGGAGCACGCGGAGGCCTTCCATGCGGAGCTGCAAAGCCTCAAGTGAGGCGGATAATATGAATGATGTCTTTGTAGTTTGTTGCTAGTGCACACAAAAATGTAGACTTGCCCGTAGAATCGCGCATAGTATACGGCGTTGCCGTGGGCTGTACATGTTAGCGGCTACAATGACATTGAGGGTAGTGCGACTATAAATAGATGATATATAAAGGAACTTAATTATCAACTAGGATCATGCCTGGTCGTTGCAACGAGGCAAAAAAGTAATATCATGATTGTTGACATTGGATTGCGATCCAAATCACACACCGGTAATGTAACATCCCGGTTTTTCAAGTGACTAAAAATACGAGCTTTTTAAAAATTTTCCTGCAATCGTGTGTAGCATGTAGTCTCTAGGTCGAACCCGAGTCTAACCTACTAACAACTCGTTGCACTCATCTAGAATTGCTTGTAGGAAGTGCGTGTATTCCTGTGTAGTCTCCTTGTTTGGGTCTTGTTCGTGTCTAGAGAGCACAAATCCGTAGTAAGTTCCCTGTCGAATCACCTTTAAATTCATCTACGATCTCTTTTCGAGTAACATCTCAATTTCATTCGAAATTTTCCCAACCTCTTTGAAACTCCGACCTCAAGATTCCCCTTGAAATTCCATTTCAAATTCTCTAAATCTCTCATTAAAAAGGGAAATTCCTTTCCTCCCTTCCTCTCAAACCTCCCTTGAATTCCCTCCCAAACTCCTTTCAAAATTCCTAAATCATCCTTAAATCCCTCTCAGAAATCTTTTCCCAAAAAGGAAAACTCATTTTCCTTTCTTCACCCTCAATTCGGCCAGCTGAACCAACACCTCCTTTCCTCTCCAACTCAGCCAGCCCGCCCGGCCTTTTTCCTCTCTGGCCCGAACCGGCCAAGAGGCCCAGCCAGGCCTCAGCCTCTTCTTCTCACGAGGCTCAGCTCGCCCCCTTGGGGCCGTCTCTGCATTTCCTTCCGCAGGCCCAACCAGTGCGCGCGGCACCACCGGCCCAAGGCCCAGGCCGCCCGCACCAGCGCCCCACCGGTAACCCTAGGCTTGAGGCGCACCCAAACCACGACGCCGCCGCTCGGGCTCCGACCAAAAGCGCATGCGCCTCACTTACCCACCCCGCAATAGGTGCCGCGTGTCCGTGGCACGGACGACGAGAATCGCCGCCGTCCACTGTGTTCGCGCCCTAGAACCCTAGCACCCGCGCCCCGATAAATACTGCGGCTACCGCTCTCTATTCTCCTCCCATCCGCCGCCGCGCACGCAGCCGGCCTCCCTCCTCACCGTGTCGTGCCCTCACCTCACCAAATCGCCTCAACGTTCCCGCAGCTGCTCTCCCCTCCTCGCTAATGCCAGCGTCGAGCCTGGCTACCCCGACGTCGTGACCCACCACTCCGCCATCTCTCTCCCTCACCCTCGCATTCAACAGCAGCGAGCACCGCCGCCCGGCTCCTCTCCGTGGACGCCGAGCCGCGCCACCACCATCTCCCGCTCGCCACTGCGATGTTGTTGTTGTCCACACGCCAACTTCTCGCCGAGCTCCTCCGCGCGCCGAGCCTGCACCGCCGAGTGCTCTCTGTCCGCGTACTGCGAGCACCACCACCCCGATGAGCCCTCTTCTCCACCGTGACCGTGCGAACCCACGTCCATCCACTCCTCCCACGTCGGGCTTCATCGGGACTGCGACGTTGTGCTTCCTGACTACCTCAGCGTCGTGCCTCCCCGCTCTGCTCTGTGGAAGCCGCGATGCCCAGCCCGCCTCGCCGTTTCTCCTCTGCTCCGGCCAATTGTCACCGAGCAACAGAGCACCAGCCCGGGCCACTTCCTCCACACCGCAACGCCATACCCGCCTCGCCATCGGTCGTCGTGCTCCACCACCGGTGAGCTTTCACGGTCAAAGTTGCCCCTTTTGCTCCACTCCCTTGCTAACCTCGCTGATGGCTGGCCCTCGTACCATGCATCTACACTATCGTAGGGGGAGCAGACCACCCTGTTCACCACCTTGCCGGACAATGCCGCCACCTTGCCAGAGGACTACAGCACCACTTCACCGTGGATCGCCATCTGTGTCCGGCCTTCGAGCCGTGAAACTTGCTGTGCAGGGGAGTTTTCGTGGGAGCTAGACACTGTTGCCAAACCTCGTCGATCGGCCCTGGCCACGTCCAACGACCCACGGCGAGCCACAGCCTGCTGGAGCACCCCGCCACAGCCCTACTACGTCAAGGTTGGGCATTTGAACCTTGCCGGCGCCAACCTTGGCGTCGGCAAGCCCTTGTTTCTTATTTTCTTTGCTCTCTTGTTTATGCGATACTTGATCTAACAATATTGAATACCCGCACATGTTCATGACCATCTACTTGATATCTATATTTATCTATCTTGTGCATGTGTCGTGCCTTCGCCGCCGGTCTACTTATCTTTATCTACCTCGCTATGGATAAGTGCTACTCCAAGTCATTCATGAGTCGGTTGTTGTGTGTGTGTGGTGGTTCCTTGTGAGTGTTTGTGTTATTGTTTGTTGGTGGACCGTGCCTTCAAGCCGGTCGAGAGAGCGAGTGTACGAACGTTGCGACCGCGAGCTCGCCTTGCCATGGCCGTAACGTCGAGCATATCCCTTCTCTTGTGTTTTAGTTGTCTTCCGCCGAACTACGATCGTTAGCTCCTGTTCTCGTCCCTTGGACGTGGTCATTGTGGACTCGGACTCGATGTCGTTATCAACGCGGTTTTTACCCGCATGATTCGAGCCCTCCGTGACCAACACTATTGGGATAGGAATCAGGGGACAACCTTTGTATATCGACGGATGCCAACCCATGTAGGTTGAGCTCATGACCGCGAGTCACCTCGACATGGCCATTGGGCTTTACCTCTTTTGTTCACTTGTTTTATCCTGACCATCTCGTATGCTTGTGCCACCTGGACCATAGCGTTCTTTTGGATCTAGCGATGATAACTGTATCGCTATGAACCCAGGAAATTGCAAAGTGCCGCTCTAGTTGCACATAGGTTGGGGTGCCCTACGAGTGGGTTTGGATCATGGGACCGTGCCTCTTCTTTCAACCCTTGTCTGTACCATGACGAGTTGGTCGAAGGAGTGCGGGTTCCATTCTTTCCTCTTCCTCCCTTGTTCTCAATCCCCGTTGATCCAGTAAGATGTGGATTGAGCCCTTGGTTTGTTTGGCGTTTGTTGCTCTCTTGATTTCATTCCTCCGATTCCCGTTGTTACAATGGCAAGTGGATTAAAGGAAGATGAATCTTGTGTCTCCTGCCGGCTTTTGGCTCTTCCGTGCTTAAGCCCTTGTATGCTTGTACCTATTAGACCATAGCATATCTTCGGTTCTTGCGGTGACAACCGCACCGCTAAGAACCCTAGGGATGCCTTAGTGCATTTAGTGCACCTAGGTCTTGGTACCCTACAAGTAGTTGGGCACTCGTGCTCTCTTGTGTGTCACTTCTTTCGATGCCCCGTCTCTTGCCATGGTGTGTGTGTGTGTGCAATGGAAGAAGTATACCACCTCTCTTCTCTTATCCCCCATTCCACCCTCTCTCGGTTCTCGTCAATTATAATGGCGTACGGAGTGGGAGAACGGAACTTCTCCTACTTGTAGTCCTTTTGGTTCTCATCAGTTTCCATGATGCTCGGATCGAAAGCCGCGAGCCGTGGTGTTTGCTTAGGATGAGCTAGGGCCTATGCCATTTCTATTTAAGTCGTACAGGTCGACACAATCGACCTGGGAAGTACTGGCTAGGCTAAGGCATAAGCTTGTGCTTAGCAAACAACCACTCTTGTTCTTTTCGCCCAGGGATCGGACATCCGCCAGAGGGCTAAGTCGTTCTCCCTTTTGTGCTCTTCCAGTGTAGTTGCTCTTTCAGTGCTTTGTTGCCTTTCTTTTTGCAGTCTTCTGGATTTAGTGGTCTGATTGCTCTTTTGCTTGTCGCTGTATCGAGGTAGTTGTGTCAAGGATAGCGATGATTGGATCAGGACCGTTGGAGGAAGGACATGCGGATGGAGGAAGGACTATGGAGGAGTACGACTACAAGTGCACCGAGGATCTCAGATATGACTTTAACAGGTGTTCCACGTCCCACCCAACCTCGTAGAACCTAATAGACATGCTACATGTAGATGCTAGTGCTTTACTTTTATGCAAATGAACTGTGATAGGTTGCATGGTAGATTGCTTGTAAGCCATTACCTTGTCGCAACCTATTCCCCTGCACACCCGCTGTTAGGCTAGACGCTCGCATTCTACTTACTGTTTTACTTTCACTACGCATTATACCTGTGATGTGATGCTTGGTGAAGGAATAACGTGAGTGGATAAGGCACGTGGTGCCGATAACTTGGTAAAACTGGATAATGAACTTGGGGAGATCTTGGCGTGCATCTTGGGTGTGTGGTGAGGGTTGAGTCGATCAGACAGGATTCTACGACGAGTCTTTGGGGCAAGTCATGCCGAAGGGGTGCGACCTGGGCATCCCTCGTGAGAGGTACCTGTGGCGGGTGCATGTGTGAGCAGACAGGGTGTTGGTTATCCCCGGTGGAGGTGCCATCGGGGCACGGGGTGTTGGTTATCCCCTTGAGAAGATATCCTGTCCGATCCCCCTAAGGACTGGTATGTCTTGAGAACCGGAATCATAGGACCCTTTGTGCACACCACTCGCTCCCGATGGGCGGGAGACGATTACCCGACTGATTAGGGCGGTGCCACTACTACTAGGTTGGAAGGTGATAGTGTAGGGAGGTACGGGCATGGGGGCCATACCCTCCTAAGACAGCGTAGTGACCTTGGGGGCCCGGTACTACGTCTCACAGTCTCAGCGTTTCGGTGGACTCCGGGGTGGCCCAGAGCTGAGTGGTATGGTGGTACCATACCGGTTGGGAGGTAGTCGGCATCAGCCTAGGCGGGGCACCGCCGATGATGGTGATCTTGTGGATTTCCAGGTGTACATGCTCTGCAGAGTTGATCGATCTATACGTATAGTCGCGTCCGCGGATATGGACATTCCTATGACCTACGCTTCACTTGATTAGAGAGAGGAGTCCTTTCTACCTTTCCCCTGGTTTTGGTGTTGGATCCGGCTTTGGCCGTTGAGGCAAGGTACGAGCGGGAGTCGTCCTTGCCGCCTAGAGAGAGTGAGAGTGTGGTGAGATGTGTGTGATGGGATGGGAGAACATGTGGTTGAGATGGATTAAAACTTGATGAACTATTATTATAAAATATTGATGAACTTGCATAGGAAACCTACAACCATATATAGGCCTTTTGATCTACCCTTACATTCCACTTACCACAAAAGCATACGCAAAAGCATAGGGTGGGAGACAGTGGCTAGTACAAATCGTACTGATAGATTTTGGACAGGTTTGGACGAAATCTGCAACAACCACGAGGACTTGGATTAGGTGGTCTCGTTCCTACGCTCGAGTTTGGTTCGGAAGATGAAGTCCGTGCCGTTGACATTCTACGCCAACTCTGATGATTGCCCGTGAAGGAGGAGCCTTCACCTGCTGATGCGCTACAACGACTCTGATGAAGACGCGTGTGTTTCCGCTAGAATACAATGTAATAGATGTGTTAACCAGTGTTGTAAAGTCTTGTAACTTGTAATTCTACGATGTATGACTACGGTATCAGCTGATAATTGATAATGTGATGGATTGCTCTCGTGATCTACTACATTATAAATCGTATCTGTGGATTTTCCCTTGAGAAAAATCGAGATCGTTTCAGGTAAGGGTTAGCACGTCCTAAGTTGCTAGCAATCTATCATATTTTCTCCATTTTTCTTTCTTATAAGAAACACAAGAATCAAAATTGGATTACATTCTTTATACCAGTAGAAATACACGTGCGGCATGCACATGTATATAAAAAAAATGAGTTAAATGCATGAGAGGCCCTTGAACTTGTCAGGGGATGTCACTTAGGTTTCTGAACTTTGAAAATAGATTTCTGAATATATAAATTTGTTGATTGATACACCGCAGGTCTATACTTGCCACGTGGTAAAAAATTATGCATTGAACCCCTTGAAAAATATGCCCTATGAACAGATCGGCTCCTAAACCGAACCTCCTCCTGCGTGCGCTGCTCTCCAACTTCCTCCGCGCTCAGGCGCGCGCTGCCCTTTGCAAAAACACCAGCCTGAACTGGTACTTCGCCAAGAACAAGCACATGCTGGTGACCAACTGCATCTTCCGCGTGGGCAGCTGCTGCTCCTGGCGATCCTGGCATCACTGCTGCTCGTGTGCGTGCCGCCTGTTGGTCGTCGTGCTGTTGTACCTCCTCCTCCCGCCCGCTGCTCTCCAACTTCCTCTGCGCTCAGGCGCGTGCCTCGCCGGCGAACAGGTGGGTCGCCTGCAGCACCGCCTCCCTCTACTATGTCCACGCCAACATGTGCGCGCTGCCTCCACGTGCGCATCGCATCGCGGAGAGCGTGCCGCGCCACTCCGACGTGGTGCGCAGCCTAGCGTGCTCCTCGTACCTGAAGCCCCCGCGGCAGGGCCTCTGCAACTGCCTCTGCGACGCCTGCGGCTGCTGTGGCAGGGGCCCTCCACCTCCACACTCCTGACAATTTGAAGGACGCCTTCTCCTAGAGCTGTGAGCGCGGCGTTGTGCAAGCGCGGCTCGCTGAAGCCTGCTGAGGTGAAGGGCAAGATCATCGTTTGCAACGTGGTAGAACGGAACGTACTGGCCAAGGGGCTTGTGGTGAAGCATGCAAATACGAGCATACCTTAAGGCTTAAGTGTACTTTCTACGTACTCCCTCCGTTCCAAAATATAAGTCGCTTTGACTTTTTTGGTTCATCTATTCCACTATATATTTTTGACTTAAATGAGGGACGAAGAGTCCCAACCTGATCCATTGCTATAGATGCCGGGGACGATCCCTGTAGGTGAACAGGGGCTTCGAGGAGCCCGGAGTTGCAGCCATTGGCAGCTATAGTTACATGATCACAGAAAAAGGGGGGAAGAGCAGGGATTACATCAGCTGGAAGGCACTCCAGAAAGCATACAGAGAGGTGGATTTCCTAGGGATGCGACAGAGCCACAGCTCAACAGAAACCTAGCACGCTGTCGTCAAGCGATCAATGCATGGGGCCATGCGCCTGAAGACCACGTCGTGTCACTGCTTCCAAAGTTCCCAGCAAAGGAGGAGGATGAGACTTGGTTGTGCAGCGTCGGGAATACTTGACGGCGCATTGGTGGTCCAGAGAACATCCACCTTGGCTACGTCAGCGTTCCTCGATCCGATAGCGAAGGGACATTCAGAGATCATGTGATCCGTAGTCTCGCTGCCTCCATTGCACAGCTTGCAGATGTCGCTATCCACGACCTTCTTCTTCAGCAGGTTGGCTTTGCACTGACTGCGGTTCTGCACAAGTAGCCAAGCAAAAAACCTCACCCTGGGCGGTGCGAAATTGTTCCAGACGAATGCGAAGAACGGCGATTTCTGATTTCCTCGTACAAACGCCTCATATATAAGCTTTGTGGACAGCTTGTGATCAGCGCCCTCCATCCCGCATGTCCTCTCATCAGCATCAGTTGTCAGAGCAACAGCCTGGAGCATTTCCTCCGGTTCTTCCAGTTCGGCGGCGGCCCTGGTGGTGAGATGGGGCTGCATGAGGTTGGCAAGCCCAACCTCGACCACCTCCTGAACCGAGTCCTCCCTGCCGGTGAAGTGACTGAACAGAGCGGGGTACATGACGGACAGAGGGAGCCCGTCAGCCCATAGACTGTGCCAGAAGGACGTCGACGCTCCATCGCCCACAGCCACCCTCGAAATACTTCTGTACGCCGGCAGCAGCTCACACAGGGCGTCCCAGTGCGGCCCTTCCAGCCCCCCTCGTAGGTCGGACAACCTGGTGTGTTGAAGCGCCCAGGCCCACGACGACTCGCCCGGGTGGTGGAGTCTATGGATCAGTTTCAGCAGGAGACACGCGTTCTGGGTGTCTAATCTTTCGCTATATATCTAGACATATTATTATATCTAAATGCAGAGCAAAATAGATGTACTAAAAAAGTCAAAGCGACTTATAATTTGGAATGTAGGGAGTATATAGTAAATACTAGTAGTTCAGTAGTACTGATAGTACTATATACATGTACATTAGGCCACATCGATGCAACAATAAAGGCTAGGCTGAGCGTGACACTGACACCTGCGCCCAAGATGGCAGGATTCTCATCCCATGGCATAAACGCCATAACTCCGCAAATTAGCGTTGCTCTGACAATAACGGGCAATATACATATATCAGACGAATGCGAAGAACCGCGTATTAGCGTTCATTTCATTCAGTTTCGACCGATATATATATCCCGGTACAGGTTCGAGCCCCTTCTCAGCAGCCGCCGGGTCGTGGAGCATCTCAGACACCGGCAGCACCTGGGGACCCAGCGTGGTGATGTGCCTCCGGAGTCCGGAGCGCCGCGCCGGCGACGCGGACCAGGTCCTTGGTGATGAGCGCCACGCCCACGTTGCACTCCTCGTCCTCCATCAGCAGCGCCGCGTTGAAGGCCGCGTCATCCACGCCGTGGTGCGTCCGCAGTGTTCGCACCAGCTCCTGCTTGCGTCCGCGCGCCGGGACGGGACGTCCATCACCAGCGCCGCTGCGCTGCCCTGCGGAAGATGCAGTTGGTCACCAGCATGTGCTCGTTCTTGGCGAAGTACCAGTTCGAGCTCGTGTTCTTGCAGAAGGGGCAGCACGCGTGCCTGATCGCGGGGGAAGCTGGAGAGCAGCGCGGGCAGAAGGAGGAGGTTTAGGTGCTGATCTGTCCGGGGGACATATTTTCAAGGGGTTTAGTGCATATTTTCTGCCACGTGACAAGTATAGATCTGCGGTGTATCATTTAATAAGTTTATGTACCCAAAAAAGTATTTTCAAAGTTCAGGAGCCCAAGTGACACCCCATGACAAATTTAAAGGCCTCTCATGCATTTAACTGCAAAAAAATCATACGCAATGATGAAAAAATCTATTTTACAATTTAATCATTGTATGCTCACTCAACCAGGGTGCAAGGTAGGAGACATGATATTAGTATATTGCCCGTGCTAATGCTACGGGAAACAATACTTATAATTAATTGATGAAAAACTATATAGAGAAATTTACGCTTCCATTACTAAAGTGTGTTCTCGGAGGTTGGTACATTTAATAAGAGTATACAATAGGAGAGCATTATGGCAAGAGCACACATGCATCACTACATCAAAATTTAAGTTAAGTTTCTTTTGCCGTGTTCTCTTCCTTGAGCCGGTGTTCGAACAGGGAAAAAAAAAGGAACTACAATTGCAAATGCAAATAATGTGTTACGATCCTAGGCAACAAAAATGAAATTTTCTTACTTCTAAAATGGTATTACATATTGACAAATAACTCCACATTGTGCTTTCTCAATAGCAGACAGTAACAAAAAAAATGGGCATAAGTAAGATCAAATTATTACAAACATTGGTGGCTAGCTGCCTAGGAGCCTTTCCTCCCATGAAATCGCTAGAAGTTTGCTTAGTCATGGACAGGCATGACTTCTGTCACACAGTAAATTACCACCTGGACAGGCATGACTTTTGTCACACAGTAAAGAACCATAGAAATCCATAGGCATGGCAAGTGCCACCAAGGAATTCCGGCAATTCACTGAGCATTTTTTTTTTACAAATGAAACAATACTCATAAGCAACAAATTAAGAAAACAAATTCCCTGAAAGTAGTAGATTGAACATCACTTACCTAGCGTCAATTATTTCAAACAGCATACTTTGGTATTTGTTCCCAAGAACCTAAAAACATAATAATATCTTAAACATTAAGCAATGTTATCAACCAAAAAAAAGTTCTATAGTCTGTGCCTCAGTGAAAACTTACATGTATCTTGGCAAAAGTTTTGGGATCAAGGACCTAATGGTATTCCATAGTAGCCGGAAGCCCGGACCAGCATTATTGACAATAAACATTTGGTATAGAGTCTAGAGATGCAACAAATGATTCCAAGCAATTAAAAAATAGTAACAAAGAGTGTAAAAAGGAATTGAGGCTCATACCTCTGGGTAGTTATCATTGTTTATTTTCTGGGTTCGCTAAATTTTGAACTTTATAGGTTATTGTTTTAAGATAGGAGCCAGATGAAAAAAAACTTCAAAGTCAACTTAGTCAAACTTACATCAACAGAAAAGGGAACCAAGGCATACATACATGTCTGGACATGCAGTCTGGTTCTTGCCGCATGCTTCCCAGCTAGCCACTTTGCTCCGACCATTCTCCCTACTACAGACCGAACGAAGGTCTCAATGATTAACACTTAGCGTCTCTCTCTTTGTCCCTATCTATAGAAACACTTAATCCTAGTTCCATACTGTTATGTTTTTCTTCAGGGTGTCGATATAACCTTACATGGTGTAGAACAGTCTGCTTGTCAGATGTAAATCCCACATGAAGTGGCTCTAAATAGATTAACCACCATGAGAAAGTCATGGATAGGCATGACTTCTGTCACACAGTGAAGACTGAAGAACAGCCATAGAAGACAGACAACTGCACTCATGGATAGGCAAGCATTAGAAGACCAATTCATCAAAATGGTCTGCAGCACTCTTCACTCGTGCTTACTGCTTAGTACTACAACAAAATTTCTTGCATCACCACTGCAAGTCTATTAAATAGCAGCATAAGCCTCTCTATAAATAGACCACTTATCTAAAACCATCAATTTTGGCATGTACGCCTACAGGAGCCCATTTCAGCATCCAATGCATGGATCCACCAATTTATTTTCTTAATAGTTAATAATGAAATGGAGACAATAAAAACATAATTCAGTGTTACTATTTATAGCAGTGTCAACTTCCTCGCTAGAGAGACTTAGAACATGCTAAGCTAGACCACCTTTTTGTAGTATGATACAACCGACAAAACCAACCACTAATAATTAACCAATTAGCAGTTTGCAGCTAAGTTTCGAAGCACAACTACACAACAAAATTGGAATTCAGTGGACATAACCGATCAACAAAATTTTCACTGACAAAATCTCTACTGTAAGGATCCGGTGGACATACCTGATCAGCAAACATGCTATCCTTTGTATTGGTCTTAGGGGGTGTTTGGTTCCCGCGTCTAAACTTTAGTCCTTATCACATCAAATGTTTAGACACATGCATGGAGTATTAAATATAGACTACTTACGAAACTAAATGCACATATTGAGACTGATTTGCGAGACAAATTTTTTAAGCCTAATTAGTCCATGATTTGACAATATGGTGCTACAGTAAACTTGTGCTAATGATAGATTAATTAGTCTTAATAAATTTATCTCGTAGTTTACTAACAGAATCTGTAATTTATTTTTTATTAGTATCCAAACACCCCATGCGACACCCCATGTAACATCCGATGTGACACCAACTAAACTTTAGCACCTGCAACCGAACACCCAAACAGGGTTAATTGGAATTCTTCCTGCAGATAATATGTCAAAGCCCCCAGGAGAGACTAGACATCATGGTTTCATGGAAACAAAACTGTCATTCACTACCACTTCACACTCAAAGAAATTAGTAGAACTTACAGACCTTATTAATCAAGCCATCATCAACCACAGCGCTGCTAATCTTCTTTAAGAGCTCATACAGAGCCTCATCGTGAACTGCAGAAGGTCGAGTTCTGTCATATCTCTACACCTCAAAAATATGTATTGTTGAGGCTGCAGGTGGATCTCAGTGTGATATGAGTTGCAGCAGCATTTTGAGAGAGAAAGCTCATTCCCTATAATTTTGACCATTGAGCTTCACATCCATGGGAGGCAAGCAAAAGGAAAAGGTCGTAGGCACGGAGGATGACGCAGCAACACTAGGAGATGTAGCTAGTGGCACCATGGTAGAGGCTGGCGGTGGAGAATGGACCGGCACAGCAGATCAGCAAAATCAGCAAAGCAGAATGAACAGCGAAGCAGAGCAGAACGAAACAGCAGCAGAGCAGCATGGACAGCAGCAGAGCCAAAGAGGAGGAGAGCAGATGGGCACAGCAGCAGAGTAGCACGGACAGGAGCAGAGCAACACAGATAGCTGCAGAGTAGCACGGACAGCAGCAGAGCAACGGAGAGGAGGAGGATCACTTGCTGCAGGATGCAAAGGAAGGAGAGCCACACCAGAGAGCCACCTCAATCGGCGACACAGAAGAGCGTGGCCCCTACCCACCAAGGAGGAGCAAACAGCAGAGGGAGAAAAGGGCGACCCTGAGGAGGGGCGCAGAAGGAAGGTCGACGCCGCTGTATGAGGTAGCCGCCAGCTGCCTGGGTATACATCAGCTGCTGGATGAGGCTGGGAGAACTTGGCTCTGTTGCCAAGTTAGAAAGAATGACCTCACACCCATCTATTGAGTATACGGTTCCAGTATATACAAGTATGGACTAAAATGGGCCATAAGGCCTACACGGGCCAGAAAGAGAGAAGACACATGTCTGCATATTAACAGCTTGAACTATTGCTGAATGCAAGTAAAGTGATCAAAATCACTTCATCAGGTTTAATGATATAGGATTTCCCTTGAAAAATGTTATAGGAAAACTTTAAGAGACTGCCCAGTGATGAGAAGATAAAGGGCCGCTGTTGATGGATGATACAACTGGACGCATAATTTTTTTTCTTACTAAAAAAAGCTTGGCAAGAACATAGAAGTAGTGTTTGTTTCCTTACTGTAGTATTGTTTGTCAAACATGATCAAAAGAAAACATTAAGATAGACCTCTTTGTAACTCAGATATTTAGCAGAAACCACTTTTTGAGCTACGGAGAGACCAAAACTCCATATGTACCATTGCAGTGATAATGAATCAAGTTCTTGCTTGCAAGATCGGAGGCATCCACATCAAAAAAAACACAGCCAGTATAAGGCCAACAACACAAACTCCAATAGCAATCAACTTCCTCACCCCATATTTTGTCTTCAAGATCCAAGTGAGCACAATGACACAGCGACACAGGAAATCAACCAAGAATCTAGCAGAATCACACTCGTCAAGGATGTGCATACTGATAAGCCTTCACATATATGTAAAGAAATAAAACTCAAAGTTGAAAATATTTAAAACACCACCGAAATACTTTGGTCACATCATAAGGAAACAAGCTGGCTTAAGATAATAATGAGCCATGGTGATGAACTATGAAAGCTACTCTCATGTTTCAGGTGTAGATTCCATATTTTTGTCATGCCACAAGATTCTGTTCCAAAACATATGGCAAAGTAAGGAATTAAAATCGCCAAAAATGTCTTGATTTGATTATTAAAAGTGAAGGTTAGTTGTTATGCATGGAAAGCACTACTCCAGGCGAAATAAGTAGGCAACCAAGTTGATGCCGGACCTGGCGCAGGGAAATAGAATTTTTTTATATTTGTTGTCAAAAACTGTCTGATCAACTAATGTTGGATGCATAACTTGCTACTTTAATTTACCCATGGAACATCTCCTGGCCATTTGAAAAAAGGACTGAGCATGAGCATTCAAACATCTTAACACCCAGATATGGATGACTATCATCTATCATCAGTTTTATGTTCCCTTATCTAAAAATTTTAGAAAAAATGAACATTTAGAACAAATCAACCTGGAGTTGAAAAATGGAAATTTTCATCAGCGATATAATTTACATTCTAGCCCTGAATTGGACAAGATCTCATTCATTGTGTCCCTATATATGCACAAGAAATACTACCGACCATTAATTTATCCCCTCAAACACAGAAAGCTCAGACAGTTTGAAAGAGCCACCCATGATTATATGAATGACAGAACAATTGAAGTGACTACAGATTGTTACCTTACTGTCGGTGCAGTTGTGCCTGATCTCATTAGTGATTTTGAGAAAGCAATTGCATATCCGAAAGTAGAATTCGTAAAACTAAATTCATGGCTAATTTGGCAGAACTGCATAAATAGAGAAGATGTAATTGTTGAATGATTGATCATGTAAAAAAGGTTCAATCAGATTAACAGAGCCAAGACGACTCAAAACCTGCTACCTTTTAGGCACAAATTGTCTGGTAAAATCCAGCATCAGATGAGCTCTTGCACCTGCTCCTTCCTCATGTGCTTGATTTCTATCTCCTCATCAACTTGTAGAAAAACATATCATACCATTGTCTTTGTTTACGGCACTTTTTTTTTTGAAACAATGGTAGTTTATGGCACTTTTGATACCCAGTTTTTGGCATCTCTTGCAAAAGTTTGTGTTCTCAAGGTATAGGCAAACAATTATTATGGAATCTAGCACAATGCTCTAACCTCCAGCAAACAAAGAAAATTAACTAAATATATGCAATCATTTAAAGCCGGGAGAGTACTCTCTCTGTCCCCAAATAAATCAATTCCTAGAATCCGTGCCAGTTGAACTTTTTTAAGTTTGACTAAGTTTATAGAAAAGAGTAACAACATTTATGACAATAAATGATCATATTATGACACATCTAATGATACTAGTTTGATATCATAAATCTTGATGTTTTTTCTAGAAATTTGGTCAAAGTTTAAAAAGTTTGACTTAAGACAACTCCAGGAATCTATTTATTCATGGACAGAGGGAGTACATTATTAGAAGGTCGCAACTTGTTGTTAGTGTCTCAAAACATGTTTATTGACAGCATCTCTCAGTGTCTCACAATCCTTCTGGACATTGTAAACCAGGTGTTAGATCTTCACATGCTAAAACCATGGCTGCATCATCTGGACCTCATTGTCAATAACACATTAAAACAATAAAACAAGACAATCACCTTTTAGCAATTACTTCTGTAAAACAAGTAATATAGGCGGTATTTGTTATCTACCAGGGCATGAAGTAACTAAAAGTAATAGTTTAGTTGAAGTATTATTGGAGCTCACATATGGCATAGTTCAGCTTGGTATATACAGCACATAAAAGACTGGACTTGATGAAAATCTTAACAGCCATCCTGAAAGCACAAAACAATATCAGAACATTATTATTAGTAATCTTTTGTAAGGGAAAAGATGGTACTCAATGAGCACAAATAGACAAACATTTGTTGCAATGGAGAGGGTCGTCTAGTGCTATATGCCACATCCGAAAACAAGTATTACTGTCTCATAGAGCTTTATTATTAAAATGGAACTGGTAATTACCAGCCACCTAGAAATAATCCAATTAGACAATTTGGTGAACCTATCTCTAGAAAAAGTTCCAACAAACACCACCAGTGCTTATTGTTGCTATAATATTGATGATGACAAAGTTATTAGGCACAAATATGATGGACTGAGCATTCTATACAAACTCTTTATACTTGTTAGTTCCATGAGCCTTGTTTTTTCAAGCGTAGATAATCTGTTTGAAACACATCTCTTTTACAAAAGATCAAAATCAATTAAAAGTATAGCATTTTGTGTCATTAAAAATGAAAATGGTTCTTCATTAAATCAGAGCATTTTAATATTCAAAGAACAACTCATAAGTACTGAACTGCCCCAGTGTGTCTTGATCCTCTGACAACCCAAAGTTTCAAAATATTAAGATTTATGATCCAAATCTATCCTGAAATATTCTTGAAACTGAATTCACATTGAACCATTTCAATTTTTCATAGGCCTCCCATGAGCTAAAAATGCAAGTTTTCCTTCCACCTTTCTGCCATTGATCAATTCTTCCAAAAAAAAAATGCAGCCGAAACCAAATAAACACCAGAGTATCACTTCTACAGCCCAATACTACTTTCCACAGGGAATAGAGATGTCAGACTTGTAATGATAACTGGAGTCTCTATTTCTGAAACATTTAAGCATATGTCAAGTTATCAAGAAGTAGAAGGAATATGGAACGACGCTGCATATAATAGAAGATCTTTCAAAGAACAATCATATATAGGAAAAATGTATGTCCCAAACCAGGTAAAGTTCTTTGCAATTAATAAAACCATCAAGCATAAGAAATATTGCTTTATGTAACATATGCTTGAATTAGAAAAATTCAAATACAGTTTATGATTGCAATACAAGTATAGATGATGAGGGAGGATATACACTGAACTTCTATTGGAGTAGAGCAAGAACTAGAAGAAATTATGATTGACAACACAAAGCAACTAACCAACAGTATATACTCTGATACTCATATTAAAATGACAGTAACAGGATGACAACAACTGACAGTGGGGAGTGTCTTTCAATTGGAGTATGCTGGTAATGTAAATTCACTGATGTTGATCAGTTAACAGTTTCCACAGGAAGTCCAAGCGGCATTCACACAATCACTACTAGGCAATAATTATTATTTGGGCTTGTACATGGAAATCTATATTCACTAAAAATGAGTTACTCAGATTTCAGAGTCACGAGTCAAATTCTGAACTGGACCAAGATCAGATCAAAGCTAACCATTTTGTCTATATCAAAGCTAGTAGTCGCTCAACACTAATTCAATGAGCAGCAGATCTCAATAGAAAATCAAAGGCATAGACTTATACACAATAGATACCACATACTAGGAGTGAATCAATAACCACATACACATGGCATAAAATTCCCCAGCAAAAATCAGAAAGAAACAGCCAATGATCCTCGAATTAACATCAAGAACAAAAACCACTAAGCAATAGGGACACAAATCACCAAATCTTTATAGATCGAAGCACAGCCCATCTGTCCTCGTGTCCCAACTCTAGATTAAGGCAATTTGCACCAGTATGTCAAATCAGGTAGACCCCAAATCTGTATCGACAAACACAAGCAGAAAGGAGAAAATAAAAGGAACAACAATGAATATCAAATTCGAAACACCTACGAAAAACATAGGAAGGAAGAGAAGAAAATGGACTGACCTCAGAAGTGCCCGCGTTGCTTCACAACACCTTGCACTAGTGTCTTCTGGAAGCAGATGACAAAATGAGGACAATTAGGGCAGTCTTGTCAGTGAGAAAAGGAAATAAACAAAATCCAAGTGGATGGAGCCGCTGGATCAGACAGTTATAAACATCTCACCAGACTGATGTGGTCAAACAGCCAACAAAACCACACGTCGAAAATTTGTGAAACAACCAGTAGTTTAGCTTTTCCGAATAATTAACTTGCATATATATACATCAAGTCACTGGCTGCTGGCCAATGTATGACCAGCAACAAAAGCATACTAATCTAGCAGTAGAAGCTAGCTAATTAATAACAGCATGCACCAAATTAGACTAAACAAGGAGCCCAACAGGAGAACATGCCAACATCAAGATGTATGCAGATATTCAGACATCAGAACCCGCATATATCGGGATGTATGAAAAACATTCAGGCATTCTGAACAACGGTTACCTTTGATTTCGCACCACAAATTTTCCAAGTCTCGTCAGTCAATTAGGAAATGGCCCTACTGTGTAACCTGATAACACTAAAAGTAAAAATCTTTCTCCAGAAAAGCAATATAGTAGTAAATGGGCAACATGGGTAGGACAGACATGATCCAATAATATACCTAACTGGGTAATTCTTGTCCGTGGAATTCATTTGGATCCAAATGGAGATCAAATGGCTGAAACCTCCCTGGCAGATTGTTTTTAATCTCGCATGCTAACACAACTAAATCTGAGAAATTCATAATTGAAAACAGGCAATGCAATTAGCTAGCGATGGAGCCAGGACAATGCATGTCGAGGCCAAATGGCAATGGCAAAATATTAGCATGCGCATAACACAATATATTGACTTCCGCTACTAGCATTATTTACCTGAAACATTTGTTGGATATAGAGCACTGAAACACATTGACATAGGGGACGTCCTCTGTCCCTGAAGTATCATATAAACAACTTCCATATATACATGAATTGAAGTTGAAGCCACTGATTGCTGGACGCTATATCACCAGCAACAAAAGCATCCAGTACTACTATACTCTAGCAGTAGTCAGTAGAATTAAGCTAGCTACTTAAACACCATGCACCAGAATAGACTAAACAAGGACCAAAACATTTCTAGACATGAACAGCTGCAGCTTTGAACTAGGCAACAGCTTCCACAACCAGGCGATCTTGTGTCACCTACCTTGCTGAGTTGCTAGCTCCAAAAGATTTCTGCCTGCTGATCGCCGGTCCTGACATACAGTAGATGATTTCAGAAATCGAATGCATTTTTGCTTGCAAATTAAACAGGGAAAGGTGGGTTATTTGATGCTTACTAATTCTGGTCATCCTGGGGAGGTTGAGGAGCAAGTCCCAGAGGAGGGGTGGAATCAGACAGCAGGTTAGTGTTGGTAAACTCCGAGAGGACCAGGGCGTCACCAAACAAGGTGATGTCCCGCACCTTGGCCACATGATCCGCTTGGGCCTTCTTGAGCTCCTCCGCGCATCAGGTGGCCTCGGCCTTCGCCTTCTGGTTCTGGACCTCATCCTTTAGCAGGGCCAGGTCGGCCGCATGCTTGGTGTTGGCTGCCTCAAGCGCCTGCATAAATCTTAGACATTGGCTGCCAGCCTGCCATCGGCTGCCATCGGCCGGCGCGGTGGAGATGACGCCATTGGTGCGGACAGCCAGCGCGGTGGAGAGGACGCGGATGGCTGGCACGGGAGAGGACGTGGTTGCTAGCTGTTGGCGGCGCGGTGGAGAAGGACGCGACCAGTAGGAGCGACCAGAGCTGGGGACGAAGCCTCTGTTGCAGCACCGCGATGGGGACGGCAGCGCGGCAGTCACGACACGAGCGACCGCTAGGTTGCAGCCGAGAGATGGACAGGGAGAGGAACCGGACGGGACTAGGGAGCGGCGCACGCGGAGAAGGGATTTTAGGGGGTTGGGGATGCGGACTGGCCGGGGAGACGTAGTCATGTAGAGGAGGCGGAGGACTAGCAGACTAGCAGACTAGCAGTGACCGGCTGACCGCGATGTGGCGTGGAAAGAAGAGGAGGCGAGTTGTGGGGTCCGCCCTCCGCCGTCTTCCGTTCGGTTCAGGTCTGGTCAGTGCTGGATGGTTATGCCTTTGTCAAAAAAAAATCCACTTTTTTCTCTTTTCTTTTCTTTTTACTATTTTTCATCGTATGAATTTTGGCTAATAAGGCCAAGTTGTGAAGTTGCTTATAGCATGAAATAATCTGTGCCTTGGATTTACAGGTCAATGCCATTTAAACAGGGATATGCTATATTACAAGTAGCCTGTTCTCGAGCGACAGATATCAACTCTTACATTCACATCCAACCACAAGAATGTGTGAGTCATTTCTCTACACAACCAGTCCACATGTCGCATGAACAAAATAAAAAATTTGAACGACTGACGTATAGAAAATGTGTTTTTAATAGGTTTGCATTGCATGATTGAATTTCTTCCAATGGCCAAAGAGAAGGTGAAGCATATGTGAATTGTACGTCAGATCCCAATTAGACATGTCAACCTGTTCGGCAGATGGTTTTTGTGGCTAATAAACCGGTTGATGCTGTTATATTATGAGAGAAAAATATTATACCATGGTTGATAAGCCGGACTGATAAGTTCAAGCGAACATTACATAACATAGTGAAATTTCAGTTGTGTGTCATTGGAATTGTGGAAGTGATGAGGTTGTTACATGTAGCAGGGTGCTTGAATGTAGGCTTTGCAAGGTCTTCATGTGTACAGTTCCTGGGTACCCAAATTTGATTTGATTGAAATAAAACGTTGTGCTCATGACTCATGTTATAGTATTGATTAGCAAGTGGGTGAGTGTGTGTTTGGATGAGATCCTTGAAGCAATATGCCCGGCTAGGAGCTCGCATGGAGGATGCCTGTGTAGCGTTTGGATGAAGTCTTGACTGACGACGCACAACCAAAAGAAGCAATATCATCTGCTACTCATGCCGCCACCTCTCCACGCCCAACTCCCTACTAACTCCCTACTATATCCCTCCCCTCTCCACAACTCCTCGATCCTGACGTGGCTATTCATATCTTAGGCGCCTGTTCGTTTTGTTGGATTATTGTGGCTGAAAGTACTGTTCGCTGATTTATTGTGAGAGAAAAACACTGCGGGATGGCTGCTGATTCCGCTGATGTAGCGAAACGAACAGGGTGTAGATCCGGTGGCCATGGCATCGTCAGGAGCGAAGGCAGCCATGAATACGCATTGGCTTTGCATAACCATGGAGGATTGGAGCGATGTTTGACCCAAGGTTCTGGGATTTAAAAGCTGAAAAATTTTGGTGCCCACCAAAATGGGCGAGTTTTGGAAAATTCAGTGCGGGGTTCACTTATTTTGACTGGTCAAAAATCATATTTTGATAAAATTTTGCTAAAATTTGACTAAATTTTGAAAGCCAGCTCTGCAACTCTTGCCAGGCCAGCGCATGCGTAGCATCATCAACACCACCCCATGCATCTCTTGTGTGTGCGCTGCTTCCTAAACCCATGGTGGGGGTCCATCCAAGATTCTGAGTGCTGAGTGCATATGTCTATGCGACCCCATGAACATGGCCCTCGAGGAGAAGAACATGGACAAGAATGGGCAGCGATTGAGGTGCTAGAACCAGAGGAGGAAATGACGGGAACAAGAGGCAGATGAAGTAGAGATCCATGTGCTGCTCCGAGTGCTCCACTTCCAAGTCAACTATAATCGCTGGCCACCAGGGTTTCTAAGTTGTGGTCCGCGTTATATAAACAGATGATGTATTTGTGGGCTAGATTGGACTTTTAGATGGGCTAAAAATTTACGATGGACGGATGTTTTGGGGCAATTATGTATTGTCTCATGCCCTACCAAAATGGACGAATTTCGGTGAAATTCAGCCCATTCAGTCTGAATCCCATAACCTTGGTTTGACCGTGGAGGGAGCTAGAGACCCTGTGGCCGCCATTGAGTTCCACCACCAAGTCCCTACACTCCATCCCTCCCTCAACTCTCTTTCTCTCGCATTGTTTCTCACTGTGGAGGCAACCATATTCACACATGGGACGCGAGGATGGGATATCGCCACCGATGCTGGGCTAAGAACAAGATCCAGGTTGCGCAAGGTGCCTAATGTGATTGGGGTGGGCGGAAAGGGACAGGGACAGGGACATAGGGCCAAGTGGCACCACCATCGGCTTGTTAGTCCTTGTCCTCCAACGGATCCAACGGTGGATGGTCTGGTGGGTGCCAAGGGGCGAGGGGCAGATCTAGCAGCGAACGAGGGACTCGACCAGCTTGTTTGTCCTCATCCTCCTGGCGTGAGCGCGCAAGATCCTATAGGATCAACCAGCAGACCTTAGTGGAGGCTCGATGGTGGGGCTTCATTTTTGTTTGTTTATTTGTAGACGGACATGAACCTTGCCTCTGCTTCCCTCGTTGACTTAGACCATAACACATTTATGAGACAAATTTTGAATGTTGTAAGTACACTTATTAACGTACGAGTATGCCATAATACTTTATTTTCATAGACCATAACACTTATTTTGAAACGTAGGAGTATGCCATCGTCTTAGGATCTTGGTGAGCTTCCTATGGTCATGGCGAGAGGCAGTTTGGTGTGTCATTTATTTTACTCCATATTGTGTCCTAAAAATTCTAGGTGTATCTTGTATTTTAGGATGGGAGGAATAGCAACCTAAGCTTTCCTTTAGCCTTGAGGTTGGTATCGGCCACATATCCTCTAGAGGGACGGGATGGCTCCTCTTAAGCGACGCTTAAATTATCTAGGTACATAATTCAGTTTCGGTGATCACTGACAATGTATGATCATTGTGAATAATATGCATTCTGCAGTCGCAATTGAATGTAAAGTCATAGTGATCAGTTTAGCAGTATTCTTGGCCCCTTTGTTCACTACTAAAAAACGGTTTGTAAGAGCCACAGCCATTTCACTGTAAGGGGGGTTGACGATCCAACCCCCTTAAAGTGGGCTGGCTATACAAAGAGTTCTAAACTGCCCTTATAAATGCCACAGTAAGGGGGGTTGGTGATCCAACCGCCCTTACAAATGGCTGCTATTTGTAAGGGCGGTTGGATCACCAACCCCTTACTGTGGGCATTTGTAGGGAGGGTTCGTGATTGAACCGCCCCTACAGTGGTCTGTAGAAATAAGTGGCTGCCTCCATCTTCTTCCTCCTCGAGCCATTCACTTTTCCACTCAAAAAAAGGTTGGGAGGCCTTGGGCTCCTCCCAAAAAAATTGCTCTACTAAGGGGGAGGTTTTGAGCTCAATTCCTTTGGTGAGGAGCTTGTAGAAGGTAAGAAAATACTATTCCAACCCTTTAATGCAAGTTTTAATGGTTGGTTAGTGAGGAAATTAGAGTTTTATTTTCTCTCTCTTTCATGGTGCTTGAGCTTTGTGTGGAGCAAATTAGAGCTTAGTTTTGAAGGTATTAGTGTAGATTAGTTAGAGATTTGAGCTTGCACCCTCAATTAGTCGATCTTGCTGGATTTTAGTGGAGATTTGCACTCTAATTAGAGATTTGAGCTTGCACCCTTGTTCTAGATCTAGGGTTTCCTTTTTTATTTTGTAATTTATATTTCATGAAGTTAGAATAGGGTTGGCATGAAAGGATGTTGGTAAAATAATAATCGTTGGTAATTGTTGTTTATAAAATGTTATATTTTAACCATTTTGTATATATTGTTGCTAATAATTGTCAAAAAAAAGTTGCTAATAATGGTTGCTAATAATTATAAAAAATTGTTGCTAATAATTATCAAAAATAATTGTTGCTAATAATTATCAAAAATAATTGTTACTAACAACTATTAGTTAGAAAAATGAGCTCACTCTTTATTAGTGGTTTGTTAGTGAGTAAATTAAAGTTTTGCTTTCTCTCTTTCTTCCATGATGCTTGAGCTTTGTATATAGTAGAGCTAATTAGACCCTAGTTTTGATGCTATTAGTGTAGATTAGTTAGAGAAATGAGCTGACACCCTCTATTTAGTCGCTCTTACTTGATTTTAGGGGAGATTACACCCTAGTTTCGTGTATGTTTAATATGATTTGTTTCCTGTGTTTTTTTGTTTTGTTTTTAAAAGATGGAGTACAGGAACTCTTGGATGTATGGTTTGTCAAGGATCGATGAAGGTTTCCGTGAAGAGGTGGACAAATTTATTGAAGCCGCAAAGAAGCATGCATCAACGTTGAAATATAATAAGGATACAATTATTTGTCCCTACAAAGATTGCAAGAACCTTATGGCATTTAGAGATGTGGATACCATCAAAGAACATCTGATTATGGGAGGGTTTATTCCGGGCTACACCGTGTGGATTCATCATGGTGAAACAACGGTTGTTGATGACGGCAACATTATTGATCGACAAGAAGATGCCACCACCCTAAGGTATCTGCACCAATACACACTCGAGGATGATGAAGAAATGTTTTATGACTATGGCAATGAACAAGGTGGTCACTTTGGCAACGAACAAGGTGCTAATGATGCTGGTGGTGCCACCGCTGATGGCGGAGCACGTGAGGGGGATGAAGACAATGGTGACAATTTAGAGGACATGATTCGGGCACTTGGACCAGAAAATATTGCTACAGAAGAAAGGTCTAGAAAATCTAGAGAGGGTGAAAACAGCGTCAAAGGAGACTGTGTATGGTGTTGAGAAGGGTTGTTCGACACAATGGACACTGCTCCGTTTTGTGCTTGAGCTATTCATCCTGAAGGCTAAGTACGGCTGGTCTGACTGTAGTTTCAATGATCTATTGCATCTCCTATCATTGGTGCTGCCACAGCCAAACTTAGTTCCCGCCAACACATACTATGCGAAGAAGGTTATAAGTCCATTGACAATGGGTGTTGAAAAAATAGATGCATGCCCCAACCACTGTATCCTTTTTCGTGGCAAAACGTTCAAAGATTTGAACAGATGTCCTCAGTGTGGGGCCAGCTGGTACAAGGACAACGACCTTTATAGTGGCGAAGAAGCCTCCACGGTGAGCAAGAGAAATAAGAAGGGTGCAAAAAAGGTGGTACAAGAATCTCAACCACCAGATGATACTCCATTAGGCAATGATGCAAAGAAGAGAAAAGTTTCTGCCTTGGTATTGTGGTACCTGCCAGTGACCGACCGCTTGAGGCGTATCTTCATGAATCCTAAGGAAGCCGCGCTCATGACATGGTGGGACGATGAGCGCAAGGTCGATGATGATGTGATCGCACACCCGGCCGATGGTAGTCAGTGGCAAGACTTTGATGATAACAATAAACTATTCAGCTCAGACCCAAGGAATGTACGGTTCGCCTTAAGCATCGATGGAATGAATCCCTTCAATGAGAGGATGACCGACCACAGCACTTGGCCAGTGATCCTGACCATGTACAACATCCCGACATGGTTGAGTCGGAAGAGAAAGTACCTTTTCCTCACCGTTCTTATTTCTGGCCCTAAACAACCAGGCATTGATATAGACGTGTTCCTCGAGCCTGTGATGGAAGAATTCGAGAGACTATGGAGGGTTGGGGAGCCAATGTATGATGCGTTCCGATAGGAGGACTTCACATTAAGGGCAATAATATTTGTGACTATCAACGATCACCCCACGTTGTTTGCCATGTCTGGACAAATCAAAGGCAAGATGGGATGCTTATTCTGTTTGGATGATACTAAATGGGTGTACCTAGATGGATCTAAGAAGGTTGTTTACCTAAGGAACCGTCACTTCTTAAAGATGGATCACAAGTACCGCAGCAAATTGTACTTAAGATACTATGGCGACATCCCGGAGGATGAACCCCCTCTAGAGAGACGACATAATGGACAATATGTGTTCAAAATGGTGAAAACCATATAGATCGTCTATGGGAAGAAGAATCCAGATGGAACGATCAGAGATAGAAGCACACCTCCTATCGAAGGTGTACCTTTTAAGAAACAATCGATCTTCTTTCGGTATCTGCCTTATTGGCTAGAATTGGCGGTCCCCCATGCCATTGATGCTATGCACGTGCAGAAGAATGTCTTCGAGAGTCTCATCGGTACCTTGATGGACACAGCCAAGTCAAAGGATGGTCTGAAAGCACGGAGGGACATGGAGCAGCTACATGTGATGCCAGAGCTTCACCCGATACTTCAAGAAAATGGAAAGTACACTCTGTCCCCAGCTAGCTACAACCTAGACATAGAAGAGAGGAGAGCTTTACTCACATCCGTGAGGGGGATCAAAGTCCCGACTGGATTTTCGGCGAACCCAAAGAAGCTAGTGTCGATGAAGGACCTATCATTTCACTACTGCAAGGCTCACGATTGTCATATGATGCTGACAGTGCACCTACCAATTGTCATTAGGGTTATAAAGCCAGAGTTCCTGAAGATGGTTGTCACCCGCATGTGCTACTTCTTTTCAAAGATCTCATAGAAGAAGTTTCGCAGGGAAGAGCTGAGAGACCTACATGATTTCGCAGTGGAGACCCAGAACCAACTTGAGATGTGTCTACCGCCTGCTTTTTTTGATATAATGGAACATCTCATGATTCACATAGTTCATCAGATAGAGGTGTTGGGCCCTTGCTAGTTGCATGAAATGTGGTCCTATGAGCGGTTCATGTCGGTCCTAAGCCGATACGTGCATAATCGAGCATACCCAGAGGGATCCATGATTGAGGGTTACAGTACCGAAGAAGTCATTGAGTGTTGTCAAGAGTACCTAAAAGTACAGAGAGGGATTGGTAATCCAGATTCTCGTTACAAGGGTAGGCTGGCCGGGAAGGGCACAAGTGGTAGAAAAACGTTCATCGATAGGGAATACGAAGAAACTAGTCGGGCGCATTGCTGTCTTGCAGAGCACAAAACTAATGCAACCATATGTTGACGAACACTTATCTATCATTATGGAGGAGAGGAACGATCGTTCAAATGACTGGGTCATGAAACAACACAGGCGACGCCTCACTGAATGGTTGAGGGATCAGAACATACCGCCTGGAGAAAGTGATGATTCTATTGCCGTTAGTCGTATGGCGGCGGGGCCATCAAGACAAGTGACATCTTGGAATGCTTACGAAATCAATGGGTACACATTCTATACCCACACAAAGGATTGTAAAAGTGTGAACCAAAATAGTGGCGTTCGATACGAGGCGGAAGACGAACATGGGCGAAAGGTCCCGTTCTTTGGCATAATTGAAGATATATGGGAGCTTGACTATGGAAGTGATCTAAAGGTGGCACTTTTTCGATGCCGCTGGATCAAGCAATATCATGTCAATGAGATCGGGTTGACAGTCATGGACCTCCACAATGTAGGTTACCCAGATGACCCTTGAGTGCTCGCTTCTCGTGTCGCACAAGTTTTCTACATGGCTGACCCGCTAAGTAACCGCCCCCCGAAGAAGAAGACAATGCATGTGGCTATCTCCGGAAAACAACACATTATCGGAGTTGATGGCGTGGATGATGCTGATTCTTACAATGACTACAAAGAGATGCCACTATTCATAGACTTTAGTACGAAGATCAGTGCTGTGGAAAAGAACCTACCCAAAGACATACTGCCATGGGAACGAAAAGGTGGAAAGGGGAAAGTTGTTGCGACGGGGCCTAGCTAGTTTGTATAAGTGTGTGTGTGAGACTATATTTGTGTAAGAGTGTGTTGAGACTACATTTGTGTATGTGTGTGAGACTACATTTATGTATGTGTGTGAGACTATATTTCGGTGCTGTGTGAGAGACTACATTTATTTATGTGTTAGTTAACACTAGTCAATTTAGAACTACACTTTCCTAACACTTTGTCAAATAAAAAAGTAATCTATATGACATTTGGAAAAGTTTTAGTAAACTCAAGTCACATGTTTTAAAAATCCAAGATTTGACTTGGCAAATAAGGCACTATTTATGAGTTTAGGGACTATTTATGAGTTGATCAAACTTTTGAATACAAAGAAGAATTTTTTATAGCAATTTATGTATTAATAAGTCTCCTAGCATATTTATACACATAAATTGCTACTAAAATAAGTTTTTTAAAAATATAGGTAAGTGGGGTCTTATTTTGTTCATCTCATTACGTAAAATATTTTGGTGCAAACAAAATTTCAAATGATTACGTAAAAATTTGTAAGATAATGAAAACTTTTTATATTTTTTTGTAGGATTTTAAACTTATATAAATATATTTTTAGAAATAGATTTTGATTTACTATTTTTTTAAAAAACTATTTTTAGAGGCGGGTTAATTAGGAACCGCCCCTACAAATGAAACTACAGGGGCGGTTCCATCTGCACCCGCCCTTACAAATCGCCTATGGTATATAACCGGTGAGGCCGGTCTCCCTCACCAGCGGCTAAGTCCTGGGCGAAATAAGTCACCGGTGACGCCGGCAGGCTGCCCAAACAATCCGCGGCGCCGTACGTCGCCGCCTCCCCTCCCTCAGACCTCTGCCGCCGCATCCTTCCCCCTCCCTCACCCTCCCCGACCCTGCCGCCCCATCTTTCTCTGACCTCCGTCTCCGGCACCGGGCGGCTAGGGTTTCCCCTTCCCATTCCCGGTCGTCCGCCTCGCCGCCGCATCCTTCCCCCTCCCTCACCCTCCCCGACCCTGCCAGTTCCTCCGCTCTCCTCCTTGGTTCCTCCGCTCTCCTCCGGAGGACCAGAAGGGCCGCCTCGTCCGCCAGGCTTCCCACTGCCGCCCGCCGTCGCCCGCAGCTCCTCGTGCGCGCCTCCACCAAGGACATCGCCTTCAACCAGGACTCCAGAGCCTCCCTTCAAGCCGGAGTCGAGAAGCTCACCGCCGCGGTCGGCGTCACCCTCGGACCCAGAGGTTTATTCTCTCATCTTCGTCTTCTCTCGTGCTTGTGCCGTGCCGCTGTGCTCTGTTCTACATTTTTTTTGGAAAAATGATAATATCTCTGTTTTTTTTAAAGGAGAATGTCTGCTTTTAAGAAAGCCAATTAATTTAAGATAGAAGAAACCAACATGCTGCTGTGCTAGGTCATGCTGCTGTGCTAGGTCATTAGTTGGTAATTCCGCTTCACAACATTATTACGACTCATGAGACTTTGGTAATTCCGCTTCACAACATGCTGCTGTGCTAGGTCATTAGTTGGTGCTGCAGCCAAACTGGCTCAACTAAACCATGTTAACACCGGCCCTTTGTATTTTGCCTATTATTACTAGACATGCAGTTTCACATCCTATCATATCCTAGCAAAACACTGATGTGACAGTGACACTATCACCGTTTTACTTCTGAGCTGTGTTGTTTTTTCCCCTTTGATGTGTCTTGATGATGTTTGGGTTTACAAAAACCGGTCTTTTGTTACCTCACCGGTAACATGTGTGCACAACACACCCATAACTTGGTAAATTTGGAAGCTAAACATAGCATTTCCTCATTCCGGATTGTTGCATCTGACCTGGATGCTCTGAAGGTTCACCTTCTTGTGTGCACTGAAGTTTTCATGTTCTTTTGTTTCGGCTGCCCATTGTTTGTTCCATCAGAGTTGGACACAATGCATGGATCCTTGTTGCGTGAGGGAGAATGATAAGAGTCTGACTCTGAACTTTCATCCATGTCAGTTTGGTATATAGCTTCGTGGTTGAGCTTGTGATAGTGCGGAACGTTGCTGCTGCCATCCAGCTCGACCACTTCTTGGAACTCAGAAAAGTCCAGTAGCACATTGTTCTCAGCAGAAATCTCTTTCACCACCATTTTCTTCATCTCCATGTTTCTTTTGTTGCCAGATAGCTTCCAGACCAACTGAAAGGGCAGCACAAATGAACCGTGTAAATTCCAGCTATTCCTGTTTCCAGTTCCGATTGAATGTGATAGGACCATGAATGGATATAGGATATAGGATATTGTTCTAGTTACCATGTTAGGTTGTATGACTATGATAGCTAGGTGTTTTTAAACATGCATGACTGAACCACGTTTCATTAAATATATAAATGATTTGCTATCTTGCAGCTCTCTCATGCACCATTTTTTTGCTTGGCAGTCATTGACATTGCATATCAGCAGTTATGTGCTGAAACCTGAATGTAGTAATGTACTGTACTACTACTACTACTACTCTCCTCTCCTCTTCTCTCCTACTACTATGTTTGCAGCAGTGGCTGCTTTTTATTGCCAACTCTCCCCTCTACTCTCTCCTTTGTTTTGCCGATGATGAAATTGTCCAATTCCATACATTATTTTAGAATAAGAGCTGATGATCCATAACTTGTGAGGAACTTGGCATCATTACCGGCCAATCCTACAGTGCCTTCTCTTCTGTTATCTGTTTTGATGCCTTGATGCTCCAAGTTCATGATCAAATGATGCTAGACATGTTTCTGAGGCCACTACTACTACTTGGGTTTTTTGGGATATATTGTTATGCTCCAAGTTCATGATCAAATGATGCCTAAACTCTGAACTTATGAAGCTGGAACACTGGAACACTAATTCTGTCCAATGTCGTTTATACTACTACTACCATCTTTATATGCAGCTACATGTTTACTATTGTTGGTCTCTACTACTACTTTTACAACTCTGCTGTTGCCCCCTAGTTATAAGTAGCTGTTGCTGTTTTTGCCACCTTTCTATCCTCTATGTTTGGGAAGCAGCAGCCGCTTTTTTTGACACCTCTATGTATGATTGGTAAGCTGCTGTTGCTTTTTTTTGTGCCAACTCTCCTCTCTCCTCTCCTGTCCGTTTTTTTTTGCCGATGATGAAATTGTCAAAGTCCATTCATTTTATGGAAATATGAGCTGATGATCCATAACTTGTGAGGAACTTAGCATCATTACTAGCTGCTCTTACATTATCTTCTCCTCTCTTCTCTGCTATGATGCCTTTATGCTCCAAGTTCATGATCAAATGATGATTGACATGTTTCTGAGGCCTCTACTACTTCTACTACCTATTTTTTCAGATATATTGGGTATAGACTAGTTCTACTACTAGTAGTACTACTTCTACCTAGTACTACTACTACTACTAGTACTAGTACTACTACTACAACTACAACTGCAACTACAACCCTTTTGATTTCTTCCATCTGTTAGAACAAAGCACAAAATGTCGAGGAAAGCAGACAGTGCAGCCCGAGGCCCTAGAAATTCTGATCAGCCAACCCATGAAAGGCAAGAGCTAGAGGACCAGCTTACTCAGAAGCAGTTCGACGGCGAGTTAGAAAATGATGTAGATCTGATTCTTACTCAAGACCAGTGTGACGAGGAGCAAGAAAGAGCAGAGGGAAGAGGAGAGGCTGATGAAGGCGAAGAAGAAGATGATGATGACGAGGACTCATCCGGTGGATATGAAAGCCCCGAGGATCCTCATCCACAACCACCTAGACGGAAGCCAACGGAGGATACGTTGGACCTATATTTCAACCCGGACGATGAGGTATGGATGGAGCCTTTGTAGCCTGTGAAATTGTCTAAGGCTTTGGCTCTATTACCTCTGCTAACGCTTTTGACCTGTCGTATATGTAGGTCCCTATTAGACCTTCGAAAAGACGACGTCGGCGTCCGACACGTTATGCCGAACAAGCCGGATAGGAAAGGAGGGAAGTGGCAACAGCCACAGAGACTAACATTGTAGCCTCTGCTCCACAGCCTCAAGGCACAACTGTTGGGCATTCTTAACGTCACTACCAAAAGTAGACTTAGTTTTCTAATTCTGATAACGGCGCCAAAAATGCCAAACCTATCTCTCATGCCACTTAAGCCAAGTTGTCATCCCCAGCATGACATGAGAGACGCGGTATTGAAATATGCATTTGCCCATCAAGATAAATAATAAAAGGGATCTGCAAGCGCACAGATTAATACCGATGTAGCATTTTAACCGGGAAGTATTCTAGGTATCGTTATTTATATTTTTACCACTGGGAAGGGATTTCTAAGTATCATAGTTGATAATGGAATGAGAATATGGAACTGAGTACACATCATTGCATGTATAACCGAGAGTATTTATCAATCTCTTTATACAGGTATAAATGTCACATTAAGTAAAGGTAAAGTGATAATGGTGACAAAGATAATTAATCTGATCAGCTAGCCACATATAATAATGATAAGCACCTCAACAGATATTCTAGCAAGTCATTAGCATGGAATTAGGATGAACTACAAAGATATTCCCTAAGTTATTATTAACTATACAGTCTAGCATATCATAGTTAGTGCAATTATACTTGGCAATCATGGTGAGAAAAGACTATATCCATGCATAGTGAATATTAGCAAGGAAGATGAAGAATATAGCAATCACTCCCCTGTAATAGTGTTGCTCTGCCTGCCCTATACACGAGAGGGGGACTATATAAGAATCAACGAAGCTGTCACTATCGCGAACTACCCCACAATCCGGCATATAGGGTGCAATCGCAGATAAATACGGTATAGACACCACGTCTACACAATAATTATCATTCACCCACTGTACACATGGATAAACGCTATACGATCCTAGGCATGTATATAATTCCAATCTAACTAAGCCAAGCATATAACTATGATAAACTAAGAACAATATAATTGCAAATATAATCAAGTAGAGCAAAGTCATAACCAATATATTGAAATAGAACAAAGTCATATTCATAATATTGAAGAACAATGATGAACAATTGAAGAACAAGAGAGGAATTACCAAGAATCCTCTTGACAGATCCAGGAACCAATCGAAGATTGACTCCTTCTAGTTCTAATCCTATGTAGCTATGCTAACTAGAGATCTAGTTGATGTGGTGGCTCTAGGGCTTGATCAGAGGCTCTCCTCCTGAATTAGGGTTTGAAGTATGAGACGAGGGCCTCTCCTCCAGGGGCAGGGGCCTTGCTTATATAGCCCTTTCGGATGAATCTGGGCCGTTGGATCAAACCGACATTGATCGTGCGGTTTTCCTTGATCCTCTAGGTCGGTGGAGCATAATCCTCGAGGCGGAGCCTGATTGGCTCCAGGGCCAGGGCGGGCGCCCTAGGGACTAGGGCGGGCGCCCTGTGTCTGGCTTCGTTCTCGTGGCTTCTGGACTCTTCTAGATGTAAGATAATTACGTGTTCGGTTAATATCCCGTCATTAATCCGACATGTGGGCCTTTCTTCCGTATTTCCTGATAACCCCCTGCAGAAATAGATAAACAGCAAAACTCGTGGAATTCTGTCAGATAAAACCCTAAGTCTAGGTGTTGGTTTCATTTGGATCCTTTTCTCTATTTATTTGATAGTTATAATTGATACTTAAGGACCGTCAACAAACTCCCCCAAGCTTACCTCTTGCTCGTCCCTGAGCAAGGAGAGACTCAGTAGTTGCTGAAATGCCTTTGAATTTTGACGGTACACATGCTTTCAAATAGAGTCTCATCTCTGAGTTAAAGTAAACTGTCAAGACTTAAAACTTACTCATTATACCTTTCACCATGGGGCTTGCAACCGTCACCTTTGTCTTGAGCGGTTAAAAGATAGAACAGTCTAGTCAAGCGCCATGTCTCTTATTCTTGATTAGCTATAGCTCTTGGAGTTTTTTGCAGATTTTCAAATAAAACTCAGAGATTCCTTGTATGACTCTCTCAGGTCTCTCTTTTGTGGTATTTCTGGATCCTCACCAAGGCAGTAATGATGTCTGCCTTCTCTCAAAGCAAAGTATGTAGTATTTGTGGTATAAGGCAGAGTGACATTGCCTTCTCTCTCATCCTATTCTAATAAGGCTTTTGATATCTGGAGCTCATCGGTGGGAGATAAAGTATACATACTTACAAGACATTTATTGCATAGTCAAACCATGGATCCAGAGAAACAAGCCAATAAGTCAAATCAAGATGTGCATGTGTGGCGAATAAATGGTGTATGGTGGTAGTGATGATAACAATGATGAAAGTCTAATTCTACTTTTGCTCTTTTTGAGGGGATACATACCTTTCTTGCTTTTAAAGCTCTTGAGGAGAATGAGGTGCTCTATATTTTTTTTCCTCTCAGGTGGGTATCTTGTACCCCTAATTCTATTGTCGGACACTTGTCCATTTTTACCTCTCTTCTCACACTTTTTCTTCTTTTTTTTTCATCGAGGTTCCGAGCACTTGCTCCTTTTTATTTCCTCGTATCTTTTTCTTTTTGAGGTTCCGGGCACTTGCCCCTTTTTATTTCCTCGTATAGAGCACTCATCTCCTTAGAACAATATAGCAAGTGGTAGTAACCAAAATAGCTTGAGCATTTATTTCACAGGGGATAACAAGAATGGGAAAATATTTTTGGCTATTCTCTCCCGGATTAGGAGTAGAATAATTTTATGTGGATCTGGAGATGAGAATGAGTGGATATATGTGGATGCGTACTTCCGGAGTAGAAGCAGCATGTATGAGTGATCGTGCAAGTGAATCTTGATTTTAACCGCATGACAAGCTCCTAAGGGTCTACACAGCTTGATTATACTCAATGCTCATAAGCAGTAAAAAGTAAAGGTATGGCTTAAAGTCTAGCAAGCATGTATGTATGGCTGTGGTAGGAACTTAAACTCTCATCATACAGGAACTCATCATGTAGCATTTTAAGATTTTCAAAGATAAAATTCTCCAGAATTCTAGCATCTCTAGGAATAGATAAACAGCAACTCAACCTTCCCATATCATATCCGTTAACAACTTAGACTTTAGATCAAGTTCTCTTCCCACAAGTTCAGGTTTAGAGCAAGCTTTAAATGATAACAGTTATGTAAACTTAGAGAGAGAACATCAAATTTGAAAATTAGGCAAAGCAACTATTCATCATATCCATGCTAGAGTTTATTTAGATTCAGTTTAGCATAGCCACTTTATTTATTTATTAAAACACACTAAGCAAAAGATATAGGTATATATATATAAGCACAAAATCTTTATTTGGTTTTTTCATAGTTATGTATATTTTTATTTTTATAGGGTAGAAGTATATATAAATATAAAGATAAAGATAGAAATACTTAGCAAGATAATGGAGGTGCTCTCCCCCAAGCTGGATCTTGACATAATCTCTTCTGATGTAGCTAGCAGATGGCGGAGGTGTATTTGAAAGTCGGCAGCACCCTGACAGCGATTAGAATGTCCTCTGTCTGCTAGTCTCCTTGAATTCTGTGAAGCTCAAATAGACAACAAAGCTTTGTGGAACTGATTAAGTGTTAGCATAAATATCTAGCCTTTATCATGCTGAGCCTCCTTGATTTTTTTATGTTGTTTTTTTTCTTTTATAAAGCAGAAGAAAATATTTATGTATTTATTATATATATATATATATATATATATATATTTTATGCCACCACAGTGAATGTACTTATGGGTTTTATGCCACTCGCATACTCACATGGGGCTTTAGGGTTTTTAACATTTTTATTTTCTTTTTAAGATAGTATGAATATGATTAACTAAGCAAACTATTTAAGATAAAGTAAATAATTAAAAGGAAAGGATAACTACCAAGTTACCTCTTGGCAAGGCGTTCGGTGTTTTTAAGTCCTCCGAACGGGACTCTTATTCGTTCAGTCGTCCTGGGACTTGGTGGATGGCGTAGTCGGTGGTTCCGGCGGCGCCTCTTCTTCATGTACAACTGTCTTTTCTTTCTATACCTGTCTCGGTGCTTTGGTCTCCTCAGGACAGTGTTGGTTGAGTGGTATGTCTTCAGATCTTACCACTTCTCCTTCATAATCTGCCCATCCGTCCTTGATGACCTGTTGCTTCTGATTGTGGTTACGCCGCCTTCTTCTTGTCCTGACCTGCTTGGATTCTTCAAATACATAGTTAGGGTCAGTAAAGTAAAGACGTACCTTCTCAGAGGGGAAGTGCATGTGGACTTCTCCAGTTCCAATGTAAATGATTGCTTTGACAGTACTAAGGAATGGTCTTCCAAGGATGATGGGTGGATCGTATTCATCTTCTCCCATGTCAATAACCTGAAAGTCTGTATGGACAAAGTGATCGTCTATCTTGACAGGGACGTCAGTTACTATACCTTCGACCTGTCGGAATGTCTGATCTGCCATCTGGAGCTAAATATATGTTGGGTTTAAAGGCATGGTTCCGAACAGAAGTTCATAGGTGACCTTGGCCATTATGTTGACGCCCGACCCAGTGTCGCAAAGTGTCTTGTAGAAGTGGGACCCATTAATGGAGCAATAAATGCTTGGCATACCTGGGTCGTCCTTCTTAGGCAAGAACGGTCACTTGAGTTGGCGATCTTGACCTTTGTGCACGGCAGTGACCATCTTAGCTGTCTCGGTCCATACTTGCTTCTTGCTCTTGTTCCTCCTGTTGGTCCTCTTCCTTGGTTCATATTGGGGTTGCTCTGGGATTTGTGCGGTCTTGTTCTTGAAGGAAAACGTTTCCTTCCTCCCCTTGATGTAGAAACTGATCTTGGCAGCACTAGCATAGATAACAGCTCCCGCGGTGTTCAGGAATGGTCTCCCTAGGATGACGGGAGCCCTCTCATCAGAACCGGTCTCTATCACTACGAAGTCTGCTGGAGCGTACGAGGAACCCACTCGGACACAGATGTTCTTCAATATTCCTCTCGGGAAACTCAGTGTCCTATCTGCAAGCTGCAAACACATGGTTGTTTCTAATAATGGTTGTGAAAAGAGTTTTTCATAGAGTACCCTGGGCATGATGTTGACGCTGGAGCCAAAGTCACAGAGTGCTTCTGGGAAGTCTCGCATGCCGATGGAGATCGGGATGTCGGGGCGTCCTGGATCGCCTCTCTTGACCGACAGACGGTCAGTACTTACTTCCACGATAGGGTTACTCCAGTAATCTCCTGCATCAAACATGTCTACAAGATTTGCAGATTCTAGTCCTTCCGGTTGTGATGGTATACCGGGGTTAGTAGCAGGAACAGCAGCAGCTATTTGATTCAACTGAGATTCAATCATTTTATTAAAGCTAATCTGGTTCTTGATGGCAGTAGAGAAATTATCCATTCTATTATTTATATTTTCTAGTATTTTATCATTAGATGCCAATTTCTTAGACAGGTTATCCATTAGCTTTCCTTGGTTGGATACTAACTCTCTCAAAGGTGGATAATTATTATTATTATTGAAAGAATTGTTACCTTGGTAATTACCTGAGTAGTTAGGCCTCTGTTGATTCCAACCTTGATTCTGCTGAGGACGGTTGTAGTAGTTGTTGTTGTTATTGTTGATGTAGTTCACGTCCTCTAGCAACTCAGGACAGTGATTGCCCGAGTGTCCAGTACCTCCACACTCCTCACAAGTCATGTGGGAGTCGTAGACGTGCATGACTTCTTTCTTTTCTCCAGCTCGATCATCGAGCTTCTTCATGAGTAGGTCTAGCTTGGCAGACAGCATGTCTACCTCCTTGAGCTGGTGCATACCTCCACCTCTCTTGCGTGTCTGAGTTCTTTCTTCATTCCAACCTTGGTTGGATGCCATCTTCTCCACAAGAGCTGTGGCTTGAGGTATGGTGAGTGATAGGAATGCTCCTCCAGCTGCAGCATCCATGGTTTCACGGGCACTGTTAATGAGCCCATGATAAAATATCTGCATCAGTAGCCAGCTTTCCATTCCATGATGGGGACATTCTAGGATGTAGTCTTGGAAACGCTCCCATGCTTCTGGAACGGATTCATCATGTTGTTGCTGAAAACTTGTAATCTTCCCACGAAGAGCATTGGTCTTACCCATGGGAAAGAATTTGGCCAGAAAGTTCGTGGAGCAGAGTGCCCACGTAGTGTTCTTCTCCTTTGTAGCGTAGAACCACTGCTTCGCTCTCCCCAACAGTGAGAATGGGAAAAGGCGAAGTAGTATGGCGTCTCTGGGGACTTCAGCCATGGTGAAAGTGCTGCAGATCTCCAGGAAGTGTTGAAGATGAGCACTAGCATCTTCATGTGGCTTCCCACAGAACTGGTTGGCTTGCACCATGTTGATGAGCCCAGGCTTGAGCTCGAAGTTGCGGTCGATCTCCCCAGCAGGTCCAGTGCGGATATTGTCCATAGTGGGAGCTGAGAACTCGCGGATCGACTTGTTCGCCATGGCTTCGAATTCAGTCGACAAATTCCGGATGAAACTTCGGCGGTCTTCGGATTTGGATGAAGCTTTGTGCTGAAGTGTTGACGATGTCTTCTTGAGCTTGGCTCTTGTTCTTCTGAATAAGGCTTCGGGATCGTCAACAAAGTTGTCTGGAAGATGTCTTCTATTCATGCATCACCCTACAATAAATAATCAAAATGGAAAATACAGGGGTAAAACTGTATAAGAGAATTGATAAGCTCGATCAGATTAGTGATGCAAATGATGACTCAAAGTTCCGTATTCATTCCTACTTAGTAATCAACCTTCCCCGGCAACGGCGCCAAAAATGCTTGTTGGGCATTCTTAACGTCACTACCAAAAGTAGACTTAGTTTTCTAATTCTGATAACGGCGCCAAAAATGCCAAACCTATCCCTCATGCCACTTAAGCCAAGTTGTCATCCCCAGCATGACATGAGAGACGCGGTATTGAAATATGCATTTGCTCATCAAGATAAATAATAAAAGGGATCTGCAAGCGCACAGATTAATACCGATGTAGCATTTTAACCGGGAAGTATTCCAGGTATCGTTATTTATATTTTTACCACTGGGAAGGGATTTCTAAGTATCATGGTTGATAATGGAATGAGAATATGGAACTGAGTACACATCATTGCATGTATAACCGAGAGTATTTATCAATCTCTTTATACAGGTATAAATGTCACATTAAGTAAAGGTAAAGTGATAATGGTGACAAAGATAATTAATCTGATCAGCTAGCCACATATAATAATGATAAGCACCTCAACAGATATTCTAGCAAGTCATTAGCATGGAATTAGGATGAACTACAAAGATATTCCCTAAGTTATTATTAACTATACAGTCTAGCATATCATAGTTAGTGCAATTATACTTGGCAATCATGGTGAGAAAAGACTATATCCATGCATAGTGAATATTAGCAAGGAAGATGAAGAACATAGCAATCACTCCCCTGTAATAGTGTTGCTCTGCCTGCCCTATACACGAGAGGGGGACTATATAAGAATCAACGAAGCTGTCACTATCGCGAACTACCCCACAATCCGGCATATAGGGTGCAATCGCAGATAAATACGGTATAGACACCACGTCTACACAATAATTATCATTCACCCACTGTACACATGGATAAACGCTATACGATCCTAGGCATGTATATAATTCCAATCTAACTAAGCCAAGCATATAACTATGATAAACTAAGAACAATATAATTGCAAATATAATCAAGTAGAGCAAAGTCATAACCAATATATTGAAATAGAACAAAGTCATATTCATAATATTGAAGAACAATGATGAACAATTGAAGAACAAGAGAGGAATTACCAAGAATCCTCTTGACAGATCCAGGAACCAATCGAAGATTGACTCCTTCTAGTTCTAATCCTATGTAGCTATGCTAACTAGAGATCTAGTTGATGTGGTGGCTCTAGGGCTTGATCAGAGGCTCTCCTCCTGAATTAGGGTTTGAAGTATGAGACGAGGGCCTCTCCTCCAGGGGCAGGGGCCTTGCTTATATAGCCCTTTCGGATGAATCTGGGCCGTTGGATCAAACCGACATTGATCGTGCGGTTTTCCTTGATCCTCTAGGTCGGTGGAGCATAATCCTCGAGGCGGAGCCTGATTGGCTCCAGGGCCAGGGCGGGCGCCCTAGGGACTAGGGCGGGCGCCCTGTGTCCGGCTCCGTTACGCCTCCCGTTCGTTCTCGTGGCTTCTGGACTCTTCTAGATGTAAGATAATTACGTGTTCGGTTAATATCCCGTCATTAATCCGACATGTGGGCCTTTCTTCCGTATTTCCTGATAACCCCCTGCAGAAATAGATAAACAGCAAAACTCGTGGAATTCTGTCAGATAAAACCCTAAGTCTAGGTGTTGGTTTCATTTGGATCCTTTTCTCTATTTATTTGATAGTTATAATTGATACTTAAGGACCGTCAACAACAACCACGACCTCGACTACCCAACCAAAGAGGGGACGTGGGAAGAGAATGGCAAACCAATATCCAGATAAGGATACATGTTATGTGATAACGAGAGTCGAGGAAGAAGGGCAGATCCTAGAGCCACGAGAGTACATCAGCCGATGGCGTAATGCGATCGGGGCAAAAGTAAGAGATCAACTGAACCCAGCAATCCGTTTCTGGACTGGCAAACAAGGCATACCTTTGGAAGACAAGAACAAGATATGGGATAAATGGTTGATGGTCAATTTCAGGTTGCCAGAGGGAAAGCATGAACTCGTAAGAAAACATGCTTACAAGATAATGGGTCATGCCTTCCAACGTTGGAGGTCGGATCTAAATAGGAGGTTTATCCAGATGGGGTTAACTCCATTCCACGAGTTTGGCAACATAACTCATAATCAATGGGCGCAGCTCGTGGCTGAGAAGACTTCACCTGAAGCATTGGCCATCAGTCAACGTAATAGAGAGCAGGCGAAGAAGAACAAACACCACCCTCGCCTAGGCCCCGGTGGCTACCAGGGCAAGCAAGATGTGTTTAGGAAGATGGACGAGTTGGCCGAAGCTTTTGATGATCCAAAGAAAAAGAAAGTGAAGAATTTGAGGCCACGTTTGAAGCAATGGATATATGCAAGGAGTGTGGATTCCTCCGACCTCAAGTTTGCTGAGCCAGAGACCGAACAGGCAGTATCACAGATACTAAAATATGTTGAAGACACGGAGAACGGCACATTCATTCCTTCCAGAGAGAGGGGCGAGCTGAGCTTTGGCTTGGGCAACCCTGAGCACCCAGGCCGCACCAGGGGGCTAGGGAAGTTGACAACCTGGAAGAAAGGATTCAAAGAGGACAACATGTACAAGAAACATGACAGATGCCGAAAAGCCGACCTTGAGGTCCACGTGAAGGCTATAGTTGAGAAGGTGCTTTTAGAGCAAGGTCTGTCTTTGGAGCCGCGGACACAAATGGCACCGCTGGGAGAGCTGGCTGTAATTGGCAGCCCTCCGGATGTTCCCAGTAGCCAAGGTTCCAATGCAACCACAACCGCCGTCGGTCACATACGGGAGCCAACTAGTTGCACCCTATTGGTTCCAATGGGCAGGGGGGACACGATGCTTGAGGTGGCAACGGGTGTGGCACATCCTCTAGTCGGCCTTTGCTATCATCGTGAACTCCCGCAGGACTACACTAGGGTCGAGGTGCATACCGTGAAGCCCGAGTACATGAGGCATAAGATAGATCACCCAACTCAAGAGGGGCTTGTTCATCTTGGAGAAGTCATGAAATAGTTCATCCTCTGGCACAAAAAGGACATTATATTGAATGTTTCTTCGCCAACTCCGAGCGACGTGCATCTGGAGCGAGTTGTTGAGGACGGGGGGGTATATTCACCGGCTCTTGACGACCACATGCCTCATACGCCACATTCTTCCCCGACTCCTAGCATGCCACATACTTCTCCAGCTCGTCATACCGAGCAAGAGCATGATGAGGTGCCACATTCTTCCCCAACTCCTAGCAAGCTCATGACTGACAAGCCACATGCTTCTCCAGCTCGTCATACCGAGCAAGGGCATGATGAGGTGCCACAACGTTCTCCAACTACTCGTACCGAGCAAGTGGCTCGTGACATGCCAGAGCCTCCTCAACAGGCGCAGCCGATACGTAAACGAGGTCTGCCTTCCGAAAAAGAAGATGAGGGCGCGGCTGAATGGGAAGTCCGAGCGAAGCATCCCTACCATATAAGGCCAGCTTTTATTGGTATGCCAAATGTCCCGATGATTGACAAGTGGTATTCTCGTGACAAGTTCAAGCCTAAGAACCAAGTTAAAGATCTCTACGCACGTGCTAACGAGCCGCCTGACACTAGCAAACTCCACCAATCGTTTAAGAAGTATCCAAATGTTGAGGACATCAATTGGACAGAGGATTGCCCAAAGGAATATAAAAGAGGCAAGCCCTTCCTACCAAACCGAATGATGTCGCTCATGCCACTTGGAATGAGAAGGCTCCATGATTGGTACTTGCGTGCCCAGGCGATGAGGCTAAACGAGATAAAAGCATGCTGGCCTAAAGGCACATTTGGAGGCCCACCTGGGGCACTATTATTTGACTTCGATGACATCCAGACATGCTTTCACCTCGGATCCATGGAACTTAATCTAGTTCGCGTGTGGTGCCTGTAAGTCCTTGCCCTCTCGATATGATATCAATGTAATGTTTGGATTTATTGATAACTAACCCACATCGTGATTTGTAGAATGCAAGCACATAATGTCAAGAAGACGCCAAGTCTAAGTGTCGGGTATATAGACCCTTATTATATATCATAAGCAAAATTTAATTACCCCGAGTACTGGCCTCGGAATCACGAGGAACTAAAAGATGGGAAGACCGTTAAGGAGAAAGAGGTTGAAAGCATCTAGGCCCCGAGGTTTGGTTTCGGCAATTGATGACAACGCTTTATTACCATGACTAACGTGTGTTTTGCAGAAACTTTGGTAAGTTAGGTCATAGAGGTTATAACTGCTTTGGGCACCATGGCATTCATGCCCCTTGATGGAAATCGTTTCGGTTTTCAAAGGAGTGACGTCAAGATTAAGGACGGTTAGTTCCGGATGTCGAGGTGTTGAGATACATTCGGAATAGTCGTTAGGATCTTCGTTTTTCTCTTTTGGCCGTACTATAAAGGGGGGCATGAGCGGGTAGCTTGACCTAAGTGAGTCCTATGTTTAGGTGTGGTGCACACTTGTCAAACTTAGTGCTAGGCAGCTCAAGAATAGCTCAAAGTTCAGTTGGAAGCAACTTGGTTCAAGTTGCGACGCGTTTCGGAAAGTTTAGGGTGGTTTTCCCCTTGACCGGACGCGGTCCTCGGCTTGACCGGACGCGTCCGGTCAGTTCAAATCCGAGACTACGGTTCGGCGCTGACGACCGGACGCGGCCCTTGCGAGGACCGGACGCGGTGGTCAGGGCCGACACGTGTCACTTAAGGAGAAACACCCGATCGGACGCGACCTGGGTGTGATCGGCGTGTCCGGTCACGTTCCAGTAAGGTCCAGCGAAGACCGGACGCATCCGGTCATCACCGATCGGACACGGTCGCGCGTCCGGTGTGGTTACAGTAAGCTCCCTACACGATCAGACGCGTCCGGTCACCCCTGACCGGCGCGTCCGGTCACTCAGCCCAGCTTTCGGATTTTCGACTGTTACGGGGGACCGGCGCGTCCGGTCACTTCGACCGGCGCGTCCGGTCACCCCGTGTTTTGCTGAGTTGGCAGGTAACGGTTCGTTTCGTCTGTGGGGTGTATAAATACATCCCCACCACCTCTTTTAGAGGTCTCTTGCTCATTTGATCAGCTGAGAAACACCTTTGGAGTGCAAGGGAGTGCAAGAGCTCTAGTGAGGATTGTGATTTGAGAATCAAAGCTTGAGAGTTCCTCACTAGCGATTAGAGAGTAGCAAGTGTGCATCCACCTTCTCATTAGGCTCGTTGTGGTCAAGTGAGAGTTCTAGCTTGTTACTCTTGGTGATCACCATCACCTAGACGGCTTGGTGGTGATTGGGAGTTTGGTGATCATCCGGCGGAGCTTGTGGATGACCCAACTCATCTTGTGAGCGGTTTTGGGTGATTCACCGCGACGGAGAGTCGAAGAATCAACCCGTAGAGAGCACTTGATCCTTGAGCGGATCAAGGGGGAGCTACACCCTCGCGTGGGTGCTCCAACGAGGACTAGTGGGGAGTGGCGACTCTCCGATACCTCGGAAAAACATTGCCGTGTTCCTTGCCCTTACTTTCAAGCATTTACATTCTCGTTTTTACATTCATTGCTTGATTTACTTTCCTAGAATTGCCATGCTAGACTAGGATTGGAAACTAGGGTGCAAAACTTTTATCGGTAGAATCTCTAGGAACACAAGTAGGCACTAGGGTTGAATTCCGGTTATAGGATTTAATTCTTGCAATTAATTTTTAGAAAAGCCCAATTCACCCCCCCTCTTAGGCATCTTGATCCTTTCAATTGGTATCGGAGCCGAGTTGCTCCTAATTTAGGCTTTACCGCCTAGAGCAAGATGTCTAACGGGGAAGGACCACCTCCCACCTTTGAGGGGGATGATTTTCCATATTGGAAAATCCGTATGGAGGCGTATCTCGAAGCCATAGATGTTGGGTGTCTTAGAGCCGCAACCCAAGGGCTTCCCGCTATCAAGGATCCCGCAAACCCCATTGGTGACGAGGAGAAGTACGACCGGTGGAATGCAAAGGCCAAAAATGCACTCTACCGGGGCTTAGGCAAAGATATCTTCAATCGTGTGCGTAATGCAAAGAACGCTCATGAATTGTGGGAAAATCTTTGTGCTCTCCATGAGGGAACTAAGAGTGAGCATGAGGAACGCTATCACATAGCTTTAAAGAAAATTAATTCTTTTGAGATGCTTCCCAAAGAAAGTGCTAATGACATGTACACTCGTTTGAATGTTCTTGTAGAGGACCTCAATGCTCTTGGGCTCACTCAAATGAGCCAATCGGATGTTGCAAGGAAGATCTTGAGTGTTCTTCCCGTTGAGAAGTATGGTCACATTGTTACCGTGCTTCACCAAAGTGATCTTTCCACCGTAACACAGACACAAGTATTGGGGAAGATCAATGCTCATGAGATGTACATGCACATCACTCCGGAAGAGGGCTCATCATCTTCCAAGAAGAAAGACTTGGCCTTCAAAGCTAGTCATGACAAGAAGAAGAAGAAGGGCCAAGCCATGATGGTGCAAGAAAGCTCAAGTGAAAGTGATGTTAATGATGAATCACTTGCACTCATGGTGAGAAAGACCACCAAAATGCTAAAGAAGCTCAACAAGAGTGGCATCAAGTTCGATGGCAAGAAAAAGAAATTCTTCACAAGTAGCAAGAGAAAGCCAATCTCGGAGATGGATTGCTACAATTGTGGTGAACTTGGCCACTTAGCTCATCAATGCCCTAGACCACCAAAAGACAAGTATAAGAACAAGAACAAGGGCAAGAAAAATAATTCAAGTGATGAAGAAGAAGAGAGGAAGAAAAACAAGCCATACAAGAAGAAGGATGGCAAGAAGAAGGATTTCCACAAGAAGAAGAAGGGAGGAAAGGCATACATTGTTGGTGATTGGCTCACTGATATTGAATCATCTTGTGAGTCCACCGAAGATGAAAGCAATGATGAGAAAGAGAAGGTTGCCGCATTTGTGATGGGGCCATCATCTTCACCAACATCTTCATCACCACCTTCACCGCCTCTTTCACCATCATCGTCCACTACTCACCTATGCCTTATGGCCAAGGGTGAACGTAAGGTACAAAATCATGATAGTGATGATGATGATGATAGTGATAGTGATGATGAATATGATGCACCTTCTTATGATGAACTTATAAAATTGTTGAACAAATATACTAAAGTCATAAGAAGGACAAGAAATGAAAATGATGAACTTCAAAATGAAAATGAATCACTCTCATCTAAGCTTGAAAATGCTCAAAAGACTAGTGGTGAGCTTAGAGATCAAAATGAAGTTATGTCTTCTAATCTCAAGGAGCTCAAAACTTCTAATAAAGAGCTTAAAGATCAACATGATAAGCTTGAGAAGAAGCATGATGAGCTCATCACTAGACATAACTCTCTAAAAGAAAAATACACCACATTGAAAATTAACTATGATAGTCTTGTGGTTGCTAATGAACTTGCTCTTGAGACACATGATGCTACTAACAATGTTGTTAAGTGTGATATAGCTACATCATGTGATGACTTGATCATTGAAAGCTTTGAGCAAGGTTCTAGTAGCAAAGGCAAGAGTGTGGTTGAGCCAAGCAACTATGATGATTATGCCAAGATCAAGAGTGAAAATGAGAAGCTTACAAATGAGAACAAGAAGCTAAAAGGTTTGATGGCTCTTGAGAAGCAAACAACAAATGAGTCACTTATTGAAGAAAACAAAAAGCTCAAGCAAGAAAAAGAGCATCTCAAGACCGGCCTAAGCAAGTTCACAAGAGGTCAATATTTGCAAAGTGAGCTCCTCATGAACACCGTAATGAAGATGGATAGAAGTGGTATTGGGTACTTGGCAAATCAAGAGAAGAAGGCAAAAGCTCAACAACAACAAAGCAAGTCAAAGCCCAAGCCAAAGAGATGTGTTGAGTGTGGTCAAGAAGGTCATTTTGCTCATGAATGCAAAACTCCCCCACCACAACCCTTGCCCAAGCATGCTAGACCCCTTGCCTTCAATGCTCATTACATGCTAAGAAAAGATTCAAATGGAAAGATGAAAGTCATGTTTTTGGGTCCCCCAAACAAGAATAGGCCAAAGAAAATATGGGTTGCCAAGTCACTAGTTGAGAAAGTCAAGGGCCCCTCTCAAGTTTGGGTCCCTAAACAAAAAGCTTGATCTCTTGTGTGTAGGTGAACTACAAGACCGGTGGATCTCATTGGGTTATTGATAGTGGTTGCACTCAACATATGACCGGTGATCCTCGTATGTTCACCTCCATTGAAGAGAATGGGATATGTCAAGAGAAGATCACATTTGGGGATAATTCAAAGAGCAAAGTCAAGGGTATAGGCAAGATTGCAATATCAAATGATCACTCACTCTCAAATGTGCTCTATGTTGCTTCATTGAGTTTCAACTTATTATCCGTTGGGCAACTTTGTGATCTTGGCTTCCAATGCTTGTTCACACCAAATGAAGTGGAAGTTTCAAAGATAGATGACAAGCAAGTGATATTCAAAGGCTTTAGATACAACAATCTTTATCTTGTTGACTTCACCTCCGAAGATGCAAACTTGATGACATGTTTGTTCACCAAGACCTCACTTGGTTGGCTTTGGCATAGGAGGCTTGCTCATGTTGGAATGAACACTCTCAACAAGCTATTGAAGAAAGAACTAGTGAAAGGATTGAAGGATGTGAAGTTTGAAAAGGACAAACCTTGTAGTGCATGTCAAGCGGGCAAACAAGTTGCAAACACTCATCCAACCAAAGCTTTCATGTCAACTTCAAGAGTGCTAGAACTTCTACACATGGATTTGTTTGGGCCTACAACATACAAGAGCTTGGGTGGCAATCTCTATTGTCTTGTGATAGTGGATGACTACTCAAGGTACACATGGATCTTCTTCCTTCATGACAAATCTGAAGTGGCAAATTGCTTCAAGAAGTTTGCAAAGAGAGCTCAAAATGAATTTGAAGTCAAGATAAAGAAAATTAGAAGTGACAATGGCAAAGAGTTTGACAACACAAACATTGAAGCTTATTGTGATGAAATTGGAATCAAGCATGAAGTCTCTTCAACCTATACTCCTCAACAAAATGGTGTAGTTGAGAGAAAGAACCGGACTTTGATCACCCTTGCAAGAACAATGCTAGATGAGTACAACACTCCGGAGAAGTTGTGGGCTGAGGCAATCAACACCGCATGCTATGCTTCAAATCGCCTCTTCCTACAAAAGTTTCTTGGCAAGACCCCCTATGAGTTGCTTAATGGGAAGAAGCCGGACGTCTCATTCTTCCGGGTGTTTGGTTGCAAATGCTACATCTACAAGAAGCATCAACACCTAGGGAAGTTTCAAAGACGTTGTGATATTGGTTTTCTTGTTGGTTACTCATCAAAGTCCAAAGCATATAGAGTATTTAACCATGCCACCGGTTTGGTTGAAGAAACATATGATGTGAAATTTGATGAATCTAACGGCTCCCAAGGAGCAATTGAGAATTGTGATGATGTAGGTGATGAACCCTTGAGGGAGGCCATGAAGAACATGCCCGTGGGAGACATCAAGCCAAAAGATGATGATGACGATGTACAAATTGTTGATCCACCATCTTCATCACGTGTGCCTCAAGATGATGACAAGAATGAGAGAGTTGAAAATGAAGACACTTATGTCTCTCATGAACAAGCCGAGGCACAAGCTCAAGATGTTGATGCTCCCCATCCACCTCCTCAAGTGGTTGATAGAAGAAACTCACCTCTACTTCAAGCACATCCACAAGAACTCATCATAGGGAGTCCTACAAAGGGAGTAATGACTCGATCCCAAAAGCTAGCTTCTTTTGTTGAACATCACTCTTTTGTCTCTTGTGTTGAACCTAAGAATGTAGATGAAGCTCTTCAAGATCCGGATTGGGTGAATGCTATGCATGAAGAATTGAACAACTTCACCCGCAATCAAGTATGGACACTTGAAGAGCATCCTAAAGGTGCAAGAGTCATTGGAACCAAGTGGGTGTTTCGAAACAAGCAAGATGACCAAGGCATAGTAGTGAGGAACAAGGCAAGACTAGTTGCAAAGGGGTTCTCTCAAGTTGAAGGTCTTGATTTTGGAGAGACCTTTGCTCCCGTTGCAAGACTTGAAGCCATTCGTATCCTTCTTGCATATGCATCACATCATGATATGAAACTATATCAAATGGATGTGAAAAGTGCATTTTTAAATGGCTTCATAAATGAACTAGTCTATGTTGATCAACCTCCTGTGTTTGAAGACCCTAGATATCCTAATCATGTTTATAGGTTGTCCAAGGCGCTATATGGGCTCAAGCAAGCCCCTAGAGCGTGGTATGAGCGCCTCCGGGACTTCCTCATTGAGAAGGGCTTCACCATTGGGAAGGTCGACACCACACTATTCACCAAGAAGCTTAATGGGGAGATCTTCATTTGTCAAGTGTATGTTGATGATATCATCTTCGGATCAACAAATGAAGATTATTGCAAGGAATTTGGTGAATTGATGTCGAAGGAGTTCGAGATGTCAATGATTGGTGAGCTCGCATTCTTCCTTGGGTTTCAAGTCAAGCAAATGAGAGAAGGGATTTTCATCTCTCAAGAAAAGTATACCAAGGATCTTCTCAAAAGATTCAAGATGGAAGAATGCAAATCAATCAAGACCCCAATGCCATCAAATGGACATCTCGACCTAGATGAGGGAGGTAAACCGGTTGATCAAACTCTCTACCGTTCTATGATTGGTAGTTTGTTGTACCTTACCGCATCTAGGCCCGATATCATGTTTAGTGTGTGCATGTGTGCTCGCTTTCAAGCGTGCCCTAAAGAACCTCACTTAAGTGCCATAAAAAGAATCCTAAGATATCTTAAGCACACCCCAAGCATTGGTCTTTGGTATCCCAAAGGAGCTAGATTCCAACTAGTTGGCTATTCCGATTCGGATTATGCCGGTTGCAAAATTGATAGAAAAAGCACATCCGGAGGGTGCCATTTGCTTGGGAGATCTTTAGTATCTTGGTCATCTAAAAAGCAAAATAGTGTGGCTTTGTCCACCGCCGAGGCAGAATACATTGCCACGGGGGCTTGTTGTGCACAAATCTTATATATGAAACAAACCCTCCTAGACTATGGAATTGTTCTTGAAAAGGTGCCACTTTTATGTGACAATGAAAGTGCCGTTAAAATTGCTAATAATCCGGTACAACACTCTCGCACCAAGCACATTGATATCCGCCATCACTTTCTAAGAGATCACGTTGCTAAAAATGACATATCACTAGAAGGTGTAAGAAGTGAAAATCAATTAGCGGATATCTTCACTAAACCTTTGGATGAGGCCACCTTTTGTAGGTTAAGAAGTGAACTCAATGTGCTTGATTCTAGCAACTTTAAAAAATGAGCGTGTGTTGTCCCTTGCATTGCATTGTATTATATGCCATGTTTATTTTATCGCAATGCATTTAGGGCTTGGCTAACACGGTTACGATAACCCTCCTTTGGAGGAGTGAAGAAGCCTAACCATGGATCAAACTTGACAAGCAACCTAGCTTTACTTTCTTGTATTGCATTGCATATGCATGGTTGTTAGCTTGTCGTTTCTTTTCGGTTTAGCTTTGAGCAACCTCTGTGTTCGTCCATGGATAGAGAGAGCATTTTGACGCTCCTAAAGGTTCAAAAACTCTATTGCTTGGCCAGACGTTGCTCCTCGAGTGTTTATTGCCTATTTTCTTAAAAATAATACTAGCCTAAGGCAATCTATTTTAAAAAAAAAATTTGAGGGTTTGAGTGAGGTCACTCATATCAGGTTTCAATTGGTGTTTATTTGTGTCTCTTTGAATTGGAACTTGATTGGGAGAAGTCGCGTCGAAGTTCGGAACAAAGAAGGGCGAAAAACAGTGACCGGACGCTGGACCGGACGTTGCACCGGACGCAGTGATGCTTCACCACCGCGTCCGGTCCCGGCGACCACCAGCGCGTCCGGTCATCCAGAAGACCAACTCCAGATCTAGTGACCGGACGCTGCACCGGACGCGCAGCTGCTGACCACCGCGTCCGGTCCGGGTTACCACCACCGCGTCCGGTCATTCGCGATGATTTCCCGAGTACCCCTCGACCGGACTCTGACCGCGTCCGGTCAGTCCTCACCGGACGCGTCCGGTCGCTCCAGGAGCTTACTGGAGTGTGACCGGACGCTGCACCACCGCGTCCGGTCACATCGACCACCGCGTCCGGTCATCGCGTGATGAGCGGATCTAACCCCTCATAAAACGGTTCGTCTTCGGCCGTCTTTTTTTCATCCGCCCACGTTTTTTTGCCGCCGGTTAGCCGCGCCTCTGCCGCCATGAGCCGCGCCCTATCTTGCCAAGCACCACCTCCGGCCGTTGACCGCCTCGCGCACGTCTCCGATCGATTCTCGTCGCGTTGCCCTAACCCTAACCTAGGGTTTGCGTAACGTCATTCGGCCGATCATCGTCGAGGTTTCGTCGCGCGTCGTCTTCTTCATGAGGTTGTTTCGCGTCTCCTTGACTTCCTCGCTAGGGTTTGCCGTAACTTATTCTTCATTAATCCTAATTGTCTCGTGTTTCGGCAAATTAGCGCTCGTCCGGCGAATTCGGGGAATCTCGCGATCTAGGTCACCTCATCTCGTCACCGTCTTCTCGTCGATCCGAGGTAGCTATCGCGTTTTGATTCATATCTTATCTCATATGCTTGCTATCTCTAGGATTTCGTACCTTTTAGTTATATATGTTGCTTATAGTAGATCCATCTATTCCGTCTTTTCAGCGAGTTTGTCGGTGTGTCAGGGTGATCTCAGTTTGCTGAATCCGAGGCCAAGCCTGCGGATACGGATTGAGGCCAAGCCTCTCGAGTGACAGTTCACCATCTTTCAGAGGTTTTCCGTCAGTTTGTCAGCATGGTGCGTTGCAAAAACACCGGTGGTGCTCCTGGTGACGGGGACGACAGTCCTCCTCGTCTGTCTGAGGTTGCGCGTGGAAAGCGCATCAAGATTATGGCCAGGAAGAAGAAGAAGACACTTACTGATGCAGAGATTGCTCAGGCCGTTGCTGATGCAGCAGAGCAGGCAGAGAGGGGAGGCAGGAGCAGTGGCATACGCATTGGCGAGCGTCGCTTTCATCTTGAAGGTCGACAGCTTGGTACAGAGGCCACTGAGGGCACAGAGGACACTGGAGCTACAGATGCTATGTCAGTTGATCCACCTACAGAGGCTCCAGAGGCTACAGAGGGCACAGAGGAGCAGCCAGCTCAGACTCCACCGCGTCGACGCTCCACACGCACACGAGCTCAGGTGACTCCTAGGCCAGAGGGCCAGCGTCGTGGAGCACGTCCTCCTCCCAGGGCTAGAGGTTCACCCCCGGTCGAGCACTTTGACTTGAGGCGTGCTAGCACGTCAGGTGCAAGGGTTGAGGTTCGTTGAGGTCAGTCGGTGGTTCCCACCTCAGAGGGATCCCAGAGCTTCAGAGGGTTTCTATACTCCTCTACAGGAGGATTTCTACAGAGCTCTTGTTGACAGCGGTATTGCTTTTCGACCACAGAGGGTCTGTCGACTTGAGTCACTTGTTGAGGTTGTGGGAGAGCAGCTTCGTCCGCACCTGTCCTTTCTGCCAGGCTTGTCAGATTTTCTTGGACGGACAGGTGCATACTGCGGCACATGGGTCAGAGAGTTCTATGCTTCACTTTGGATTGATCCTGCCCATGAGTTTATTCACTTTGCATTCCGAGGCCGCGACCATAGACTGTACAACACTAGGGTGCGGGAGATTCTCAGACTCCCAGCTTCAGACACGAAGATACATCAGCTCTGTTTTGGTCAGACTCCTCCACCCAGACGCCCTCACGGTGGGACAGTGCCGCCTACAGACTTGGTTCGACCCTGCTTCCGTGAGCCTTTTGGCGAAGGGTCTCGTCGCACGCCTGCCAGTTCGACACCACTAGCCAGAGTCCTGGATGCTATAGTCAGACGCACTCTTCTTCCCATACTTGGCTACAGAGAGGGACTGACTCGGATGCAGCTATGGGTTGTTCACCACCTCCTCTCACAGACATCGTTCGACATTTGGGATCTCATGCTTAGTGAGATGGAGGACACCATAGCTGAGGGCTTCAAGGGCAATCGTCAGCTGCCCTATGCACACTGGATCTGCTTCATCATTAGATCAGCCATTCAGCTTCCAGCAGAGATCAGAGCTGAGATATCAGACACTACCACTGCTTTTCCTGAGTATAATATCCGTCAGCTTTGGGCTTCAGTCACTAGAGATCAGGCCCCAGTGCCAGGACAGCACGAGAGACCGGAGGTTCCTGAGACAGCAGCTGAGCAGGACGCCACAGTTGAGGGGCTTGCTGAGGCAGAGCTTGCCGATCTTGATGCTCAGCCTGCTGATCTCCCTGAGGATGATGCATCTGACAGCACTGATGAGGATTACCAGCCCATCCCCAGGTACCGGTCTCCTCGGCCTCACGACCACGAGGCCGGTGGCTCTGGTTCAGCCTCCCGCTCAGACCCAGCCATGGTGGCTATACTTGAGAGGCTGACCCAGGCTCAGGAGCGATAGGAGCAGCAGATACAGCGACAGGCTCAGGACACAGCTGCAGCATTTGCACAGATTCAGGCTCGTCAGGATGAGTTTCAGCATCAGCAGCTTGAGATCCAGAGGCAGCAAGTTGAGATGCAGCGACAGCAGTACGAGATGCAGCGACAGAGTGTAGCTAGTCAGCAGCAGTATCTGGACCTTCTGCGCCATCTAGTCACTGTTGGGGTTCCTTCGCCTGCTTCTGTTCTGACTCCTGCTTTACAGTCGAGTGGTCCATCGAGTCAGGGACAGCCGAGCTTCCAGTTCACATCTCCATAGCAGTAGGTTCCCCAGTCGTTTCAGTCCCCGAGCTACACTCCTATTCAAACGGGGTTTACTCCTTCAGACCAGCCTCGCCCTCACCTCCTGACAGGCACACCCTTCGGTGATTACAGTGCCACTTACAGCGAGTTGACTGGTCAGCCGACACCCTCGCACACTACCACATTTGCTACTTCTTCAGGGTTGTCAGCTCCCGAGGCAGCTGTTCCTCCTGTGACAGGGACGGGTACTACAGAGACTATTCCTTCGTCAGTTGCCTCGACAGATCCCCCAGCTATTGGCTCGCTACAGGCTCAGGTCACAGAGACGGATCCCCTTGTTGCTACTACGTCAGTACCTGTTCCTACTGCTCAGACCCAGACCGCTTCACAGCCACGTGCTTCTTCAGAGGGTCAGCCAGATAGCTCAGATTCCGAGGGAGATACTCTGCACTTCGTGATCACTCCGCGCACCTCGGCACCCGACACGACTCCGTCTGTTCCCCCGTCAGATCCTTAGACTAGTTTTTGGCGGTTGATGCCAAAGGGGGAGAGAGAGTAGTTTCAGGGGGAGTTTTGATAGAGGGTTTTCGTTCTTATTTGTGTGCTACATTCATGCATCATGTTTACTTTTCAATCATTGCATTCGTGTGACATGCGGTCGCGTGATAAACTTTGAGTCTAATGTTTTATCTAGTTACAGTGTTAATTCATGTCACCCGTTTTGGTTATAGCTCTAAGGTTGTGCTTCCGTGCCTTACTCCGATTTCTTATGAGCTATATCTTTATGTGTACTAACGCTTTATGTCTTATCTTATGAGTACACTCTTTTGGCTTGGGGCACATAAGCAATTCCTAACCCTTTGTGCTTATTGCTTTTTGCTTATGTGAACCAAGCATGTTCGAAAACCTCAACTCAAATCTTTTGAATCTTAGTGTTGTCATCAATCACCAAAAAGGGGGAGATTGAAAGCATCTAGGCCCCGAGGTTTGGTTTCGGCAATTGATGACAACGCTTTATTACCATGACTAACGTGTGTTTTACAGAAACTTTGGTAAGTTAGGTCATGGAGGTTATAACTGCTTTGGGCACCATGGTATTCATGCCCCTTGATGGAAATCGTTTCGGTTTTCAAAGGAGTGACGTCAAGATTAAGGACGGTTAGTTCCGGATGTTGAGGTGTTGAGATACATTCGGAATAGTCGTTAGGATCTTCATTTTTCTCTTTTGGCCGTACTATAAAGGGGGGCATGAGCGGGTAGCTTGACCTAAGTGAGCCCTATGTTTAGGTGTGGTGCACACTTGTCAAACTTAGCGCTAGGCAGCTCAAGAATAGCTCAAAGTTCAGTTGGAAGCAACTTGGTTCAAGTTGCGACGCGTTTCGGAAAGTTTAGGGTGGTTTTCCCCTTGACCGGACGTGGTCCTCGGCTTGACCGGACGCATCCGGTTAGTTCAAATCCGAGACTATGGTTCGGCGCTGACGACCGGACGCGGCCCTTGCGAGGACCGGACGCGGTGGTCAGGGCCGACACGTGTCACTTAAGGAGAAACACCCGATCGGATGCGATCTGGGTGTGATCGGCGCGTCCGGTCACGTTCCAGTAAGGTCCAGCGAAGACCGGACGCGTCCGGTCATCACCGATCGGACGCGGTCGCGCGTCCGGTGTGGTTACAGTAAGCTCCCTGCACGATCGGACGCGTCCGGTCACCCCTGACCGGCGCGTCCGGTCACTCAGCCCAGCTTTCGGATTTTCGACTGTTACGGGGGACCGGCGCGTCCGGTCACTTCGACCGGCGCATCCGGTCACCCCGTGTTTTGCTGAGTTGGCAGGTAACGGTTCGTTTCGTCTATGGGGTGTATAAATACATCCCCACCACCTCTTTTAGAGGTCTCTTGCTCATTTGATCAGCTGAGAAACACCTTTGGAGTGCAAGGGAGTGCAAGAGCTCTAGTGAGGATTGTGATTTGAGAATCAAAGCTTGAGAGTTCCTCACTAGCGATTAGAGAGTAGCAAGTGTGCATCCACCTTCTCATTAGGCTCGTTGTGGTCAAGTGAGAGTTCTAGCTTGTTACTCTTGGTGATCGCCATCACCTAGACGGCTTGGTGGTGATTGGGAGTTTGGTGATCATCCGGCGGAGCTTGTGGATGACCCAACTCATCTTGTGAGCGGTTTTGGGTGATTCACCACGACGGAGTGTCGAAGAATCAACCCGTAGAGAGCACTTGATCCTTGCGCGGATCAAGGGGGAGCTACACCCTCGCGCGGGTGCTCCAACGAGGACTAGTGGGGAGTGGCGACTCTCTGATACCTCGGAAAAACATCGCCGTGTTCCTTGCCCTTACTTTCAAGCATTTACATTCTCGTTTTTACATTCATTGCTTGATTTACTTTCCTAGAATTGCCATGCTAGACTAGGATTGGAAACTAGGGTGCAAAACTTTTATCGGTAGAATCTCTAGGAACACAAGTAGGCACTAGGGGTGAATTCCGGCTTATAGGATTTAATTCTTGCAATTAATTTTTAGAAAAGCCCAATTCACCCCCCTCTTGGGCATCTTGATCCTTTCAGAGGTCATTCGGAAGGATAAGATATATAGAGCGGCCATCAAGGTTGCGGCACGGATTGCCCGATTTTTTAAGAATCTCGAGCATAACAAAACCATATGGGCACCATACTACTTCCGGTAAGCTCGACTCTATACCTAAATACAGTTTTGTTTGATATATTTAGTTCGATGCAAGAGGGATTATCTGTTTCTTCTTTGATTAAATTCGTGCAACAATCACTGGATTCTTTTTGGCGTCGATCTCGGGAACAACATGGCATATGTCTTTGATTCAGCAGATTTTGAGCCACAGACATACATGGACTTCACAGCGATTCTCAAGACGTATAAATATCGACAATCCTCATTAACTTATATGTTTGCATATATACTTGTAAACTTCGCCTTTTGGATACTAACAAGTTGCATTTGCTAAAATCCTTCGAACAGGGCATTCAGGCACTATGTCAACGAACATAAAGGAGTGCATGATCCACAATTTAAGGACGAATTGCGAATCAAAACTCTATTGGCGGTAAGTGTAACTTATATTGGTACACTCCATTACGTGGTTTGTCAATAACATTACTTAACATTTTAATATACGAAATATACAGGGTCCCAAGCAGAGGCCTAATAGTCTACATTGTGCATATTACGTGTGTTCTATGATGAGTAATAGTCTTGCCTATAGGAGACACCCCGAGCTGGTAAATTTGAACCTCTTTGACCCTAGTATGGAATCTTAGCTTCTTGTTATGAAATACTAGACCTAAACTTGTTCTGTTGTAGTGGAAAAAAGAAAAAAACAAGATAAGGAGTCCATACAAGGATGACCAACTCTTAGAGCTCGTCGGCGACCTTTGCGGCTTCATCATTGACCAGATTGTCGATTACAGAGGCAACTACCATGACCCAGATTCTGACTTAGGTAGTAATATTATCTTCCAACACCTTCGTGAGACTCACAGACTTCAACTAGGCCACTGAATGGTTTGGGCTTCTCGAACTCTTTGAACTTTTGAATTATGGCTTTATAATGGACTTGTGATGGTACTTGTGGTTTGTATGGACTAAAAGACTTTGAATTATGGCATGTAATTGTGGTTTGTATGGACTAAAGGACTTTGAATTATGGCATGTAATTGTGGTTCGTATGGATTATGGCTACTTGTGATGGTACTTGTGAATTATGACTATATAATGGCTCTTGTGGTTAGATTTGAAATTGAATTTGAATTATATATTATATCATGTGGTCAGATTTGAATTTAAATTATTTTTTTCCTGGAAAACCCACTGTAGGGGCGGTTGAATCATCAACCGCCCTTACAAATGCCATTTGTAAGGCATTTGTAAGGGCGGTTTGCCCAACCGCCCTTACAGTGGGCTGATTTTTAAAAGCCCCCTGGTAAGAGGGGTTGGGCTACCTGCCCTTAAAAACCCCTGAGACCCGCCCTTAAAAACCCTGGTTGTAGTAGTGGTTTTTGTGAAAATTCTTGGCCCCATTGTTGTATTATAAAGGGTTTAAGCGCTTAGATGGCTGGTGTGTTACACATTTTGTGAAAAAAACTAGTAGTAGGTAGCTCAAATGTTGGTAGAAATGCTAAGTTGGTTACAAAAGAAAAGGCTGCACTAATTCTCAAAAAAAGAAAAGGCTGAATTGAACGAGTTTCGATTCAAAAATACTCCATCCGTCCCTAAATATCTGTCATTGTTGGTGTGCGTGCCGCAAGTTTGACTCAATTTGTAGAAAATGCGTGCAACATTTGTATCTCTAAATAAATTTATTAAAAAAACTAAATTCAAAGATCTTTTCAATGATACTAATTATATATAATAAATATTAATATTTTTAATATATATTTAGTCAAAGTTGTTTCTCGGAAAAACGAAAACGACATATATTTAGGAACAGAGGGAGTACTCTTGGAGGTGAACGAGCCAACACATCTAGTGACATAGTGGTGCAGGAGATTGATTGAACAAAAGCAACCGTCAGGGTTTTGTTGACATCGTTTTTATCACGTGTCAAGATGATCAGGAAGGGCTAATCAGCAGAGGAAAGATTACTGTGTAGATTGATAGCCGATGAAAGTGAGCTTGCTTATGAGTGGTGACAGCGTATGGATTCAAATTGAAGTGTTGCTGATAAGGTTAAGGGTATTATTGCCGATGCCGATGAAAGAGGGTTTGAAGACTGCTGCCGATGAAACAGGGAGTGTACCGATGAAAGGAACTTGAAGGTTGCTGCCGATGGAACAGGGATTGTGCCGATGAAAAGGAGGTCGATGAGAATACCATCGTGATTGAGGCGGACTATGGAATAAGATAGGAGTTAATTTCCTTGTATACGTTTATTAGAGTCTGAGTTGTATCAAAGTCATGTGTTTCCATCGATTTGGATTTACTGTCCTAGTCATATTTGGTTACGTTTCTGTAGATCAGGATATAAATATAGGGTGAAGGGCAATGTAATAATCAATCAATCAATACATCAAAAAACAGCTTTTACTCTTATTTACATCTACTTTCGGCGACTTCGTCAATTTGCATATTTTTCCTTTTTACGAGTTCTCATCGATTCGGCGAATTACATTGCTCTAGTGCAATCTTCGACGATCCTCGAGTTCCGCGTGAGTACCTCTTGGCCGTGACTTCCGGGCGTATCGCTGTTGTCAGGACCAAAGTGTTCGTATCTTCATCCTTGTCGATTAACAGGTCAAATCGACTAGCACGCTTTGGATATCGATTTCGGGTATTAGCCCTTTGTGTTTGCAGATCTACTTTTGCATCAACACATCTTTTGGCACGCCCAGTGGGACAGATCTAGTCAAGATGCTTAATCCTGAGATCGATGCGGGGAACATCATCGCGGTAACAGAAGAAGATCTTAAGGACGATCAGAAGCAGGCTATGGAAAGGGCTATAGAAGAATATAGACAGCTCTGCTTGAAGTCATTCAGCTTGAACAAAAGTGGACAAGTCATGCAGAAGCAAGACTTGCCGTTGCCTCGGCAAGTTACCTTTGATTCTAATCCGGGTAAACTTCAAGAGATGGTTAATTCTGCAGTGAATCATGCTTTAATTAATCACTCCAATGTGCTGTCCAATACTGTTCATAATGCTGTGATTCGAACTTTCAAAGAAGGGCAAGCATCACCTCATTACGTTGGGCCTGCTTATCATCAACCAGAATCAGCATCTGCTATTGCTCCATCGGCTCCATCGGCCGTTGCGGGTATAGAGATTTCTTCTCCTCCAGTATCAGCAGGTTTATCTAATGTACAGTCTACACCGATGCGTCCGGATTTAGCATTATCAGGATGAGTTCAGCTTAATACAAATCTATCAGCATCGGCTTTATCAGGTCCTGTACCACAGAATAATCAAACTCCTGCTAATTGGTGGGGATATGGTATGCCTCCAGAGCCATCTGTTTTTAACCATGGATCACCTCAAGTGTTTGATGCAACGGGAAAAGCTCCTATGCCATCGGCCGGTTCACCGATAGCTCAAGTACCTCAATATACTATAGCAACTACTGTGCAACCAGCTTTAGGAGGTTTTCAGGTGTCTTTGGGTCAAACATCTAATTCAAGTCCATCGGCAAATTTGTTACCGATGTAGCAGAAAGCTCCTATCGCAAGTCAACCTAGAGTCCAGGTTATGCCTCAAGTTGGATGTAATTATCCAGCAATGCCAACCAGCTACCAGCCATCGGCAAATTTTGTGCCGATGAATACTAATAATAATTGGTCAGGGCAGTTTCCCACTCAACATACAGTTCAGCCAAATCAGCAAGCCACAGGTGTTCATCAAGGTCACATGCATGCTGGTTTTCAGAATCAAACATCGGCAGCTCAGCCGATGAATCCTTTCCAGCAGGTTAATGGACCACAAATAGTGGCAAATATGCCAATTGCTGGAGATTGTGGGCCACAGAGGTGTGCAGAAGGGTATCAGCAAGTACCTCCAGTGGAGATTCAACCATATCGTCAACAAGATGTTGATGCTTTTTGGGCCGATAAAATAGCAGAAATTATGAAGGATCAGTTTGGGATCAAGCCCAAAGTTAATACCTATTCCTATCGGACTCCGTATCCTCCGGCATATGATTTAATTCCTCTCCCAAATCGTTACAAGGTGCCAGATTTCACTAAGTTTTCTGGGCAAGACGATACATCAACCATGGAGCATGTTAATCGTTTTATTATTCAATGTGGAGAGGCAGCTTGTAGAGATGAATTGAGAGTTCGTTTGTTTTCATCATCTCTATCTGGATCAGTATTTACATGGTTTATTTCACTACCGCCAAATTCTATTATTACTTAGGTTGATCTGGAAAAGCAATTTCATAAGTATTTCTTTGCTGGAGTTCATGAAAAGAAGCTTACCGATTTGGTAAAGATGAAACAGCGCAATGACGAATCGGTAGAAGGCTTTGTGCAAAGGCTACGAGATGTAAAGAACAAATGTTATAGCCTGGTGTTGGATGATCGGCAGCTTGCCGATTTGGCCTTTCAGGGATTATTGCCACACCTTAAGGACAGATATGCTTCTCAGGAGTTCGAAAGCCTAAGTCATTTAGTTCAAAGGATTTCTGATCAAGACACAAGGGTTTTTGAACCTAAAAGAAATTGGAACAAGAAAGTTTCATTTGTTGAAGAGGTAGAAGATTCTAATTCAGATGAAGAACCAGTTATCGGTTTGGCTAAGTGGGTTAAGAATAAGAAGCCGATATCTTGTCCCTTTGGTCACAAAGAGCCAGAAAAGTTTACTTTTGACGTCACCAAAGCTGATAAGATATTTGATCTTTTGCTTCAAGAGGGCCAGATTAAGTTGTCACCTAATCATGTGATCCCATCGGTAGAAGAGTTGAAGAATATGCTGTATTGCAAATGGCATAATGCAACTTCGCACAGTACAAATGAGTGCAAAGTATTTAGACAACAGTTACAGTTAGCTATTGAATCTGGGAGAATAAAATTTGGCAATTCCAAGATTCAGAAGCCGATGAAAATTGATCAACATCCTTTTCCAGCAAATATGTTGGATGCTGAAGGTAAAATTAAGGTGTTGACGTCGGAAGCTGCTGAAAAGAATGCATCAGTAGATCCCCAACATCGGATAACTACCGATGATGCAAAAGGCAAGGGGTTATTGACAGAAAGTGGCAGTTCTGAAAAGCCTCCTCGATCTGGCATTGTGATTACTCATCAAAGACAATAGGAAGGCTGGCGTCAGTGAAGGGACCGGTATCGACAACAGCAAGAGGAAAGACGTCAAGAAGAGTGGAATCGGCATAAGGATCATTGGAATTATCCGTTTTTTATTCATTGTTGGGAGGAAGGTATTAAGTTACCTACTGTTGAAGATTGCCCAGAGTGCAATGGTTATTATGGAGTTAATCGTCCTGTAAGAAGGTTTCAATCTGGTAATCGAGGTTTGTCCATTAATGAGCCGATCAGAAGGAAAGCATCAGTATATGATCGGCTGGGGGGCAGGCTCAGTGTACATGAAAGGCTTGGTAAACGCGTTGCATATTTTCTGAGAAACCAAGAGGAACTTGAAGAGATGGCAAATGCAAGAGTTCCTGATGAAGAAATATTTTACAAGGATCCTAATATACGTCGTGTGGAGATAACCAGGACTTATCAGCCAGTGTGGAAAACTAAACTTCCTCAATGGTGTCCAGAGGGTTTGACAAAGACACAGAAGAGGAAAATGCAGTGAGAGCGTCAAAAAGACTTATACCAAGAAGGAAGTCCCTCCAATGAGAGATCTGGTAATCAGCAGTGGCAGATAAGGCACAAAAATAAAGGCCCATCGGCAGATGTCAATATGGTGTTTATGTTGCCGATGGAATTTTTGGCTCTATCTGATAGCGAAGAAGAGGCTGTTTTTTCTGATCAAATAGCTCAATTAACGCTAGATCCAATGATGGCTGTTTTTGAGAAGTCTGCCGATGATGAGAGACAACATCTCAAGGCTTTGTTTGTAAAAGGCAGAGTTGATGGGCAGCCTGTATCTAAGATACTTATTGATGGAGGAGCTGCAATTAATATTATGCCTTATATGATGTATCGGAAGCTTGGTAAGGGAGATCAAGACTTAACTAAGACTGATATGATGCTAAAGGATTTTGAAGGCAATGTATCACCAGCTAAAGGGGCAGTGTGTGTTGAATTGACCATCGGCAGTAAAACCTTACCGACAACTTTCTTTGTTATTAATGGCAAGGGTGCATATAATCTGCTTCTAGGAAGGGATTGGATTCATGCTAATTGTTGTGTTCCTTTTACAATGCATCAGTGTCTTGTACAATGGATTGGAGATAAAATTGAAGTTGTTCCTGGTGATTCTTCTTATATCAACGCATCGGCAGAATCAGACACTTATGAGCGAACCAGGTGCATATCAGGAGAAGCTTGGGAAAAAGAGTTCCTCAAGGTTGCCGATTACAAAATTCTACCGATCCAAGCAGTCGGTTCTGAAGAAGAGTTTTAATGGATAGATTTGCCGATGATGGAAAATTAGGTCAAGGATTTACATTGGCAGATGATTTAATAGAAGTAGATACTGGTGAAGGCGATAGGCCAAGGCCCACTTTTATTAGCTCTAAGTTAAATTCTAAGTGTAAACAGCAACTAGTTGAATTGTTAAAGGAATATAAAGATTGTTTTGCTTGGGATTATACTGAAATGCCTGGATTAGACCGATCTATAGTTGAACATCGGTTGCCTATTAAATCTGGATTTCGGCCACATCAGCAGCCGGCACGCCACTGCAATCCTAATATACTTCCTGATATTAAGGCCGAAATTACTAAATTAATTGAGGCAAAGTTTATTCGGCAGTGTCGATATGCAGAGTAGATTTCTAATGTGGTTCCTGTATACAAGAAAAATGGGAAACTTCGTGTTTGTATTGATTTCAGGAATCTCAATAAGGCCACACCGATGGATGGTTACCCAATGCCAATTGCTGATTTATTGATTGATGCTGTAGCAGGGCATCAGATTATCAGTTTCATGGATGGTAATGCAGGTTATAATCAAATATTCATGGCTGAAGAAGATATTTCCAAGACTGCTTTTAGATGTTCAGGTCATGTGGGATTATTTGAGTGGATAGTTATGACATTTGGTTTGAAAAATGCCGGTGCTACTTATCAAAGAGCTATGAACTTTATTTTCCATGAATATATCGGCACGTTGGTAGAAATCTACATTGATGACATAGTGATTAAGTCTGGAGACATCACAAAGCATCTAACTGATCTACGGAAGATATTGGAGTGCACAAGAAAGCATGGATTAAAGATGAATCCTAATAAATGTGCATTTGCTGTATCGGCAGGACAATTCTTGGGTTTTATGGTACATCAGCGGGGTATTGAAATTAGTAGGAAATCTATTGTGGCAATCTACAAGGTTGTTGCTCCTGCCGATAAAACTGAATTACAATCCTTGATCTGTAAGATTAATTTCATTAGAAGATTCATATCTAATCTCTCGGGTAAGATCAAGGCTTTCAGTCCATTATTGAAATTGAAAGCCGATCAGGAATTTAAATGGGGGGATGAACAACAATTAGCCTTAGATGAAATTAAGAGTTACTTAACAAATCCTCCAGTGTTAGTTCCACCCCAACATGGGAAACCTTTCAGATTGTATTTATCAACTGAAGATACTGTTATCGGTTCAGCTCTTATTCAAGAATTTGAAGGGAAGGAGCGTGTTATCTATTATTTGAGCAGACGGTTAATAGATGCTGAAACCAGGTATTCGGCCATTGAGAAATTATGTCTATGTTTATACTTTTCTTGTATTAAGCTGAGGCATTATTTACTATCGGCTGAATGTACTGTCATATGCAAAGATGACGTGGTTAAGTATATGCTGTCAATGCCGATACTGAATGGTAGGATTGGTAAATGGATTTTAGCATTATCAGAATTTGACCTACGTTATGAATCGACTAAGGCAGTTAAAGGACAGGTTATGGCCGATTTCGTTACTCAACATTGCAACACGGTGGATTCTCTGGAAATTGCTCCGTGGACACTTTTCTTTGATGGGTCTACTTGTGGTGAAGGGGCAGGCATCGGTATCGTGTTGATTTCCCCTCAGGGGAAGAAGTATGAGTTCTCATTGCTGATTGTTGCTACATCGATAAACAATCAAGCTGAGTACCAAGCCCTGATAAAAGGGTTAGAATTGCTTAAGGAAGTACATGCTGATGCTGTTGAAGTCTTTGGTGATTCTATGCTAGTTATAAATCAGTTGATTGGGATTTATGAATGCTGAAGTGAAATTCTAATTTCATATCATGAAAAGTGTTTGGAATTGTTAAAAGGGTTCAGGAATTTTTATCTGGAACATATTTCTCGGATGCATAATGAAGAGGCTAACCGATTGGCTCAGCATGCTTCAGGATATCAACCTGTTCAAGAAGTATTAATATCAGCAGCTGATACCGATGACTGGAGAAAGGAAATTATTGATTATTTAAAGAATCCATCTAAAAAGGTTGAAAGATGTATAAGGTTCCAAGCTACCAAGTATGTACTCCTCGATGATGAATTGTATTACCGTACCATAGATGGAGTTTTACTCTGGTGTGTTAGCATAGAGGAATCAAAAGGCCTGATGGGTGAAATTCATGAAGGAGTATGTGGGGCTCATCAGTCAGCTTTCAAGATGAAATGAATGATCAGAAGAAATGGATATTATTGGCCGACTATTCTTGAGGATTGTTTTAAATATTTTAAAGGATGTCAGGAATGTCAGAAATTTGGTAATATTCAAAGGGCACCCGCATCGGCTATGAACCCCATAATTAAGCCTTGGCCGTTCCGGGGTTGGGCTATTGATCTCATCGGTCAGATTTATCCACCATCAAGTAAAGGGCATAAGTTTATTCTGGTTGCTACCGATTATTTCACAAAGTGGGTTGAAGCAATTCCTTTAAAAAGGTGACATCGGCTAATATGATTGATTTTGTGAAGGAGCATATTGTCTACCGATTTGGCATCCCTAAAACCATCACTACCGATCAGGGCACTATGTTTACATCGGGTGAATTTGATGAGTTTGCTATAGGTATGGAGATTAAAGTTTTGAATTCTTCACCGTATTATGCCCAGGCTAATGGTCAAGATGAGGCATCTAATAAAGGAATTATCAAGCTCATTAAGCGTAAGATTAAAGAGTATCCTAAGAAGTGGCATACAGTATTAAATGAAGCTTTGTGGTCATATCGGATGGCGTGTCATGGTGCAACTAAGGTAACACCTTATCAGTTGGTGTATGGACACGATGCAGTCTTACCTTGGGAGATTAAAATTGGTTCTAGACGAATACGCTTTCAAGATCAATTGACAGCCGATGATTATGATATCCTTATGAAGGATGAGTTGGAAGATGTAGCAGGTCATCGGTTAAAAGCTTTAGTTAGCATTGAGGAGAATAAGAAAAGGGTAGCTAGATGGTATGACAAGAAGGTGAAGGTAAAGGAATTTGTCGATGGAGAATTGGTTTGGAAGTTGATTTTACCGATTGGGACTAAAAGTTCTAAGTTTGGCAAATGGTCACCTAATTGGAAAGGTCCATATCGGATAAATCAATCTGTTCCTGGTAATGCATATATTCTCGAAACTCTCGAAGGAGTTGTATTTCCTAGAGCATTAAATGGAAAATATTTAAAGAAATATTACCCTAGTATCTGGATAGATGCATAAAAGTATAATTGCCGATAATAATCCTATCGGCTAGAGTTAAAACAAAGTATCAATTATTGCCGATGCGCTAATTTAACAAAGCTTGGATAGCCGATATCGCATGCAGGCGAATTTCATCGGCTTCTTTCAATTCCTTGGCATCTTCATCGGCACTTCCTTCCACAGGTTTGAGTTTCTTTTTGAGAACCAAGGCCTTGCGAGCTTGGGCATCTCGTTCTTGCTGAAGGGCCTTGATAGCGTCAGGAAGCTGGTCTTCTTCTTGCTTGGTTTGAGTCAGGGCTGTTTCAACCTTTTCCAGTTCAGCTAGCAGAGCTGCCCTTTTTGCCGATAGGTCTAAAATTTTCTGCTTAAGATCAGCACCGGAGGCTTGCAAGTTGTTGATGCTTTTGTGCTTCTCATCGGCAGTTTGCTTCAGCTGCAGCATTTCTTCTTTAAGTTGAACCTGAGCTGCTCTGTCGGCAATACGATGAATAGCCCTTTGATATTGAAGTTGTCTGCTCTCCAGATGGACTGCTGGGAAGATGGTTTCTTCAACATCGACAGGGACTTGGCCGTGGATCGTTTTGAAGATGGTCCTTGAAGGGTCTGAATCAATCACCAGTTGAGCAGTATCTTGTTGCAGCAGATTCAGGAGAGCTTCTAGTTTGCCATAGGTATTTGCCGATATTGTTCCCAATGCCAGGGAAGAACTCGCCTCTTCTCCGTCATCATCGGAGACGTCGATAGCAAAAGAAAACAAGCTATCGGGAGAATCTTGTTCCTATGAAATAAAGAAAGTTAGAAATCCTATCTGTGGTATCTGGGGATATTATAAACCAAACAGTTAATCGGTTTACCTGCTTCAGGGCAATTTCTTGAGCCTGGCTTGAGGGAGCGGCTTGAAGAGGATCATGTGAGGGATCGGCAGAGGATGCCGATGGAATGTCTTCTACGACCTCATCAGTAGTCGGCCCTTGGGGTATAATGGCCGATGGTGTATCTTGTGCAGAAGAAGCAGCTTGTTCAATTATATCAGTAGGTTGACTGACAGGTGTTGGAGCGGACGCAGGGGCTGGTGTAGATTTCTGTCGCTTTTGTTGAGCTTCAGCATCGGTTAAAGCTTTGCGCTTTGTTTGGGTCTCAGCGATAGTTGGTTGGGGGGCATCGACATGTGTTAATTGGGGAGCTTGCATGCTTGGCGAGCTTGCCGATGTGCCCGTTTGTTGCTGCAAAAACGGGTATAAGATTAGATATTTAACAGGAAAAAATGTAAAAATAAGAGAATACCTCTGAAGGAGGGGTAGAGGTCGTGGTGCTTGATATTGGAAGAGTTGCCGATGACGATCCAGCTGCAGCTCTCACACCCTGATAGTTATATGTTAATATAGTGTGTATCGGCAGAAAACAAAGTAAGCAAGGTTATTACCTTAAAAGCCTTGATTAGGCTTGAAGCAGCAGCCATTGGAGTGGCCCTGGATGTTGCCAGTCTTGGTCTGGAGGTGATAGTTTTGGCGCGAGTCCTCTAGAAGGTTAAGGCCTCTAAGGAAGGGGCGTTGTAGCCGATTATTGAGACTGGAGAAATAGGGTGGAGGTTGAAGGGTCTTCCACTTTTGCTTATTGATGGAACTGGATCATCGGCCTGTTTCAGGGAAGATTAGCTACCGATATACATATAAAAGGGGGAAGAGAGACAAAGGTTAAAAGGAACTTACTGCATCATCAGGAACAGCATAGTCGGGATCGATCATGTGCCGATATGTGTGAACAGATGTTGAAAACTGCTGTTCTTTCCACTCTTGCCACCATTGCTTATATGACTCTGTGATGAAAGACGCTGGTGACCAGGCGGAGAGATCAACATTTGAGATATCGGCATCGGGAGCAAGTCTTACTACCCTACTCCATTCAGTTTTAGCGGTAATAATTTCTCTGGGCTTGATCACATCGGCAAAGCATAGCTTGATTGGCAGTTGCCCGAAGGCCAGCTGGCGAGACACTGCCGATGGATTATAGAATTCATAAGTAATATGTGAATTCTTTCCGCTACCAAATGTGTTTACTGGGATTGCTCTGGGGTGATAATAGCCATCATAAGATCATTATCTTGGTTCAGATCACTATCGGCAAAATTGAAAAGAAGAGGGAACTTGTTATCCTCATCGATATAGGGTACCCAAGCCCTGAGATCACGAGGGAGACCATGGTAGAAATTCTGAAAAGACCTGCCGATTTGATCTTCATTGGCCTCTGTTCTAGGAAGGACGATTATGGCTTAGCCGAAGTTGAGAGGAGGGCGTGTTGCCGATTCGTCATCTCCAAGGACGTAATCTTCGGCGATCTCTCGTGGGAATTCTTGGGCAAAGAAATCCCACTGTAGACGCTTATGCATGTGAGCGTTTAACCACATATTGATGAACCACCACGGGCCTCCCAGATTGCCGATGGGTTCACCAAGTAAAAGCTTCTGAGACACTTGGTGGAGAAGGTGGTAGGTTGAGCTCAGGAGGTATCGGCCAAGTGGGAATCTGACACCGTTGGCCAAGAGTTCCGCTGCTGGGAGGAAGGCGTTGGTTGGTCCTACCGATCGACCACAGAAGATAAACTTCTCCAGCCACATGTTCAGGAATATGGCGTGTTCCCTTTGATTGACAGTACCAGTCTTTTGGTACTCTTGGATGTATCATGTCCAGCCGCCGATGTTGCGTGTATTTACTCTATACTCAGCTTTTCTACCAAAAATGTGGCCTTCATCGACAGTTGAGATATCCAAGCCGGTGAGCATATATACATCGGCAAGGGTAGGGGCACATGGGCCATGGCCGAACATGAAGGTATTTGTGGTATCTGACCAAAAGTGAGCGGTAGCTATCATCATGGATTCATTCCTTTGCATATCGGCAATGGATAGCCTGATACATTGATCTATCTTTCGTTCTGCCCAGAACACTTGCATTGATCTGTTGACCCTCAAGTACCAGTTTTTCCACCCTTTGGTGGGTTTGGGCCAAGATCGGAATGTATCTTTCCACAGATTTAAAGAGAAATTTTGAGCTTTGAAGGGAATACGATTAGCCTCTGCATTGATCAGGTCGGTTGGATGTTGACGGTTCTTAAGTATCAATTATAACCATCAAATAAATAAAGAAAAAGACCTATATGCAAGCAACACCTAGAATTAGGGTTTGATCTAACAGAATTCCACGAGTTTTGCTGTTTATCTATTTCTGCAGGGGGTTATCAGGAAATACGGAAGAAAGGCCCACATGTCGGATTAATGACGGGATATTAACCGAACACGTAATTATCTTACATCTAGAAGATTCCAGAAGCCACGGGAACGAACGGGAACCGTAACGGGCCAGGACACAGGGCGCCCGCCCTGTGCCCTAGGGCGCCCGCCCTGCCCCCGGGACCAATCAGGTCGAGTCTCGCGGATTATGCTCCACCGCCTTTGAGGATCAAGGAAAATCGTAGGATGAAGGTCGGTTTGATCCGACGGTCCAGATTCATCCAAAAGGGCTATATAAGCAAGGCCCCTGACCCCTGGTGGAGAAGACCCCAATTCATTATTCAGTTGCATATCTCTAGTTAGGGTTTAGAGAGAGAGGTTCCCTCTAGGGTTCCCACCTCTTAGGGCTTAGCATCCAATGTGAAAGTAGAATTAATTCTACTAGATTGAGAGAGATAGAGTGGAGGTGTAGATCGGAGGAAGCCGGCCTGTCGGTGTCTACTCCGAGGTTGTACCTGCGGGAGCAAGTTCTTCTAACCCGAGGCTTGTTCTCAGGATTCTTCAGTATTTCGACTTCTAAATTCTAGTAAGTTCTTTGTTTTATTGTTCTTTGGTTTATGAGTTTACTTTGATCTCTTCGCGTAGAGTTTAGAGTAATCATCTCTAGCGTAAACGTGGTGTTTAAGCTAGGATACTCATAGATATCCCCTCGTCTAGCCGGACCGTGGTAGTAGCGAGGAACGTGACAATTCTGAGTTACCTTTGTATTCCATATCCCGTTAGCAGGATCGATAGGGTTTATAGGTGCGGGTTGAACATCCTTTGTGGTGTCTAGATTCCGTAAACCTCCCCAATAGAACAGTAGATCATCCTTACCAAGGTTAGAAGAAGAGTGCGGTTGTAGTCTTCTCTATACATCACTCACATCGAATCATAGTGGTTGTAGCCTAAAGGTTAGTAGTAATAGATTTGGTTAGTCAGATGCACTCTTTCTCCTAAAGGTAAAAATATAAATACGATACCCAGGATAACATCTCGGGTGAAGTGCTCACCGATATCCGTGCGCTTGCGGATCCTATTTCCTAATTGCGTTACCAAATATCAACAAGCATTTCTGGCGCCGTTGCCGGGGAGAAAGACGGTTTGCTGAGATAACCTTGAGTCTTACTACTAGCTTGTATTCATACTTTTTATTTTCTTATCTTTTTCATTCTTTCTTTTTCTTTTTACCAAAAATAGAAAACCAAGGTTCTATATCTATCTTTGATGCCGCAACACCTTCAGCAACTGACCTTTTACCATGGGAGTCATCACAGCCTATCCAAACATCCCAGTATAAGTTAAGTTCAAGGTTGATTGCGATGATTCAAAATTTATCTTTTTCGGGAAAGGAAGACAAAAACCCTTACCTTCATATTAGAGATTTTGAGCAGACATGCGATTGTCTTCGCATTGATGGCATCTCTGATAAGACTTTACGTTGGAAGCTTTTTCCTTTTTCTTTAAGAGGAGAAGCTAGACGATGGTATAGTCAGAAGGTAAGTCAACAGCAAGGTGAATGGAGAGTTTTAAGAGCCAACTTTTGTCTAGATTTTTATTCCCTTGACCGTACTGGTGACCTTAGACTCGAAGTCCTATCTTTTAAACAAAAAGATAATGAAACTTTGGGGAAATCCTGGAAACGTTTTTCTGATCTTTTAGAATCTGGTCCAAAACTTTTGCTTGAAGACACTGTTCTTTTATTTCATTTTTTTCGAGGTCTTCAGAAAGATAATAAACAAATGCTGCATACTATGGCTAGAGGTTCTTTCTTTCGTATCCCTACTAATGAAGCTAAGGGGATCTTGAATAGAATCCTAGAAGCTGAGATGGATAATGCCCTCCATGATAAAACCTACGAAGCCGAAGTAGACACTCTGCCAAATTTTTCATCTACTTTAGCTATCCCAGGTTCTGAGCCACAAAAGGAAGAAATTCTACCATCTGATTTCATGCTAGACATAGAATCCGATCTCTTTGCCGATTTTGGAAACATTTCAAACTACCATTCTATAGACCGACCCCAAAACGGCCAATTTAGCATTTGTTTACCAAGTGAACGTCAATTGAGAGAGCTTATCTCGGTTATGAGTAGCGAATGGTTAGAGGAGTCAGAGCTTTCCTCTGAAGTAATCCGAATGGACACACCCTCTATAACTATACGCTGTGCTTATAATTCTGATCAATTTAACGCTCTCTATAATCCTGTTGTGGGGATCAATATTATGTCCGAAGCTTTTGCACTTAATTTATTTGGGAAACTTGTTTTAACCCCCACAACAAAGGTCATAAAGGAATCTTCGGGACGATTAGTCCCCAGTCTTGGAATTATTAATGTCCTACCCTTTATGGTAGAAGGCTCCATGGTTCATTTGAACTTTTATATCTTTGATATATGGGGTTTCGACCTACTGATTGGACAACCTTTTAGAAGACTCCTTTATGAAGGTCAAACTGGAAAGCTCCACATTTCCTTAGGAAAGGATTTTAAACTTCCAATTACAATAACTCACTCCTTGAATAATAAGACCGAGCCATATCTTTTGCCTGATCCTATGGAGGAGGTAAAGGCTGCATCTCTAGAACTTTTAGATGATCCAGACTTAGAAGAGGAAGCCCCCTTCTTCACTGAAGAAGAGGCCGAACCTTCTGAACCGGAACCCTTAGATGAGTTTGCAGAAACACCTAGACCCCCCATAGAACTCAAAACTTTACCACCCGGTCTTACCTATGCTTTCCTAAACAATAATCCAGAGTTTCCTGTGATCGTTAGTAATAAACTCACTCAGGAGCAAACTCTGCGATTAATGACCATTCTTGAAAAACACCACTCTGTTTTCGGCTACTCACTTCAAGATCTCACAGGAATCAGTCCTATGATTTGTACCCATCGTATTCCGACAGATCCTTCTGTTACACCCTCTCGAGAGCCTCAACGTAGACTTAACAACGCGATGAGAGAGGTAGTTAAAAAAGAAGTTATAAAGTTGCTGCATGCAGGGATTATATATCATGTGCCGCATAGTGAGTGGGTAAGCCCTGTTCAAGTTGTGCCTAAAAAGGGAGGCATGACTGTTGTTACTAATGATAAGAATGAGCTAATTCCGCAACGCACCGTCACTGGGTGGCGGATGTGCATAGACTATAGAAAACTGAATAAAGCCACGAAAAAGGATCACTTTCCTTTACCTTTTATAGATGAGATGTTAGAGCGGTTAGCGAACCATTCGTTCTTCTGTTTCTTAGATGGATATTCAGGGTACCACCAGATCCCGATCCATCCTGATGATCAAAGCAAAACCACTTTTACCTGTCCATATGGAACTTATGCTTATCGTAGAATGTCTTTTGGGCTATGTAATGCACCAGCTTCTTTTCAAAGATGCATGATGTCTATATTTTCTGATATGATTGAAGAGATTATGGAAGTTTTCATGGATGATTTCTCAGTTTATGGAAAAACTTTTGATAGTTGTCTTGAGAACTTAGATAAGGTTTTGCAAAGATGTGAAGAAAAGCACTTAATCCTTAATTGGGAAAAATGTCATTTTATGGTTAGAGAAGGAATAGTACTAGGACACCTAGTGTCTGAAAGAGGTATTGAGGTAGATAGAGCTAAAATTGAAGTAATTGAACAACTACCTCCACCTGTGAATATAAAAGGAATTCGAAGTTTTCTTGGCCATGCTGGTTTTTATCGCAGATTTATAAAAGACTTTTCTTTTATTGCGAGACCACTTACTCTTTTGCTAGCCAAGGATGCTCCTTTCGAATTTGATGATGCATGTCTAAATTCTTTCAATTTATTAAAGCAAGCACTCATCTCTGCACCAATCATTCAACCCCCTGATTGGTCGTTGCCTTTTGAAATTATGTGTGATGCTAGTGATTATGCTGTGGGGGCAGTTTTGGGACAAACTAAAGATAAAAAGCATCATGCAATTGCTTATGCAAGTAAAACTTTGACAGGAGCTCAACTTAATTATGCAACCACTGAAAAAGAGCTTCTGGCTGTTGTTTTTGCCATTGATAAATTTAGATCTTATTTAGTTGGAGCTAAGATAATTGTTTACACTGATCATGCTGCACTAAAATATTTGCTCACTAAGAAAGATGCTAAACCTCGCTTAATCAGATGGATTTTATTACTCCAAGAATTTGACTTAGAAATAAAAGATAAAAAGGGAGTAGAAAATTCTGTTGCTGATCACTTGTCTAGAATGTACTTTAAGAATTCACAGGAACCCCCCATTAATGACTCACTCCGGGACGACATGCTTTACGGGATTAACAGATCTGACCCCTGGTATGCAGATATTGTTAATTTTATGGTTTCAGGTTATGTACCACCCGGAGCAAACAAGAAGAAGCTTATTCAGGAAAGTCGTTCACATATATGGGATGAGCCATATCTCTTCTGAGTATGCGCTGATGGCCTACTTAGAAGATGTGTGACCACTGAGGAAGGATTGAAGATCATCGACAGATGTCACTCATCACCATACGGAGGTCACTATGGAGCATTCCGTACACATTCAAAGATCTGGCAATGTGGATTCTACTGGCCTATGATGTATGATGACACGAAGCAATATATCAGAAGATGTGGGCCATGTCAAAGGCACGGAAACATAAATACAAGGGATGCCATGCCACTCACCAACAACCTTCAGATTGAACTCTTTGATGTCTGGGGAATAGACTACATGGGTCCATTTCCCCCATCTAAGAAGTGTGAGTTCATCTTGGTGGCGGTTGATTACGTCTCCAAGTGGGTAGAGGCACTACCTTGCAAACATGCCGACAATATCAGTTCGAAGAGGATGTTTGAGGAAATCATATTTCCAAGATTTGGAGTCCCCAGGATAGTGATAAGTGATGGAGGATCACACTTCATTGACAAGCGCTTCGAGCACTATCTATCAAGACATGGAATCCGTCACAATGTCGCTACTCCCTATCATCCTCAGACAAGTGGCCAAGCAGAGACTTCTAACAAGCAAATCAAGAACATTCTTCAGAAGACGGTGAACGAGATGGGAACGGCATGGAAGGACAAGTTACCCGATGCACTCTGGGCTTACCGGACAGCATACAAGACCCCAATTGGAATGTCTCCATACCAATTGGTATACGGAAAGACCTGTCACCTACCTGTTGAACTTGAGTTCAAGGCACACTGGGCCATAAAAAGATGGAATATGGACCTAGATATCGCCGGAAAACATAGAAGAATGCAATTATCGGAGTTAGAAGAATGGCGGGAGAAAGCATATCACAATTCAAAGATCTACAAAGAAAGAGTCAAGAGATGGCATGACAAGAGGATCAAGAAGAAGGAGTTCTCACCCGGAGATAAGGTATTACTTTTTAATTCCAGGGTGAAGCTTTTTGGGCATGGAAAGCTCCGGAGCAAATGGGAAGGACCATTCAAGGTAATTCATTCATCATCCCACGGAGCTATCACACTTCAAAATGATGAAGGTACGTTATTCAAGGTAAATGGTCAACGTCTTAAATTATTTTTAGAGCCCAATAAAGAATTAGAAGAAATAGACGTGATCAATTTTTACCTTCCAATTAAAAATTAAAGCCCGACGCCAACAAGAGGATCGATGAGTTAGAGCATAGTCTTAGGAGGCGTGAGCGTCGCTGAGCTATCTAGATTAGATCTTGGGGCTATATATGTCTTAGTTATTATTAGATTCGATTAGGTTCGCTTATAATCAGTTTAGATCTATTATATTCGGTTATTATTATTATTCGGTTGTAATAAATGCCTCAAGATTAATAAAGATTATTATTAGTATATCTTGTGTGTCTCTACTTTACTTTTGTGCAAGAAAGCAGAAAACAAGTATGGGGGAGATTCCCTGACATGTCACACACACTTCGATCGCACCACTCCATGAACCAGGTACACACTCTGCACACTTTTATTACACACTTACACACTCACCTTAGTTTGTGCAGAATTTTATCTCTCTAAACATGATAAATTAAAAGGATAAAAATGCTTATAATCATGATCAATCTCACTCTGTGATATTTCCTGGAAACCTGCAATTATTAAAATTATTTCAAAACCCTGTGTTGTTAAAAGTCATTGTGGAATAAGAGATGGTAAGGGTATGTGTACCTTATTCTTAGTATCTTTATTGCTTGGAGAATTTGTTTTAAAAATCTCAAAATTATAGCTACCATCCTCAAGTTTTATATGCCTGCTAAACATGAAAATATTAATTAAAGCTATCTGCTTTGTATTGAGTTTGTTCAAAACAAGTTAGACCCTTGTTGAGAGATTTATCATACTCCTAAGATCAAGACATTTTTATTCAGAAAGATTCACTCTTCCGAAGTATTATTGCGTTAGAGGCATGGGCTATGCAAAATTATGAATATATCGAGGAAATAAAAAGGAGCAAGTGCTCGATAACCTCGTGGAAAAAAATGGACAAGTGTCCGGCAGTAGAATTAGGGGTACCTCGGTATCCACCCAAAATGAAAAAAAATGAGATATGATAAAAATATGATGGAAAGAAAATGATAGCCCATGGTCCCTCTAATAAGCAATATGCCAGTAAGAGTGACAAGTTTTTAATTTTCAAAATCTTTGATCTAAGAGTATGGCATTCTTCTCCTCGGATCCGGTTTTGACCATACAATAAATGCAAGGTATGTATGCTTAAAGAATTATTTTTGCAAAATCAAAACAGCCTCAGAGAGAAATATAAAAGATAATGAGTGACTCTGAGAGCACCTATGAGGATAAAGGTATGCTAAGTTTTTCTATTCAAAAATATGTAAAAACTCCAAGTGATGGGGATTAAGAAGAAGAAAGGCTCTTTACTCTGACCATATATTTCCCTGACTATAAGTGCACAGTGGATTTTTACAACACCCTGCAGGTATGAAAGAATGTTTCAACCCCAGATGTTTTATTAACCAACCTTTTCTCGAGGACGAGTAAAAGCCTAAGTATGGGGGTGTTTGTTGACGGTTCTTAAGTATCAATTATAACCATCAAATAAATAAAGAAAAGGACCTATATGCAAGCAACACCTAGAATTAGGGTTTGATCTAACAGAATTCCACGAGTTTTGCTGTTTATCTATTTCTGCAGGGGGTTATCAGGAAATACAGAAGAAAGGCCCACATGTCGGATTAATGACGGGATATTAACCGAACACGTAATTATCTTACATCTAGAAGATTCCAGAAGCCACGGGAACGAACGGGAGCCGTAACGGGCCAGGACACAAGGCGCCCGCCCTGTGCCCTAGGGCGCCCGCCCTACCCCGGGACCAATCAGGTCGAGTCTCGCGGATTATGCTCCACCGCCTTTGAGGATCAAGGAAAACCGTAGGATGAAGGTCGGTTTGATCCGACGGTCCAGATTCATCCAAAAGGGCTATATAAGCAAGGCCCCTGACCCCTGGTGGAGAAGACCCCAATTCATTATTCAGTTGCATATCTCTAGTTAGGGTTTAGAGAGAGAGGTTCCCTCTAGGGTTCCCACCTCTTAGGGCTTAGCATCCAATGTGAAAGTAGAATTAATTCTACTAGATTGAGAGAGATAGAGTGGAGGTGTAGATCGGAGGAAGCCGGCCTGTCGGTGTCTACTCCGAGGTTGTACCTGCGGGAGCAAGTTCTTCTAACCCGAGGCTTGTTCTCAGGATTCTTCAGTATTTCGACTTCTAAATTCTAGTAAGTTCTTTGTTTTATTGTTGTTTGGTTTATGAGTTTACTTTGATCTCTTCGCGTAGAGTTTAGAGTAATCATCTCTAGCGTAAACGTGGTGTTTAAGCTAGGATACTCATAGATATCCCCTCGTCTAGCCAGACCGTGGTAGTAGCGAGGAACGTGACAATTCCGAGTTACCTTTGTATTCCATATCCCGTTAGCAGGATCGATAGGGTTTATAGGTGCGGGTTGAACATCCTTTGTGGTGTCTAGATTCCGTAAATCTCCCCAATAGAACAGTAGATCATCCTTACCAAGGTTAGAAGAAGAGTGCGGTTGTAGTCTTCTCTATACATCACTCACATCGAATCATAGTGGTTGTAGCCTAAAGGTTAGTAGTAATAGATTTGGTTAGTCAGATGCACTCTTTCTCCTAAAGGTAAAAATATAAATACGATACCCAGGATAACATCTCGGGTGAAGTGCTCACCGATATCCGTGCGCTTGCGGATCCTATTTCCTAATTGCGTTACCAAATATCAACATTGGATCTGGGTCGCCCATTGGACCTAGGCAATGGAGGGGAGGTTGGTTGGTTGGAATAACCAGTGTGTTGCGTAGTTCCTGAGTTTGGAAGATCAAGAAAATGGAAGAAGTAGAAAAATGCCGACTGTAAGAACTCGCAAGGAACCAAAAGGATCAAAGTAAAGGTAATAGAAGAAGAACGAACCACAGGAACATTGAAGTTGACCGCCATTGCTTCGAGAAGGATGAGGGCACGAGCTGGGGACTTGAAGATGACGATGGAAGGAGCTCTGGTGGGTTGAGGATGCGCGGTTGTTGGTTAGGGTTGCCGCCGGAGTGAGAATGCCAAAGGTTGAAGTTTGAAGGTAGAAGATGAGCAGTCCGGAGAAATCTATTTATAGGCCATTTGGGGTAGGGGTATTCTTGACTTATCTCTATGCCGTGCGCGGATAGATCGAGGTGGTTCAGATGGATATGGTAACTGTTCGCACAACAATCAAGGGATTGTACAGAAGATTTGATGGCAAGTAATCATGACTTGAAGGATATCTTGATACAGGATTTTTCAGTTCTAAAATGGTGATGTTGCTGTGATAAGATCTTGCCGATGGATTGTTATTTTGGTATCTCAACCGTAATTGAGGCAAAAACAGTTGGAAAATGTGCGATATTTACTGAGATACATGGATTAGATCTAGATTTGATTAAATCTGGTAACAGATCATGTTATGCTTGGAGAATGGGTAGAAAAAATAGGTAATAGCAAGCATTATCTGGAGTAAATTTCGGAGCATCAGTATCTTATACTCTGAAATTGGGGGGCATGTGTTGACATCGTTTTTAGCACGTGTCAAGATGATCAGGAAGGGCTAATCAGCAGAGGAAAGATTACTGTGTAGATTGATAGCCGATGAAAGTGAGCTTGCTTATGAGTGGTGGCAGCGTATGGATTCAAATTGAAGTGTTGCCGATAAGGTTAAGGGTATTATTGCCGATGCCGATGAAAGAGGGTTTGAAGACTGCTGCCGATGAAACAGGGAGTGTACCGATGAAAGGAACTTGAAGGCTGCTGCCGATGGAACAGGGATTGTGCCGATGAAAAGGAGGTCGATGAGAATACCATCGTGACTGAGGCAGACTATGGAATAAGATAGGAGTTAATTTCCTTGTATACGTTTATTAGAGTCTGAGTTGTATCAAAGTCATGTGTTTCCATAGATTTGGATTTAGTGTGTAAGTCGTATTTGGTTACGTTTCTGTAGATCAGGATATAAATATAGGGTGAAGGGCAATGTAATAATCAATCAATCAATACATCAAAAAACAGCTTTTACTCTTATTTACATCTACTTTCGGCGACTTCGTTAATTTGCATATTTTTCCTTTTTACGAGTTCTCATCGATTCGGCGAATTACATTGCTCTAGTGCAATCTTCGACGATCATCGAGTTCCGCGTGAGTACCTCTTGGCCGTGACTTCCGGGCGTATCGCTGTTGTCAGGACCAAAGTGCTCGTATCTTCATCCTTGTCGATTAACAGGTCAAATCGACTGGCACGCTTTGGATATCGATTTCGGGTATTAGCCTTTGTGTTTGCAAATCTACTTTTGCATCAACAGGTTTCTTGTCAGCGTTTATTTCCATGACCAAAAATAAAGTAGAACTAGACGAGTTCTATTTAAAGACTCTTAGTACTTTGGGGGTGTTTAGTTGATAGGTGAAAAGTTCTTGGTTATCACATTGGATGTTTCATGGGATGTTGGAAGGTGTTTTCGGATACTAATAAAAAAAACTAATTACATAACTCGTCTAGAAACCACGAGACGAATTTATTAAGCCGTCATTAGCACATGTATGTACTGTAGCACTTAAGGCTAATCATGGACTAATTAGGCTTAAAAGATTCTTCTCGTGATTTCCAACCAAACTGCGCAATTAGTTTTTTTTGTCTACATTTAGTACTCCATGCTCCCAACATTCGATGTGATGGGGTGAAAAAATTTTGGGTGGAAACTAAACACCCCCTTATTATAGCTAAGGATGTCAACAGATCGGGTTCAAGTCGGGTATCCGCGGGTTTCGGTTCTCCGGTTTTCGGGTTTGGTGTCTGTTTTTCACCGATGGTTTTGCGGGTTCAGATATCCGAAATACCACGGGTTTGGGGCAGATACTAATTTTCACCCGTGGTGCTCCATCGGATCCCCGAAAGATGCAGCCCAATAAAGGCCCAGCTAGCAACCCTAACTCCCTCAGCTGGCTGTAGGCCGTCGACTCGTTAGTCGTCACTTGACCCAGGCGCCGCACCTAAGCCGCACCCAGGCGCCGCGAGACGGCGCGAGAGGTGACTAGGGCACATGGCACGGCGCCCTGCATCAGGCACGACCGCGCTCCGACAGGTGACCTCGCCGGCTCACCAGCCTCGGCGCCTGGCCAGTCCATCGCCAGTCCGCGACCTCGCCGACCTCCCCACCTCGCCGGCATCTCCATCCTCGCCTCCGCAACCTCGCGTCCTCGCCCCATCGCCAGTCCGCGACCTCGCTGACCTCCCCACCTCGCCGGCAAATCCAGCAGTCCAGCAAGTACAACGACACATCCCTTCCCAAGAGCTCTGCCAATTTTCACGTTTCAATGCTCCCTCCACAGCCCGAAATCTCGCGAACTCTCTCGGCTCACCGGCGGGCGCCGTGCACCCGCTTCATCACTAGCCCCGGCAATCATGAACCTTCGCAGGCTGCACCTGGTTCCGCCCTCTCACCTCCACCCCTCCGCATCCACCTTCTTCTCCACGAGACTATGACCCCTCCTCGGCAGCGGCGCAGCCCCACATGCTAATGGATCCTCGCCTTCGCACTGGCGAGGCGCGCGTGGCGGTGGCCGTGCGCTACCAGCGCAGGCAGCCGAGCACGGACCCCGATGATGCAGCCGCGGCCCAAAAACATGTGCAGCTTCCAGCAATTCTAGAACCTTCTGCAATCCACATGTTGCGCCACCCCTGGCACCTGCCTCGGCCTCAGTGCTTTTGCTCTCCGCCTGCCTCACCAACCGGCGCCTACGCGGCCACACCTTTCTCCACCTACCATGCCGCCCGCTCATCCCTCCGCCTGCCTGTAGAGCCAGCAGAGATGCTCATGGAGAACGAGCTCGTGAGGACGCCGCAGCCGCTCGTCACCTATGAACGTCTAGGTCCAACTGCTCTAGCACCTGGACTCTGCTAATCGACAGCATGGCCATCCTCATGGCAAGGTTTACAGGCCAATTCTCGGCTCCTCGCTGTCCAATTCTTCAGGCCGCTCCCGTCCATGGTAACCAATAATGTGTCATGTCTGATGCATGTAACCTGTTCGACATAATGCTTTACCCACTTTGGTGATGTTTTGTGAATCTGTGGTCCCAAATCCTCCTCTGCGGTGATGACTGTGGTCAGTTCGGCATAGGATTATACCTGGTCTGGCCATCTGGCAATATTAAGCAGCAATGGTGGGCTGCTGAAAACTAACACTAAATCTTATCGTTCGAAGTAATTCTGATTTAGGAAGATTAGAGTTGGATGGCTACCGGTGTCTATTATGGATCTCAAAAACAAATTGTTTCCATTCATTTTGAGGCTAATTGCTACTACGAGAACTAGTATATATGATCCAAATCGAGATGGACTTGGACAGCCATGGCGGCTTGGCTAGTGGGGCTCGCTGTGTACTGGTACAGCTCAGTCCAGGGATGTTTTGGGGTTTGCAGTTAGAGTAATTATTTTTTGCCAATATGTACATGCCTATAACTATAATAAATGTGTGTTTTTGCCTTTTTGCCTATATGTGTCATTTTCTTAGTGCTGATGTATCAATGTGTGCCATTTTCTTCATTTTCTCATGTGGCCATGTATGTTTTTGCCTTTTTTATTTGACAGGAAGTGAGTAATGTCGACACCTGGTGCTACAAGTGGATCTCAAGCTGCTACTGTATCTTAATCTGTGGGTTCTCGTCCCCAGACTCGTCCTCGTCTTGCATCCGCTTCAGCAACACCGCCATCCGGTTCAGAAGCACCACTGCCATCCAGTTCAGCAACACCGACAACTGATTCTGCAACTGTAGGTAATACTGATGTGGTAGAGGTAGAAGTTGATGTCCCTGTTGGTTGTAAGAGGAAGCTAAGATCTGAAGTATGGAAAGACTTTGATTTGATTCAAGTAAATGGGGTTTGGAAAGCAAGATGCAAATGGTGTAAAAAAACATTTAGGTGGGGAGACAAGAAATGGTACAACTCACTTGAAGAATCACATTGCTATATGTGATGACATTTAGGTTTAACACAGTCTAGTCTTAAATTATCTGCAAACCCAAAAGATGGTAGTGTCACATTAGAGAAGTATGTGTTTGATCAAGATGTCGCTAGGAAAGAATTTGCTTTAATGATTATTATTCATGAGTATCCTCTTTTCATGGTGGACCATGTTGGATTTCGTAAGTTTTGTGCTGCATTGAACCCAGCATTCAAGTTAGTGTCTAGAAACACAATTAGGAAGGATATCTTTGATATGTATCAAGTGCAAAAGCAATCAATGGCGAACTATATCAAGAAATTGAGTTCTCATGTTGCTGTTACTATGGACTTGTGGACAGCAAACCATCAGAGGAAAGGTTACATGGCAGTAACAACCCATTTTCTTAATGATGATTGGAAGCTCAAAAGTTTTCTTATAAGGTAACAATAAATCACATCATTTTGTGTTCTTGTGTTATGGATTTTGTCTATTGAGAGCAATTTGTCCAGCACAATCACTTATCATATTTTATTGTTGTAGGTTCATTTATGTTCCAGCACCACATACAACAGAGGTTATAGCAGAGGTTCTTCATGAAGTTCTCCTAGATTGGCACATTGAGAGGAATCTATCCACTATAACTCTTGACAACTGTAGTGTCAATAACATGATGAAGACTATGATTGGCACCGATGGTGATGACCTTGCAAAGAACAAGGCTGCTATAGAAGGCAAGTTACCACTCTGCTCTTGTATGTTGAAGGGCAAATTAATTCACATGCGTTGTGCTGCACATATCTTAAATTTGATTGTGAAAGATGGAATGAGTGTCATGGAGAAGGGGATTGATAAGGTGCGTGATAGTGTTGCATACTGGTCTGCCACTACTAAAAGACATGAGAAGTTTGAGAAAATGGCAGCACAAATGAAAGGAAAATATGAAAAAAGAATTGCTCTTTATTGTAAAACTAGATGGAACTCTACTTATACTATGCTTAGCACTGCACTAGTTTACCAAGATGTTTTTGAGCGCCTTGCTTCTCGTGCTCCTTGTGTTCCACTGCAGAAGATTGGAAGTTTGCTAGAGAGCTTTGTGATAGGTTGAAAATGTTCTATGATGTAACTGAGCTACTATCAGGCACTAAATATGTCACAGCCAACCTTTTCTTCCCCAAAATATGCAACATTTTTTTTGGCAATTAGGAAGTGGCTAAGCAGTGATATTCCTAAATTAGAAGAAACGTCTATTAAAATGAAAGAGAAATTCAACAAGTATTGGTCAAATGTGCATGGTTTGATGGCTATTGCTGCTGTCCTAGATCCTAGGTATAAATTACATCTGTTGACTGCTCTTTTTCTCAAAATTCATGGGTCAGAAAGTGTAGCTACGGAATCTGTTAACAAAGTGAAAGATTGGATGGACACTTTTGATGATTACATGTCCAAACAGCTAGCTATGACCTCCACTTATGTGCGAACAGAGTTGGATTTGTACTTGGAAGAGCCACTGATGCCTAGAACACAAGATTTGGATATCATTCAGTGGTGGCAAATTGCAGGGCCCAAATACCCAACATTACGAAAAATTGCACATGATGTCCTTGGTATTCCTGTGACAACGGTGGCATCCGAGTCAGCCTTTAGCACTAGTGGCAGAATAATCAGTCCACATCGTAGTAGGCTTGCACCATCAATGATTGAGGCACTTATGTGTATGCAAGCATGGTCTCATAACGACATGTTAGGTAAGTGCAATTCCTGTAAGCAGAGGTTCTTCATTCTGTATAAGTTGTAAAACTAATTTGTGATGAATACTATATCCATGCAGCAAGGCCTCATTCAACTTTTGTTGGTGCTTTGATGACTTGTCTCGATGAAAAAATGAAGAAGAGGTATTGCTGTTGTTTCCTTCTATATTCAACTTGTGAATTTACAATGGCTGAACATTCAAGTAGTGAGCTACTCTCTCTATTTTTATTTCACAGGATGAAGATGAGTCTACTATAATTGATGAATGATGAACTTTGTAATAATCTGGACAGTGTCAGTGTGTGTGCCTCAAGCGAAGATGAATGCCTCAAGTTGTGTACCTATCTGATCCCAAAAAACTGTTATTTGTATTATTGTCCAACTTCTGTTATTACTGTAATATGTGAGCTGTACTTAACTTGGCCACTTGGGTTGCTCCTCTAGTAGTCAGTATATGGCTGTACGCCTGTCTACCAGTAGTCAGTACATGGGCACATGGTGTTGCGGTGTTGCCGTGTTGGCTTAGAGCGTTAGCCCTTAGACTTGCACGTTTATGTTTCTGGACATGGCTATCGGCTACCTGCTAGCCTGCTACTTCTATAGTTCTACTTGCATGTTTTGTATTGCTGTCTATGCTAATTTATTTATTGAAATATTCTCGGGTTTCAGTTAATCCGTTCGGGTTTCGGGTATCCGCGGGTTTCGATTTCGGGGCTGGATTTCCACCCGAATCGAGGTTTGGTTCAGGTTTTGGTTTTGGGTACACGAAGACTCCACCCAGTCTGAATCTGACCCGTTGCCATCCTTATAGCCTCATATAGGTGAACGAGACACGTGCCATCTGATAACATGGCGGTTTACTGCTTGATTAGTTTTCCGCGAATTGAGTGGTTAGGTGTCATTTCCTGATTCCTGTCCAGAGAAACAACTCGTGTAGTCGTGTCCATCACTCACCTCACGCAGGGGCTGAGCACAAGGCCCTGCGCCGGGTTGCGCCGTCGCGTACGTTGCCTAGCGGGTGGGTTTCCGTCGTGTCAAAGACCGTTGTCTTCCTTCTAGCTTGCAGAGTGCAGACTGCAGACTGCAGACCAAGGAGGCCAAGGCCCAGGGGGTTGGGTCGTGGTCGTGGCGGACCGCGGACGCTGAGGACCATAGCAACCGCACCAGCCTTGCAGACCGAGGAGCCCCATTGTTGTATTATAAAGATCTAGGGCTAATTGAGTAGTACTTCTACCAGGAGTTTTTTTTTTTGGTGCTTTTCAGCAAGTCTGGAACTCTTTCTGTTTTGCTGTGACTGCGAGGCTAATGCAGCAGAGTCTCCCTCGTGAAAGTAATTGTTAGGTCACTATAAAATGACATCCCCTTTTGCAATGCAAATATGCGTTGCTAAAAGTCTATATATACGTTGGTAAGGTCTATACCAACGCATCTAATATGCATTGCCTAAAGTGGCGTTACAAGGATTTGTTGCAACACTTATTTATGCGTTGGTAAACTATACTAATAACCGTTGCAAAGTTGCAACGCATAATGATGGGTTATGACAACGCTTATATGTGTTTGTAAAAACCATGGGTGAACGGCCTCTATGGTTTGTTGTAACAAATAGATTTGGTCTATTGCAACACTTACATGTGTTGCAAGAAATAAATTATTCAGTCATTAATATCATATAATTATTTAATTTTTGAGGCAAAAATAGAGATAATTCATGTACAATTTAATGAAAAATGCAAGACCATCGAACACATAGAGAATAAGCACACTCAACCATATATATAAGATAAAGAATTTGTTGCATTACAATGAGTACCATCCACATAATTCATGACACAATTTTTGTTTGGAGTACAAGTTCCTATGTGAGCAAAATATAAAACATATAAAGGGATCCCTCTTAGTATGCTAGTAGTCGTCCTTTCTCCTTCCTTCACTTTAGTCTAGCGTTCCACTGATGTGATCATACATTTATCTTCTTGATCTACAGATAAAAGTTAGATTAATTTAATGTAACACTTATGAGACCTAAAATTATATTAGTTATAGAAAAGACCATACAAAAGCTGAAGGCCATGCAACAGTAACTCCTCCTACGTCTCCAATAACCTTGTAGCCTTTATATGGTCGTATCAATGGTTCATCATCTACCATTGCAAAACTAACACGAACCATCCAAAATTCTTTCCCTACCTGAACACCATCAAGTTTCTGTGTTGGATCACAACTTACTATTGTACCCAATGCAACAGACTTATTTTGATTTTTCCAGCCCTGTAAGTATACTTTGGTGCCAACCTAGTTCACATGAGCATGCAAAAAAATAAGTACATAATAGATCAGACTACTTGCAAGAAATCAAATAATCATACTGTCATTGAATTGCCAGTTGACCAATTTGTTATGCCACGGTGATGTTTCTACAAAAGTATATATGGGGATTCTTAGACTCCAGCTGTAAGAACAATTCAGAAAAGGATAATATGAAGTTTTAAGAGATGTGTCTTATACACTAGCAGTTACTGTTGCACTAGGCCTTGTCGAGATCTTGTTCTGTTGAAAACAAGTCAAAACATATAACTTAGTAGTGGAAAATAAGCATGTAACAAAAATATCATTGCTAAAATAATTTTTACTTGGTAGTCAGATGCTTCAAAATTTAAGGGAGTAGCAGATGTTTCCTTTGCCACAACCTGTAATATGTACTAGTTTAAATACAACAATTTGATCAACAATTTGATAAACTTCATAGGACAAAGAGTTATTTATACAATACCTTGATTTCATTAGTACACTTTCTTTTATCCAACATAACATCATTGTGGATATATTTTCTAGTATTTAAATAGAAATTACTAGTCAATTTGCGGAAAGGTATGGCCTAGTAGAAATGATCTACTAAAGATATGATAAAATTTAACACTATACTGTCATTCAGTACTATACTGTCTTTGTTCTAGAAAGAAACATATGTCAAGAAAGTCGAAAAGTAGTGGCAATAACAGTATCTAGTAAAATGAACATAATATATTGCTTTGCATCCATATGTTCAGTTTGGTGTGCAAAGTGCAAACCTTATCTTTAGTACAATTATATTTGTAATGTGCTGGCAGATCCTTGTGCTCCAAATAATCATCTTGCTCCGTCTATAGTGAATAAGAATAAATTAATATTTTCTTTCATTGATAAAATGGAATTAGAACAAAGATATGTTATTAAGGCCATGTGCCATAACATGTAAGTAAATAAATAAGGTATTATCAGTTCAGCGTGAGTTTTTTCTAAGTAATCAATCAGATCAACAAGACAAGCACACCAGATAGCTGTCACGGGTAAAGCATGAAGTAAACACTAATGACTAAAGTTGAAACAAGGATTGTAGAAACTTGTCTAAAAGAAAATCTACAGCTAGTGCTTCATGAATAGTTATTTGTAAGCTAATATTTATTGTGGCAGGGGTAGATGAGTCCAGATTTGTGGCTTCATATGAGTGCTCAGCCACCTTCTTTACAGAGGAACCAAAAGAATCTTTAACCAAAATACCTTACAATGATTAATCACTGAAAAATAACTATCCTTACATGTTTCTTTGAGCTAACATCTATTTTCTCTGCTTCATAACATTTTGCCTCTGCAAGCGCAAGGCACAGGTCACAGTTAAATGACAGCATAAAATTCTAGTTGTAGCTTTCCAGTGCCAACCATAGTAAAAAGCTCTCATCCATATTAGTGTGCCTACCTTCTCTACAAGACTAAGGTACTTGTAATATGGCTGCAGATCATCATCCTCCACATTGTCAGCTTACCCATTCTGCAGTGAACTAAAACAAATAAATATTTGACATGAATCTGGTATGAAAAATCCAATTCAATTGTACCATTGTATCATTTAGATGTCCATCCATGCTGGAATCTTAATTTTGAGGGTCACTATATACTCACTGATGATAGATAAATGACTATAAATTAGAACCAGCTATTAAAAAAGAAATTTGCAGTAGATTGTTGTTTTGTCAATTTTTCAGAGGGGTACGTACTTTTCGTTTTGTATTTGGCACATCAGCACCAGATGCAGGTCCCAGATGGTGCCCGACTGGATTTTGCAGGTTCTAGGTCCTGCAGCAGCCGATGCTTTTTCAGGTACATATCCGATGGATGTTTGGATTTTAGCATGCTGGGACGCTGGGTATCCACAGTCCGAATAATTTATAATGCCAGTAAAAATTCCAATGGATGTTTGATGTTGGAGAAACTCAGGCTATCTCAACACACTACTGAAACAATAGATAGATTGACCCTCACCTTTTGATTTATTGATATCTCAATATGGCACACTAGCTAAGACAATAGCGTTGCCTTTACATAGAAATGATTCAGTAGTGATAAATAGAAATTAATTAAAATGTGCCTCAATGTGAGTAATTAATGTAAGGAAATGTTAAATCTTATTATTGTGCGAACTGTTATTATACTTTCGAGCTTGATTTCAGACAAGCATATGCCAAATAAGACATCATCAACTCATTTCAAACACGAAAAGATCCATTGGTCAGTTTGGCGCAAAGGCTGGGCGACTCATCTCACATCACGGGCTGATCTGACATAGGGAGACGCGCATCAACACCGCACTTGGTTTCTAGTAGAATTCTAAAAATTCAGGAATCGTCGGCCATGCACGGAATCAACCAGCCGCGCACGCTGCGGCGGCGCGAACTCGTCGCGAGCAGCAAAGAAGCGGAAGTAGGCAGAAGGCGGGAGAGTGCTACGAACCTGCGGACAGGAAGTGAGCTTGGATCATCGCCGTGCTGCACGGAAGAAGGGATCGATCCAACGCCGTTCTCTTGAGGTGGCAACAGGGACCAACGACGGTGACCTCTGGAGGCGGCGATAGGGACCGGCGAGGGTGCGGGGGCACGTGGGCGTTGTCCTGCGGCGGCGCGGGGCAGCCACTGGCGCTGGTGCGGCCGTGCGGGGACGCAGCGCCGCTGCTGCGCCGGTGGTGGGGTAGTGGTTTGCAGCAGGGAGATGAGAGGTATGGAGTCGTGCTTGTGCGATGGAAAAGAATAATAGAAAAAGGAACCACGATTCAGCTGGGATAACTGACGAGATCCACAATTAGGGGGCGGTTCCATGCTGTTTTGACGCAGTCCTCTCTAGCTAGTCTCTATGAAGGGTGGGCCCACTATTAGGCTTCTCAACAATTAGTGTAACAAAAAAGAATTAGCTGTGTGGGAGAAAAAAGGTACGAAATAAAAAAAAAATGGAGGGAAAGAATGGCGGGAGCAAAACATGACCAAAAAAAATTACTAACTTGTGATTACGAGGGAAAGAATGGCGGGAGCCATAAAAGGCAAAACAAAAAACTTGTGATTACGCTGAATTTATATTATTAGATTAGTGTTAGTATTTAAATATGATAGCTAATAAAGTAAGACATTTGAAAATTACCTAGGCATTTAATTGGGCCTAACAAATTAAATTACATTAAATTGTTACTTTCTATCAAGCAAATCAAATCTAGATTAAAATATGGTTTTTCTTTGCGCAAGAAAAAAATTAAAATACGGTTAATAGTGCTACATCCAAATTAAATGAGTATTTGGGACTATAAACGAATTCAAATGAAAAAGTTGTCAACTACAAAGTTTTATAACTTTTTGAGATTTAGAACTTTGGTTTTGGTCTATCCGAGGTCGTATGAAAATTTTGAATTTCAAATGTGAGGAAATTCAACCATAAATTCCTTGGATAAATGATTTTAAATGAAAAAGTCATCGACTACAAAGTTGCATAACTTTTTGGGATCTACAACTTTTGTTTTGGTCGTTTCTCCATCCGAGTTTGTTTAAAAAATTCGAATTTGAAATGTGAGAATTTAAATGTAATCTTCGTTGGATAGACGATTTCAAACCAAAACGCTGTCAACTACAATGTTGCATAACTTTTCGAGAGCTACAACTTTTGTTTTGGTCGCTTCTCCATCCGACATCCTTAACTACAACTACATACTCGGTTATAACTATAGAGCATATGGATTCCTTTGGTATTGACTTCTATTAAATCTGGTGAAACAAATAACTCAGCATCAAAATAACTTTAGATAAAAAAGTTATCAACTACAAAGTTTTATAATTTTTTGAGATCTAAAACTTTTATTTTGGTTGTTTCTCCATCCAAGATCCTTTTCTACCACTACACACTCATTTGTGACTTTAGAGCATTCGGACTCCTCTGGTATTAACTCTATAAAATCTTATGATATATCTTTGAATATCCAAACGACCTCAAATCAAAGAAATATGAACTACAAAGTTGTAGCTCACGAAAAGTACTATAACTTTGGTACAAAGTTCGTCTTCATCGGGCGTCATATAAGAAAGTTACGAAGTCTTTCGTGCAGCCTATCACGAGGTTACGAAATGTGATAAAAAAAATCAATGTCCTATGTATCATAACAAAAGCATGTGTAGGCTAAGTGTAGAGAGTTGTTTATGTTGGGGGTGGTGGGTTCAAATCCATATGAAAGCTGTTATTTTGTATCTTTTGTTTTTTAAAATCAATTATTGAAAGGCATTTTTTTTGTTTTTTAGAAATCGCACCTAAGCTGTGGCGCACCTATAGCCATTTGATTTCAGTCTTATACTTTTTTGTTTTTTACAAATCAAATATTGAAAGGCGTTTTTTTGTTTTTAGAAATCGCACCTAAGCTGTGGTGCACCTATAGCCATTGATTTCAGTCTTATACCTTCACAGTGCTAATATTTTTATTGTTTTTTCAATATATTTCCTGTCGACTGAGATGATGGGCCTGTTGCCACTGGATTTATGGACATATAAACAATTATATTCTGAAATCTCAAATTTCAAATGTGATCTCTATTTTGCCAGCACCATACAACTTGTGACCCCATACAATTATATTCTGAATTCTCAAATCTAAAATTGTCAAACACTGAAAAGAGCAGCGGCGGTCGTGATTAGGGTGGGTACAGGTCTATAGGATAATACTAAATCCGTTCCAAATTATAGTTCGTTTATCTTTTTTTACCCCAACTTTGACCACTCGTCTTATTCAAAAAAATTTGTGCAAATATAATCAAATTTAAGTCATTCTTGAAGAACTTTTGTTAATAAAGCAAACCACAACAAAAGAAGTGATATTTTGCAAATTTTTTGAATAAGACGAGTGGTCAAACTTGAGGGTCAAAAAAGTCAAACGAACTATAATTTGAAACGGGGGAGTAGAAGTGATGGGTTATAAGTTCTGGATCCGGCCTTGTTCTTATTATAAGTAAAATTTAGTGAGGAAATAAAATGCAAATGGGTAATGGCTTGACTGGTTACTCAGTGTGATGGCTTTACTGGTTTGAAGAGGTCGCAGGTTCGAAACCTGTGTTTGACTGTTTTTGCCGCTTATTAATTAATTATTATTAAAGAGCAGCGACATGACAGCGCCTCTACAACTAAAAAAACTCAAATGTTATCGTCTGATGGCTTCACAGCCCCGCGCCGCCCTCTCTACCGCGGAACCGTCCACGCGCAGTCGACCCCTCGCCTCGTATAAAAGTCACGAAAAGAAAACAGAACCGTCGATGCCCGCGCCGAGACCCGCCCATCCGCCGACGCCGCCTCGGCGCCCCTACACCGCCGATGCAGCAGGCCCCCTGCTCAGCCCTACCCCCGCCACCGCCCTCTCTACCGCGGAACCGTCCACGCGCAGTCGACCCCTCGCCTCGTATAAAAGTCACGAAAAGAAAACAGAACCGTCGATGCCCGCGCCGAGACCCGCCCATCCGCCGACGCCGCCTCGGCGCCCCTACACCACCGATGCAGCAGGCCCCCCCTGCTCAGCCCTACCCCCACCACCTCCCATGTCCGGCCCCTCCACAACACCGCCATGTCCGGCTGCATGACAAGCGTCGTGCCTGCAGTAAGTTGGAGTGTCCTTGCACGGCGACCACCGCCCGGGGAATTTTACCTAAATGCTTCTCGTGTGGGCAGATAAGTTTCATGAATCCATGGCTCTCGGTTCGCCGGACGCTGCGGCCACCTGTGGGGCTGACTCCGCTGGGCTGCAGTGGTTGCAGGGCAGGGGAAAGCGCATCTACATCGTGGTGTTCAAGGAGCGGGGCTGGATGTTCGTTGGAATCTACGCTTCAATGAATCATCCTCTCAAGTGACCACCTGCTTACAAACGTCTTCGATTTGTCTGCGTTTTTGCAGCCGGGCTATGTCCGACATGGGCAAATTCTTGATTTGGCTTGCGACGCCACTGATTTCCTCGTCTTCCATCTCTACGCCGCTATGCATCGCGAGCTTCGCAGCCTGCTGTAGCCTATTCATTAGTGCGAGCAAGAGGAGAAGCACAGCCATCCAGACCAGCCCGATGGGAAGAGACTCCGAGCAGGCAGCAGCAGCCAATGGCGGGAGGCAGAGCCACGGCCTTGGTTGAACCGATATGCCAAGAGGGTGGATGGCCTCCATCTCTTTACTAGAGATACAGTCGGCAGATGCATGGTGTTGGACGCAGATGACGCTTCTTGGTCCGACCGTGGCGACGGAAGATCACCACCAACAAGGAAGGTAGTGTCTCAACTCTCAAGCATATAGCTCTCCACCGGAAATTCACCATGCATTGCAGTTTATGTTTACACTTGCCCCATTTTGGAGCCTTTTGTAATTGATTGCTAAAACGTGAATGCAGACTCCTCAAACAGAAGTCACTAACTCACTATTCAGTTTTGCTAGCAATCATTCTTGCTTAATTTTTTAACGCACATAATTTCTGGTTTAAATACACAGTTCTAATTCTAAAAAATATATTTTTCGCACAAGATCAAGGCGTCTGTCCACCAGATTGTCATGTTATCTTCCGTTGTGTTTTCTTAAATATGTTTTTGAGTGTTCTTTTTTTCATAACTGCTGGCAGGATTAATCGAGGCAAATATATTGATAGAGGAGAATATGTTTTGAGTGCTAAAGCTGAACAAAATGATTGTTCGATGTTCACTTGGCTAGAATATATAATCTTTCATGAAAAATTCACTTGGTCAAAATATACGAACAATGTATTTTTCAATTATTTTACAAAATATTATCACCCCAAAAAAAGTACTAATTGTTTATCCAAATTCCATCCAAGTTAAAGTTAATGACTTCAAGAACAAATGTCTATGACAAGAGAATCTTACATAATTAGTTTATATACTTGAGATGGCGTGGCACTTCTTTTATATTGAATTTCAATAAATTTGAGGTTATGGTTTTCTAAGGAGCATCAAATCAGTAACTTGTTTTTTAGAACAATTGATCTTACATAAACAATTAAACATTGAATGCTGTCATTGCCAAGCGCACTGCACTTGATATTCGCGTATGTATTGAGCCAGTAGGACGTTATCAGTATCACCTATTCCTGTCCTAACCTTGTTTTAACAGAGACGGGGGATTGGCTAAATAGATAGAGATAGAGAGGAAGATGCTAGAGATGATTAACACTCAGAATACACTGAGTCAAATTGATGAACTCTGAATAAACATGTGTTCTAGATTAAAATTCTTTGTGTTATAACATATGCAAAGAGATTGTACAACATAATCCATCCGTTCAGTGGTGGTAGTAGCAGGGAACAACACTAGAATAGATGAGTGTAGATGTCCTGTTCCAGTAGTGGAGATAGGCAAAAGATAGTTTTGCTCCTTTTTGCCGCAAACAAGCAGTTTAAAACACAGGGGCACAAATTTCATGGTAAAAAATTGTCATAACTGTCAAGAAAAATCTAGCATTTCTGTTCATGTGATCTTGGATTTAGTATGTCTGCCATTCCACAGGAAAGTTGTCACACCCGGTTTTCTAAAGAACAGAACCAGGCTATTCATATGTGTGCCCAGGAAGTCCACACATATGCCAGAATGAAAAAGTATCAGAAACAATGTTATTATATAACGTAAACATAGCTATATTAACACTTACATCAGAGTATCGCGGAACGGTGACTAAACTTCAGGCTCCATTCTTCTCAGGGACGGCTGACTGGGGGTAACATATGCCTAGCACTTCTACTAGTTTTCTGGAAACTCTACTACACCTTTGTCCTTCTTCCGAGTAGCATCTTACTACACACTGGAGTGTGGGGGAAATAGCAAGAGTGAGTCCATGTCGAACTCAACAAGTATAACACAGGGTTCATGAGGCTCAAAAAGGCTAGACACTGCTTGACTGCGTTTAGCTTTTAATCATCATACAATTAGCAATTGAGTAGCATCAAGGTAATCCAATCCCATTAATGAATCAATGATCAATTGTAATAAGGATAATGAATAGCATTAACATGAGCATAATAATAACAACAGTAATTAAGCATGAGATAACAATGGTGATCAACTATTCTGTAAGAATCCCCAAGGCCGCTCGTGTCCGTGAGCACGGCTAGTATACCAGTTTTTAACTCTGCGCAGAGGTGTACACTTTCACTGTGAGTCATGATTTACATATGCTAAGGGGTCATGAATCCCTAAGCACAAGAAACCATATAAAGCCATTCAAAAGTTCGTCTAACAAGTTAGGGCCATTAGATTCACTCGGCAGGCAGATGTAGAACCCCCCTTCCCTGTGGCACAACAACCGCAGCCTATACACACTAGGCCAGGGGCTCGCACTACACCCAACGTGTCAAGCCATTCTTACGCCATTTAAGGTAACCGCTAACAAGCTAGAAAAGGTCTCTTGAATAACTAGAGCCAGAGCCATATAGCCCTCACAGCTGTACTATATATCCCGGTTATCACTTACAGGTAAGTCCTTACGGAGAGTAACTAGAGCATCAAAATAACCCACATGCTCTAGCCCCCTTTCAACAGTAATAAAATCTTCTTAATTGGTTGATTGCATAATCCATTAGTCAAATTACAAGATCATTGTTCATAATTAAGCACTAGCAATAGCTACCCAAATGCATAACCCATAGGTTGACAAGGAAACAAGATATCAATAGCTAAGTTATAATCTCTATGGTTGTCAAGGAAGACACATGCATATGTATGATACTTTCAGTGAATAGGTAACAAGGATGGTCCCATGTTATACTTGCCTTGATCAAAGTTCTCCGATAGATACTGCTGGTCCGGCTCAAAATAATACTCCTAATCGTCGTAGTACTGCTCACCGTCTAAATTCGATCACCAAGCATCAACATACAAACATTCCGAGCAAACATACACGAAGCAAACAAAAGATACAATTAGAACAGTACACCAACAGTAGAAAAACATTTAGGAAAGCTTACAAAACTATTCTACACGTTACTACGATCACACAGACATAAAGATCACGAAATTCGGATCTAAAACGTGAAAGTTATGAATTTTCTAAGATTTCCTATAGATAAATAATTATTTTAATATAAACTCGAAAATTAAACTTTTCAAACCTACTGTACAGCTACACTAACATATAGGGCTTGCAATTACAAACCTAACGCAACTTGAACGGGTCAAATCGGAGTTAAAACGTGGAAGATATGACCTAAACAAGATTGTATGTATATTTGTATTTCTATTGTATTTCGGGATTTGTTTTTCTTAAAGAAAACGGCCATAATGCATGTATGATGTGATGATGATGTCATCAAGCTAACAAATCAAAACTGGGCGTGCACAGTTATTCTCCAACACATGATCGAATGTGCAATGGACATATAGCCCTTCCTAAACAAGAAAGAACACTCGTTTAGTGTCACTAAAATTGGGACTGGGGGCATCATGTTTGACGCTCTGGTTCATCTAAAAATATTTAGCAACGATGGCATCAATCTACAAGTTACAAAGACAATGTGCAACGGCGCAAAGCCTAACCTGCAGATCATTCAGGTAATTGCAGAGCTCTCCGTGGTAAGTGACAGCGCCATCCAGAAAGGAGAAGAATCTCTGCATGTAGGAGCCGCAGGAGTCACGGAGCTGATCTTCCAGTGCTTCCAGCTCGATGTTTCCCTTGATCCTCGCCTCAAAATCGCCCGGGGAAACGAAGTATCTGCGCCGCGAGCGAAGTGAACCTCAGCTATTAAAACTTAAAGCTACGGTGGGTACTCGAGATGTGAAGATTTCTATCTACGAATAGGAGGAGAATTCACACAGTTGCCCTTTCGCATTGCGATGGTTGGGAGTTTATTATTTATGGCAGAGACCAGAGCGAGAGATGTCACCGGAAGTCGAAGAGGACGGGGTCGAAGCGGTGGTCTGCGAACAGCGGAGGTGCGCGGTCGGAGAGCAGGAGCAGCTCAGCGATGAGGGCCTCCGCGCGCGCAGAAACCCAGGAGCTCCGGGAAGTCGGCGGCGGCGGTGCCAGAAGCGGGCGGCCTGTCCCGGTCTCCTCCATGGCTGGGTTGTCTGGATTAGCTCACGGGGTCGGATCGGTCGGGGAACCCTAGGCGGAGGAGGATCTTGCCGAGGAGGTTGTCGTCGCCGAGCACCAATGAGATCGCGGCCGCGGACGACAACAGCGGCGGCGGGCGGCGACAGCGGCGGCGGCGGCAACAGCGGCGGCGGCGGCAATAACGGCGGCGGCGGAAAACAGGGCTAGCAGGCAGGCCGGACATATATATAGAGAGAAGGACTCTCCACCTTCACGTCAACTAGCGATATGGTGCTAATTGACGTTGCACCCTCCATCTTTACTAATAGGCCTAATTAATTATTAAAGCCCATTAGTAAATAAATGAATGGACATTTAGGATTATTGCACACAAGCTTTGGTGGAAAATAAGATATTTATTATTTTCGGAATTAATTAATTTCGTGGATAAAATAATTCTAGAAAAGTCCAGAATTATTATTTAAGCCGCGAAAAATACTCCGAAAGCTCCGAAAATTCGAGGGAATTTTCTAGAGACATTATGGAATATGAGGAACCCAAATAAAGTATTTGGAGCTTATAAAATGATGGATGAAGAGATCAAGGAAAAAGATTAAGCTCACGGAAATTAGAATTTTGGATCCAGAAAATACCAAAAAGTTTTCCGATGAGAAGTAAACGTCGTCCTACGGTATTTTGAAAATAATAGCACTCACCAATCACCAAAAACAAGCATCACACAAACACCACATTATTAAATTAATATAAAAAAGTTTAAAACCACAATTTTCTATATTTAATTAGCAACAACTTAACTTATCTAATAAATTTATTCAGATATTGAAATAATTTATTTTATTTAGCGTTTTTCCCGCACAACCCAAAATAGAAAATTTTGGGTGTGACAATTCTACCCCACTTAACAGGAATCTCGTCCCGAGATTCGGAGAGACTAGGGAGAAAGATAAAGTTGATTTTGCAAATCTTCACTACCCACTTTGTAATGGTGTCCTTTAGACCCTTACGATCCTTATAAATGGTTCCAACACTCTGAGAAAGGATACCTGCGCTCGATAGTGATTTTGCAACCATGTAAATAGGTGATGCTTCCAAGATGACGAAACAGAACATATAAACCTCCATCTTGTATCGTCTTTTAGTTCGACAAACCCCTTAAGAAGAGATCAATTGGAGAACACCAATGGATAGATTATATTTGTTTCTGAGTGATAACTATCATCATGTCCTTCTGACATCCCAAAGAAATTCATGAGCATATGCAAGAACAAGTAATCCTGCTCTTCCTCACGAGCAGAAAAAGCAGTGCAGAAATACAGTTATAACTTGAGTTCTGTGAATCCGATGATATTGTAGCTTATACCGTTGGAAAGCTTATCAAATTTACTACAACTTTCTTATAGAACACTTCTCCAAATTCTGCAGTTAACATGGTCGAAAACTGTGCACAACAGAAATTATTCCAGGTTACTGACAGCACAGATGCATCGCCTTGTGATTTTCATAACTCCCAAACTATAATAGCTATCAGAGTGGTTCTTACGGTCAGAGAAATATATTGAAGTCTAATGTTGTCCATAATTTATCCATGATTTTTGGGCTTCCAAAAATAGAGATATAAGCTATGGAAGATAGACTACTCTAAAAAGACAGGATAAGATAAAAATGAGATTCAGAGAGACTAGAGAGATAGATGACACTAATCTTCAAGTCTTCATGCTTTTTTGCTTTGTGTTGATGAGATATAAGACATGGATTGAGTATAGCCAAGAGATGACAAGAAAGATAAGGTTTGATCTTCAGTTCTTGGTATCTCGTCGCTTGAGATTGATGATGGTAACGGACACTACCCCACTTAACAAAGATTTTGTTCTACCTGGCAATGTCATTGAAGGCAACACTCTCTTTAAGGCTTGCTGCTAATGATAAGTCCTTCACTTAAAACTTACTAAACATACTTGATATGAGGGGGATATCATCTAAGTTTTCATGAAACTAACTATAGACTTCGAACATCTCCTTCCTATGTCGTCCATGCTAACTTGTATAGAGTATGTTGAATTGAATGTTGAACTCCCAACTGATGATAGCTTGAAGTGATGACCAGTCCTGACGAATACTCGAGCTTCTTGTAGATGATCCAACAAAGAACTGATCCCAAGCAAACAACACTAGCACATGAGTAGACTTCCAATCATAGAGATAACCACTTCTTCCAAGTGAAGCACTAGGACATACGAAACCTTCATCTTGCAACACTCACAACTTTGCTACCCCTTAAGAAAAAGAAACTAGGGGACACCAAAGTAACTTGCATCTCCTTTTATACTAGATAACCATAATCATCTCTAATGTAAGATTCCAAGGCAAATCAATGAGATTCAAAAATATCCAATGATATATTCACTTATACAAGATAAGGAAGTAATGCAGAAAATTTCTGGGCGAATTCCAATTTAGCAGTCCAGTAAATCTGGCATATCTCGAGCTACAGAGATCCAAATGAAGTGATCTTTACATGGTTGGAAAGCTTATGAAATTATCTACAACTTTTATTCACAACACTTTTCCAGATTCTGTCCATAAGTTAGTCAAAAACTGAACTTAACCGAAACTGTTTCAGGATTCCAGACTGCGCAGTGACCCCAACTTGGAACAGGTATATCTCTTAGCTCATAATAGATAATAAGGTAATTCCAGTGGGTTTGGAAAGATAAAGAAGTCTAGTTATTCCCAGTAAAATTTCATAAATTTCTCATGTCCATATCTTGATATATAACAGAAACATTGCTGACTACTATAGAAATCAGAATGCGGAGTATTACGTAAAACCTACCCCACTTATCATGGATCGAGCTACTCCTCAAGACTTATATCTTCCGAGCTACCTTTGAAACACAAGTACAAGGAAACACACAAGCAACACATCAAGCAAAACAAGCACACATCACATCATCGGTACTACACGTGCTTCTTCAACAATGGTAGTCATTCTAAATGACAGATTATAGATGATGAAAAGGCCATCAAACTTTTGAAAAAGGTGAGATCAGAAAACTTGTAGTAAAAACAACATAAAACAAAATCCAAGGGAGTAAGAAATAATAGCTCAAAGGAAGCTATCAAGGAGGAGATACAATAGGACAAGGAAAAGGATAGTCAAAATCAATGAGTCAAGGGATGAAAAAAAATAGTTTTATCGTAAAATAAGTTTTAGAATACGTCCAGTGCTACTTGGCATACGTCCTACAGTCAACACCGCTCTGATACCACTCTGTCACACCCGGTTTTCTAAAGAACAGAACCAGGCTATTCATATGTGTGCCCAGGAAGTCCACACATATGCCAGAATGAAAAAGTATCAGAAACAATGTTATTATATAACGTAAACATAGCTATATTAACACTTACATCAGAGTATCGCGGAACGGTGACTAAACTTCAGGCTCCATTCTTCTCAGGGACGGCTGACTGGGGGTAACATATGCCTAGCACTTCTACTAGTTTTCTGGAAACTCTACTACACCTTTGTCCTTCTTCCGAGTAGCATCTTACTACACACTGGAGTGTGGGGGAAATAGCAAGAGTGAGTCCATGTCGAACTCAACAAGTATAACACAGGGTTCATGAGGCTCAAAAAGGCTAGACACTGCTTGACTGCGTTTAGCTTTTAATCATCATACAATTAGCAATTGAGTAGCATCAAGGTAATCCAATCCCATTAATGAATCAATGATCAATTGTAATAAGGATAATGAATAGCATTAACATGAGCATAATAATAACAACAGTAATTAAGCATGAGATAACAATGGTGATCAACTATTCTGTAAGAATCCCCAAGGCCGCTCGTGTCCGTGAGCACGGCTAGTATACCAGTTTTTAACTCTGCGCAGAGGTGTACACTTTCACTGTGAGTCATGATTTACATATGCTAAGGGGTCATGAATCCCTAAGCACAAGAAACCATATAAAGCCATTCAAAAGTTCGTCTAACAAGTTAGGGCCATTAGATTCACTCGGCAGGCAGATGTAGAACCCCCTTCCCTGTGGCACAACAACCGCAGCCTATACACACTAGGCCAGGGGCTCGCACTACACCCAACGTGTCAAGCCATTCTTACGCCATTTAAGGTAACCGCTAACAAGCTAGAAAAGGTCTCTTGAATAACTAGAGCTAGAGCCATATAGCCCTCACAGCTGTACTATATATCCCGGTTATCACTTACAGGTAAGTCCTTACGGAGAGTAACTAGAGCATCAAAATAACCCACATGCTCTAGCCCCCTTTCAACAGTAATAAAATCTTCTTAATTGGTTGATTGCATAATCCATTAGTCAAATTACAAGATCATTGTTCATAATTAAGCACTAGCAATAGCTACCCAAATGCATAACCCATAGGTTGACAAGGAAACAAGATATCAATAGCTAAGTTATAATCTCTATGGTTGTCAAGGAAGACACATGCATATGTATGATACTTTCAGTGAATAGGTAACAAGGATGGTCCCATGTTATACTTGCCTTGATCAAAGTTCTCCGATAGATACTGCTGGTCCGGCTCAAAATAATACTCCTAATCGTCGTAGTACTGCTCACCGTCTAAATTCGATCACCAAGCATCAACATACAAACATTCCAAGCAAACATACACGAAGCAAACAAAAGATACAATTAGAACAGTACACCAACAGTAGAAAAACATTTAGGAAAGCTTACAAAACTATTCTACACGTTACTACGATCACACAGACATAAAGATCACGAAATTCGGATCTAAAACGTGAAAGTTATGAATTTTCTAAGATTTCCTATAGATAAATAATTATTTTAATATAAACTCGAAAATTAAACTTTTCAAACCTACTGTACAGCTACACTAACATATAGGGCTTGCAATTACAAACCTAACGCAACTTGAACGGGTCAAATCGGAGTTAAAACGTGGAAGATATGACCTAAACAAGATTGTATGTATATTTGTATTTCTATTGTATTTTGGGATTTGTTTTTCTTAAAGAAAACGGCCATAATGCATGTATGATGTGATGATGATGTCATCAAGCTAACAAGTCAAAACTGGGCGTGCACAGTTATTCTCCAACACATGATCGAATGTGCAATGGACATATAACCCTTCCTAAACAAGAAAGAACACTCGTTTAGTGTCACTAAAATTGGGACTGGGGGCATCATGTTTGACGCTCTGGTTCATCTAAAAATATTTAGCAACGATGGCATCAATCTACAAGTTACAAAGACAATGTGCAACGGCGCAAAGCCTAACCTGCAGATCATTCAGGTAATTGCAGAGCTCTCCGTGGTAAGTGACAGCGCCATCCAGAAAGGAGAAGAATCTCTGCATGTAGGAGCCGCAGGAGTCACGGAGCTGATCTTCCAGTGCTTCCAGCTCGATGTTTCCCTTGATCCTCGCCTCAAAATCGCCCGGGGAAACGAAGTATCTGCGCCGCGAGCGAAGTGAACCTCAGCTATTAAAACTTAAAGCTACGGTGGGTACTCGAGATGTGAAGATTTCTATCTACGAATAGGAGGAGAATTCACACAGTTGCCCTTTCGCATTGCGATGGTTGGGAGTTTATTATTTATGGCAGAGACCAGAGCGAGAGATGTCACCGGAAGTCGAAGAGGACGGGGTCGAAGCGGTGGTCTGCGAACAGCGGAGGTGCGCGGTCGGAGAGCAGGAGCAGCTCAGCGATGAGGGCCTCCGCGCGCGCAGAAACCCAGGAGCTCCGGGAAGTCGGCGGCGGCGGTGCCAGAAGCGGGCGGCCTGTCCCGGTCTCCTCCATGGCTGGGTTGTCTGGATTAGCTCACGGGGTCGGATCGGTCGGGGAACCCTAGGCGGAGGAGGATCTCGCCGAGGAGGTTGTCGTCGCCGAGCACCAATGAGATCGCGGCCGCGGACGACAACAGCGGCGGCGGGCGGCGACAGCGGCGGCGACGGCAACAGCGGCGGCGGCGGCAATAACGGCGGCGGCGGAAAACAGGGCTAGCAGGCAGGCCGGACATATATATAGAGAGAAGGACTCTCCACCTTCACGTCAACTAGCGATATGGTGCTAATTGACGTTGCACCCTCCATCTTTACTAATAGGCCTAATTAATTATTAAAGCCCATTAGTAAATAAATGAATGGACATTTAGGATTATTGCACACAAGCTTTGGTGGAAAATAAGATATTTATTATTTTCGGAATTAATTAATTTCGTGGATAAAATAATTCTAGAAAAGTCCAGAATTATTATTTAAGCCGCGAAAAATACTCCGAAAGCTCCGAAAATTCGAGGGAATTTTCTAGAGACATTATGGAATATGAGGAACCCAAATAAAGTATTTGGAGCTTATAAAATGATGGATGAAGAGATCAAGGAAAAAGATTAAGCTCACGGAAATTGGAATTTTGGATCCAGAAAATACCAAAAAGTTTTCCGATGAGAAGTAAACGTCGTCCTACGGTATTTTGAAAATAATAGCACTCACCAATCACCAAAAACAAGCATCACACAAACACCACATTATTAAATTAATATGAAAAAGTTTAAAACCACAATTTTCTATATTTAATTAGCAACAACTTAACTTATCTAATAAATTTATTCAGATATTGAAATAATTTATTTTATTTAGCGTTTTTCCCGCACAACCCAAAATAGAAAATTTTGGGTGTGACAAAAGTGATGTAGGGTGCGTTTAGTTCGCGAAAATTTTTGGCTTTGGCTATTGTAGCACTTTTGTTTGTATTTGTCAATTAGTGTCCAATTATAGACTAATTAGGCTCAAAAGATTTGTCTCGTGGTTTTCTACCAAACTGTGTAATTAGTTTTTTTCGTCTACATTTATTACTCCATGTATGTGTCCAAACATTCGATGTAAGGGAAAATCTTGAAATTTTTTAGAAACTAAACATGGCCGTAGTTGATGCAGTCCCTGCCAACCCCCACTGGGTTGCATTAACTCCAAATGGCCTCAAAGCAGTAGTGATTGATTTTCGTAGGTATTAGAGGCTTGGAGCTAGATTGATAATAGACATGAGGCAAAGAATGCTCACAAAAGAAATCATGTTGCTCCCATTGCAACGCACGGGCACTCACCTAGTATTTTATTAATCAGCAACCTGCACTTGTTGGGTTCGAAACCTGTGTTTGACTGTTTTTGCCGCTTATTAATTAATTATTATTAAAGAGCAGTGACCTGACAGCGCCTGTGTATATTTTATTAATCAGCAACCTGCACTTGTTGAAAAAAGCACAAGAGTACGGATATACTTACAACGGTTTCCAATGGTTTAATAAACGTTGCAATTTTACTCCTTACAACTAATAAATTAAGCGTTGCCACCTATCCATTGCAAAATAGGGGATTCTCTTGTAGTGGGTGTGACTGGTTCAATGGACAAAACAGAGGATAGGAGGTGGCACCAGCTTAGAGACCATGCTAAAGAACTCGTCAAGAGCTAATACCTCTGTAGTCTGATGTGTAGTTGTGGAGGTTGTGGTAGTAGGAATGTCTAGGGATTCTTCTAAGTTCGGATCCATCACTGCTGCATGATCCAAAATAGGGCCATCTTGCTGATCGAGTGCAGTGAGCTCCCTCTAGAGGCGGTTTGGTGAGTCAGTTATTTTACTCCATAATGTGTCCTACAAATTCTAGGTGTATCTTGTATTTTAGGACCGAAGGAATAGCCTAAACTTTCCTTCAGCTTTGAGGTTGGTATCGTCCACAGATCCTCTAGAGGGATGGAACGGCTCCCCTTAAGCGACACTTAAATTATCTAGGCACGTAGTTCAGTTTTGGTCATCACTAACAACATACGGTTTGAGTACGTATTTTGCAGCAGCAATTGAATGTAAAGTCATAGTGATCAGCTTTGCAGTATTCTTGGCCCTTTTGTTTTTTATTACAATTCTTGGCCCCCGTATTGTTGATATTTGAGTCGATGTATATGTGTGTAGATTTAATGATCAAGATGTTGGGAGACACATTGATTAGTTTAATATTTTGTTTTAGCTTTGGTTGTATTATAAAGGGTTTAAGCCAAGTAGGTTTTTTTTAAGAATAACACGTTACAACGGTAGACGTCCACAACGCGTACGCACAGTAACCCCAATAAATACACGTACACAAACCATACCTCTATGAGCACCTCCAAAGGACTGAGCCGACAGATCTCGAGATTTACGAAGTCACCGTAGGCGTCTCACTGTCAACGAGGACGTCGCCTACCACTGAAGCGGCAATAAATTCTAGAATAAATCTAGAAAAATACGAGCACCTATGTCAAATCATGGATTTGAACTCGGGTGGACAGGTTCCACTATAAGTAACCCAACCAAATAATTTATGATCAGTTCGCTAAGCCTTAGATGGTTGGTGTGTTACATATTCCATGAAAAAACTAATGCTTCAAATAGTTGGTAGAAATGCTAGTTGGTTACAAAAGAAAAGGTTAAATCGAACGAGTTCTAATTCAGCCATGTATCATCAGTAACATTGTGGTGCAGGAGATTGATTGAACAAAAGCAACCGTATTATCGTGTCATCGTTTATTTTCATGACTAAAAATAAAGTAGAATTGGACGAGTTCTGGTTTAAAGACTCCTATTGCCTCGTACTAGTGTATTCGTGAACGAGACGATCCGTATAGAGAAGCAACTCGTGTAGTCGTGTCCATCGGCCATCGCTGACCTCACGCGGACGCTGGGCTGACCGGCTGAGAAAAGACACTGCGACGGGCCCACCTTACGTGTAGTCTTGTCCGATTTTTTAACAAACTTCTTCCTTCCTGCGGAGTGCAGACCAAGGCTTCCCAGAAAATTTTGCAAAATTTTTCAGATTCTCCGTCACATCGAATTTTTGAACACATGCATGAAACATTAAATATAGATAAAAAATTAAACTAATTATACAGTTTAGACGAAATGAACGAGACGAATCTTTTAAGCCTAATTAGATCATGATTGGACAATATTTGCCAAATAACAACGAAAAGAGCTACAATGCCGTTTTGCAAAATTTTTTACATCTAAACACAGCCCAAGGAGGCCAGACCGCCAAGGGGGTCGGGGCATTTTTGTTGGCATTAAGACGAGCTACACCGGAAACGGTACGTGCACACGATAAGAGACATATCAGCATATAGCGTTGAGGAAGTGCCGTAGCGGGTGCGCAAAACCGAACGCTAAACGCACGACGTACGCCATTCCTAGCGTGGTAGTGGACGCCTGCGAGCTTCGGCCAGCACGGGCATGAAAGATATTGTGCATCTATGAAAGCGTGTCCAACCTTTTTTCATATAAAAAATATTATAACTCATAAACCAAAACATCAAATTAAATTCCGATTACACCATTAAATTCGTGATAATAAATTCTTCATAACAAGATGTCACATGGATATATTTAGATAAAGTGACAAGTGGACCCCACAGTAGATAGAGGATGATATAGAGGATGGATGGATGCGGAAAAATTATATATTTTATGATGACTAGGATGGAATATTCCTTTTAGAGGATGAATATAGAGGTCCATGAGTGCGGATAGTCTTAATGCAAGGTGGGAGAATGGTACTGCTAGCAAAATATAATCTCTCCATCTAACCTGGTTTAGTTCTTTCTGGAGCTTAGTCCTTATCATATCATATGTTTAGATACATACATAAAGTATTAAATATAGACTAAAAAATAAATAATTGCATAGATTATGACTACTTTGCAAGACGAATTTTTTAAGCCTAATTAGTCCATGATTCGATAATTTGGTGCTACAGTAAAGCTACAGTACCATGTGTAATGACAGATTAATTATGCTTAATAAATTCGTCTCATAGATTCATGAGAATTTCTATAATTTATTTTATTATTACTATCCAAACACTCCTACGTGACATCCCATATAACACTCGATGTGACATCCCTAAATTTTGGCCCTTGGATTTAAACATCACCTTAAAACGCAACTATACATTGTTTTAGTACAATTTTACAACATTGTGATGTTTTAATATGTCAAGTTTAATAAAAATTTATATAAAAATACTAATATTCATCGTATGAAATAGATATCATTAAATTCATTGTGAAACATACATTTATAATGTATATCTGATGTCATAAATATTAATATTTTTACCTATATATTCGGGCAAGTTTTAGACATTTTTACCGAGATTGCACCTAGAATTGCATTCTTTTCTGGATTGAGGTAGCATGTATTTATGTTTGGTGGAACTTGAATTAATTATAATTAAGAGAGCAATGGGTAATGGGGTGGGTCGTTTTTGTTGACGTTAATGAAATGATAAAGTTTGATGTGTAGTCTCTAATGATATTGATTTGTTGTTATAATTTTTTGTGCTCTTTTTTTCTTTAAATTTAGTTAAATCTAAAAAGTTTGACTTACAACTCTAGGAATTGAGTTATTTAGAGACAGAGATAGTGGTCCTGTTCTGTAGCACTACTTCAGTAGTACTCGCTCCGGTCCATTTTATTTGGTGCAAGTTAGAATCATACGGTCTCCTAGATTATATTTTGACCATCCATTATATTATATTATATTATATTATATTATATTATATTATATTATATTATATTATATTATATTATATTATATTATATTATATTATATTATATTATATTATTTATGCTTATAAACTTATAATCATTAGATAGTATAATTCCTTACCAATCTAATTATATAAAGTTTGTATTATAATAGTTAAAAATTATTAGATTAATTATTGGTCAAATTTTTTAAAGTTTGAATCTTGATATGCGTGTGCGCCAGATAAAATGGACCGGAGGAAGTACTTTTCAATGAACAAACAGTATTTCCTTTCACAGCAAATTAGCATAAGCATCATTAGAAGTCAAATTTCAGCGAAACGAAGAGGGCCGGTATGTGATTTTGTCCTCTATTTTGACATAAAATAGTTAAGGCAGCATTATGAAAGAATGTTTAAAGAAAATTTTGTAAAGGTTCTAAATCTGAATAAAGTTTAACAAGTTGTACATTCTTAATCAACCCTGCATGAGCAGAACCGGGATGGTTAGGATAAAGATTAGGAGCAGTATCGTATCTTAATATTTTATAAATAGTTTTTTCCTTTTTCTTTGTTCATTTATTTTGCCCTAGACTAATAGTAGAATCTAAAAGAAGGGAAATCAAGATTCAAAAGACAGATTGTATCGTAGAGTTAACAAAACAATTGTTAATCACAACCGGCCTTCAAAACAAGGGTAATACACCAATCTCCCTTATTTTTTCAGAGATAGACAATGAAATTGAATATCTATTGCACGGTATCTTCTGGGGGATTTGTTTCACACTTCATCGCCAAGAATTACTCCCTCCATATTGGTAAAAGAAGTCGTTTTGGACAAGGTTTGGGTCAAACATTGGGAATATAAATCACGAATAACTTTTAAGTTATTGAGTTTGAAAATGTGAAAACAATATGAATGGATTTGTCTTGAAATATACTTTAATAAAAGTATACATATATCACTTTTAAATAAATATTTTTATAGAAAAATGAAGTCAAAGTTATGCTTTGGAGACCGTATCGCTGTACAAAACGACTTCTTTTACCAACATGGAGAGAGTATCTTTCTGGTGGTTTGGATACATTGTTTGACAATTTTTGTCACTCAAGAAAATATAAAATACCAAGTACTGGTTGGGCATTGCAGGAGGATATTTATTTAGTGTATTTTTATTCAAGTTTTATTTAGTGTATTTTTATTCAAGTTTTATTTAATGTATTAATCCTCCATAAATAAACACCTATAAAGGGGCTTTTGTCAGTAGGCACGGCACCCAAAGAAGCTCCTACTTGGGCTTCTTGAAGCTGTACCAGACAGATTAAACCCTGTGTAGTTCAAAAAAAGACCTAAAAAATTTTGCACGGTACCGTTACATCTAATCTTTAGACGCATGCATGGAGCATTAAATGTACGTAAAAAAATAACTAATTTCACAGTTTGTCTGTAAATGTCGAGACGAATCTGTTGAACCTAGTTAGTCCATGGTTAGATAAATTTCGCCAAATAACAACGAAAATGTTACAAAAATTTTTTCCAAAAAATTTTGGAATCTAAACAAGACCTAACTACAAAAAGGCTTCTCCGGTTAACCCTATGGGATCTAGAACTTTTTTTCTACATGGGAACCAGAGTCATCCAGCTGCACTTGATTTTAAATGGTAATTAGTACTTAATTACTTGGCACCTCTAGTTTTATTTAATTCAATTTGGTCATTTTTTATTTTTGGCCTTTGTAAACAGTAAAATTACAAACGGACATCAAACAAATAAATCATATTATTATTTTTATTTGACATATTTTATCTATTCCATGAAATAAAGTAAAAGTTTCAGCTTTAACAGAAAAAAAAACCTGTTTAGTTAGAAAAGGAAGAGCAAAAACCCTACCACAATTAGCACTCCTGTCGGCTTCTACAGTTCAATCGGCTAGTTCTCTGGCTCCATCGCTGGCAGAAAGCCGAACTAATAGCAGATGGGCAATGCATGCCTAAAGCCAAACAAGTTTGCTTGAACTTATAGCTAATCAATCGTAATAAAGTGTTTTTTCTCTCCTAATAAATTAGCGAACATTATTTTTCAAACCTGCTTTTTCAGCTAAAACAAAATTGCTAACGCTAGGGCGTCGTCTCGTCTCGTGGAGCTGCCGTATGGTGAGCACGCGCTGACCGAGGTCGGCGGCCCGACTCACCAAAGCAGCTGAAGGAGAGCAGCGCAGAGCGTTTGACATGACCTCACCTCCTATCCTAGTGCAATCAAGGAGGAGCAGGAAATTTTACACACGGCGTGATGTTGGTTCACACTACGAGTATAAAAGGTTAAATGACAAGAGCAAAGCTAATAATACAGCCCGCTGTTAATTGTAAGATTTCTTTATATTCTTCTTCCAGCTCACTTATACAGTAGTTAGCTCTTCAGTATTAATATATGGCTCACTTATTTCTCTCACAAAGTTTTTTGGTTTTTGTGTCTAAGCTCAGTGGCGGGCTTAAGATTTTGAACTTGGGTATTCAAAATTGGAAGACGAATCGATTTTTTTACAATGTAAAATCCAATGATGGATCTAGAATTTTGTAGGTATTAGCAATTCAGTAAGCAATAGTAAAATTTGTTGTCAAATTTGGTATTTCAAATCAAGTACAAACAAACCCAAGTTTGTGTTGTATATGTACCAAAAAATTTAGCGTGAATTTTGTTGTCGTCGCCTCGTGCCAACGTGCCTTGCCACTCGTGTCAAAAAAAACCATGCCTTGCCACTGCCCGAGTCCGTTGCTCTGCCACCGCCATCGGTAGGCGCTAGGGTTTGGGGTTGGGGAAGAAAGCAGGATAGAAAAGGAGCGCCTGAGCGAGCACGGGCAGGTGATGTGCCGATGTCTCTGATTTGGGAGTCGTGATGCGCCTGTGTGCTGCCGGCGGGGAAGATGTTGGGCCACAGGCTGCTGGGCCTATTTGGGCCATCGAGTGGGGTGGAAAATCAGTAGTAGAATACAGGTTTTTGGCCGAATTCTTGACATGATATTTGTTTTGGCTTTATTTTCTTTTTTTTCCTACACCTACATATATACACTATATATACAAAAGTTTTTTGGCAAAATTTTTGGGTATTCAGTTGAATACCCTTGAATACACGTAGGCCCGCCACTGCCTAAGCTAACTGTAAGCTTCCAGCCCGCTTCTTCTCTCCTGTAACACCCTAGGTGTTAAGCATGCATTAGCATTTGCAAATCATGTGCATAAGCATAATCATGTATCAATAAGCATCACCTGAAATAATAGGCTTGAAACATATTAATGAAACATGCATGTTGCAATATTTTGTTTCAGTAGATTTAATGTTATTTTGATGCTTGTCATACCTTGTATGTGCTTGTTTTAGTGAATAAACCACATAAAAATGCTTAGCAAACAATTTGGAGCAAGTTTGGTATCCAAAATTTCCTCAAATTTTGCTTTTAAAAATAATCTAGAAAAATAGAGTTTTTATTTAAATGGACTTTAAATCTCTAATTCAAAATCTAGTTGGAATTTCAAAATGTACCCTAAAACAATGTTGTAGAGAATAAAATTTTGGATAACTTTTGTTTTTTGGTCAACTTGTGAAAATGAATTTTTGTTGCTCAAAAATGCATATTTATTGCTGTTTTTCAGAAAAAGAAAAAGAAAAAGAAATTCTCTTACCTTAACGGGCCGCCCGCCTCCCTTTTGGGCCACTAGAGCAAGCCAACCCGGCCTGCTCGCCCCCGCGCTCTCGGCCGCGCCCATGCCGACCGGTGTCAGGCCGTGGCCGCTGTAACACCCCAGGTGTTTATCACCAATTAGGCAGTGGGTTTGAGCTCAAACATGATAGATTAGTGGAGATGACGATGCCAAAGTCAAACCTATGGAAATAAACCCTAACCTAAACTTGGATATTGCACCCTTGCTTACATATAGGCTCAATTAAAAGATATATGCTTGGGTTTTGTTATCAAAGTATATTCACATGTCTCACATCAATAACTATCTATATTGATCACTGGAAAAGTTTTGTAAAGTTTGGAATCAAAAAGTCACATGAAATGATAAGTTATATGCTTGTTTGGATTATGACTAAAACCTGCCTTACATCCCATGGGAACTAGTGTTGTGCAACATACAAATGCAATATGTGCAACACATCTTGGACACATGTGGAACAATCTAGTGGAACATGTGTAGCATGTATCTTGAAGCAACCACATGAAATGACTATAGCATTTCACTTGAGTTCTATGTTTCAAGGCATGGTAGGCCTACACTTTTGTGCAACCTATGCATGGTGGGTATGTGTGGCCTCTACAACACCTTAACCACACTTAGGACACTCCATGGAACAATGTTCATGTTGATCATTTTGCCTAAATGTGCTTCTAAGTGATGGTTGACCATGTATGGACCCTAGAACCCTTTTGTTTGACCATTTCAAAAGTGTGACCTAGAAGCTTTGTGTGACTGTGCACCCTTTTACAAAGTTGTATAGAATTTTATAAGGAACAAATTTTGTTTAAAGGTCAAGTCATGAAAATGTGTGGAACATGCTCAAAAAGGGCCCACAAGTCAAATTTAGGGCTGTTTCCCAACACTTGGTATATTCTAAGTCCTGGAGTGGCAGCAATGAGTTGACATGTTTGGTAATGTTTATCCCCCTAACCATGTTGAACCAGTCCAAGGACCTTTAATAGAAGTTGTAGATTAAGTTGGGTACTACAAGTTTTGTTTAAGCCTCAAGGCCTAGTACAGTTCCTAACCTAGTCATATAAGGAACCAAAGTTTGAATGTTGTTGTATTTTCCAGCCCTTAAGTAATCCTATGTCCGTAGATTGGCATTCCGCGTTCTCTAAATTTTATTAAGCAACTTGGTTTGACCCCTTAATGAAAGTTGGAGTAAACATTCTGGAGAAGAGTATGTGTAAGTATGGCACCAAATTGACTTAGTCTCGGCCATCAATTTAAATAGTTCTCATTTCTGTTAAAATCGCTCACAATGCCTAGTTGGAGCTTAATTAATTACTAATCCGTGGCTCTAATGACTTTACATCCTAAATAGAAATTGTAGACCTTTCTACGGGCTTTGACTTTCATTTTAGGGCCAAGGTCCAAATCGGCCTGGTTGTAGCCCAAAAACGCGGTTCAATATGGCCTCACCGATGCCCACCACGTGCTCGACGCCGGACTCCAGTGGACGACGCGTGGACAGGACGTGGAGACCATGCGCGGGCGGAGCTCCTGCCTTGCCTCCACGTGCCCCGGCCTCTTCCGACGCAGACGTCCGAGCTCTCCATTCGCCCTCCCCTCCTCTGTGCTTGCTCTCCCTCGCCACTCCCTGGCTCTCGGCTTCCCCGCTTCAGAGCCGCACCGCGTCCGCCATGGCTGCCGCCATGGGAGCTCCACGGCCACCGCTGTTCCACCGCTCCAAGCCACCGCAACTGCGGCCGCGTACACCACCGTCTCCGCCTCTTCCTCCCCTTTCGCCCGGCGCACCTCGGCCGAGCCACAGACCACCGGAGCGCCGCCGCCACAGGCACGGCCACCGACGGGCCGCCTCCGCCGTGGCCGGGCAGCTGCCGACCACCTCACGCCAAGCCACAACGCCAGCGGGTGCGCGGGGACCCCAGGGTGCCTCCCCGCTGTTGACGGTCCTTAAGTATCAATTATAACTATCAAATAAATAGAGAAAAGGATCCAAATGAAACCAACACCTAGACTTAGGGTTTTATCTGACAGAATTCCACGAGTTTTGCTGTTTATCTATTTCTGCAGGGGGTTATCAGGAAATACGGAAGAAAGGCCCACATGTCGGATTAATGACGGGATATTAACCGAACACGTAATTATCTTACATCTAGAAGAGTCCAGAAGCCACGAGAACGAACGGGAGGCGTAACGGAGCCGGACACAGGGCGCCCGCCCTGGTCCTTAGGGCGCCCGCCCTGGCCCCAGAGCCAATCAGGCTCCGCCTCGAGGATTATGCTCCACCGACCTAGAGGATCAAGGAAAACCGTCCGTTCAATGTCGGTTTGATCTGACGGCCCAGATTCATCTGAAAGGGCTATATAAGCAAGGCCCCTGCCCCTGGAGGAGAGGCCCTCGTCTCATACTTCAAACCCTAATTCAGGAGGAGAGCCTCTGATCAAGCCCTAGAGCCACCACATCAACTAGATCTCTAGTTAGCATAGCTACATAGGATTAGAACTAGAAGGAGTCAATCTTCGATTGGTTCCCGGATCTGTCAAGAGGATTCTTGGTAATTCCTCTCTTGTTCTTCAATTGATCATCATTGTTCTTCAATATTATGAATATGACTTTGTTCTATTTCAATATATTGGTTATGACTTTGCTCTACTTGATTATATTTGCAATTATATTGTTCTTAGTTTATCATAGTTATATGCTTGGCTTAGTTAGATTAGAATTATATACATGCCTAGGATCGTATAGCGTTTATCCATGTGTACAGTGGTGAATGATAACTATTGTGTAGACGTGGTGTCTATACCGTATTTATCTGCGATTGCACCCTATATGCCGGATTGTGGGGTAGTTCGCGATAGTGACAGCTTCGTTGATTCTTATATAGTCCCCCTCTCGTGTATAGGGCAGGCAGAGCAACACTATTACAGGGGAGTGATTGCTATGTTCTTCATCTTCCTTGCTAATATTCACTATGCATGGATATAGTCTTTTCTCACCATGATTGCCAAGTATAATTGCACTAACTATGATATGCTAGACTTTATAGTTAATAATAACTTAGGGAATATCTTTGTAGTTCATCCTAATTCCATGCTAATGACTTGCTAGAATATCTGTTGAGGTGCTTATCATTATTATATGTGGTTAGCTGATCAGATTAATTATCTTTGTCACCATTATCACTTTACCTTTACTTAATGTGACATTTATACCTGTATAAAGAGATTGATAAATACTCTCGGTTATACATGCAATGATGTGTACTCAGTTCCATATTCTCATTCCATTATCAACCATGATACTTAGAAATCCCTTCCCAGTGGTAAAAATATAAATAACGATACCTGGAATACTTCCCGGTTAAAATGCTACATCGGTATTAATCTGTGCGCTTGCAGATCCCTTTTATTATTTATCTTGATGAGCAAATGTATATTTCAATACCGCGTCTCTCATGTCATGCTGGGGATGACAACTTGGCTTAAGTGGCATGAGGGATAGGTTTGGCATTTTTGGCGCCGTTATCAGAATTAGAAAACTAAGTCTACTTTTGGTAGTGACGTTAAGAATGCCCAACACCCGCCACTTCCCCGACGCCGACGTGCCCCCCTCTGGCCGGAGCAGCGAGCTCCCGACGAACTCCCTGTTTTGATTCCCGTCAAGGACGTCGCGCTCAAATTCGACTAAAGGCAGGGGCCTATCTGCACACCACTGACTCATTTGAATAGTGACTTTGTACTGCGGGTTGATTCCTAGAAATTCCAGGGGCCTCGAGGCAAAAGTGCTTTCCTTTTTCCTTTTCCTTTTTTTCTTTTATGCAGATTTTGGCTAAATCTTTGGAAATTAATATCTCATGCTAGGAAGCTCCAAAAATAGCAAATGAGGACTTTTTGGAATCCTTGTGAAATTGTCTATGCAGTAGATCTATAATATAGCATATTATAGTTTAAAGTTTTATCTGTAAAAATCAATATATGCAACTAGGTTTTGAATTATAGTAGAATCTGTTATTTTTCATAACTGCAGATATAGGGATCTAAATGAAGTGAATTTTGTGGCATGCTACCATTGTGATGTGTGATGTCTGGTAAAAATTTCACGATTTTAGGCTTGATAGTTTAGGAGCTATAAAAATAACAAATGTTATATGCTGCTTTGCTTCTATTCTGGACAGTGCTGCATGTATGCATTGTTTGGCTCAGTTAAGTTATGAATCATGCCTTGTTGATAATAAATGAGTTGTAGTACTTTTCATAATATTTTCAAAAAGCTAAAGATCACAATTTTTGGTTAAGTATATGTTTAGTTATAGTTGTTTAAAGTACTGTGGCAGTTTCTGCCCAAACCCAGACAGCATTGCTTTGTGTGCCATGTGTGACCTTGTTAGTGGCATAATTAGTTCTAGATGTTTATTGAAAAGTTGTTCACAATTTGTTAAGATTTCTAAAAAGTCTAGAACCATAATTATTGGATTTATAAAACTCAAGTTATAGCTGTTTAAAGTGGCATATCAGATTCTGTCCATATTTTGGACAGAGATGCAATTATTTAATTAATTGACCATGTTAACTGTAGAATCATCTTAAGATGATTACAAGAAAGTTGTAGGTAACTTTATAAGCTTTCCACAAAGTTGAGAATCATGTTTGTTGGAGGTCTAGAACTCCATTTATGCTTCTCTGAAGTTTCTATCAGTTTTCTGTCTACAATTGTACCACTGCTGTTGGGCTGCATGTGTGGTGTTACTCGTGCAACTAGTTTCATGGTGTAAATGATGTTTACTGTGATTTTGGTAAATACAAAAGTTATAGACAATTATCTTATCTTGCTTGTGTTAAATTTTCATGATCCCAGGTCTGATAGTTTAAGAGTTGCATGCTTAATAAGTCTACTGTCAAATTTTAATTACCTTCTGTGCAGACTTTAAAGATTTGCATGTTTGGTCATGATAACTTGGGAATCATGTTGAGATGATTAAAGATGAAATGTAGATAGTTTCCTAAGCTTTCCAGAATATCTTCTTGCAAGTCATTTGGACTTATGGAACTCCAGATATGATTGATTTATGAAGCTACTGTTTGCAAGTCCAGAAATTGACATATTCCAATTATCGTTGTTTGCTTGTATATTGTTAAGTGGGACTTATGCCTTTGAGGGTGGTTAGGTTAATACACCTGAGATCTTGTGAAATCTTGTGTTCCATGCCTAATATGCTTGCCATCTTTTATATTAAGTTGTGTGATGTTTATTTAAGCAATGTGAAGTGCTTATGTGTATTTAGCGTAACCTTGTACTTGCCTTGATTAATATGTGATGCATCATCTATTGCATTCCCATGTATTCATACACTTGCATCTTGCATCTCATTTAGGTACGCTAGATGCACCACGTGAAGGACCTGATGGGGAGCCAAACCCGAAGCTGGAGTTGGTGGATTCATCCCGAAGATAGAAGGACCGAACAAGTGCTAGATTGGAGGATGCTCGCCAAGCGAATTCACCTGACAAACTCTAACATTGAGTCGGATCCCAGGCAAGCCCCGGAGTATTATAAGCCTCCTATCTTCAAAGCAATTAATTATATATATATGTTATAAGTATTGTTGTATTAAGTGGTAGGAGTTGGTTGGAAACCCTTGCTGCATTATATCATTCCTTGTCCAGATATATGAATCCTTGAATCCTACATAGACTAGGATCGAATGGATGCTTAGCCCTGCTTTAAGCGGTAGAAGTCAGGTGATTTCCTGTCACCTACGAGATATAGGGATATTCATATATGGCACGGTTGGCTATATTTGCTATCGTGGAATGGAACCATGTGTTAATAAAATGAAATGAGACCGGGCGGGATGACGATAGTGAAGCAACAAGGCATGGAGGTCTTGGGTGTAGAACTATCCCCGTCTGAGTCGTTTAAGGACCGATTCGCTGTACGTCCTTGAGTCATGTTGAACGCAGTCTAACACTTAGTTGGCCGGATAAGTCGTTCCGACCGCGAAGTCGAGTAGTATGGTTCAGGCCTGGAATCGAATGGTAGGTTGCATCTTGGAGGAGAGAAAGGATGTGCTTGGGGACATTGGCGTGAGACCAAGGGGGGTTAGAGTCCCTATCACCTTGCAGAGTGTCGCCCTTGGGGACGCGACATCATTCGGACCAGCGATTCCTGAACTGTACGAAAGGTGACCTGAGCAGCCCTCGCCAGGCGTGACTCGGTGAGTATTAGAAATACCCCTCCAGCTGGATAGGAATTCGATTTGAATCGCCGTCGCTCCCGGTTAGTGAGCACTTGACTTGAGCAGCGGCAACGTAGATTCCATTAAATTGAACGGATGGTTAATTGGATAACGATGGAAAGGTTGCCTCAATTTATACCTGCTATGGTTAATATTGTTTGCTCCTAATAAAGTGAGTGCTCTAGTACAGGTTCTAATATAGAGGACAGGTTAATGATAATTAACTTGATGCTTAAGCATTAATGATTACTTATCCATAATAAGCTTTTATGCAAAATATTGTCAAGCTAGCCCACTTTATATCAGCCTTGCATGATCCTTGGTGTCACTTTATTTCTGGTTTATGACGGGTAAGTCTAGCTGAGTACATTGTCGTACTCAGAGTTTTTTCCCACTTGTTGCAGGTTGTGCTGTATCTTGGCGACTGCAAGAGTTGGTTGGCTCCTGTCTTAGAGGTGGAGTGTGATCACGGGCATGATCCTTCTAAGTTATCTTCTCTCTAATGCTTTTGTTGGAAGTCGACCGTGGTACTGGCATGTACTTGAAATAAGATTAATGTTAATTACTTTGCTTCCGCTACTTTTGAACCTAAGTTGTAATAACTATGTTGAACTCCGATGTATATTGAATTACTTGTGAAATGGTTGTAACATGTGACTTGTTATGTTGAATCACTACGATCTTGGCTTGTATGTTGGTTGGTTTGAAATCCCTCATGATTTCATTGGACTACCGGAGTTATATGGGCTCAAGTGCGAGAATTTGATCACTTCGGTGATTGTTTTTGTACTTGTGCTCTTATAATTTGGACGGTTCTGTTACAGCCGCCGCATGGAGGCCGGTTGCCGACGACGGCGTACGGGTGGCACTCCGATGGCCCCCACGACGCGCGCGCTCACCTTAACCGTGCCCGGCCCGCTCTGCCTCACTCCGCTCGCTCCATCCGCCTCGCCACGCTCAGCAGCAACCGCGCAGCACCGCCGCAAGCCGCCGCAGCGCCATTGCCATCGCCGCCAAGCTCGGCCTCGCCTCCCTACTCCTGCCCGAGCCCCGCTAGCTCTGTACGGCTCCACCTCGACGCAGCGCGCCTTTCGCACCGCCGTATCGCCAAGGTGAGGGCTGTTGTGGCCGTGCATGTCACGCCCTCCGGAGCTCACCGGAGTTGGCGGCCATGCCAATCTCCCTGCTCCACCCCTCCTTCTTCCTTTCGCGAGCAGCAGCTTTCTCTCACCTCTGCGGAGCTCCTTCGCCCCTTCTCGCGCGACGTCGTGGCCTGGCTCGGCCCGCCGGCATCGAGCAGCGCCGCCGCGTCCGCCATTCCGGCAGCTGAGCTTACTCTGCGTCGCCATTGCTTCTTTTGGTTACCTCTATGGTTGCGCGGGGTCGTGGGGAGTCGTTTAGTGCCGAGCTCGTCGCCGGCAACCTCGCCGACGGCGAGATCCCGCCACCGAGCTCCTCCCCTATCTCTATGGGGATGACATGTAGGGACAGGGGACCCACTGTCAGCCCTAGGGTGTGCGCCTGGGTGCAAACTCAGGTAGATCTAGCATTTTCAGCGGTTGATTTTGAAAAGGATTTCAGAAATGATTTTCTAGAAAATAGTTAAATGCTTGTTTATTTCATAACTCAAAAAATAATGCTCCAAAATTGAAAGGATTTCAGAAATGATTTTCTAGAAAATAGTATGATAAAGTCATTGTAATTTTCTTAGATTTTTCTAAGCACCAAAAATATATGTTGATGTTGTAGCCCTAGATTAAATTGAAATAAAAAAAATGTGATTCTTATTGCATGAAGTGTTTATTTTGTACTCTTTGGTGTATCTTTGAAGTATTCTTGACTTGCTGGTATGACTTGGTATGTTAGTATAGTTATGATGGTGAAGTGTAGTAGCATTTCTGTTATGGCTATATGGTAGTTAGCAGTAGCTAATGGGGTTAGTAGTAGAAGAGAATACAGTAGATGACATATACTTATGGTGCATGTTCTTGGATGATGTTGATTACCTAGTAGAAAAGTTTTACGTCTACTCTGTTTAACAAAGCTAAACATGTTCATCTATATTTCATGCAATCATGATCATCATATGCCACCTCATCTGATGCACCAATTGCATAATCACTTACACAAATGCATCATAGGATCGCAAGAGGAAGTGCAAGTAGCAGTGCAAGAGGAGCAGACCGGAGCCGACCCACAGGAAATCCAGGCACAGGAGGTGCCAGAGGTCGAGGAGTAAGAAGAGGATCTACCTGAGTGCGTGGACCATCAACCCAGTTCCTGTGAGCGAGGCAAGCCCCGGAGCATTCTGAGTCTCCAACTTTATAAAAGCAATCAATTATATATGAGTTTTATATATTGTTGCATTAGGTTATAGGAGTTGAGTGAAACTGTTGATTCATTTATTGTCATCCTTGCCTACCTTATTATGTCCATATACCTTAATAAGTTTAGGATCGAATAATTGCTTAGCCATGCTTAGACCGGCAGCGATCGGTGATTTCCTGTCACCTGCAATTATAGGTGGTTACTGGAATACTTTAGCAATGGAATGGAGGATATCCTAGAAATAATCAAGTGTTGATGGATAATTGGAGACCAGACGGAATAGTTGGCGGCAACCAGACAGGGTTCTGGGGTGCTTGTAGTTTTTCGTCTGTGTCGATTAAGGACCGATCGTTGCTCGTCCCTCTTGTTATGTTGAACGCATGCCTCATATTTAGCTGGCCGAATAAAGTACCTTTCGACTGCGAAGCTAGTGGCATTATTCGGACCGGGATCTACACGAGCGCGCGTACTGGTGTTGATGGGGGTATGACAGGGGCGCGAAGAGTGAGCCTAAGGGCAGGCGAGGCCTGATTTCTGGCAGTTGGGCGGTCCCTGGGTACTGCGGCTCCAGTTTGTCCCGCGACGTTTACCGGAATAGCGTCATTGGTGATCGAAGCGACCCTGACGGGGGAAACGTGGTTTGTGTGAGGAATAAATCACCAGCTGGTTAGTAATCCATTCGAATAGCCATCGCTCCTGGACAGTGAGCACTTGACGCGAGTTACGGCATCGTAGTAATGATGATGGAACACCGATGATTATGTGGATAAGGTTGAAAATGTTAAATCTAAGTTGGTAACCGGATGTTAATGGTTAATCAAGTGATTGCTATAGTATAGGTGCTTATCTAGATTAATAGGTTATAACAAATATGATGCAAAGTACTTAAAATGGTTTATTCATGATAGCTTATATTTTTCGTAAATGAGTCAGCTAGTCCACTAAAAGAAAGCCTTGCATACTCCTTGGTGTTACTTTATTTTAGTGTAAGACGGGTAAGTCTAGCTGACTACTTTCTCATACTCAAAACATTGTTTCCATTGTTGTTGCAGATGGTCAAATATACTACGGTTATTGTATCAACTGCCTGTACCCTGTGATGGACAACAACTAGGACCTAAACGTGTGTGTGGTTTTAAAACTATTTGCTTCCGCTACTTTATTATGAACTTGGTTTGTAATAACTTTATGTTTTAAACTCCGATGTATTTCACTGATGTTGCGAACTTTATGTAATATGTGACTGTGACTGCTAAACTTGTACGATCTTGGTTTGTATATTAGTTGGTTTGAAATCCGTCGTGATTTCATGAACTACCGGGTTATATGGGCTTAAGTTTGCTAAATTATCTATTTCAGTGGATGATTTTCTTACTTAATTTCGTATAGTTAGTCGGTTCTATTACATCTCCCTCCTCTTCTCCTTCTCCACCTCAGCATTTAGCCAGCTTACAGCCTGGTATTATACTTGCTCTAAGGTGGAGAAAAGAGAAGAGAGAAGAAGCGTAGCATGCTTCGGCACAAAGAACCAAAAAATTCTGTGAGAGAGATACGTACGTGGATCTTATATTAATAGTGAAGACCTTACTATTATATGAGTGGGTTGGAAGAAGGCTACAAGGAACACAGCTAGCAGTCGACAGTAACTATTAGCCTTGCTCTATAGTACTAGAAAAGTAGCCAATGAATGAGCCACGAGGTCCGGACAACAAGTCACGTGAGACGAGGCAGGCGAGTGGATGAGATTGAGTCACGTCCGGGCGGGAAGTCACGAGGCCATATCATTATCGATTTATTTATCATGCACTTGTTTTGACATTGTTTGATGCTTATTTATTTGAATGTGATTCGAAATTGTATGTTGCTGAGCTAAGTTAAAAATGATTCTGTTAATTTTGACCCAATATTTCTTTTTATACTCGTTGAAATTCTAAGGCTCCTAACATACTATTTTTTCTGAATTGCATTGAAAATTTTAAACTCCTGTAGCAACACACGGGTGTCTGGTAGTGAGATGTTTAAAGGGGTTCAAGCCATAGCAAGTACTCCAAATATAGAAATACTCGTCATCCAAAAATAAGTGCACTTTGAAGTTTTAGTGAAGAGATTAATATTTAGTGAGAAATTAAAGATGTAAATCATTAGACTTTGGGAAGAGAAAAGTAGAAAATATAACTAGAGTTAGGTGGTTTTATACCTATATATATGCACTGTTTTTAGACAAATCTTAAGTGGAGACAGAGAAGTAGCACGGGCAGCCACCAAATACCAAATAAAAATAGGACGGCTCTGGTCATCTGTTACCTCCAAATATAGAAATAAAAACTAGTATTTGTGTCCCATGCAAACCATGGCTAACCTTTCTGTAAGAGTGGAGCCGTGCAGGCCTGCAGGGTAGACAGTGGAAGAAGCCGTGAAGGCCTCTGGCCGCCTAGCAACCGCAGCAGCCTCTCACAGCTGTGGCCCTACTGCATGGTGTGCTGGTGTGCAGCTTTGGCACGAACCGTTGCACTGGTAGTATGCTACTGCAAAGCTTTCCTTCCCGAGAACACTGTAATCCCCGTTTCATCTGCTGGAGCTGTGGCTGGTATTTTTGTTAGCGTCCCGTTAATGCAATAACGAACGCCAAGGAAAACGACATTATATTTAGCTAATCAAAGGAATAATGACATTCATAGGGGTTGTCAGTTGTTGTTTTCTCATGCATTACGACAACCATCAAATTGGCATGGCTCAGGTCCTATACGTTTGACTTATCAGCTGTACTTTTTTAATAAAACAACAATATTTTTCTTTTACATTAAATCAGTGAATCAGCAGAGCGAACAGAGCCAGGGCACGTGGAGACCCCGGCGGCCGCTTCCAGCCAGCTTGCTTGAATGCTAAGGCACCGTTTGGTTGCCAAAATTTTTGGCAAAACGCCACTGTAGCATTTTTGTTGTTATTTGATAAATATTGTCCAATCATGGTCTAATTAGGCTTAAAAGATTCGTCTCGTCCATTTCGTCTAAACTGTGTAATTAGTTTTATTTTTTACCTATATTTAATGCTTCATGCATGTGTCCGAAGATTCGATGTGACGAGGAATCTGAAAAATTTTGCAAAATTTTTTGGATCTAAACAGGCCCTAAGGCAAGCATTAACATCTTTTCGGCCTTGTTTAGATACTGGATCCGGCGCCAACAAGCATGTCATGACGGAGAACCGACGATGTTGTCATGTCGGAGAACAGATGTCTTGCTTGCATGCATAGCGAACAGCGAACAGGCTGATCTGGGCTGTTCGTTTGGGCTGATTTGACTGACATATTCGTTTGGCTGATCTAACTGACTAAAAGTACTACGGGTTAATTTTTTTTAGAGAAAACACGGCTGGCTGGCTGGCTAATTAGGCTGATAATCTCAAACGAACATGTTAGTAGCAGTCAAATCTAGCTATCCCCTCAAGAAAAAAGGTAAAATCTAGCTATGCTTTGGGCTAGTTTAGTTTCAAAATATTTCGTAAAAAAATAGTAGATTTCCCGTCACATCGAATCTTTGAACATATGCATAAAACATTAAATATATATATATATATAAATAAAATTAATTACACAGTTTAGACGAAATGAACGAGACGAATCTTTTAAGCATAATTAAGCAATAATTAGATACTAATTACTAAATAACAACAAAAAAAAAATGCTACAGTAGTATTTCGCAAAATATTTCAGGAACTAAACGCCCTTTGTGTAATCCGGTTTCCTGTGCTAGCCCACACGCGGGAGCTACGCCTACGCCTAGATAGCAGGAGTAGCGCCATAGCTGCTGCGACCGCATAGCTGCTTGGTTTCCTTGCTGGCTACAGTACTCTACTCTAGCTGCTGCGACCGTATAGCTAGGATCACAGGTCGTGTTTATGTGCAATGCTGCTTGGAACACCGTGAGAGCGAGGGTGATCACGAGGGGACACGGCACAGGTGAATCGCGGCGGCAGGGATTTGCCTGGACGGCTTAGGGTATGTTTGGTTTCTTTTTTTTAACACCTATCACGTCAAATGTTTGACACATGTATAGAGCGTTAAATATAAACTAATTATGAAATTAATTATATAGATTAAGATTAATTTACGAGACGAATCTATTAAATCTAATTAGTCTATTATTAGGATAATAGAACACCTTATAGTCAAGTCGATGGGCAATACCGTGGAAGTTTAACAACCAGACCCTTGCATCGATCTCCACTGCATATATGCATGCATGCACATAGGCGTGTTATCCTAACCCCTGTTCGGCTGAGCTTATCAGCACGACTTATCAGCCGTGAAACAGTGTTTTTCTCTCACAGCAAATCAGCCACAGCCGACTTATAAGCCAAAAAAACAGCCTGCTGAACAGGACCTAAATTTTTTTGGAAAAAGTTCTCTAAGTACTTTCGTTATTATTTGATAAAATTTATCTAATCATGGACTAACTAGGCTCAAAAGATTCGTCTTATACAATTAATTATTTTTTATCTATATTTAATATTCCATACATACGTCCTATGCCAAATGTTTTGGATGTTTTTGATCTAAACATGACCCTAGTGGACGCTAGCGACCTGTTTGCTTGGTGAGCCCGAGCCGCGGGCCGAGATCACGGAGAGACAAGGCGAAAAGGGCGACCAGCCAGCGCGCATAAAGCCAAAAAAAAAAAAAAACAGCCTGCCGATCAGCCTAGAAAATTTTACAAAATTTTTCAGATTCTCCATCACATTAAATCTGTAGACACATACATAAAGTATTAAATATAGATAAAAAATAAAACTAATTACACAGTTTAAACGAAATGGAGAAGACAAATCTTTTAAGTCTAATTAGATTATAATTGAATGCTAATTATTAAATAACAACGAAACATACTACAGAGTCATTTTACAAAAAAAAAATTTGCAACTGAATAAGGCCCCAGTGCATGGATCGAGCATCGTGCGTGATGAACCTGGCCACCCCGGCGTCGGTGCCAACGCCGTCGCTAGCTTCGAGGAAAGCAAGCATGCATTAAGATCAGGTCAGGTGTACCCGTCTATGGTCGACGCTGTGGTGTGCTCGTGTCTGCTGCCTCTTTGTTGTTGTTTTTTTTTTTTTTGAATTTTGAGCATGCTTTCCACGGGGCGTCCTCACAGTCGTGGCCCGCACGTACTACGCAGGCTATATTACTCTAGACACCAACTAGTCCTTTATTTTAGGCAGCTCACGACCAGATCTACTGACATTAATTAGGACCGAGCCTACAAAATTGAATAAAAAGAAGCAAATAAGAATGACACAGATGACAAACAAGAAGAGAAACCGTTTCATGATTTTCGGTCGACCAAATTTGTAAACTTGGCTAGGCCGGTTTTTATAGATTACGGGCTTGGAGACTTACATGCAAAGAAAAAAAAAGCCCAAACATGCACTCCAAAATCCGTATAATTTTGCAATGCCTACCCCATGAAAAGGTATTCCCAATCCCAAGAGATAATGTCAAAAATGATCCTAGTTTTTTCATGATTTTTGAAATTCCTTTGTCGAATTGGGGTTGTGACAAGAAAGCTCAAAAGGACGGTATCAAGTTAATTCACAAAAAATAAGGACGGTATCAAGTTGCTTATGGGAAATTAGTCAACGGCAAGGTCTAGATATATTTCCAAATAGAAAATTATTGTGACTAAATTGAGCAAAGAATCAATAGGAACTGCCCATTTAATTGATGTGGGCTTAGTTGTGACAAAACCGGCCAATTTATACAAGATCAAGTATGGCTATCCCCGTTTAGCATATTGACGCGCACATACTTTCACTTATATAAACCCGGTAGTCCGCCAAGTGTCACGAAGGACCTCGGTAAATCCACATCATAACCAAGACCGTAATAGATTAAACAAATACATATTACATACACGGAGTTGCAGCAGAAATAATGTTTATAATTGAGTTCACAAATAATAATATGTTGCCAAATTTACAAATATGATAGGTAAAACAACATAGCTTTAAAATGGCTATAATAACATAAGTTTCAAATACACTGCTAGTATAATTGACATCCTCCAACAAAGCATGTAGATGAGAAATAAATACGGAGTCGCCGAGCCCACCGGCACTTAGCCACCAACCTTAGCAGGCCGATAACTTCACCTACAACATGGTGGGATAAAACCCTGAGTACTAAAATGTACTTAGCTAGACTTACCCGACATGAGAGAAATAAAAAGACTCTCAAGGATATATAAGGCCTATTTGGTATAGTTGGTTTGGATAGCATAACTTTGCAAAAGAGCATTACTATCATGAGTCCTTACTTTCAATACTTTAGCATCAAATTCAGTGAACCTTATTATAGTTATATTTGCACTTATTCTATAGCAATCACTTGATTATCATTAATAAGCATCACAGTAATAACCATATCCAGTTTATCATAATAATTAGCATAACCATCATGTTCCATCAAGTATTACTACGATGTTAAAGCTAGTCGAGTTTCTCACTATCCGGGAGAGACGACGATTTGAATCGATTGCAACCAGCTGGACCAAACCCAAATCACACCCATACTTCCCCGTCGGGGTCGCGTTGGATAACCTTTTGCTCAAATTCGGGATCCCGCGGGACTGAACTGGCCGCACCACCCAGGGGACAGCCGGAAGCCAGGTTGCTCAGGCCCTACCTACCCACGGTCAATCCCTGCCCCGCTGCACATCCTTACTTTCCTCCAATGATGCCCATTCTCAGTTCAAAACCTAGCCCGAATTCGAGGTACTTGGCTTCACAGTCGGAACGAGTTATCCAGCTGTTATGTGAAAGATACGTTCAATCTCAACAGAAGGTCCAACAATGGTACGATCCTTAACCGACACAGACGGGATCAATATAGCCAACCATGTAACACCCTAAAATTTTGAAGAGAAGAAAAATAGGAAAATGTGATTTTTATATTTATTTTTGTGAAGCATGCAACTTTAGAATAAGAATAATTTTATAAATTTAAAATCAAATATAAGGGTAGAAACATGATTGAGCATTCATGCTGCTGCATTTGGAGTTTTGTATTGAGTGGATTAAATCAAATTCAAATTTGATTTGAAAATCATTTGAAAAATGGATTTGAAAAATTGGAAAAGAAAAAGAAAAGGAATTTACCTTCTTACCGGGCCGCATCCCTCCGGCAACCCATCTTCCCGGCCTGCTTCGGCGGCCCGTCCCTCCTTCTCCATTTTCCCCCGCGCCGGCCTCCGGATTCGTTGGGCCGAGCCCGGCCGGCGGCCTACTAAGCCCGACTCGCACGCGCGCGGCCGTTTTCCGCACTGTGTCGCTGACGCGTGGGTCCCACTGGTCAGTGACCCGTTTTCACTTTCCTTTCTTCTTCCTCCGGCCGACACCGCCTTCCTCCTTTCACCGGATACGATCGATCGATTCGATCTCGAATCCCTTTCCTTCCTTAGTTAGCGACCCCTCCGGACTATAAAAACGGAACCGTAGTCCCTCCCCGCTCCACATCCAACCCTAAACCGCAGCTATATCGCCTCGGGGCGGCTACACCCGAAGCACCGCCTCCACCGTCCGCCCCTTCGAGCCGTGCGAGCTCATTGCTTCATCTCCGGCCACGAGTTTGCCCTAGGTAAGATCGCGTTGAAGTTATCTACCGACCGGTACTCTTGCTTCGCGATTTCGTGCACCGTGGCGAGTTTTGGCATGATCCGGCCATGGCGCCGCCGCGGATGGTCGCCGTCGGGCCCTATTCCGGCCGGAGCGCCGCCCGTCCCCTCCCCGATCGATCTGGTCCGTTCGTTTTGAATCGGACGGCTCATATTAGAAGATAACGGTTCGCTGGTGATTTTGTTAAAGAGCCCCTGGGGTTTTCAATTATCTAACCCGCGGTCCAAAGCGTAAACCGGAAAAATACGTTTTGATTAAATAAAAACGTAATTCGTTTCGGAAAAAGAAAAATACGCTTTCTCATATTTACAGTTTTGCCACTCAGTTTGTTTTAGCCGTAGAATCTTCGTTTTAACTCCGATTTGATCCATTCAAATTGCGTTAGATTCATATTTGCGAGCTCTATCTAATGATGCAACTGTACAGTAGGTTTGGATTAATTTATTTTCGAGTTTCAATTAAAGTATTTATTTTTCTATAGGAAATCTTTGGAAATTCATAACTTTGTCGTTTTAGCTCCGTTTTTCGTGATCTTCGCGTCTGTGTGATCCTAGCGAGTTGTAGATTCGTTTTAAAGACTTTTTATCTTATTTTCTTACTGTTGGTGTATTGTTCTAATTATAGCCTTGTTTGTCTATGCATGATTGCCTCTGGATGTGTGTTGTTGTTAATGGTTGATCGAGTATAGACGGTGAGCAATTCGTTGGAGATCAAGAGCCTTACTACGAGCAAGATCTTCAGGACCAGTTTGAGCAAGGCAAGTATAGCATGGGATTGTCCTTGTTGTCCTATTCACTTTATGCAATTAATATCATTATGCATTTATTCCTTGTTAAGGATGACTTAGCGATTGATCCTATACCTTGGTACCCATTATGATGCATTGATTAGTATGGCTAGTGCTTAAACATGGACTATGATCATGTAAATTGATTAGAGGAATATGTAATAAACATTAAAATATGATTTTGATTATTGTTTAAAGGGGATTAGAGCATGTGTGTTACTTTTGATGCTCTAATTGCTCTCCATAAGGACTCATCTATAAGCGACAATCCGGGATTTACAGTACAACTGTGGGGGCTATATGGCTCTGGCTTTAGTCATATAGAAGGACCTTTTCTAGCTTGTTAGAGGTAACCTTTTTGGCGTAAGAATGGCTTGACGAATCGGGTATAGTGCGGCCTCTGTCCTTATGTGTATAGGCTGCGGGTTATTGTGCCATTTGGAAGGGGGGCTCTACATCTGTTTGCCGAGTGAATCTAATGGCCCTAACTTGTTAGACGAACCTTCGAAAGACTTCATAGTGTTTACCCTGCCTGCTCACCTTGGTAGTGTTTTGGGAGTAATTAACCCGGGCATTTGGGTAACACGACTCACAGTGAAAGTGTACAACCTCTGCAGAGTGTAGAACTGTTATAACAGCCGTGCTCACGGTCACGAGTGGCCTTGGACCCTTATGGAATAGCTGAATAATTGTTTATGTTATGTTTTTGCTATTCATTAATCATTTCACATGGATCATATGTTTATTGTTTACATTGAGACCTTTTGATGCTATTGATATGCTAAAATCATGATAACTAAAAGCTACATGCTGATAAACCAATGATTATGCCTTTTTGAGCCTCATGAACCCCATGTTACACTTGTTGAGTACGAGATGTACTTACGCTTGTTTATTTCTCTTATTTGGATAAAAATCCCGGATGGGTAATAGATGGAGGTATTAGCGACTACTACGCCTACTTCCCTGAGGATTACTAGTCTTGCTGTCAACCAGTCAATGTACCTGTGACTAGAGCTACCACGAGAGATTTTTATTTATACTTCCGCTACATTTGTGTTAAGACTAAGTGTTTAAATATCGTGATGTAATAACATTTGCCATGATACTTCTGTTATAATTTGTGAACTTATGTGTGATTGATCTCTGGGCGCACATAAGGGTAAGCATTCCATTTGGTCGATAAATGGGTGTGACAAATTGGTATCAAAGCTCTTGTTGACTGTAGGACGCAAGCCTAGCTAGAAATGGTCGAATTAGTATCATCTTTACACTATTTTTATGCTCACTATCTTGCTCTTGTTATTTGATAAATTTTTATGCTTCTTATGTCTCATTCTATTACGAAATTTTGCCTCTATTCTAACTTCATCTAAAAATTCTGTAGATGACCCGTGACCGTAAGACTGCCCGCATCAGCTCTGGAGGATACTACCCACCTCGTGCCCTGCTTACAACTGAAGAGCCACAAGTGCCAGAACCTCAGGAACAGGAGAAGACCCCTGTAGCACCAGTCCAAGCACCAGCACCTCCCCAGGAAGAGACTGAGCCTGAAGAAGATCCAGAAATCGTCGAGATTGAAGATGGTGAGGAGGAAGCTAATGGAGGAGTACAACCCCCGTCTCCACCACATGAAGCTCCTGAAGATATGCCACCTCCTCCAATGGGGTGGACTGTGAGGATCTACCACAGGAATGGAGGGGATGCTGTCTCTCATATTCGCCTAGTGGGGATGCTCACTGCTTACTTCGCTGATTGGCATCTAGCTGTGGAGTACGTCTGCTGGGAGTACACTCATCCACTAGAGAGCACGTACTGGAAGGCAAGGGCAAGCATCTTTGCACACAAGCAAGACAAGGGGGCATATCAGCTGGACAGGATGTTCTCTCATGTGGGACATCGAGCTACTATAGAGGATAGCATTAAAGATGCTGCTTTTGAAGCATGTATGGGTCTCCGCTATCTTCGCTTTAACCTTATGAAGCATGACATTCATCGCTTCCTTCCTCGTGCACACCCCGAGCTTGGATGGGCTATGACAGATCCAGTGCAGCTAGAGCCACTACCTCGGGTGATGGTGAACTTTGTCTATGATATGATGGACAGGAAGCTGCAACTAGAAGAGATGGTGAGGGCACAAGGAAAGACTATCAAGAGGTGCCAAGCAACCATTGATGAGCTTCGAGCAAACCAAGGCATGCCCAAGATCTACGAGACATTAGAGCATGAGCCACTTCCTTAGGAAGTAGGAGTCCTTTATGTAATAAGAACGTTCTTAGTAACGTCAGTTGAGTCAGTCGAGTCTGTCGTGTGGTTTGAACCTTGGTGTGCTAGTTGCTTTATTATTATGCTTATGTGTGAGTTGGATCTTTGTTTGAGTGTCTGGACTTGTAGGCATGTCTACAAGTTCCATTATTAAGAATAATAAGTTTATTAGTCAAGGAATAATAGTTGGGTTTGATATTATCTCGTTTCTGTCCTTGCTGTTTTCTGGAGCAGTCTCTAATGTTTCTGCTATAGTTTAAAAACGGTTTGTGCAACATTTATGAAATTTTTATGAGAGAAACTAGACTCAAGTATCTTTCAAATGCCACTGGAATCACCTTTTTATCTAATCTGGTTCGAGAGATATAATTTTCACAAGTTAAAGTTTCTGCACAGTCTGGAATCTGGAACAGTTTCTGTTACGCCTTATTTTTCATAGACTTAACGACAGAATCTGGTCTTGAGGTCTGAATGGAAATTGTGGATAATTTCATAAGCTTTCCAACCATATAAAGTACGCCTCTTTTGGACTTCTGTAGCCCGAGATATGATTGAAATACTGAACTGTCAATATTGCTACTCGTCCAGAAAACTTTCAGATCTCATTCTTAATCTTATAAGGGGTTGATAACCTGGATTTCTTAAAGTTTGCATGTTTATGGGTGGCAGATGGCCGGAAGAGGAAGAGGCAGAGGTCGTGGAAACATTCCCCCAAATCCACCACCACCACCACCAACTATCGAGCAGTTGCTGGCAGTACAGACGCAGTTAATGCAACAACTAGTGCAGAATCAGCAGAATCAGCCAGTTGCTGGGGCTCAACCACGTGATAAGCGTGGTGAATTTTTGAAGGGTCGTCCCCCAGTGTTCACACATGCTGCTGATCCTTTGGAGGCCGATGATTGGCTTCGTGCTGTGGAGAAACAACTCACCATTGCACAATGTGATGACCGACAGAAGGTGTTGTTCGCTTCTGGGCAACTTCAGGGAGAAGCTCAAGATTGGTGGGAGTCATATGAGTATGGTCGTCCTGCCAATGCTCCTGCAGTCACCTGGCAGGAGTTTAGAGAGAACTTCAGGGCTTACCATATACCTGAAGGAATGATAGAATTGAAGGCGGAGGAATTCAGGAACCTGACACAAGGGTCAATGACTGTAGCTGAGTACCATGACAAGTTTGCTCAATTGTCACGATATGCTCCACATGAGGTGGCCAATGACAATGATAAGCAGCGCCGCTTCTTGAAGGGATTATATGATGGACTACAGTTGCAGTTGATGTCCAATACCTACCCTAACTTTCAGACGCTTGTGAACCGCGCTATCGTGGTGGATAACAAGCGCAAAGAAATGGATGCAAAGAGGAAGAGGTTACAGGGACAAGCCTCCAATAGCAACACCCGTCCACGTACTGGTTTTCAACAGAATACTCAGCAGAGGCCTCCTTCTGGACAGTGGAATCGTGGTCAGGCCCCATTCCGTGGACAGTTTCCGCAACGTCCCCCATTTCAGCCACAGAGTAGCAACCAACGTCCACCACAGCAGAATAGGAATCAAGCGCAGCGTCAGGGTCCTTCCAACAACACTCCTGCAAAGACTAGTGCTCCCAATACTCCCAACAGGTATTTCCGTTGTGGAAAAGAAGGTCACTTGTCTTATAATTGCCCGGAGAAGCCTAACCAGCAGACTCCCTAGAGACAGAGCAGCCACCAGAAGCCCGCACTTAACTCGGGAAGGGTGAATCACTTGTCCCAGGAAACTGCAGTGGAGGAGCCAGAAGTTATGCTTGGTACGTTCGATGTCCACTCTACTCCCGCCACTGTTCTTTTTGATTCTGGAGCATCACATTCTTTCATATCACAATCATTTGTTAGAATACATAGAATTCATTTGTGTGCCATGAAGAACCCTATCTTAGTAAACTCACCTGGTGAAAGCATGCCAGCATCTTATCGCTGTCTTCCAATTAGTCTCAACTTAAGGGGGGTAGAGTTTACAGTTAGCCCTATAGTATTGAGAACAGCGGGGATTGATCTTATATTGGGAATGGATTGGATGATGCAACAACAAGCAGAGATTCAGTGTAAGGACAAATCAGTTGTGCTAACAACACCAAAGGGTGATAGGATCAGGGTTGAAGTCAAAGTGCAAAAGCAAGAGACCGCTACAGTGAACCAGCTCAATGATGGTGCCAACCAGGAGGATCTAGTTGTGGAGGAGTTCCCAGATGTGTTTCCGGAGGAATTGCCAGGTATGCCACCAGACCGTGACATTGAATTTATTATTGAATTATTATCTGGAACTGCACCTATAGCTAAGCGTCCATATAGAATGGGAGTAAATGAATTAGAAGAACTTAAGAAACAAATTAAGGAGTTGTAGGATAAGGGTTTTATTCGTCCTAGTTCTTCACCATAGGGTGCACCAGTGATTTTTGTGGATAAGAAAGATGGAACTCAGAGGATGTGTGTAGATTATCGGTCTCTTAATGAGGTTACTATTAAGAACAAGTACCCATTGCCTAGAATTGATGACCTGTTTGATCAGTTGAGAGGAGCTTGTGTATTCTTCAAGATTGATCTTCGCTCTGGATATCATCAATTGAAGATTCGTGCCAGGGATATACCCAAGACAGCATTTACCACACGTTATGGGTTATATGAGTATACAGTGATGTCCTTTGGTTTGACTAATGCTCCTGCATACTTCATGTACTTAATGAATAAGGTGTTTATGGAATATCTGGACAAGTTTGTAGTGGTATTCATTGATGATATACTAGTGTTTTCCAAGACGGAGGAAGAACATGCTGAACATTTGAGGTTGGTCTTGCAGAAGCTCAGAGAACACCAACTATATGCAAAAAGGAGTAAATGTGAGTTTTGGCTGAAGGAAGTTTCTTTTCTGGGTCACATCGTTTCAAATGGAGGAATATCAGTAGATCCTGGCAAGGTGAAAGATGCATTGAACTGGAAACCACCTATCAATGCAAGTGAGATCCGTAGCTTTTTGGGATTGGCTGGTTATTATAGGAGATTTATAGAGGGATTTTCCAAGCTTGCGAAACCAATGACTGCATTGTTGGAGAAGAATGCCAAGTTTGTGTGGTCCAAGAAGTGTCAGGCTAATTTTGAGGAATTAAAGAAAAGATTGACTACTGCACCCATCTTAGTTTTGCCAGATCTGAATAAACCTTTCTCTATCTATTGTGATGCATCTCGATTGGGATTGGGATGTGTTCTGATGCAAGAAGGTAGAGTTGTGGCATATGCATCGAGGCAGTTAAGGAAGCATGAGTTAAATTACCCTACTCATGATTTGGAATTAGCTGCAGTAGTTCATGCATTAAAGATATGGAGACATTATTTGATTGGACACAAGAGTGATATATACACTGATCACAAGAGTCTAAAGTATATCTTCACTCAAACGGATCTGAACTTGAGGCAGCGTAGATGGTTGGAGTTGATAAAAGACTATGATCTAGAGGTGCATTATCATCCTGAAAAGGCCAACGTTGTTGCTGATGCTCTTAGTAGGAAAAGTTATGCAAATGAAATACAAGTAATGCCTATGCCAAAGGAATTGTGTGCTGAGTGCAAGCATCTGAACTTAGGATTTACTACTAATGCAGTGGAACTAGTATTAGAACCTACTCTGGAGCAAGAAATTCGTAAAGGTCAGCAGAAGGATGAAAAGTTGAGAGAGATAGCTGAAAACATAGCGAAAGGTAAATCTCCAGGATTCCGTAAGGATGAAAATGGTACGCTATGGTTTGGGAAAAGGCTGTGTGTGCCCGAAGATAAGGATATCCGAATGGCAATTCTGCGTGAAGCTCATGAGTCAGCTTATTCCATACATCCGGGGAGTACTAAGATGTACTTAGATCTGAAAGAGAAATATTGGTGGTATGGATTAAAGAGAGACGTAGCTGAGTATGTTGCCTTGTGTGACACTTGTCAAAGGGTGAAAGCAGAACATCAGAGGCCTGCAGGATTGTTACAACCTATGCAGATACCCGAGTGGAAATGGGAAGAGGTCGGTATGGACTTTATAGTTGGGTTACCACGGACTCAAAGAGGATATGATTCAATTTGGGTGATAGTGGATCGTCTAACTAAGGTTGCTCATTTTCTGCCTGTGAAGACTACATATAGCAGTGCGAAACTGGCAGAGTTGTATATGGAAAGAATAGTGAGTTTACATGGAGTTCCTAAGAAGATTGTGTCTGATCGAGGTACTCAGTTTACATCTCATTATTGGCAAAAGATACATGAATCATTGGGGACCAAATTAAATTTTAGTACAGCTTATCATCCCCAGACAGATGGTCAAACCGAGAGAATTAATCAGATATTGGAAGATATGTTGAGAGCTTGTGCTCTACAATATGGTACTAGCTGGGATAAGAGTTTGCCATACGCAGAGTTCTCTTATAACAATAGTTATCAGAAGAGTCTTCAAATGGCACCGTTTGAGGCTCTGTATGGACGAAAGTGTAGGACCCCGTTGTTCTGGAATCAGACAGGGGAAAGTCAAGTGTTTGGGCCTGATGTATTAAAGGATGCAAAAAAGAAAGTAAGAATGATTAGAGATAATCTAAAAATAGCACAGTCCAGACAGAAAAGTTATGCTGATACTCGCAGAAGGAAGTTGACTTTTGAGGTAGGAGATTATGTCTACTTGAAAGTGTCACCCATGAGAAGTGTGAAGAGATTTAACATGAAGGGTAAATTGGCACCAAGATATATTGGACCTTTCAAGATTATAGAGAGACGTGGTGAAGTGGCATATCAATTGGAATTACCCGAGAGTCTGGCAGGTGTACATGATGTGTTCCATGTGTCTCAATTAAAGAAATGTTTACGAGTACCAGAAGAACAGATTCCGATAGAGGAACTCACTGTTAAGGAGGATCTTACATATGAGGAGTTTCCGATTAGAATTTTGGAGACTGCGGACAGAGTCACGAGAAGTAGAACAATCAAAATGTGTAAAGTACAGTGGAATCGGTATACCGCAGAAGAAGCTACTTGGGAACGAGAAGAGGATCTGAGAAAAACCTACCCGCAACTGTTTGAGTAAGCATCGGTCGAATCTCGGGGCGAGATTCATTTTAAGGGGGGTAGAATTGTAACACCCTAAAATTTTGAAGAGAAGAAAAATAGGAAAATGTGATTTTTATATTTATTTTTGTGAAGCATGCAACTTTAGAATAAGAATAATTTTATAAATTTAAAATCAAATATAAGGGTAGAAACATGATTGAGCATTCATGCTACTGCATTTGGAGTTTTGTATTGAGTGGTTTAAATCAAATTCAAATTTGATTTGAAAATCATTTGAAAAATGGATTTGAAAAATTGGAAAAGAAAAAGAAAAGGAATTTACCTTCTTACCGGGCCGCATCCCTCCCGCAGCCCATCTTCCCGGCCTGCTTCGGCGGCCCGTCCCTCCTTCTCCATTTTCCCCCGCGCCTGCCTCCGGATTCGTTGGGCCGAGCCCGGCCGGCGGCCTACTAAGCCCGACTCGCACGCGCGCGGCCGTTTTCCGCACTGTGTCGCTGACGCGTGGGTCCCACTGGTCAGTGACCCGTTTTCACTTTCCTTTCTTCTTCCTCCGGCCGACACCGCCTTCCTCCTTTCACCGGATACGATCGATCGATTCGATCTCGAATCCCTTTCCTTCCTTAGTTAGCGACCCCTCCGGACTATAAAAACGGAACCGTAGTCCCTCCCCACTCCACATCCAACCCTAAACCGCAGCTATATCGCCTCGGGGCGGCTACACCCGAAGCACCGCCTCCACCGTCCGCCCCTTCGAGCCGTGCGAGCTCATTGCTTCATCTCCGGCCACGAGTTTGCCCTAGGTAAGATCGCGTTGAAGTTATCTACCGACCGGTACTCTTGCTTCGCGATTTCGTGCACCGTGGCGAGTTTTGGCATGATCCGGCCATGGCGCCGCCGCGGATGGTCGCCGTCGGGCCCTATTCCGGCCGGAGCGCCGCCCGTCCCCTCCCCGATCGATCTGGTCCGTTCGTTTTGAATCGGACGGCTCATATTAGAAGATAACGGTTCGCTGGTGATTTTGTTAAAGAGCCCCTGGGGTTTTCAATTATCTAACCCGCGGTCCAAAGCGTAAACCGGGAAAATACGTTTTGATTAAATAAAAACGTAATTCGTTTCGGAAAAAGAAAAATACGCTTTCTCATATTTACAGTTTTACCACTCAGTTTGTTTTAGCCGTAGAATCTTCGTTTTAACTCCGATTTGATCCATTCAAATTGCGTTAGATTCATATTTGCGAGCTCTATCTAATGATGCAACTGTACAGTAGGTTTGGATTAATTTATTTTCGAGTTTCAATTAAAGTATTTATTTTTCTATAGGAAATCTTTGGAAATTCATAACTTTGTCGTTTTAGCTCCGTTTTTCGTGATCTTCGCGTCTGTGTGATCCTAGCGAGTTGTAGATTCGTTTTAAAGACTTTTTATCTTATTTTCTTACTGTTGGTGTATTGTTCTAATTATAGCCTTGTTTGTCTATGCATGATTGCCTCTGGATGTGTGTTGTTGTTAATGGTTGATCGAGTATAGACGGTGAGCAATTCGTTGGAGATCAAGAGCCTTACTACGAGCAAGATCTTCAGGACCAGTTTGAGCAAGGCAAGTATAGCATGGGATTGTCCTTGTTGTCCTATTCACTTTATGCAATTAATATCATTATGCATTTATTCCTTGTTAAGGATGACTTAGCGATTGATCCTATACCTTGGTACCCATTATGATGCATTGATTAGTATGGCTAGTGCTTAAACATGGACTATGATCATGTAAATTGATTAGAGGAATATGTAATAAACATTAAAATATGATTTTGATTATTGTTTAAAGGGGATTAGAGCATGTGTGTTACTTTTGATGCTCTAATTGCTCTCCATAAGGACTCATCTATAAGCGACAATCCGGGATTTACAGTACAACTGTGGGGGCTATATGGCTCTGGCTTTAGTCATATAGAAGGACCTTTTCTAGCTTGTTAGAGGTAACCTTTTTGGCGTAAGAATGGCTTGACGAATCGGGTATAGTGCGGCCTCTGTCCTTATGTGTATAGGCTGCGGGTTATTGTGCCATTTGGAAGGGGGGCTCTACATCTGTTTGCCGAGTGAATCTAATGGCCCTAACTTGTTAGACGAACCTTCGAAAGACTTTATAGTGTTTACCCTGCCTGCTCACCTTGGTAGTGTTTTGGGAGTAATTAACCCGGGCATTTGGGTAACACGACTCACAGTGAAAGTGTACAACCTCTGCAGAGTGTAGAACTATTATAACAGCCGTGCTCACGGTCACGAGTGGCCTTGGACCCTTATGGAATAGCTGAATAATTGTTTATGTTATGTTTTTGCTATTCATTAATCATTTCACATGGATCATATGTTTATTGTTTACATTGAGACCTTTTGATGCTATTGATATGCTAAAATCATGATAACTAAAAGCTACATGCTGATAAACCAATGATTATGCCTTTTTGAGCCTCATGAACCCCATGTTACACTTGTTGAGTACGAGATGTACTTACGCTTGTTTATTTCTCTTATTTGGATAAAAATCCCGGATGGGTAACAGATGGAGGTATTAGCGACTACTACGCCTACTTCCCTGAGGATTACTAGTCTTGCTGTCAACCAGTCAATGTACTTGTGACTGGAGCTACCACGAGAGATTTTTATTTATACTTCCGCTACATTTGTGTTAAGACTAAGTGTTTAAATATCGTGATGTAATAACATTTGCCATGATACTTCTGTTATAATTTGTGAACTTATGTGTGATTGATCTCTGGGCGCACATAAGGGTAAGCATTCCATTTGGTCGATAAATGGGTGTGACAAACCATCACCATTTGCTTATGAGATCCCGCCCGATCTCCATTTATATAATCATCACATGGTTATATTCCACGATAGCAAATATAGCCAACCGTGACTAAGTATCTGCCTATATCTCGCAGGCGACATGAAGTTACCCGACTTCTACCGGTCTAAGCATGGCTAAGCATAAATCGACCTACAGATACTAGTGAGGGTCTAGGTATATATATCCGGTGGACAAGATAAGTCATGCAGCAATATTTTTATAGGTGATAGGTGATGACAAAACATGACTACTATAGAAAAATTACATGCTCAAGTTTTATAAATGAACTATTACAACCAAAACAAGTTTTAATTGCAATTAAGCATGTGAGAGCAAGATAACTCTATAGATCCACATTCTCTTTAAAAAGCATGGCCATGTTAAGCATTCTTAGGTTACAACAGCATCATATGAAGCTAGTGAAACCACATATGACATTTTTACACACTTATTTTATTTATAAACCATTTACTAAGCACCAACAAGGATAAATCAAGAACTTAGTCATACAAGCACCAATAAATCTAAAATTTTTACCATAGCACAAGAATAGTAGTCTACCATAAAAATTTAACAGCAATTGAAACTACATATATGAATTTATTTCTAGAAAACCCTAAAAAGCATAGATATAAATCTAAAACAAGATTTGTCTACTAAAACATGCAAGATAATACATCTACTGCATAGATATACTCACAAGGATTCCAAAACATCTTTATTTTCCATTTTATGATTTTTCTATGATTTACTATGTAATTTAGAAGTTTCAGCTGATTTATGCATAAAGAAAATGTTAACCGAAAAGGAAAAACACTTTCTCAGTTAGGACATGCATTTGCCTCTAAACAACTAAGCCTAGATCTGAAAAAACCTTCTCTCTGGTCGACTTGCATCAAGAACCCTGCTACTTGTTTCTAATTAGTTTTCTTCCCTTTTCTTCTTCCTTCGAGCAGAGCACGGACGGGCACGGGCAGAGGGGCGGCCAACACCGGCTGGCTCTAGCCAGTGGCACTCCGGCGACGAAGATGGGCCGTGCATCCATCCAAGGGCCCGAGCGCACTAGCTGGGTGTCACGGGTGACCAAGAGATGAACTGTGGCCTACTTGCCATGGCAACCGGCGGCTGCGTGCGAGTGGCTCTGGCGGCAGCCAGCTGTAGGCGGTGGCGCGATCGAGCAAACGGCGCAGGACGAGGGAGAAGGCGAAGGTGGAGGTGGTAGCACTCTTGGCTTGTGCCGCAGAGGAGTGGAGCAGTAGGACGCGACGGCGGTGGAGCTTTGCTCGTCTGCCATGGCGGACAAGAGAGCGAGAGGGAGCGAAGGGCGAGAGCTAGCCAGAGAGAGAGCGAAGCAGAGCAGCTCGGGTTCTCCACTTAGGCGCGGCGACGCGTGGGCGCGAGGTGGGGGCGACGCCGGAGCATGGGGCGCCACGCGCCGCGCGCGGCCGGGGCTTTTACATTTTTACCATTATAATGGTTGACCATCACCCGATTCTCACCCTTATAACGTGCCCTACATTTTTACCATCTTTAAACGACAACTCTTTCATTTGGGCCACATTTGAGCATCTGGCAGACCAGCTCAGCTGACACGGTGGCGCTGACTCAGCACGGGCAGGCGAAATGACGACGCTGCCCCTGGCCTCATTTTCTTCTAAAAACGCGGCGCTGCCCCTGGCCTCATTGATTGTAGTATTGGTAGTTGTTGTCAAATCTGTTTGAATGTACTCATCTTTCAATGACAATTGTATTGGCACTTTGTTTGAATGTATGAGCTGTTTTATCAACCTCAGCAACATATCTATCAACCTTAACAACTAGTCTAAACGCAGAACCAGGATCGATCCTGGCATCATCATAAACAGTAAAACAATGAGGAACTAGTCTGTTACTATGCACATTCACATTGAGTTAAGTCCTTACCAAGGAGGGCAACCACCACCGCTAGCCATTGTGACACCGGAGAAGGCGACCTACATCAGAAGCCTACAATATAAGAATGTGCAATGCAATCTGTCAGTGAATTGTGCAATGCAATATAAGAATGTGCAGCTTGCAATCTGAGGCTTTATGCTAGGCGTAGGTTCATGTAGAAGTTATGCCACTAGAAAAATCAGTGAACCTAACAAGAAAAATTGCATACTGAGATTGTACACACAGTACTGGGATTACAGTTCACCAAAAGCACAAACAAAAATTCATGCAACACTGAGAGCTACGAATAATTGATTCTTGTTGTTATCATGTACAGATTTTTGCCACCAAATATAGAATATAAGAATCAGTGTCTTGCCTTCTTCGAAACATTCTCATAGCTGGCCTTACTGAACCTCAAAGACAATCAATAATGAAAACATGTTTCATTTCAGAATTATAGTACAGAACCTCAAAATCGTCAAGAATCCATATAAAAACAAAGTAACTCAGAACGCGTGCTTTAAAAAGCAGACATGTTTCTGATAGGAAAGAATCAACAGACAGTGACTTATTTCCAGGCAACCAACACCCAAGCTAAAATGGCTTATCTCAATCACATATGAGATGCCAGAAAACTTTTATGGCCATAAAAAAAGCATCTAAAAGGCATTACTCCGATTCAAAGGCTACCTATCACTAGCATGATTGTACACACATCAACCTATCCACCTTGTAAGCTATATAAGAAAATTCGCATTAGCATCAGAGATTCCCCTAGACAGTCATCATGCCGTTGTGCCCCCACGAACCAGGAGCACAGCAAATGCAACTTTCTTTGCTTTTTCATAATCTGCCAATTTTGCCCATAGGGTAAAATACTGCATGTTCGTACCTCAAATATCAGTCAAGCTAAAGCGAAATCATTAACATGATGCTAACCAAATCACAAGTAGCTCAGGCTGCATTGCAGTGCTTTATAATAGGAACAGCTTTTCAGATAGTGATAAAGAACTCGTTAAACAAGTTAAAAATGAACTTAGGCAGGGCATTCTTCCAATCTGAGATAGCCTTCATAACTTTTGCATCTACAAATGCATCTCCCGGAGCCTGCTCGGCCAGTCAGTGGTGGAAGAAGAGCGATGGCCAACCATTATAATGGTAAAAATGTAAAAGCCCCAAACGAACAAGGCCTAATTTGGAGTGGAGAAAGTAGCAAGGGAGTCAACGAATGCATTTTTTGACACAGGTCAAAACATGCATCTTAAAAAATGCATTTTTAGCTATTCACACACAAAGAAGCAATTTCAGATTAAATCATGAATATAAACATTGTTTCATTTTTTATCGTAAGTGTGTCCGGATTGGTTTAGTGACCAAACAACAATCACTTGCATTAACAAGCATGATCATCAAGCATACATATGGCTAACCTAAGCATTTTATGGAAATAAACATAACCAGAAAATACATCACCACATGCTCATGATTATGAATGGATGGATGATGCTTATGTTCATACAATGCAAGTGTGATATGCAAGCTTAACACTTAGGGTGTTACATTAGTCAGACAAAAGAAGGATTAAGTGTGGACATCTAACACATCATGTACCCATGTTCATATGCCCTAAGAATTACCTCCAAATTGCTCAAGAAATCTAATCTACTATAGCTCCAAAACACTAAGAAAATCTAGCAGAAATTCACAAAAAAGAACAAAAACAAAATATTCAAACAGAGGAGATACGAAAGGCGAATACCACATGAATTTCTTATAGATTAAACAAATAAAAATTCACCAATACATCAAATTAGCCAACCTGCCAACATCCTCCCGCTTTTATTCTAAAAAACATCCTCATGCCTTTTATTCTTAAAAAATCATTCTCCCACTTTTGTGAAGAACTAGACTAAGAGGTGCATATATCTCTCTAGTCTATCTCTCGCTGAGGATCCTTGAACTTAGCTAACCCTTGTCTTGGGCAACCACTTAGCACTGGAGGCAAAATGGTGGATATTGGTCTTCCATGCAAATAGTCGACCCTTAATGAACTGATTGCTATGAAATTCCTGTGAGATACCTACGTTCCAAATGAGGCCTAAAGCGGGAGGATGTTACTACTCCCTACATCCACAAAAGAATGTGATTCTCACTTTTCGAGAAGTCAAATAGTTTAAACTTTAACTAAAGTTAGATAAAAATGTACTAACATTCATGATAAAAAGTATTATTAGATCAGTTATAGAATATATTTTCATAATAAATTTATTTAGAGATATAAATGCTAATATTATTTATTATAAACTTGATCAAACTTGAGTTAGTTTGACTAGCACGGTTCTCATAATTGTATTCTTTTTTGAATGGAGGGAATACTACAAAACGAGTACTTATATGTTTGCTAAAACCTGAGTTAATTATAATTAACAGAGCAATACTCTGTTTGTCTCAAAAAAAATTAAATTGACCTAAGAATAGCAACAACCCCACAAAAATCAGGTTTTTCTATCATCGCTCCCAGAACATACGAGTACAAAAAGAAGTTCCTTTGACATACGAGTATCTTCCACATGTTTCAGGTGTACAATGCGTTCCTTTGCCATGAAAAAGGGCAGTAATCATCTCGTCTTATCCAAGGCACCGCGCACAGACAAGTGAAGCCAGCAGGTTTTTGTGCCGCAGTCGTACTAGATAAGTGAAGGCATTCCTGTAATCCATGATGCGATTTTTTCCGCCCATCATTAACTGGACGGGCAAGCATTTGATCATTCGTTTATAGACCTGCTTCAGAATATTTATTTACATTTCTCATTCCATTCGTTTCTAGGCCACTCAAACAATTACCATGATCTAAACAGGGTCATAATAAAAGGCTTCATTTCAAACAACGTTAAGTAGTGCCTCAGTTCAATTGGAGTCACGCATGCCTTCGTCAGGACAACTGGACAAGCACCGCGACAAAGAGAAAACCCATCACTCAGCCCAGAGTCACGTGTTGCATAATCAGGCACACCACTCAATATCCCAATCTTCCACCCCATTTCCATTACCATCAGTAATGGCACAATACAGTGTTTTTGTTTCACTAAACTAGATCAGGGGGAAGGTTTAGGGAGCATTTCAGGTTAAAACAGTTCAACATTTGGAAAGCAAAAGACCACTGGGTCTACAGTCTACACCACCAGTATTCACTCGTCAATCTCATCAGATATATACATATACCTGACAAGAGCAATACCAAACTGATGACAAGCATACACTCGGGAGCCACGCCATGGCCATTCCAAAATCTTCTTCACCAAGTAGCTAGGTTCTTCGCCATATATATTGCTTCGGAACAGACTGCATTTCTCCTACTAGACTTCTGGGACTCAGTCTTTTGACGAAGGATGGCGATCATCAAAATAAGGAACTCCTCCATGCAGAGCTGATTCATAATGGAAAAGACAACAATCAGTCTACTAGCTCATAGTTTGATCAATGTCAGGTTATGCGGTAAACAGAGAAAATTAAGATAGTTATCCAAAGCAGCAGTCCACAGCAGCTCTGACAGAGTAATAGAACTTTAAGCGATAGAGGTCTACATGCTCCATACATATGTAAATTATTATATGACTTACCATCTCATTTACAGATACAAGCACTAGGCAACTAAATTACAAGCGACAGAATTACACGGAGCTAAGACTGGAGTGAGGGGTTTTATGACAACCATTTTGTGTTGGTGAACCAAAATTAGAGTGAGGTGTTTTATGAACTAAGACTTGCAATAACGTACATAGTCCAGTTTGCTCTTTTTTGCTTAACAAAAGGCATATATCAGAAAGTGCACATTGTCATTGCAATCATTTCCAAATTCTTGTGTCAAAAAAAATCATTTCCAAATTTAACCCATCTTTCTTAGTGGATGTGGTAAGACAGTGTGGCCAGCCATTTTCTCATATTTTTGTTTCTACGCTTCATTTTAGGTAGTATACACATTAGCAAGTTCCTGTACAAAAAGATGAATCACACATTTCTCTAACATTGCGGTGCCAAACAATATCAAGTAATTTCACATAACTGAGAGATGAAGCACACATCTAATAATTTCGAGTAAGAGGATGATGAACCACATATGTACTCTATGGCTCTATGCCTGTAATCAGAGCTAAATATGAAAACCAAAATACACTGGCAAAACAGAAACACAAAAGGATAGAATAAAAAATAAGCTGATTCATAATGGAATAGTCAAATATCAGTCTACTAATCTATGGCTCATAGTTTGATCAGTGCTAAGCTTCATGGGAAACTGAGAAAATTAAGAGTATCCAAAGCAGAAGTCCACAACAGCTTAGCCAAAGGAATAAAACTTGTCAAGAGAGATCCACATGCTTGAAACATATATAAATTATTATATGACTTCTACAAATACAAATACAAATACTTATACTAGGCAAGTAAATTATACAAAAACAACAACAACAACAACAACAACAACAACAAGTTTCTACTCTTGTTTTTAATCAATATTATACACATCTGCAGGCTCCTGGTTGCTATGAAGCAGTCTGTAAAGAGCTTGATCAAGTGGAGCAGCTGTGATGAACAGAAATGATCCAAAAGTTGAGTATGCCGGTGTTGCAGCACTCTTTTGATATCGAGTTATATACCCCTGCTCACAACAATCTCGCTGTCGCAGAACCGCGCATACAGCTCAACACCGAAGAGTGCTGCAACACCAGCATGCTCAACTTTCAGATCATTTCTGTTCTTCCACAGCTGCTTCACTTGATCAAGCTCTTTCCAGAATGCTTCAGGAAGACTGCAAAGACCATGTCTCAGTTCAAAGATACAATTGAATAGTATTCGAAGATGCACCTTGTGATATATAAACAGATAGATATGAGACAATCTAGTTACGTAAGCACGATGGATCAGTCTCTTCTCCTAACTGTTCCATTTGCAGGGCTGAAACTATTTAATTTTATAGGTTTAGAGCACAAAATATCTGTATCTAAGGGTTTATAAACCTCCACAGGTATTTACAGTATGGGCAATTCTTTAATCACATATCATGGTTCAATGACAAAAAACTACCGTCAAACTACTATTGTGGTCCATAGCTAATATCATACGCAATAAATGACTAAAAGGCAACACGGAGAAACAGAAACTGCTCTTGCTGTATAAATTGTAAGCAAAACTCAAATTATAATTAGAATCAGTAGAATAAAAAAGAAAGATAAAGACATGATGGACAGTCAGTCAGTAAGTAAAAAGAGGATCGGCCAAAACAACTCTATGTTTGTGACAAGGCTTTATGATAAGCTGCTCATATATTTAACAACTCTCTGTCTGCCCCTTTTTCTCTTTTTATTTTTACCCAAATCTAGTCAAGTTGTAAGCAAAACTCAAATTATAATCAGAATCAGCAGAAATAAAGAAGACAGATAAAGACATGATGGATAGTCAGATCGGCCAAAACAACTCTATGTTTGTGACAAGGCTTTATGATAATCTGATCACATATTTAACAACTCTTTTTTCCCCCAAATCTAGTCAAGTGAACATTGAAACTCAAGTGCCAGATTGTCAGTTATGGGATATGTAAACCTTATAGGCTTCAACCACAACACTAAATAGACTGGAATTCATAGCTTACATCTTCAGAGAGAACAAAGGAAAAACTTACTTTTACAAAGCTCAGAAACATATACTGTCACATTTCCTAACATGTTGGTGTAAAGTAATTTCTCATAACTGAAAGATGGATCACAATTCACACATCTAATAATTTCCAGTAGGCAGATGATAAACTACATATGTACTCTATGGCAGTAATCAGAGCTAAATATAAAAACCAGAATAGTCTAGAAAAACAGAAACACACACACACACACACACACACACACACACACACACACACACACACAAAAATGAATAAACATAAGATGCACGATAGCAAATAACTTACTTGTTTATGATCTGATCACAGCAATGAGGCATCCAAGTCCGGGAATAGGGCGAGTACTATGTCCTTCTTTGCATCCTGCACCACACCCACTGCCGCCGCCTCAGCAGCGTGCTTCACACGGGCAACGTCGACCTCGTGCTCCTCCATGAGCCAGGTGACGGCAGCATCATGCGCCTGGTTGAGCTTGGCAACCTCAGCAGCATGCTTCTCCTGGAGCCTAGCAATTTCAGCCGTGCACTCTGCCTTCACCTTCTCGGCATGTGCGGAGCTTGCCTTGTGATGCTCCTCCTTGAGCTTGGCGACCTCAGAGGCGTGCTCCTGATTGAGCTTGGCGATCTCAGAGGCGTGCTTATCCTTGAGCTGTGCATTCTCAGCTCTGGCCGCAACCAAGTAGTCCATGAACTTGGCATTCACAGTGTTGGCCTGTTGCAGGCTTGCAGCTGATCCTGAAGGTAGGCGATCTCCTGGGCTGCCTTGGCGTCTGTCGCCTGCTGCTGATCTTGCAATTGGGCCTTTTCAGCATCAATTGCCACCATAGCATCGTACATATAGAGGACGTCACTTGAACAAATCCCTGGTGGCACGGAGATCTCACTGCTGCCCCAGGCTCCATCAAACGATGTCTCACATGGTGCCATTTCCATTCCCTGCAGCGGCGGCAGCACATCCGAAATGGCAAAGCTTTGAGGCATCGGAGGAGTCACGGCCACGGACGCCGGGCCCGGACACGGACACCTGCGCTTCTGCCTCGTCCGCCGCGTCCGCCACGTCGTGTCGTCACCCTCGCCGGCGGTGCTGGGTGCTTCCAATGTCGCGTGCAGCTGGTGCGGCGAGGTAAGAGCGAGTGCTTGGGCGCTGGCCGCTGCGGATTCTGGTTTCATCATGGGCGCGAGCGTGGAGTGCAGCTGCAGCAGGGTGAGCGCGCCGACGGGCGGGGCGTAGAGGCTCAAGAAGTCCTTGAAATCAATGCATGGCATCTGCTTCAGCTTGTCTATCGCCGCATCCGTGAGCTCCACTGTGCGGGCGTCCTCCATCCTGGGCTTGCCCCACGCCACCGGGCACTTCCACGGCATCCCCTCCGGGGACTTAAGGAAGAAGAACCTTGCTTTCCAGCCGTGCCTGGTGGGCAGAGTGCCGGAGCCGGAGAAGAGGCGGCGGCCGGCGCAGGGTGTGAAATGGTGCCACCCCAATGGCTCGTCCTTGCGCTTGTGCGCGCACACAGAGAAGAAGTATCTGAAGGCGGATACCAGCGGTTCCACGCCGGCTTCCTTGCAGCGCAGCACGAACGCAGCCATGTACTTCCACGCATTGGGGACCAACTGGCTCGGCGCCAGGCGGTAGTGCCGGAGGAGCTTCAGGTAGAAGTCGTGGAGCGGGAACCGCAGACCGGCCTCGAGCGCGTCGGAGTAGATGCACAGGGCATTCGAGCCCTGGGGCGGCGTCTCGCACGCCGCGCACCCCAAGATGTTGGCGCACACCGGCTTAGGGGTTGTTTAGTTGTCAAAAATTTTGGCAAAATGCAACCGTAGCATTTTCGTTGTTATTTAGTAATTAGTGTCCAATCATGGTCTAATTAGACTTAAAAGATTTGTTTCATCCATTTCGTCTAAACTGTGTAATTAGTTTTATTTTTTTATCTATATTTAATGTTTTATACATGCGTCTAAAGATTCGATGTGACGGGAAATCTACCGTTCCTTTGCAAAACTTTTAGGAACCAAACGCTGCCTTAAACTCCCTGGGCACCGTGCTTGTCGCACAGGGCCACCAGCGATTTTTCCTTCGTCAGCGCGGACGAGATCTCCGCCGCCGCCGGCCAAGACAAGTCACCGCCGCCGCCTTTGCTGAAGAAGAGCTGTGAGGTTGCATCGTCGCAGCTCGCTGCCAAGCCGAGGTCCACGACCTCGCAGGAGCTGGAGGAGGGAGCCGCCATTGTAGGCGAGGAGTACGAGACTGAGCGCAGGCGTGACGAAATCTTGCTGCGGGCTGCGACGGGTTCGAAGTGTCTCACCCGTGGCTTAGCGCGTGCGGCAAGGAGTCGGCTTAGCGCGTGCGGGAGGGCAACGGCGGGGTGCTGTGGAGCCGGGCTGTAGAGGACGCCATAGACCTTGACGGGGTGCTGCGGCGGGAGCCGGGAGGGGAAGAGAGCGCCGACCGTCGAGGAAGAATCAAGGTTGTTTAAAGACTACTCCCATTTGCTGCATCCACAGGAATTGGAGCATTGGTGTCCTTTTCTGGGTTCGACACCTGTCCCATGCCTTCCTTTTCTTTGGCGATGGCTCGCAAGGCCGCGGCGACGGGCCCGTCTCTACCTCAAAGGCCCATCTCACGTAGAAGAGGTACCATCGAAAAATAAAAAAACCTCACGTACAGAGGGGGAAGGAGCAGCACGCACGCCCATCTCACCCCACGGCGGTCAGTGCTTCGCTCGCTCCACTGTTCGTCTCCCTCGCTCGCGACTCCTCATGCCGCCCGCCTCGGCGCTGCGCTCCCTTGGCATCGATGACGGGTGGCCCCCTGCTGCGCTTGGGCCCGTTGGCAGGGACGGGTTGGCGTGGGAGCAGGTGCGTCGTTGGACCTCCTCGCTCGCCCGGTCGCCCCTCCCCGCGCCGCCCACCTTGGCCTTCGCGACGGCCGCTCGGGGAGCAGGTGGGGTGAGCGGTGATCCCCGGCGCGCATGACGGATGGGGTCCTCCTGCGCTTGGCCCCATGGGCAGACTCCGGTGCGCATTGGTTTGGGGTGGGTGCTGGCGCATTAGATCTAGATAGGAGGGCGATAGGGGGATATAGGTCCTCAAGTGCGTCTACCTGCTCCGGGCCGGGCTCCCCCTTCTTCACATAGACACGTCGCGTCCAGGACGGCGCTCGTCGTGCGCCGTACCCGCGTGCGCCCGGCCATGCCTCTGCGACTGACGGAGCTGTACCTGGTGAACAGTGCACGGCGGCCCTGCCATCTCGCCTGGGAAAATCGAGGGTGGCCCCCCTCTGCTGGTGAGTCTTTCCTTCCCCTTATCTACCCGGCCAGCTGAAGCCCTCGCTCGCTCTCCTCATACCCATTGCAAGCCCTGACCTTTCCTGTTTCTCACTACTCGTCATATCTAGACAGCCGGTTTTCCCCAACCGTAAGACGCTCTAGCTTAATTATGTGCATTCTTACCTGTTGCCTTTTGTGATGATTTTGGTTGTGGGCTGGTTTCTTGTTGTGTGATCGGGTGTTCTGTGTCGTGCCTGTAGCTGAACTTCCCAGCAGATGGCTTCAGTGACCTGAGACCGTGGAGATCTTACGTTCTTCCTTGTGTGCATCGTGAGGGGAGGTATGCGAACGCCACTTCTGTCTTGTGTCTGTCTTCTTAGAGGGTTATATGCAGAGAAGAGGTAGCTTTACATCTGAAATTTGTAGTGCATGTGCCTGTATACTCTACTCAGTGACGTTTTATTTACTTGGGGTTAGCTCATGTTAAGAAGATGTTTTCTTCAGTTTACATGATATATGCTACATGTATATAGTCAGTTGGCCGATGCAGTAGTGACTGACATGGTTCTGAATTGACCTCCACCTAATGTTATTGCATTGGTTATGCACATGCTTACGAAGGTTGGTAGAGAGCTGATGAGCTATAGTCATGACTCATTTTTTTAGGGTCTGCAGAAGTTATTTTCCTTGCTTTTAGTTCCTTGTTCCATGTCTGCTCATGTGTTGTGGCTGCTTCCTGTGAATAAAGAAGATATAAACATGTCCCTGGATATTACCAAGAGGCTTCATTGCCATACAAACCACGCTATTTGCATTATCAGGACAATGAGGATATGTGATTGCTTCGATTTGTACTCTGCGTCTGTTGTTTCAATATGCCAGATCTTAGTTAGGTGCTGGTGGCAGTGGCTGTATATATAAAAGTGTTTGTATTCGAATCTTGGCTTTACCGTCTAATTATAAAGCCATGCCCATTAGATGTGGATAATAGCTTTTGTTTTAAAAAGTGTTTGTATTCGAATCTTGGCTTTACCGTCTAATTATAATGCCGTGCCCATTAGATGTGGATAATAGATTTTGTTTTAAAATCATTGCAGGGTTGTTCTGTGTCGTGCCTCTAGCTGAACTTCCCAGCAGATGGCTTCGGTGACCTGAGACCGTGGAGATCTTACGTTCTTCCTTGTGTACATCGTGAGGGGAGGTATGCGAACGCCGCTTCTATCTTGTGTCTGCCTTCGTAGAGGGTTATATGCAGAGAAGAGGTAGCTTTGCGTCTGAAATTTGTAGTGCATGTGCATGTATACTCTACTCAGTGACGTTTTATTTACTTGGGGTTAGCTCATGTTAAGAAGATGTTTTCTTCAGTTTACATGATATATGCTACATGTATATAGTCAGTTGGCCGATGCAGTAGTGACTGACATGGTTCTGAATTGGCCTCCACCTAATGTTATTGCATTGGTTATGCACATGCTTACGAAGGTTGGTACAGAGCTGATGAGCTATAGTCATGACTCATTTTTTTTGGGTCTGCAGAAGTTATTTTCCTTGCTTTTAGTTCCTTGTTCCATGTCTGCTCATGTGTTGTAGCTGCTTCCTGTGAATAAAAGAAGATATAAACATGTCCCTGGATATTACCAAGAAGCTTCATTGCCATACAAACCACGCTATTTGCATTATCAGGACAATGAGGATATGTGATTGCTTCGATTTGTACTCTGCATCTGTTGTTTTGATATGTCGGATCTTAGTTAGATGCTGGTGGCGGTGGCTGTATATATAAAAGTGTTTGTACTCAAATCTTAGCTTTACCGTCTAATTATAAAGCCATGCCCATTAGATGTGGATAATATCCTTTGTTTTAAAAGGTGTTTGTATTCAAATCTTAGCTTTACCGTCTAATTATAAAGCCATGCCCATTAGATGTGGATAATAGCTTTTGTTTTAAAATCATTGCAGGGTTGGCTGCACATACAGTTTCACATAGGGGGCTGATTGACCGATCGTCTCCTTATTTTTCAAAGAGGTTGCTTTTACCACAGTAACAGAAAGTCTTCCCTGAGGTTTAAGCTCCAAGTCACTAGGGAGAAACAAAAGGTAAGGTAAGTCATCAGTGCCAAATGGGATCTGATATCAGAATGTATAAGTTTCCCAGCAGCATACAACAACGACAAAGCCTTTTAGTTCCAAACTTTCCCAGCAGCATACAGAAATAAAAAATATCATTAGCCCTTCTAAGTTAGCAAGAAATACCTCTGTGATACTTAAAATCATTCATAGATTGCTAAAATAATTTGTATCTAGGACCAATGATGCTTGTAAGATGAGGCGTGCCACAATTTTACCTTTTTCCTTGACGTGTAAATGATGAATTTAAAAGGTATATGTCCATTCCTTGCAATTGGTCCACATAAGTTTGAAACATATTGCCCTATTGCTGTTGGTGATCCATTTGTGGTGGGCTCTGCTGTGCATACTTCTACCTCATTAACAGTGTTATTTAGTTCATTCGGCTTGGAAACGGTTTTGCTAATAAGAATCTATAGCTATGTCTATTTGACTAAGACACTGGATAGAATTTTAGCACCCAGAAATATGGCGTCCTTATGTGTGCTGTAAAAAACACTCGTACTTTGCTAATGAGAACCACTGATGATAATGCTGGTGGTTGTGTGGACAGTGCTGCTGCTGCTGTAGAGCCTAGGTACCTCCTTGCTTCGGTTTATGACTTAATGTTCATGTATACGCCAATTAAATGCTAACCTTGCAGAGCTCAGGTTCCACAAACAAACCAATCTTGCATACCTTTATGAAGTACTCATTCTGGTTGTTGGTTTAGGATTCTGTATGGTTAAGAGGACTACACATAGTATCACATCATGTATAGAACCCAAGTTGTCTTCTGAGTTTGCAAGTGCACTACTTCTGTTATGCGGCTGTAATATTTAGCTTGCATTGAAGTGTCTACTGCTGGCTAGGTTGTGCTTCTATATTTGTTTTGGTCCTATTGTTCCTTGTCTGCTGCAGCCCCCTGCTTTTATGATGGCTGTGTGCTTCGGATGTGGTGACATTCTTTGTTTGATCTATTGCATTAGCGTGTTGATGAGAATGCCCTATGTGTTATATAATATTATGAACAAAGCTTTTATTTCAGGTTTCACTTTACTGAAACTTTCAGTTGCATGTAGGGTGTAGCTGATTTATTATTCAGATTATATTTTGTGTGTGATCAGTTTGATGCACTAGCTATATAGACATACTCTTATAGAGGAACCTGCGTTTGATTATGGAATACTAATTGGTATAATTAATTTAATAGTATTGATATCGATATTTCTCATTTGGAAAATTAATATCAGGATTGTGGTAGCTTAATTCATTCGCCTCTCTTTGTATTGTCGCACACTTGCACGTCCTCCGATTTTTCCAGACAACCTTTTTAATGTGTCAAAACTGAAACTCAAATCCGTCCAACTCATATAGCTCTGCAGCCAATTGTTCGTGCCTTGTCAATTTACATCTTAGTATAACAATGCTTTCACAATAGATAACTGCAGACTTAAGACGATAGTAACTGGGACCTGCAGGAAGGCATTAAGTAGATGGTTTAGGAGTAAGGCTTAGAATAGTTCATACTTTCAGAGTATCACATTTCAGTGAGACACTACTCATTGTCAACCATTGATGCACCTTGGGAAGCGTGGTAAAATTTACCGCTATGTGGATGACTATTTAGCTTAGGATGAAAAAAATACACTAAACTCTGTGAATGCAAATGTGTTAAGGGAACACAGGGTTTTCTTGCTTGGTACTACCTACTGCGACATAAGATACATAAGAGGCTATGATTGATGTTCTTTTGATGATCTCCCCATTATCCGTCTTTTCAGCTCGCGTAAAAAAGGATACCCTGCCTGGCTCTTGGTGCTGTTCTGTGGAGGTCTGAACTGCTGCCGCTTTTCCAGTGTGCCTTTGTGAAACGTTTCAGCTGTAAGTCCATTGTCTGTGCTCATGGTGCTCATAATGTTATATATAATGCTTTGATGCTTGTGTGTTTTAATTTCAGTTCCCTCTGAGAATATGTCTGTTTGTATATATTTGTTCATGTGTGCTTGTCTCCTGCATACCGGCTACTTTTGTAGTTATGCTTTGTGTGGCGGTGATGCCTTCTTCTCTATATCGGTGTGTCCCCAATATTATTTGTTAGTTCTTGGCGTTGTGCAGTGTGTGCTTTCATGGCTGGTCCATCGTGTGAGAGAGTGGCACGTTGTCGTGAAAAATGCCAGAAAAGACGTGTTGCTGTAGCACAAGGTGTGGGTTATCTTTGCACATGCCATTACTACCGTGCGATTTGTGTAACACCCTTAGCTGACCTTTGCCACTGCTTAAAATGGGCTGGGAGGGTGTTCAGGTTTCCTCGGGCGCCCTATTTTTAGTGCTGTGGATGTGAGCCCTGCTGGGTCCAGTCAGCCAAGCCCGTCTAACCAAACAAACGTCTTAGATCAGACATTGGCTGGTCAGAAAAGAGGCAGGTCTTTGATGTACTTTCCTACAGAGACTGCCACCTCCAACAGGCGCCTTCGCCTTGACAGGACACGGCGTAGGCTATCCTTTTTTCCTTCGTCGCGTGTTGACGATGGTAACTGCCCATGTCCTCAGCCTTTGTGCTTACTACTTTCCTACGTCTGACTGAAACGAAAAAAAAGGATATATTTGTCCCTTAACTCTTCTATTCTTGGGTGTACAGCTGCTTGCAGCAGCCTGCCAGCTGCCCCGGCTCCATTTGATAGGGCATATGTTGAGTCATTGAAAGGTGTGTCCCTTACTAGCTTTTGTAGTATGGTTATGGGGTGTTATGTCATCCCTGATTTTTTTCTTATGGTTTGATCCCCTGTAGAGACATATCCAGAGAGGTCATACTATGGCGGGCCATCGAATGAGTGCCCATATTGTGGCGCTGTATTTTGGTTTCAGGAACGTGTGAGGAGTGCCTCTGTTGTGGCAAGACGAAAAATAGTGTACAATCTTTGTTGCAAAGGTGGTAAGATTGATTTGAAGCCTTATAGAAACCCACCTAAACCTCTTTGTGACCTGTTACGATTTGATGGTGACGCACGTACGAAAAGATTCGTGAGACAGATTCGATCGTACAATTCCCTTTTTGCATTCACCTCCTTAGGAGCCTCTGTTCATAAGACGATAAACAATGGCACTGCGCCTTATGTGTTCAAGATAAATGGCGTAGTCCATCACCGAATTGGTACACTATTACCAAGGCATGGATCCCGGCCAAAATTTGCACAGCTATATATATGACCCTGAGCACGAGACTCAAAACCGACTGCACATGTTTACAGACGATGAATATGCTGCTGACCAACCAGACCCAGACATAGCGAAATCACTTTTAAACATGCTAAACGAGCATAATCAGCTTGTCAAGGCGTTCCAATATGCTAGGGAGCGTCTAGAACAGGAAGGCGATCAAAAAATAACACTGAGATTACTAGGCTGCAACACAAGACATGACGTGCAGTACAATTTACCCTCGAGCGGTGAGATAGCTGCTATCATTGTAGGTGACTACGCGGCTGACGAGTATACCTACGACGTTCTTGTCCATGATAAACAATATGGGCTAAAACATGTGTCCTATCTACACCCGTCCTATATGGCCTTGCAGTACCCGCTATTGTTTCCATTTGGTGAACATGGCTTCCACCTTGGCATTAGATACTCAGACATTGATCCTGATGATGATGGGACAGGCCATAAATATGTCACAATGCTTGAGTTTGTTCGACGTCACATGCATTATAGATTAAATGAGCCAAACCCTTACACTTGCTACGGTAGACTAAGTGACCAATTGATTGTCGATGCGTATTCAACGATCGAAGGCTCTAGGCTAAAGTACATAGCAGACCACCAGTCCGACTTAAGGTCTGAGACTGTGCAAGGAATATCTGATGCTGTTGATAAGGGCCTGACCAATGCTGATTCCGTTGGTAAAAGAGTGATCCTGCCTGCCAGTTTTACTGGTGGAAGGCGATACCAGGTGATGAATTACCAAGACGCGATGGCCATTTGTAGAGTGTATGGCCCCCCTGACCTATTTGTTACTTTTACATGTAACACCAAGTGGAGAGAAATAGCAGATGCCTTGCGCTTTGAACCTGGACAGCAGCCATGTGATCGGTCTGATGTGGTTGTGCGGGTCTTCCATATGAAAGTTGATGAGTTCATGGCAGATATTAGGGAAGGTAGGACGTTTGGTCCTGTCCGTGCAGGTGAGACATAGAGCGAGTTTTTTCTCTTTTCGTTTTAGGTGAATCTTATGTTCGACCTTTCCTATGCAGTCCTATATACCGTTGAGTTCCAGAACCGTGGCCTACCTCATATACATTGCCTTGTCTGGTTGGCTGCTTCTTGTTCTAAGTTTAGTGCCTCCACTGTAGATGGCTTCATATGCGCTGAGATCCCTGATCTTAGCGCTGACCCATTGGGCTATGCTTTGGTTGATGAATTCATGATACACGGTCCATGTGGCCATTACAACAAAAAGTGTCCATGCATGCGAAACGACAAATGTTCGAAAAATTTCCCTAAATCCTTCCAAGACGAAACTACATTAGATGAGTTTGGGTTTACCATTTATAGAAGAAGGGACGATGGTAGGCATGTTATTAAAAATGGGGTTAAGCTGGATAATAGGAATGTTGTTCCATATAATTTGCATCTATTAAAGAAATATAATGCGCATATAAATGTGGAGTGGTGCAACAAATCAAACATGATTAAATATCTATTCAAATATGTGACAAAAGGAAATGATAGGGCAAAGGTCTATTTCGAGGTTACTGCAAAGACTGCGAATGCATCACCTGGACCTCAATTAGCCCCGTGTAATGAGGTCCAGGAGTATATGGATGCTAGGTTCCTATCTTCCTGTGAGGCTCTATGGCGTGCTTTCGAATACGACATCCACTTTAGAGTGCCTCCTATAGAGCGACTAACTGTGCATCTCCCTGGCCTCAACCATATTCGATATGAACCTGGTGCTGACTTAAGAGCCTTGCTAGATAGTCCTGCAGCAAGGAACACGATGTTGACTGGCTGGTTTGAGGCTAATTCGAAGTACGTAGAAGCTAGGCGCTTGACTTACTGTGATTTCCCAAAAGAGTGGTCTTGGGACGCGTCTAAGCGATGCTGGAAGCCGAGGACGCCTTGTGCTAAAATTGGACGTATGTACTATGTGCATCCCGCTGCTGGAGAGTTGTATTACCTGCGCATGCTACTAATGATAGTTAAAGGAGCGACAAACTATGCTGATGTAAGGACATTTAACAACAAAGTATACCATACCTTTCGAGAAGCGTGTGATGCGCGGGGTTTGCTTGAAGGTGATAATGAGTGGAACCTTTTGTTTGACGAGGCGATAGTATATGCATCATCATATCAGCTGAGACAGCTGTTTGTTACTGTTGTTCTGTACTGTTCAGTAGGTGACGTTCGTGCTTTGTTTGATAAATACTGGCTTCACTTTACGGATGACATACACCGCAGGCTTAGAGATTCACTTGGAAATCCACATTATGTCGTTCCACACGAACAACTCATGTCCTTACTTATACAAAAACTTACACATGTCTTTGCGAGTAGTGGTGGCAACATAAATGATTACAACCTACCAAGATTGACGACATATTATGATAGCATGTATGATAATAGGCTAATCAATGAAGAACTAGATCATGAACCGTTGATGTTATCTATGCATGCTGCGTCTTTGGTTTCGCAGTTAAACACAGAACAGAGACATGTATTTGACACGATAACCAGCCGCGTTTTGAGTGGCTCACCTGGGTTTTTCTTTGTGTGTGGCCATGGTGGTACGGGTAAGACTTTTCTGTGGAATGCTATAATCGCGAGCTTAAGGTCTGAAAAAAAAATAGTGCTTGCAGTCGCGTCATCTGGTGTGGCTTCTCTGTTGCTACCGAGAGGGCGTACTGCACACTCAAGATTCAAAATACCTTTTGACCTAAATGATGCTACTGCATGTAGTGTGAAAAGGGGTACTATGCTTGCTGAGCTTATACAGGTGGCTGCCCTAATTATATGGGATGAAGCACCCATGACGCACCGACGTTGCTTTGAGGCTCTAGATACGACTATGCGAGATATCCTTTCTGAACATGATCCTGCAAAATCGATCATACCATTTGGTGGCAAGCCAGTTGTTCTAGGAGGTGATTTTCGTCAGATTTTACCAGTTGTGCGGAAAGGCTCACGATCTGCTATAGTTAGTGCATCCATAACGAACTCTAGACTTTGGCAGCATGTTGTTCTATTACGACTACACACAAACATGCGACTTCTCAACCCCTCTTTAGAAGAGAGCAAACGTGATGAACTGGAGCGATTTAGCAACTGGGTCCTAGCTATTGGTGATGGTACTGCCCCTACCGAAAGGAAAGGAGATGAGCATGAGGCTTCATGGGTTACTATTCCTGATGATTTGCTAATTCATACCGGTGGTGATAAGATTGCAGCTATAGTGTCTGAAGTATACCCAGACTTTTTGATGAACCACAATAATCTTGAATATTTGGCTTCACGTGCTATTGTCTGCCCAAATAACATAACTGTTGACGAGATTAATGATTTCATTGTCTCGCTCATCCCCGGCGATAGTGTGCACTACCTAAGCTGTGACACTATATCAAAATCGTCTGAACACATACCAGATTTTGATGTGTTGTACCCTACCGAGTTCCTAAATTCTATCAATGTGAACAATTTCCCTTGCCACAAACTTGTATTAAAGAAAGGGGTCATAGTAATGCTGTTACGAAACCTGAATCAGAATATGGGACTCTGTAATGGCACGAGACTACTTGTTGCAGAGCTTGGACAGCGCCTGCTACGGTGCGTAATACTAACGGGGTCTAAGATCGGTGAAGAGGCTTTTATACCGAGAATCGCCCTTAACACTACAGATGTGAAGTGGCCATTCACACTACAGAGGAGACAGTTTCCAGTACGAATATGCTATGCTATGACAATAAATAAGAGCCAAGGGCAAACCCTTTCAAGGGTTGGCCTTTATCTAAAAAAACCTGTGTTTACACATGGCCAGCTCTATGTGGCTGTTTCACGGTCGACTTCTAGGAGTGGCCTAAGAATTTTGATTGAGAATACTGATGGTTCGTATGGCTCACAGACTCGAAATGTTGTGTACCGAGAAGTCCTTGATGCCGCTTATGCGGCATCAGCCTGAAACTTTTGCGATGTGTTAGATTTTGGGCCTTGCTGTATATACGTGCTTTTGAAACTCTTGGCTGGCCACCTACATCTCTTATTTTGCATCACGTGTATTGGTTTGCATGATGTGTATGATGTCTTTTGGACCGAGGTTCCCCTCTTTTGATCTGATCTTAACCTTGCATATGAAACTTATTGTGCTATGATTGTGGTACTAACTCTACGTCTCATTCTGTGCCTGCAGATGGGAGATAGGCTGATTCCTGGTCTTATGCCTGGAAACTGCAGTGAAACCATATGTGTGTGTGCCTCTAGGTTCTGGGAGTTCTATGATCCACATGATGAATCAAAGTTGCTGCACTGTGACCTGGTTTTGATTGATGAAGAGGTACAGTCACTTATGTTCCTACACTCACATGTATGCTAGCTATAAGACTATGGAAGGGTTTTGAAACATCAGATACATGTGCTGAACTCCACTCACTTGTACAGGGAAACTGCATCCATGCACAAATTTACCCACCAGACCATGACCAGTTCAAGACTTTGATAAAGGAAGGCAATGTCTACAACCTGTCCTACTTCCGGGTCAGGAAATCCGGAAAGTACAGGCCAGTTGATAGTGATCACATGATCAATTTTACAAGGTGGACTTCTGTGGAGGAGGTTGTTGAGATCCCGCCTGCTTTCCCTATGTATACCTATTCCCTTACTCCCATGGAGCAGCTGCCACAGCGTGCTGAAGACACCACATTCTTCACAGGTATATCTATATATGTACAAAGATTGTGGTCCTAGCAAACCTACACAAACTAATTGTGTGTTGCCATTCACCTGTGCAGATGTCATTGGTGTAGTCACTATGATCTCAAATGTTTCGTCGATGCGAATCAGGACACGCCAGAATGAGTCGCTGAAAAGGACTGTCACCATATGCAATGCAAGGTCAGTCACCCACAAATGTACTCATAAACTCTTTAATGGTCTCTTGAATACTATGTTTGTATCATGTTATACTATGTATATGGCTGCTTACATTACAAACCTTGGGTGACAGTGGTGCTTCACTGGATGTTGTGCTTTGGGGTGAGCGGGCAACTGCATTCCCAGCTGAACAAGTGCATAGAGATGGAAAGGCCACCCCACAGACCGTGATATTTGTTGGGACTCTTGTCAAGAGCTATGCAGGTAAGCCACCATTATGTTATTACTGTGTGTTTTCAGGGTGATATGAACTTAATGTGCATATGTAAAGTTCGGTCTTCTTAGTTCTAACTCTACATTACTAGATGCTGCACTTAAATCCACCACTTGTGGTTTCAGATAACGTGTCATTGTCCGGGGGGTCATCATGCAAGTGGTACATAAACCTTGAAGTCCCTGAGGCGAAGGCCCTTGCAGCAAGGTGACATGCTCATCTAGATATTTATGAGCTACATGTGCTATGGACCTCTAAACCTGATCTAAATAAGAACAAGCTCTCTCACCATGCTCTGAGCTAACAAAAACTTCTTCATGAACAGTGTGTCAAACGTTTACCATCCAGTCAAATGGGATCAGCATATGACTTCCAATGATCCTGTGGCTTTCACTGCTCCTGAACATAAGAAGGTCTCGGACATCAAATGGCTCCATCCCTTCAAGTACAAGGTCATATCTTTATTGTTTGGTCTCATTTCTCTATGCTAATTCGTAACTTGATTACATAATAATTCCAAAATACAACTCTACAGAAGACAGAGTGGCTGGTTACGGTGACGGTACAGAAGATTGACAAAAAATGGTGGTATAATGCATGCAAGAAGTGTCTCAAGACAGCAAAACCTTTCCATGATTCTTTCAAATGCTATGAGCCTAAGTGCGGAACTGTTGGTGCGCCTATCCCAAGGTCAGCCACTCGCCCACTACTTGTCAGTATATAACTTGTACCGTACCTACAAAGGGTCTTTGCTAATCCATCCTGCCTCTGCTCATAGGTACAAGCTGTGCATAAGTGCTGGAGATGAGACAGGTGAAACTGAGTTTGTCATCTTTGGACGTATTGCACAACGTCTCACCAGAAAACCAGTTGATACTCTCATCGCAGATAATCCAACTGGTTTCATTCCAGATGAGGTCACAAGGTTGCTGGAAAAGGTATTTGTGTGGAATGTCAGCTTCACTGAAAACACAATCAGTACTGGGATTGTCTCTTTTCAGGTCAATAGTATCGTGGCTCAGCTAGATGGTGACAATGCTCTTTCGGTGACGCCAATAGGATCACAATCATCATCTCTCATGCTCTCTAAGGATGCTAGCAGTAGCATGCAGAACACCCCTCAGAAAAGTTTCACCAGTACTCTCCCTTTGCCACCAGCTACCTCAGAAACTAGCCATGCATCCAGCGAGACACCAATCAAAATGCCTCTGCTGAACCCTGGAGCACCAGCTACACCAGAAAGTTTCAAGGGCACTGCTGAGGATGAGGTAGGCTGTGCATGTTCGTTTCAATGCAAGTTGTTTTCCTGTGTATTTATCCAAAATTGGCATCTTACACTACTCTACTGTATGTGTAGAATGCTATACATGATGACAACATACTTGCTTTATCCTCGGCAACGGCTACTCCAAAGCCTATTGGTGCTCCAACTTCTGATATTATTTCACCTGTGCCTAAGGTAGAAACCTCACCCATACATCCATGCCTTTCCAACCTACCTATTTACTAGGTTATAACATCTGTGCTTTCTTGGATTGTGCTCCCTGCAGGCTGTTATTAGTTCTACCATTAACAAAGATGTTCCGGACGATTCTGAGACCAAGACACGTAAAAGTGTGAATAAGAAAAGGTTAGCACTGCTAACAGCTATATTTTTATATATCTGCATGCCTATCGCACGGCATCCTTATACGTATGCATATGGCTGTTTACATCTAGGACTCGTCCATCGCCCAAGAGATCTGCAAAGAAACTTTTCCTAGATGAAAATACCAAGGATGGTGATGATGATGGGTGTGCAGATGGTGCAGCTGTTGCTGCAGAGCCTAGGTACCTCCTTGCTTTTGTTATGGCTCTGTGTTTATATTTTCTCGCTATGCTTTGTTTTTTAACTGTTGCTACTCCTTCCATGTGAATGTGATTTCCTTGGCCAATGAAAATAAGTAATCAGCAAATGTGTGGGACAGATTGTTAATACATAGAGTTCCTTTTCTCAAAGTGTGAACAAAATACTGAGGTCACGCCCATCATACCGAAGACTACAGCAATGGGTTCGAATTTTATGGTTGTTGGTAGTTGTTAGGCACGATAATTAATAACTTTATGACTAAAGGTCGCCTCACTAGAACTGAGAAACAACTCATTGTCATATTTACATGGCGTGTGCCACTTGCAGTTTGAAGATTTTCTTCCTCATGTTTATGGTTCTAAACATCATGCCTCATAGTCTCTTCTGTTAACGATGCAGCAGTGAAGAAAACTGATCGGCGAAGGAAGGTCAAGGTGCTTTTGCCTCTACCAGTTGCAGCGAAGTGCTCATCAGCGTGTATCTGAAACCTCGCTCGCAACTGATGTTCACCTCTCTTTTGGTTTCTCTGTAGCTTTATATATGTACTCTAATGATCAGCCGTATATTTGGATCGGCATTCTAAGCTACCGACCATAGTGTTCGGTAGCCATGAATTCCGATCATGAACTGTAATGAATCACTATGTAATGTATGGCCGGATAGAACCATAATGGCTACGGTAGCCATGCGTGTAGTGAAAGATTGTGTAACCTGTGGCTGAACGGAACCATAGCGGCTACGATGGCCATGCACCTCTGAGTGCTTCATTTCATCTGTGTTTCTCTTCTACTGTGAAAATATTAGTGACAATCATGTTTCCTATCTTAACCGTATCTATTCAGAAATTGTTTTCCTTAGTTCATTGTAGGGCGCTCGAAAAGGTCAGTGCCCCTCTGGATGCATGGCTAGCTTCATTTCATCTGGGCTAAAGTGGAGCCCCTCTGTCCGGCCTGCCATCTGGAGCTAAAGGTCAGTGCCTCCTTTTTATGTATATTTTTTTGCTTGATGTGCTCATGTGCTCAGATAGTCAGATTCCTCAGTGTTGTCTTTTATGGAGATTGAACTTAATTAGCATCGACACTTGATATTTGTCGATATCCACAGCTAAGCATTTTTCATGCTGTAGTTTAGATGTCTGTGAAAGATATGTGCACCGTGCATGTTCTTAAAGGCTTCCTAGACACAACTTTATGGCCTGAAAGTTTTGCATGTTCTTAAAGGCTTCCAGTTAGTGTGTTTAAGTTACCTGTTGTTTTGCTGTGCTCTGCCTGACACTGATGATACGCTTGGTCCTGGAGGATTTGTATTTAGATCTGATTTACTTGCACACGTGTATTCCACAACTTGAATTTTTCTTGGGATTAGTTTTTTTTAACTCAACCTAACTGATATTGAGTGTTGATCCAGATCTCAAGGTAAATAAATATTTCATACGATTGAGTTTAAGATCTGGTAATACCTTAACATGTCCAACTCCTACTCGTAATTTCTGTTTTCATTCGCTGACTTTGGGAAGGGTGTTACTGGTCTTACTATTTTGATATTCATAATCTGAAGAACAAGTACATATGTTTTACTTACTCATCTATGTCCTTTGTAGTGTTTCACCTGTCAACTCAAGAGTATAAACCATTTATGCTATTTAGGAAATTAGCCATTATGATTTTTATTGTTGGTAAATGAAGCAATTCTAAAATTTAAGTTGTGGAAGGGAAGAGTTGGATTAGATTAGTCACACAATACAGACAATTATGAGCTGAAGTCGTTAGTTTCCTCTCTTAGACCGTTTTGGTATTGTTGCATACTTGCACGATAGATATGCATACCTCTTCTCATTTTTTTACTTTATGAACAACCTTTTCTTAATTCCAGTGGAATGCAGGAGTGCTGGCAGCCCAGTCCAGGTTCATGGGTGAGCTTCCCACTTAGTAATTTGGCGGAGTTTGCAGGTTATTACTATTCACTTTCTTGGTTTGTATGCACATCAACTTAGTAAAATAAGTTACATAGTCGATAAATGATCCCTATAATTGACAACTAGGTAGTGCTGGTTTAAGATGCTGAGCTTTGCATACTATATATCAACTGCAACAGTTTGGTTAAGATACTGTATTTTTCACTGCCAACCAACTAACCAAGTTGAGCAGGTCTAAGATACTTGGGGTTCTAAAGAGGCACAATATTGGTTTTCACATCATGATTGTAGAATTTCTGATATTGAAGTCTTGCTTACACTTGCCTACGCTTGGTTTGTAGGCAGCACTGCAGCAGTAACCTAAGGAGAACTAAACAGACTCTTATATACAACAGGCAAGGGCCAGATCAATCAAGAGACGCATCAGCTCAGGCCTGAATACAAGTGTTCACATACCCATTGCTTGAAGCTTGTGTAAAAGCCTCTTTGGTGTGGATGTCGTGTTGACAGTGGCAATGGGTGGCAATGGCTATCTATATCAATGTATATATTTAGATCTTTCTGCCACCATCTATTTATAGCTTTACAAATTGTTAGACAATAGCTTATTGTCTCCCATTCATTGTAGGGCGCCCGAACCAGCTTCAGCTTTTTAATTCTGGTGCATAAAACATGGATGCAAGCTTTAGTCACTCTGAACCAAAAGGTTGAAGCTGATTCTAAATGCTATGATAATTTTCTCTTATTTGCACATATGCTTAGTTAGTTACTTGTGTGACAGTGTCTCTTTGATTTTCGGGTGCAAACTGACTATAGTTATTGGTTTGATATATGCTTGATCTTGGATACTGATGCTATGGCGACAGTGGCATGACTATAAATAGCAATGTATGTACTTGGATATCTTTGTGTTACCATATCGAATTATTAAGTCATGTTTGTTGAGCACAGACATAGCTTGTGTTCTTCAATCCATTGTAGGGCGCCCGAAGGGCGCCTGATGTTCTAGTGGAATAAATAACGGATGGTTCTGGCGTTTGGCTTTACCTTTTTTTTTTGAGTTTGGTAATATCCACGGTGGTCAACTTTTACGCCAGTAGTACCAGTGTACCGGCATGGTTGGGAAAAAAAATCAGTGCCCTTGTTAAGTTGGGGCAATTCGTTTGTATTTGATAAAAATTATCCAAACTTTGACTAATTAGGCTTAAAATGTTCGTTTCACAAAGTACAACAAAACTGTGCAATTAGTTTTTAATTTCATCTACATTTAGTACTTCATGTACTTGCCGACATTTCGATGTGACGGGGAATCTTCTTTTTGCATAGTAGAATTTGGGGGAGAAGTTGGGAACTAAACCAGGCCAGTAAGAACAGTCCTCATGACACCTGTTGTTGATTGACGCCACGTGTTTATATACATTTTTTTCTCAACTCAGGTACCATCTGGATCTATACGGATTTTAAGATTTCAGATAGAAAAAATCTCAAACATTTGAGGGGGTGTCAGTTCGCGAAAATTTTTGGTTTCGGGTACTGTAGCTTTTTGTTTTATTTGATAATTACTGTTCAATTATAGACTAATTAGGCTTAAAAGATTCGTCTCGCAATTTCACGGTGAACTGTGCAATTAGTTTTTTATTTCGTCTACATTTAATGCTTCATACATGTGCCACAAGATTCGATGTGATGTTTTAGGGTGAAAATTTTTGGGAACTAAACACCCCCTGATTTGACGAACAGATTACTGTAAACACAATTTTAAACATAAAATAAAAGGGAGATATGAAACATGTGAAATATCTTACCTTAAACTTTGATTACAATTTCTGCCATCACCCAGATAAAGGGATGTTTCAACCATTCATATTTTTCTATTTGTGTGACTAATATAGCGCATATTGTTATGTTTTTATGTGCCAAGAGAAAATTTTAGATTTTATGACAATACTACACGAACTTAAAAATAATAGGCCACTAAATAGGCAATTAAAATTATGAGAAAAGGGGCAGTAAATCTATGTCATGTATAGAAAACACAAGAAATTTGTCCCACCTCAATGCTCAAACATTACAGCAGAGGATGACCTCGTCTTCGACACAGTCAACAATGGTGACCTCGTCCTCGACTCCACGGGCTGAGCGACCTCATCCTCGACGCCACGGCGTGGGGCATCCTCGTCACTTCCATCGTCTCTATTTTTATAGTTGTCCCCTTCGCCTAGTCCACTTATTGTCATCCTGTAACACCTCGGGTGTCATAGTGCTAATTAATCTGCCATGTCATCATAATGCATTGCTAAGCATCCCTGTTAGGTTAACCTTGTTATGCATCAACTAAAACAAGTTTACTTATCTAGGTTGAATGTGTTTCTCAGTGGTGTGCTCCGAAACCGAAAACCCTAATTTCGAATGCCACCGCAAATACTTAGTCCATGCCCTGCGTAATTTGAGGTGTGCGACTGTGTTGCACACTAGTGTCAAGTGTAGGGTATGAGCTCAAGTACAACATCTAAAATGAAGCTCCAAAATTTGAGTTTGAATTGGAGTCCCAAAACTTGTCACGAGTTTTCCGATTCAAATTTAAATTCAAATCTGGGGAGAAATGTAAAATAATTTCAAAAGCTAATTGGTCAACCAAGAGTGGCATTTGGTCAACCATGTCATGTTGGTCCAAATGATGCCCTTGGGTGAGGTTTTGATCACTAAGTAATCACAAATTAAAGTAGCAACAAATTCCAATTTAAAATCCCTCCGAAAACCCTAAATTTCAAAACCCTATTTTACCCCTTTTGAAATAATTCAAAATCTAAGCAAAATTTGGGAAAAAGTTCAAAACCAAGTTTGTAGAACTTTTCAAGGGCTACAACTTTGGTGTTTTGAGTTTTCAAAGTTTTAGTATAAAATGTGGAGCAATTTTGAAAATAAACAAATTTTAAATTTAATTCATTTTTGTCCCCAAACTAAAATTTCAAAATGGAGGCAGAATTTGAAAAATTTTTGAACAGCAAAGTTGTAGGTCTGGTCAAGATATACAACTTTGATGTTTGGAGATTTTGAAGTTTCAATATAAAATCAAAAGTAATTTCTAAATTATCAAATCTGAAAAATGTGTCCCTTTTTGAATTTAAACTCAAATTTCAAAATCCAGTGAGAATTTGAAAAAGTGTTCGATATCAAACTTGTAGAGCTTGAAAATCTGAAGATTTCATACATTGGAAGTTTTCACGTTACTACATGAATTTGAGAGTAATTTGAAAAATCAGTTTGAATTTCAAAAGTTGGCGGGGACAGCTACAGTGCACCGACGAATCACCGCCGACCACCGCGCGGTATGGGCGCCGGCGAGACGCCGGACGGCTTCGGCCGGCTTCCAGGCGTGCCCTCGATCGCCAGCACGACATCGCGCGTCTTCCAGTGCAGTAACCGTGGTCGTTCCCTATATATATGCGAGCTCACCGTGACCGGCTTTGCTTCTCCGTTTTCGCCACCGTCGCCACCGCAGCTCCGCCGCTCGCCGCTGCCGCCACCAGGCCATCTCCGGCCACGCTAACCGCACCCTTAGCTTCGCCTCATCCTTGCGCACCTCGTGAACCAGTTGAGCTAGCCCAATTCCGCCTGGATCGCCGGGGAGCCGTCGTCTTCCACCTCGGGTCGCCGCCGTTTTCGTCGAGCCTCGCCATCGTGGCCAGCCGCCTCCAGAGCCTCTCAGCTTCAACCGATCACTCCTTCGTGATCGTGGTACGCCCCTAATGCTCCCTGACCCCTCGCTTTAATCGCTACTGCGTTGTACCGTCGAGCCACCGGGCACCGTGGCCGTCGAGCCGCCACCGTCGTCGGTGAGCTGTCGCCGGAGCTCGAACCATGGTGTTTAGTAGCAAAATGGAATCGTGGGGTAGTGTAGATGGTGATGGAAGAGTCGGTTTGTCGACCGAGGCACCGGTCACCGGCCGGCCACCGCGGGAGAGAGCGCGGGCACGCGGGCGCGAGCGGGCGAGCGGGAGGAAGGCGATGACAAGTGGGACCGCGTGGTTAGTGAGAGAGAGAGGGAGAGCAGGCGCGCGCGGGCGGAGGCAGGCCGATGCTGGCCTGGGCCGCGTTGCTGGGCCAGCGCGGGTGCGGGCGCGGGCGCGCGTGAGCGGGCCGTTTGGGCTGGGCCAGATCGGAGAGGAGGAAGAGAAGCAGCCCGATTTCGATTTTTCGTTTTTGTTTTTCTTTTTCAAATAAATAAATAGTGCTATTATTTGTTTAATTCATTAAAAATTTTGTAGAGTTCCAAAATTTATGAAAATTTTTGTGTAAGCTTCCCAATGTATAAACTATCTAGGAAAAATGTTAAATCATGAATTTGAATACTTTGGGCAGTAGAATTAATTGGTTCCATTAAAGATTAAATGCAACTTCCAGGAATTTTAATAATTAATTTATTTATCCAAAAATTATGAAATTTATTATGACACTGTTATAAATCATTCTTAACCCATAGAAAAAGTTTGAGCTTGTTTAGATAAAGTTTGATCAACTTTTAATTATGCCCTAATTATTTAAATAATAAATAAATGTTATTTTGAGAACTTTAAGTGTTGTGTGCCTTTTGATTGAGTGATGTCCTTAGGTCACTACCCTTTGGTGATCTCTGGCACCTTAATTTCATGATTGAGCTCGTTAATAACTTGTTAGGTTAAAAGCTGGTATCGCTGGAAATCGTCGCTAATAGTTAGTAGGTTTTCTGTTTACGACTGTACCGTGAAGGGAAGTTGTACTCCAATCGTAACCGTGGCATGTTATCATCAAGCATCATGTTTATCATCGAGCATCATGTTAAAGCATGTTATGTATTCGTGTAGTCTCCGCTTTCGAGGAAGCCGAAGTCGTCGAGCAAGCTTCCGGAGAAGAGCGATTGTCGGTGGGTTCCGAACCAGACGGTGGAGTTCTCGAGTCTAAGTCAGTCGTCGTGTCAGAGCAAGGCAAGCCCCGGGCATTTAAACCCTACCTTGAATTTTACAAATGTTTTATTTATTATATTATGGTTTATTGCATTAAGTAATTAGGAGTTGAGTGATAACCTAATTGCTGCATTATCATCCTTGATTATTGCAATATTAACCTTGATACCTGTTTTACGGAAAATGCGTAGTATGCTTCGCTATGCTTAGAAGTTAAGCTTTTAAATGAATGTTTACTCGGCCATGACGGCATCCTTAATGAATATTGAAATATGTGAATGAACTTGTAAGATCGGGCGGGTGGTTTGGCCACTGCTAACGTGCATTGGGAGAGGAGTCCCAATGTATTGTTTCCGTCTTATCAGTTAAGGACCGTACGTTGTTGGCCCTCGCGTCATGGAGTTTTTATTAGTACTAGCCGTGTGCCCATGTCGGGTAAGCATTACTTTGGTTAGTCCATTACGAGAACGTCTAACCTCGCACTGGGAGTGGAGAGATGGCGAGAGTAACGTGTACCCTCGGGGCTAGAATTGGGCCGGGTTCGAGGAGTACTGTGCTCTCGGGTGGCGATGGACACGTTCTGGTTTTGGGTTATTCGGGTAAGAGTTGATATATGCTAGATTCGGTTCTACATATGTCGTGTGGTTAGGAATCCCTAGCTGGGTAAATGAAGTGGTTCGAATCGTCGTTGCTCTACGAGAAAGGAGTCTTGGCCTTGCACCAACATCGTAGTTAAGAACTGGAATTGAAAGAAAGAATAAGAAATGTTTTGATGATAATTTCTTTGATCTAGATTAGGATAACCTAGATTTGGTTAATGAACCATCAATGGTAAAAGTAAAATATTGAAGATAAGGACTTACCTTAGTAAGCTTTTCTGCAAAAGAAAATTTGATTCTTGATTACCCGTACCTTGATTCCCTAAAGCTAGCATGCCCTTGGAGTCTTTGTCTTAGTCGGGTAAGTCTTGTTGAGTACTCTCGTACTCAGGGTTTGTTGAACCCCTTATTGCAGGTGCGGTTCATGAACAAGTCTGCTTCGAGCCTTGTTGCATGACCGTCGTGGTTGAAGAAAGCGACAATGAGTAGACTGTGTGGCCTTTGGGCAAGGCATCTCGCTTGTGTGATGTAATAAAGTTACTACGATACTTCTCTACTACTGGTTTGTAATAATGTTACATAAGGGTTGAGATTTGAAAAACTGGTTTGTAACCTAAGTTATTGTAAGACTTCCGCTACTTTACTCTGTGAATATTTTGAATAAACTGTTGTAATATTGCAATACTCCTGTGATTGGATCCTGTTCGGAGGAAAGCAGGCCTTTTAAGTTATGGTGAACATAAGTACGACTGTCAGAGGTCATTATGGCAATGACGTGTACTTGTGGGCCATCATAATTAGGAGGTTCTGTGACAGCTGGTACCAGAACATAATCACTCGAGTTATTGTAGTATTACTTTGCAAAACTTCAAAATGATTTGGGTCAAACAAACTTAATATGGATATTTTAGGTCCAAATTGCTTGTTGCTTATCTTAATCTATTCTATAGTTTCCTTAGCTCATATTTGAAAGCTTCGTAGTGAAGTATCATGTATAGTGCCCTATATTATAAAGATTGCATGTGTTACTTAATCTTTCTGTTAGATCGTAAGAACGATGCATGCATCATGTTTAATTAACCTGCTTAAGTTACCTTCCCTTTTAAAGTGGTTTGGGTTAAGTAAGGTTCAATCCTATTCATGCTAACCTTCAGATACCCCTATCTGTTCTTATCGTCCTAATTCTATCTTGCTTTAGGATGGCACGTGTGAAGACGACTCCTCGCAAGAAAACGGGTCCGCAAGGAACGCCACGTCATCAGTTGGCCGCCAGAGTTGATGGAGCAAGCAGTAGCCGTAATCCGAACCCGGATTCGGAATCAGAGGTTGCAAGGCTTACGTCAGAAGTGGAGCGACTGAAGCGCAACATGCGTTTTTGGAAATAGTTCCAGAATGAGTCTCTGGAAAAGGAGACAGAAGCCAGGGCTCGTGTTCGGGAGTTGGAGCTTTATGTGACACACCTGGAGCAGTACAACACAGTTCTGCATGAGGAAGTCCATAGGCTAAATGATCTGATGAATCCCAATCATCAGCCCCAGGCAGTAGAAGATGATGTTGGTGCCGTGATTGTTCCTGGTGGAGAGGACAATGAAGAAGATCCAAATGAAGATGAACCCATGATGGAAAGTGGGGATGATGCAAGTCATGTCACTGGTGCGAGTGCTCCAGAGGTTGAGGATGGAGTGATCGTGCTCAGCGATGATGATGAGGAGTGAAGTGTTGACATGGATGGCTATGTAATATAGTAGTCTTTCCTGCTTTCTAAGAACCTTAGTGGGTAGTTTCTTGCTTGAGAGCAAGTTTGTAATGAAATAATGTAAGATAAGTTTGTATGTGTATACAAGTACTGTACTAACTGCTTTTTAATTCAATAAAGCGATGTAAATAAATATGGTTTGTGTACAACAGATGGACGGTATTGGAACTTCCCAAGAAGGGGACAATACTCTGAATCCCCCACCGTTTCCACCCACCTTGGCAGAAGCTATTGCCGCACTGGTTAATGCCACTACCCTGTTGGCTCAGAATCAGAATCAGAATCAGAATGGGAATCAGGGTCATCGAGGCCGTAACAATGGAGGGGAAACCACCTATGTGGATTTCACCGATACCCGTCCACCAGTGTTCTCAAAGGCAGATGAGCCGCTAGAGGCGGATGACTGGCTCCGTACCATGGAGCAGAAGTTTGAACTTTTACAGTGCACGGAGCACCAGAAGCCCGTGTTTGCAGCACAACAACTTAGAGGTGCCGCAGGGGCGTGGTGGGCGAATCTGGTCACCGCACGGCCTGCTGGCCACCGTGTCACTTGGCAGGAGTTTCGTGAAGCCACCGTGTCACCGCACATGAAGATGAACCCACACGGGAGGGAGCTTGCCAGAGGGAGGAAGGGAGGGAGGCCGCACAGGGGAGGGAGCTCGCTGTCCATCCGGCGAGCCGGGCCCGACGACGGCGAGGCGGGGAGGGAGGCTGGCGGCGCTGCCAGATCTACCCGCGGGTTCGCGGACAGGGGCGCTCGACACCCCGGGCCTGTGGATGGAGTCGCCGGCGACCTCGGCGCTCGGCGGCTCGGTGGGGAGGGAGGCGGGCCTGCTCGAGGGCTCGGTGGGGAGGAAGGGAAGAGGCGGCGGGGCTCGCGAGAGGAGGAAGAGAAGAGGACAGTCTGTTGCGTCCGCTGTTGGAGAAGGGAGATTATAGGTCACGGACTCTTTTACTGTGCGCATCGCAAACTGGCAAATGGGTGTTGTGTTTGGGTTAGATCTGTTGGAGACAGTCTAAGAGCAAGTATTATAGGCTGCGAAGAGCTAGCGAAATCCGACGCGGGAGAGAGAGAAAGGAGGAGAGAGAAGAAAGTGGACGACTCGTGAGACGCCGGCAAAAAGCGGGCGGAATGCACTGTGGCTGCCGCTCCCCCACTCCAGTTCTTCCACGTCGCAGCTAAGCATTAAAGATCGGTGGGTCTGCCACCACTGCTCGGTAGGTCGGGTGACCTGGAGCTTCTTGCAGCCGGCTAGCGGGTGTATCCATTAGCCTTCTGAGAAATCTCTGTAACTTTTGTCATACCGAGAGCAGAGGGAAGTCATCTCCAGCGTGCTTCAATGCTTCCATGTGAAGGAACCTCTTGGGTGAGGAAAGATTTTTTGTCACCTACTATGCGGGTTAGTTCAATCAATTCAAGTGGTTTTGGTTTTGCTCTTTTATCTATACTATGTACAAATGATCGAAGGAATTAGAAAATACTTGTCATCTAAAACCATCTTACCCGTCTTATTGTCGAGCATGAAGATGAAGTAGCAGTGATTTCTTGGTCATCATCTCCATGAAGTAGTCGTCTTCCACAACCGTCTATAGCCATGGTGATGCACCACCTCATTGTAGTGCCGCTCATCGTGCAACCCTGGCGCTCCATCGTCCATCCTCCTCTCTCTGTCCCAGAAGGATCGTTATGGGATGCATGCAGGTTTCTCAAGTTTGACTAGATTTATAGAAAACATGTGCAACATTTATATCTCCAAATAAGTTTATTAGGAAAGTATATTCAACTATCTATCTAATAATAATTATATATTATAAATATTAATATTTTTTATATATAACTAGTTAAAGTTTTAAAAAGTTGATTTCCTGGAAAGCGAGAATGACTACTACTATTATGGGATAGAGGGAGTATACACTGATTCATCGTCTCCGTGAACCGGTTGCCAATGAGCCTCCTTCGTTCCACCTCTGCATAAATCGCCGCCTCGCTGCCCTGCCCACCCTAAGCTGCCTCCACCTTTGCTATAGAATATCATTTAATATTTGTTTTTTCCTGTATAACACTATTTAATACTGGACTTATTCATTTCGCTGGAATTTGGCTTATGTTGATGTGTTGTGAGAGGAAAACGATGTTCGTTCGTTGAAAAGTATTGCTGAAGTAGTTCACTGTCTTTAATACAGGACCCTCGGAGTATATAGGAATGAAAAATTAAAGTGATTATACCACAATTCCTAAGAGTTACTAAAAAGTAATAACCGTTGCATATAAAGTGAAATAAAGATAAACTTTATATCTAAATTGTAAGGCTCAATGAGATGTACCTGATAAGTTTTTATTTAAAATTATTCAAGTGATATTTTTAAATTCTCAAATTTCATAATTCAAAATTTAGAGTTTTTGAACGACCTCGGATGTTGATATGGCATACGTACCAATATCCGAGGTCATTCAAAAATTATAAATTTTGAATATTAGCATCTGATAATTTAAAAGGAATTTGTAGCACTAATAATCTCAATTCACTGGTTAAAAATATAGATCATGTTCATCCGGCTTATAATCCGTACTTTTCAGCTTGTTTTTTCAGGCGAAACAGTGTTTTTTCTCTCACAACAAATCGGCCAACAATATTTTTTAACCTGCTTATCAGCACAGCCGAACGGGATCATAAGCTAGTAGTAACTTAGAATGCCCCTTTTTGACTAATTGAATACATCCAGTAAGGCCTTGTTTAGATTCCAAAAATTTTAAGAAAAATTCGTGTAACACTTTTATTGTTATTCTAAAAATTTGATGTGACGGTACTATGTAAAATTTTTTTAAGTTTTTTTTGGCAATCTAAACCAGACCTAAGCAAAGAATTAGAGTATTAAAAGAGCAGATCAGTGCTACGAGTACATGCCATCGACACAACTCTACGGGTGGTCTCATTTGTAGTGACCGTTGACCGGATGAGAGAGACTGGGCCATGTTTAGTGGGTAATTTTTTTTTGAAAAAGCATTATACTACTTTTTATTTGTATTTAATAAATTTTATTTAATTATAAATTAATTAGGTTTAAAAAATTCATTTCGACATTTATAGATAAACTATATAATTAATTATTTTTTCTTTGCATTTAATGCTATGTATATATGCCGCATATATGAAAATTTTAAAAACTTTTTGTATTTTGAAGGGACGCCTGGGTTATGCCCTGTCATGTCAAGATTACCGCAGGCCTTTTTTTGACTGCAAAGGCTGCTAGCTAGCCTAGCGCCCTAGCCATGCCATTACGCTACGCAAACGCCCGTCCCGAAGTCCATGTAGCCTGTGGTTCCCACTGTTCATCTTCTCCACCCAGCCACGCTCCACTGCATCACCCCACCTAGCCTAGCCATGCCAATGCCATTACGCCAACGCCCATCCGCCGTCCCGAAGTCCAAGTAGCCTCTCGTTCTGTTCATCTTCTCCACCCAGCTTTATTGCCGGCGCCAATGGCAGCAGGCTCCTCCGTCGTGGAGCTCTGCACGTTGGCGGACGCAAAACTCGACGCCGCCACCTCGGCGAAGTTCTTCCGCGACGACGACGGGGCCGGAGGAGCCATCAGCAGCTTCTCTTGGCCCGAGGCAGGGAGGACGTCGTCAAGGCTCTTCGACCAGAGCGCGGTCCAAGCACTCTGCGAAAAGTACAAGGTCCCCGCTGAGTACACTCCTATGAGCCTCGACGGCCGCTGGATGGCCTGCCAGACGCCGCCGGAGGACACCATTTTCGTCTACGCCGGCGCGCTCGAGGCCGGCATGAGGATCCCGCTACATGACTTCTATGTGGAGGTTCTTGGGCACTACGGCCTCGCGCCTGACGCGTGGCGCTACCTGGCCGCCTTCGTGCTGCTCTCCCAGGACGCCGGCGTCGAGCCAACGCTGCCGGCTTTTCGCTCCTTCTTCTCCATATGCACCCACGACGGTGGCTCCGTGGGGTGGCACCACTTCAGGTCCAGACCGGGCAGCTGCCTCTTCAATGGCAAGGTGCCAAGATCCCCTGACCCTGAGTGGAAGTCCAGGTTCTTCCTCCTCCGCTCCCCGTCGACGAGGCCCTGGCCATGCGCGGTGAACTGGGGGAAGCCGAGCAGAGCAGCTGTCCGAATGCCGGTGGTGACAGGTGACACGGACATGGTGATGAAGAAGCTGCAGGACAGTGTCACGCTGTTCCTCTCCCGGCGCAGTCTGCACGTCGCTCCGCCGCAAGTCGGTCTTACCCTTACCCCGCAGCAGCAGCACGAGCGGGTGAAAGTGGGTGCCGCCGGCGCTGCAGCAGGGCCACCGCAGCAGCAGCCGCCGCCACCGCCGCCGCCGCCACCGCAGCAGCAGGAACCAACGAGGAAGCGAAAATCCTTTTCCGACACGCACACGCTGGTCGATTGCATCGAGGAGGCGTCAGAGTTGGCGAAGAAGGCCATGGCGGAGCTTGATGAGCAGGGAAAGGAGCTGCTGGCGACCAGAGGGGAGGTCGCCCAGCTCAAGCAGGCAGGACAAGCACAGCTCGCAGAGGACCTCCAGAAGCAGAGCACACAGCTCGCAGAGGACCTCAAGAAGCAGCACGCTGCCGTTGTCGCTCGGCTCAAGGAGGAGCAAGCGGCCAGCGTCGATCTGCTCAAGGGCGAGCATGCCGTTGCTGTCACCGGCCTCAAGGAGAACCACGCGGCCGAGGTCGGCCGGCTCGCGGACGACCATCGCAAGGCAGCAGAGCGCGCGGCGGAGCATCACAAGGCCGAGATCGCTAGGCTCCAGGACAAGCACGCGGCCGACGTCGCCCGCGTGAAGGACGCCGCAGACAAGGAGGTGCAGGATACCAAGAAGAGCATCGTGCTCCGCCTCCTCCCGAAACTGGACGTCTCACTGCTGGAACGGCCAAAACTCAAGGGAGATCTCGCTGCTGCCACTGGAACGCCCAAAGATGAAGAGAGAGATCCTGATAAAAGTGCAGATCGATCAGTGGCATCATGAACCTGTAAGTTGTTTGTGATCTTGCAGTTTATGTACATTTTGTGTGTTGCTGTTTTGCGGAGTTTTTTCTCCTTTTGTATTTGGCCAACAACGGGTTATTTTAGCTCCGCCCAACAACTAAATTTTTTTCATGCACTTACACTATCTTCTATCTATATTTACAATGATGTATTCAGTATAATTTCTTGGCCAGAGTGATGTAATTTGGGGATAACACAAGATCTTAGACAAATATATATCAAATTTTCAAAAAAAAAGTTACAAATCTTTTCTATGGATTCCAGATACCAAAGAAAAATATATAAATTCTTCACAAATGTCATCAAATTGTTCACAAACTTATAAATTTACAAATGGAACAACAGACTGGCTTGTACTGTAGGCGACGACGACCCAGGCCAGGCCATCGGTGGTTGCGAGCAGCGCGTACAAGGAAAAGCCGGTTGATGGGAAGACCTAAATCAACCGGTTGATATATAGATGTGTGATTCATATCCTTGTTATGGCACCACGATGTTATTAAGGACTAAATGGTGACTTAGTAGGGCTTCAACCTTTGGATGACAAATTGTTGTAAAAAAAAACCTTTGGATGACAAATTGACAATTGAGGTACTCAGCAATATAATATCATGATTCATGTATGTAATTGCCTCATATAGGATCTTCCAAATGTGTATTATAGTGATTAAACAAAATGGTACAAGGAGAGAAATGGTTATCATTATATCATCATTTCAACCAAAGAAATGTTGAATTTGCAAATTATTTTAATGTCAATGTATATGATCATATCATCTAAGATGACACAATTGTTAGCGGCTATAAAGAGCATACAAACTTTGTAGTGCTCACATACCATTGTGTCAACAGCTCTGTTCCAGCACCATTGACTGAATATTCTGAAGATGAAGTGGCCGCTGCTGTAGCTCGTCCGGCAACAGCTTCTACTGACGACTTCATCAGCCGGCCCAGGAAGGCAAGGCCCAGGAAGGCGAGTACACGCTTCACAGGAGCGGAATGGACCCAGTAGACGCCTGCGTGCGTAAGCAAAGAGGCTGAGCCTCATGTATTAAAGGAGAGGCGAGTGGGAGGAGAAGGACATGACGATTGTAACAGACTTTTTGAACCTCGCTAAAGCACTCACCCTCCATCCGTCTGTTATTGTTCTTTCTTGCTTCCCAATCCAATCCCGATTCTCCCTCAACCCCTCTACTATCTCACAAGTGGTATCAGAGACACCGATCCTCGGATTTCCGTCGTGGGCGCGCACCTTTATTCCATCGATCGATCGATCCACCAGGTGTTGGTAGGTCTAATCTGTCGCCGGTCTGTGAGCTGCAGCCGACGACGGAATTCCATAATTCCAACTCCCAGATCTCGATTTGTGGCGGGTGTTCCCCGATCTGGAGTCCGCTTCCACCGCCGCTCACGACCACTTCACTCGCCTGCAACGCAAGTGCGGTGCCATGGATCCTACGATGAAGCTCCTCCTCGCCGAGCTTGACAAGCGCTTCGTCGCTCAGGACAAGCGCTTCGACAAGCGTTTCGCCGCTCAGGATGCCCGCTTCGACGACCTCAAGACGCAGATCTCCGCCTCGGTCGATGCCTCTTCGTCCCGTCTTCTTCGACGAATGGCGTCCAGAGGTTGAGGGCGTCGTCGATGATCTCAAGCAGGAGGTCACCAAGTTATCCACGCTGAAGATCGAAGTGGGTCGCCTCTCCAAGCACTAGGAGCGCGTCCTCGTCGATTCAACCACTTCAGCACCCGGCGTGTTCGCGTCCACACCAACGTCGCCGAGCGCGGTCATCCCCGACGGCCACCGCGATCTCGCCAGCGACACCAAGCCATCGGCGCGTCCACTGACTGCTCCAGTTGCATCGCCCAAGGGGCACCACGTCGAATTGAGGAACAGGGCGGGGGAATTCGGTGTGGTCACCACCGTAGTTCCACCCCCCGGCAAGGGTATGTCTCCTTGCCATCTTCCCCCTCCTCCTTCCCCGCGTTACCATTACCCTCGTCCACCTCCACCATCACTTACCCCACTTCACCCTTACCCACGTCCACCTCCACCGCCACTTACCCCGCTTCACCCTCATCAGCGTCCAACACCTCATGCACCGCCTCATCCTTGGGAATCAGGATATCAGGGCGGTAGTGGCGGGGGCTCTACCGGCAAACTTCCTAAGGTCCATTTTCCTATATTCGAGGGCGCCTATCCTAAAGCTTGGCTTAAGGATTGTGAAGATTACTTTGATCTTTACTCTGTCGAACATTTCAAGTGGGTTCGGGTTGCTTCTATGCACTGTAAACAGGATGCTGCCCGGTGGAAGGAATCTGTTGAAACCCAACTCCGAACTTGTTCCTGGCAAACCTTTACCCAACTGATCCTTGATCGCTTTGGCCGCAACGAACATGAGATTCTCATTCGGCGCCTCTTCCATATCCACCAGTCCGGCCCAGTTGCCGATTACATTTCTGACTTCTCGAGACTCCTGGATCAGCTTACTGCCTATACTCCTCATCCGGACCCCCTTTACTATACCCAGCGTTTCATCGATGGACTGCGCTATGACATTAAATTTGCTGTACTTATGCAACGCCCTACTTCGCTGGATTCTGCCTGTGTATGTAAGGTCCAAATGGCTAAAGGGGGGGTGAATAGCCTATTTAAAATTCTACAAGCTTCACTAAACAACCACGTTAGTATAAAAGATGGCTAAGCTAATTCTAGCACTAGCTCAACTATACTATGCAAGCCACCTATACAATACTAGAGAAGCAAGGCTATCCACTAAACACAACAACAACAACAAGCTAGATACAAGATGTAATACGAGAGAAGAGCTTCGAGTGATTATACCGCCGTGTAGAGATGAGAAGTACCAATCAATCAATCACACAAGAGAAATCCTCGGGAAGAGAATGACACAAGAATTTATCCCGAGGTTCACTTGCTTCCCGGCAAGCTACTCCTCGTTGTGGCGATGCACCCACTTGTCGGTTCGCGAGCTAATCGACTATCAAGAGTCGAGCCCTCGGCGGGCGCCGCACAACCGCACACAAGATGGGAATCCTCCAAGCCACGAGCTTCACTAGAGTATCCAATTTGCGAACTCCCGCGGGGAAGGATCAAGAACCCCTTACAACACTTTGTGAGGGCTCCAACAATCTCCAATTGCGAGCTCAATCACCTCCGCTGCTCCAAGCCGTCTACCGTGTCGGAAAACACGGAAGAGTAACAAGAAATCCGTAGCAACTCGAAGATCAAGTGCCTCTAGAATGCAACTCTCAAGCAATGCACTTGAGTCTCACTCAATCTCACTCAAGATGTGCAACCAAGCAAAGAGATGAGTGGAGGGGTTGTTCTCTAGTTCAAAGGATGTCTCTAGGTCTCAAAATGTGCAAGAGTTGCCCTCAAACCCCGGACATTCTCTATTTATAGCGAAGGGGTATGCAGCTAGCCGTTACGGACGACGCAGCGAAAATCGCGCTGACCGGACGCTCCGGTCAGGGTGACCGGACGCGTCCGGTCACTACAGGACAAGCGTGAACAGTGCGCGTCAGAACTAGCCGTTGCCGTGACCGGACACACTCAACCGTTTGACCGGACGCGACAGTGCCAGCGTCCGGTCGCGTTCCAGTAAGCTCCCGTCGAGACCGGACGCGTCCGATCGCACGTGACCGGACGCGCCGCGCGTCCGATCAGCACTCCGCTCCTCTGGACGTCTGACCGGACGCTCCGGTTCCGTGAGGGACCAGACGCGCCGGTCGCGCGCTCTCCTTCTGCGCACAGGTGAACTGACCGGACGCGCTGGTCAGTCCAGACCAGCGTCCGGTCACAAACCCTAGCGCCCACGCCGCGTTGAACTGACCGGACGCGTCCGGTCAAACCGAGACCGCGTCCGGTGCAGCGTCCGGTCACTGTTTTTCAGTGAAAACCATTTCGGACTTCCGCCACCTTTTCTCGCCTCCGGCGCAATGGAAAATAGGCATTTCATTTCCTCAAAAACGCCTGAATCCCACGCTCGCACGCTCGGCGGGAGGGAGAGCGAACCCCAAACCCCTTACTACCGCTCAAACACCACCGCCTTCGCAAATGTGCCAACACCACCAAGTGTACACCTCCATGTGCATGTGTGTTAGCATTTCGCAAATATTTTCCAAGGCGTTATGTTAGCTCTCTACTAGATCCTAATGCATATGCTCAAGACATTGATCTAGTGGCACTTGATTCCCGAGCTAACCGTGATTGCCCCTCTTGATAGTCGGCTATGTATCCTAAACCCGGTCAATCACTTCTCTACTCATCTTAGACCGGCAAAAGAAAAATCCTATGGTTATACCTTTGCCTTGCGCTCTTAGATCCTTCTCTTCCACTTGATCATCATGTCCATCATATTATGTGCGTCTCCACCATGATCTTGCTCATCATTTCATGCACCAAATCATGTGGTCTTGTGGCCATCTTTCCATGCCATTTCCACCTCCATCACATGTTGCTTATGCCTAGCTTAATCACACTTGATACAATAGCATTAGCAACTTGGTGTCATTAATTACCAAAACCAAACTTGGGCTTTCAATCTCCCCCTTTTTGGTAATTGATGACAACCATCACAAAGATATGAAATGAAATCAATTTTCAATTTCGATAGTATAAGCTCCCCCTACATATGTGCTACCATGAGTTTGGTTCAATTGTGCACATATGTATGGATTCAAATTTTGGGAGAGTTACTACTATCAAATTGATGCTAAGGTATATAGAATGGACCTTTGAAGCGTGATACCAATCGGAGTTGCCTTTATATACCATCCTTAGCATCAATGTAGCTAGACACCACTTGTAATTCATCACTTGTAAAGATCACAAACACTAAAATACCTCATGAGATCAGCATTATAAGCATAGGTGTCTAGATACCACTTGTAAAGCTACTCTCAATAATTTATCATTCAAGTTCTATTTCTAGCAAACACCGTACAATCATGAATATGAATTTAAGCTTTGCAATGCAAAAATTCATCATGTTAATGCACATACAAATGAAACAAATAATTCATGAGCTTGCTCCCCCTACTTGTGTTCTCAATTTTTAATTGATCCCTTTCCAATGTCATTCTCTCCCCCTTTGCAACTTAACTTTTATCTTTGTGACTTTTCTATCTTTGTGACTTTTCTATCTTTGTGACTTTTCTCTCCCCCTTTGTCAACAATCACCAAAAAGGTGCCAATTTTAGTGAGAGTTAAGTCAATTAATATGAGGGAGTCAAAATTATGGTTCAATCTAGATCACTTGCCTAGAATATGTAATTCGGTTTGATCCAAGGACAAGCTTCTTCACACCTCATAAAGTATAAGGGTTATCTTGACCATGTTGAATTACACATCATGAGCTCATTTTCTAGATTCAACACTAGGTTTGCAAGCCCACAAACATGTCATATGCTACCACTAGATCAATCAAAACACAGAAACAATAGTGGTACCATATATACATCAAAATCATTTGATTTTCATGAATGAGCCTATTTGTCATGCAAATATGTCTATATGTTCTAACCATGTCCTTAGCAAAGTATGAATGATATGCCAAACAACTTTACCTTGCTATGTTGGAGGAGAGGCTTGTCATATAAGAATATGGGGTTGCACTCATTTCAAGTTGGAGAAGTCAAGTATGTTCAATTCATTCTTCAACTTGTAAAATCTTTTCTCATCAAGTGGCTTTGTGAATATGTCGGCTAGTTGATCTTCGGTGCCAATGCTTTCAATGCTAATATCACCCTTTTGTTGATGGTCTCTTATGAAGTGATGCCTTATGTCAATGTGCTTCGTTCTTGAATGTTGAACCGGATTTTGTGTCATCTTGATTGCACTTTCATTGTCACAAAACAACGGAACATTCTTGAATTTTATTCCAAAGTCATTCAAAGTGGCCTTCATCCAAAGCAATTGTGCACAACAACTACCGGCACTAATGTATTCGGCCTCAGCGGTAGATAGTGCAACACTATTTTGTTTCTTTGATGACCATGAAACAAGAGACCTTCCAAGCAATTGACAAGTGCCACTTGTGCTTATTCTATCAATCTTGCATCCACCATAGTCGGAGTCCGAGTATCCAATCAACTCAAAATTAGACCCCTTTGGAAACCATAATCCAACATCATGAGTGCCCTTAAGATATCTCAATATCCTCTTGGTTGCTTTCAAGTGACTTTCTCTAGGTGAAGCTTGATATCTTGCACACTTGCACACACTAAACATCACATCCGGCCTCGAAGCGGTGACATAGAGCAAACTTCCAATCATAGACCGGTATAGCTTTTGATCTACCATGTTGCCACTGGCATCAATGCCCAATTGATCATTTGTGCCCATTGGTGTACTCATTGGCTTAGCATCTTGCAATCCAAACTTCTTGATCATGTCCTTGATGTACTTGCTTTGACTTACAAAAGTGCCATTCTTCATTTGCTTGATTTGAAGTCCAAGGAAGTAACTAAGCTCTCCAATCATAGACATCTCAAACTCTTTTGCCATCATATTTCCAAACTCTTCACAAAAATCTTGATTGGTTGATCCAAAAATGATATCATCCACATAGATTTGTAACACAAATAAGTCATTTCCAAGCTTCTTGGTGAAGAGAGTGGTGTCAACCTTTCCCATCTTAAACCCTTTAGAGAGAAGAAAGTCCCTCAACCTCTCATACCATGCTCTAGGTGCTTGCTTCAAACCATACAATGCCTTCTTTAGCTTGAAAACATGGTTGGGCTTCTTGTCATCTTCAAAACCGGGAGGTTGCTCAACATAAACTTCTTCATTGATGTAGCCATTGAGAAATGCACTTTTGACATCCATTTGATAGAGCTTGATGTTGTGTGCACAAGCATATGCTAATAAGATTCTAATTGCCTCCAATCTTGCAACCGGTGCATATGTTTCTCCAAAGTCAAGACCTTCAACTTGAGTATATCCTTGTGCTACCAATCTTGCTTTGTTTCTCACAACTACACCATCTTGATCTTGCTTGTTTCTAAAGACCCACTTAGTACCAATCACATTGTAGTTCTTCGGCCTTTCAACAAGTTCCCAAACTTGATTTCTAGTGAAGTTGTTTAGCTCTTCATGCATGGCATTTACCCAATCGGAATCCTTCAATGCATCTTCTATTTTCTTAGGTTCTTCAAGTGACACAAATGAATAGTGCTTACAAAAGGATGCTAATCTTGATCTAGTTTGAACACCACTTTGAATTCCACCAATGATTTGGTCCAATGGATGATCTCTTGCAATGCTAGTAGGTTGAAGTATTGGGAGTTGATTGCTTCCACTTGTTTAACCTTGAACTTGAGCTTCATCATGAGTACCACTAGAGCTTGCTTGATTTGTATCAATTTGCACATTTTGGTTGATCACATGAGTATCATCATCATCAACTTGCCTTGGCCTAACATCACCAATGTCCATGTTCTTCATTGCATTTGACAATTGATCTCCTCTCACATCATCAAGGTTTTGAGCTTCATTTTGAGACCCTTGTGTTTCATCAAACTCAACATCATGAACTTCTTCCAATGTGCCATTTGTGAGATTCCAAACTCTATATGCTTTGCTTGTGGTAGAATAACCAAGTAAGAACCCTTCATCACATTTCTTTTCAAACTTGCTCAATCTAGTGCCTTTCTTGAGAATATAGCATTTGCAACCAAACACTCTAAAGTATGCAATGTTGGGCTTTCTTCCATTCAATAGCTCATATGGTGTCTTCCCAAGCTTCCCATGGCAATAGAGATGATTGCTACAATAGCAAGCCGTGTTGATAGCTTCACTCCAAAATGAACGACTCACATTGTATTCACTAAGCATTGATCTAGCCATGTCAATCAAAGTTCTATTTTTCCTTTCAACTACACCATTGGATTGAGGAGTGTATGTTGGAGAGAATTGATGTCCAATACCAAGATCATCACATAAATCTTCAATTCTTGTGTTCTTGAACTCACTACCATTGTCACTTCTAATCTTTTTTATGGTAGTCTCAAACTCATTTTGCACTCTCTTGACAAAAGACTTGAATAGATCATAAACATCACTCTTATCAAAGAGAAAGAACACCCAAGTGTATCTACTGTAGTCATCCACTATCACAAAACCATACTTGTTGCCACCAATGCTAGTGTATGTTGTTGGCCCAAACAAGTCCATGTGCAATAGCTCAAATGACTTTGATGTGCTCATTTCACTCTTACTAGGATGTATATTTCCAACTTGTTTGCCGGCTTGACAAGCACTACATGGTTTATCCTTTTCAAAAGTTACATCTTTCAAGCCTCTAACTAAGTCATGCCTCAAAAGTTTGTTCAATTGTTTTATTCCGACATGACCAAGCCTTCTATGCCACAACCATCCCATACTAGATTTGCTAAGCAAGCATGATGTCAATTGTGTCTCACTATCATTGAAGTCAACCAAGTATAAGCTACCATGTCTAAATCCTTTGAATATCAAATTTGATCCATCAACACTTATGACTTCAACATCATCACTACCAAATATGCACTTAAAGCCAAGATCACAAAGTTGTGCTACCGACAAAAGATTGAAATCCAAGCTTTCAACTAGCAACACATTTGATATGCTCATGTCATTTGAGATAGCAATTTTACCAAGCCCCTTGACCTTGCCTTTCTTGTTGTTGCCGAAAGTGATAGCATCAAAACCACCATTTTGACTTGTATCAATAGATTTGAACATACAAGAATCCCCGGTCATATGTTGAGTGCACCCACTATCAAGCACCCAATGCCTTCCTCCGGCTTTGTAATTGTCCTACAAGATAAGATCAATTATTTTTAGGTACCCAAACTTGTTTGGGTCCTCCAAGGTTAGTGACCAAGCTCTTTGGTACCCAAATGGCTTTCTTCTTTGAGCCCATCCATGGAGCACCAATGAACTTAGCATGAACACCATTTGTACCCTTGGTAAGTATATAGAAAGAATCAAACTTAATTGAGGATACATTAGCATTGGATTTCTTGTTCATGCAATGTTGCTCTATGTGACCAACTTGCTTGCAACTTTTGCAATAGCTACCATTGTTCTTCACAAAACGAGTCTTGTGAGGAGCAAAAGCGGCCTTGCCTTTCTTGGGGTTATAGCCCAATCCCTCTTTGTAGAGAGAAGCTCTTTGGCTACCCAAGCACATAAGCAAGCGGTCCTCACCACCATAAGCCTTGGCTAAGGTGTGATTGAGCTCTTTTACCTCTTTCTTGAGATTTTCATTCTCAACTATTAGTGTGGAATCACAAGTGAAACCGTCACTACTAGATGAGGATGATGTAGATGAGCTACATGAAGGGTTAGTGGGAGCAACAATAATAGGCTTATGACAAGATTCATCAATTATATCACAAGATATGCCTATGTTGCAAGTTTTAGCTTTCTCAACATTAGTTGGCATGTTTTCACATTTTTCAACTAGAGAGGAATGAGCTTCTTCAAGCTTAGTGTGAGACTTTTGAAGCTTCTTATGGTCTACCTTTAGACTCTCATAAGATGCCCTAAGCTCATCAAGTTCTTGCATAAGGTTTTTCTTTTCCTTACGCAAGCCCTTGCACTCCTTTCTAGATTATTTAAAATGTTGAGTGCAATCTTCTAGCATAGTGATTAGTTCATCTTTAGTGAATTCTTCTTCATCACTATCACTATCATGATCACTCTCATCATCGGATGATACCTTAGCGGCCTTAGCCATGAAGCACGATGGAGTGTCGAAGAGGGAGACCTTCTCTTGAATAGCAATGCTAGCATGTCCCTTCTTCTTGCTCTTGTTGTCGTCCTCATCATCACTTGAGGAATCATCACTATCCCATGTAGCAACATGAGAATCATTCTTCTTCTTATGAGAGCTCTCCTTCTTTTCTTGCTTCTTCTTTTGCTTCTTCCTCTCCTTCTTGATAGCATCTTCATCATCACTATCATAAGGACACTTTGCAATAAGATGGTCCTTGCTATGGCATCTAAAGCATCTCATGGTATGCTCATTCTTCTTGGATGAGTTCTTCCTCCTCCTTGCATGATAGCCCTTCTTCTTCATGAATTTGCCAAATTGCTTGACAAAAAGAGCCATCTTCTCATCAATGTCATCACTATCACAAGAGCTTGAGTCTTCATCACTTGATGATTCAATCTTGGATTTGCCCTTGGATGTGGTGGCTTTGAATGCCACACTCTTCTTCTTCTCATCATCCTTCTTCTCACTTTCCTTCTTCTTCTTTTTGACCAACTCCTCTTTCTCATCATCTTCTCTATATGAATCATCGGTCATCACTTCTTGGAATACTTGTTGAGGTGTTGAATCTTTTAAGGTTGTCCTCACAAGCACAGTGATCAATGTGTCAAACCTCTTGGACAAGCTTCTTAAGAACTTCATAGAGAATTGGTTGTCCTTGACCTCCTCACCAAGTGCCTTGAGCTCATTGACAATGACTTGCAACCGATGAAACATTTCTGGTACACTCTCATCATCTTGCATCTTGAAACTTGAAAATTTTTCTTGCAAGATATACGCTTTAGCGGTCTTTGTGCCTTCGGTGCCCTCAAATGTTTCTTCTAGCTTGGCCCAAGCATCATGAGCAATTTCAATGTTCTTCACTTGCTCAAATGTCTTGTCATCTAATGCCTCATGAAGAGCACTAATGGCAATGTCATTGCATTGGAGCTTCTTCTCTTCCACCGGTGTAGGTGCTTCCGGATTAGCAACCTCAAATTTTGTTTCGGTGACCTTCCACACTTCTCTATTGATTGACTTGAGGTGTGCGGTCATCTTAACCTTCCAATATGCATAATTTGTGCCATCAAAGTGAGGTGCCTTCTTGGTGTTGTTGATGTGCAAGCTTAATTGAGCCATTTCTTTTTCACCGTAGGTTGTTAAGCCTCAAATAAACGGTGCCTTGGCTCCGATACCACTTGTAAGGTCCAAATGGCTAGAGGGGGGGTGAATAGCCTATTTAAAATTCTACAAGCTTCACTAAACAACCACGTTAGTATAAAAGATGGCTAAGCTAATTCTAGCACTAGCTCAACTATACTATGCAAGCCACCTATACAATACTAGAGAAGCAAGGCTATCCACTAAACACAACAACAACAAGAAGCCAGATACAAGATGTAATACGAGAGAAGAGCTTCGAGTGATTATACCGCCGTGTAGAGATGAGAAGTACCAATCAATCAATCACACAAGAGAAATCCTCGGGAAGAGAATGACACAAGAATTTATCCCGAGGTTCACTTGCTTCCCGGCAAGCTACTCCTCGTTGTGGCGATGCACCCACTTGTCGGTTCGCGAGCTAATCGACTATCAAGAGTCGAGCCCTCGGCGGGCACCGCACAACCGCACACAAGATGGGAATCCTCCAAGCCACGAGCTTCACTAGAGTATCCAATTTGCGAACTCCCGCGGGGAAGGATCAAGAACCCCTTACAACACTTGGTGAGGGCTCCAACAATCTCCAATTGCGAGCTCAATCACCTCCGCTGCTCCAAGCCGTCTACCGTGTCGGGAAACACAGAAGAGTAACAAGAAATCCGCAGCAACTCGAAGATCAAGTGCCTCTAGAATGCAACTCTCAAGCAATGCACTTGAGTCTCACTCAATCTCACTCAAGATGTGCAACCAAGCAAAGAGATGAGTGGAGGGGTTGTTCTCTAGCTCAAAGGATGTCTCTAGGTCTCAAAATGTGCAAGAGTTGCCCTCAAACCCCGGACATCCTCTATTTATAGCGAAGGGGTATGCAGCTAGCCGTTACGGACGACGCAGCGAAAATCGCGCTGACCGGACGCTCCGGTCAGGGTGACCGGACGCGTCCGGTCACTACAGGACTAGCGTGAACAGTGCGCGTCAGAACTAGCCGTTGCCGTGACCGGACGCACTCAACCGTTTGACCGGACGCGACAGTGCCAGCGTCCGGTCGCGTTCCAGTAAGCTCCCGTCGAGACCGGACGCGTCCGATCGCACGTGACCGGACGCGCCGCGCGTCCGATCAGCACTCCGCTCCTCTGGACGTCTGACCGGACGCTCCGGTTCCGTGAGGGACCGGACGCGCCGATCGCGCGCTCTCCTTCTGCGCACAGGTGAACTGACCAGATGCGCTGGTCAGTCCAGACCAGCGTCCGGTCACAAACCCTAGCGCCCACGCCGCGTTGAACTGACCGGACGCGTCCGGTCAAACCGAGACCGCGTCCGGTGCAGCGTCCGGTCACTGTTTTTCAGTGAAAACCATTTCGGACTTCCGCCACCTTTTCTCGCCTCCGGCGCAATAGAAAATAGGCATTTCATTTCCTCAAAAACGCCTGAATCCCACGCTCGCACGCTCGGCGGGAGGGAGAGCGAACCCCAAACCCCTTACTACCGCTCAAACACCACCGCCTTCGCAAATGTGCCAACACCACCAAGTGTACACCTCCATGTGCATGTGTGTTAGCATTTCGCAAATATTTTCCAAGGCGTTATGTTAGCTCTCTACTAGATCCTAATGCATATGCTCAAGACATTGATCTAGTGGCACTTGATTCCCGAGCTAACCGTGATTGCCCCTCTTGATAGTCGGCTATGTATCCTAAACCCGGTCAATCACTTCTCTACTCATCTTAGACCGGCAAAAGAAAAATCCTATGGTTATACCTTTGCCTTGCGCTCTTAGATCCTTCTCTTCCACTTGATCATCATGTCCATCATATTATGTGCGTCTCCACCATGATCTTGCTCATCATTTCATGCACCAAATCATGTGGTCTTGTGGCCATCTTTCCATGCCATTTCCACCTCCATCACATGTTGCTTATGCCTAGCTTAATCACACTTGATACAATAGCATTAGCAACTTGGTGTCATTAATTACCAAAACCAAACTTGGGCTTTCAGTGTACTTGCTCAGTTGCAGGAGGAGGTCCTCGGTGAGAGCCGTCGTGCTCCACGCCGCTTTGATCGTGCTCCACTGACGGGTGTCATGCCACTACCTGCCCCACCACTGAAGCCTGGTGCCATTGAAGACAGGCGCGTTGCTGCACCTTCTTCCTAGCACAATGCCGTCGACAAGTACCGCGATCTCCGCGCTCAACGTCATGCTCAAGGCCTCTGCGTTCGTTGTGCTGCTAAGTGGAGCCGCGATCACAAGTGCCCAGATCTTGTGCAACTTCATATTGTCCAGGAGCTCTGTGATCTTTTTCCAGAAGGAGATGATGATGAGAGTACGCCACGCCCTCCTTCTCCTAGTAATTCTCAACTCATGGCTCACCTCTCCGTTACCGTAGCTGCCGGGGCACCTGCTCCCAAAACTCTGTGCTTTGCTGGTACCTTGCAGGGTCACCCAATTTCTATCCTGGTGGATTCGGGCAGCTCCCACACCTTTTTGAGCACCAAGATTGGTTCGTCGTTGCCTCATCTCCAACCACTTCAACCAACCTTGGCTGTTCAAGTGGCTAATGGCGAGATATTGCAGTGTACACAGCATCTCCCTCAAGCTCTCTGGTCAGTTCAGGGCTGCAATTTCACTACTGATCTGAAGCTTCTGCCACTTCAGTCCTACGACATGATATTGGGACTTGATTGGCTTTCGAGTTTTAGTCCAATGCATATCCACTGGCAGCAGAAATGGGTGGCTATACCATATAACGGAACAACCGCTGTACTGGTGGGTGACGCACCTGAGTTGCCTCCCGGGACCGTTCTGCAGTTATCCTTGCTTCAGTCTGCTCCTCTGTGTCAGTCCAGCACCTCTAAGCAGCTGCCACCCCGATTTTCGGAATTGTTGACTGAGTTTGATCACTTGTTTCAACCGCCCACTGATCTGCCACCACAGCGGGACTGCGACCATTCGATTCCATTGATTGCCGGGGCTCATCCAGTCTTCATTCGACCCTATCGCTACGCTCCACTATTGAAAACCAAAATCGAGCGTCAGGTGGCCGAGATGTTAGACCAGGGCATTATTCAGAAGAGTTCTAGCCCCTTTTCTTCACCGGTCCTCTTGGTCAAGAAGAAAGACAACTCATGGAGGTTTTGTGTTGATTACCGCCACTTGAACGCCATCACCAAGAAAGGCAAATATCATGTACCTATTATTGATGAGCTCTTGGATGAATTATCTGGTGCTGCTTTCTTCACCAGTTTGGACTTGCAAGCCGGGTTCCACCAAATTCGGATGAAAGAAAGCGAAGAATATAAAACGGCCTTCCAAACTCATTTCGGCCAATATGAATTCCGAGTTATGGCATTTGGTTTGACAGGGGCACCGGGCTCATTTCAGGATACAATGAACACCACTCTGGCACCTTGCCTTTGCCGGTTTGTTTTAGTCTTCTTTGATGACATCCTGGTTTACAGCCCCGATTTGACAACCCATTTGGACCATCTCCGAACAGTCTTTCTGTTGCTCTCTAAGGACCAGTGGAAGTTGAAATTGTCCAAATGTACATTTGCCCAACAACAGCTTGTCTATCTTGGCCACGTCATCAGTAGTGCCGGTGTCAGCACTGATCCCTCCAAGATTGCTGCCATAGCTAACTGGCCGGTGCCAACTTCTGCTAAAGAGTTGCGTGGATTTCTTGGCTTGGCAGGGTACTACCGTAAATTTGTGCATCACTTTGGGCTCCTCGCCAAACCCCTGACGACCTTACTGAAGAAGCACAGTTTGTTTGTGTGGACTGCTGACCACGACACTGCCTTTCAGAATTTGAAAACAGCCCTCTGTCAGTCCCCAGTGCTTGCGCTTCCCAACTTCACCCGCCCGTTCTGCATCGAGACAGACGCTTCCGATCTCGGTATCGGGGCGGTCCTAATGCAGGATGGCCATCCGTTGGCGTACCTCAGCAAATCCCTTGGTCCACGGTTCCGCGGCCTTTCAACCTACGAAAAGGAATATATGGCGATTCTGCTCGCAGTGCAGTCTTGGCGTTCTTATCTGCAATTTTAGGAGTTCATCATTCTGACTGACCAAAAGAGCCTGACACAGTTAAGCGATCAACGCCTCCACACTACTTGGCAGCAGAAGGTCTTCTCCAAACTGGTTGGCCTCCAGTACCGTATCATGTACCGTAAGGGCATCGAGAACCGTGCCGCTGATGCTCTGTCTTGACATCCCAGTCCCCCGACGATCTGTGCAGCAGTCTCTTCTCTGGTTCCCTCCTGGATTGCCTCTGTTACCGCTACCTATGACAAGGATCCCTTCGTCCAGGAGCTCATTGCCAAGCTCGCAGTCCACTCTGCAGCCGTGCCTCACTTTACCCTACAAGCTGGTGTGCTTCGTTATCGCAATCATATTTGGGTGGGCTCTGATTCTGCCATTCAGCTTCGTCTCATGCAAGAGTTTCATAGCAGTGCTTGGGGGGGTCATTCTGGCTTTCCAGTGACTTTTGCTAAACTAAAGCGTTATTTTGCTTGGAAAGGGATGAAAACTTCAGTTAAGCAATTCGTCCAGTCTTGTTCAGTCTGCCAGCAGTCCAAGCCCGATCGATCCAAGTCACCTGGGCTCTTGCATCCGATACCGGTACCTGACAGCGCCTGGCAAACCATATCCATGGACTTCATCGAAGGCCTTCCACTGTCCAGCCGGTACAATTGCATTCTCGTGGTTGTTGATTTGTTCACTAAATATGGCCATTTCATCCCCTTGCGTCATCCTTTTACTGCGGCAAGTCTTTCTGGATAATATATACCGTCTGCATGGCCTGCCCTTGTCAATGATTTCTGACCGAGACCGGATTTTCACCAGCCGTTTTTGGTCCGAGCTTTTCAAGCTTGCTGGTGTGCAACTTTGCCGCAGTACCGCTTACCACCCACAGTCCGATGGTCAAAGTGAGCGCTTGAATCAGTGTTTGGAAACATATTTACGCTGCTTCGTGCACGCTTGCCCAGCCAAGTGGAGCAAATGGTTGGCTACTGCAAAATTTTGGTACAATTCTTCTGAACATTCCGCTATTGGCCGTTCCCCATTCGAAGCTCTCTATGGGTATTCTCCTCGTCTGCTGGCTGTCCCTCCTATTGTTGAGACTGCACCTGCCTCGGAGCTGATGGGTTGGTCTTCTGATCGCTCCTGGATGGATGAACTTATTCAGAGCCACCTCTATCGGGCCAAGCACCGAATGAAGAAGCAGGCCGACCTCCATTGCTCTGAACGTTCATTTGCTGTTGGGGATTCTGTTTACCTGAAGCTTCAACCGTATGTGCAGACATCTTTGGCTCCACGGTCCCACCAGAAGCTTGCCTTCCGCTTCTTCGGACCCTTCCGTATCACCGACCGCATTGGTACTGTGGCCTACAGGTTGGATTTGCCTCCACATTCTGCCATCCACCCTGTTTTTCACGTGTCTCAACTCAAGTTGGCAGTGGGCGCTGGCCATCAGGTGACTCCTACCCTGCCTTCTGATTTTGCATTACGTCTAACTCCTGAGAAAGTGCTTCAGACTCGCTCTGTTGTCCGTGGATCCCATGCTGTCCAACAAGTGCTCATCAAATGGAACAACCTGCCAAGCTCACTTGCGACCTGGGAAGATTATGAGGCATTGCGTCAAGAGTTCCCACGGGCCACTGCTTGGGGACAAGCAGCAACCAAAGGAGGAGGGGATGTCAACAGCTTTGTTCCAGCACCATTGACTGAATATTCTGAAGATGAAGTGGCCGCTGCTGTAGCTCGTCCGGCAACAGCTTCTACTGACGACTCCATCAGCCGGCCCAGGAAGGCAAGGCCCAGGAAGGCGAGTACACGCTTCACAGGAGCGGAATGGACCCAGTAGACGCCTGCGTGCATAAGCAAAGAGGCTGAGCCTCATGTATTAAAGGAGAGGCGAGTGGGAGGAGAAGGACATGACGATTGTAACAGACTTTTTGAACCTCGCTAAAGCACTCACCCTCCATCCGTCTGTTATTGTTCTTTCTTGCTTCCCAATCCAATCCCGATTCTCCCTCAACCCCTCTACTATCTCACACATTGGCAATATATTTGATTTGCATTGGTTTCATAGATGCAAAATTGCTAATCATGAAACCTCTCACTCAACTCTAGTATTAGTTCTGAGAAACCTGTCACTTCTAATTGAAGTGCCTAGTATTTGTATTTTTTATCTGAACAAAATAGAACACAGACATATATATACATGTCTAACCAGTACTAAGCTGGCAGATCTCTCTCTCAAATCAAAATTCAATTACTCTGCCTGATGCTCGAAAAAAAATACTCTGCCTGAGCTGTTGTTGAGTATGGACTGCTGTTGTGGGTTACTGTCACAATTTTCTTAGTTTGTTGCAAAAGCCTGGCAATCATCAAACTATGAGCTACTCCCTCTGTCCCTATTTCAGTGTCGTTTTAGCCTTCACTGAGGTACATGCAAGATTCCTTGGATTTGGACGGAAGCTGAACCAGATGCATGCATGATGCTTTGAATGGGGACAAGCAGGAGCAGAGCTACAACGACTCTGAAATGGGGACAGAGGGAGTACATATTAGTAGACTAACATTTTATTTTATTTCATTTTATTTTGGATTATGAATCAGCTCTACATGGCAGTTCCATATTTTGTTGATGGCCTTCCATCGTCAAGAGGTTGAGTTCCTAAAGGCTAGCACGAGAATTCAATCCTGTTCTAAGACTACCCGTAGTGGGTATTCTAAAACGATACTCTAAAGTTTTAGAGTATGAATATAGAGTAAAAATTACTGCACTGGGTACTCTAAAACGATACTCTATCCTTTCTCTCACTCTATATTTAGAGTAGTATTGTACTTACTCTGTACTCTATAATGACGGCCCCACTAGCTAAACAAAGGAAAAAATGTTATAACTCACAAACCAAAAATTCAAATTAAATTTCGATTTCACCATTAAATTCGTCTCAATAAATCCTTCAAAACTATATCACACATGGATATATTTAGATAAAGTGACAAGTGGGTCCCACAGTGGATAAAGTGGATAGAGGATGATATAGAGGATGGATGGGTGCGGAAGAATTGAGTATAGAGGAGAGAATCTTGCTGACTAGGACGTATAGATGATGAATATAGAGGTCCATGAGTGCGGGTAGTCTAAGGAAGTATATGGTGACTGAACCTACCTACGTAGTGAAGATGATTTTTGGCATGGCCATGGTGTGGTTACTTTTGGGATTGCATGTCATCAGTTTGGTACGTTCTTCTCTAGTACTAGTAGTATGTATATAGGGCGAGGTTGACTCATAGTCTTTTGCTTGCTTAGTTTCAAACTGTCTGGTGCTGAATCAGGCAGGGCAACTAACATGTCATCTTCTCTAGCTAAAAATACTGCAACTCCCCAAACCTTCCCCTCATCTAGTTTGATGAAACAAAAACTCTGTACCTTGCTGTTGTTTGATGATAACGGAAATGGGGTGGAGGATTGGGATGATGAGTGGTGCCTGATCTTGCAACACTACCACTCTGGGCAGCGTGAAGGGTTTCCCCATTTGCCGTGATGGACACTCAGACTGAAACATGTATCAAATTAAACCTATGTCTGGGCGGCTCGGGCGGCTCCCCCAGCACCTCTCCCCAGGCCACCTCGTACGAGCGCTACCTCCGCCGTCGCCGGAGCTGCTGCCTGGGGCTCGGCACGCAGCGAGGACGGCGACGGCGGGGCCTCCTCTCCGCCTTCCCCAACTTCCAGCCCCCACCCCACCGTCCGTTCTCCTCCCCTCCTCTTTCTTCTTCAGTTCTTCCTCGGTGACTTCAACTTGGGTTTGCTTGGCCGGCGACCAGATCCGCGTGAGGTCGGCCGGATTCGTGCAGGGGACGGCCGGATCTCCTTCTTCCTTGCTGGATCTGTCCGTTTTCGGTGGTGGGTGGGGTGGTGCGGCGGCTCCTCTTTGTGGCCGTGCTTTTCTCCGGGAAGACGGCAACGAAGAGGCAGGCCGGCCTCATCCTAGCCGGGGCGGGCGGATCCGGTGACCCAACGCCCGGATCTCCCCATGGCAATGGCGACGAGGCCAGAGGTAGGCCGTGGTCTGCTCTCCGGCGCTCCGTCTGGGGAGGCTATGGGTCCCGGCGGCTGTGGGGCCGGCGGAGGCTGCTGGAGGCCGTGCGCGGCGTGGTTGATGCGGGGCTGGCTCGGCAGAGGTTGGGACGGTGGTGGGCTGGGCGACTGGGGCTTCTTCTGATCCCGGCCCTCTTCTCCCCGCCATCTGCCTGCCCTCTTTCTCGGGTTGGCTTCTGTGGCGGAGCTGGCCGGATCTGCGTGCTACTGGACGGCTTTGCCGTTTCCGGCGGCCGGTGAACTCTCCGACGGGCTTCTCCCTGCGCTTCTCCTAGCCGTCGCCTCTAGGGGCGATGGCCGGGCGGGGCTGCCGCTGATCCTACACCGCACCCTGCCTCCCTAGTAGGGTTCGGTCTCTGACTGTGACGGTGTGGAGGTTGCTCGAGGAGTCGAGGTCGGGGCGAAAGCTTGGACGACGACGTCTGTGGACGTCGTTTCCTCCTTGGAGGCGTCCTTTCCTACCTCTCCTTCAGTCGTACTGGATGGTGCAGGTGAAAACCTTCCCTTGGCGGGCTACATTGTCGGCGTTTTTAGCGTCGTTTCCTCCTTGGAGGCATTGTTAGGCGTTCCAGTTCCGCGGCGTCTGGCCAATGGTGGCATCCCAAGCTGTGGTCGTCGTGTTTTTTCAGTCCTTTTAGTTGTTTAGTTGAGTTGTTAGTTGGGTCGATTCGACCATTTTAGAGCACGCAGTGGCGTGAGTAGTTGGTTGTCCAGTTGTTGTATCAAAGTTGTTTAGGATGAGTGATGCACTCTCCTCAATTGTATGGTTTTTGGGTCCAGTTTCCATTCAAAAAACTGGGCGGACATTTGCCTTTTTTTTCTTTCTTCGTCTAATAGAAAACGCGGCAAAGCTTTTGCCGTCCTTTCTAAAAAAAATAAAGAAATAAAAAAGATGATATAGATGGCTAAGAAAGATTGAACAATGCCTACCCTTTTAAGCAAATTATCACATTGTACTTTTGATTCTCAAGTCACTGGAGATTTCTGTACCGGTGAAACACAATGCGAGCTGCTGGTTTCACTTGTCCAATCCTTACATAAGTCATTGGTACTATGGTACTTGATGAATGGATCCTTGATTTGTTCGACCCATATTTCTAAAATCACATGCAAGTCCAGCTAGACTTGTTTGTGATGTGGCCACTGATGAGATATGTCTTTCGAACTTATGCCTTTGTGTTAAGTAGAACTAATTGATGAAGCCATTTTGCTGTGATTGTCACTCTTAGTTATGCATTAGGGAAAGCTTTGTCACATGTTCAAGTGCTTCAAGCACATCTATATATCATTCTGCAGGGGATTGTACATCGAAGGCATATGATTTTTTTTGCTAGTGGTATGCATTTTCTTAGCGGTCAGAGGCCGTCATGTTAAATTCTCATTAAATTATGTGGATTCTCCACTCCACGCCATCTAGGCATAGACAATTAGCCTTTCAATGAGCAACATTTCTCGCCAGCTTGTAACCTTCGGCAAATTGAAGTAGCTTTACAGCTTTATTATATTTTAAGAAACTAGGTTAATGCCCGTGCGTTGCAACGGAAACATAAATTACCAAGATAACATATGTATGAGCGTGTGTTATACTGTTAGATAAAATAGATACTGCAATCGCGATGTTCCAATCAATACATGTTTCACGATACATGTTTTACAATATACTGTACAATTAAGAATCTAATATCTCAATAGTTCGACCAGGAGATGTGCTTTGCATGGACACCAAGATGCAATTGGTCACCAATCAAAGATGACCCAGAAGATTTTCAAGTCCAAGATGCAGCGTCTGACTTCTTACACGCAGATGGCTCAAGCAATAATAGTTTGAAGGATCCTGCATATAAGTTGTTTGTTAATTTTTAAAGGTAAAGTACAATTGATATATATTGAAAAATGTATGTATCGACGTATGATGTATTACCTCTTTCATAGAGTTAGAACTTCTTTATATACGATATTCTTTGTGAATATATCTTTTGTCGCTTTCTTCTTCTCCTTCCCTTTTCCTTTCCCCTTGCTCACGTCCTTCTCAGCAGGCGGCACGGTCAGGATCCTAATGTTTGATCTTGCCGTGGCTCTTGATAGCGCTACGTACAATTGGCCGTGCGAGAACACTGGTTCCGGCAAGTATACCCCGACGTTAGGGATAGTTTGCCCCTGTGCTTTGTTAACGGTCATTGCGAAGCTGAGCCGAATAGGAAACTGCTTTCGCTTAAATTGGAAAGGGAACATCTCATCGTCCGACGGGCATAAGGGTATGCGAGGCAGAAAAACTCGCTTTCCAGCATGCTGCCCCAACACAATTTCTGCGTCTATGGTATTCTTTTGAAACCCCCGTATAATAAGCCTGGTACCATTACAAAGTCCGTTAGCAGGGTCAATGTTCCTAAGCAATATGACCAGGCAACCAATCTTCAACTTTAACACATGTGGCGGTAGACCATTGGGTGTCAAAGTGTTAAGGAATTCCTCAGGGTAGTAGTTGTGTGGATCATCCACTGCACAGTCAAAGCTATGGTACACCATCTCATCTCCATGGAAACGACCTATCATCTTCATATTAATCATATCAACCCACTCATTCCGCGTTGATAATATCGCTCGAGAGGTGATATAATCTTTGCTTGACATATTTGCATTGAGGTTAGGGAATATGCCATCAATTAGTGTATCAAGATCCATATCTTCCCCGGTGTGTGGTACGCATATATCATGAGGAAGACGGATTTCATCATCGCCATTCGCCTCCTCAGAACCTCCACCGACGCGCAACAAGTATTCTGCAAACCAGGAGTCGCTCTTTGCCCTCATGTTCTGCACCAATTTTAGATGTCGCATGGAATCCCAAAGGTATGACATCCGCAGTGAGGCACCGACTACCTGAGCCCTCGACCCTCTTCGAACAACTGGGAGAACCTGTCTGAAATCTCCACCAAACACCATAGTCTTCCCCCCAAATGGCAGGTTAGGACGGTCCATGATATCACGAAGGCTGTTGTCTAACGCCTCGACACCTTGCCTCTTCATCATTGTCACCTCATCCCAAATAATGAGGGATGCGGTTCGAAGTAGCTTGGCGGTACCACTCTGTTTCGTGAAGCTACAAAAAGCACCATCATCGATGGTGAGGGGAATCTTGAAGCGTGAGTGTGCGGTTCTACCACCAGACATTATTGAGGCTGCGACACCAGATGAAGCTATTGCCACAGCAATCTTTTTTTGACTACGTATAGTAGCGAGAAGGGCTTTGTACAGATAAGTCTTTCCGGTCCCGCCAGGACCATCCACAAAGAAGAGACCCCCATGTTCAGTATCAACAGTAGACATAATCTCATCGTACGCAGCCCGCTGCTCCACATTAAGGGTGTTTGAAAGAGCCACGTCATCCTCGTTAGCCTCAATGCTAGCCTCCTCAAAAATCTCTCTGGGAATATCATGAGAGGCATCATACGTGTCGTCAATATCAGGAAGTGGGTACATCTTTATATCCTTCTGCATTGATTGTAGTAATTTTCGAATATCTATGAGGACCATCTGCTCCACCATGAAGGTGGATTGATTATTGCGCTTGTAGTCCTCTGACATTGCCTCCTTGTGTTTCTCCCACAGTCCAAACACATCACTGGGCTCACAAAATACTAATATTGTTGCAAAGAGCCTTCGCAGAGCATATGGCATCATCCAATCGGTTGCCTCAGCGAGACTCTCGTTCAGTGTGTTGTCCTCTTCAATTAGGCCCCTTTTTTCTGCAGCTTCACGGAAGGTTGGTAGGATTTTGCCATCCACTGTCCTTAGACACTCAAAGGAGGTTGCACCTGCCACGTGGTTCAGGAGAACCCTAAGATAGTAGCGCTCTCCCTCGGCTGGATTGGCAGACACGATTCTTCCAATTTGTCGTAATGTATCACGACGTACCCTATTTTGCCAAAATTTGCCCTGTGCTTGCCACGTATAGAACTCGGGAAAGTCCCGGTACAATATACCTCGAGCTGTTTCATCTGTCCTGTTCTTCTCAAAGTACGCTGTAAGCATTGACTTGTCAGCACCTGGACGATCAAGCACTCGTCGAATCCCCTCACGCCGGTGAAATGACACCATGTGCATGTCTGGAAGATGTAGTTGTAATGACAAAATAGAAGGGTACCTATCACTTAGATCAAACCCGTATATCCTCCACAAGGCTTCTGGGGGGTTACCCATCTAGCATCTCTGTACTGCTTGATCTCATCAACGTTCCCTTCACTATCCTCCTTGTCAGCCTCTCTTACAGCCACAGATGCCCGGTCATGACCCTTGTAAATGTACTTAAATAGATACTTGACTGCCTTGATGCTCCCACATGCCTCAACATTGATGTGGCAGTTGAACAGACAAAGGAGATACGGGTTGTAAGGCACGACCCATCTGTTGTCAAGCTCGTGTCCACGAACCTTTTCTTTTTGGCCATCTTCACGTCGTCTGTAAACTGGATATGAATCCTTTCCCTGTACTGTGATGTCACAGAAAGGTCTAGGGTAACGATTCTTACAGGAATCACGACCCTTTGTGCATGGACAATCACGATTAAGCACTCCGCAAGGGCCATGCATCATATGTTTGGTAACCATTTTGTACAAAACTGGGTACTTCTTCTTGTTCGGGAGCTCAGCTGAGATTAGGCGATCATACTGCTCTGGGCATGTGATCTTGTACTTCCTATCCATGATTAGCAAAAAATGTGCATGCGGCAGACCCCTTTTCTAGAACTCCACAACATAAACATGCGCCCGCACCTTTCCAAGGATATCCTTTTTTAGTAGCCTATCCTTTAGCTCTTGTAGTTTTGCTCTAAAGACCCGAACAACGAGATCTGGACGATCCTGTGGTGTCTGGCCAGGGTAGAGTTCGCGCTTAATCTCATCCCAATTTGGGTTACACGTCATAGTGAGAAAGATGTCCGGTTTACCAAACCTCCGTACCAGAGCCATGGCATCCATGTACCGACGCCTCATGTCTCGTGGGCCTCCAATAAACGATGAAGGCATCACTGTCCGCTTTCCAACAGCTTCTGCTCTACCTTCACCGGCATGTAGGCTATCAACCAATCCTTGGTAGAGGTCAGCCCTAATATCATCTTGATGGTTGCGTATATAATCTAATCGAGAACTCTCAATCTTGATGTATGTGTCGACTGCAAACTTCTGAAATAGACGCTTGCCGTACAGTATGGGGTTAAATATTCCTGGACGCATCTGAAACTTGTAGCAGTAGTAGTCACGCACAGACACGCATAGTCTACCAGGAGAGTCTACAAAATAGCCATGAATTAGAGTTGTTTATAGAATAACCACATGGGTAATGTATGTGAAGTATTTAAATAAGAAGAATGACAGACCTATTTCTTCTTCTGACCCACTACGAGCCTTCTATAGGGCACGATACTCATTGACTTCTTCCATACTAACTCCTTTCTTTGGAATATCCATGTGCCACCCAAGCTCACCCTTAGGGAAGAATAGAGGGTATGAAAGAGCATCATAGCATCCATGGTATGAGCGGATGCCGTATCTGCTTCTATCTTTCCCGTGCAGGACAACACTATTCTGGAACTGACCAAGGAGTTTGCTTCCCTCGATCCAAACAGCAGCCACCTCTGAAGTTGACGGTACATTGTATGTTCTCTGGTCCAGCCTCTGGTCAAGGTTTAGTGTGACATGATAGTCCTCGAGGTGGTCAGCCTGGCCCACGCTCCTAAGATGTTGTGAGTATGGGTTGTCACGAAGGATGGCCACAAGCCTCTCAATGACTTCCTTGTCTTTTTGGCACTTCTCTTCACGACATCGTCGATAGCGGTGCTCAAGGCTTGGATCATCATCGTAGAAGTAAAGCTCAAGATGTCTTGGCTCCTTACCCTCTTCTCTGCCAAATGACCTTATGTTGTGATAGATCTGGCCGTGTGCACGAAAGGTGTATATGCCACTGTTTTTCCAGCTTGCAGTAGCGCTATCGAGGCGACAATATAGAGAAGTGAAAGAGAAATGGCCATTGAAAAACCTAATGTTGTTACGAAAGTGCCTAGCATCTGCATCATTACTTGACCAAAGCCTCATAAGCTCATCAGGTACATTCAGTTCATTGAGCTCAATCTTTCCGTCACGACAACAGAACCCACGTGGTTCATGCTCAAACCTTTTTGCATCGCAGTGCTCGCAATTTGCAACAGGTTTTAACATATGGGTATCTGTAGGCATGTTACTATACACCTCATCGTATCGGTCAGGTACTTCAGGGATAGAAATCGTGTCTTCCTCAAGGTCATTGTCTTGGACATCGTCATCATCTTCCTCTTCTGAAATAACATTTAAGCCATAATAGTTTAGATAAAGTAGTGAAAGATTTGATTTATATTCGGTCTTTCGTACAAATACCTTGCCCAGCAAATAGGTATCCCTCATCCTCTTCCTCATCCTCTTCAAATATATCTCCCTCATCATCATCTATTGTCATCAAAGATACATGAGTTAGTAGAACTACTGGTGAAAATAAACAAATGAGTTTAAATAGTTTATAGAAAATAGTGTATATTACCACTATCATCAAATAGTGGTGTCGTCGGTGCATTAGATGCAGGCTGAGGGCTAGGTCCTGTCCTTTCTGATAATCATGTAATGACCATGGTTGAGTTAGGTATAATATGGTATACAATATATGTCACCTAAATGGATCACGAAGCATTAGTATTTACTGTTGTTGGTCACGACTGATTGAGGCAAGGGCGTGTTAACATCCACTCGGTCTTCAGCCATGCATTCACCATCATCAAACAATTGCGTCATCAGTGTGGCTGACAATCACGAAGTGACCAAAGATCAGTCAGGTATAATATGGTATATAGGTCACCTAAATGGGATAATGAGGCATCAATATTTACCGTTGTTGGTCATGTCTGATTGAGTTAAGGGCCTGTTAACATCCACTTGGTCTATTGCCTTGCAGTCGCCATCTTTATTAGATGTCCTTGTGTTCGAACCAATGCGGCACTCAAACATCGTGTTACGACGGGTCAACAATGCATGTCTTTGCCCAGATGGAACATGTGATCTATGTGTCATATGGCTAGGCAGTAACTCATCACATCCTTCATCATTGACCTCATCATGAGGTGGAGGAATGTAAAGAGGTGTTGCACTGGACTTTGGGATAACCCAATCATTGGATTTTGTCGTAGTTCCATGAGCTCTAGATGCGCCCGTAGTGGGACACACAAGCTCAGGAGTAAATAACGGGTTCTCCATGGCGATAGAGTCTGGGTGTAGGGTGTGCTTTTGCACCTCTCTATGCCGTCTCTGGGAGTTCCTCAGTGACTCCTTTCGTGCAGGTGTCTTAGACTTCTCCCGCTGTCGTTCTAGCCTAGCCGTCTTCTCCTCGGGTGTCAGATTTGCATACCATTTCCTTGAGTATGCATTTTTCAACTCTCTCTTCCTAAGTTGGTCGTTGGAGTTAATAGAATCAGATGTAGGAAGAGGTTGCATCCGTCCTGATAATTGAACTTATTTATAAAATGTCATAGACTCAAAATTTAATGACAACATTATGTATTATTTTATAAAGTTAGATAACTCCAAAATATACCTGTATTGAGATTAAGTGGAGTAGTTAGGTCAATTGTGTTGCTGCTGTTTGCACTTCCACCTGAGTAATCACATACACATTAACACATATCATTATTCAAGTATACTTGGACACATCATTCTTAATTAATTTGCAATTTGCAAAAAATATAAATGTGTACCTAGATCGGCATCATGTAGTGAAGTAGTCAAGTCAATTCCACTATTGTTGTGTGCACTTTCAGCTGAGCATCAAATAATAATGTGTATCATGCATAGACGCATTACTATTCTTAATTAATTTGCAAAACATGTTTCATGCAATATCATAATAACTAACTGTCATCGTAAAATCGAAAAACAATACCTAGGGCGTGTTTATTCCGTTGCATTGGTTGGGATGAATCGTTTCTATGCAGCCAATCATTATTTTCTTCGTCTGCCATGTTTTCTTTGTCTGACTCAACTTTATCTGCTAAAATACAATTCATTATACAACACACACATATGTAGTTTTTGCTTTTCTAAGGTGATACGCCTGTTGACTTTATCTGCTAAAATATATATATCGATATAAATAATAGCTTGGTTGTAGCTTGACCATGGTGTCACCTCTCGATCCACCAGCGAATGTAGTTTTTGCTTTTCTAAGGTGATACGCCTGTCGACGTTTTTTATTTTTTTCATCCTTCTCTTCTTGAGTCATTGCAGCCCATCGTGCCTTTTCCCTCTCCCTTTTACGTTGCCCAGCTTCGTCAACTTTTGCTTGTGTATTGGATGTACTCTGATCACCTATTCCACACATATGACACAAATAATTAATGCAGTTCCTTAATCATCACAAAGCATTTATGTTGATGTATGTATGAACGGTTACCTTCACTTATAGTGTTTGTCAAGTTTTTGAACGGACCATGACCACCATTATTATCCAACTGGTCCATGAAAGACTATAGGAATACAACCACTTGTTATTAAGTTGCTCTTTGTCACACTTAACTTGGACAAAGCTTCTTGTTGATGATGCCTGAAAGACAGGGTGTTAGGGCAAACAATTATTTCTCTCACCATAGAAGTATGAAATACACAAAAAATAATGTAAATATGAAAAGGTAGGTGGTGTTCGCTAATCGCTACAGGTAGATCAAACATGGATGTCATTGAAATGATGCTTAGCTATATAAAATTATACGGTCTTTGTTCTACTTTGTTTTCTAAAAACGTATCATATACTCCCAGTTTAGTTTTTAAGCACTAATAATGAAATCATTTATATTTGCTATGTTCAATTGAATCACCAAACAAAAATAGCGATAATTATTTAGATTTTAAGCACTAACAATGAAATCAATTAGATTTGTTCCGTTCAATTGAATAACAAACTAAAAATAACAATAATTATTTAGCCGATTTAATCAAACCCAAAATAACGATAATTATTTAGCTATTTTAATCAAACCAAAAATAGCGACCTCTTCCCTCACGTCTGCACATGTCCACCCTCCTCTGTCGCACAACTCATACCCTCTCTCAGTCCTCACGTTCTTTGCCAAGAACAGGACATACAAGGAAGGGATAAGAACGGGGCACAATATTTTTTACTCCTCCAGTCAACGCTCCTGCCGATACTCACGTGCCAGAGCATTGAAGTGGCTAGAAGCCACGCACGCAGCTCATCGCCCACTGAGACCTTTTACAAATGTGCGTGCATGCACTGCTTCTGTGCCCTCTTATCCCCGTTCTCTTCTCGCAACAGAGAAACATCCATCTTCTTCCTCCCCCAAATCCCACCTCCAAATCCAGGAATCAAGCTATGCATGTCACACCACCGTGTTCTCCATCACGAGAGCTTTCCATTTTCCTATCGGGCTCTCGCTATCGTCGAGTATCGGAGGAGATCGAAGAAGGTCGCCCTCGGCCGCCCGCGTCACCAGGGCTGGGTGCGCCTAGCTCGTGCTTCCTCGAGCGGGGGCCACGGCGGCGCGGGCACCGGACGACGGGGAGCCTCCTCTTCGCTGGCCTTGGTGCTCCATCAGCCGTCCTCGTTGATCGCCACAGCCAGCCGCGAGCCGCCTTCCTCGTCGCACGCCTTCGTTGCTCCGCCGGACGTCCTCGTCGCTCGCCCCGGCCGGCCACCGTCCTCGTCCCTCGCCCCTCACCCCGGATGGCCGCCATCCCCATCTGCTCCACCGCCCGCATCCCCGTCCGCCCTCTGCTCCATGGCACACCACCTCCGCACCGCTTGTGAGCAACCTCGAGCCTGCTTGGATCCTTTGCTGCCGGTCACCTCGCCTCACCCGCTTGCCTCTCCTCGCCTCGCCCGCGATTGAAGCTCTGCTTGGATCCCTTGCCGCTGCCTGCCTTGCTTCGTCTCGCAGCTCGCTCCAACAGCGTCGGAGCGTCGATTCGGCGGTCGCGGAGCTCGAATCGACGGCAGCAGAGGTCGACCCGGCGGTGGCGGACCTCAAATTAGCGGCAGCAGAGGTCGAATCCCGCGGTGGCGGAGCTCCAATCAGCGGCGGCGGAGGTCGAATCGACGGTGGCGGGGTCGATCCGGCAGCGGCAGTGCTCCAATCGGCGGCGGCGGAGCCCGATTCGACGGCGGCGAGCAACCTTGTCTGCGCAGGACTCATCTCCTTCTGCTCCCCTTCGTACTGTACGGCCTCATCTCTCTTGCTGTGTTTCAATTGCTTGTGCTTACAATCAAATAGCAGGGCACATATTATCAGTAGCAGAACACATTAGCAGAACACGATTTATGGTTTAATCGATGGATTTGTTTTAAATATTTTTCTTCTTCTGGGATCTGATTTTAGGTGGATCAGGAATTGATGAATTATATATGTTGGTGACAAGGAATTGATGGATAGCAAAATCAATTATTAAACATAGCCATTTCACTACAGTCATATGCTCAAATCAAAATAGCAATGACCTGTTTTCCTTTGTGAGGTGCATGATGATTTTTAACTTGTTCTCCTGCCACAACCTTAGTGTGATGAATGAGTTGCTTCAGGCAGTAGGTCAGGTCCTATCACCAGTTACATGACAGAAATCTGGTTTAGGGCAGTTATATCAAAGTGAACACTCTTATATGTGCCTGAACTCTCATTAGAATGAATCAAGCCAATAATATGGTCTGCTGGCCACTATGAAAACCTTATGTTAACCATTTTATTTTAGTTTTGGGTTCCCCATGCAACCTTAGTGTGACCAATGAGTTACTTTAGGCAATAGTTCAGGTCCTATCACCAGTTACATGATGGAAATCTGGTTTGGGGTAGTTATATCAAAGTGATCACTCTTATATGAACCTGAACTCTCATTAGAATGAATCAAGCCAATAATATGGTCTGCTGGCCACTATGAAAACCTTATGTTAACCATCTTATTTTAGTTGGGTTCCCCATGCTGCTCCGCTCAGCACGGCGCGGACGAAGCTCGGCATGACAGCCTTGGCATGGGACAAACGCGGGTGGTGCGAAATCGAGGGAGTCGAATCCAGCCAGCTGTACGGTGGAAGTGCAGGATCGTGCAGCTTCCTGCTGCTCCTCGATAGCAGCGACTTCCTCAGCTCCAGTCGGCAAGGTGGCACACAAAAATGGTACCAGCCCAATCTTGTTTCATTTGGCAATTAGCATCAATGGCACCAATTCATATTCCTGACTACATGATTCGCCCAACTGGATGTCTGATTGTTTGCTATTTTTTCAATGCATATCTACTTTCATGCAATTTTTCCATGATGGTTTGATTCAATTTTGTATTTTCATTATCTCAACCATGGCCATATGTCATTTATCTAAAATGCTTGAAGTACCTGTTTTCCTATATTGTCTTAGTGTAAAAGTTATTGAGAATGCTCATTATTTAGAGAAGTCAAGAAAGTTGTAGTTTTGCTGCGTTGGGATTCGCCTACATTTCAGATATCAGATAAATCATAAATGCCAATTTGTAACAGTTTGTGTATAGTCAGGCAAGTTGCAGTTTTGCTATGGCTGGATTCACCTACATTTGAAACAGATCATAGATGCCAACTTATAACAGTTTGTCTATACATTTGCGTGTCTGGTTGTGCAAAATCAAAAATGAAAATGCATATTGCAAACTCATATGGACTTGGGGGTCCAGTCTGGAAATTATTGGCACTCTCTTTTAGTTATTTGACTGTAAGAATATGTGTTGCAAAAAAGAAAAGAAAGAGAACATTCTTGTATCTTTATTCAATATCTTTGGTTCACCAAATAAATTTCCTACGTGTAGATTTAGGTACAGATTTTGCATTACAAGACATTTGGTGACTTCTAGATCTTAGCATTCTAAATAGCAGGGAGGAAGAGGAAATTCTACAACTGTACATAGCCTTGTAACATCAATGAAAAATACAGCAAATAGAAACTACAAGACATTTGGTGAATTCTATATCTTAGCATTCTAAATAGCAGGGGAAAAAGAATTCTACAACTATACATAGCCCTGTAAGATGAATTAAAACATCGATATGCCATTCCCTTTTATCGAGTGGCATTCCCTTTTGTTTTAATGAAACCACTATTGGACTATGAACACATGAAGCTATATATTGACATTCTAATTGTGCTGCATTTTTCATGGATCCAGTCAAAGTAGTTGTAATCAGCGGAGCTGCATTTTCTTTGTTTTCGATGGACTGTGACTTTATAGGGTAGGGGTGAAATCAATTAAGATCTGTGGTATTCTAATCCATCTTCCTTTTTAAGAAGAACCATACATTTCTTATAATTAGTTGTCATGACTTTTCGCTCTCTTGTTTATTTGACAGGGATGACCAAGAAAGCCAAGCAACACATCAAAGAGAACTAACGTACCTGGCCGTGGATCGGATACACTCGCCTTTGCAGGAAAGACGGCGATCTCTTCAATGACGACGACCAGAAACGAGTTGCCGGAGCGGCGTACTCGCTTGCCGCAGAGCAGGGACGTCGGAGTGGCATCCTTGCTTCCGCGTGGTGGTCGTGGCCGTGGAGGGCAGCTCGATCGAGGACGACAGCGTTGGAGCAGCAAGTTGTCGCGCCCACGGATGGTTAGTGGTGTAGAGCACGGACGCCGGAGCGGTGTCCTGATTCTGCGTGGTGGTCGTGGAGGCTGGTTCGAGGACGACAGCGACGTCGGATGAGGCAGCGCTAGATTGTGGTGCGGTTGCCGTGGGCGAGGAGGGAGGGAGCGCTATGGGTACCGAGCGGGCGTGAGAAGAGGCAAGCTGCATGACCTGTGCATCGTGATCTGACGAGGACGATGTTGTGCTTAGGGACCTGCCAGACCTGTGCGGAGGGATTGTGAGGATTTGTTTTGCATGTCCGGTAAGATTGCATGTGGCGCTGATTGCCTAAAATTCCGGTGATTTTTTGGGAAGGAGGCCAGACCTGTGCGGAGGGATTATGAGGATTTATTTTGCATGTCCGTTAAGATTGCATGTGGCGCTGATTGTGATTGCCCAAAATTCTGGTGATTGAGGATCATTTTTTTGGAAGGAGAAATAAGAGAGGGGTGGGATCGCATGACCAATCGGTCCTGCCGGGTAGACGTGGGTCGCATGACCGATCGTCCTGCCGGGTAGATGTTGACCATAGAAATTTTTTAGTTGTAGAGAAGAGATTACATTGGCTAGCTAGCTTATAATACTTGACCTAAAGAAAAACAGAACTAGCAACACCATTCGAGTTCTTTGATAGTTTATGACAGTTAAAAAATCAAATATGCAAATCTTAGTAGTAGCGCATGAACGGAGAACTTGGAGCTGAGGAAATGCGACATATGGATCTCCTGCATCAGCACTTTTGAGTTAGAGATAACTTACCCTCTGTATGTCTTCCCATTACACATGTATATGTGTTCTATTTATATTGGTCATTTAACTTGTAACATAAGCCATTTCTAGACTCTCTCATCAAATGTTTAGACACGTACATGGAGTATTCAATATAGACTAAAAAGAATTAATTGCACAAATTACGACTACTTTGCAAGATGAATTTTTTAAGCCTAATTAGCCTATGATTTTACCATAAAGTACAACAAAACTGTGCAATTAGTTTTGATTTCATATACATTTAGTACTCTATGCATGTGCCGGTATTTTGATGTGACGAAAAATCTTTTTTTTATAGTTAAATTTGGCCTCAAAGTTAGAAACTAAGGCCCTGTTTGGTTTGCAGGAGTTAAAGTTTAACTCTCATCACATCAATATTCCCTTAAATGCATAAAGTACTAAATATAGACTAAATACATACATGTCAGCACAGATTAGGAGTAATTTACGAGACGAATCTATTAAGCCTAATTAGTCAAAATTAAAAACTTTTTATTAAATAAGACGAAAATACTACAGTGTTTTAACACCTCTAACCAAACACCACTAAACATGGCCTAACCTGATGATCTGACACCTCACGCGGACGCTGAAATGAGCAGACACTGAGCGGACGCAACCCATGGCGTGGCCTTGCGTGGCGAATTTTTTTTATTTTTAGCCCAAATTTGAAACAAATTTTAAATTTAACCCGTGTTTGAAATTTTTTTTAAATCTAACCCGTTTGGCCCCGCCACCATGCATGGCGGGGCAAATGCACTAAACTCCGCCATGCATGGTGGCGGGGTGCATGGCCCACGTGGCAGGGGCCTCGCCAGCGTGGCAGGGGTGTACCCCGCCATGATCCGTGGCGGGGTATCCCTAACCCGCCACCGATCATGGCGGGGTACACCCCGCCACCGATCACGGAGGGGTACGGCCCAATATAAGCGGCCGCACCCCGCAGTCGGCCGCACCCCGCCACGCCCCCACGCGCCGCCAGCCAGCGCCGCCGTCGCCCCCGCGCGCCGCCAGCGCCGCCGTCGCCCCCGCGCGCCGCCGTCGCCGCCCACCCCGCCGCGCCGTCCCCCGGCGGCCGTGCCGCGCCTCCCGGCCCCCGTGCCGCGCCGCCGTGCCGCGCCGCGCCGCCGTGCCGCCCCCGCGCCGCCGTGCCTCGCCCGCGCCGCCGTGCCGTGCCGCCCCCGTGCCGCCGTGCCGCGCCCGCGCCGCCGTGCCGCCCCCGCGCCGCCGTGCCGTGCCGCCCCCGTGCCGCCATGCCGCGCCGCGCCCGCAGCCCGTCGTGTCCGCCGCGCTGCCGGTTGCCGAGCCCCCGCACCCCGGTCCGGTCTGCGCCGCACCCCGCCCCGCTTCGGCGTTCCGCCGCCCGACCGACCTCGCCGCGCGGCCTCCCGTCTCCGATTAACGGTATTTTTTTAATCTTACTTTGTTATTAGTTTTATTAGATTATTATTATTAGATTATTTATTAGATTATTATTATTAGATTATTATTTGTTAGTTATTATTTATAAGTTTTATTAGATTATTATTTATTGGTTTTATAATATTAGTTATTATGTATTAGATTATTTAATATTAGAAGTTTAATATTATTATTAGATTATTTATTAGTTTTATTAGATTATTATTATTAGATTCTTTATTAGATTATTTATTAGATTATTATTATTAGATTATTATTTATTAGTTATGATTTATAAGTTTTATTAGATGATTATTTGTTGGTTTTATAATATTAGTTATTATTTATTAGATTATTTAATATTAGAATTTTAATATTAGTGTGTTAATATTAGTTATTAGTTATTAGTTTGTTATTAGTTAGTTAGTTAAGATTAGTTTATAATAGTTATTTGTAGTTAGTTAGTTAATATTAGTTATTAGTTAAAAATTAAGTTAGTAAGTTTGTTAGGTGGTAGTTAAGTAAGGTTAGTTAGTTAGTTAGTTAGTTATGTAGTAATTAGTACTACCATATTGGTTAGTTGATAATCGGATGTCAAATCGTTTTGTAGATGGATTACGGTGTAAGAGTTTTTTACGGAGGAAGTGTTAGGAGAGAGGATTGCCAGTTTGAGGATATGTATGAAGAATTGGAATGGTTTGATGGCACCCCTAGTTTCCGCGATCTATGTGACCGTTTGAGTTTGAAGTTTGGCGAGGCTTTCACACTAAAGGGTAGGTTCGATGTTGGAAAGAATAGGGCACACTATGTGATGATGGACTTGTGCAACCAAGCAGAGTGGTCCCGATACAATAGGGTCATCCAAGGTTCGAATGTCGGCATGGCTGAGTTGGTGCTGGAGAATGTTGAGAATGAGGAGCCGTCCTTCGACAGTGGTACTCTAGGAGATTGTGGTGTGCAGATGCAACAAACTATGGAGAGTATGGATTTGGATGGTAATTTGACGCAGGAGCGGGTTCATTCTCCTCCAGTTGGTCATATAAGCAATGATTTTGATGTAGACGAGTTTGAACAGGAGGAGGAGGAGGCGGCAGAGGAGGAAATGATTGGTGATGATGTTAGCACTGATTCTGACGATTCAGGAAATGAGGAAGGAGGTCCACAGGCCATGCGAGCACCGGTTGAAGCCATGCCCTCTGGAGGTGCACCTGCCATGTGTACACCAGTTCGTGGCATGCCCTCAGGAGTACCGCTTGAGGTACTTCATGGCATGCAGAGTCAGGGCACATTAGCCACCGGTTATCCAGATGATGGAGTGGAATATGAAGGATGGAGCAGGGTTAGGGAGCCACAATAATACGTTGCACCACCCTCTTATACATCGGCAGAGCTTACACAGCTGAGGGAGGCTGGCTTGCCCTTTACCGGTGTGCCAAATTATAACGATGTAAGTATGTCGCATATGGCAGTTTGTGACACGGGTTTGCAGATGTGTAAGGAATCATTGTACAACCATAAAAATTTAATACTGAGGAAGGGAATGCTTTTTAATACGATGTCGGAGATGAAGTTGTTCCTTCAGGACTATGCTGTGTATCATCATAGGCCTTACACGGTTCGACATTCTGACAAGGAGGTAAAATTCCACATATTATGTAAGGCTGGATTCCCGTGTTCGTGGAAGTTGAATGCACGAAAGAGGCGGAGTGATGGTAAGTGGAAGGTAACTTTGGTGGAACAGCCGCACAGATGCCAGACTAATGAGGGTAAAAGGTACCATCCCCAGTTGACGGCTCGGTATCTAGCCCGTCGTATATTGGGTCTTGTAGATAAGGACAACGATGTATCAGTGTCTTTCTTGCAGGAGACCATAGTCACATTTGTTGGGTATGAGGTCACGTATGGAAATGCTTGGCGGGCAAAGCAAATTGCCCTGGCAATTCGTTGGGGTAGCTGGGAGGAAGCCTATAACAGGGTTCCACGCATTTTGTGTGCGATGGAACACTTCAACCCTGGCATGAGATCGTTCATATACACAGGGGGGTTCTATCTTCAGAACCCATTGAGGCATATTCTGTACCGTGTGTTTTGGTATTTCGATCAGTGCAAACATGCATTTCAGTATTGTAGGCCAGTTGTTCTTGTTGATGGCACGTTCCTCACTGGCAAATATAGGGGCACATTGATGATGGCTGCTGCTGTAGACCCAGAGAACCAGATAGTGCCAATGGCTTTTGCTTTGGCGGAGGGGGAAAACAATGATTCATGGTCAAGGTTTATGCGTCTGCTCCGTGTTCATGTGCTTGGCCCTTCTCGCACCATTTGTCTGATTTCGGACCGTCACATTGGAATTCTAAATGCAGCCGATGAACACATTGATGGTCACCCGCCCCTAGTGCATCGTTGGTGCATGCGACATTTTGCCGCCAATTTCTGGCGGCGTCAACGCAAGAAGGATGTGGCTGACAAGTTAAAGGAGCTTTGTAATAAACGTACGGAACGCGAGTTCAACGAGACTATGGTAGAACTAGAGAAGATGCTCAACCAAGCTGGCAAGGCATGGTTAGACCAGCAGATGGAAAATAAAGCCAAGTGGGCATTAGCATTTGATGAGGGCGGCTTCCGGTACGGCATCATGACAACAAACTCCTCTGAGTCTTTCAATCGTGTGTTCAAAGGCGTTCGATCTCTTCCAGTGTCTGGTATTGTCGAGTTCTCTTTTAGGAAGTGCAATGAGTATTTTGTTAAGCGGTATGGCCTAGCCCTGAGGAATGAAGAGGAGCTTGGAAGATGGGGGAAGGCGGCACACGAATATTTGAAGGAGGCTGAGGAATTGGCCAAACAACAGGTTGCCGAGGCTTATGGACGGGACATGCTTGTTTTCTACGTACGAGCTAGAGGGGGCACAAACCTGGGCGGCGAACGATTTGGTGGCCGAACGTACCGTGTCGATCTTGCTAAAGTAGAATGCAGTTGCAACGTCCCTCAGATCATGCATGCCCCTTGCTCACACATGATCACCTCTTGTTGGCTTAGAGGTTTTGACCACACAGTTGCACCATACATGTCACCCTTGTATCTCCGTGCCAACACCCTCAAAGTTTGGGAGAAGAGTTTCGAGCCATACCTTGACGAGTCACAGTGGCCTCCATACTATGGTGAGGACTACGCGCCTTATCCGGACCTGAAGAAGGTAGGGAAGGGAAGGAGGAAGAAGAAGCGATTGAAAGGCGATATGGACAATATGAAAGGTTACGGCGCCGACATGTATGGTGGCAGGGACTTTGACGAAGAACGTGCGCAGAACCTTTGCTCCATTTGCAAGAATCCTGGTCATAACGCTAGATTTCATAGGCGGGCGAGACAAGAGGTGGTATATATTGTAAACATGCATTTATGATATTATAATTTTCAAATTTACTTGTCTTTGTTTTTTTTATAACGTTATTAATTGTTCTAGTGTTATTAATGTTTTCTTTGTTTTTTTGAAACAGGGAGTTTCAGGGTTGCAAGATGGAGGCGCGGGCTCCTCATCCGCGCTTTAGCCTCATTGAGGTTGACTACGACAAGGACCACCGGGCCCAGGCCTTGTCGGAGCAGCAGAGGCCGTTGCATCCGCTTCGTGTTCGCACGCACCGCGTACATAGCTGGGACGAGCGATACGCGCCCTACATAGAGCGGGCGGGCTTCCTTGAGATCGTTCGGGTGTACAACAGTACACTCCCCACACTAGACCCTGCACTTCTTACTGCCTTTGTTGATAGGTAACATTGTTTTTTTCATTTATTGTCTTTGCTTTGTAAAATTGGCCTGTCAACTTGCCTATAACCATAAACTTGTAATGATGCAGGTGGAGACCGGAGACGCACACCTTCCACACACCATGTGGGGAAATGACTGTCACGATGCAGGATGTGAAGATGATATTGTGTCTCAGTTTGGCTGGTCATCCGGTGACTGGGGTCGCCGACGAGTCTAATTGGGTACAGTTGGTGGAGCAGTTCTGTGGTAGGAGGCCATCAGAGGCAGAAGTTAAAGGCACAAAGTAAGTTCATATTTGCGCCCCATTGAAATCACTGATACAACCATTTCAGCTACATCTATTTTTGTACAATAATACTTCAATTGCAATTGCAGGAAGACCTCAGGAGTGTCGACGTCATGGATAACCCAGCACTTTGGTGCAGGGCCTTCGGTCGGTGCTCCAGATCACGAGGTCGAGGTGTATGCAAAGGTGTGGTTGTGGCACTTCTTGGGTGCTTTCTTGTTCCCCGACTCCTCAGGCGACAGCATCAGCTGGATTTTCTTGAGGATCCTAATCCAGCCACTTGAGAATATTGCAACGTATAGCTGGGGTACCGCGGTCCTTGCTTGGACATACCGTCAGCTTTGTACCGCCTGTCGTCGCCAGTCGAACAATGCTAACCTAGGTGGCTGCTCATACCTACTTCAAGTATGGATTTGGGAGCGGTTTCCGGTTGGGAGGCCTACTAAACCTCCGCATTTGCCTGTGAGTACATTGACAACTTTGATATCTTCATACGACTAAAGAGATTAGTGACACCGTGTTTGTGTAAACTTGCAGGAATGGCAGCATCAAGACGTTCGACCCACCGCCCTTTTCATCTGGAAAGACGCTAAGGTAGTGAGGGGCGAGTTGGAAAGGAGGTACAAGCAGTACACCGATGCGATAGACGTGTTGACACACAACTACGTAAGTTATATCCACATTTCCTACTAAAGGCACTATCAATGAGATTGATACTAAATTAAGTTTCTTTACTTTGCAGGTAACATGGACACCGTGGTCTAGGTGGGAGCTAGAGGACTACCTTAGTCCGCGCTGCGAGGAGGAAGCGGACGAGTGGCTTTACGAAGGGCCACTTATCTTCTTCCATATCGTCGAGATGCACTACCCTTTTAGGGTTTACAGACAGTTCGGGAGGTTGTAAGGAATTCCACCGCTGTACTCCACCAACGCTCAGCTGCATGGGTACGATGCCAATATGTTTATTCTACTTAAACGCCTCATTTCTAATGCAATATGGCAATGCAGGATCGATCGGAGGCTTCGGACCACGCAAAAGGATTGGGCGGTGACGCACGAACCACATTTGAACAGATGGTATAACAGGCATCGTCGCCACATCAATGAAATTCCGCCACACCACCCGGCAAGATGGATGGAGTACCTGCAATGGCTGCAGCGAAGTACGAGGACTCATCTCATGGTCCCGTACACGAACATGCCTGCAGATGCGGCCGATGAGGATGACATCGCCGATGCGTTCGACGATGAGCAAAGGGGGCAAACACAACTTCTTAGGGCCCCTCTTAATAGATACGTGGTAAGTACTTTGCACTTACATTCTCAAACGAGGTAAGGGTTTTAAAATTCAATTGAAATGATCGAGTTAACGTTGTGTGATGTTGTAGGCACAACAGTTGTCGAACTACTCCGAGGAAGCTTCCAGGCAACTTTTTCGGACTAGGGACGACAAGACCAACCCTCTTCGCGCCTTTGTCAAGGTACTTTTGATAGTAACATTCGTGACTACAACTCAGTTACCTTTAAAATTCACGCTTAATAATGCTTGTTGTCATCTAAACCTGTAGAGAATGAAAAAAGGCTGCAAAAAGTTGGCTCAAAAGCTGAGCTGTGCGGATACGACTTTGGACGTACCGTACAACCCCACATGGTCCAGGAGCCAGACGATGTCCACCACAGCTACTTCTGCTAGCGACACCAGGGCTGCGTCCTCGTCTATTCGTACTCCGCAGGATAGAGGGAAGGGTCCAGCGGCTCCGGACGATTTGGATGAGGCACTTCAGTATGACACGACGAGTGGCGACGACGACGATGACGAGGACGTTCCCCAGTGGGATTACACCGGTCACGAGGAGATGGGTGCCTCACAGCTGTACGGTGCTCCTTTTGGTACACAGGGGGTCGACTATACACAGCACGAGAACTACACACCAGCCGAGCAACAGGTCCGTATGCTTTGCTTTCTCTTTAATTCTACTGTTCTTAGCACAACATTTAGAGTAGCTCATCAGGTTGCTTGCTTGCAGGGGCCGTCGTCGACGCAGCAGTTCGATCGTGGACATAGGCGGCAACGCGAGAGGCAGCAACGGGACCGCACAGACGTTGGCTAGAGAAGCAACGTGGTCCCTACGAATCCTAGGAGGCGACGGAGACCGCGAGACCCCTACACCCCTGGCGATTAGTAGAGTAGTCATATTTAGCAGACGCCGGACACATGTTATCATAGTTATGTAGTGCTAGAACAATTAAATTATGTGTAGGTGTAGCAGTAGTACTCTACTTGGTTATTTCGATTCGACTAATGTAGTTGGTAACACTCGTTTAATCTTTGCCGTAAACGCAATTATTTCTGCCATAGCTTCCGTAAACTTGCTGTAAATCACTCAACATGGCATTCTGCATTTGTGACGATCAGTTGACGCAAAATGAAAGCATAGTTCCTGTGCGGCCGCAGTTTCAGGGCCACCCCGCCATGGGTGGGGGCGGGTTAGGGGTACCCCGCCATGTTGGCGGGGTACCCCTAACCCGCCCCCACCCATGGCGGGGTTGCCCTGAAACTACGACCGCGCAGGAACTGCACTAAGAAACTGCATTTATAAACTGCATCGATAAACCACACAACAATCTTAGTGAGTGGACCAACAAATGAAACGAATGAAGATGTGATAATGAAAATTATTACAATGACATGTTTCAAAGTACAACACTGACAAACTACACGACACAAAGTTTCCAAGCCACTAGAAACGACATACACTAACAACGACAACGTGAAGACGTGACAATGCAAATTATTACAATGACACTTGTACGTCAATCAAATTGCGTGCACCACTGTGTAAGCAACTCGTCTTCGGACTCTGAATCCTCCACTACCACCTCCTTACCCTTGCTGGCCTCGACTGTATTGGCTTGGGAGGCCTCACGCCAGTAGTAAGCCGCCTCCGCCTCGTCCGCGGCCTGAGAGTACAACTCGGCCTCTTCTTCGGTCATGTCTGTTGGCCCCCATGCGTCGAACAGCGGTGTCTTATGGCTGTGGTACGCTGCCTGACCCTCCTCTACTTCAACGTCCTGAGGGTACCCCAATTCTTCGGCTAGACGAATGAGCTCGCCTATCCTCCCGGTGTCATCGTCTTCCTCCGGCTCGGCCTCCTCTTCAACCACAATCGGACGGCTTGCGGTGGCACCAACTCCTGCGTCCCACTTTACTGTCCTATTCTCCGTGTACCTAGCACGAGCCATATCTGCTTGCCAGCCGCCGGTGCATCCAATCTCTGCAAGTACAAAATGCAAACAATTAACAGGATCTTTGCAATGACTTTATTGACAGTAAAACAAAGAAGATTGAATTTCCAAAAACGCAATGACTCACTCGCACATAATGAGTCAATAGTATCGTTCAAGCCTTGCATCTCTGCTCTCGCAGCCTCCTCTGCAGCCTTCCTTGCATCCTCTTCAGCCTTCCGTGCCTGGTACTCCTCTACATCCTTCTTCTTTTGCTCGTACCACTTCTTCCACGCAATACTCTCTGGGTTACGAACACGTAGGTCTTGGGCCCGTCGTAGCATTTTCTTCTTATGGTTCTTAACAAAATCAGTGACGTAGCTTGCAGGATATCCTCTGGTATTGCGAAGTGCTACCATTATTTTATACTCATTCTTGAAATTATACACATCATCATATGATTCCCAGTTGCATTTCTGAGTGCTCTGTTGCAACGAATAGACGAATACAAAGTTAGCGTACCAGAGTTAACAAAATAAAACATTAGCACTAAGTGTCAACAGTCCTAGCAAACCTCGTCATAATCGATCATGTGGCCACAGAAGTGCCCAATACCAAGGCCTGAAGGGACAAGGCCGTAGCTAGCTTCAACACCACATTTGCACATCACAGGAGGCGCAATAGACCTCCTCTTCTTCTTCCAGTCTGGCACCTCCTCATTCTTCTCCGGTTCCGGCCAATGGCTCTTTGGACCATAGATCCATTCCTTGAAACGGCACTTTGGAAAATCATGATCCTACAAAATCAAAAGAGTAAAACACACATATAGGACATGACATTCCAAGGTTCACTCAAACCTTACCTCATGTCGTAGAGGACAAATGAACTCTTGTTCATTGCGTGGGTTTATCACGGCTTGCTCTCCGCAAAGGCACTTTGGAGGATCCTCGAGCCGCCGTGCCGATGCTACGGCCTTCTCTTCCTCCGTCATAGGAGGAGGGTTTGGAGGGGGCGGAACCCAGCGAGTAAACACCTCACGCTTGCAATGATCAATGCCGGGGTAGAAAAGGAGAATCCTTGGGTCAAACTTGTCCGGGTCGTCGATCCATTGGAAGAAAAAGCACCGGAAGTAGGGCTATACAAAAGTTTCAATTATCTCATCGCGAATACAACATCAGAAACCAATAAGAACAACAAAGGGCACAATTACTTACGCTACAACTATAACATGTGTAGAAGCAACGAGCCGCAGTATCCGGATGTCTCGACTGGCCCACGTGTGCCGGATGACCACAGTCACAGTTAGGTATAGGTTCCTCGGGAGGAACGGGCGCATCCTTGCAAGACACGTCGGGGTACATCTCTCTAGGACGACCCTTTTTCCTCCAAATCGACTCACGATACGAGTCCTCCATCTAATAACACGAAACGATTTCAACACAAAACACTTTACTAAGTACATTAACCAAACATACTGCAACGATGCACGCAGAGAAGGGGTGGCCGGAACAAGGTCCGACGATGGGCCGATACCTGACGGGGAGGAGGGAGGGACGCCGGAGAAGGCCGCTGAGGGGAGGGGAGCTCGGTCCTGGGGCGGAGAGGGACGCTGCGGGAAATGGAATGGATGAATGGCCAAAAATAAGAAGTGCCCGGGCTTTTAAATGGCCGGGGTTGTACCCCGCCATGCATCATGGCGGGTTAGGGCTACCCCACCATGCATCATGGCGGGGTACACCCCTGCCACGCTGGCGAGGCGCGTTGCCACCCCTGCCACGTGGGCCATGCACCCCGCCACCATGCATGGCGGGGTTCAGTGCATTTGCCCCGCCATGCATGGTGGCGGGGCCAAACGGGTTAGATTTAAAAAAAATTTTCAAACACGGGTTAAATTTAAAATTTGTTTCAAATTTGGGCTAAAAATAAAAAAAATTCTGCGTGGCCGACTTCAAATCTCCTCCTGACCTCCTCCCTGCAGAGTGCAGATCGAGCAGAGCAGGCCATGGGGTCAGGGTCGTCACGGTCGCGAACGTGAACGCGAGGACCGAGACCGAGAGACCATCGTAGCAACCGCTGCAGCAGCCGTGTTTAGATGATGTAAAAGTTGTGTAAAATTTTCTGTAGTACTTTTCATTGTTATTTGGTAAAATTTATCTAATTATGGATTAACTAGGCTCAAAAGATTCGTCTCGACATTTACAGACAAACTATGCAATTAGTTATTTTTTTTACCTATATTTAATACTCCATGCATGCGTCCAAAGATTCGATGTGACAGGGAATCTTGTAAAATTTTTGGAATTTTGAAGGAAGTAAACACCCCTCTACTCGTACTCCTCTGATCGCTGTAGACGCTAGACTGGCTAAGAGCAACCACAATGTTGTGTAAAAGCAGTCCATAGTGAATTAAATATTTCCTACCAGGTGACTGATACATTGTGGCTGTAGTCCATAGGGAAGAAATAGTAAAAGCTACCCATAGCACTATGGACAGCCCATAAGCAAATAAAAATGGTATTTCTACTGTACATCTGACATAGAGGGAAGGATGGAGCTTCCAGCACTCGCGCGAATGGACAAGGGAAGTTGATGATGGAGATTTTTTTTATTCCACCATGGGACCCACTGCTATGGACGAGTTGAGCTGATACCTTGTGGCGCACAACTTAGCTACTGCTACCTGCTGTGGGCCCCACTCATGTGGACTATATCAGCTGACTACATTGCGGTTGCTCTAACGCAGGGTGTGCAGCTTTGGCACGGACGTGGCTTCACAGCAGCCCTTGTTGCGTTCCGATCCCTGTGGTTGATGCCTGATGGTGATGGAGTGATGACCCAGACTATGTGTTTGCATAATCAGGCACACCATTGACGTCATGTTTAGTTTCCAAAAATTTTCAAAATTTTCCGTCACATCAAATGTTTAAACAAATTTATAGAGCATTAAATATAGATGAAAAAAACTAATTGCACAGTTAGGTAAGAAATCGCAAGACGAATCTTTTGAACTTAATTAGTCCTTGATTGGACACTAATTTACAAATACAAACGAAAATGCTACAATAGCCAAAGCCAAAAAATTTCGCGAACTAAACACACCCTCATTATCTCAATCCTCTACCCCATTTCCATTATCATCAGTAATGGCACAATACAGTGTATTTGTTTCACTGAACTAGATCAGAGGGAAGGTTTGGGGAGCATTTCAGATAGGGATGATCCTACTTATCTGCCTGGTTTAGTTCCCAACTTCTCCCCTAAATTTCACTATGCAAAAAGAAGATTCCCCGTCACATCAAAATGTCGGCACATATATGAAGTACTAAATGTAGATAAAATTAAAAACTAATTATACAGTTTTATTGTACTTTGTGAGATGAACATTTTAAGTCTAATTAGTCAAAGTTTAAACAATTTTTACCAAATAAAAACAAAAGTTGCTACAGTACGATGTGACCTACACTATTCCAAGTTGGGACACCCAACTTGGGAACTAAACACGGGCATCCTGGATCTAATCTTGCTAGGACTGATTCAGGCTAAAACAGTTCGACATTGAGAAAGCAAAAGACCAGGTCTACTACACCACCAGTATTCACTCGTCAATAAGGCTGGATAACGAGCCGAGCTGGCTCGGCTCGGGTCGGCTCGTTCTGGCTCGTTAGGATAACGAGCCAGCTCGGCTCGGCTCGTTATCTTAACGAGCCAGAAAGCCAGCTCAGATCGGCTCGTTATGAGCTCGAGCTGGCTCGTTAGGCTCGCGAGCCAGGTATAAAAAATACATAAAATATAATATTTGCATTTATCTAAAGCTTAAAAATATTAATAATATAAAAATAATATATTCAATAACCTTAAATCGAATAAAATATTCATATGGGCTGACATATCATCTATTTGTGAAGTGCAAGACATGAAGTAATACAAAACTAATATAAGTTATGATGACTTTTTTCCTAAAACTACAGTTCTTTTGGCTCGCGAGCGGCTCACGAGCCAGCTCGAGTTGGCTCGTTATAGCTAACGAGCTAAAATCTTGGCTCGGCTCGGCTCGTTATCATAACGAGCCGAGCCGAGCTGAGCCGAGCCAGCCACGAGCCGAGCGAGCTAACGAGCTTCGAGTTTTTCGTCCAGCCTTACTCGTCAATCACATCATATATTACTCGCTCCTCCCAAAAAATATGTAAATCTCGTTTTACGAGGAGTAACAAAATCTTAAGTTTGACTAAGTTTCTAGAAGATATTATCTACATTTATATCTTTAATTAGGTTTATTATGAAAATATATTCTATAATTAATCTAATGATACTTATTACGTATCATGAACATTAATACTTTGTCATGTATATTCAGTCAAAATTAAGAATATTTGACTTCTCGGGAAACGAGATTTACATGTTTTTGGGAGTACATGTAGCAGATGAGAATATAGAGCCCGTTTAGTTATCAAAAAGGCCTAAAAAAGTTTGCACAGTAACTGTCAAATCGAATCTTTGATGCATGCATGGAGCATTAAATGTAGGTAAAAAAATAACTAATTGCACAGTTTGTCTGTAAATGTCAAGATGAATCTTTTGAGCCTAGTTAGTCTATGATTAGATAAATTTTGCCAAATAACAACGAAAAGTGCTACAGGACCTTTACCTAAACTTTTTTATCATCTAAACAGATCTATAACAAACTTAATCTTTTTTTTGACCTACTATGCTCTATAATCTATGCATGCAAGACATTGCAGCTGAAGCCTGAAGCCGTGCCCAGCGCGCTCTCATGTCTATCGCGCTCGCACGGCGCCGGGGCGGTGCGTACGGAAGGCTTTCCTTTGCCTTCCTTCTACGGGCGTGTTTAGTTCGGGCACCCGAGATAGAATAGTGCGTGATAAATATGTACTATAGCATTTTATTTGTATTTAGTAAAAATTATCCAAACTTTTACTAATTAGGCTCAAAATATTTATCTCCCAAAGTATAACAAAACTGTGTAATTAGTTTTTAATTTTATCTATATTTAGTACTCCATACAATATCAGTATTTTGATATGATGAGAATCTTTTTTTTTTACCGTGAAATTTAGGATAGAAATTAGGAACAAAAAAGACCTCCGTGTCTATCGGTCCGTCTGCTGTCGTCTATCCATCGCCTGCGCGGCAACTACACGTACTACTGTCCTCGTGTAGTACGCACAACCGAAGCATGGAAGGCAGGCGGGCAAAAATCCTGCACTGCAGCCGTGTCCGCTCCTCACCTGTGTCCGCTCTCACGGTTTTGCAAGGAAACGCTCTCGTCGTGTCACATCACACGCACTGTATTCCTGCTATAAAAAAGAAATAAAATAAATAAATAAAGAAATAAAATAAGGTATTATTTATACACTCTCTGTCACATCAATTTTTAGTCATATGTATGGAGCATTAAATGTAGGTAAAAAAATAACTAATTACATAGTTTGTCTGTAATTTACGAGACGAATCTTTTAAACTCAATTAACCCATAATTAGACACTAATTGCTAAATACAAACGAAAGTGCTACAGTAACCCGAATTGCCAAAATTTACTATCTAAACGAGGTCTAAATAAAAAAATAAATAAAAAAGAAATCACCTATTTAATGGATAGCATAAGTCTACGGCCTACTCTACTCCTACGCAGCAGCTACAGTAGCATGCATGCAAGGAATCCAACCAGCTACGGAGTATTGTCACTTTGTCATCATCTACTTGTTCGATTCATCTACTTGTTTTTTTTTTTTTGAAACTGATTCATCTACTTGTTGGAACAGAGAGAGAGGGTGAATAAAAGTTTTAAATTCTCTACCTCGAGTATATGATGATTGTTATTCTACACACCAGCCCTATCCTTTATTTTAGCTCACCACAAGATCTACTGACATTAGGAACAAGCCAAGAAAATTGAAGAGGAAAAAGAAGCAAAGAATGACACAAATGGCAAATTCGAAGAGAAACACACGCTAGACCTTTTTAAAAAACTGGCTAGGCCGGTTTCATGATCTTCGGTCTACCAAATTTTGAAACTTGGCTATGCCGGGTTTTAAACATTACAGCTTAGGAACTTATATATGGAAAAAAAAACAAAACCCAAGCAAAATGAACTCCAAAATCCGTAAAATTTTGCAATGCCTGCCCGATTGGAAAGGTATTCCCAATCCCAAGAGAACTTGTCAAAACATATCCTGGCTTTTTTTCATGAATTTTGAGAGTTTTTCGTCAAATTGGGGTTTTGACAAGAAAGCTCAAAAGGGCGGTTTCAAGTTGCTCATGAGAAATTAGTCAAAGGCAAGGTCTAAATATATTTCCAAAAAGTCATTGTGATTAAATTGAGCACAAGGATCAATAGGAACTGCCCATCTAATCACCTAGATGCATGTGGGCTTAAGTCGGAGAAAAGAAGGATTAAAGTGTCGACGTCTAACACATCATGTACCCATGTTCACATGCCCTAAGAATTACCTCCAAAATGCTAAAGAAATCTAATCTACTATAGCTCCGAAAACACTATGAAAATCTAGCGGAAATTCACAAAAAGAACAAAAACAAAAGATTCAAACAGAAGATAAGAAAGGTGACCTGTTCGCTTGAACTTGTCAGTCATGGTACAATGTTTCATAACAAATCAGCAAACAATACTTTTTAGCCTGGCTTTTCAACTAAACGAACATGGCTATACCACATGAATTTCTAATAGATTAAATAAATAAGAATTCATGAATACATCAAATTAGCCAACCTCCCAACATCCCCACTTTTATTTAGAAAAACATCCTCCTATTTTTGTGAAGAACTAGACTAAGAGGTGCATGTATCTCTCTAATCTATCTCTTGCTGAGGTTCCTTGAACTTGGCTAACCCTTGTCTTGGGCAACCACTTAGCCACTAGAGGCAAAATGGTCCATGTTGGTCTTCCATGCATACGACGATCGTTGACCCTTAATAAATTGATTTCTATCAAATTCCTGTGAAATTCTTGTGTTCCAAATGGGGCCTAAAGTGGGAGATGCTACTACTACCAGAAAACTGAGTTAATTATAATTAACAGAGCAATACTCTCTGTCTCAAAATAAATTAAATTGACCTAAAAATAGAAACAACCCCACAAAAATCATTTTGTTAATCATCGCTCCCTAACATACGAGTACAAAAGGAAGTTCAACATGCTACAAAATATGAGTACAAAAGGAAGTTCCTTTGATATACGAGTATGTTCCACTGGTTTTCAGGTGTAAAATACGTTCCTTTGCCATGAAAAAGGAAGGAATCAACTCGGTATTTGTGCCGCAGTAGTACTAGACAAGTGAAAGCATTCCTGTAATCCATGATGCAATTTTTTCCATCCATCATTAACTGGACGGACAAGCATTTGATCATTCGTTTATATACCGTGCTTCTGAATATTTATCTACCTGCTCATTTCATTGAGGCCTCTTCCCTCGGCTCACGGATCGTTTAGACCCACTCACCAAACAGTTCAGTATCTCAATCCAGCTAATAGATTGAAAAAGAATTTTTGTCCTTCTACCCATCTCTGTCTACATGCCACCTAATAAAAGATTAAAAAAAGAACACAATAGACAAAACCACCAATGCATGCATATTTTTGCTGCTGATCAAAAAGCACCTGGCCACACCAACTATTATCTACTCCCCCGTTACAAATTATAAGTCGCTTTGATTTTTTTGGTTCATCTAATTTGCTATGTATCTAGACATATTATTTATCTAGATGCATAGTATCGGGGTCGTAACCCCGGGTGTCTCAGAACACTGCTTAGTTAGCAGGCCACGTGGCCCATTACGCGACAACTAGCAAAAGCCCAAACGACCGAGGCCCAACAAAAACCGAGCAGAGTAGGCCGGACGCTGAGGCCAGGGGATTCCGCGACCCCTTCCTCCAGCACAGATCACGTGACGACCAGATACGTGACCTCTCCCCCATCACGATCCCTGAAAGGGACGGAGGGAGGTCAGGCCCTGCCTAGCGAACTTGCTGTGACAGGAGCAAGCACGCCGCACTGACCTCAGTCCCCTTGGTCCGGTCAGACATCATCTCAGTGTCACGCCAGTCCAACGAGACAACACCGCACAAGCGATGGCAACGGGTACGAAACCCACCGTCCGAATACGGACCGACAGGACACACGTACGATCCCACCTACTACGGGATGTGATCCATGACAAGGGTCTCGACCTAGAGACCTTTCTGGCTGGCGGAGTGCCCTGACCCCAACAATCAGAGTCGTGGCCCTTAGTTCCGTGAGGCGACCGGGCGAACAACGACCCAGGGCGGCTACCCGCTGTGGGTACGACACCCCGAGATACCCGGAGATAACGGCGAAGACCACGACGGATGCCGCGTTGCACAGGACAGTTGACGAACCATCACCATGCTACCGTGTTGCCACGGCCAGCACAGTAGCATCAACGTCAGCCCCTACCGCAACGTGGCCACAGGACCATGACAAGAGCCACGCCCCGACGAACACCAGAAGACGGCGTAACTTGTAAGCCAAGTTAGTTAGGACCTCCCTCAGACTCTTGACCCTATGGTCAGGGAAACCTCCTCTTTGTAACAAGCCCTGCCCCTGAACTCTATATAAGGACAGCCAGTGCTCTCATCTCAGAACATTCTCATTCTTCATCCTCTACCATTGTATCCATCCACTTTAGCAATAGGGCTCCTGGAGCTTCTCTTCAGGTCACCCCTCATCTACCATAGGTTCTACCACCTCTTTCACCATTCTTGTACCCCCATGGTAAGAACTTCAGAACATTCAAGCGAGGAACACACACTCGATCTTCTCTGAGACTGAACGTAGGGCTCCAGCCTGAACTAGTATAAATCCTCGTGTCTATTGGATGCTACCATCGTTTTTCTAAAGCAGCGCGGCAATCGTAAATATTTACTAGTCCGGTTTACAAAACACCGACACATAGCAAAATTAATGTATCAAAAAAATCAAAACGACTTATAATTTGGAACAGAGGGAGTACTTGTGTATCCAAACAACCTGACCATGATCTAAACTTGCACACAGCACCGTGACAAAGAGAAAACCCATCACAGCCCAGAGTCGTGTGTTCCATAATCAAGCACACCACTCATTATCCCAATCTTCCACCCCATTTCCATTATCGTCAGTAATGGCACAATGCAGTGTTTTTGTTTCACTGAACTAGATCAGATGGAAGGTTTAGGGAGCATTTCAGGTTAAAACAGTTCAACATTTAGAAAGCAAAAGACCACTGAGTCTACACCACCGGTATTCACTCGTCAATCTCATCAGATAGATACATATACCAGACAAGAGCAATACCAAACTCAAGCATACACTCTAGAGCCCTGACATGGCCATGCCAAAATCATCTTGACGAGGTAGCTAGGTTCTTCACCATATATATTGCTTCAGAACAGACTGCATTTCTCCTACTAGACTTCTGGAACTCAGTCTCTAGACGAAGGATGGCGATCATCAAAATAAGGAACTCCTCCATGCAGAGCTGATTCATAATGGAAAAGTCAACAATCAGTCTACTAGCTCATACTTTGATCAATGCCAGGCAATGCGGCAAAAACAGAAAATTAAGATAGTTATCCAAACCAGCAGTCCATAACAGCTCTTACAGAGTAATAGAACTTTAAGTCGATAGAGGTCTACATGCTCCATACATATGTAAATTATTATTATATGACTTACTATCTCATTTACAGATACAAGCACTAGGCAACTAAATTACAAGCGACAGAATTATACAGAGCTAAGACTGGAGTGAGGGGTTTCAGGACTACCATTTTGTCGGTGAACCAAGATTGGAGTGAGGTGTTTTATGAACTAAGACTTGCAATAATGTACATAGTCCAGTTTGCTCTTTGCGAATATATTTTGCTTAACAAAAGGCATATGCCAGAAAGTACACATTATCATTGCAATAATTTCCAAATTTAACCCTCTTTCTTAGTGGATGTGGTAAGGCAGTGTGGTCACCATTTTCTGATATTTTTGTTTCTATGCTTCATGTTAAGCAATATAATAGGAGTACACATAAGCAAGTTCATGTACAAAAAGATGAATCACACATTTTTCTAGCATTGTGGTGCCAAATAATATCAAGTAATTTCTCATAACCGAGAGATGAATCGCACATCTAATTTTTTCGAGTAAGCCGATGATGAACCACATGTACTCTATGCCTGTCATACTCTGGCAAAACAGAAATACAAAAGATAGAATAAAAAATAAGCTGATTCATATAGGAATAGTTAAATATCAGTCTACTAATATATGGCTCAAGAGAGAGATCTACATGCTTCAGACTTATATAAATTATTATACGAATCTTCTACAAATAAAAATACTAGGCAAATAAATCTAGAACTAAGGCAGGAGTGAGAGGTTTCAAGATTAACCATTTGTTGCCAGTGAACCAAGATTTGGAGTGAGGGTGTTTCATGAAGTAAGACTAGCAATAATGTGCAGTCATGTTTGGTCTTTGTAGTTGAATTTTAGTGCCTGCTTCTTATACAAATAAAGTTTGCTTAACAATTGGCATATATTAGACAGTATACATTGGCATTGCAACAATCTCCAAACCTAACCCTTCTCATGGATGTGGTAAGACAGTGTGATCGACTATATAATTTTCTCATCTCATTGTTTCTACTCTTCTTTTTAATCACTATATTATAGTATTATACACATCTGCCAGTTCTCGGTTGCTATAAAGAATTCTGGAAAGAGCTTGATCAAGCGAAGCAACTGTGGAAGAACAGAAATGCTTTAAAAGTTGAGCATGCTGGTGTGTTAGACACCTTTGAGTCCTTAATTGTGGTGCCAAACTATCAAGTAGCTTCTCATAACGGAGAGATGAATCAGACATCTAATAGTAATTTCCAGTAGATTGATGATGAACCACATATGCACTCTGTGCCACCAGCAATAAAAGCTAAATAAAGGAAGAAGAAAACTGTGCAAAACACAATCACGCAGAAAAATCCTGCATGATCACAAACAACTTACTGGTTCATGATGTCGCTGATCTCCCTTCAGCTTCGGGCGTTCCAGCAGCAGCGAGATCTCCCTTGCGCTTTGGGCCTTCCAGCTGTGACAGGTCCGCTTCTGGGTAGAGGATGCGCACGACATTCTTCATGACATCTTGCACCTTCTTCTCCGCGGACGCGCAGGTCCACACTGGACCGCGTCCGGTTCAGCGTCCGGTCACTGTTTTTCAGTGAGAAACACACCGGACTTACGCCTCCGTTTCTCCGCCTCAGACGCAATAGAAAATAGGCGTTTCACTTCTCTAAAAAGCACCGAATCCCACCTCGCAAGCTCGGCGGGAGGGAGAGAGGAACTCAAACCCCTCTCTACTGTTCAAACTCCACTGCCTTCGCAAAAAGTGCTAACACCACCAAGTGTACACCACCATGTGCATGTGTGTTAGCATTTCTCAAATATTTTTCAAGGCGTTATGTTAGCTCTCTACTAGATCCCAATGCATATGCTCAAGACATTGATCTAGTGGCACTTGATTCCCGAGCTAACTGTGATTGCCCCTCTTGATAGTTGACTATGTATCCTAAACCCGGTCAATCACTTCTCTACTCATCTTAGACCGGCAAAAGGAAAACCCTATGGTTATACCTTTGCCTTGCGCTCTTAGATCCTTCTCCTCCACTTGATCATCAAGTCCATCATTTTATGTGCATTCCTTCATGATCTTCCTCATCATTTCATGCACCAAATCATGTGGTCTTGTGGCCATCTCTCCATGTCATTTCCACCTCCATCACATGTTGCTTATGCCTAGCTTAATCACACTTGATCACATAACATTAGCAACTTTGGTGTCACTCAATTTCCAAAACCAAACTTGGGCTTTCAGCCGATAAATACGATATTTTGGAAATTTCGAGAATTTCGGAACAAATTTTAGGAATTTCAGACTAAATTTTGGGAAATTGCCTTTTGGGCCTTGTGGCACCTGATTTGGGCGGGGTGGCCAAATTTGGCTGAATTTTTTTGACCGAGATGCAATTTTTTAGGACCCACCAACAAATGTGAAATTTCAGAAATTTCAGTGAAATTTCACCGAAATTTAAAACCTAATGGTCACTACGGATGACCACGAACAAGGGATCAGACCACCAGTGGAGTTGTGTCAAATGGCATTTAGTAGCACTGATATGCTCTTTTAATCTTGTATTTGTTTGTTTGGTGGATGTACTACTAGCTTATATTTATAACCAGTGAATTAAAATTATTAGTGCTAAAAGTTCCTTTTAAATTATCAGATACGGAAATTCAAAATTTAGAATTTTCGAACGACCATGTCAATATTCGAGGTCGTTCAAAAACTAGAAATTTTGAATTACAAAATTTGAGAATTAAAAAAATGCCACTTGAATAATTTGAAATAAAAACTTGACATAGATCAAATTGAGCTTTACAACTTTGATATAAAGTTTATTTTCTTCGACTTTGTATAGCAGGGATGAGGAAGGCTCATGGGCGACCGGTTGACGAGGACGATGGATTAGCGTAGGACAGTGCGTCAAAGCGAGATCGCGCAGCGAGCAGTACAACAAGGCGGTGTGTTACCCGTGGTTCCGGATGGTGGTGGGAGGCAGCAATGGCCGTGGTCGCACGCTTGTGGGAGCAGCCGGTCACACCATAACCGTGTCCAATAACAATTGTCTAACCGTCGGTAAATCCCCTCAGTGATTCTTTGTTGAGCATTTAGTAATTTAAGATAACCGTTTAGCTAAAGTTAAAATTTCAGTAGTGACCAAGAAATCACCTTTCTACTTCATTTTTGGTTGCATTTTACTACTGCTGCATCTGCATGTTCAACAAAAGATCAAAACCTGTGTAAAAGATCAAAACCAACCCAACTGATTCATAGAAAGCCCAAGCCGTAGTAGTAACTCCCTCCATCCCAAATTACGAGACATTTCAAGAATCTTGGAGAATCAAAGGATCTCTGATAAAATTTATATGATAAAATAATAATATTTATGACACTAATTAAGTATCTTAGACTCTTCATTAATTATATTTTCATAGTATACCTATTTGATGTTATAAATTTTTATAATTTTTTCTATAATTTTTGTCAAATTTAAGATGTTTTGACTCTCCAAAATTCTTAGAATGCCTTGTAATTTGGAAGGGAAGGAGTAGATGACATAAAAATCTCTCCTCCCGGCATCCTCAGGTTCCTTCGCTTGGAAGCCAGCTGCAGAAAGAGTTTCTCTCGCAGTCCCATTGTACTCGATTGCTCCTGCACAAATTTATCTTCCTTCGGCTGTGTTTATTTTCATTGAAAAGTGTATTATCTAAAAAAGATTTCTTGTCACATTAAACTTGCGATACATACATGGAATACTAAATATAAATAAAATAAAAAACTAATTGCACAGTTTGATTATACTTTGCGAGACGAACGTTTTAAGCTTAATTAGTCCAATTATTAGCAAATACAAACGAAATGCTATAATGTCGCTACAGTACATAATGGCCCTGTTCGGCAGGCTGTTTTTTTGGCTTATAAGCCGACTGTGACTAATTTACTGTGAAAGAAAAACACCGTTCCATGACTGATAAGCCGTGCTGATAAGCTCAGCGAACAGGAAGAATGTCCCTAGAGTGGGAGAGAGAGGAGGAGACCGAGCAGGCCAACAGATCCATGGCGGCTAGGCTACCGGCTAGTAGGCTCTCTTCTAGCAACAAGGCCGTGTTCAGATCCTAAATTCAGGAGCCTGAATTGGTACGGTGCGTATTAAATGTACACTTCACCAATTCGTTTGTATTTAGTAAAAATTATCTAAACTTTGATTAATTAGACTCAAAATGTTCGTCTCGCAAAGTACAATAAAATTATGCAATTAGTTTTTAATTTCATCTATTTAGTACTTCATGCATATGCCGACATTTTGATATGATAAAAAACTTCATTTTGCATAGTAAAATTTGAGGTTGAAATTTGGCATCTAAATGAGACCCAATAGTGCGCTCTCTTCCCCTGCACATCCTCTACTGCCCTCGCCGTCACCCTCCCCTCCCGCACCCAACACCAACAGCCCGCAGCAAGATTTCCTCGCCTACAATGGCGGCTCCCTCCTCGCCGTCTTCCTCCTGCGAGATCGTGGACCTCGCCGTGGCAGCGACGCTCGGAGATGCAACCTCACAGCTGTTCTTCAGCAAAGGTTGCGGCGACTTGTCTTGGCCGGAGGCGGCGGCGATCGAGTCCACGCTGACCAACAAGGAATCGCTGGTGGCCCTGTGCGACAAGTACGGGGTGCCCAGGGAGTTGGAGCCGGTGTGCGCCGGCAAAATCGCGGCGTGCCACAGGCCGACCGAGGGCCAGGGCTCGAATGCCCTGTGCATCTACGCCGACGCCCTCGAGGCCGGTCTGCGCTTCCCCATGCCCGTGTTCTACGGGAAGCTCCTCCGACACTACGACCTGGCGCCAAGCCAGTTGACCCCGAACGCGTGGGCGTACATGGCGGCGTTCTTGCAGCGCTGCAAGGATGCCGGCGTGGAGGAACAGCAGGTTTCGGCCTTCACGTACTTCTTCTCTCTGTGCGCGCACAAGCACAAGGACAAGCCATTGGGGTGGCACCATTTCCACCGGTGCGCCGGCCGTCCCCGCCTCTTCTACGGCAGTCTGCCCACCAAGCACGGCTGGAAATCGAGGTTCCTCTTCGTTCAGCCCCCGGAGGGGATGCCGTGGAGGTGCCCGGTGGCGTGGGGCAAGCCCAGGAGGGAGAACGTCGGCATAGGGCCTGTTTAGATGAAAAATTTTGGTAAAATGGATACTGTAGCGTTTTCGTTGTTATTTGGTAATTAGTGTCCAATCATAGTCTAATTAGGCTTAAAAGATTCATCTCGTGGATTTCGTCTAAACTGTGTAATTAGTTTTATTTTTTATTTATATTTAATGCTTCGTACATACGTCAAAGATTCGATGTGATAAGGAATGTGAAAAATTTTGTAAAATTCTTGGGGAACTAAACTGGGCCATAGTGGAGCTCAGGAATGCGGCGGTAAAAAAGCTGAGGAAGATGCCATGCGTCGATCTCAAGTCCTTGTTGAGTTTCAGTGAGCCGCCCGTCGGCGCTCTCAACCTGCTGCAGCTGCAGCTGGACTCCCCGACCGCGCCCACAGCGAAACCGGAATCCGCAGCGGCCAGCGCCCAAGCTCTCGCTGGCACCTCGCTGCACCAGCTGCACGCGATGTTGGAAGCGGGGGCAAGAGCACCCAGCGCCGCCGACGAGGGTGACGACTCGGAGCGGCGGAAGCGCAGGTGCCCGGGCCCGGGCCCGGCGTCCGTGACCGTGACTCCTCCGATGCCTCAAAGCTCTGCCATTCCGGCAGTGCCGCCGCCGCAGGGAATCGGAATGGCACCATGTGAGACATCGTTTGATGGAGCCTGGGGCGGCGGCAGCAGCAGCAGCAGCGAGATCTCCATGCCACGAGGGATTTGGGCAAGTGACGCCCTCTATATGTACGATGCTATGGTGGCAATTGAAGCTGAGAAGGCCCGAATGCAAGATACTATTCAGCAGGCAGCCCAGGAGGTCGCCTACCTTCAGGATCAGCTGCAACAGACCAACACTGTGAATGCCAAGTTCATGGACTACTTGGTTGCGGCCAGAGCTGAGAATGCACAGCTCAAGGATAAACACGCCTCTGAGATCGCCAAGCTCAATCAGGAGCACGCCTCTGAGGTCGCCAAGCTCCAGGAGGAGCATCACAAGGCAAGCACCGCACATGCCGAGAAGGTGAAGGCAGAGCGCACGGCCGAAATTGCTAGGCTCCAGGAGAACCACGCTGCTGAGGTTGCCAAGCTCAACCAGGCACATGATGCTGCCGTCACCTTGCTCATGGAGGAGCACGCGGTCGACATTGCCCGCGTGGAGCACGCTGCGGAGGAGGTGGTCCAGGATGCAAAGAAGGACATAGCGCTTGCCCTATTCCCGGACCTGGACGCCTCATTGCTGTGATCAGATCATGAACAAGTAAGTTATTTGTGATCGTGCATCTTACTGTTTTTCTAGAGTATTCTGGTTTTTATATTTACCTCTGATTACTGGTATAGAGTACATACTATGTGGTTTATCATCTGCCTACTGGAAATTATTAGATGTGTGGATTGTGATCCATCTTTCAGTTATGAGAAATTACTTTACACCAACATGTTAGGAAATGTGACAGTATAGGATACTGAGCTTTGTAAAAGGAAGTTTTTCCTTTGTTCTCTATGAAGATGTAAGCGATGAATTCCAGTCTATTTTGTGATGTGGTTGAAGCCTATAAGGTTTACACATCCCATAACTGAGAATCTGGGACTTCATTTTCGGTATTCACTTGAATAGAATTGGGAAAAAAGAGAGTTGTTATTTGTTAAATATGTGAGCAGTTTATCATAAAGCCTTGTTGTCACAAACATAGAGTTATTTTTGGCCAATCCTCCTTTTACTTATTGACTGCTCATCCATCATGTATTTCTGCTGATTCTGATTATAATTTGAGTTTGCTTACAACTTGACTAGATTTGGGTAAAAAGACAGTTGTTAAATATATGAGCAGCTTATCATAAAACCTTGTCACAAACATAATCCTATTTTTACTTATTGACTGACTATCCATTATGTCTTAATCTTTCTTTTTTATTCTACTGATTCTAATTATAATTTGAGTTTTGCTTACAATTTATTCAGCAAAAGCAGTTTCTGTTTCTCCTTGTTGGCTTTCAATCATTTATTGGATATGGTATTAGTTATGGAGCACAATAGTAGTTTGATGGTAGTTTTTGTCATTGAACTATGATATGTGATTATAGAATTGCCCATACTGTCAAGACCTGTGGAGGTTTATAAACCCTTATTAGATAGATATTTTGTGCTCTAAACCTATAAAGTTAAACCCTGTAAATGAAACAGTTAGGAGAAGAGACTGATCCATTGCACTTATGTAACTAGATTGTCTCATATCTATCTGTTTATATATCACGAGGTGCACCTTTGAGTACTATTCAATTGTATCTTTGAACTGACAGATGGTCTTTGCAGCCTTCCTGAAGCATTCTGGAAAGAGCTTGATCAAGTGAAGCAGCTGTCGAAGAACAGAAATGATCTGAAAGTTGAGCATGCGGTGTTGCAGCACTCTTCGGCATTGAGCTGTATGCGCGGTTCTGCGCCAGCGAGATTGCTGTGAGCAGGGGTGTATAACTCCATATCAAAGAGTGCTCCAACACTGGCATACTCAACTTTCAGTTCATTTCTGTTCTTCACAGCTGTTCCACTTGATAAAGCTCTTTCCAGACTGCTTCATAGCGACCAGGAACCTGCAAATGGGTATAATAGTGATTAAAAAAAGAGTATAAACAATAATATGAGAAAAATAGTTTATCACACTGTCTTACCACATCCATGAGAAGGGTTATGTTTGGAGATTATTGCAATGCCAATGTGTACTGCCTAATATATGCCAATTGTTAAGCAAACTTTATTTGTATATGAAGCAGGCAAATTCAACTACAAAAAGATACATTATTGCTAGTCTGTCTTCATGGAATACCTCACTCCAAATCTTGGTTCACTGGAAAGAAATGGTTAATCTTGAAACCACTCACTCCAGCCTAAGTTCTGGAGAATTCTGTTGCTTATAATTTACTTGCCTAGTATTTGTATTTGTAGAAGTCATACAATTATTTATATATGTCTTTTATTCCTTTGGCTAAGCTGTCGTGGACTTCTGCTTTGGATAAGTGTCTTAATTTTCTTAGTTTCTCACAAAGCTTAGCATTGATCAAACTATGAGCCACAGATTAGTTGACTGATATTTAACTATTCCATTATGAATCAGCTTATTTTTTATTCTATCATTTTGTGTTTCTGTTTTGTCAGAGTATTTTGGTTTTCATATTTAGCTCTGATTACAGGCATAGAGTAACTATGTGGTTCATCATCCGCCTGCTCGAAATTATTAGATGCGTGATTCATCTCTCGGTTATGAGAAAGTACTTGATATTGTTTGGCACCGCAATGCTAGAAAATGTATTATTTATCTTTTTGTTCAGGAACTTGCTGATGTGTATACTGCCTAAAATGAAGCGTAGGAACAAAAATATGAGAAAATGGCTGGCCACACTGTTTTACCTCATCCACTAAGAAAGAAGGGTTAAATTTGGAAATTATTGCAATGACAATGTGCACTGTTTCATAAAAAATCACAATGTGCACCTTCTGACATGTCATTTGTTAAGCAAAATATATTCGCAAAGTGCAAACTGGACTATGTACATTATTGCAAGTCTTAGTTCATAAAACACCTCACTCCAATCTTGCATTGGTTCACAGACACAAAATGGTAGGCATGAAGCCCCTCACTCTCTTAGCTCTGTGTAGAATTCAGTCGCTTGTAATTTAGTTGCCTAGTGCTTGTATCGGTAAATGAGATAGAAGTCATAATAATTTACATGTCTGGAGCATGTAGACCTCTCTCTTGACTTAAAGTTCTATTAGACTATTACTCTGTCACAGCTGTTATGGACTGCTGTTTTGGATAACTGTCTTAATTCTCTCTGTTTGCGGCATACCCTGGCATTGATCAAACTATGAGCTAGTAGGCTGATTGTTGACTTTTTCCATTACGAATCAGCTCTACTTGGAGGAGTTCCTTATTTTGATGATCGTCATCCTTCTGTCTAGTTCCAAGAGTCAAATCTCTAAAGCCATGGCGAAGAACCCAACTACCTAGTCAAGAATCTTTTGGCATGACCGTGGTGTAGCTCCGGAATGTATGCATGTCATCAGTTTGTTAGACCATCCGCACCGGGACCTGTAAACACTTCTGGTACCCGTCCACATCGATATATAGCGGTGGAAAGAGCTGCACTGGAAACGGTATCACATACGGCACAGCGACTTCGTACGCCAAATCCAGAGGAAACGCTCGCGCGTCCGCTACTGCATGCGTGGGCTCCGCCGCCGCCGCTGTCTAGTACGCGCGTGAGAAGTGAGCAGGAGAGAGCACGGTCAGCGCGGGTCCCACTGGTTTCACGATAAAAAAATGGTATAACTCACAAACCAAAAAACCAAATTAAATTCCGATTGCACCATTAAATTCGTTTCAATAAATACTTCAAAACAAGATGTCACATGGATATATTTAAATAAAGTGACAAGTGGACCCCACAGTGGATAGAGGATGATATAGAGGATGGATAGATGCAGAGAAACTGTATATTTTGTGGTGACTAGGATGGAATATTCCTTTTAGAGGATGAATATAGAGATTCATGAGTGCGGATAGTCTTATGTTCTCGTCTGCTGTATGTAATATATGATGAGATTGACGAGTGAATACTGGTGATGTAGTAGACCCAGTGGTCTTTTGCTTTCTCAATGTCGAACTATTTTAACCTGAATCAGTCATAGGTCATGTTCATCCGGCTTATAATCCGTACTTTTCAGCTTATTTTTTTAACTGGAATAGTATATTTTTCTTACAATAAATTAGTCAACAGTGTTTTTCAACCGGCTTATCAGCATAGCCGAACGGGGCCATAGCAAGATTAGATCCAGGATAAGTAGGATCATCCCTATCTGAAAGACTGAAATGCTTCCCAAACCTTCCCTCTGATCTAGTTCAGTGAAACAAAAACACTGTATTGTGCCATTACTGATGATAATGGAAATAGGGTAGAGGATTGGGATAATGAATGGTGTGCCTGTTTGTTTGGACTTATCAGCAGAATCAGCAGTTATCTAGCAGTGTTTTTCTCTCACAATAAACTAATGAACAGTACTTGCAGCTACAATAATCCAGACGAATAGGATCGGAATGCAACAAGAATAAGGGCTACTGTGAAGCCACGTCCGTGCCAAAGCTGCACACCCTGCATTAGCCAGTCTAGCGTCTAGCGATCAGAGGAGGCAGGAGGGGCACAGCTGTGTACTAGTAGGCTGCTGCAGCGGTTGCTATGGTCTCTCGGTCTCGGTCCTCGCGTTCACGTTCGCGACCGCGACGACCCTGACCCCATGGCCTGCTCTGCTCGGTCTGCACTCTGCAGGGAGGAGGTCAGGAGGAGATTTGAAATCGGCCACGCAAGGCGACGTACGCCATGGTTGTCATTAGACCATGTGCACCGGTGCCCGTAAAAGGAAAGTCAAATGTGTTTGGCGTAGTAAAATCGATGCAGCGGCATACTCTATAACGCACGCTATCAGTCGGCAGACGGCAATCTCACGGCTACAGTGACTTTTACCGGACGGTAGTGAGAGACAGCAGCGCGCGGGAGAGTAAGAAGAGAGTATATAGTGGTGGGTCCCACTTATTTAACTAGCTAAAAAATGTTATAACTCACAAATCATAAAACCAAATTAAATTTCGATTGCACCATTAAATTCGTTGTAATAAATACTTCAAAACAAGATGTCACATGGATATATTTAGACAAAGTGACAAGTGGGCCCCACAGTGGATAAAGGATGATATAGAGGATGAATGGATGCGGGAAAACTGTATATTTTATTATGACCATGATGGAATATTCCTTTTAAAGGATGAATATAGAGGTCCATGAGTACGGATAGTCTTATGGAAGGCAATAAACAACTCGTAGGGATATGGTATTAGACCGACTGCACTCGGACCCTGTAAAACTTCCTGCAGGATGCGTCTACCGGAATTTGACCTGCAGTGGGATACGCTACATCCTCCTCTATCTTACCATTCTCCCTTCCATCCGGTATTCCAGCGTTCTTTCAGGCCATCCGCTAAAACTGCATGCAGCCCCATCTCAGACCGGGTAGAGAGTGCATGCGCACATGCGCGGGAGAATCCAGGCGGACCCCACTATTTCAACTAGCAAAAAAATATTATAACTCACAAACCAAAAACCCAAATTAAATTCCGATTGCACCGTTGAATTCGTTTCAATAAATTCTTCAAAGCTAGATCTCACATGGATATATTTAGATAAAGTGATAAGTGGACCCCATAGTAGATAGAGGATGATATAGAAGATGGATGAGTGTGGGAGAAATAAGTATAGAGGAGAGAATCTTGATGACGAGGATGTATAGAGGATGAAAATAGAGGATCATGAGTGCGGATAGCCTTAGCATCATAGCCGAAACATTTATGCCTCGCTTAGTTCCAGGCTATAAGAGGGTGATTAGTTCCTTCTAAAATTTTTTTAACCCATTACATCGAATATTTGACACATACATGAAGTATTAAATGTATACGAAAAAATAACTAATTACACAGATTGCGATAAATTTACGAGATGAATTTTTTGAACCTAATTAATCCATGATTTGACAATGTCGTGCTACAGTAAATATGTGCTAATGACAGATTAATTAGGCTTAATAAATTCGTCTCGCGGTTTCCAGACGAGTTATGTAATTAGTTTTTTTATTAGTATCCGAACACCCCTTCCAACATCCCTTGAAACATCCGATGTGACATTCCAAAATTTTTCACCCCACCAACTAAACACCCTTAAAGTTTTGGGATGTCACATTATGTGTCATATGGGGATATCGCATGGGATGTTCGGATACTAATAAAAAAATTACAGAATCTGTCAGTAAACCGCGAGACGAATTTATTAAGCCTAATTAATCCGTCATTAGCACATATGTGTATTGTAGTACTTTATTATCAAATCATAGACTAATTAGGCTTAAAAGATTCATCTCGCAAAGTAGTCGTAATATGTGTAATTAGTTATTTTTTAGTCCATATTTAATACTTCGTGTCCAAACATTTGATAGGATAAGGTGTAAATTTTTAGGGGAAGAATATATATATAGAGAGAGAGAGAGTCCAGAAATGGCTTATGTTACAAGTTAAATGACCAATATAAATAGAACACATATACATGTGTAATGGGAAGACATACAGAGGGTAAGTTATAACTCAAAAGAGTGTTGATGCAGGAGATCCATATGTCGCATTTCCTCAGCTCCAAGTTCTCCGTTCATGCACTACTACTAAGATTTGCATATTTGATTTTTTAACTGTCATAAACTATCAAAGAACTCGAAAGGTGTTGCTACTTCTGTTTTTCTTTGGGCCAATCTTTAGGTCAAGGGGAAGTATTATAAGCTAGCGAGAAATATTGCTCATTGAAAGGCTAATTGTCTATTCCTAGATGGCGTGGAGTGGAGAATCCACATAATTTAATGAGAATTTAACTCGACGGCCCTGACCGCTAAGAAAATGCATACCACTAGCAAAAAAATCATATGCCCTCAATGTACAATCCCCTGCTTGAAGCACTTGAACATGTGACAAAGCTTTCCCTAATGCATAACTAAGAGTGACAATCACAGGAAAACGGCTTCATCCATTAGTTCTACTTAACACAAAGACATAAGTTCGAAAGACATATCTCATCAGTGGCCACATCACAAACAAGTCTAGCTGGACTTGCATGTGATTTTAGAAATATGGGTCGAACAAATCAAGGATCCATTCATCAAGTGCAATAGTATCAATGAGAGCCTGTTTGGTTCACCCTGTTAAACTTTAACAGGTGTTGACCATAGGATTGACCAAAGGGTGTTCTGATACTAATAATGGACTAATTAGGCTAAATAGATTCGTCTCGTAAATTAATCTCAATCTGTGCAAGTAGTTTTATAATTAGTCTATATTTAACACTTCATACATGTGTCCAATCATTTGATATGATAGGTGTTAAAAAAAACAAGGGAACCAAACACCCCCTTATGTAAGGATTGGACAAGCGAAACCAGCAGCTCGCATTGTGTTTCACCGGTACAGAAATCTCCAGTGTCTTGAGAATCAAAAGTACAATGTGATAATTTGCTTAAAAGGGCATTGTTCAACCTTTCTTAGCCATCTATATCATCTGACAACAGGACATAAGAGGTTTAATTTGATACATGTTTCAGTCTGAGTGTCCATCACGGCAAATGGGGAAACCCTTCACGCTGCCCAGAGTCAGGTGTTGCAAGATCAGGCACCACTCATCATCCCAATCCTCCACCCCATTTCCGTTATCATCAAACAACAGCAAGGTACATAGTTTTTGTTTCATGGAACTAGATGAGGGGAAGGCTTGGGGAGTTGCAGTATTTTTAGCTAGAGAAGATGATCCAGCTTTTATATCCTGAATGACATGTTAGTTGCCCTGCCTGATTCAGCACCAAACAGTTTGAAACTAAGCAAGCAAAAGACTATGAGTCAACCTCGCCCTATATACATACTACTAGTACCAGGCCCTGTTTAGTTGCTAGAAATTTTGCAAAATTTTTTAACATTCTTCGTCACATCAAATCTTTGGACGCATGTATGAAGCATTAAATATAGATAAAAAAACTAATTACACAGTTTAGACGAAATGGACGAGACAAATCTTTTAAGTCTAGTTAGACCATGATTGGACACTAATTATCAAATAACAATGAAATTTGTTACAGTATCATTTTGCAAAAAAATTTGCAACTAAACCGGCCCTAGAGAAGAACGTACCAAACTGATGACATGCAATCCCAAAAGTAACCACACCATGGCCATGCCAAAAATCATCTTCACCAGGTAGGTAGGTTCAGTCACCATATACTTCCTTAGAACAGGATTGAATTCTCGTGCTAGCCTTTAGGAACTCAACCTCTTGACGATGGAAGGCCATCAACAAAATATGGAACTGCCATTTCTCCAAAAATTTCGCGAACTAAACAAGGCCTATATATATGTCTTGTGTTCTATTTTGTTCAGATAAAAAATATAAATACGAGGCACTTCAATTAGAAGTGACAGGTTTCTCAGAACTAATACTAGAGTTGAGTGAGAGGTTTCATGATTAGCAATTTTGCATCTATGAAACCAATGCAAATCAAATATATTGCCAATGGTATGTGAGCACTACAAAGTTTGTATGCTCTTTATAGCCGCTAACAATTGTGTCATCTCAGATGATATGATGATATACATTGACATTAAAATAATTTGCAAATTCAACATTTCTTTGGTTGAAATGATGATATAATGATAACCATTTCTCTCCTTGTACCATTTTGTTTAATCACTATAATACACATTTGGAAGAATATGAGGCAATTACATACATGAATCATGATATTATATTGCTGAGTACCTCAATTGTCAATTTGTCATCAGAAAAAGTCTACTTAACCTCCTGAACTATTAGCTAGTGTCTAACTTACACCTCAACTATAAAACCGTCTGTTTTACGCCCTGAGCTTTTCAAAACCGTTCAAATTACACCCTGGAGCGGTTTTGGACAGCGGCTTTGCTACAGTAACCATGGTTTGCTACAGTAACTTCTGTTTTGGCTTTCTTTTCTATTTATTTCCGCTGAATCTTTGAAAAATCATATTAAATCACAGAAAAATTATAAAATAGAAAACTAATTTTGTTGGACTCCACATGAGTAGATCTACACAATGAAAATATAATATAGTATGTTTTAGTACAAATTTTTCTGTAGCTTTAAATTAATTAGAAAATCAAATTTTGTCTGTAATTAATTGGAATAATTCATAGCTACATCTTCTATGGTTCAATTGTGGTGAAATTTTCATGATGGGGTTATTATTATATGCTTCAACTATAGTAAAAATTTCATACTCATTGGATCATATATAACTTAGTTATAGATTTATTTAGGTTTATGTTTAGGTTTATGCTTGTTAAATATAAATAAATCTATAACTAAATTATACATGATCCAATCAGTATGAAATTTTTACTACAGTTCAAGCATACAATAGTAACCCCATCATACAAATTTCACCACAATTGGACCATAGAAGCTGTAGTTGTGAATTATTCTAATTAATTACAGATAAAATTTGATTTTCTAACTAATTTAAAGCTACAGAAAAAAAAAATTGTACTAAAGCATACTATATTATATATTCATTGTGTGGATCTACTCATGTGGAGTCCAACAAAATTAGATTTTCTATTTTATGATTTTTATGTGGTTTACTATGATTTTTCAAAGATTCAGCGGAAATAAATAGAAAAGAAAAGTCAAAACAGCTGTGCTGTACCAGAACCATGGTTACTGTAGCAAAACCGCCGTCCAAAACAGCTCCAGGGTATAATTTGAACGGTTTTAAAAAGTTCAGGGCGTAAAACAGACGGTTTTATAGTTGGCGTGTAGGTTAGACACTAGCTAATAGTTCAGGGGGTTAAGTAGATTTTTTCCATTTGTTATCCAAAGGTTTTTTTTACAACAATGTCATCCAAAGTTGAAGCCCACATATACTAAGTCACCATTTAGTCCTTAATAACATCATGGTGCCAAACTATCAAGTAGTTTCTCATAACAAATATATGAATCACACATCTAATACGTAGTAATTTTCAGTATGCAGATGATGAACCACATATGTAGGCTGTGCCACCATTAATAAGTGCAAAATACAAAAGGGGAAAAAAACTCTGCAAAACAGAAACACACAAAATGTACATAAACTGCAAGATCACAAACAACTTACAGGTTCATGATGCCACTGATCGATCTGTACTTTTATCAGGATCTCTCTTCACCTTTGGGCTTTCCAGTGGCAGCAGCGAGATCTCCCTTGAGTTTTGGTCGTTCCAGCAGTGAGACGTCCAGTTTCGGGAAGAGGCGGAGCACGATGCTCTTCTTGGTATCCTGCACCTCCTTGTCTGCGGCGTCCTTCACGCGGGCGACGTCGGCCGCGTGCTCCTCCTTGAGCCGAGCGACAGCAGCAGCGTGCTTGTCCTGGAGCCTAGCGATCTCGGCCTTGTGATGCTCCGCCGCGCGCTCTGCTGCCTTGCGATGGTCGCCGCGAGTCGGCCGACCTCGGCCGCGTGATCGACAGCAGCAGATCGACGCTGGCCGCTTGCTCCTCCTTGAGCCGAGCGACAACGGCAGCGTGCTGCTTCTTGAGGTCCTCTGCGAGCTGTGTGCTCTGCTTCTGGAGGTTAGCGACCACGGACGCGCACTCTGCCTTCACCTCCTCGACACGCGCGGTGCTTGCCTCGTCCGCGAGTCGCCGGACCTCGGCCGCGTGGTGAACATTCGTGGCGCTCAACGCCTCCTTGAGCTGGGCGACCTCCCCTCTGGTCGCCAGCAGCTCGTTTCCCTTCTCATCAAGCTCCGCCATGGCCTTCTTCGCCAACTCCAACGACTCCGCGATGCCATCGACCAGCGTGTGCGTGTCGGAAAAGGATTTTCGCTTCCTCGTTGGTTCCTGCTGCTGCGGTGGCGGTGGCGGCGGCGGCGGCGGCGGTGGCCCTGCTGCAGCGCCGGCGGCACCCACTTTCACCTGCTCGTGCTGCTGCTGCGGGGTAAGGGTAAGACCGACTTGCGGCGGAGCGACGTGCAGACTGCGCCGGGAGAGGAACAGCGTGACACTGTCCTGCAGCTTCTTCATCACCATGTCCGTGTCACCTGTCACCACCGGCATTCGGACAGCTGCTCTGCTCGGCTTCCCCCACTTCACCGCGCATGGCCAGGGCCTCGTCGACGGGGAGCGGAGGAGGAAGAACCTGGACTTCCACTCAGGGTCAGGGGATCTTGGCACCTTGCCATTGAAGAGGCAGCTGCCCGGTCTGGACCTGAAGTGGTGCCAGCCCACGGAGCCACCATCGTGGGTGCATATGGAGAAGAAGGAGCGAAAAGCCGGCAGCGCTGGCTCGACGCCGGCGTCCTGGGAGAGCAGCACGAAGGCGGCCAGGTAGCGCCACGCGTCAGGCGCGAGCTGGCTCGGCGCGAGGCCGTAGTGCCCAAGAACCTCCACATAGAAGTCATGTAGCGGGATCCTCATGCCGGCCTCGAGCGCGTCGGCGTAGACGAAAATGGTGTCCTCCGGCGGCGTCTGGCAGGCCCTCCAGCGGCCGTCGAGGCTCATAGGAGTGTACTCAGCGGGGACCTTGTACTTTTCGCAGAGTGCTTGGACCGCGCTCTGGTCGAAGAGCCTTGACGACGTCCTCCCTGCCTCGGGCCAAGAGAAGCTGCTGATGGCTCCTCCGGCCCCGTCGTCGTCGCGGAAGAACTTCGCCGAGGTGGCGGCGTCGAGTTTTGCGTCCGCCAACGTGCAGAGCTCCACGACGGAGGAGCCTGCTGCCATTGGCGCCGGCAATAAAGCTGGGTGGAGAAGATGAACAGGAACGAGAGGCTACTTGAACTTCGGGACGGCGGATGGGCGTTGGCGTAATGGCATTGGCATGGCTAGGCTAGGTTGGTGGAGACACTGGGTGATGCAGTGGAGCGTGGCTGGGTGGAGAAGATGAACAGTGGGAACCACAGGCTACATGGACTTCGGGACGGGCGTTGGCGTAGCGTAATGGCATGGCTAGGGCGCTAGGCTAGCTAGCAGCCTTTGCAATCAAAAAAAAGGCCTTGTTTAGATCACCAAATTGGTGAGTGCAAAATCACTGTTCGGCACTGTAGCAATTTTGTTTTTATTTGGTAATAATTGTCCAAACATTGATTAATTAGGCTCAAAATATTCGTCTCGCAAAGTACAACAAAACTGTGCAATTAGTTTTTAATTTCATCTACATTTAGTACTCCATGCATGTGCCGATATTTTGATGTGATGGGGAATCTTCTTTTTGCATAGTGGAATTTGGGAGTGAATTTGGTGATCTAAACAAGGCCAAAGGCCTGCGGTAATCTTGACATGACAGGACATAACCCAGGGGTGTTTAGGCGAAAAAAAAGAAAAATTGGAATTTAGCTGTGGGAGTACTTTCGTTTATATTTGATAATTAAGTATTTAATTATAGGTTAATTAGATTTAAAAGGTTTGTCTCGTGATTTACAATTAAACTGTACAATTAATTATTTTTTTATTTATATTTAATATTCCATGAATATATCCAAAGTTTTGATGGGACGAAGAGAGTATAAAAATTTAGAATTTATGATGCATGTAAACCCGGCCCCAGTCTCTCTCATCCGGTCAACGGTCACTACAAATCAGACCACCCGTAGAGTTGTGTCAATGGAGGCGTTCAGCTGGCAGAATCTCGGCTGAAACCGGCTGGTTTTACGAGAGAAAATACTGTTTAGCTGGTTGGATGAATAGTAAAATGAGTGGAGAACCAGCTGGCTGGTCTGAAAAGTTCAGACCAGCGAACAAGTCCAATGGCATGTAGCACTGATCTGCTCTTTTAATACTCTAATTCTTTGCTTACTAGATGTATTCAATCAGTCAAAAAAAAAGGGACATTCTAAGATCCTGTTTGGTTCATGAATGTTAAAAGTTAAGTCCCATCACATTAATATTGTGACAAATGTATGGAGTACTAAATGTAAACTAATTGCATATATGTTGGTACAGATTAGGAATAATTTACGAGACAAATCTATTAAGCCTAATTAGTTCGAAATTGGAATTTTTTTTGTCAAATAAGACGAAAATACTACCGTGTTTGTTAAACTTTAACATCACTCATCAAACATGCCCTAAGTTACTACTTAGCTTATATTTTTAACCAGTGAACTGAGATTATTAGTGCTACAAATTCCTTTTAAATTATCAGACGCTAAAATTCAAAATTTATAATTTTTGAATGACCTCGGATGTTAGTACGTATGTCATATCAACATCCGAGGTTGTTCGAAAACTCTATTTTAAATTATGAAATTTGAGAATTTAAAAAATATCACTTAAATAATTTTAAATAAAAACTTATCAAGTAGATCTCATTGAGCTTTACAATTTAGATATAAAGTTTATCTTTATTTCACTTTATATGCAACGGTTATTACTTTTTTAATAACTATTAGGAATTGCGGTATAATCTCTTTAACTTTTCATTCCTATATACTCGAAGGGTCCTGTATTAAAGACAGTGAACTACTTCAGCGGTACTTTTCAGCAAACGAACAGTGTTTTTCCCTCACAACAAATCAACATAAGCATTAACATAAGCCAAATTCCTACTAAACAAATAGGTCCAGTATTAAATAGTGTTATATAGGAAAAAAACAAATATTAAATGATATTCTACAGCAAATCTATCCTAGTAATTTTGAAGGAATAGATGTTTAAAAGAATTATAGGAAAAACACATGAAAGAAGCAATAAAATTTAAACAGATGTTTTTTCTCATTATTTTTATGTGAAATCAAATGCAAAGGAAAATTTCATATGCTTTTTATGCAAGCAATACTAGCATAATAATCCTTAAAAGGGGCATTCTAAGTTTTTCTTTACTCTTTCCTACTATTAAAGGGGCCCTACAATTTCCAACGAGGGGATTAGATGCCTATTTATCAATAATCCATCGTTATGGTATTAGTTATTTGGATTATCTATCAACTGGAAATTTTATGGAATGTCTTCCTAATACTGACCTATTAGCATATTTGGATCGTCGGTCATTCTCGAGTGCAATTGGAGATAACAATTGCGTGTTTGCTCAGACTATTGGCCATTCTCTAATGCACGACAGTCGTGCTCTCTGCTGGAGGCAGCTTAGGGTGGGCAAGGCAGCGAGGCAGGAGAGCACCACCGGAGTGGTGGTGGAGGCGGCGATTTATGCAGAGGAACGAAGGAGGCTCATTGGCAACCGGTTCACGGAGACCATGAATCAGTGTATACTCCCTCTTTCCCACAACAGTAGTCATTCTCGTTTCCCGAAAAATTAACTTTTTAAAACTTTGACCAATTATATATAAAAGAATATTAATATTTATAATATATAATTATTATTAGATAGATCGTTGAATATACTTTTATAATAAATTTATTTGGAGATATAAATGTTGCACATATTTTCTATAAATTTAGTCAAACTTGAGAAACTTGCATGCATCCAATAACGATCCTTCTATGACGGAGAGAGGAGGATGGACGATGGAGCGCCAAGGTTGCACAATGAGCGGCACTACGATGAGGTGGTGCGTCACCATGGCTATAGACGGTCGTGGAAGACGACTACTTCACGGAGATGATGACCAAGAAATCAATGCTACTTCATCTTCATGCTCGATAATAAGATGGGTAAGATGGTTTTAGATGACAAGTATTTTCTAATTCCTTCAATCATTTATTCATAGTATAGATAAAAGAGCAAAACTAAAACCACTTGAATTGATTGAACTAACCCGCGTAGTAGGTGACCAAAAAAAATCTTTTCTCCCTCAAGAGGTTCCTTCGCATGGAAGCATTGAAGCACGCTGGAGATGACTTCTCTCTGCTCTCGGTGTGACAAAAGCTGCAGAGATTTCTTAGAAGGCTAATGGATACGCCGGCTGCAAGAAGCTCCAGGTCACTCGAGCTGCCGAGCATTGGTGGCGGACTCCACCGATCTTTAATGCTTAGCTGCGACGTGGAAGAACTGGAGTGGAGGAGCGGCAGCCACAGAGCATTTCGCCCGCTTTTTGCCGGCATCTCACGAGTCGCCCACTTTCTTCTCTCTCTTGCTTTCTCTCTCTCCCACGTCGGATTTCGCCAGCTCTTCACAGCCTATAATACTTGCTCTTAGATTGTCTCCAACAGATCCAACCCAAACACAAGACCCATTTGCCAATTTGCGTTGCGTATAGTAAAAGAGTCTATGACACATAATCTCCCTTCTCTAACAGCGGACGCAACAGACCGTCCTCTTCCCTTCCTCCTCTTGCGAGCCCCGCTGCCTCTTCCCTTCCTCCCCGCCGAGCCCCCGAGTAGGCCCGCCTCCCTCCCTCCCCGCCGAGCCGCCGAGCACCGAGGTCGCCCGCGACTCCGTCCACAGGCCTGTGGTACCGAGCTCCCCCATCCGCACGTCCGCGGGCAGATCTGGTAGCGCTGCCAGCCTCCCTCCCCGCCTCGCCGTCGTCGGGCCTGCCTCGCCGTCGTCATCGGGCCCGCCTGGCCGGGCGGACGGCGAGCTCTCTCCCCTGTGCGGCCTCCCTCCCTTCCTCCCTCCGGTGAGCTCCCTCTGCTGTGCAGCCTCCCTTCCTACCTCCCTCCCTCCGGCATTCCCTCCCTGCGAGGCAACCAAGGCCGGTGGCTCTAGATGTGCTCCAGCGAGCTTGCCTCGCTGAGCCGGCCATGCCCCGCCGCTACGGGCCCACTACTACGGACGACGAAGATTTTGCGTCTTTGGAGAGAGATGGCGCAAATAAGCGTCGCAGTTCGCCCCTTCCCCAAAATGCGTGCTCTGTTTGCATCTTCTGTTGGAGGGTGTTTTTGAGACCCATTCCACTGTGAAGGATGCATTTTACATTTGGGTGGCGTTGTTGGAGACAGTTTTCTGCATAGATTTGTCTTCTCTCCCCTGCTCCTACTACTACAGTATTACTGTGGCACTTGAGTATCCGCCACTCAGGGCAGGGCAAAGCAGGGCAGCATGGATGAACACGCCCGCTGTGATCATGACAAATGACAAATGAGATAGCCCGTTCGCTTCGCTGAAAAGCCATGACTAAAAGTACTGTTCACTGATTTGTGGTGAGAAAAAACACTATTCTAACTGAAAAAATAAGCTAAAAAGTATGGATTATAAGACAAGCGAACAGGGCCACACTGTTTTTATGTTCAAAAAGTTCATAACCAAAGCACGTTATCTTCTCGCTTCTAGTAGGAAATGAAAAAAAAAATCATGGATAGTAAAGTAAAGATAAGGTCCCTAGCCCTAGACTAGGCACGAATAATAGTGTTGCTCCGTGGACGATACACACTTAAATTTCGGCATTTCCATGCCATGATCCTCAGTCTATTTTTAACTACCATTCTCACCTCCCCATAAATCAAACATACTACTACTCAACTTACTAAATATATATTAAAATATTAATATTTATGGTACATAATTAGTATTATTAGATAGATTGTTGAATATATTTTTATAATAAATTTATTTAAAGGTAAAAATTTTACTAATATTTTCTACAAACGTAATTAAATTTATGAAAGTTTGATCAATACAAATACCATGGTGGCACTAAAAAGAGATAAAGGGAGAGTACCCGGTTAAATTAGATAGACCCGCTGCTTGCACGAACTAAACACACCGACGCCTACGTTTCCGGAATGACCAGTTTGTGGTGTCCAGGTTGCGTTTGAGTTTGATTCAATTTTTTCATGTTTGATTTGTGTTTGTTTTTCATGATGTATTGGACTCTACTGAGGGATAGACCTCTCATACTACAAATATAAAGGGGCAACCATCATTGAGTGATTCCATTCCATGGCACTAAAATCAATCTATGGTCCTGTTCATCCGGCTTATAATTTATCTTTTTCAGCTTGTTTTTTCAGCCAGAACAGTATTTTTTCCTCACAACAAATCAGCCAACAGTGTTTTTCAGCCGGCTTATCTTTTTGCTTTTTATGTCTTATATATTTTTCTCTGTCCTAATCTCTTTCCATATGAGTAGATGTTCTGCAAGCTTCTCGACGAAGTTTGTGAGTATTCTAAGTGGCTCTGCCAACCTTAGACTAATAATCCTAGGCCTTGTTTAGTTCCCAATTTCTATTCCAAATTTTACTATGCAAAAAGAAGATTCTCATCACATTAAAATGCTGGCATATGTATAGAGTACTAAATGTAGATAAAATTAAAAACTAATTGCACAGTTTTGTTGTACTTTGCGAGACGAACATTTTGAGCCTAATTAGTGACAATTTTTACCAAATACAAACGAATTACTACAGTGCGCATTTAATATACACTGTAGCAATTTAGACGCCCAGAATAGGCAACTAAACACTGCCCTAGTGTGTTCCACGATGGATCCTTCCCCAGACGTGTTCGTAAGTCTTTGCGACGAAAATCAAAGCATCAGACAGTCTGCGCGCTCAGCATCGTCGGATGGTCCTACATGCAGATCCATGTGTGCTAGCACCACGAGGTGGATTATCCGGTGTGTGCAGTTTTACTACCGCCGGACGCTCCAGTGCGTACAAGTGCACAGAGGCTTCATCAATTTGCGATCTATGGGGAACGGAGCGGGTGGTGAGCGCTCCCGGTGCCCATGCCACCGGTCACGGGATCGAGCTCGCTCGGCCGCGTGATTTCTCATCGGGAACGGTAGTTCTAAATAAATTTCGTTGCCTGTCACGGCCACTCTAATTTTGCTAAAATTCACTTGGCAAATATCGTGATTTGACAACTTGTTAAAATATATGGTAAGTAAAAAAATAGACTCTCTCCAAGAGTTTACCATTTGAATTTGGTAAAATAAGAAGAGGCCCGCTAAGCGAACGAAGAGCCCCGCTAAGAAACGAAGAGCCCCGCATGCGAAGCCGGATGCGTGCTCGCGCTTAGCGTGCAAATATGCGCGTGGAGGAGGGATATTTGCCAAGTTGGATGCCAAACTGTTAGAGCATAATTTTTTCTTTTTTACCAAAAATAAATGGATACCAAGTTGATTTGACACATTCTTGGAGATGCTCTACTTTCAGCGTTTGTGCGCATCATTCTGCTTGATTTTGGGCTACAGCCTGGTGGACACTGGTACCTCACAAAATATTTCATGGCCAAGACCATGAGACCCCCCGGAGCCAACCATCCATTATTATACTTACATATTACTCTGTTTGGACGAGTTTGGATGTTGCGCATCATTATCTGCTTGATGTTTGAGCGACCTTTGCAAAGATACTCTGTTCCTCTACGGCTCTACCAACAAGAATACTGTACTTGGGAGAATACTCTGTGTGTAGTAGCGGTACCCGTACATGCAGATGGGCCCACAGATTTTTACTCCGTTCATCTCAAAACCAGTTATTTACGGCATGGATTAGTCCAGGATGAATCAAAAGCTTGCTTGGCTTGGCTATTTATGATTGATTTACCTCATGGAACTAAAAACATCTCATATAAATCTCAGGATGGAGAAAGTGAATATTCAGTACAGATTTTATGAGTGATCATGTACGCCCAGTTATTATTACCTCATCAAACGTCATGTGTCGTTAAACTTCAGTTGTGCTTCTTATTTCATGTAATTTTTCCACTACCTTTTTTTTTAGAAAGTCCCCTACCATTTTTTTTAAAAAAAATATTTTGTAACTTGGGGATTCTAGGGCAAGTGGGCTTGTGCGCTGGAGCTGTGGTTAAATGAGGCTGGGTTTGGGAAGCGGTTTCCAAGCCCAAATTGTGGTTGATTTCGATTCAAGAGGCAGGCAGTTTGGATCGGGCCAGATTGCGAGAAATCCTTTGTTGGTTGGGTTTTCTTAGACCGGGCGAGAATTTATGGAATCCTTTGTGGGTTGGATTGGTCAGTCTCTGCTTTCTACAGTTTGGGCTTGTTTTGACATGTATTTAAGGGCATGCTCAACTCTCTAAGTTAGGATAAATTTTGTAGCGTTAAGTATACCGTCTGCCAGATAAGCATTTTTCTGCTGTGTAGTAAGGACAGTTATTACCTGAAAATTGGCGAAACCATTTCTCATCTGAGAAACAGCATCGACGCTTGCAATGCTTGCTCGAAAACAGGAGAAACGACTTCGGTGTCATCTTGGTTCCTCGTATTATTAGGGGAAGCCAGAGGAAATAATCAAGGATGATCCTACTTCTCTACTTCCTTTGTTCTAATTTACAGTTTATCTTAATTTTACCCTTAATTATCTTTTGACTTTAAAATACTTTTAAGAAATATATTAATGTCAATTATAATAAATGCAAGCAAATGTTCAAAAAAATATATTATACAAAAATTTAACATCTATTTTTTTTTGAAATACAAATTTTGTTTTGATCCAGTGACTAAAGTCTAGGAGGTGTCATATAGAGGTGTCGCATGGGGTGTTCGGATACTAATAAAAAAATAAATTATAGAATCCGTGAGTAATCCGCGAGACGAATTTATTAAGCCTAGTTAATCTTGTCATTAGCACATGTTACTGTAGCATCACATTGTCAAATCATGGACTAATTAGGTTTAAAAAATTCATCTCAAAAACAGTTTCAATCTGTGCATTTAGTTTCGTAATTAGTCTATATTTAATACTCCATGCATGTCAAACATCTGATGGGACAGCGAGAGGTGAATCCAAACACCCCCTTAACGTCTACTATGGCCTTGTTTAGATTCTAGAGTTTGGCCACCAAATTCACTATACATAATTCCTATTCCCCGTCACATCAAAATACCGGCACATGGAGTACTAAATATAGATGAAATAAAAAACTAATTGCACAGTTTTGTTGTACTTTGCGAGACGAACATTTTAAGCCTAATTAATTAATGTTTGAACAATTATTACCAAATAAAAACAAAATTGCTACAGTATAACGTGATACTTACTATGCAAAGTTTGGTTCTAAATTTTGGAATCTAAACATGGAATGTAAAAACAGAGGGAGTACCTTACGAGGTAGTGAAGCCAAACACAAGGAGCCAACGTTTCCCATCGTGAACAGGAACATGGAAACTTTCGGTTGTGCTCTGATGCTGCTAGGCGTTCAGCGGGCTCTACTCTGGAGTCTAGACCAATACATATCCGTCCTGTGTGGTCTGAGGAAATTTCCTGGCAACACAAACGATGTGCAGTGCCCGTAACGAAACACAAACGATGTTGAAACTTGGATACGCGCGCCGGCAATATTAGACGTGTATGCAATGCAAGTAGCCTTTGTTAGCTTAGCACCGCCTTGGCTACTTTCTCGACGCTTGGAGACGATGAGGAAGGGTATCGTTGCCATTGCTTGGAAAACTCATCTAAGGAAGAAGAAAAAGAGAAAGAGCCAATTACATTGATTCTATGGATCTAATTTAATTGTTATTCAGCTAAAAAGTAGTTATAATCTATTTAAATAAATAGAAGACCTAAAAAGCTAGAGTAGTTATCAGTCAACACCTTAGCTAACGATTAGTCCATTAGCTAGCAAATTAAAGAGAAGCTAACTTAGGTTATGAATGAGTCGCATGCTGAGAAATGACCAAAACATCCCTCTATCTTATCTTCGTTCTCCCCCTCCACTCTCTTGCTCCTCTCCCACACATAGGTCGTGTCTGGAATGACTTATCTCAACCGCGCTTTCGATCAAAGCTGGATTGTTTTCCACCACTGGCTTCGATAAGAATGTCAGGGGAAAAGTCTAACTATTTGGGACTTGGCGGCCACGTCTTCTTCTTCAACGCCACTTAAGATTGTTATTTATGTTTTTTTATAAATCTAGTCAAACTTGACTAGCGTGAAATCCAAAACGACGCTTGTTTTTGGACGCTGGGAGTAAATAACAAATCAAAGAAGGGAAAATCGTAAGAAAAATGAGCATCTATCCTCTCTGTTGATGCACACAATGATAGTGGAAAATGATTAAATGCTAGTATTGTAATTTAAGGAAAATAACGTCCAGATGTCACAAATGACAATATCAGCAGTGCGACGACAAGGAGGACAGCGTGCGACAACAAGGGTCCATGTAGCTAGTTGTTGAGCACGCCTTCGTTGCGTGCATGCAGACACGGGGAATGATGGCCGTCGAGTCGAGACGTTTGCTTGCTCGCCGCGCGATTCGACGACACGGACGTCATCCGATCGATCCCTCGTCCCTCTGGTAGTGGAATGGAAAATCGAGGTTGCTGCATGCATGGCCATGATTAGCCGCATGGATATCCCTCCATGCACTCGACGGGACTGGGGACCACACCAAGCACCGAGCAGGGGATGCTTGCGAATGGCGACTGCGACGAGATTATGGGTGTGTTCACTTCACACGTAAATTCAAAATATTTTCTTTTTTACTCATCACATCGAATCTTTGACACATGTATGGAGTATTAAATATAGGTAAAAAAGATAACTAATTGCATAGTTTGTCTGTAAATGTCGAGACGAATCTTTTGAGCCTAGTTAGTCCATGGTTAGACAAATTTTACTAAATAACAACGAAAGATGCTACAGTAACTTTTCACCCACTTTTCTCCAACTAAACCCACCCTATATCATATATTTATATTATATACTTAAATATGGTATAAGGCCCTGTTTAGTTAATTGCTACACTTTGTAAACTCAATTATTTGCAAATAAAGAAATAAATAAATAAGGCAGAAAATGATAAATGTTCACGAAGTAGTTTTTGGTGCACCTATACGTCACCTATTTTTTACTGGATGAGTTAGGTAATTACTAATTAGTCCACAGTAAAATATGATTGAAACACGTCACGTACGCGATCAAATCTCCGAAGCAGTCAAATGGAATAAACGTGACCACAGAAACAAACAAAAAAGTGAAGTGCAAGATGTTAACGTAACGTGCTCACAGCGACAGCAACAGGGAACTTTCGGTCGCTAGACTTTTGTAGCGCAGTAGCATATATCTTTGGTGCAGGATGCCCTAGCTAATACTGTAGCGATGAAGAAACTGCTTATGGAGTTGATGCGTCTGTCACCATTATTTTATCATTAGAGATACTTCAATAATAATTTATTTATTTTATAATTTACATAAAATTTTTAAATAAGACAAACAGTTAAATACGATGTCTAAAAATCAACGTTATTTTTTCTGGGACAGAGAGAGCAGTAGTAAGCGGCAGGAAGCCAAGACCATAATCGGAACGGAGGCCACCCATGGGACCCAGGTCTCAGCTGTGGGCTTCTTCTCCTGATCGTTACAGGGGCCTAGAGGACCTGTGAGGTCAACGTGCCAGATGCACCAGGCTCGCGTCGTGAGTCGTGACCATTTGCGTTTGAGTACCTGAGTGAGCCCCTGCCATTTTTATGTTTCCCATTTTTTAGTTGAGACAGATTACGTTTCATTGAACGATATTTTACCATTTCTATTTAGGTGTAAATTCTGTGTTTAACTGGTGTAAATTGATTATTGGTAAATGAAAATGGTCAGAATTACTTGAACTGTCATCCGATAATTTTTTGGCTTTTTTTTTATTTTATGTATGTTTTATTTGGTTTCTCTTTGAAATTTTCTAATTTGGCTTTCATGGAAATAATCTGGCTTTTTTATTTTCTGTATGTTCTATTTAGTTTCCCTTTGAAATTTCCAATCTGGCTTCCATAGAAATAGTCTGGCTAATTTTTTTTGATTTGTTTATTTAATCTTTTATATTATTTAGATAATTTTTTGGTCCATTTAATCTGTATCCAATGGTTCCGAGAATCGAGTGTTGGAAAGTTTTCAATCACTCGATTTTTGTTCCCCTAGCAATAGTGATTAGGTGCCGCGGCCAGCACCCGGGTGTCATACAACACCCCGGCAGTGACTAGACACACCCTTTTGATAAATAGTTTTATAAGAACGAGAGTTAAAGTTAGGCTTCGAAGATCGTATCACTGTCTAAAATGACTTTATTTTTTTAAAGAGGTGTTTGACACAGCTTTTTCTAAAGGGCTCCTTCGGAGGAGCCAGAGTCGTTTTGGAGAAGCCACAGTTTGTGGCTCCTTTAAAACGGCTCCGGCTCCCATGCTTTTTAGTGAAAAACAGTTTCTCTAGGAAAATGTTTGACAGGGCTTCTCCAAAAGAGCTAAAACCGGAGGCCGAAAGAAGCCCTGCCAAACATGCCCTAAGTACAGAGGGAGTACGTAGTCCATAGTCAATCAGAAAAAAAAGATTTATCGCTAGTCACTTCGTACTACCTTCTACAAAGCGCGCACCATCGTTCTTAGATCTCACCCAACCGTGACAAAATAAACAAGCTCACCAGTCAAATTTTACTTCACCTGGATTTCCCTTCTGCTTTATTTGGTTACACGGACAGCCATTTCTCAAACTGAACTAGTGTAAGAATGTAGAGAATGGAAATCAAGAGTTTTTACAATAAAACAAATGCTACAAAACTAGAGCTACTTTTCAGCCATGAAACATTGTTTTCCTCTCACAACATTTTAGCATAAGCATCTGTCGCAAAAAAAAAAAAAACATTTTAGCATAAGCATCAACATAAACCAAATTTCAGCATAAGCAAACATGGTAATATGAGATTCAAGCCGAACAGGTCCGTATCAAATTGGAGAAAAAAAGGTCCTCCCTCTAGGTGCTTGCACTCACCACATGTCATTGTATAAAGTCTTTTTAAGCAATTGTTTCAAATGATCGGCTAATTTTTTTTCTTTTCTAGGTTAAACAACATTATATTGTACTACTAATAACTTTTAACCGTAGCTGGACTCTGCTAGGTTCAACTAACACAGGATAAAACCAGGCCCTCCTCGAAATGCGGGATTATTTTCTCTCTCTTTTTTTTATTTTTTTCTATAAAAAATTACTGATTCATACCAAGTTCATGCACCCTTATTTTGGTTATACCAGTGCTCAGTGAGACAGTGAGTGACTTAGCTGCAACAGCGACGTGAATTACACACGAGAGGAGAGATAGAAATATGGTGTAGCCATAGCATTTTCACTTTGAATGGAGTGATCCATTGGGTTACATCACTTAAGTTGGCGTGTCATTCGCATAATCATTTGTAGGAGCAACTTTTCCGTGGGGATCAATGTTATTTCCACACGCTTATTTTGTCTCATTCTCTAAGTACCTAGGTGCATCTGTTGTTTTCCTTACGTACTCCCTCTGCCCCCCTCCGTTCTAAAATAGAAGATGTTCTCGTATTTCGAGAAGTAACTTTTTTCAACTTTAACTAATTATATATAAAAGAATATTGATATATATAGTATCATTAGATAGATCGTTGAATATACTTTCATAATAAAATTATTTGAAGATATAAATATAGCACACATTTTCTACAAACCTAATCAAAATTGAGAAAGTTTGACCTGCACGCTTCCCATAACATCATCTATTCTGGAACGGGGGGAGTATTCTCTTGCAATGATGGAGCCAAAAAAATTATAGTTGGGGCGAGTTCTAGTAAGAATATGAAGACCAAATCGCACAGCATTCCGCATTCGCACGATCAATCGCACAAATTATGGAAAAAATGTTGTAATCACATGAAATTCTGGTTGAACCATACATGATAAATTGTAAAACATAAAAAACTGAGAATGGATGACAGTAAATTGTATGAAGACCAATAAGCGTTGCTTCTTCTCCTCCCTCCATTATTGCTCGCAACTCCGGCTGGCCGCCGGCAGGCGGACTGTGGGCCACTCTTGCTCGCGCGACCGCACACTCGTGTGGCCGATTACCGCCTGGGAGGCTACGTGGCCGCGGGCCGCTTAGGGCTAAGGCGCTCGACCGTCTGGCCTCTGCCCCTCCAGCAGTCTAATTGGCAGCGGGCGGTGCTACAATGACTGCTTGCCTGATATGGCCGGTCGGACCTCGGTGCTACGTGCTCACCAGGCGCCAGCTAGGGTTAGGAATTGCCGAATTGGGATGCGAGAATGAAGGATTGGAGTCGGAGGCGGATGATGCCTGTGCGTCAATTAGGGTTGGGGAAGAAGCCGGTCACTTGTGTTGTGTGGGATGGTTGGGCCTTTAATAGGCCGCTATTGCTTGGTGGGCTGAACCAAAGCGAGGCCTGTTGACGGTTCTTAAGTATCAATTTTAATTATCCAATAAATAAGGAAAAGGACTTATATGCAAGCAACACCTAGAATTAGGGTTTGATCTGATAGAATTCCACGAGTTTTGTTGTTTATCTGTTTCTGCAGGGGGTTATCAGGAAATACAAAGGAAAGGCCCACACGTCGGAATTACATAGAGATATTAACGTGTTCACCGATTTTCTATCATCTAGAAGACTCCAGAAGCCACGGGATCGAACGGGAGGCCGAACGGGCCCGGGACCAGGGCGCCCGCCCTGGACCCTGGGGCGCCCGCCCTAGGTCTGCAACCAATCAGGATGAGTCTCGCGGATTATGCCCCACCGACCTAAAGGATCAAGGAAAACCGTGCGATTAATGTCGGTTTGATCCGACGGCCCAGGTTCACTTGAAGGGACTATATAAGCAGGACCCCTGGCCCCTGGAGAGGAGAATCCAAGTCCATTATTTTTATATTTTTCAGAGAGGATTCAGAGAGAGAGGTTCCCTTAGGGTTCCCACCTCATTAGGGCTTAGCATCCAATGTGAGATTAGACTTAGTTCTTCTAGATTGAGAGAGATAGAGTGGAGGTATAGATCGAAGGAATCCCGGCCTGTCAGAGACTACTTCGAGGTTGTACCTGCAGGATCAAGTTCTCCTAACCCGAGGCTTGCTCCTAGGATTCTTCAATATTTCGACTTCTAAATTCTAGTAAGTTCTTTGTTTTATTGTTCTTTGGTTTATGAGTTTACTTTAATCTCTTCGCGTAGAGTTTAGAGTAATCATCTCTAGCGTAAACGAGGTGTTTGGGCTAGGATACTCATAGATATCCCCTGTCTAGCCGGACCGTGGTAGTAGCGAGGAACGTGACATTTCCGTAGCTACCTTTGTATTCCATATCCCGTTAGCAGGATCGATAGGGTTTATAGGTGCGGGTCGAACATCCTTTGAGGTGTCTAGATTCCGTGAGCCTCCCCAATAGAGCAGTAGATCATCCTTACCAAGGTTAGAACGAGAGTGCAGTTGCAGTCTTCTCTATACATCGCTCACATCAAATCACAGTGGTTGTAGCCTAAAGGTTAGTAGTAATAGATTTGGTTAGTCAGATGCACGCTTTCTCCTAGTGGTAAAAAAATAAATACGATACTCTGGATAACATCCCGGGTGAAGTGCTCACCGATATCCGTGCGCTTGCGGATCATTTTCTAATTGCGTTACCAAATATCAACAAGCATTTCTGGCGCCGTTGCCGGGGAGAAAGACGGTTTGCTGAGATAACCTTGAATCTTACTACTAGCTTGTACCTATACTTTTATCTTTCTTTATCTTTTTATTCCTTATCTTTTCTTTATTCTTACCTTATGGAGAACCAAGATTCTAAATCAATCTATCAATTTGCAACACCTTCGAAAACTGACTTTTTACCATGGGAGTCATCACAGCCTATCCAAACATCCCAGTATAGGTTAAGTTCAAGGTTAATTGCCATGATTGAGAACCTATCCTTTTCGGGAAAGGAAGACGAAAATCCTTACCTTCATATTAGAGATTTTGAGCTAACATGCGATTGTCTTCGCATTGAAGGCATTTCTGATAAGACTTTACGTTGGAAGTTTTTTCCTTTTTCCTTAAGAGGAGAAGCTAGACGATGGTATAGTCAGAAGGTAAGTCAACAACGAGGTGAATGAGGAGTCTTACGAGCCAACTTCTGTTTAGATTTTTATTCCCTCGATCGTATCGCCGACCTTAGACTCGAAGTTCTATCTTTTAAACAAAAAGAAAATGAAACTTTGGGAAAATCCTAGAAACGTTTTTCTGATCTTTTAGAATCTGGTCCAAAACTCAATATTGAAAACCCTATTCTCCTTTTTCATTTCTTTCGAGGTCTTCAGAAAGATCATAAACAAATGCTACATACAATGTCTAGAGGTTCTTTCTTTCATATCCCTACTGATGAAGCTAGAGCGATCCTAGATAGAATCCTAGAAGCTGAGATGGATAATACCCTCCATGATGAAACCTACGAAGCCGAAGTAGACACTCTGCCGAATTCTTCACCTACTTCAGCTATCCTAAGTTTTGAGCCACAAAAGGAAGAAATTCCACCACCTGATTTCATGCTGGATATAGAATCCGATCTTTTTGCCGATTTTGGAAACATTTCAAACTACCATTCTATAGACAAACCCCAAAGCGGCCATTATAGCATTTGTTTACCAAGTGAATATCAATTGAGAGAGCTTATCTCAGTCATGAGTAGCGAATGGTTGGAGAAGTCAGAGCTTTCCTCTGAAGTGATCCGTTTGAATACACCTCCTATCACTATACGCTGTGCTTATGATTCTGATCAATTTGATGCTCTCTATAATCCTGTTGTGGGGATCAATATCATGTCTGAAGCTTTTGCACTTAAATTATTTGGAAAATTAATTTTAACCCCCACAACAAAGTTCATGAAGGAATCTTCGGGACGATTGGTCCCCAGTCTTGGAATTGTGAATGTCCTACCCTTTATGGTAGAAGGCTCCATGATTCATTTGAACTTTTATATCTTTGATACATGGGACTTCGACCTGTTGATAGGACAACCATTTAGAAGACTCCTTTATGAAGGTCAAACTGGAAAGCTACACATTTCTTTTGGAAAGGATTTTAAATTCCCTATGACAATTTCTCACTCCTTGAATAATAAGATCGAGTCATCTCTTTTGCCTGATCCTATGGAAGAGGTAAAAGCTGCGTCTCTAGAGCTTTTAAATGAATCAGACTTAGAAGAAGAAGCCCCTTTCTTCATAGAAGAGGAAGCTGAACCTTCTGAACCTGAACCTTTAGATGAGTTTGCAGAAACACCCAGACCTCCTATAGAGCTTAAAACTTTACCACCCGGTCTTATCTATGCTTTCCTAAACAATAATCCAGAGTTTCCTGTGATCATTAGTAATAAACTCACTCAGGAACAAACTCTGCGATTAATGACCGTTTTAGAAAAACATCACTCAGTCTTTGGCTACTCACTCCAAGATCTTACAGGAATCAGTCCTATGATTTGCACCCATCGCATTCCGACAGATCCTTCTGTTTCACCTTCTCGGGAACCCCAACGTAGACTCAACAACGCGATGAGAGAAGTAGTTAAAAAGGAAGTTATAAAGTTGCTGCATGCAGGGATTATATATCCTGTGCCGCATAGTGAGTGGGTGAGCCCTGTTCAAGTTGTGCCTAAAAAGGGAGGCATGACTGTTGTTACAAATGAGAAGAATGAGCTAATTCCGCAACGCACCGTCACAGGGTGGCGGATGTGCATTGACTATAGAAAACTGAATAAAGCCACGAAAAAGGATCACTTTCCTTTACCTTTTATAGATGAGATGTTAGAGCAGTTAGCGAACCATTCGTTCTTATGTTTCTTAGATGGATATTCAGGGTACCACCAGATCCCGATCCATCCTGATGATCAAAGCAAAACCACTTTTACCTGTCCATACGGAACTTATGCTTATCGTAGAATGTCTTTTGGGCTATGTAATGCACCAGCTTCTTTTCAAAGATGCATGATGTCTATATTTTCTGATATGATTGAAGAAATTATGGAAGTTTTCATGGATGATTTTTCTGTTTATGGAAAAACTTTTGATAATTGTCTTGAAAACTTAGACAAGGTTTTGCAAAGATGCAAAGAAAAGCACTTAGTCCTTAACTGGGAAAAATGTCATTTTATGGTTAGGGAAGGAATAGTGCTAGGACACCTAGTGTCTAAAAGAGGTATTGAGGTAGATAAAGCTAAAATTGAAGTAATAGAACAACTACCTCCACCTGTGAATATAAAAGGAATTCGAAGCTTTCTTGGCCATGCTGGTTTTTATCGCAGATTCATAAAAGATTTTTCATTTATTGCTAGACCACTCACTCTTTTGCTAGCCAAGGATGCTCCTTTCGAATTTGATGATGCATGTTTAAAAGCTTTTGAATTATTAAAGAATGCGCTCATCTCTGCACCAATCATTCAACCCCCTGATTGGTCGTTGCCTTTTGAAATTATGTGTGATGCTAGTGATTATGCTATGGGGGCAGTTTTGGGGCAAACAAAAGACAAGAAGCATCATGCAATTGCTTACGCCAGTAAAACTTTGACAGGAGCTCAACTTAATTATGCAACCACTGAAAAAGAGCTTCTGGCTGTTGTCTTTGCCATTGATAAATTTAGATCTTACTTAGTAGGAGCTAAAATAATTGTTTACACTGATCATGCTGCACTAAAATATTTGCTCACTAAAAAAGATGCTAAACCTCGCCTAATTAGATGGATCTTGTTACTCCAAGAATTTGACTTAGAAATAAAAGATAAAAAGGGAGTAGAAAATTCGGTTGCTGATCACTTGTCTAGAATGCACGTTAAGGATCCACAGGAAACACCCATTAATGATTCACTCCGGGACGACATGCTCTATGGAATCAACAGGTCTGACCCCTGGTATGCAGATATTGTTAATTTTATGGTTTCAGGGTATGTACCACCAGGAGCGAACAAGAAGAATGCAACTATCAGAATTGGAAGAATGGCGAGAGAAAGCATATCACAATTCGAAGATCTACAAAGAAAGAGTCAAAAGATGGCATGACAAGAGGATCAAGAAGAAGGAGTTCTCACCCGGAGATAAGGTATTACTTTTTAATTTCAGGGTGAAGCTTTTCGGGCATGGAAAACTCCGGAGTAAATGGGAAGGACTGTAACACCCTAGGTGTTTATCACCGATTAAGCAGTGGGTTTGAGCTCAAACACGATAGATTAAGTGTAAATGATAATGTCAAGGTCAACCTACGGAGATGAGCCTAACTTAAAGTTGGATGCTACATCATTGCTTTACATATAGGCCATCTTCAAAGATATATGTTTGGATGGTGTTATTGCCATATCTTCATGTGTCTCACCTTGATACCTATCTATATTGGTCACTGGAAAAGTTTCGTGAAGTTTGGAATCAAAAAGTCACATAAAATGATAAGTTATATGCTTGTTTGGTTTATAACTGAAACATGTTTCGGAAACAATGAAACATTGCTTTGTACTAATGCAAGTGATGGCCATGAGTGTTTGTAAACACCTTAGGAGTACTTAATTAGTCTTTTGGAACATTTCTTATGTTGGGTGGTTATGCTAATTAAGCACCCAAGTGCTATTTTCCAAGTTGATTAGTGGAGTGATCCAAACTGATCCTTCTGAATCTCCAACTTAGGGTTTGAATCTGTGAAAGTCAACTATAACAAAGTTGTGGCAAATTTTCTAAGCTCCAACTTTGTCAATTGGCTCATCTCATGATTCAGCCTCTAAGTCCCTCAAAAGTACAATTTTCTGTTCTGCTGGAATTCCAATGTTTCCTCAAAACAGATTCTGTTCTTGCTCGTTATCTCCCAAACTATGCTGATCTGGTCTTATCTCATATAAGAAAAGTTGTAGAGAATTTCCTGAGCTACAAGTTTGTCAATTGGCACTTTGGCTAATTCGGCATAGTTCATGAGCTACAAGGTTTGGAAGTTCCTGCTGTTCTGGGAGCCCAGAAATTTGGCTAAGTCCTGAGTGAGTTTCAGTTTCGGGTACCCTACTTTGGAGCTATGTAGTTTCCTAACCAAGCCGAACTAGTTGATGATTCCTTAATAAGAGTTGTAGTTTAGTTTGAGTACAACAAACTTTGTTTTTGGAGCATATCATGAATCAGCTTGGAAGGAAGTGAAACTGAGGCATGAAGATCGAATCTGCAGCTGTTTTCAGACTTAGAAAAATATTCTAAGTCCTAGAATGGGCAGCAATGAGTTGACTTGTTGGGTGATCTTTATCTCCCTAACCATGCTGAACCAGTCCAAGGACCCTTAATAGAAGTTGTAGATCAAGTTGGGTACTACAAGTTTTGTTTAAGTCTCATGGCTTAGTACAGCTTCTAACCTAGTCATATAAGGAACCAAAGTTTGAATGTTGCTGTATTTTCCAGCCCTTAAGTAATCCTATGTCCGTACGTTGGCACGTCGCGTTCTCAAAATTTTGCTTTGTGACTTGAGTTGGTCCAAATACCAAAGATGGAGCTTATATCTTAGAGAAGAGCATACAAGAAGATGGCACCAGTTGCATTTCATTTCGACCATCAATTTTGGATGTTGCTTGTCACTGTCGAATCGCTGACACTAGCAAGTTTGGAACTGATTATCTACTAATCTATTGCCCTAATGACCATGACCATTAAATAGAAAATGTAGAGCATGGTACAGGCTACAACTTTGCTTTTAGGCCCAAGACCCAGATCAGCCCAAAAATGGCCCAAATCGGCGTCCCAACCGACCCACTTCGACGCCTGCCACCTGTTCGGTGAAATGCTCAAAAGGGAGCCACGCGTCCGAACGTGGCGTTCATGCAGAGTCCGCGCTTCCCCATGGCCGACACCCGTCCCTGCCTCTTCACTCGCGATAGGGAGGTTCCGAGCTGCCCCAGACGCCCCTCACTCGTCATTCTCGTTGCCTTGCTCGCCCTTCCTTGCTTCGGTGTTTGCACTGCCGCTCGCCAGTCGCCATGGCCGGCTGTAGCCTTGGCCAGCGAGCTGAGCCCAGCCACCGTGCTCCCTGGCCACCGCACCGAGTGAGCACCACCACCATCTCCGTCCCACTGCCCTGTATGCCTCATGTGTTTCCCAGGCTGCCTGGAGCCTGGAGCCGCCGATGCACCGCCGCCGTCGTCTCCTCTGCTCCCGCTGTGCCGCTGCTGTGCGCGGTAGCGCCCCTGCAGGCCATGCCGGGGCAGGGCGTGGCCACCTTGTGTGCGGGTGTGGCCTCCATCGCGTCCTCCCTCCCCGCTGGCGCTACCTTGCCGGCCGAAGTGACCCTGAGCCATCAACGACCTCGGTGCTGTCCGTCTCTGCTCCGAGGTAGAAGAAGAGAAGGAGAAAAATGAATTAGAAGCTTTTTCCTGGGTCCAGATGCAAAGTTCGTCACTCACATGAACAGTACAAGCGGAGCGCGGGTTTATTCCTAGAAACTCCAGGGGCCTCGAGGCAAAAGTGCTTTTCTTTTTCGGTTTAATGTTTTTCTTTTGCAGGAAAAAGGCTGAATCTTTGAAAATTAATATCTCATGCTAGGAAGCTCCAAAAATAGCAAATGAGGACTTTTTGGAATCCTTGTGAAATTATCTATTCAGTGGATCTATAATATGACATGTTTTAGTTTAATGTTTTTGCTGTAAAAATAGATTTTTCAGATTAGGTTTTCAATGCTAGTCGCATTTGTCTTTTTCATAACTGCAGTTTTAGGGCTCCAAATGAAGTGAAATTTTTGTGGCATGCTACTCATGTGATGTTTGATGTGTGGTAAAAATTTCATAAATTTTAGTTGTAGTATGAGTGAGTTATTGATTCATCTTGCTCTCACATGAATTCTTGCAATATCTATTTGTCTTTTTCATAGAGGTTGATATACATGTCCAAATGGCTTGAAATTTGGACAGTAGACTATTGGGAGCATATGTGGGCCACTGTAATTTTTGGTAGAATTTATTGTACACTTTTGATAGGTGTTCATAATTCCACCTAATTATCTAAGTAAATTAAGAAAATATATTAAAAGAATTTATTTAGGAATAGACACTATGTTTTCTGGTGTTCATTAGTCATGTGTGACATGTTGGTAAAGTTAGTTTTGCCCAATTATATGTTTGCAACATAAGTTAGTATTTATTTCTTGCAAACGTGGTTTCTGGACAGATCTGGGAACTTAGCAAAGTTCTTCATGATAATGTGCTTTGTTGTAAAACTTGTTTATACAAAAGTTGTAGATAATTTATGTATCTAGCTGCTGTTAAAATTTGGTATCATTTGGTCAAGTAGTTTTTGAGTTATAGCTGTTTAAAGTTAGGGTACAGAATTGCTTGCTCTCTGTTTGTCAGGAATAGATTCTGGAACTTTGTAATTTTGACTTATTTAACTTTGGAATCATGCTGTGATGATTATAAATGAAATGTAGAGAATTTCATAAGCTTTCTATAATGTCTTATTGCATATCATTTGTATTTGTAGAACTCCAGATATGATTGATTTACTCAGCTACTGCATGTATGTCTAGAATTGTTGAAAATACATAGATGCTTGATTACTTTGCTTGCTTGTTATTAAGTGTGATTCATGTCCATGGTGATGAAGTTAGTACACCTGAGGCTTTGTAAATCTTGAGTTATGTTTGGTATTGCTTTCTTTGCTATTTTAGCATGTTTGTTTGTGTAAGGTTACTTAAGTAATGTGATGTGCTTACGTGTCTTTACTATAACCTTATACTTGCCTTGATTAACGTGTGATGCATCATCTATTGTATTTCCTTGTATTCATGTACTTGCATCTTGCATTTCATTTAGGTACGCTAGCTAAAACGCGTGAAAAATGTGGTGTTGGAGCCAAACCCGAAGACGGCGTTTGGTGGATCCATTCCGAAGATAGAAGGACCGGACAAGTGTTAGATGGAGGGAATGCTCGCCAAGCGAGTTTCTTCTGACATACTCTAACTTGAGTCGGATCCCAGGCAAGCCCCGGAGCATTATAAGCCTCCTACATTCAAAAGAAATTAATTATATATATGTTATAAGTATTGTTGCATTAAGTGGTAGGAGTTGGTTGAAAACCTTGCTGCATTATATCATTCCTTGTCCAGATATATGAATCTCTGAATCCTACATAGATTAGGATCGAATAGATGCTTAGCCCTGCTTTAAGCGGTAGAAGTCAGGTGATTTCCTGTCACCTGCGAGATATAGGGATATTCATATATGGCACGGTTGGCTATATTTGCTATCGTGGAATGGAACCATGTGTTAATAAAATGAAATGAGACCGGGCGGGATGACGATAGTGAAGCAACAAGGCATGGAGGTCTTGGGTGTGGATCTATCCCCGTCTGAGTCGTTTAAGGACCGATTCGCTGTACGTCCTTGAGTCATGTTGAACGCAGTCTAACACTTAGTTGGCCGGATAAGTCGTTCCGACCGCGAAGCCGAGTAATATGGTTCAGGCCGGGAATCGAATGGTAGGTTGCTTCTTGGAGGAGAGAAAGGATGTGCTTGGGGACATTGGCGTGAGACCAAGGGGGGGTTAGAGTCCCTATCACCTGGCAGAGTGTCGCCCTTGGGGTCGCGACATCATTCGGACCCGCGATTCCTGAATCATATGAAAAGGTGGCCTGTGCGACCCTGGCAGGGGTCTGCACGGTGAGTGTTAGAAATACCCCTCCAGCTGGATAGGAATTCGATTCGAATCGCCGTCGCTCCCGGTTAGTGAGCACTTGACTTGAGCAGCGGCAACGTAGATTCCATTAAATTGAACGGATGGTTAATTGGATAACGATGGAAAGGTTGCCTCAATTTATACCTGCTATGGTTAATATTGTTTGCTCCTAATAAAGTGAGTGCTCTAGTATAGGTTTTAATATAGATGACAGGGTAATGATAATTAACTTGATGCTTAAGCATTAATGATTACTTATTCATAATAAGCTTTTATGCAAAATGTTGTCAAGCTAGCCCACTTTATATCAGCCTTGCATGATCCTTGGTGTCACCTTATTTCTGGTTTATGACGGGTAAGTCTAGCTGAGTACCTTCTCGTACTCAGGGTTTTATCCCCACTTGTTGCAGGTTGTGAAGTATCATGGCTACTGCAAGAGTTGGTTGGCTCTTGCCGTAGTGGCGGAGTGTGATCACGGGCATGATCCTTCTAAGTTATCTTCTCTCTAATGCTTTTGTTGGAAGTCGACCTTGGTACTGGCATGTATTTGAAATAAGATTAATGTTAGTTTCAAATTACTTTGCTTCCGCTACTTTTTAATTTAAGTTGTAATAACTATGTTGAACTCCGATGTATATTAAACTACTTATGAAATAATTGTAACATGTGGCTTGTTATGTTGAATCACTACGATCTTGGCTTGTAAGAGTTGGTTGGTTTGAAATCCCGCGTGATTTCATTGGACTACCGGAGTTATATGGGCTCAAGTGCGAGAATTTGATCACTTCGGTGATTGTTTTTGTACTTGTGCTCTTATAATTTGGACGGTTCCGTTACAGCTGGTATCGGAGCAAGATTCAACATTAAACTTGTCGTATGTGTATTTAAAACAAAGGTTTTGTTTTATAAAATCAGTTTTATCAACTTATAGCTATATATAGGTTTGTGAAAACTGAATTCTAAATCTAAGTATGCCAGTGGTCAATTTCCTTATGCCCATATAAGGATTATTAGGTGGCTTATATAAGTACTAACTTGGGGGTTTTTCATTTATGCATCTACGCCCAGGCCAAGGTATGTATGTGTGATAACTCTCTCACAGTATGCTACCCGGTGTGTCAGATTAGAGGTAGCCTTCATATATGAGATAGTCATATATGTCGCTAGTTTACTTTTATGCAACATCGCACCTACGCTCAGGTAAGTGTGAGTTGTGAGAGCATGACCGTACAACCTGCGGTCTAGGGGAGAGCTAGTTTTGGTTACTGGATTATTTACATGTTACACACATGTATATATGAAGGTACTTAATTGTGGGTGATTAATGATTCGGGTAGTTTTGGTGCTACATGTATATATACAGGGGTATATGTATATGGGAGTACTTAGAATTTTACTTCTCTGCTTTCATTGTGTGCTATATTGGGAAATGTTGGGCTGCAATGAAACTTTTCTGCAGGTACGCTAACCACGAATGCGTAAGTCGAATGTAGTTGACGACTAGATATATATCGAGAGAGTGCGTGTTATGCCACCGACATAGAACGTGATCGCCACCTCAGGATTGGCAATCTTGTGAGGACGAATAGGACGAAGCATGCATCTTCATGATTGTTGCTTTATGCATAGCTGTGCTCCTCTCACCTTTGTTCTATAGTGTGCAACTTGTGATCAATGTGTTACACTATCTTTCTTGAGTAAAGCTAAATAAGAATGCCTTACTCTATGTTGTTTGAGAAAAATATGTACTTAGCCTTGCTAGAAATAGGTATGGTTACCTGCTTGAACCTATAAATGTCCTCTAGTTTAGGTAAGGGGTGGATATGTTGTTCACCCGAGAGTTTGCAAATGCTTTAGACCTCACTTAAGTAATTATGGATTCTCATGAATGAATTAAATTCGTGTTGGTCTAAGGTAACAAAAATTTAGAGCTACTAGGATGATATGTTTGTGTGCTCTCTTGTTAAGTAGAACAAAGGCAAGCTTTGTTTTGCTTGTGGAACGTTGGCTGCTAGAACAGTTTCTGTTGTAGTGATGCTTTTGTGGTCATAATGGTGTTTTCTGTAGTTATAGAGAATACCAAAGTTGTAGCTAACTTACTTATCTATCGTGTTCTAAAATTTTATGACACTAGGCCTTATGGTTTGGGAGTTATAAATTTTAGAAGTTTGTTGTCAGAATCTGTTCATGTTCAGAACAGATCTGAATGTTTGATTTGTTTGACCTATGTGCTTATGGAATCATGTCTTGGAGATAATAGAAGAAGTGTAGTACTTTTTCTAAGCTTTCCAAAATGTCCTATAGCACTAATTGGGGTGGTCTAAATCTCTAGTTATGAGCTTGCAAAGGGAAATGACAGAATCTGTCCAAATCTGGGCAGAGATGTCTTCATTATCTTGTTTGGCCTTGTTAGCTATAGAATCATCTTAATATGATATTAATAAAGTTATAGACAACTTAATCAGCTTTACATAAAGTTAAGGGTCAGCCTTGTTGGGTCCCTAGAACTCCAGTTACGTATTTTCGAAGTTCTTGTCAAATTTTCTGTCCATATTGGTACAGATCTGAAACATTAGCATTTTTGGTCATGTTAACCTGTGATTTAGCTTTTGGTACGGATAACAAACGTGAGGAAAACTTTCTAACCCTTATAGAAAGTCTAGGATCACCTTTATGGGATGTCTACAACCTAATTTATGGTTGAAACAAGTAACTATTGAGTTGCTGTCCAGATTCTGGGCACATGCTAAGTTGGCTTCCTTAGCTAGCGATGTTTTGAGCTAAACTTGTAGTTAGTTCATGATTGAGATAAATGCTTATTTGGGGTGAGCCTTGCTCCTTGTATTGGTTGCTTAAGCCCATTCGTTTGAATTTTCTCCAATGTCTGCTTGACTATGATGTTGTATGTATACTTGTTATCTAGGTAGTGCCCTAGTTGTCACCTCGTTTGTCCTCGGTGAGCATACGAGGGCCACATAGCTTTATCCTAGGACAATGTTCACGTACGTAATTGTATGGTTGTTGTCTTCCATTAGGTTTCCTCTCTTAGGAGCCTGAGCCTGTAGACTTGGTGGTTAGCCCTTGAATGTTTGTATCCATGCCTTTGCTTAACCGAAAGTCCAAAGTTTAGTTCTCCTATATGTTTGCATAAGCCGTGGATGTTTTGCAACCCTTTTTGTGAAGACCCTTATCGACTGACCAACCAAGTTAACTTCCATCAACGCTAGCATTTGACCATGGGTCATACGTTGCCAGTTGTGGAGACCGGACCCAAATCCGTGTTGGACCTTCCGGTTATCTCTCCCAAAGGTTAGCTAGTGTGACGCAACGTCTCTCTGCTATGGCCTCTAAATCGTGTGCTTGCAAATTCGTGCATCTACCTTATCAACTCAATCTATGACTACATATCGGTTTTCGCCTTGAAAACTTCTTAATTCGTCTCCAACCTTCCCAAGTCTCGAGATGTTTATCAGTCTTGATCTCATGTTGTTGCCCAACATGAATGAATCTCCTATTAATCTTTTATCTGGGACTCACCTCGATGGACGCAAGTCGTGCATAGAATTTAAGCAAGAGTCCATCGCTCAGTTGTCTATAGGAATTGAGCTATGTTCCCTTGTGGTGTGTGTTAATTTTTGGATCATCTCCTTGTTGATTCTATACCTTGTGACTACCTTTACTTGCTATCCCTCCTTGGTATGGTGCTTGTTCGGACAACCCAATCTGTGCCATTTGAAATTCCTCATCGGGTGTATGTTCAGTAATGGTGTTATGAGTAGCAACTAATGGTGCCGCGACGAAACCGAGAGCCTCCTGTGGGTGCACACACAAGGGTGTGCTGCTCGGCACGCGCTGGTATCATGGTTTCTAATCATAATCCAATGCAGAACAACACTGATGTGATGTTCATGTGACCTTCTTCCTTGGTTGTTTCCCATACCGTATCAAAAAGACCCTTATATTGGACCAAAAGTAGTAGAGCTTCCTCCTGAAGTTGCTAAGAGGAAAATCTTTGAAGAACAGGTCATCGACATAAACATTAACAGACTGCAATAGGTGGTAGACAAGTGACTCTACGTAGTTAATCCAATATTGATAAACGTCATCTAGTGAGCAAAGTATCTCATCTCTGTTGGCTAAAAAGGACATACAACACTTAATGTTGGACAAGTTATCTGTGGGATGAGAATCGATTGTCGTATTGTGCATATGACCGAAGCTATCCAAGTCTCAATCTTGTGTGCATAATGACCATACAATCGAAATCAACCATCTTTAGTGTGACTCCTTATCTGCTGACCTCGATGGCAACCATTCGTTCTGCGCCAACCACGATTATTGTGGTCAGGAGTGAAGATTTGGAACTTTTTAGTGTCGAGAGACAACTGATTAGTTACCGATAGGAAGGTCAATCTCCAGCTAGGTAACGACTCTTTGGTAGCTATGAGGGCTATGCCTTACAGAGCAATAGCCAACAAGAAGTTAATCAACTAGCCAACAACTTGAGTGCTACTCTATCTTCCACAGCCGTTGTGACCAAGCCAATTCCATCTTGGGCAATCGCACAGATAGTGCAAGGTGTTCTATCAGCTAAAGCGAAGAATTAGAGAAAGCATGACCTAGTTTCAAATTAGTATCCATGTGCCCTTAGGTGCCACAAATGGTTTGTTCATAACTCTATTGGACGATCTCTTAAGTGGTCTTAAGGATCCTGTTGGACACCCTTTCGCTTTGCTTTTATGTTCTCTCATCAACAATTATTGGGACAATCAAGGGTTCTACGAGTAAATTTGCAAATCAAAAGCAATTTGAAAAGTGTCAAACAATAGATTTCCTATCTTAGAGCTGCTGTTTGACCCCAAAGAGGAAGCCTCAAGGTGAAAGTTGGCCTGACAAAGTTGCTACGCTACAAGTCAACTCAACTTACAGTACAACTAAGTCACCAAGGAAAATTTTACTCAATCGCTTGGTGGTAGACTACTCCCCGCGGTTTAGTAAAGATTACAACTTTTGTTGTCCTTAAGGCCTCGCTACGTCTTTCTTTGGGAATTATTTTCCAATGATGACATACTTTGGTACCTTATAAATGTTTTTACCAAAGAGGTTGCATCTGATTCAACCCAGATAACTGTTGTCTTTGGATAAAAGAATCTTCTTAGGTAACATTTGATAGAAATACGAAGCCGACAGCGTCAGCTATCACATTCACTGATCCCTCAACGGACACAGATAATACAGTGTTGTCGTCAGAGAAAGAGAACTGCACACATGGAACCACAAGTAGTTTTCCATTAGTTGGTGTCTAAATGAATGAACATTTACGACCAACATAGACCCTGTCTATTGGTTAGTCAGTATCCTAATAGCCTCAGAGTATATTATCATCTATGATCTCACCCTTTTGGAAGGTTGTGCTCAAGCCATTTTGGTAGAGGACTGCTTTTCAAACTTTGTGAACATAGAGTCATTTTAACGAGTATCTTTTTTGAAGATTTCGGTCTAGTGTAAAGTTCATACGGACTATGCTATGCTCACTTAAGAATAAAATACTTGTGAGTGGTCAGCTCATGGACCAAATGATCTCCGTACACTGAGAATGCAGTATGTGCTATCTTGGATTCCTCCCAAAGTAACAATGCTTCATGGAAGTCAACAAAGGAAATTCTTCAGACAAATTTTACCATGAAAAGTCAGTGTCAGAAAGTGCCTTTGGCCAAATTGTTCACCGATGTTGAAGCTTTGTAGCTGAATGCTATAGCAGATGTTGAGAACTAGATAACGTGTCTCTCTTCCTTAAAAGGTCTTCCATTCCGAATCTCGGGACGCGATTCTTTTAAGGGGGGAGGGCTGTAACACCCTAGGTGTTTATCACCGATTAAGCAGTGGGTTTGAGCTCAAACACGATAGATTAAGTGTAAATGATAATGTCAAGGTCAACCTACGGAGATGAGCCTAACTTAAAGTTGGATGCTACATCATTGCTTTACATATAGGCCATCTTCAAAGATATATGTTTGGATGGTGTTATTGCCATATCTTCATGTGTCTCACCTTGATACCTATCTATATTGGTCACTGGAAAAGTTTCGTGAAGTTTGGAATCAAAAAGTCACATAAAATGATAAGTTATATGCTTGTTTGGTTTATAACTGAAACATGTTTCGGAAACAATGAAACATTGCTTTGTACTAATGCAAGTGATGGCCATGAGTGTTTGTAAACACCTTAGGAGTACTTAATTAGTCTTTTGGAACATTTCTTATGTTGGGTGGTTATGCTAATTAAGCACCCAAGTGCTATTTTCCAAGTTGATTAGTGGAGTGATCCAAACTGATCCTTCTGAATCTCCAACTTAGGGTTTGAATCTGTGAAAGTCAACTATAACAAAGTTGTGGCAAATTTTCTAAGCTCCAACTTTGTCAATTGGCTCATCTCATGATTCAGCCTCTAAGTCCCTCAAAAGTACAATTTTCTGTTCTGCTGGAATTCCAATGTTTCCTCAAAACAGATTCTGTTCTTGCTCGTTATCTCCCAAACTATGCTGATCTGGTCTTATCTCATATAAGAAAAGTTGTAGAGAATTTCCTGAGCTACAAGTTTGTCAATTGGCACTTTGGCTAATTCGGCATAGTTCATGAGCTACAAGGTTTGGAAGTTCCTGCTGTTCTGGGAGCCCAGAAATTTGGCTAAGTCCTGAGTGAGTTTCAGTTTCGGGTACCCTACTTTGGAGCTATGTAGTTTCCTAACCAAGCCGAACTAGTTGATGATTCCTTAATAAGAGTTGTAGTTTAGTTTGAGTACAACAAACTTTGTTTTTGGAGCATATCATGAATCAGCTTGGAAGGAAGTGAAACTGAGGCATGAAGATCGAATCTGCAGCTGTTTTCAGACTTAGAAAAATATTCTAAGTCCTAGAATGGGCAGCAATGAGTTGACTTGTTGGGTGATCTTTATCTCCCTAACCATGCTGAACCAGTCCAAGGACCCTTAATAGAAGTTGTAGATCAAGTTGGGTACTACAAGTTTTGTTTAAGTCTCATGGCTTAGTACAGCTTCTAACCTAGTCATATAAGGAACCAAAGTTTGAATGTTGCTGTATTTTCCAGCCCTTAAGTAATCCTATGTCCGTACGTTGGCACGTCGCGTTCTCAAAATTTTGCTTTGTGACTTGAGTTGGTCCAAATACCAAAGATGGAGCTTATATCTTAGAGAAGAGCATACAAGAAGATGGCACCAGTTGCATTTCATTTCGACCATCAATTTTGGATGTTGCTTGTCACTGTCGAATCGCTGACACTAGCAAGTTTGGAACTGATTATCTACTAATCTATTGCCCTAATGACCATGACCATTAAATAGAAAATGTAGAGCATGGTACAGGCTACAACTTTGCTTTTAGGCCCAAGACCCAGATCAGCCCAAAAATGGCCCAAATCGGCGTCCCAACCGACCCACTTCGACGCCTGCCACCTGTTCGGTGAAATGCTCAAAAGGGAGCCACGCGTCCGAACGTGGCGTTCATGCAGAGTCCGCGCTTCCCCATGGCCGACACCCGTCCCTGCCTCTTCACTCGCGATAGGGAGGTTCCGAGCTGCCCCAGACGCCCCTCACTCGTCATTCTCGTTGCCTTGCTCGCCCTTCCTTGCTTCGGCGTTTGCACTGCCGCTCGCCAGTCGCCATGGCCGGCTGTAGCCTTGGCCAGCGAGCTGAGCCCAGCCACCGTGCTCCCTGGCCACCGCACCGAGTGAGCACCACCACCATCTCCGTCCCACTGCCCTGTATGCCTCATGTGTTTCCCAGGCTGCCTGGAGCCTGGAGCCGCCGATGCACCGCCGCCGTCGTCTCCTCTGCTCCCGCTGTGCCGCTGCTGTGCGCGGTAGCGCCCCTGCAGGCCATGCCGGGGCAGGGCGTGGCCACCTTGTGTGCGGGTGTGGCCTCCATCGCGTCCTCCCTCCCCGCTGGCGCTACCTTGCCGGCCGAAGTGACCCTGAGCCATCAACGACCTCGGTGCTGTCCGTCTCTGCTCCGAGGTAGAAGAAGAGAAGGAGAAAAATGAATTAGAAGCTTTTTCCTGGGTCCAGATGCAAAGTTCGTCACTCACATGAACAGTACAAGCGGAGCGCGGGTTTATTCCTAGAAACTCCAGGGGCCTCGAGGCAAAAGTGCTTTTCTTTTTCGGTTTAATGTTTTTCTTTTGCAGGAAAAAGGCTGAATCTTTGAAAATTAATATCTCATGCTAGGAAGCTCCAAAAATAGCAAATGAGGACTTTTTGGAATCCTTGTGAAATTATCTATGCAGTGGATCTATAATATGACATGTTTTAGTTTAATGTTTTTGCTGTAAAAATAGATTTTTCAGATTAGGTTTTCAATGCTAGTCGCATTTGTCTTTTTCATAACTGCAGTTTTAGGGCTCCAAATGAAGTGAAATTTTTGTGGCATGCTACTCATGTGATGTTTGATGTGTGGTAAAAATTTCATAAATTTTAGTTGTAGTATGAGTGAGTTATTGATTCATCTTGCTCTCACATGAATTCTTGCAATATCTATTTGTCTTTTTCATAGAGGTTGATATACATGTCCAAATGGCTTGAAATTTGGACAGTAGACTATTGGGAGCATATGTGGGCCACTGTAATTTTTGGTAGAATTTATTGTACACTTTTGATAGGTGTTCATAATTCCACCTAATTATCTAAGTAAATTAAGAAAATATATTAAAAGAATTTATTTAGGAATAGACACTATGTTTTCTGGTGTTCATTAGTCATGTGTGACATGTTGGTAAAGTTAGTTTTGCCCAATTATATGTTTGCAACATAAGTTAGTATTTATTTCTTGCAAACGTGGTTTCTGGACAGATCTGGGAACTTAGCAAAGTTCTTCATGATAATGTGCTTTGTTGTAAAACTTGTTTATACAAAAGTTGTAGATAATTTATGTATCTAGCTGCTGTTAAAATTTGGTATCATTTGGTCAAGTAGTTTTCGAGTTATAGCTGTTTAAAGTTAGGGTACAGAATTGCTTGCTCTCTGTTTGTCAGGAATAGATTCTGGAACTTTGTAATTTTGACTTATTTAACTTTGGAATCATGCTGTGATGATTATAAATGAAATGTAGAGAATTTCATAAGCTTTCTATAATGTCTTATTGCATATCATTTGTATTTGTAGAACTCCAGATATGATTGATTTACTCAGCTACTGCATGTATGTCTAGAATTGTTGAAAATACATAGATGCTTGATTACTTTGCTTGCTTGTTATTAAGTGTGATTCATGTCCATGGTGATGAAGTTAGTACACCTGAAGCTTTGTAAATCTTGAGTTATGTTTGGTATTGCTTTCTTTGCTATTTTAGCATGTTTGTTTGTGTAAGGTTACTTAAGTAATGTGATGTGCTTACGTGTCTTTACTATAACCTTATACTTGCCTTGATTAACGTGTGATGCATCATCTATTGTATTTCCTTGTATTCATGTACTTGCATCTTACATTTCATTTAGGTACGCTAGCTAAAACGCGTGAAAAATGTGGTGTTGGAGCCAAACCCGAAGACGGCGTTTGGTGGATCCATTCCGAAGATAGAAGGACCGGACAAGTGTTAGATGGAGGGAATGCTCGCCAAGCGAGTTTCTTCTGACATACTCTAACTTGAGTCGGATCCCAGGCAAGCCCCGGAGCATTATAAGCCTCCTACATTCAAAAGAAATTAATTATATATATGTTATAAGTATTGTTGCATTAAGTGGTAGGAGTTGGTTGAAAACCTTGCTGCATTATATCATTCCTTGTCCAGATATATGAATCTCTGAATCCTACATAGATTAGGATCGAATAGATGCTTAGCCCTGCTTTAAGCGGTAGAAGTCAGGTGATTTCCTGTCACCTGCGAGATATAGGGATATTCATATATGGCACGGTTGGCTATATTTGCTATCGTGGAATGGAACCATGTGTTAATAAAATGAAATGAGACCGGGCGGGATGACGATAGTGAAGCAACAAGGCATGGAGGTCTTGGGTGTGGATCTATCCCCGTCTGAGTCGTTTAAGGACCGATTCGCTGTACGTCCTTGAGTCATGTTGAACGCAGTCTAACACTTAGTTGGCCGGATAAGTCGTTCCGACCGCGAAGCCGAGTAATATGGTTCAGGCCGGGAATCGAATGGTAGGTTGCTTCTTGGAGGAGAGAAAGGATGTGCTTGGGGACATTGGCGTGAGACCAAGGGGGGGTTAGAGTCCCTATCACCTGGCAGAGTGTCGCCCTTGGGGTCGCGACATCATTCGGACCCGCGATTCCTGAATCATATGAAAAGGTGGCCTGTGCGACCCTGGCAGGGGTCTGCACGGTGAGTGTTAGAAATACCCCTCCAGCTGGATAGGAATTCGATTCGAATCGCCGTCGCTCCCGGTTAGTGAGCACTTGACTTGAGCAGCGGCAACGTAGATTCCATTAAATTGAACGGATGGTTAATTGGATAACGATGGAAAGGTTGCCTCAATTTATACCTGCTATGGTTAATATTGTTTGCTCCTAATAAAGTGAGTGCTCTAGTATAGGTTTTAATATAGATGACAGGGTAATGATAATTAACTTGATGCTTAAGCATTAATGATTACTTATTCATAATAAGCTTTTATGCAAAATGTTGTCAAGCTAGCCCACTTTATATCAGCCTTGCATGATCCTTGGTGTCACCTTATTTCTGGTTTATGACGGGTAAGTCTAGCTGAGTACCTTCTCGTACTCAGGGTTTTATCCCCACTTGTTGCAGGTTGTGAAGTATCATGGCTACTGCAAGAGTTGGTTGGCTCTTGCCGTAGTGGCGGAGTGTGATCACGGGCATGATCCTTCTAAGTTATCTTCTCTCTAATGCTTTTGTTGGAAGTCGACCTTGGTACTGGCATGTATTTGAAATAAGATTAATGTTAGTTTCAAATTACTTTGCTTCCGCTACTTTTTAATTTAAGTTGTAATAACTATGTTGAACTCCGATGTATATTAAACTACTTATGAAATAATTGTAACATGTGGCTTGTTATGTTGAATCACTACGATCTTGGCTTGTAAGAGTTGGTTGGTTTGAAATCCCGCGTGATTTCATTGGACTACCGGAGTTATATGGGCTCAAGTGCGAGAATTTGATCACTTCGGTGATTGTTTTTGTACTTGTGCTCTTATAATTTGGACGGTTCCGTTACAAGGACCATACAAGGTAGTCAATTCATCATCCCACGGAGCTATTACACTTCAAAACGACGAAGGTACGTTATTCAAGGTAAATGGTCAACGTCTTAAATTATTTTTAGAACCCAATAAAGAATTAGAAGAAATAGACGTGATCCATTTTTACCTTCCGATGGAGAATTAAAGCCCGACCTTTTTAATCTGACGTTTTTGGGCCACGTATATATTTTTCGGGATAAAAATACTTCTAGAAACACGCTCGAGCAAGCGGGCCCGCAGAGGAGGCAGGCCTAGGGCGGGCGCCCTGAGGATGAGGGTGGGCACCCTGCCCTGGTGTCCCCTCGGCCCCGGCCTCTTCCGACGTGCTTTCCTCATCTATGGTTATCCAGAAAATTCCGCGAATGGGTTGTTACGCACGCCCGGCAGCGGGATGGATCTATGGAAACCCTAGAGGCACTTTTTGACCCCTATATAAACAGACCCCTGACGTCAGCTTTCAACACCAATTCATTCAATCCTTCTCTCCTCCTCAATTAGAGCTTGTCTAGTTCCCTGCTTCTCCAATGGCTGACAAGACCCACCGCAACTGGGAGATCGTCCCTTACGACCTCAACCGCAAGCCCAAGGATGACCCCAACGCCTACGTCCCGGCCAACACAGAGCGACAGCTAGCAGCCCCACCATCAAACCAGCGCAGCTCAATCTCATCCTACTATGCCCAACCAGTTCTTACTGCACCACCGCAGCCCCTTCTTCTCAAGGGACCGTCGTTTAAGCAAGAAGCCATCGTCAAGACCAACCGGAGCGGCGAGATCAGCAGCGTCCACTACACTACAGAGAAGGAGAGGCCCCGCTTCGAAGGAGTTAGGACAGCAAAAGTTCGCTTCATCCCACCAAAGGAAGCTCCTAAGCACGCTCTCAATTCGTTTGAGACACCACCGAAGCGCCGCAGGACCATAGCAGATGTGGATGAGGACATCAGGACAGCAAATAAACATATTATGGAACTTCAGTCCACAGTTAGCTCCCTTAGTAGGCAGGTCTCCAACCTGAACACTACTGTGCTCGCGCTTAAACGTGACCTTTCTGATGCCCTTGCTAGGATCAGGGATTTAGAGCAACACTGAGCTATCTAGATTAGACCTTGATGCAGTGTGTCTTAGTCTTCATCATTAGATTCAATTCAGTTTAGATTAGTTCGCTTCATTAGTCAGTGTAATAAATGCCTCAAGACAAATAAAGATTATTATTATTATGCCTCGTGTATCTCCACTTTATTTTTATGCAAGAAAGCAGGAAACAAGTATGGGGGAATCCCCTCGATATGGTAAAAGCACTTCGATTGCACCACTCCACGATTCAGGTACATACTCTGCACGCTTTATTTACATATATACAAATACATATTGGGCTGTGTAGAATATTGTTCCTAACATGATAATTTAAAAAGACAAAAATATTTTTAATCATGATCAATCTCACTCTGTGATATTTCTGAAAACCTGCATTTATTGAAAATCATTTTAAAAACCATGTGTTACTCAAGTCATTGTGGAATGTGAGATGGTAGAATATGAGTATCTTATTCTTGAAATCTTTGTCGCTTGGAGATTTTCTTTTCAAAAACTTCAAAAATATAGCTACCATCCTCAGTATTTTATATGCCTGATAAACCTAAAAATATTAATTTGCTTTGTATTGAGTTTGTGCAAAACGAGTTAGACCCTTGTTGAGAGATTTATCATGCTCCCAAGATCAAGACATTTTTATTCAGAAAGATTCACTCTTCCGAAGTATTATTGCATTAGAGGCATGGGCTATGCAAAAATATATTTCGAGGAAATAAAAAGGAGCAAGTGCTCGACAACCTCGCAGAAAAATGGACAAGTGTCCGGAAGTAGAATTAGGGGTACCTCAGTATCCACCTGAAAAAAAATAAGATGATAAAAATATATATGGTAAAAAGAAAATGATAGCCCATGGTCCCTCTAATAAGCAATATGCCAGTAAGAGTTGACAAGTTTTAATTTTCAAAGTCTTTGATCTAAGAGTATGGCATTCCTCTCCTCGGATCCCGTTTTGACCCAGGCAAAATATGCAAAGTAAGTATGCTTGAGAATTTCTACAAATTAAAACAACCTCAGTGAGATATACAAAAGATAAATGAGTGATCTGAGAGCCCCTATGAGGATAAAGGTATGCTAAGTTTTCTATTCAAAAATATATAAAAAACTCCAAGTGACAGGATGAGAAGAAAGGATCTCTACTTCAACCATATATTTCCCTGATTACATTGCACAGTGGACATTCACAACACCCTGCAGGTATAAAAAGAATGCTTTACAATGTTTCAACCCAAGTTATTTTTCCGAACCATCCTTTTCTCGAGGACGAGTAAAAGCCTAAGTATGGGGGTGTTTGTTGACGGTTCTTAAGTATCAATTTTAATTATCTAATAAATAAGGAAAAGGACTTATATGCAAGCAACACCTAGAATTAGGGTTTGATCTGATAGAATTCCACGAGTTTTGTTGTTTATCTGTTTCTGCAGGGGGTTATCAGGAAATACAAAGGAAAGGCCCACACGTCGGAATTACATAGAGATATTAACGTGTTCACCGATTTTCTATCATCTAGAAGACTCCAGAAGCTACGGGATCGAACGGGAGGCCGAACGGGCCCGGGACCAGGGCGCCCGCCCTGGACCCTGGGGCGCCCGCCCTAGGTCTGCAACCAATCAGGATGAGTCTCGCGGATTATGCCCCACCGACCTAAAGGATCAAGGAAAACCGTGTGATTAATGTCGGTTTGATCCGACGGCCCAGGTTCACTTGAAGGGACTATATAAGCAGGACCCCTGGCCCCTGGAGAGGAGAATCCAAGTCCATTATTTTCATATTTTTCAGAGAGGATTCAGAGAGAGAGGTTCCCTTAGGGTTCCCACCTCATTAGGGCTTAGCATCCAATGTGAGATTAGACTTAGTTCTTCTAGATTGAGAGAGATAGAGTGGAGGTATAGATCGAAGGAAGCCCGGCCTGTCAGAGACTACTTCGAGGTTGTACCTGCAGGATCAAGTTCTCCTAACCCGAGGCTTGCTCCTAGGATTCTTCAATATTTCGACTTCTAAATTCTAGTAAGTTCTTTGTTTTATTGTTCTTTGGTTTATGAGTTTACTTTAATCTCTTCGCGTAGAGTTTAGAGTAATCATCTCTAGCGTAAACGAGGTGTTTGGGCTAGGATACTCATAGATATCCCCTGTCTAGCCGGACCGTGGTAGTAGCGAGGAACGTGACATTTCCGTAGCTACCTTTGTATTCCATATCCCGTTAGCAGGATCGATAGGGTTTATAGGTGCGGGTCGAACATCCTTTGAGGTGTCTAGATTCCGTGAGCCTCCCCAATAGAGCAGTAGATCATCCTTACCAAGGTTAGAACGAGAGTGCAGTTGCAGTCTTCTCTATACATCGCTCACATCAAATCACAGTGGTTGTAGCCTAAAGGTTAGTAGTAATAGATTTGGTTAGTCAGATGCACGCTTTCTCCTAGTGGTAAAAAAATAAATACGATACTCTGGATAACATCCCGGGTGAAGTGCTCACCGATATCCGTGCGCTTGCGGATCATTTCCTAATTACGTTACCAAATATCAACAAGGCCCATGCACCAGCCTTCTATCACTACTCGGCCGTTCCTCGCCATGTCCCGGCGTCGGTGGATGCTCGACTCAGCACGGCAGCCGGAGGTAAGGAAGAAGGAGGAGGTCTCAGGTGACCACACCGATAGCTAGGGCGGTCGCCCCACCACGCCCCTAGGGTGGCTCCACCAGTGTTCGCTTGTACTACTAGTCTTCTATTGTTTTTCCACGTAGGAAGAAGGGAACCAGAGACTTGCAGATGAATATATAGTACAGGAAAATATGATGGATGAGTGCTAAAATCTAGCGAGAACATTGTTTTCAAATAGTTCACTTCAAAGTTTAGATAATGAAGTGTCAATTATTTGTCACATGAGTGAACAAAGAAAGGAGAAAAAATGTTAAGACACACCTATCATTGGAACACAATGAGAATACCTTTTAGAAAGTTTCCAAGAATGTACATGAGACGACCACATGCAACTATTGTAGGTTTATTAAAGACAAAATAAAGTAGACATTTTGAAAAAAAAAATTCAACTTTGCCAACGAAAATGCGATTGCATCCCAGGGAAAAGGAAGAAAGAAAGAAAAAGGAACTATATTGTCCAAATTTATCAAATATATGAGGATCAAACTGCAAAACATGTTGTCGTGGTAAGTTTGTTTACTTGCTCCAAATTTATCAAATATATGAGAACATGGCCGTCGATCGAGAAGTTTGCTTGCTCGCCGCGCGCTTAGCTTGGTGCCGTCGTCGGCCGTGCGATTCGATGACACGGCGGACGTCATCGATCGATCGATCCATCGCCCGCCCCTCTGGTCTCTGGTCATGGAATGGAATAAAATCGAGGTTGGCTGCATGCATGGGCATGATTAGCCGCATGGAATGATCAAATTCAGGCCATAGCCCTCCGTGCACTGGTGTGGGGACCACACCAAGCACCGAGCAGGGCTCTTTGCGTTTGGATTTGGTCCTGACCATCTTATGCATGCGATTGCGATGAGATTACATTATATATACTCAGCCTCTAAATCATAGAGCTAACAGTTAGCTGCTAAATAATTAACTCCTTGATCTAAATTGGTCTACCTAATAGTTTAGCTAATTGTTAGCTTACTACTTAACTAACAACTATATATTTCATCGGTTGGACCAAAACTAGCTAATACCAACAAATATTAGCTATGAACTATTAACAGCTAATGGATCTAAACAGGGCCTTATACTCCATCTGATTCAGTTTACAAAGTGCAGTTATGTATTGTGTTTGGTTTACAAGGCGCAGTTAAATATGACACTATTTATGGAATTATAGTTTACCCATTTGTGTAGTTTATATTGTATTCATCATTGCTTAGGTGCTCTAACAAGCCACAATTGGTTAGAGATTGGATCATTTTATAATTATAAAATTATAACTCTTGATACTATATTTGATTATAAATCTAACCCCATCAAGTTTGTATTAAAATAATTTAAAATTATTGAGTAAATTATTAGTCAAAGATTATGAAGTTATTATAATCTTAATATGCATGTATAAATCCAATATTCCTCCCCCCTCTCACTACTACAAATTGTGAAGTTCATATACCATAGCATCTTTGCACAGCGTGACATGAAAAAAAATAGATAGGGAATAATAGCCTAATATTGTGGGTGGATGTGGTGTAAATTTCGAAAAAAGGACAAATATAATTAGCCCACAAATTTACTATGTGGTTTCCAAACAAGCTAATAATATAATCTTGTATGGATGCAAACCAAGCGAAATGCCGTTTTTTGGAAAAAGAGATAGAGAAAAAAGAGGCAGAAAGTGATAAATGCTCACAAAGTACAGTTTTTACTGGATGAGTTAGGTAATTAGTCCATAGTAAGATTGAAACACCAAAGATGTCACGTACGCGATCAAATCCGAAGCAGTCAAATCAAAAGGAATAAATGTGACCACAGAAACCAACAAAAAAGTGAAGTGCAAGTTACACTCCCTTCGTCTAAAAAAACATGTTATTCTCGTTTTTTAAAAAGTGAAGCAGTTTAAACTTTAACTAAATTTATATAAAAATACTAATATTTATGATATAAAATAAGTATAATTAGATTAGTTATAAAATATATTTTTATAATAAAATTATTTAGAAACATAAATATTAATACTATTTATTATAAATTTCGTTAAATTTGAGTTAGTTTGACTGGCACGGGTCGGATAGTTGCATCTTTTATGGATAGAGGGAGTATTAACTTAAGGTGCCCACAGGCCACAGCGACAGCATGCAACAGGGAATTTTCGGTTTTGACGCTAGACTAGCGCAGTAGCATATCGTCTTTTGGTGTAGGATGCCTAGCTAGGCCTTGTTCTTGTTTAGTTGCCAAATTTTTTGGCAAAACGACACTGTAGCACTTTTGTTGTTATTTGGTAATTAGTGTTTAATTATGGTCTAATTAGGCTTAAAAGATTCGTCTCGTCCATTTCGTCTAAACTGTGTAATTAGTTTTATTTTTTATCTATATTTAATGTTTCATGCATGCATTCAAAGATTCGATGTGACGGAGATTCTACTGTTCTTTTGCAAAATTTTTGGCAACCAAACGCTGCCCTAATACTGTCGCGATGAAGAAACTGCTTAGACTGACTGCACCGGCGTCCGCTACCGCGTCCTGCAGGATGGATTTAGCGGAAAAAGCTCCGCACCGGATACGGTATCAGCGTCCGGTATCCTCCAGGACCGGCTCCCGTCCGCCAAATTTGGCGTGATAGCGGGCATGCGCTATCCGCGCGTGGGGCCCGCCGCCCACCACCGCGAGGCGCCTCGGCGGACGGACGGGGACGCCGCGGCGGCGACGAAGAAGAGGACGGGACGCCGGTGCGGACGGACGCGGACGCACGAGGTCGACGAAGAAGAGGACGGGGACGCCGGTGCGGACGGACGCGGTGCGCTCGTCGAGGTCGTCTTCCGCCGCCGCCGCCGCAGATGCGAGCTCCAGGTGCGAGCTCCGCCCCGCCTCGCCTACGAGCGCCACCGCGCTGGCCCGCGAGCGTCGCCGTGCTCGCCCGTGCGCGCTGCGCTCCTCGCCCTGGCTCCGGCTACCGCGCGCGCCAGAGATGGAGATGGGGCAGGGGCGCGGCCGGTGAGGGAGATGGAGATGGGGCGCGGCCGGTGAGGGAGATGGAGATGGGGCGCGGCCGGAGATGGAGAAGGAGATGGGGCAGGGGCCACCGCGCGCTCGCCGTGGACGCCGCTCGCCGTGGACGCGCTCGCCCAGGACCGCCGCCACGCCTCGCCTGGCGCTCGCCGAGAGACGGACGCGCGCCCGCCATGGACGCTTGCCTGGAGATCTGCCCCGACTGCTGTTCCTCCGGGCACCTCCTCTCGTGCGCGGGCAAGGGCGGGTGGATGCGGGGGCGGGGGACGAGGGGGCAAGGGCGGGCGGTGCGCGGCCTCGGCACCGGCTGCGGGAGGAGCGTCGAGGTCGGCCGGCGTCGTGGCTGCGGCAGAGCGGCGGGAGGAGCAAGAGGAGGGAGTGGAGAGAGAGTGGGGACGGAGGGAGGTAAAAAAAGAGAAGAAATCTTATGTGTGGGTCCCACATTGGTATAGAGGATGATATAGAGTATGGATGAGTGCGGGAGAAAGTGATATAGAGGATGAAATCTCGATGACCAGGACGGAATATTCCTTTTAGAGGATGGATTTAGAGTACGACGAGTGCGGACAGTCTTATGAAGTTGATGCGTCGTCTGTCAACATTAGACGGCAGTCTTGCTATGCTTGACCTGCACGTCCTGCAGACCGGTGCCCATAGGACTCCTCCATTTTCGATTTTCATCTATGGAGTACATGAGGGTAAGTTTAGTTCGTGAAAATTTTTGGCTTTGGCTACTGTAGTACTTTTGTTTGTATTTATCAATTAGTGTCCAATCATGGACTAATTAGGCTCGGCTCAAAAATTTGTCTCATAGTTTTCTACCAAACTATGTAATTAGTTTTTTCGTCTACATTTAATGCTTCGTACATATGTCAGACATTCGATGTGACGGGAAATCTTAAAAATTTTTGGATCTGCCCGCTGCCAGCGCGCTGGTGGAGTAGCGGAGCAGAACGCTCGCCGTGAGCTTGCTTGGCAAAGTCAAAGGCCACGCCGACACAGCAGAGTCGTTCCAAAGTCAAAGATGGCGCCGCTGACACGTGGGCCCAGAAGACCCATGGGGTCAACGTACCAGACGCACCAGGCTCGCGTCCGACGCCTCGTGACCATAGTTTCTCCCCCCCCCCCCCCCCCCCCCCCATGTCCTGAGAGACAGACAGACATTTGCGTTTCAGCACCTGAGTGAGGCCCTGCCATTTTTATTTATGTTTCACCTATATAAATAATAACGGTTGGTTGGTCTTCCGTTACAATCACAAAACAAAACAGGAAAGCTCTACTCGATCAGGTGCTCCAGTGGCATCACCGTCAAGATTTTTTTTCTTTTCTTTTGTTTCACGGCTAGTCCTGCTCTACCTTAGTGCGCGGCAAGAATTAATTTGCAGGCAACATCTTCTGCTTTTAACCGCAATCAACAAAGACAGGGCAACACTTGCTGCCGTTGCCCTTACTATTAGTAGCTAGTGTAATCCAGGGTTTTTTTTACCGACCGGTTTCCGGTAACCGCCGGCCGCCGGTAGCGGTTTACCGGCCGGTTTGACCGGTAACCGGTCGGTAACCGGACGAATTCAAATTTGAATTCAAACTTCCTTCGGTTCGGTAACCGGCCGGTTTACCGGCCGGTTTGGAGCGGTAACCGGCCGGTTTGGCCGGTTTACCGCTCCAAACCGGATTTGTTTTTTTTTTGATGAATAAAAAAGAAATTTTGGTACTTTCTTTGCACAAATTAATGTAAAAAGACCACACAATGTGGTAAAAAATAACATAAGTCACTAAAGCAACAATATATAGTCGCGTACAAATACATATTCGCTTAAATATATAGTCACTAAAACAACAATATATAGTAGCATACAAATACAATATATAGTCGCTTACACAAACAAAGATATAGTTTCCGCTCGCATGGTCAACTACGTAGGATGTATGGGAAGATCCCTTGTTGGCACGACATTTCATATTCGGCGGTGGACATAAGAGAGATACCTTGCTGTCTAAGCAGGTCAGCCTTGTAATCTTGCCAAGTTTGTCCTGTCCATGCTACTGTTGTCTCCCATTCTTGAACTAACATATTATAAAAACTGGGGTCTTCCCATTCATAGACCCATCTAATCTGAGTCTGCATGGTCATGTCAGGAATGGGATAGCTATAAGTAGGCTGTGAGGTATCGCTGTAGGAGGAAGAAGAGTACTGTGGAGTGTCGTAGTCCGTCGGTGCATATGCTCTCCTCAGCAAGATTTTCACCATGCTCCCATACAACGTCTCTGTTTCTGCCTGACATTGTCTACTCTACCCGCATAAACGGACAACACAAAGTCACACCTAAATAAAATGTATCCTAAATCCTACCACAAATCCTCCATAATATATACCTAAAATATACCTAAAATCTATACCTCACATACACAAAGTTACAATATATACACAAAGTCACACAATATATACATAAAATCATAAATCCTACCACAAATCCTACCTCTAATCCTAAATCCTAAAAAAAACATCCTAAAATAAATCCTACCTAAAACATAACCAACAAACTATCCTAAATCCTAACACAAATTCTACCTAAATCCTAAAACTACTCTAAATAAAAAAAACAAAAAAAACTTACCTGCGCGGTTAGCCGCCGAACCGGTCGGTAAACCGAGCTAACCGAGCGGTAAACCGAACGAGCGCCGCGGCCTCGGTAAACCGCCCGACCCGGTCGGTAAACCGAGGTGGTCGCGCGGTAAGCTGGCGGCGGCGGGCGGACGCCTAGGGTTCCGCTCGGACGCTCGCGTTGGGGGAGAGGAAATGAAGTGTCGGCGCGTTTGACCCCCCCCCCCCCGCTCACTGCCGGCTGGTTTTGTGGCCGTGACGGCCTAATGGGCCTCACGGGCCTTAACGGGCCGGCACTGTTTTTTTTTTCTTTTTTTCAAACTTCTATTCGTATAAATAAATACTAAACGAACTTAAATTTGAAAAATTTTTTACACCATTGGCTTCTATAAATCATGGACTATTTTTAGGAATTTTTTCAGCATTTTTTTTTCAAATTTTAAATTTGAATTTGGGGAAACCGGAATCGGACCGGCCCGGTTAGGGCGGTTACCGCGGTAAACCGGCCGGTTTTTTTAACCCTGGTGTAATCTACTAGTCCAAAGTCAATCAAAAAAATATTATTGCTAGTCACTTCGTACTACCTTCAGCAAAACGCGCACCATCATTCTTTAGATTTCACCCAACAACCGCCACAAAATAAACAATGACAGCTCACCAGTCAATTTTTACTTCACGTGGATTTCCCTTTTGCTTTTATTTGGTTATTACACAGACAACCATTTCTCAAACTGAACTAGTGTAAGAATGTATAGAGATCGAATGACAATCGAGAGTTTTTTTTTAAAAAAATGCTACGAGATTCAAGCCGAACAGGTCCGTATCAAATTGGAAGAAAAAAGGTCCTCGCTCTAGGTGCTTCCACTCATTTGCCCACGTCTCATTGTATAAAAGGTCCTTTTAAGCATTTGTTTCGAATGATTGGCTAAAGTTTTCCCTTTTCTAGTTTAACAAACATTATATTATACTACTAACTTTTAACCATTTGTGTTTTGCAGGATTTTTTTTCTCTTTTTTTATACTTTTATATAAAAATTTACTGATTCATACCAAGTTCGTGCATTTCAAAGAACCCTTATTTTGGTTATACCAATGCTCAGTGAGTGACTTAGCTGCAACAGCGAGCATGAACAACACACACGAGAGATAGAAATATGGTGTAGCCATTGGGTTACATCACTTAAGTTGGCGTGTCATTCGCATAATCATTTGTAGGAGCAACTTTTCCGTGGGGATCAATGTTGTTTCCACACGCTTATTTTGTCTCACATTCTTCTTCTACCTAGGTGCATCTGCTGTTTTCCTTGTTCTCTTGTACTGCTAGTCTTCTATTGTTTTTCCATTCCACATACGGAGAAGGGAATCAGAGACGAGCATGTGAATAGATAGGAAAATATGATGGATGAGTGCTAAAATCTAGCGAGAACATTGTTTTGAAAACCCACTCTAGTCACAAATCGGTGTTTGTTTTGGGTCTGTTATACTATGAAGTCAACCATTTTGAACTTTTTATTTTCATATGTAACTATTTTTTAAGACAATTCTACCTGCATCACTTTTAAACATCTAAACACATTTATAAAACAGGTTTTGCAGTTTATAGCTATAGTTTTTGAATAGTTCACTTCAAAGTTTAGATAACGAAGTGTCAATTATTTGTCACATGAGTGAACAAAGAAAGGAATAAAATTGTTAAGTAAAGACACACATATCATTCGAACATAATGAAAATACCTTTTAGAAAGTTTCCAAGAATGTAAATGAGATGACCACACACAACTATTGCAGGTTTATTAAAGACAAAATAAAGTAGACATTTCAAAATTTTATCAAATTTGCCCACGAAAACGCGATTGCATCCAGAGGGAAAGAAAGAAAGGCTGTGTTTAGTTCCTCAAAAAAAATACTATTCAAAAAAAAAGATTCCCCGTTACATCAAACTTGTGATACATGTATGGAGTACTAAATGTAGATGAAATCAAAAACTAATTGTACAGCTTGGTTGTACTTTGCGAGACAAACGTTTTGAACCTAATTAGTCAACGGTTAGACACTATTTGCCAAATAAAGCCAAAACGTGATACAGTACTTTTTTTTACACCTTTTCAGGGAACTGCACACAGCCAAAGAAAGAAAGAAAAAAGAACTATATTGTCCAAATTTATCAAATATATCAGGATCAAACTGCAAAACATGTTGTTGTGGTAAGTTTGTTTATACTTGCTCCAAAGTCCACCCGGCTTTGCAAACGCAACTGCTCCAAAGTCCAACACAAATTTCCTTCGACACTGGCGACACCCCAACCCATGGTCTCCAACCCCACTGACAATACAGTCCCACATACTCCATGGCCCATCCTACAGTACCTTTGGGTTGGGTCCCTTCCCCTCCCTCGGTCGTGGAAATGCAAATGGAGACGGAAACGTAAAAGTGCACCGGGGAAAGTTACCCGAGGCAGCCGGACGCAGATTTGCAGAAGCAGAGCCAACCACTGCACCAGTCCATCTGATGAGGTGAGGGCAGCAGACGCAGGCGAGGGGGGCGCCCGCGCGCGGCTCGGCTGCTTGCTCTTGTTGCCTTCCTCCCGCTCCAATTTAATGCCACCACACCAGCGACGAGCTGGGGCGCATCAATGGCGTCGCCTCCCACATCCAAATCTCACACCTAGCTAGCTTCGTCTCGCTCATCCCTCCTCGTTGTTCGTTAGTTCCTTCCTTCTTCTTCCTCCCTCTCCCGTCTTCTTCCACCTTGGGGTCTCTTGGCGCACCACCCGAGAAATGCTCCTCTCTTTCATTCTAGTGTTGACATCTCTGCGTGCTCTCACCAGTACCAGCCTTGCCTTGTCTCCGAGTGTTGACATCTCTGCGTGCTCTGGCCCCGCCATTATTTCCCTCCCGCTTCCTGGTTCCTGCTGCTGACCGAGGGCAGCTCGCCAGCCACGCACGAAATCGAAGCGTTCCAATTCAAACCCCCTTCCTTCTTGGCTGCTCGCCTAGTTCGTTTTCGCTGCAAAAGCCCAGATTTTTCTTTTCCCTGCAATTTTGATTTGGGCGCTCCACGAGGCGGCCGGAGGAGTCATGGTGGCGGAGCCGCTGGTGCACAAGGTGCTCTCCATGGCGACGCTGTCGTCGTCGTCGTCCTCCTCCTCCTCCAAGAAGGCGCGGCGGACGGCGGCGAGCGCCAACACCAACAAGGGCGGCGCCGAGGCGGCCGGCGGCAGGCTGGGCATCCTGTCGTTCGAGGTGGCCAACGCCATGTCGCGCGCGGCGAGCCTGTACCGCTCGCTCTCCGACGCGGAGGCGGCGCGCCTGCTGGGCCCGCTCTGCCTCGGCTCCCACGCCGTGCGCGCGCTCGTCCTCGTCCCGGGCGGCGACGACGCGCGCCTCCTGGCGCTCGCGCTCGCCGAGAAGCTCGACGCGCTCAACCGCGTCGCGGACGTCGCGTCCCGCCTCGGCCGCGCACGCTGCACGGCGCCCGCGCTCATGGGCTTCGACCACGTCTACGCCGACCTCCTCGCCGGCCGCTCCGGCGCGGGCGCGCTGTTCACCGTCGCCTCCGCCTCCGACGCCGCGTCGCTCGTGCGCAAGCTCGACCGCCTCGCCGCCGCCACCGCCGCGCTCTACGCCGAGCTCCAGGCGCTCGCGGAGCTCGAGCAGTCGGCGCGGAAGCTGCCCACCGACGAGGCCCGCCGCGCGTTTCAGCAGCGCGCGCGGTGGCGCCGCCACGACGTGCGCAGGCTCATGGACGCCTCGCTCTGGAACTGGACCTACGACAGGGCCGTGCTCCTGCTCGCGCGCGCCGTCTGCGCCATCTACCACCGCATCCGCCTCGTCTTCGGCGACCCCATGCTGGGCCTCGATCTGCTGGCCACGCGACCCAGCGAGTTGTCGGGGCAATGCGGCGACCAAAGCCGCCGGCTCTCCGGTCCGGTGACAAATTCAGGCCCCGTCCAAAGCAATCTCAGCGACAGCAAGTCAGGGCCGATTTCCAGAGTCGATCCAGACATCTCGCGGCCAGTGAATTTCCGGCCAGGCTGTGGAGCAAGCCCGGGGAAGATGTTCATGGAGTGCTTGAGCTTGAGCAGCTCAGTGTCATGCAAGGATGGGTTCGAGGATGAGTTCTTGGAAGATTCCAGCTGCATTAGCACAATCAGATCAGGGATGCTCGTGCCATTCAGCAGCGAGCAGGGGGCATCATCGACGACAACGCCATCATCCAAGAGTGGCAGGATTGGCAGAAAGGCGCGGTTTGGTCCCAAGAGCACGGTGACATCACTTGCGCCGCCGTCCACAGTTGGCGGCTCGGCTCTCGCACTGCATTATGCAAACATTGTCATCATCATCGAGAAGCTGCTCCGGTACCCACATCTTGTTGGCGAGGAGGCACGGGACGACCTGTACCAGATGCTGCCATCGAGTCTGAAGGTGGCGCTGAGGAAGAATCTGAAGACATATGTGAAGGGCATGGCGATCTACGACGCGTTCCTCGCGCACGATTGGCGGGAGACGCTGGAGAAGACGCTGGCATGGCTTGCTCCGATGGCCCACAACATGATCCGGTGGCAGGCCGGGAGGAACTTTGAGCAGCAGCAGATCGTGCTGAAGGGGAATGTACTGCTGCTGCAGACGCTGTATTTTGCTGATCGGGAGAAGACAGAGGCAGTGATCTGCGAATTGCTTGTCGGCCTGAATTACATCTGCCGGTACGAGCAGCAGCAAAATGCGCTGCTTGACTGCTCTAGTAGTCTCGACTTTGATGATTGTGTGGAGTGGCAACTTCAGTAGAGCCAAGGTCAGGTTTTCTGTTCTGTTTAATAGTGTACAAGTGATATGAAACAGCAAAGGGTACTTGTAATTTGGTTTTGCTTGTTTCTCTTTTCTTTTTCCACTTTGTTTTTGGTGCATTTTGCACATGAGATGATCTGTCTATTGTTAGATGAAATATAGAGCTTTGTTGACTGGAAAGACCCTCATTCTAACTCCTGTACATAATTAATCTTTGTTGAATGAATCCTTCAGCTTGTTCGGCTAGCTGGTGGCCAGCCAGCTAGCAGTGCTTTTCTTTCACATTAAATCAGCACCAGCCACCTGTCAGCCAGCAGTATTTTTCTCTTACAACAAATCAGCACCAGCCACCAGCAATCTGAAAATAGGTTTGTTACTTAGTAATAAACTTGCATCAAATGTGTATGATTGAAGATATTTTTCAGTGATAAGAAAAAAGTTATGTGATATATATGGTAATCTAGTCAGTCAATGAGCTGGCCCTATGTCTAACCTCTAGCATACGGAACGCTGAGACAATGAAAATTAAGTCAGTAACTTAGGCCTGTTCAGCTGTGCTGATAAGCCGGCTGAAAAATACTGTTGGCTGATTTATTATGAGAGAAAAATACTATTCCGGCTGAAAAAACAAGCTGAAAAAACGGATTATAAGCCGGATGAACAAAGCCTTAGTCATTTGTTTATCGTCAGCCTGGGACTTTGCAAAAAGCACATCTGGAAAAGCTAAGATACAATGTAACTGTGTTACATAAAGGTGTTGCATTAGCCACTAGTTTAGGAAGTATAATAGTAATATCTGTGTAGTAGTTGTTGATGCTAACCCACTCATCTCTAAAGGGAGTTATATCATTTTCTGCTTACCTTAAAGCGCGGGTTTAGTTGGTAGTTTACCTTCTCGGAAGGATTTTCTACTTGTTGGTCATTTTGTCATTTTGGCTCCGTTTAGTTCGTGTGTGAAAAGTTTTTGGGTGTCACATCGGATGTTTCATCGGAATGAGTGTTCGGATATTAATTAAAAAACTAATTACATAACTCGTCTGGAAATCGCGAGACGAATTTATTAAGCATAATTAACCTGTCATTAGCACATTGTGTTATTGTAGCAATTATGGCTAATCATGAACTAATTAGGCTTAAAAGATTCGTTTCGTAGTTTCTATGCAAACTGTGCAATTAGTTTTTTTTATCTACGTTTAATGCTCCATGCATGTGTCCAAACATTCGATGTGGTGGGATAAAAAGTTTTTGGGTGCAAACTAGACGGGGCCTTTGTTGCTCAGAAAGTAGTCAACCGAAGATAGCAAGACAACAGGATAAAAAAAAAGATCCGAGCAATAACAAGGCTTTCGAAATTGAAAGGCCTCGTTTAGTTTCGAAAATTTTTTAACGAAAATGTCACATCGGATATTTCGTGCGATGTCAGAAAAGGTTTGCAGCGTGAAGTGTTTGCGATAAATCGTGTTTGTTTTTATCTCCGCGCGTAATCGCCTCCGGATGGACCATCGTCTTTTTGCGGTCTCAGCCAAGCGCTGCACGGCCCGCACCGCCGTGACCCCCTAACGCCTCCGATGGTAGCTTCTGGGTTTCCATTTCCATCACAGCATCGAACCAAACAAATCCAGTAATTTGTTACTTTGTTACCGATAGCATTGTGTTTCCATTGCATTTACGTTTGCGTTACCATTTCTAAACCAAACAGCACGTTACTGTTATGCAAAATTATTAATTCCAGCAATATATATTAGCTCACATATCAAGTCGGATTTATGGAAATGCTAAATACAGGTCAGTGCATTTTTTTAGATAAAGGATAAAATATCCGGCTTCATCTATCCGAGGATAGAATTAGACCAATTATTACAAACGACCAATATGGGCACAAAGATTGCTGTAACTTATAGCCACTCACACGACTACAGGAATAACAAAACAGTTCTGGACTAAACAAAACCAACATGTCTTTGTGAAAGCCACCCATTGGAACCAAAGAAAGCTAAAGCCGACGTCTCTAGGTGTTTTGCCACAGAGATTAATTGATCTTTAAGATCTTCATGCCGCTGCAGGCTGGCCCATTGATGTAGCCAGTGCGTTCCTCTGAAGAGTGCCTGCAAAAGAGATTTGGGTTTGCATTTGTCAAAAACTATTTTATTCATTGTTAGCCAAATTGCTCATAAAAGTGCTGCTGCTGCCGTTAATAACAATGTATTATATTTTTTATTACCCAGTTTCGACCAATTCTCAAACAAATCCTCTATACTAGTGGGGGGTAAAATTCTAAAAAGTAAGTGTATAGAGTGCCACAAAAACTTGGCATAGAAGCAATAAAAAAAGATGTTGAATTGATTCGGAGAAATGGCAGAGACAACAAGACTTGTCTCCGGTCCAATTTCTCCTAGCTAAGTTATCTTTAATTAGAATCACTTCTCTCTTCAAGTACTACATAAAAAAAATTAATTTTCATTAGTAATTTTGTTTGTCAAATATCTTGTGATACTCTAACTCCATTGTTAATTAACGCAGCATACATAGACTTAACTATGAAGGTTCCAGATGCATTGAAACCCTAAACAAACACATCTCGTTCCTGGAGTAAGTTAACATGTTGTAAGGAAGCTACAATACGTTGCCAATTTATCAAATTTCTACCCACCAAATTTCTTCGAAAGGAGATATTTAGTAAAGGAGAGCTCAAAGCGACGTACTATTGCCATATCACTACAGAGATCACCATAATGTGTGGATGCTGTTTGCCCATAGGGATGCTGGCTTTTCCTTGGTCTGCATTGGCAACTACACCAATGTCATCTCCCAATGAAGCTTTTGCTTACCATCAAGCAACAAATGGGATGACAGCGTCCCGCGGTAGTACTTGCAAGACTTGATTAGGGTTGCCAGGCGTGGTTGGGGACTGATTGGGATGCAGTTGATGGGCGTCCAGTACCACTCCTCCCTGTGGTCCGAGCTGGGGAGTATGGTTTCTGTTACCCACCGGTGCCCTACAACCGTGAGAGGCTGGTACATGTACGGATTGGATTAGCATATCGGATCCATCCAATCCGTGCTCGGATTGTTTTCACAATCCTAAGGGTGTGTTTAGATTAGGGTGTAAAATTTTTGGAAATACAATAACTCTTTTGTTTGTATTTGACAATTAGTGATCATGGGCTAATTAGGTTCGAAAGATTCGTCTCGTGATTTACAATCAAACTGCGTAATTAGTTTTTTTTTACCTATATTTAATGCTACATGCATATGTCTAAAGATTCGATGTGACAGAGAATCTTGTAAAATTTTTGGAATTTTGAAGAAACTAAACACAACCTAAATGAATATTCTCTCATTGTTCTTTCCTGACATTTGCAAATCAAGGTTTGGGCTGGGATCCTACTTTGGGGATTTGAACCATCCAAAATTTGACTTGATTGTTACAGCACTTCTGAATTCCAAGTACCACCAGCCCACTATCAGCACAGAGATAAGTGATGTTAGATTGGGAAGAGGGAAATTTGGAGATACATTGAGGTTGTTTAGTTGGTGAAAAAGTTTGGGTTCGGCTACTGTAGCACTTTTCGTTTTATTTGGCAATTTGTGTCCAATCGTGGACTAATTAGGCTCAAAAGATTTGTCTCGTGATTTACAACTAAACTGTGTAATTAGTTTTTTCTTTCATCTACATTTAGTACTCTATGCATGTGCCGTAAGATTTGATGTGACGGGTACTGTGCAAACTTTTTTAGGTTGCATGAGCAACTAAACAGGCCCATTATTGGGCACGTTTGGTTCCGTAGGCAAGTCTCACGTTGCCTTGCCGAAAAAAAAATTAGCTTGGTTTCCTTGCCTTTTTTTTTGTCTCTGATTTCCATGCAAGCAAATTTTTCCTTGCTTGGCAAGGCTAGGCTCACCTGGCTGTGCACAGGCAAGGATCATCCAAACATGCCCATTACTTCGGGAACAGCAGCTGGTGGTGGCAATTGGCAGAGCTCGAGTGGTACCAGCACTGCAGCTTTGCGGGCGTTGTTGGCGGCTCAGCATGGGCTTGCTTAGTTGGTGAAAAAGTTTGGGTTTAGTTACTGTAGCACTTTTCGTTTTATTTGGCAATTTGTATCCAATCATGGACTAATTAGGCTCAAAAGATTTGTCTCGTGATTTACAACTAAACTATGTAATTAGTTTTTTCTTTCATCTACATTTAGTACTCCATACATGTGCCGTAAAATTTGATGTGACAGGTACTGTAGCACTTTTTGGGTTCACTTTTTGTGAACTGCTACATCTCAAAAGGCTGTGTCAGCTTTGAACTGCATGGCGTACAATCAGAATCTGTTCATGTGAGGGGAATCTGAACCTACAGTGATGAACTGAGCATGATCAATTGAGCATGAGGAAGTAATCCACTCAACTCAACTCAATCCAGCCATGTTCAAGTTCAAATAGTGACTTGGAAGGACCATCAGCATATCCATATGTACTAGGGCCAGGGCCATGTCCTATCCTTTACTATCAGAAGTTCTACGGAAACAATTGCAGAGAGGGAATAAACTGAAAAAACGGCCGTGTAACTGAAACAAATGCGCGACAGGGACTCGCTGTTCATTGAGCATTAAGAGTTCCTGATTAGACGGCGCTCACTAATGCCCTCATCAACCGTTCTGCACTAGTGCAGAGGACACCCACGGAAAGCAAAGCAAGTATAGAGCCTTCAAATTTCAAAGAAGGTAGGTGACCAGCTGAGCGAGCGAGCCATATGCATGGATCCATGGAGATTGGAGAGACAGAGACATGCCAGGCTGTGCTCATGTGACGGCTTTTACCTGCTGCTGCACTGCATATTGCTCTTCGCTCTTGTTTAGTTCCCAAATTCAACCCCAAATTCTACTATGCAAAAAGAAGATTCCCCGTCACATTAAAATGTCGGCAAATGCATGGAGTACTAAATGTAGATAAAATTAAAAACTAATTGCATAGTTTTGTTGTACTTTACGAGACGAACATTTTGAGTCTAATTAGTCAAAGTTTGAACAATTTTTACCAAATACAAACGAATTAGAACAGTACGCATTTAATGCGCACTGTTCCAACTCGGGCAGCCCCAAGTCGGCATCTAAACAAGGGCTTCCATTTGGCTGCAGATCAGTGCAGTCCATGGACAGATCAGTGCAGGGCTGGGCAGGCGCTGAACCTGAACCCCCCGCTGCAGGACAACAGTAACTGCAATCACTCTCTGCTAGTCTGCTGATGATGAGTTCTGAGCTCTTCCCTGCCGCAGCAGCAGCATTGCTAACACTGGGGGAGAATTTTAAGCTTCTGGGACCCGTCACTCTCATTTTTGAAACAGAAGGCGCCGGATTCTTACATACGTTCAGAAATCATTGCCTAAGCTCGAGTTCGGCTCCATTCGAGGGTCAACTTGTCAGCCGGTGTTTAGCGGTGATACCCAGAGGGATTCGAAATAGACTACTATTTTGGTTTCCAAGGTACAATGGTTAATCAGTCCAATGATCATAAATTTATAATCATATATAATACTCACTCCGTCTGAATAAATGAATTCTTAGAATAGTCAAGTCTAACTTTTTTTTTATGTTTGACCGAATTTTTGAAAAGAGTATAAATGTTTATGACACTAAAGTAGCATGTTATAAAATATATTTTATGGTGTATCTAGTGATATTAATTTGGTTTTATAAATCTTTGCGTTGTTTTCTATAAATTCGGTTAAAACAAGTGAATGGTCAAACTGTATTTAGGAAGGCCATGTCATATTAGACTATGTCTTACTTATAAAATAGACTGGAGGGAGTATTAAGCCGTTGGATGAGCACTCAACACCCACCTAAATATGAGTAGCATACATCAAGAGGTGTAAGCTTTTCAGGCCACGTTGCTGGAAGGGAGAATACAATGATCAGAGGAGCACCTCTGCTCTGGACACCAGATCGAGTAGCATTGGTTCAAAACTTGAAAGCTGAAACACAAGAACGTGATGCCTCTGTACCAAATTACCAGTTGACAACCATCAGTGTAAGTCTGTAACGACATCACCGGTTGCAGTCTACCCTTTTGGGACCATCAGTGTAATGTGACCAATCATGAGCCGTGATGCATCTTTTGTCCCCTTGGACCAGGCTTTTTGCTTGCTAGGGCACCCTGCAGCAACAGACACTGGCATTCATTTGGATTTTGGAGAATAACCGTGGATGCATGTCCTTTTATTACAAACCGCTCATCACCTTAAGACAATGCAGCGAACAGTCACTGACACGTTGGCCCAGTCGGCAAATCGTACTGCTAAATGGGACAGCAACGTTGCCGAGTGAATGAAACCCTAAAAGTAGGAACCATATCCATATCCATATCCATTGGTGATCTCCTTTCCTCACCTCCTAATCATATGATGCATTCATGCTTGTTGCCTTGAAATTGTCTCAGGAACACCTGATCTCATCATGGATGCATGTCTCCACTCCATGTGTCAGGACTGGGCCGGGGGTGCCTCTGCACCTACATGTCGATGATATGCTTGATGGGCTTTATTAGTTGCTTATTGAGTACTAATGAACACTACTATCACGAAGGTGTTTTTCAACTCAATATTGGTATATATGGTCACTGATGTAATCATATACAAGAAGAGAAAACGGATCTTTAGCCTTAAACATGGTCAGTAACACTTATTAAATTCAGAAAACTTAGTAGATTATTACTAACCAGAGACTGCAGATGTCATGCACGCCTCTAAATCCACGTAGAAGATGATTAGATGTAGCCGAGATGAACTGATGTTCACCACGCCTCTTTACAAAATCAGTTACTAGTTGGCCCACATCAGTATAAGTTTGTAATAACCATATATATTATCAGTCCCAGTGTATCTTTTGTACCATAAGTAAGTGTAGTAAATCATGAGCCTTCACGCAGAGCTCCTGTCCCCTTTTCAGCCTTTTCATTCACTCGCTAAGCTAGGGCACTTGCTGCTCCATGAATTGCAGCCTACAGAAACAGACACCTGCATTTGGAAAACCAACAGTGCATCCATGCCTTGTCCCAACAAACTATAATGTAACACCCTGAAAATTTCATTCTTTTGAAATAGAGCAAATTGATTTAATTATGCTTTTGTGTGAGCATATCAATGTAGGGAAATATAATTTTTGATAAATTAAAATCAATCATAAGGCTAGTTACATGCTACTGCATACATGCTGGTGCATTGGTGTTTCTGTTTTGAGTGGTTTTGATCTGAATCTCAACTGAATTAAAGTTCTTTGGAAAATGAGTTGAAAACTGGTTTCATCAGAATTATAAAAAGGAGAAAGAAGTGCTCCCTCTCTTCTGTTCCTTCGACCTGACGGCCAGCAAGCTCTGTTGGCCTCTGTTTTCTTTACTGCGCTGCGGACCAGAAAGGAGAAAGAAGTGCTCCCCCTTCCTTGCTCTCTTGGCTGCCGCGCCGGGCCCACGTGCCAGCGGCGTCGTCTCCTTCCCCGAACTGTGCTCGAGTCGGACTGCCTGGGGATGGAAATTCCACCGCCGGCTCTGATTCTCCCAGGATTTGTTGCAACTCGTGCAAGCTGGCGTCCTATGAAATCCGTGGAGCCCATGCCGCGTCCGTTTTCGCCTACGAAGCAGCCGCCCTAGCCCTACCTGCTGCCGTCGACGCCTTGGTCCGATGCGAACCGAGCCGTTTCCTTCGTTCGATGCTCCTCTGCCGACTCCGACCCGCCGACGAGCTCCGCGCTGAGGTGACGAAGCGCCCCGCGCTCTTTGCTTCTCCCTTTCGCTCTCCGTTTTCTCACAGCTTGCCGCCGAACGTCTACAGGAGCTCTCCGTCGGTCCCGTCGAGCAGCTCGCCATTTCCGCCTCGTCTCCGATCGGTTTGAAGCCCTAGGTAAGCTCGCCATAATCCCCTCGTTCGCCCCGTACCTTTCCCGTACAAAACCGTGGCCTGTAGACCCTTCCCCGCGCTCGCCGGCGAGAAGCTCACTGCCGGCGATAGCTGGCTGCCGTGCAGTCTCCTGTTCCTCCGACCACCCCTCTCCTACTCTGATTGAATTTCACCGTCCAGATCGAGATCGATGCTCTAGATTAGAACATACCCTTTCGTCGGTACTTTTTCTAAAGAGACCCTCGGCTTTCAGATAATCAAACCCATAGTCCCTGTGCCGCTTTAAAAATCTGATTTATATTTATTTTAATTCCGAAATAGTTCGCGTTATTTATAGAATTGCCATTCAGTTCATAATTACCTTCTCCGTTTTAAATCCGATTTTGATGATTTTCGCGTCTGTGTGTTTGTAGTGACATAAAGAATAGTTTTACAAATTTTTCAACTTGTTTTTCCACTGTTGGTGTAATGTTCTAATTAATGTCTCTTGTTTGCTTCGTGTATGATTGCTCGTGGATGTTTGTTTGTTGCTGATGATCGAGTATAGACGGTGAACGGTATGACGTTGAGCAAGGTCAATATTTTGACGACCAGCAGGACCAGCACGAGTACTTTGAGCAAGGCAAGTATAGCATGAGATCATCTTTGTTGTCCTATTCATTATTTATCACTTTAATCATATGCATCAGTCTACCTTGATAATCGTAGGAATTTCTCTAGCAATTGATATCTTAATTCCTTGTCACCTATGGGTTTGTGCATTGGGTAGCATGATGCTAGTGCTCAAATAACAACCATGATCTTGTAACTTGACTAATGGAATATGCAATAAACACTAAAATATGCTTTTTAGTAACAAGGAACCAGGGGGCTAGAGTATAGTTTCTGTGATGCTCTAGATTCCTCTCCTTAAGGACTTATCTGTAAGCGATCATCCGGGACTTACAGTACAACCATGAGAGCTACATGGCTCTGGTTTTAGTTCAGTATGAAGATATTTTTTAGCTTGTTAGTGGTTACCCGAAAGGGCACAAGAGGGGCTTGACGAGCTGATATAGTGCGGCCTCTGACCTATGTGTATAGCCTGTGCGAAATGTGCATTTGGAAAGGGAAATCTATATTCCCTTGCCAATTGAAAACCTAGTGTAAGTGCATCTAGCCCTTTAGTGGGTTTTGGTGAATTGAATGACAACACCATTAAAGATCTGACAAAGTTTGCAAAGTGTTGAACAGGAAATTGAGTTTATTGCATAACTTGTGGATTATGAAATGAGAAGTGTATATAGGTTCAACAAGAAGGCAAACTAGATGATATTTCACATATCAAGCTTGATTGATCTCAACAGTCATATCAAGAAGATATTCAAGCAATAAGGATCACAATATTGAAGAAATGGTTTTTCAGTGGATGCTTAATATGATGTGACTTGAGTATGGCTCGATAGGGTGAAGATAGCAAGGAAAGGGCTTCGAGGGACTAAGCGAAGGTGAAGGGCAAGCAATGGCTTGTAGACCGAGGTACCATGGCTAAGGTGAAGAAGAGAGTACTTGCATTGAGTCGAGGTACTAATTGAGCCATGAGGAGTCATATTGTATTGATGATCAAATCATTAGTGGAAGTGCCTTGAAGCCATGGATTGAACTCACATGTGTTGAAATGGTTCAAGTCACATGCTCAAGCTGTACTTGCTCAAAGAGAGAAGATGAAGTTGATCGCATCCCCTTATGAAGTGATATTGAGAAGAAGTGTGTCGGTACCAATACTATAGGGGTACCCACATTCAACGAAAATGAAAGTTAAAACGACTAAGCCACGACAAAGCACAAGCCCACTTCAAAACGCGCGGCGGGTCCGTCTCGTACGAGGCCGGCTCGACGGGACGCCTCGACCGCGTCCTGTCTCCGACTCGTACGAGGCCCCCTCGACGGGAGGCCTCGACCGCGCTCCGACCCGCACGGGGCTCGACCGCCCCCCGAGAGCGCTCCGACTCGCGTGAGCCCGGGTCGAGGCGCTCGACCCCCTCTGTCTCCACCTACCACGAGACGAAAAGTCAAGGCATTTAATACAACTACCAACTACCACCTACCGGTATGGCCGCGGCCCGGGTCGACGTGGGAACAATACCAGTGTCAGTTTCCACTATTTTACCGCCCATCCCGTGATGGGAAGTGAAAGACGTCACTATGCCCACCATACCTCATCCTGTGCATCACTATTTACCCTCGAGGGAGGATACGACAAGGCCCGTATGCCGTAATTCCGGAGATTCGGACTTATCCGTTCGGCCTCGACCCTACCTCGACCCGACCTCGACCACCGACACAGGGGAGGAAGGACGGTATGGCACGACGCTCCGGGTCATTTCGGCACCTCACCTTCTACGACATCACGTGCCCAGGGATGGCCTCCCATTTCTAGGGCACGTCGCTACAGTCACCTCAACAGGGATCGACAAAACATCATTTCAAGACTCCCCGTCGCCTTGGCCTCCTCTCGTCCTATAAAAAGGCAGGCCGGGGCTTCACAAGGGGCAAGCAAGAACGAGAAGCATACATCAGACGAACAGCTAGCCATACACAACATAGCGATCAACATCTCAAGCAATCATCTTGTACTCTTTCTTTTCTCCTTTGAGACTTGGGCTCGACACCCTCTCTCGCAAGCTTGTAACCCCTACGCAAGCACCTCGGTGCAAGGATATACAAATCTCTCCCCCCCCGCTGGACGTAGGGCCTTCTTTTGCCCGAACCAGGATAAACCCCCGTGTGTTCTCCTTGCATCACCATCCAGGAAAGGGACACGCAGCATTTTACTCGTTGGTCTAGGACCCCCTCGGGTCCGAACACCGACAGTTGGCGCGCCAGGTAGGGGATCGCTGCGTGCCAACGTCGCTTTCCCGCCTTTTTTCCTGGATGGCTGACCCCGAACGCCCTATCCCGTTGGCCACGGTGATCTGGTTCGGGAGTTTGGAGTTCATGTCGCTCGGCTACGGCTACGATATGGTCCTACTCCCGCCTAGGCACCCTACCGACGATGATTACGAGCTCTCCCAGCCTGGGGGAGCAACCCGCCGGTATCGTCGCTCCAGGCAGGCGCGTGCCGCTCGGCGGCGGCGAGCCCGGCGCAACCATCGTCTCCACCTCGCGGAGGGTGATGGAATTCCCCGTTCCGACACTTCCCAGCCAGGCGCCGGCCCAGATCTCCTCGTGGAAGGTCTGGGAAGGATAAGCTTGGCCGAGGACAACATGCCGACGGAGAACCCCGCTGCTCCTCCGCCCGGTGCGACACCATTGCCCCATGCATCCTTTCCGGCGTGGGCAGCAACATCGCTTTCGCCGTTTCCATTTGGGCTAGTTTCGGCTGCCCAGGTGTATGCTTCTTCCGTGAGCACTTGCTTGAGTGCTTATGAGGAACTCCCCGGGCACCATCTACGCTCCACTCTGGACCTCGTCGCGTCCACACCGGCTTCTGATTACCTGGACTCTACTGAGACGCCAGAGACAGAATCCCGTGTGACCGCTTCCCCACGCCGCAACCTTGGTAGCGGCTCGCAACGGCCATGCATTCCCCCGTCGTACTATTATTTCGGTGCCCCTGACTCCGACTCGGCTGACGACGCCTACGATCCGACTCGCGAATGCTTCAACGTCGACGTTGAAAGCGCGTCGGATTCGGAGGATGAGGAGCTAGCCGAAGGAGGGCACACGCCACTTCATGTCGAGCACCCCGCCGACCGGGACGAAGCTCAACTCCTTGCGGATCAAGGAATGCAGCTCGAGCAAATCCGCGAGTTACAGGAAAAGCTTGACGAAGAACGGCAAAACCTCTATCTACTCCAGCAAACCCTCGAGCGTGAGCGTGCGGAACGCGCACCTGGCGGGAGAGCTCGCGAGAGAGCTCGCGACGTCAACCGTCGCATCGACGAGGACCGGGCCGTCGACCCCCCGGTTTTCGCTCGAGCCAGCCAGAACGTCGTCGCCGCCGCCATGCTCCTCCGGAACATGCCCGAGCCGTCGAACCCCGATGCTCGCCGGGCTCGAGATGAGATCCGAGAGCTCCTCGAGACCACTGCCTTGCAGCAGGCCGAGAGCTCTGCCTCGAGGCGACGCGAGCCCGCCTCGGAGCGGCTCGCAGAGCCCTCTCGGCAAGAGAGAGAAGCCTTGGTTCATCCCGAACCTGCCCGACGAATCCGGATGGCTCCCGCCCCCGAACCCGTCACTCACGACCATGGACCTCGAGACACCCGTGGCAACGTCGTCGAGCGCCGCACGCGCAAGCACGGCGACGGGGTGGCTCGAGGTTACCATGTGCACAGGGGTGGGCGCTATGACAGCTCGGAAGATCGTAGCCCCTCGCCCGAGCCTCCGGGCCCTCGGGTCTTCAGCAAGGCTATCCGTGAAACGATACTCCCGGCACGGTTTCGCCCTCCCACGACTCTTGCCAAGTACAACGGCGAGACCAAACCCGAACTTTGGCTCGCCGATTTCCGCTTGGCGTGTCAGCTGGGCGGGGCCACCAACGACCGGGTCATCATCCGACAGCTCCCCTTGTTCCTCTCCGACACCGCTCGAGCCTGGCTCGAGGATCTCCCGCCTCAACAGATCCACGACTGGGATGACCTCGTGAGGGTGTTCGAGGGAAACTTCAAGGGAACTTACATGCGCCCCGGCAACTCGTGGGACCTCCGGAGTTGCAAGCAGAAACCTGGTGAATCCCTCCGGGATTACATCCGGCGCTTCTCCAGGCAACGCACCGAGCTCCCCAACGTCACCGACTCCGACGTGATCATGGCTTTCCTCTCGGGCACCACTTGCAAAGAGTTGGTCCGAGAGTTAGGCCGTCACACCCCCCTCACTGCCAACGGGCTGATGGACATCGTCACCAACTTTGCCGCCGGCGAGGAGGCAGTTGGTGCCATCTTCGGCGGCGAGCAGGACAAAGGGAAGCAGAAGACCGATGATCCCGCGAGCTCCACCCGGGGCTCCAAGAGGAACAACCGCAAGAAGAAGAAAGGCCAGCAGGGCAAGCTCGAGGCCCCGGCCGACGAGCTTGTCGCCGCTACCGAGCGCAAGAAGCCTCGAGGCCCCCCTGGCGGGGGCATCTTCGACAAAATGCTTAAAGAGCCATGCCCTTACCACAAGGGACCCATTAACCATAACCTCGAGGATTGTCATATGCTCCGCAGGTACTTCGAGGGCGCGGGTAGCAAGAACATCAACAAGAAGGAAGACCCAAAGGGTGACGACAAGGACGAGGGGTTCCCCGAGATCCACGACTGCTTCATGATCTACGGAGGACCCTCGACTCGCCTCTCAGCGCGCCAGCGCAAGCGAGAGCGGCGAGAGGTCTTCTCCGTACAAACGGCGGTCCCTCGTTTCCTCGACTGGTCTGCGGTGGCCATCACTTTCGACCGTGATGATCATCCGGACTACGTCCCCAGCCCAGGGGTCTACCCTCTTGTCGTTGATCCCGTCATCGCCAACACACGCCTCACCAAAGTACTCATGGACGGCGGAAGCAGCCTCAACATCATCTACTCCCAGACCCTCGACCTCCTGGGGGTCGAGAGAGCGCGCCTTCAGCCTAGCGTCGGGGGCTTCCACGGAGTCGTGCCAGGAAAGCGGGCGGAACCCCTCGGACGGGTCGATCTGCCCGTTTGTTTTGGCACGCCGGCCAACTTCAGGAAGGAGACTCTCACCTTCGAGGTGGTCGGATTCCGTGGGACATACCACGCCATCCTCGGGCGCCTGTGCTACGCCAAGTTCATGGCTGTGCCAAACTACACCTATCTCAAGCTCAAGATGCCAGGCCCAAACGGCGTCATCACTGTGGGGCCCTCGTACGAACACGCCTACGAGTGCGACGTCGAGTGCGTCGAGCACGGCGAGGCTGTTTTGGAGACGGTGGCTCTGGTTGCGGACCTCGACGGTCTCGCCAACGAGATTCCCGACCCGAAACGCCACGCCGGCAGCTTCGAGCCTGCAGAAGACGTCAAGCTCGTACCCCTCGACCCCGCTGATCCTAACGGGAAGGCGCTGAACGTCAGCGCTACCCTCGACCCAAAATAGGAAGCCGTGCTCGTCGACTTTCTCCGCGCAAATGTCGACATTTTTGCGTGGAGTCCCTCGGATATGCCGGGCATACCCAGGGAAGTCGCCGAGCACGCCTTGGAGATCCGGGCCGGATCCAAACCGGTGAAGCAACGCCTGCGCCGCTTCGACGAGGAGAAGCGCAGGGTCATCGGCGAGGAGATCCACAAGTTACTGGAGGCCGGGTTCATCAAGGAGGTTCACCATCCCGAGTGGCTAGCTAATCCTGTATTAGTTAAGAAAAAGAGTGGGAAATGGAGGATGTGTGTAGACTATACTAGTTTGAATAAAGCATGTCCAAAAGTTCCCTTTCCTTTGCCACGCATTGATCAAATCGTTGATTCAACTGCGGGATGTGAAACTCTTTCGTTCTTAGACGCTTACTCCGGTTACCATCAGATAAAAATGAAGGAGTCCGACCAGCTCGCGACTTCATTCATTACCCCTTTCGGCATGTATTGCTACGTTACGATGCCCTTCGGTCTCCGGAACGCAGGGGCAACGTACCAGCGATGCATGCAGCACGTTTTCGGAAAACACATCGGGCCAACCGTCGAGGCGTACGTCGATGACATCGTAGTCAAGACCAAACGAGCCGATAATCTAGTAAACGACCTCGACGTCGCTTTTAAATGCCTTCGAGCAAAGAATATCAAGCTTAACCCAGAAAAATGTGTTTTTGGCGTCCCTCGAGGTATGCTTTTGGGGTTCATCGTGTCTAAACGTGGCATCGAGGCCAATCCAGAAAAAATCTCAGCCATAACCAAGATGGGCCCTATCCGAGATCTAAAGGGCGTGCAGAGAGTCACGGGCTGCTTGGCGGCGCTCAGCCGTTTCATTTCGCGCCTCGGCGAAAAAGCACTCCCTCTGTACCGCCTCCTGAAGAAATCGGAACACTTCTCCTGGACCCTCGAGGCCGAGGAAGCCCTCACAAAACTCAAAGCTACGCTCTCTAACTCGCCAATTCTCGTCCCTCCGAGCCCAGGAGAACCGCTCCTACTTTACGTCGCTGCCACGTCACAAGTAGTCAGCGCAGTCCTGGTCGTCGAACGGGCCGAGGAGGCTCATACCTTGCTCGTCCAGAGGCCGGTCTACTTCATTAGCGAGGTGCTCTCGGAAACCAAGGTCCGGTACCCTCAAATCCAGAAACTGCTGTATGCTGTCATCTTGACACGGCGCAAGCTCCGACACTACTTCGAGGGCCACCCGATTACTGTGGTTTCTTCTTTCCCCCTGGGAGAGATAGCCCAGAACCGGGAAGCCTCGGGTAGGATTGCCAAATGGGCGGTCGAGCTCATGGGCGAAACCTTATCTTATGCGCCACGCAAAGCTATAAAGTCACAGGTATTGGCAGATTTCTTGGCTGAATGGACCGACACCCAGCTCCCTCCCGCACAACTCCAGGCCGAACTCTGGACCATGTACTTCGATGGGTCATTAATGAAAACAGGAGCAGGCGCGGGCTTGCTCTTCATCTCACCCCTCGGGGTTCACATGCGCTATGTCATCCGGCTCCATTTCCCTGCGTCCAACAACGTCGCCGAATACGAAGCACTCGTCACGGGGCTGAGAATCGCCATCGAGCTCGGGATCCGACACCTTGATGTTCGAGGCGACTCCCAGCTCGTGATCGACCAGGTCATGAAGAGCTCGAGCTGCCACGACCCCAAAATGGAGGCCTACTGCCAAGAGGTACGGCACCTCGAGGACAAATTTCACGGCCTTGAGCTCAACCACATCGCACGAAGGTATAATGAGGCCTCCGACGAACTCGCGAAAATCGCGTCCAGTCGAACCACGGTTCCACCAGACGTTTTCGCGAAAGATCTCCAACGGCCATCCGTCGACCTGGGGCCGGATAGAGGGGTCGATGGGACGTCACTCGACTCCCCACCTGAGGCAGAAGCCCCCTCGGCCGGGGCTGAAGCCATGCAGGTGGAAGGATCGACCCCGCCATCTGACCTCGAGCTTGACTGGCGCGCTCCGTACCTCGACTATCTTATCCAAGGGGACCTCCCCTCGAGTAAGACCGAGGCTCGACGGATCGCTCGACGTGCCAAAACCTTTGTGATCATTGGCAATAGTAGGGAGCTGTACCGCCGCAGCCCTACAGGCATCCTCCAACGTTGCATCACAAACAAGGAAGGCAGGGACCTACTCAGCGACCTGCACTCGGGGGCTTGCGGTCACCACGCTGCGCCTCGAACCCTCGTCGGGAACGCCTTTCGACAAGGATTCTATTGGCCGACCGCGGTCTCCGATGCTGTCAAACTAGTACGCTCCTGTAAAGGTTGTCAGTACTATGCAAGACAGACTCATCTCCCGGCACATGCCCTGCAAACCATTCCCATCACTTGGCCGTTTGCCGTTTGGGGCCTCGACCTTGTCGGACCTCTAAAGAGGACAACAGGCGGCTTCACCCACTTGCTCGTCGCCATCGACAAATTCTCCAAATGGATCGAGGCTCGCCCCATCACCAGCATTAGGTCCGAACAAGCTGTGCTTTTCTTCACCAACATCATTCATCGCTTTGGGGTCCCCAACTGCATCATCACTGACAACGGTACCCAGTTCACTGGTAAGAAGTTTTTGGATTTCTGTGACCACCATCACATTCGCGTGCTCTGGTCGGCCGTAGCCCATCCAAAAACAAACGGCCAGGTAGAACGTGCCAATGGCATGCTCCTACAGGGCCTGAAACCCAGAATCTTTGACAAGCTAAGCAAACATGGCAAAAGATGGGCTGCCGAGCTACCCTCGGTCTTGTGGAGCCTAAGGACAACGCCGAGTCGAGCCACGGGGTTCACTCCGTTCTTCTTAGTCTACGGGTCCGAGGCTATGCTCCCAACCGATATCGAATACGGGTCCCCAAGACTAAAAGCTTACAACGAAAGAAACAATGACGCCACAAGACAGGACGCCCTCGACCAGCTCGAGGAAGCCCGAGATGTGGCTCTGTTGCATTCTGCCAGGTACCAGCAGGGTCTCCGACGCTACCACGACAGACACGTCCGTAGGCGAGACCTCAACGTCGGCGACTTGGTGCTACGACGGAACCAGAACACCAAGGGGCGCCACAAGCTCACGCCACCATGGGAAGGACCGTACATCATCGCAGAAGTACTAAAGCCGGGCACCTACAAGCTATCCAACGAGAAAGGCGAAATCTTCACCAACGCTTGGAACATTGAACAGCTACGTCGCTTTTTTCCTTAGAAAGCCTCGAGGCCTTGTATTTCCTTTTTTCATCAATAAAGAATACAGCAATGTTCAAACTTTCGTTTCACAATGAGGAAGGATCGACTCTGTACTCCCAGAATCGACCCTCCCTCGGGGGCTACAAGGGGGAACCCCCCAGTCCCTTTAAAAACTTGTACTCTTTTTTAAATTTAAGAACCGCTTCTTTGATCGACTCCGCTGCAAAAGCACCCTAAGGTTCGAAAGAGCTTTCGAGTCAGGAGCATCACCTACGCCTCCGAGGCTACGGTACCTCCTCTCACCCCTCACGCCTTCTAGGGGCGCAACCGCACGATAAGAAGGTCTTATGACGGTTCATGACTTTAAAAAAAAGAATACACCCACTGTCGCTTAGATCAGGTTCTTACACGATCTACGAGACCGCAAGAGCACCCCGAAGCTCGAGGGCAGTCGAGCCGAGGGATCACTTACGCCTCCGAGGCTATGGTACCCCCACTCGCTCCCTTACGCCAAAGGGCGCAACTGCGTGTTAAGTAGATTATGCGAAAACACGATTCAAGCGATAGAAAGAACGAAGGCTCGAATAAAAGTAAATTAACCACGAACTGGTTTAAGTTTCGAGTTCCTAGGGCCCCTGAGGCCACCACAACCAAAATACAAAATAACTAACTTATTACACGGGCCTCCATGCCCAGATTTGGCTCACAGGCCTTCGTCGTCGGCGGGCGGCACCACCTCAGGCTCAAAGAGCGAGGCCAGACGGCCCCCAGGCCCCTCCGCGGCTTCGATCAGATCCAAGCAAGCATCCGCGTTCTCCGCGTCCGATCGATCCGGGTCCGTGATGAAGCCGTCGGCGACGAGCTCCATGTCGAACACAAAGCCCGAGCGGACGACGGCCAGCGCCCTCTTCACGCCATGGTGGAGGCTGTCCCGTATCTTCTCCCGGGCGAAGTGACCTAGCGCCGCCATCCGACGGATGAAGCAGTTCCCCGGAGCGTCCTCCCCGGTATCGACGTCGGGCTCGACCCCCAGACCGTCACACACCGAGGTGATCGCGCCCTGGAGCAGCTGGGTCCTCTGTGTCTCGGCTTCGAGGAGGCTCTGCAGGGAATTGGCGGTCGAGTGGGCCTCCCGGTTCTCGTTCTCCAGCTCTGGAATACGACAAGTTAAAATTAGCACTCGATACGAGGCCTCGAGGACATAACTACAGCAAATCATACTTACCCTCGATATGGGTCTTCAAACCCGTGACCTCGTCGCGGAGCCCCCCGCACGTCCGCTCGAGCCCTACGAGGGCGCTGTCCTTCTCACGAACGGCCGCCTTCAGGGCCTCGATCTCTTGGAGGGCGGTTTGGAGCGCCGCGTCCTTCTCCTGGACGGCCCCGGTCAGCGCCGAGACCTCGCCCTTCAGCGTGCCAAGCTGGGCTGTCACCTGCCCGATTTGGACGTTGAGGGCGTCCCGCTGACGGCCAACCTGGGAAACGTCCTCCTCGAGCTCCTTGACCCGCGCCGACAAGGGCTCGAGGTCTCGCCGGGCCTGGGCGACCTCTTCCCGGGCCTTGTCCGCCTCGGTGCGCATCGAGGCTTCAGCCGCCCAGGCCTGGACCGCATCCTCCTTCACCGTCGAGTAGGCGGTGCGCAGCTCCGCCATCTCAGCGGTCCGATCGGCGAGCTTCTTCTGGGTCTCCTCGACCAGAGCCCGTTGCCGGGACAGCGACGCCCACACACCGCTCTCACCCCGGATGAAGAGCGACTTGCGGCGGGAGGTCTCCTTGAGTTCCTAATTCAAAGAAACCAAAAAAGATAAAGTGGCCGAGGAGAAAGGAGCACCAAGAACCACGAAACAAGCTAAATGAATCACTCATACCTCGGTGGCATCCAGCATGCCCCGCGAAACGGCGTCGGACGCCACGCTGAGCAGCCGAGCGAGATGCCGGCGGACGCCCTCGAGGTACTGCCAGCGGTGGACCTCATCCCTGTCGTTCAGGGTGAGGATGGGCTCGCCGTCGAGGTTCGCGGCATCCTTGAACTGAAGCGGCGGCCCTCCCCACCTCGGAATCTCCTCCTCGGCCCGCGCTATCGCCAGCGCGGCGAAGTCTGGCCACGACGACGACGACGCGGCCGGGGCACCTCCCGGCCCGGTCGAAGGACCGACCTCGTTGCCCTCGCCCGCCGCTCCGACAGGGGTCGAGGCCTCAGCCCGGCTCGTGGTCTCACCCTCCTCCGCCCCCACTATCTCCTTACCCTTGTCCAGAGGGGCGTCGTCGAGGGTAACGACCACAGGCGCCCGCCCCTCGGCGGTTACCGGCCCCTCGACAACCAGCGCTTCCGGAGCTGGCATCCCCGCCATTGACGCCTCTGGGGCGGGTACCTCGCCCGACGGCGGCTCGGAAGCCGGCGCTCCGACCGCCGGTGCCCTCGCGACCGGCACCTCGACCTCCGGCGCCGCCGCCTCGGGGGCTCCGGCAGAAGCCTCGACGGCCCCGCCCTCCGTCGTGCCCACCGGCTGCACCGGTAGGTCTTGCCGCGGCTGCGGCTCCCTCGCCGGCGCCACCTCCTGCTCCGGCGCCGGCGCAGCTCCCTCCGCGGTCGCTTCGGCGGCCGCCCCCACCGCGGCCACTTCCGCGGTGGCCTCAACCGAAGGCAGCACCGTAGGCCCCGCCTCGACCAGGCCAGGCGCCACCGTCCCTGCCGGCTCTGATCCCGCCACTGCAGGATCGGGGCCGGCGGCCGTCGAGACATCCGCGGCCTCCCGCTGCCGACGGCGCTTCTTCGCAGCCTCGACCTCGCGGACCCAGGCCGCGTCCTGTTCCGCCGACCGGTTAAGGACGGCGGCGCTGGCTCGAAGGGACTTCACAGGGGTGGGCCCCATGGTCTCCGCCTTCCGTTTCAACCTGAAAAATAAAGGATGAGTCAATCGACGAAATCAAAAAATAAGGCAAGACCCCTTAAACTCGAAAACTCACCCGGAGATTGGCACCAGGGGCCTCGACCCCCCACGGTCCGAGCCGCTCGAGGCGGCAGGCTGTGGCCTCGCGGCAGCCCCACCCGCGGACCGAGCGCTCCGTGGGGCTCTCGCCGACGCGCCACCGCGCGCCTTCTGTGCCTCCGAGGCCAGCTGGCCTCGGGTCTTCACGCCCGGCGATGGCGCCACCGACGACGATGTCGGCGCCACCGCCCCCGTCCCCGCCTGAGCTTGCGGGGCTTGGGCTGGGGCAGGCGCCCCCGTCGACCCCTCTGGCCGGGTCCGGGGCGAGGCGGCCCCTCCTGCTGAGGGGCCCGCCTCCTTCTTTTCCTCCTCTTTCTTCTTCTTCTTCTTCTCCTCTTCCTCGTCGTCCTCCTCGACCTCCTCGATCACGATGACCGAGGAGGATGACCCCGCGATGGGCTCCAGCAGAGGGCGGATGTCGGGGAGGCTCCCCAGCCCGGTCGCGGCCTCGTACCGCGACAAGGCGTCATCATCCTCGCCGCTGCTACCGTCGTCCTCCCCCGACATGGTCTCGGAGGGCGACGGCTCCAAGGGGAGCCCGTCGAGGGCCTGTTGGCGACGACGTTTCTTCAGCGCCTCCGCCTCCTTGGCCTTGCGGGCCGCCCGCTTCTTAGTCGACTCCTTGGCCGCCTTCTGCTTCGAGGATTGCTCCCGTCGAGCATCCCGGGCAGGCTGGTCCTCCGGGACCGGCGGTCGTATCTCCCGCAGCGCCGATAGGTCCTGCGCATCAGCGTCGACCGGATTAGGGGAAGGTCTCAAAGACGAATAGGACTGAAAAACAAGCGTACCAAGAGACTTACCACGGGCTCGAACCCCTCGGTGGGCCTCATGGGGAGCCGGTCGGCCTCCTCCGCCTGAAAGGTCCCCACCATCCGGCGGGCTCGGCGAAGCCCCTCCTCGGGGGTGAGGGTCTCGTGTGACATCCGGCTCCCCTCCAGCGACGCCTCCGGGGTCATCTGGTCGAGGCGCAGGCGACGTCGGCACAGCGGCATCACCCGGCGGCGATGGAACGCCGTCGCTACCCCCCGCCGCCGTCAGGCCTCGAGCACGAAGTTGCTGCAGCGCCGCCAGCAACGGGTCCAGACGCGGCTTCTCGACGTCCGGCACGCCGTACACCCAGCGGTCCTCCCGGGCGGTCAGCACGCGGCCGGTGTACCTCGGCAGCTGGTTGTCGTCGTTGCGGAGGTAGAACCAGCCCGAGTGCCACCCGCTGTTCGAAGAGATGAGGCGCGCCGGGATGTACTGCTCCGTCCGGCTCGACCTCAACTGAAGAACGCAGCTTCCTACTCGCACTGCGTAGAAGGCGCCCTTCCCTCCCGCGTTCCGCGCGAAAAGCTCGGCCTTGAAGAGGTGGAGCCACAGGTTCCACTGCGGCTCCACCCCGAGGTATCCCTCGCAGACCGCCGCGAAAATGGCGGCCTGCGCGATGGCGTTGGGAGCAAGGTGGTGGAGCTCCACCCGGTAGTAGTGGAGAAGCGCCCGCATGAAGACCGACGACGGGATGCCGAACCCCCGCTCGTGGAAGCTTACGAAGCTCACCACGTAGCCTTCCGGGGGGGGCCGGCTCCCGGTGGGTCGACGGCGGCGCAATCCACTCCGGCCGCGACCGACTCGTCTTCGGCCGCAGCAACCCATCCGCGACCAGCTCCTCCAGCTTCTTCTCCGTCACGGAAGAGGAGGCCCAGCCGTCGGTAGCAAGGAACTGACTCTTTCCAGCCATCAGCGCCGACGGGAAGGGAAAGCGTGGAGGAAAAGGCGGCGGCGGCAATGTGGACGGAATGCGTAAGGGGGCTAGGTTTTCCTGAGGCAGAGGATGGCAAGAACGCAAAGAACCGGAGGGGGAGCACGGACCCCTGGGTCTTGCCTTTATAGGCCAGACGGAAGTTCAACGGCCGCGCGAAAAGGTAGGAACAGTTTCCCGTAATAAATGCGCTCACCTAACCGTCCCTCACGCCTTACAGGAGCAAGGCACGTGGCCGTCCCCCACGCTGTAACCGAACGCCACGTCGCCCACTACCGCGCCGATCTCGCCCTAAAAAGGCGCGCCTGGCTAACGGGCAGGGCGAGATCCACGGACGGATATTCCAAGATTCCGATAACGGGCACCGAGCCCATTTAAGTCTCGAGGGAACGAAAGCTGGCCCTCGACCGGGTTCGACAGCTGCCCTCGAGCAACAGAGTAAGGGACGACCAGGGATGCGCCCGTACATGGCCAGGGCTCGAGCCACGCTCTCGAGGCATCCCAAGATGTATTCGAGGCCGAAGGACGAGGTCGAAGCAGGAATCCCCTCGGGGGAGGCATCGAGCCCTCGGATCCTGTCGCAGGGAACCGACATCCGCACGACCACTCCTTGGCATCTTTGAAGAGTGCCCCCGGGCCCCAAGCCGACTCCTAACGACTGGAGCACGGACTCTCACTCGAATCCCCCCGCTAGCAGCTCACCGGAGATCGCTGGACTCGCCCAAACGGGGTAGTACGACGTTCCCCACCCCTCCTCTTCCTTTCCGAAGGAAGAGCGCGAGGGACGGACAACGAAAGACGGCAGGGACTCTGATCGACCTCGTGCGCACGAGGCTCGGGGGCTCGGCCGCATCAACTACTTCCTAATAAAACACAAACAAGACCTCGGAGGAGATTTTCTCAATACTCCACCGAGGCCTCGGGGGCTACACCCGGCAGGTGCGCTCGCGCGCCCCCACCGGAGAAGACCTGGGAACGCCTAGGCATCCCTACTAGAAAATCAAACGGCACTATGACTCCAGTTCATCGAAAAGCAACCAAAAGACGCTATGACTCCAGTTCATCGGTAAGAAGCCTCTAGGAGAGTGAACATACACTCACCCAAAGGCTCGGGGGCTACTGTCGGTACCAATACTATAGGGGTACCCACATTCAACGAAAATGAAAGTTAAAACGACTAAGCCACGACAAAGCACAAGCCCACTTCAAAACGCGCGGCGGGTCCGTCTCGTACGAGGCCGGCTCGACGGGACGCCTCGACCGCGTCCTGTCTCCGACTCGTACGAGGCCCCCTCGACGGGAGGCCTCGACCGCGCTCCGACCCGCACGGGGCTCGACCGCCCCCCGAGAGCGCTCCGACTCGCGTGAGCCCGGGTCGAGGCGCTCGACCCCCTCTGTCTCCACCTACCACGAGACGAAAAGTCAAGGCATTTAATACAACTACCAACTACCACCTACCGGTATGGCCGCGGCCCGGGTCGACGTGGGAACAATACCAGTGTCAGTTTCCACTATTTTACCGCCCATCCCGTGATGGGAAGTGAAAGACGTCACTATGCCCACCATACCTCATCCTGTGCATCACTATTTACCCTCGAGGGAGGATACGACAAGGCCCGTATGCCGTAATTCCGGAGATTCGGACTTATCCGTTCGGCCTCGACCCTACCTCGACCCGACCTCGACCACCGACACAGGGGAGGAAGGACGGTATGGCACGACGCTCCGGGTCATTTCGGCACCTCACCTTCTACGACATCACGTGCCCAGGGATGGCCTCCCATTTCTAGGGCACGTCGCTACAGTCACCTCAACAGGGATCGACAAAACATCATTTCAAGACTCCCCGTCGCCTTGGCCTCCTCTCGTCCTATAAAAAGGCAGGCCGGGGCTTCACAAGGGGCAAGCAAGAACGAGAAGCATACATCAGACGAACAGCTAGCCATACACAACATAGCGATCAACATCTCAAGCAATCATCTTGTACTCTTTCTTTTCTCCTTTGAGACTTGGGCTCGACACCCTCTCTCGCAAGCTTGTAACCCCTACGCAAGCACCTCGGTGCAAGGATATACAAATCTCTCCCCCCCCGCTGGACGTAGGGCCTTCTTTTGCCCGAACCAGGATAAACCCCCGTGTGTTCTCCTTGCATCACCATCCAGGAAAGGGACACGCAGCATTTTACTCGTTGGTCCGAACACCGACAAAGTGACATATGAAGACATTGAAGACTCAAGTGGTTAAAATGGTAATATTCTTTTGATCTTGAGTTTAGGCTATGCCGCACTATAAAGGGGGATGCAAATCTAGGTGGTCTGAGGAAGATAGAGTGCTCAAGTATTAAAACTAAATTATAAGAGAGACACTCTAGCACCTCACGAGCACATAGAATAGTTTTAGTGACTTTTGGTGTCGGAAGTCCCGACGTATGTCGGGAGTCCCGACGGTCGGAAGTGCTGACTTGCGCCGGGAGTCCTGACGTCCAGTCACTTAGCCTGTGCGGTGACTGAGGACGTCGGAAGTCCCGACGTATGTCGGAACTCCCGACGGTCAGGAGTCCCGACCCTCGCCAGGAGTCCCGACGCTAGGCCCATCGGCTCGCTCTGCTGACTGCTGCGTCGGAAGTCCCGACGTAGGTCGGAAGTCCCGACAGTCAGAAGTCCCGACGTACGTCAGCAGTTTCGACGTACGTCAGCAGTTCCGACGTACGTCAGCAGTTCCGACGTACGTCAGAAGTTCCGACGTACGTCAGAAGTCCCGACGTTGGCCTTCGCGCAGTGACTTTGACCTTGTATGAACAGTGTTTTCTATATAGGTCAGCAGTCCCGAGATCTACGTCGGGAGTCCCGACGTAGATCTGAACGGTTAGATTTCTACTAAGTGTATAAATAGCTCTCCCCTCATTTCTAACCGTTAGCCACTCACTCTCTCACGCCCCAAACTTCAGAGAAGTGCCTCCTAGCACCCAAGAGCCTCTCTCTTCTCTCCTCTTTGCTCCTAGCTTCAAATCTTGTAAGAGTTTGAGTTGAGAGAAGGGATTTGGTGAGAGAAACATCGAAGAAAGCTTGAGCACTTGATTTCTTCGTCAAGCCGGTTGGATTTGCATTTGTTACTCTTGGGTTCTTGGAACCCTAGCCGGCTAGGCGTCGCCCGTGGAGCTTCCAACTTGTATGGTAGCCCCGGGAGGTTTGTAATCACCCCAATCATCTAGTGAAATCACCCCTCATCTCAAGAGATTGCTCTCTTGACTTGAGAACGAGGATATGGTTGAAAGAGACCCGAAAAGCCTGTGTGGCTTCCTCAACAACGTGGACATAGGCAAGCCTTAGTGGCGAGCTGAACCACGGGATAAATCGGTGTCTCACTTGTGTTCTTGTGATTTGCATTGCTACTTGGTTTTGTGGTGATTCTAGGGTTTGGTCCCGATCTACATTTGGAGGCATCTTGGCATCAAGGAAGTGAGCTAACATCTTCACCTTACCACTAGGAAGTGGGGTTGTAAGTTATTGGCTTCACAAAGTTTATTTGAGCACTTGTAGTTCTTTCCTCGTAGGCGTCGGGAGTTCTGACAGTTCGTGTCGGAACTGCTGACGACGTCGGGAGTTCCGACCTGAACTGTCGGGACTTCCGATAGTTGCTGACAAGTGACTTCGAGTTTTGTGTAGAAATTTTTAGACACGCCTATTCACCCCCCCTCTAGGCGACATCAAGGTCCTTACACCTAGCGGTCCTAACTTGTTAGATGAACTTCTGAAAGACTTCATAGCGTATCCTTGTAGGTGCATTCGCCCCATTGTGGGTTTTGGATAATTAATGACAATCAAATTAGGGACTAACATGTTTATCTAAGTGAATACGCAGGTGTTAGTCTAATAAAAGAATTTGAATGGTCACATTTGGTGATGATAGCACCCTCAATTCCATTGATTGGAAAGCGTTCCGTCTCAAGTGGATCAATTAGTTTTTATATTTTGGCTTGAGTTATAAGAAACGCCGCACTATCAAGAGCGATACAAATTAGGCTATCTAGATGGGGAATCTGTGCTCAATATGTGTTTGTTTATGCGATTGAGAGACACCTTTGCACTCACGGACACTTAGTGAGGTGTTTTATGCCTGAGAGCACCGGTAGTACCGGTGAACAACCGGTAGTACCGGTAGGCATAAATCTCGTCGGTGGCAGTGCTTTAGTTCTGTGAGTTTTTGTTCTAGCGGTAGTACGGGTGGTTGACCGGTAGTACCGATCTTGACCGGTGGTACCGGTGAAAGTCTGGTAGTACCGGTAGGTCTTTTTCTCGCAAAACTCATCTTCGCAGTAATCTGTACTAGCGGTAGTACCAGTAGTTGAACCGGTAGTACCGGTCGTTGACCGATGGTTCCGGTGGAAGCCCGGTAGTACCGGTAGGCTATTTTCTCGCAAAATCTCCGGTAGGTTGACTGTAACGGTCGGAACCCTCGGGACCGATAGTACCGGTACCACTTCGAAGATAAGTGCATAAATAGCTCTCCCCTTCATTTCTAACCGTTACCCACGCCATTTACTCCCACCTACCTTCAGACAAACAGCTCCCAAGCATTGACTCACCCTCTCTCTCCCTCTTTGCTCCTAAATCCAATCCCTTGCAAGATTTGAGTAGAGAGAAGAGATTTGAGAGTGGAAAGCTTCGATTCGCATCTTAAGCGCTTGGTTCCCCTCCTAGTTGGCTTGGTTTATGTTTATTACTCTTGGGTTCTTGGAGCCCTAGCCGGTTAGGCGTTCTTCGTGGTTGCTCGTGTTGTTCTACTTGTGAGGGCACCCCGAAGTGTTTGTATCACCCTTGTATTCTTAGTGGAAATCTCGGGCTAACCTTTGTGGAAGAGACAAGGAGGTGGAAGAGACTCCGACCTTAGTGGTCACCTCAACAACGAGGACATAGGAACTCCTTTGTGGGGTTGCCGAACCTCGGGATAAATCGTGTGTCCCGCGTGCTTGTTGTTGTTGCTTGTGTTTACTTGAGATATTACTTGTTCTTTGTGTTCTTCCTCTATCCTCATCTCTCTCATAGGTTGTGGGTGCTCGATCTACGACTTGGTGAAGGAAAAAGCAAAAGGGAGTTCATTAACTTCATCAACATCATCTTCGGTAGTGGGCTAAAACTCAGATCTGAAATCATTACTCGCAAATATCTGATTTCGTAGTTTCAGTAGGGTACCGGTAGTACCGGTGGTTTGCGTCGGTAGTACCGGTGATCTCTCACCGGTAGTACCGGTCCAAACCAACCGGTAGTACCGGTAGGTATTTAACTTCCGCGTTGAGTTTTTGAATTTCAGGTTTTTAGATCCGCCTATTCACCCCCCTAGGCCTATTAGATCCTTTCAACCCTACCTACTCACCTTAGAAGTGTTATGGGAGTCATGACCCCGGGCATATGGGCAACACGACTCACGGGTAAAGTGTACAACCTCTGTAGAGTGTTATAAACTGGTATATCAGCCGTGCTCACGGACACGAGCGGCCTTGGACCCTTGTGGAATAGATGATCCCTAATGGATTATTTGTTTATGTATTTATTATTTATATTTACCTGATCATGTGTTACTTGGGTTTATGTTAAATTTGTTGCTACTCAATTACTTAAAATTGTGACTCAATAAAAGCTAAATGTAGTTAAACTCGTGTCTACCTTTTGAGCCTCATGAACCCCGTGTTATTCTTGTTGAGTACGAGATGTACTTACGTTTGTTTATTTTTCATTACTTGGATAAAAATTTCGAATGGGTAACAGATGGCAATGATTATGAGGATTTTCTTGAAGATTACTAGTCTTGCGATCAACTAGTCGACCGTCCCTGTGGCTATGGAGAAGCCATGGAGTTATCTTTATTTATTTCCGCTTGCTGGACTTTGATATATCCACGTAATGGATTACATACTCGTGATGTAATAAAGCACTGTGCTTGGTATTCTCTTTTAATTTGTCTCTATATGTGTGTACTTGATTCCTAGGCACACATATAATTTATATCCAGATTTGCCTTTAAATTTGGGCATGACATATAATCATCTTTTCATCTTTAGCGAACAGTCGATGACATGCTGGTTGACCTGTAAATCACAACATTTAGGGTCACAGCGTTGTCAGAGACTGTTTTGGAAGCAAAATAGGATCAGCTCCTAATAATGTGATGCAGATATATACCTGTTTTTCTTCGAGATGGTCGCAGGAATGCCTGATCTCATCATGGATGCAATGTCTGTTGCTTACTAAGTGTGCTCCGGCATGTAAATGATATGTTTGATTGGCTTTTATCTGGTTCCTACTGAAAAATATAATGAAATGAACCCTACATTATTGGCCTACCATCGTCATGCCGTCATGCCAATTTTCCAACCAAGAATCAAGCATACCCAACTTTTTTCTCCGGCTACCACATATGAAGATCACTTCATCATTTCGATTTTGTCAGTAAGCACAAGGAATTGGTTGTGATACTGTTTGCTACGATGGAGCATCCAGGGTGCTGTCCACAGTTGGTGTTGGGACATGGTGGGTTCGGCAGAAAAGCAACAAAAACACATGTCCATGTGGACTACATGGCTTATCCCAGCCATCCATGCACTTCATCTTAACCATTAAATGTATTGCATCCCTAAATTCACGTCCGCCCACCAACTCTCATGCATTACATCTCAATTGTTGGATTCAAAGTGCACGGCTATGATAAGCCATGTATGTGGAAATTTAGGTGAAAACTGACACAAGCAGTTCAGGAAAGGCTTCGATTCTCTTGTGCTATCCACATTGTGGTGGTTGTTGAAAGAGGGCGAGACGTGCGGTGGTTTATGCCATTCTAGTCATGGACCAATAAGAAACACTTACTCCCTTTATCCTTAAATATAAGAAATTCAAGTTTGTCCTAAGTCGAATAATTATGCAAAGTTTGACCAAATTTATTGAGAAGAGTATTAATATCTATCAAGATGTCAATTGTGAAAATATATTTCATAACTATCGATGATGCTAATTTGATGTCGTTCGTTTCTAGATTTTTAGTTAAAGTTAATAGAGTTTGGCTTAGAACAAACTTGGATACCACGGAGGAAGTACTTTGTGAGTCAAATTCTATATTGCCCTTGCCAAATTTGAAAAAAAACTCTAAACTCACCCACCTTAAAAATCGACTGAAAAGCTTTAGATCTCATCAAGTACTACAATTTTGATGTAGATTTTCTCATCTGAGGTCCTTAAAAAGTTTTTAAAAATTGAATTTTAAAATCTAATGACTTAAAATGAATATTTGGACCTCCAAACAATATGAAATAAATAAGTTGCCAAACAAAGTTGTAGATCGTGTTAAGAGCTATCAGTTCCATATAGACCATGTCAACAAGGCCATTTGAAAAAAATTAAAATTTTGGCTTCCAAATTAGATAACATAAAACGAATATTTGGTCCCTTAAACGATCTCAACTAAAAAAGTTGTCACAATAAAGTTATAGAATGTGTTAAGAGCTACATATTTGGTATATACCATGTTAGCATTTAACATAATTTATTTGGAAATTAAAAAAAATTGAATTTCAAAATGAAGTAACTATCTCAGCCTTTGATAAAATAATTATCAACTACGAAATTGATGAGCTTTAAAATTTTCATATAATGTTGGTTTTCATATGAATTCATATAAAAAATATGATTTTTTATACAAGAGATACCACCTAACATGTGGGTCCCCGTTGCCACGTCTCAGCAAAACCATCTATGAAACCACATTGAAATGGTGGAGAGGGTAATTTATCCGGTTTTAAAAGTTAACATGTGTATGTTGTATGGAATTGGAGTTTGGGGGTGTTCATCAAACTTAGTGACAATTTTAGGGGAGGGTTGGTTTTAAAACGGACTTGACTCTAGTTTCTTTGTGATGGCTTCTTAGGGGTAAACCTAGGCTTGTCATTGTTATCTTATAACTCTTTTATTTAGTCACCTTCTTCTCTCTTATAATAATATAAAGCCACAAAAAAAATGTGACCTTTTCTTTGTCTCTTTAACTTTGTATTTGGTTTCTTTTGCTTTTAAAAATTTGCAGTAGGAGGAAACCCCTCCTGTTCTCCTAAAAAAAAGATCATCTAAATGATTAACGTATAGGATTTATGCTAATTTCGCTAAGCTGAAGTATAAAATTCAGCAAATGCTTTTTCAGGCGGTAGCATGCAAAATACACACAAGTCCCTCATAGTTTCAAAAATACTATATGCCTTTGTCTTTTCAATTTCATGCTAAGATAAATGATATAAGTCGATCACGTAGGCTAGACCTAATTTGGTAATGTTTAGGCTAATTTCCAATTGTTGTTCGATCCCCCTGTTCTCTTTTTCTTTGCCCCGTAGAATTTAAACACTTGTGACCAAAATCTCGACATGGAGAAGTGGCACCAGGGACGAGTCACTGGAATTATTTGGAGTTCATAGGGATGTCATCTTGGGAGGGGAGGGACGAGGCGGGCCCAGGCTCTGCTGCGGGTCTTCCGCTCGGTTCTGGGCTGCCAAGACGGAACAGAGAGGGAGCGAAGGCGACGCCGGCCTAATGGACCTCGGCCCAAGTAGAGGGATGAGGGAGTTGGTCTGCGCACGACTGTCAGACCAAGAAGGATCGGGCCGGGAGATATGCTGCACGCGCCCAACCAGTTGGACGAGCTCACTTGGGCTTTAGCCCAACAGCTACTAAAAAAAACTCACCTTTTTTTTTTCTTTTCAGAATTCTGAGAAAACTAACTATAAAACAAAAAAAACTCCAAACACACATAAAATTCAGGGAAAAGACCTAATAAAACTAGTAATAATCATAATAAAAACAATATATGTGACCGAAAGAATGCAACAAACATGTCGTTTACCTATGATTCATTGATGTTAATTTAGAAAAACAAATTCGGAATTTCTAAATATCTGCCAGCATATTTTCTACGTTGTTTTCTTCCACTTCTGTGTGGTCTAGATGTATGTTAAGATTCGTGCTTTTTATCTGTACAGATTCACTGTTTTATGTTTCGTTCCTCTCGTTTCAGACTTGATCCCCCGTGCTTTGTCAGATTGAAATTCGTGTTCTGGAAGTTGCGAAACGTTGGCCCTGGCGTTGTCGACGTTGGCCGCGGCGTTGTCGCAGGTAGCGGCTGCGGCGGCCGCCGCGTTGTTTTCTATGTTTGCGGCATTGTCGGAGGAGCCGGCGGCGGCGTTGTCCGAGGCTACTGCTGCTGCGGCGGCGTTGTCGGAGGAGACGGTGGCGGCGGCGTTGCCGGTTTGCGTTGTGTGGCCCCGGTGCCCCGGCACCCAGTAGGCGTCCCTGCGCGGCGGCGTGCCTGCGCGTGCCCCTGCACGCGGTACGGCGGCAGTCGCAGCAAGCGCGCATGTGCCTGCGGTCTGCCCCTGCATGCAGCACAGCGGCACACGGCCGGCACTTCTGCCCCTGTACGATTGTGCGTGGCTGAACACCTGACCCGGACCGTTTGCCCCTATGTTGTTGTTTCAAAAACAAGGATCATTCCAGTTTTGATATTCTATATATGCTGTCGTCTGGGTACCTGTTGTACATTTTTTTTATTTCTTCATCATTCTAGATTTTGATTTTCTATACTTCCTGCGTGTTGTATCTGTGGTGTAGCTGTACGTGTTGTACATTTTTTTATTTCTTCATTCTGTACGTGCTGTATATTTTTTTATTTCTTCATTCCAGATTTGATTTTCTATACGTGATGTGTGTTGTATATGTGTTGTAGATGTTCTGTTTTTTTATTTCTTGACGTGAAAGTGAAGATAACAAGCATCTAAATCTTCCAAAAGCTGTCATGGTAGTATATGTGGTGTATTTTTGTTTTGTTTGTCTTGTGTGACATGTTATATGGCAACTTCTGATTTTGTTGAAAAAGTGGAAGATAACAGACCAAAAAATCTGCCAGAAGATGCGTAGTCAGTCCAAAAAAAATTTGCTCACGGCCATTACAGTCATTTGCTCACGGCCATGGTGAGATCCTCCACATTTTTGGCCCAACTAAGAAAAGGACGAGCCTTTCCCCCTTTTCTTTTTCCCAGGATCTTTTGTTTACCGGCGAAGTTTGACAAAGAAATGCAGCATGCCAGCCGTGGTGATTTTCGGGATAGGTAGCAGCACTGTAGCAGTAGTAGGTACTCCATCCGTTCTAAATTACAAATTTTCCGTATTAGATTTAGAAGTCGTTTTGGACAAGGTTTGAATCAAACATTGGGAATATAAATCATCAATAACTTTTAAGTTATTGAGTTTGCAAATGTAAAAATTATATGAATAGATTTGTCTTAAAAAATACTTTTATAAAAGTATACATATATCACTTTTCCATAAATATTTTTTATAAAAACAAGAGGTAAAGTTGTGTTTTGGAGACCATGTCGCTGTCCTAAACGACTTCTAAATCCGATACGGAGAGAGTATTTAGATGTACTCCCTCCGTTATCTTTTATAGGGCGTCTGCCAATTTCTCGCTTTTGATATAATATAGGGCGGGCTAGCTTGTTGAGGCTATTAATGTACACAACGCGGGATTACGAAGGGTTGGCGTTGGAATGCTTGACCGGTTGCCAAAAGAACTGCTGTTATTGGTTCATGCTTATTCACTCCATGTGCATGCATGCATAGAAAGTAAACTTATCCAATCAAAATGATCCAAGCCGCAAATTCACTCCACATTAGCCTGGCACTCGGCGTCACATTAAATTCTCTGATCGCTTTCTCTTTGCTCCTTGGTATCTAGGATTTTTATGCTCACGCCTAAGAAAAAATAATAGAGGGAGTATAGTATAATAGATGTATTAAAAAAAATATCACTTGTAATTTGGAACCGAGGAGTAGCAGCTAGGGCTACTAGTACCATTTGGCCGGTGCCGCAGGTTCGCAGCATCCAAACAGTGTGCAGTACCATACCAGCTATGCCCAGAGGCCAGAGCAATGTATTTGGTCATGGGACAGTGAAGGGGGTGTTCTTGTACAGTCGCAGAAATTAAACAAGGCAGGCACACTGGATGTGGCAAGTAGCCGGCATGGGCAGCTCACGCCAGGAAAGAAAGATAGAAAGAAACAGATCTGAAGGACTTTCTTTCTTTCAGGCCTTCGTCAGGTGCATCCCCCCGGCAGGAGCTCCAAACTCCAATTTGAAATAGAAAATTTCCAAGAGGCCTGCTGCCGTGACAACCTACATGCAATGCTTTGAGGAACAAGGTTTGCCAAAAGTGTTCTTTGTGCATTATAAAAGTACATATCTAGACTGACCTTTGAGTACAATGGTAGTAATCAAGGGGGTTCATAAGCAAGATCAGTAGGAATCAAGGGGGTTCTCACCAACTTGGTCCTCCTTGTTACCTTTTGCACGAAAAGAAAAACCTTTGTCCTCGAAAAAAAAAACTTCTGATTTGTAAACCAGGACAAGATACAGCGCTACTACGCTAGTATATTCCCCACTTTGAGAAGATATTGATTTTCCTTATTCTTGGACCAGGTCTGCTCCAGCATCCCTAATGAAGGACATGCAAATTGCACGTAATGTAAACCCCTTTGTGAAAAGGTTAGATTGTCCAGTTGCAAAGAGAGAGAAGACCGAACAAGAGCATCTTTTGCACTTTTTTTTCAGCAAGAGGGAAGAAAAACATACAAGGGTGTTCATTGTGTCCAGGTGAGTGGAATGCTTTGGGATTGAAGACAACTAGTAGGTCGGACGGCAGTACTTGTTGTCGTACATGCTGCGTTAGCGTAAACTAATCCAAGTTTAGAAGGACAACCGGGTCAAAACGTCAATACCAAAGGACCGAGTGGGAAACTTGCCGGCCATCAACATTTGGCCGTGGATTCTCACTTGATAATTCCTCTGATTAAGAGCTCTTTAGATGACCTCGGAAGCTTCGGTACCAATGCACCAGATTCTTACAACTCAAATAGGCTTTACGATTTTTTTTTGTACTTTTTTATGGTAATGTGTTTCAAGAAGGAAAGGATATAATATAAAAACTGAGGAATCACTGCTGAGAAAATGGCAAGCAAGAGTTTGCTGACCAGAAGCAGCCCAAATAGTAGTATGAAATGCAGCAGATGCAGTGCATCCTGAGCAAAAGCACAAGCTCTACCCACCAGATCAATACTGCAAGTACTAGTATTTAATTTTCAAAGAGAAGGTCAGCATCAGCCGTATCAGCTGCCTTCTTGTCTGCAGTCTCATCCAACAGCCTGCTTTTCAGAATGTCTAACCAATAACAAAAGTTCCTTGCACCCTTTAGACATCTACTATGCTGCATTCACTGAACCCATCCATGATCCATCCATCTCAAAGTCCCAATCACAAACTCATCTGCTCATGGATTTCGTCCAAACTAATTATTATATCGTGGTTAGTGTTAGTGCATGAATCTAAATCTTGGCTTATCTGAGGGTTTACAAATGAATGAGTCTAAGTTCTAACAGTATCATCTCTCCAAAATTTTGTACCTTTCTGTTGTCGTCGTCCTTCACCGAGGAACCAAGCGAAAAGCGGATGCTTTCAGCTTCCTATACATTTTTCCTTTTGCCCCAAATGTTGTGATTGTATGGACCTAACCTGGCAGAAACTAATAGAAGAGTAACTACCGATCAAGCTACAGCAATCTACTGAGATTGAAAGAAATGAGAACCATCAGACTCTTTTAATTGTTCTGAAGGACTCTATACAGTTCATCTCCCAGTGCAGCTAGTGTGACTGGTTTCTGGATCAGGCCATTTATTCCTGACCTCTGGCATCGATCCCGGATGTTGTCGTCGATTCTTGCTGCTAGGGCAACAATCAACGGCAGCCAACTATTGCTACTGAACTTCCTGATCGCGAGGGCTACTTCGAATCCATCCATCGTCTGCATGGCAAGGTCAAGAATCACCAGCTGGAAGGACGACTCGGCAGCAAAGGAGCTCATGCATTGGACGCCAGAAGCGACCGAAAGGACTCGGCAACCAAGCTTCTCCAGGAGCCTGTGAGTTACAGCTCGGTTGGTATCATCACTGTCTGCAAGGAGGACTCTGAGCCCATTAAAGTTGGGAATTGCAGACGATCGGTACAAATCTGAGGACGCTCCAGAGACCGGAGTCACAGGTTGCAACTGGAACTGGAGGACGAGCATGATAGTTTCTCCAATGCTTTTAGAATCTGATACTGACCAAATATTACCATTCATCATCTGCAGCAGAAATAAGGGCCCACATCAGCATACTAATGACTGTACATCACATCAAGTACATATTGGCCATTTCCACAACTGAATGTACAAATTGCGAACCAGAACAATGACAATCAAATAGAGGCTGTGTTTAGATCCAAATTTTGGAGTGCCAAAATACACTGTAGCATTTCGTTTGTATTTGGTAAAAATTGTCCAAATATTGACTAATTAGGCTCAAAACGTTCGTCTCGCAAAGTACAACCAAACTGTGCAATTAGTTTTTGATTTTATTCACATTTAGTACTTCGTACATGTATCGCAAGTTTGATGTGACGGGGAATCTTTTTTTTTGCATAGTGCACTTTTCAATGGATCTAAACACAGCCAAAGTCGCTGAGGTTTTGGCTACTACTAGCATAATAACTAAATATTTTTATGCAAAAGTCGTGCATGCTGCGACAAGAAATATACCATAAAATAATTATGACTAAAGCATAAGTTCAACAAAAGGACCAATATGTCCTCTCAGTTTGCCCAGTTTGTGGTGAGATAATAAGGCCTTGTTTAGATCCAAAAACTTTTCACCCAAAACTATCACATCGAATCTTGCAGCACATGCATGGAGTATTAAATATAGACGAAATAAAAAACTAATTGCACAGTTTGCGTGTAAATTGCGAGACGAACGTTTTGAGCCTAATTAGTCCGTGATTTGACACTAAAGTGCTACAGTAACAAATGTGCTAATGATGGATTAATTAGGCTTAATAAATTCGTCTCGCGGTTTCCAGGCAAGCTATGTAATTAGTTTTTTTATTAGTATCCGAAAACCCCTTCCAACATCGCACGGAACATCCGATGCGACATTTTCACCAAAAACTTTTCGCATCTAAACAAGGCCTAAATATTCCAACACTTGCATAAAAGGTCATACTATGGCCGCTAAACACATTACGTGGTTTGACGATTCAAATTGGTGTCTAGCCAACTATCTATGTGACGATCAAGTCTAGCTGCTAGAGCCTAGTAGCTGTACAAAAATACGGGAGATGGAGAACAGTCAACAGATTCTAAAAAAAATTGTGTCACTCAAGATCAGAGAACTGCTATTATTTTTCTAGCATCTGACTATGTCTGGAAGGTCCAAGAAATCGGAGGTAAACTGAGTCAAGTAGGGTAAAAGAACCACCACAATCTAAGACATTGTCGTCGCTTTAACAATATTAACCTTGCGGAGAAGTGAAATCTAACCAAGCATTATCAGCACAATACATATAGAACCTGACAAGCACCAGGAGTGAGAGACATAAACGAGATAACAATATAGTTTGCGTCCTATTGGATATAAATGCTTGAGATGTTTTTATTATTGATTTACCTGCACAATCTTCTTGCACATATTGAAGCTAAGCCCCATCTCAGAATTGTTGGGTTTGGACCCCTGGCTTATCTGACTGCTTGACGAACTCAAAAGATTGTCCTTGGATTTTCTAACCCTAATCTCAAATTTCACACATGCATAGCCCCCAGAGAAGTTTGCTCTTCGCAGCATCCAGCCATGATTATGCCTCTCTTCAACCTCATTATGACCATTGACATATAACGAGATACAGCCAGCATTACATCGGTTTATTAGGGTGCCTACCATGTGCAGGACAATATGGAAGACTCTCTTCTCATCACCAATGATCCTTTCTGGCAAAGAATTATCCACTTGAAACTCGAACTCTACACCCTTGCAACCAGTTAGACATCTGACCACTCCAACAGCTTCTTTGATAAAGGAATGAAGGTTGAACGGCCTCCTCACCAAAGACAAGTGCTCACAGTTCACTGTTGATGTTTGCATCACATCATTCATCAGCGTGGATGCAACACTGCTTGTCTTGGCAATGGCATCCATCACAAGTCTTTGCTCTGGATTCATGCTCTCCTGTTGCATCATCGAGACGAGACCAAGGATCGAGTGCATTGGCCTTCGCATTCCATCGTACATTGCAGTCTGGAAGGAATTCCGAGCTTCCCCTGCCCTCATGGCTTCATGCTTTGCCCGCAGCAAGTCCCTATGCTGCTCAGCAAGCTTCTCTCGCATCAGCTGAGACTCCTCTAGGAGCGCAGCATGTGACAGAGCGACTGCAACTTGGTCAGCAACTACCTCAACAATCTCCAACTCTCTTCTACCCCACCCTAACGAAGCATCATTAGGCAAAACCAGAATCAAGATAGCATAGCTCGTCTGCATCACTTCTGGAGTCCCTCCTTTGAAATTCGACACCCTTAACATCGGCATCCTTATTGCAGCCACAGGCCCCGCTTCAAGCTTGCTTCGGCTAGCAACCCCTAGCGCCGAATCTGGCCCAAGAACTTTTGCATCCTTGGTCGCCTTTATTTCTTGAACATCCGGATCATCAATAGGAATCGAACGGTTCTGCGGGTCCATTATATCCCTCTCCCTCAGCTGATGTGTCAAGATCATCTCGCTCCTGGTCTCATCAGGCATCCAGACAGCACAGTTCTGCAGCTCCAGCGCCTTTGAGAGCTCAACCATGGTAGTGTACAAGATTGTGTGCCTGTCGAGCGACTTGCGGATCTCCTGCGTGAGCATGCGCACGTGCCAGCTCGCCTCTTCTTCCCTTTTCATCATCCCCACCTCCCGGTCCAGCTGGCGTGCCTTGTTCATCAGGAAGTTTTCCCTGACCTTCACCCTGAGGAGCTGCGGTATGAGCGTGAGCAGGGTGATGGCCGTGGCGAAGGAGACGAGTGCCGTGAGGAACTTGGCGACGGTGAGGGCGAGCACGAGGTGGAAGGAGTGCGGCTCGTAGGTGAAGACGGTGATGAGGTGCGTGAGGCCGCAGAGCACGATGAAGGCGCCGAACTGCAGCACGATCCATTTGAGGGGGAAGAGGTCGGAGCAGGTGGCGAAGTAGAGCAGCTCGAGCGGGATGGAGAAGTAGGCCGCGGCGATGAGGAAGTCGCCGACCTTCTGACATTGCAGGATGTTGTAGGCGCTGGAGAGGGCGCCGTCGTCGGCGTCGTCGCAGCCACCGCAGTGGCTGAAGTCGACGGACGCCGCCGACGGCGAGAGGAGGAGCAGGGAGGAGAGGAGGAGGAGGATCCACACCGAGAAGACGGAGACCCCGCGCGGCAGCGCCGTTCCCACCACCATCGGCTCTACCACCAACCAGGCTTCATTCAGACATTGCGCATTTCTGGCGCCGCCATCGATTTCAAGCTGCGCACGCCGACGCTCCTGCTGCATTCAACAGATGTAGACAGTTAACATGACAGTTTTTTCAATTAATCAAACTGCGGCACAAATCAAGATCTGGCGGAAAGCAAATCGATGCCTTTGGGGCGGGCGGTTAGGCTAAGCCACCACGTGTGAAGAGTAATCCTTCCCTCAAAATAGCATCGAAATCTATCCATCGGCCAAAATCGAATCCACCAGTCCACCATGGATCTTATATACGTACTACTCCAGAAGGTCATACAAAAATCCGGGGCAGAGCAGGTAGGAGATTGATTTAGAACAAGCCCAAATCCGATAAACCCCCCGAGCTCGAAGCATTCGTAAGAGCATCTCCAACACTACTACCTAAATCAGACTACTTAAATGTCTGTTTAGGTAGCCACCTACTTTTATACTACCTATATTTTGTCTCCAACTCCAACAGTCCTACCTAAAACATGGCTCCTAAATTTATTTTAGGAGTATATGACACATGGGACCCACTTGTCATCCCTTCCTGTAGCCATAGATGAACTTGGCCATAGACGAACTCGGCCATGGGGCCATGGGAGTTGCCGGTGCCGCCCGATCTCGGAGGCCGCGCCGTCGGGAGGGGAGGGGAGGGGAGCCGGAGTAACGTGCTGGAGCCTGCGCGCCGTCAGCAGGGGAAGGGAACGGCAGAGCCCGCGCTCCGGGGGCCGCTCGTCACGAGGTGGGGAGGGCGCTGCCGCTGGGGAGGGCCATCGCAAGGGCCAGAGGCCGCTTGCCCGTGCCGGGGAGGAGCCGTCGCGCCGGGAGGAGCTCCGCCGGGGGAGCCACCGCGCCGGGGAGGAGCTCCGTCGGGTGCCAGGGTCCGGCAATGGAGGCGGGGATGAAGCGGAGTCAGGCGGCCTCGCGTGGTTGGAGCTCGTGTGGCAGGAGAGAGAAGATTTAGGTAGAGCCTGTTGGCCCAACGAGAATAGGTAGGGAGAGGGAAGATTTAGGTAGCCCACAGATTTGTTGGGTTGAGTAGGTAGTCTGTTGGACCTCTTTTTTTGCCTCCACTACCTAGATTTGAGATAGGTAATCCATTTAGGTAGTCTGTTGGAGATGCTCTAACCGGATAGATAAATCCAAACATATTTGTTGAATCGAATGAAGAAGAATGGAGTGCAGCCTACCTTGGGCGTCCGGCCATCCCTCCTGCAGGGCAGGCTGCAGCAGCAATCCTCCAGAGGAGGAGGAGGCGGCAGCAAGGCCCGCCAAGAAACACGGCGGGGACACCGGTACTAGCACCAGCACCGTCTCCACGTGGGCCGGCCACGGATCGAGGCAGGAGACCTCGGCGGCGTCGGGAGCCCGGAGCCCGGCGGATCCATAGCCACGAGGCCTGCCGCCTGCCGACGGAAGAAAAGAAGCTCCTTTTTTTCTTCTTCTTCTTCCTTCTCTCCCTCTTCCTTCCTTCCCTCGCCGATGGGCGCTGGAGCTGCTGGGCGGAGAGAGAGAGAGAGCGACGTCGGAAGGCGGGGAGAACGCGGCCGTCGTTGTGGGGGGATGGAGTGCGCTACGCGACGACCGGACCAGCGGAGTGAGGAGGGGGTAGGAAGAGGAGGCGATGCTTCGGGGAGAGCAGGGGGGTGTTTCTGGGTGCAGAATGGAGACCCTCTCTCCCCTGGGTGGGAGGAAGGGAGTTGAACGAGGAGCAGAGCAGCTCTCGGGGGGCCGGAGGTGGCCGGGTGTGGGAGGAAGCGCTGATTTGCTTCTTCGCCCGTCGCCCGCTGCGCCCTTGTCGCGTGCTCTGCAGTCGGCTCTGTTCCGTTGTGTTCTCCTCGTTTCGGCGGCGGATGGGAATGGGATGGATGCAATGTGCTGTGCTTTCCTCGGTTGGTCCGGGCCCGCCCACCGCTCCGTCTCCGTGTGCCGGCAGGCAAACCGCTGCGCTGCGCCTTCGCTGGTTTGGTTTTCGATTCAGGGTGTGTTCCTTCAAAATTCCAAAAATTTTACAAGATTCCTTGTCACATCAAATCTTTGGACGCATACATGAAGCATTAAATATAAGTAAAAAATAACTCATTACATAGTTTGGTTGTAAATCACGAAACGAATCTTTAGAACCTAATTAGTCTATGATTGGACACTAGTTACCAAATACAAACGAAAGAGTTACTGTACTTCCAAAAAAAATTTACAACCCCATCTAAACACACCCTCATTCATTCACCTACTAATATCCCTCCGTGTTCCTGAACCAGGGCGTTTTGAGATTGCCTTAAATCAAATATTTTAAACTTTGAGTGTAAATAAATTATTTTGGATTGAGTTTGAAAATATAAAAGTGATGCAAGTAGATTCATCTTGAAATGTAGTTTTATAAAAATATATATTGACTATATTCTATAAATATTTTATAGCAAAAAATAGTGATCAAAGTTATTTTTTTAAGACCGTGGTGATGCCCAAAACGACTGTAGTAGCGCTCGTTCCTCAGCGTAGGTTGGGCTTGGATTTGTGGGATTGACCAAGTCCATTTCACCCGTTTGGTTTCACAGTTCAACTCCAAGAAATTAATGAATCTCATTAATTGAGGTGTCACCATGTGTATATAAATAAAATAAAATATATGACGATAGTACGGTGTTAAGAGAGAATGGAGAGATTTCATCTAGATTAAACTTGGTGTACACACTCTTCCTGAAACTAGAGAATTATTTACGAAAAAAAATCTCATTTCATCCAAAGTTCCTCCAATCTCATGCATCACGTATTACATGCTAGCTATAACGAACCTATGAAATGACAAAATGGTGTTATACATTCCAGGTTTACGTTTCATCAACTCGAAATAGAACCGAAAAAGGTGGTAGCTCTAGACCCGTCAAACCAAGGCATATGAAAATGATGTGGTGTGGCAAGAATTGACACCAAATGCCCTTTTCCCAAACACTGTGGCCTTGCCTCCATGACATGTTTTGGCCCATTAACCCTCCAGCGGTTACAACAAATTATTTAGTCTCATCAAAAAAGGGGGTTGTAATCAATCAAGGCTGGAAAAAAAACCCGTAGAGGGGTATTTGATGATCAACGTTGATGGGGCATTTGATGAAACAAAAGGATCGGGAAGCTCTGGTGCTGTTATCAGAGACAACTTTATCCCTCATGTCTTGGATGCACCATCGCTGAAGTTGCGGCTCTTAGCGATGGTCTCCTATTGGCCCAAAAATTGGATGTAATTGTGTTGAGATCCAATCCGATTGCATGGAAGTAGTTCAAACAATGCATGATGGAAGCTTCTCGGCCACGGCCGCAATGGCATTCTACAATGAGATCATCCAGCTATGGAAGGAATTTGGTGAGATATCTATTAGTCATTGTAATCGATCTTGTAACTCAGTAGCCCATGAATTAGCTAGGCAAGCTTTATTACAGAAGAATTCTCAAGTTTGGGTAGATGATCCCCCCTCATCTATACTACATTTGCTTGTAAACGATGTAACCACTTATGTGAATCAATAAAGTTTGCCTGAAGTTTTAAAAAAAACCCGGCATGGTCTTGAGGGCTATGCCATTTGGCGCCTTGGTCTACCTCACATAGTCGGTGTCGGCCATGTGAGGAGGTCCCATGATGATATTTGCTCGTGCGAATCCGCCAAATTAGCCCATGGCAAGCCCTCCTGACCTGCAGTGATAAGGGGTGTATGGAGATTTCATGCTTAGTGGCGATGACATGACTTTGTTGGAGATGGCTCCGATGACCAATGAACAAGACTTTACCGGTATTTATGGAAATAAGTTAGCTTGAGAAATGATTTGAAGGTCACTTGAAAAATAATGATAAAAAATATTAACAAGTGAGAATGAGCTCTCTTGGTTTCCCCACATATCAGACGTTGGATGATCTCTGTCTTTAGGCATTGTTTGGATGCACATGTATCCACATCGAACCAATTGTATTGGAGTGGATTGGAGTAGAACTTACTTAAGCTTCACTCCAATCTACTTCAATACATGTGAATTAATGTGGAAACATGAACATCCAAACAAGGTCTCAGATGACGGCCAGTACAATTGGTGAAGCAACAAAATAGCAGAGCATAGCAGAGGCCAGTATTGCTACTGCCACTAGGCTCTCCCGAGCTCCTCAAAACCCCTGATCATGGAGAAAGCACGCGTCGCTGAATTGCAGTGTGGCTTGTGCGTACATTGGATTTCCTCGCTTTGGCCCTTCTCTCTTATTTTCTCTAGCACAGTATTCGCTTCTGTTTTGTTGTAGCCATCCTGTCCTGTAGGATTGAAAGGAAAAGGAGAATTAGATGCAGAGTCTTGTATAAATTTCCATTTAAATTTGCCAAACAGAAGTCTGGCCGGCAAGGCGACCAGCAGTGCACTACTAGCTTTGCTGATTCTGACGAGTTGTTCATTCAGTTTAAAAGAAGGCTTTTTTTAGAAGGGCTTAAAAGAAGGGGTGACGCTGGACCTTTTAACCGAGCACATGTAAGTGTTAGACACGGCCCACGGCTAGCTTCCCAGCAATTGGCAGCAGACTATATGCTGGGCCGAGACTTAAGGTCAGTTTCAGTGGAGGTTTCATGGCTCAGTTATCAACACACTCATATTTTAGAAACTATCTTTACTTCTATGGAACTTTCATCATCTCTCTTCGTCAATACAGTATCATATCAGTACATTTAATGTCCATAAAACTCTCATAAAACTCCCATTGATATCGGCCTTAGCCTGCCCTTCGGTGCTTTTCCATGTTTCATAAATTTGATTTCAGATAAAAACTAAATTTTCTTTTTTTTCTTTTTTGAGAATTACACAGTACAACATAAACGCACGTACGCAAACCCTACCCCTATGAGCACCTCCGAAGGACTGAGCCGGTAGATTGGTTAAACTGGGCGAAAAATATCTTTGCTCGTTTTTGGGCCCGCTGCTAGTCACCAATTCTTGGTTCCCATTCTGTATTTTATTTTTCTGGAAATGTCAAAAAGTGCAAGATAAATATGGAAAACGGGATATGACAAGACTTGGAGTATCTCCGAGAGATTATTCGAAATGAAGTTGCTAGTGCCCGGATGTCCGATCCGAGCTCTTAGTATCGGACGGTGCAAATTCCTGCTGAAACGTTAACATGCAAATAAAAAAATCCCACACCTCACCATGCTTATCTATAAACCTACCCGCACGCCTGACACGCCCGCCCTGACGTCTGACCCTTCCCCATCCGCACACCCTGCCCCCATCGCCATCCGTTCGCCCCCTATCCCTATCCGTTTGCCTGCCCCCGTAGGCGCACCCCCGTCCCATCGTGCCCCCAACCGCCGGCCCCCAAGCGTGCTGCACACCATGTCCGCCGCCCACTGGTTCGCCGCGCTGTAAGGTCCTAGATGGCTAGAGGGGGGTGAATAGCCTATAAAAATTCTACAAATACCACTAAGCAAACTTGTTAAAATAACAAACGGCGTAAAGCGAGTTTTGCTTAGCCAAAGGTTGTGATGCAAGCCTCCTATCCACAAGTCTAGTAGATTATGATCTCTAGTTCACACAAGTGCTATGTCACTAATTTTACACTAGAGAGCAAGCTAACAACACTACTAGCAAAGCTACCACTAGAGCTACATAAGGTAATCTAGTAAATGTAAATGCAAGAGAGAGGATTGTGATTCTAATACTGACGGTGGAGTGAAGATGTTGCCAATCATCAAGATGATATACAAACAATCAATATTGACAACAACACAATATGAAGACCAATCACTGGGAGACAAGAGACACAATATTTTTGTTCACCCGGTGTTCACTTGTGCACCGACAAGCTACGTCACCGGTTGTGTCGACCAACACTTAGATGGTTTCCCGGTGTGACCCTCAAGTCACTTGCCCCTCAAGGCACGCCCCGCAAGGCACCGCAAGACACCACTCTCAAGTGAGGTAACTCAATGACACGCGCATTCCTCTAGAGTTGCTTTTGGCGTCCCACCGAGGAAAGCACAATAACCTCTCACAATCAACCGGAGGTGGCTAAGAACAATCATCTTCTCTTGCCAACGCCTCCAACAATCTCCAAGCCGGCTAGGAGCGGTACTCTCCAAGAGTAACAAGAAATCCACCGGCTAAACCACCCACAAGTGTTACTAGATGCCCTCAAGCTATGCAATGCACTTTGGGATCACTCAATCTCACTTTTGATTTGCAATCAAGCAAGAGAGATGAGTGAGAGGAGTAGCTTTAGCTCAAAGGATGCACAAGAGAGTTAGAAATGCCAAGCCCACTCCCCAAGGGCCGGCCAACGAGTATTTATAAGCATCCCATACAAATAGAGCCGTTGCTACTCCACTGAACGTTTTTCGCGAGCGACCGGACGCGCCGGTCGAAACTGACCGGACGCGCTGCCCCGCGTCCGGTCGCCCTGTGCCATCCACGTGTCCACCCAGATTCAACTGCGGCTGCTAGAACTCCAACGGTCACTGCGCGCCAACGGTCAAATGCGACGACCGGACGCGCCACTCAAACGACCGGACGCGCCGAACGCACAAAGCCGCGCACCCGCGACGCATCGACCGGACGCGCTCCACGCAACGACCGGATGCAACAGTGCCAGCGTCCGGTCGGAGTCCAGTAAGCTCCCTTCGCGACCGGACGCGTCCGATCACGTGTGACCGGACGCGCCGCGCGTCCGCTCAGCCCTTCGCCATGCACTATTCCTCTAGGTGCCCGACCGGACGCTCCGGTCCCGCGAGTGACCGGACGCGCCGGTGGCAAACCCTAGCCCGCGCGACTGTTGCGCTGTACTGACCGGACGCGTCCGGTCAAACCGTGACCGCGTCCGGTCCAGCGTCCGATTACGCTGGTGACCTCCGTTCGCCTCCGTTACTTTTCTGACTTCCGATGTAGTGGAAAATAGGCATTTCATTCCCCCGAAATCGCCTGAATCCCGCCGAGCATGCTCGGCGGGAGGGAGAGAGGAACCCAAACCCCTCTCTACCCGCAAACCACAGCGCGAACAACGCCACCTTTGCAAATGTGTCAACACCATCAAGTGTACATCTCCATGTGCTTGTGTGTTAGCTTTTTCTCAATCATTTTCAAAGGTTTTCCAGTTAGCTCACTAGGCCCTACATGCAATGCACTTCATGAAATCACCTAGTGGCACCCGTGCGTCGAATAACCGATAAGACTTCCCCTCTTAATAGTTCAGCTATCGACCCTAAACCACTCACACCCTCTATGGTGTCTTGAGTGTAAAACAAAATGACCCTATGGTTATACCTTTGCCTTGAGCCCATTTTGTTTCTCCAAATGATATGATCCACTTCATATCATCACATGACCATCTCGATCCATCGACCTTGACTTCACTTGCTCTTCACCGTTGCATCGGTCCATCGGCGTCAAGTCTTGCTCAAGCTTCACCATCGCATGGTCCTTCGCTTCGAAGCCTCGACTTGCCCTTCACCTTCACAATCGGTCCATCGAGCCAAGCCTCATCTTGGTCTTCACTATTTTGGTCATATGAGTCAATGTCATGTCTCATATTCAATGACCACCTTTATCTAAAGCATCCACTTAGATACAAAGGTTAGTCCTAGGTTTCATCAATTAGCCAAAACCAAACTAGGGACTTTCACGCGCCCCATTCGCCGGCGTCCTCCTGACTCTTCAAACAGCATGAAACACGTGCAACATGGAACACTTGAATGCAACATATGTCTGAAACAGATGAAATATCTGGAACATAAACTTGTAAAACATGTGTGAAAACATATGCAACATCCAGATAGAACACCTGCGACTTGCGACTTGCAACATGAAAACACTAGCTGCAACACATTTTGGAATATACCGTTACAATATATGTGTGAAAACATATGCAACATCCAGATCAAAATAATTGCAACATGCCTCTGAAACACTTGCAACATATACAACATGTGCAATATCCCTCGATCTACTTTTGCAACATCCATATGAAACAATTGCAACATACATATGAAACGCTTGAAACACTTGAAACATATATATGCAACATAGGGGAGGGGAAGGTTGGGCCGATCGATTCCGGTTGTCGGGGGTCGGAGACGACGGCGAGCGGCTGCGCGTAAGCACCAACGCCACCAGTACCGGGCTTAGCTAGGCAGCAACGGTGGGGGATGGGGGGCGAGGAGCGCCATGGCCGTTGGGGTTTGGGGACCTCTGTCTCCGGGGTAAGAGAGGGCGCCGCCGGAGGTGGGAAGGGCGCCGCTCTAGGGTGGGGGAGAGCCGCCTACTCCCTGCAATACCGTCATGCCACCTCCATGGATCTCGCTCATGCTCCATGAATTTCGCCGGAGTGGGGGAGAGGGCCACCAGATATGTGGCATTGGGGGCTCCCGGTGGGTGAGGACGCCAGGGTGGGGAAGGAGCCGCCGGGGTGGGGGAGGCGGACGCTAGGCTAGGGGTGAGCGCGCGCTGAGGTGGGCAAGCGAGAGAGAGAGTAGAGTAGCAGGGAAGCACGAGAGAAGAGGAGTTTGTTAGGCAGGTGGCGCGTGCGGAGTCAGATGAGGCGGCCATGAGTTGATTTTGTTTATTTATTTATTTAGGCGAGCGGCACGTCTGGTAGTGAGGTAAAGTTGCAGTGCACGTCACGCCACGCGTTCGGAAGGGAGTCGTTGGCGTCAGACGTTTGTAGTATTACCGTTCCGAAAAGATTAGCCAAATTTAATGATTTAACTACTCTATAAAATAGATCTGACAAAAAAAAAATGCTAGAGTATTTCACCAGACTCGTAAAACTGGACTCTCTCCATACACAAAAATGTGCCATGTCATCATTTTTTTCGGATCGGCAAGGCTTTTTTTCACGCGTGGCCGCGTGGGCTTCGTCTTCTGCTCGTCCAGTCTTTTCGCGCCGCCACTGTTGGTCTGTTGCTGACCAGATTGGCTGGGAACGAACGCACAGCTTGAGGCAGGGGTCGGCCGTTGTGACGTCAAGCCAGCCGCACAGCTTGAAGGGCATCGCCGCCGCAGTGCTTCAGAACTGCTTGAGGGCGCTGCCGCAAACATAGTAGCAAATGACACTTTCACTCGACCATATCATCGTGGTTCTGCAGATGGACATCACGTATTGAACCATGATAGGCAGTTTGAGCACCTCGGACTTTATCAAGACTATTTCTCAGAGGGCCGAACTATTTTAGGTGCAACATGTTTGTACTTTCCCCCGTAGTTTGAAATTTGTTTTCTAAATGTGTTCAGGTGTGGCTAATTAATTTGTCTTGTGTCACAAATTTCAAATGAAGCATCATGTGTTTGTTCGTATAATGAATGCAATTGAGGAGCATGATGACTACTTTGTGCAAAAGAGAAATGTTGCCGGTATCATAGGACTATCTTGTTTGCAGAAGGTGGTAGCTACATTTTGGATGATAGCTTATGGTGTCGCGGCTGATGCTACAAATGACTATATACGTATTGGGGAAAGTAATGCTCTAAAAAGTTTGAGAAGGTTCGTCATAGCTGTTGTTAAGGTATTTGGACCTGAGTATATGAGATTGCCTAATAAACAAGATACTGCTAGATTACATGCTATTGGTGAGATATGAGGTTTTCCGGGAATGTTAGGTTCCATAGAGTGCATGCATTGGACCTAGAAAAATTGCCGTATCGAATGGAAAGGTATGTATCGGGGACATAGAAAGGAACCATGGCCTTGTTTAGTTCACCGATTCGGTGATGAAAACACTGTGCTGAATCACTGTAGCACTTTTGTTTTTATTTGGTAATAATTGTCCAAACATTGATTAATTAGGATCAAAATGTTCATCTCGCAAAGTACAACAAAACTGTGCAATTAGTTTTTGATTTCATCTACATTTAGTACTCCATGCATGTGCCGACATTTTGATGTGATGGAGAATCTTTTTTTTGCATAGTGGAATTTGGGGTGAATTTGGGGAACTAAACAAGGCCCATACTAGAAGCAGTTGCCTCTAAAGTTCTTTGGATCTGGCATGTATTCTATGGGATGCTAGGCTCTCATAGTGATATCAATGTTCTTCATAGATTTCCTATATTTGCAAGGCTTGCTGAAGGTGATGGTCCACAGGTTAATTATAGCATAAATGAGAACGATTATACAATGGGTTATTATCTCGCAGATGGTATATATCCATCTTGGGCCACGTTCATGAAAACCATACCAGAGCCACAAGGCAACAAGAAGAAATATTTTGCTAAGGCACAAGAAGCTTGTAGGAAGGATGTCGAACGAAGATTTAGGGTTCTACAAGCTTGCTTTGCTATCGTTCGAGAGCCAGCTTGTGTGTGGGACGAGGAAACGCTTGGAGCAATCATGAATGCTCATGTCATTATGCACAATATGATTGTCGAGGATGAGGGTATTGACGAAGATGATTTCAATTATGATGACATGGGAGGAAAAGGTGAAAATATCCCATGATGGTACACCTGAACTTGATGAATTCATTCAAAGTTACAAGAACATTCAGGACAAGGAAACTCACACACAGCTTCAAGCCGACCTTGTTGAGCACCCATGGCAAAATCATCCAGATTTATATATTATTGTTGAATGATTTTATTCATTGTTAGGATATAATTGTTAGATGATTTTATTCACTTTTAGAATATTATCTTATATTCATGTAAACTTTATTTGCTGGTAGAAACATCTGTATTTTCATTGAGTTATTGAACAAACTGTGCACAAGGCTATCATGATTTCTATTTTCATTCAGTTATTGAACAAACTATGCACAAGGACATGTCTCAATCTGAGAATTCTCGGTCATGCAATATATTAAAATGTGACAAGAACAGGGATGCAGTATTCACACTTGTGGCAATCTGAGAACAAGTACTGCAAATATATTAATAGGACTGCAAATGTGGCAATATGAGAACAACTACTTAAAATATATTCCAAGGGTAGCTACAACATAAAGACATTGACACATCTAATTATTTAGGCGTCTTGCAAGTATGTCATTCTTGAGCCCTTCATAGTACTGATGCTGGTCAGGGCACATGTGACTTGTGTCGACATTCATAATTCTCTCTTCTTCCAGTTTCTTGTTGAACTCAAATTGGTCCCTTTGTAACTCAAGTTTTTCTTTCTCCAGTCTGATCCTTTCTTCCTGCAATGCGAAGGCTTTCTTGCACCGCTCCTCTTTCTTCAACTCCTTCTCTACATCAGCTTCTTTCTTTTTTGCCAAAAGATAATCCAATGCTTTGATGCTAGAATGTTGCCGTAATTTCTGCTTCTTCTGCCCTGGAGGTCTCTGAAGTGCACTATTTGAATGCTGATTCTCATCAACAGTAGCAGCAGGCAGCAAAGGAGGAGCTGATGCAGGACTTGAATTGGCTACAACTTTTTGCTTTTTACTGATTGTCTTCTGGGTTTCCATCTTCTTGCGCCTATCTGCCCACTTAGTTTGGTCTTTTAATATTTTCCAGCAATGCATGTATGCGAATTGCCTATGCTGCCTGTCTTCTCTAATAAACATTTTCAATGCATCTGCTTGCTACACAGTGGACAAAAATGAATGTATGAGATGCATCCAAATCATATACAATTGGAAAGGGAAAGGTGTGTCACCAAACCTTGTCATCGATAGACACTCCACTTTGATTTCCGCACTCGATCTTGGTAAGACAACCAGCAAAGAGATTAACATCGTGCTGTATACCAGACCAACGGTTCATTAGAGAGCCTTGGGTGCGATCAGATGAGAAATCCTTGTGGGCATGGAAATATGCATGTATCCGTTTCCAATATGTGGTATGTGGTTGGTCAACACCTTTCACTGGATCCAAACTCACATTTAGCCACGCTTTTACAAGTTGTTCATCCTCTTCAACTGTGAAATTTTTTGTTCTTCTCTGATTTCGTTTCCCTATTGCTTGAACCTCATCTTGTGCTACTACTTCCTCAGTAGGAGGTGGATTTTCAGACTGACCAGCAAGACCAAGCCCTTTTGTAGTCCGGTCAGTGAAATATCCCCCTGAATCCATGGCACCTGTGATAGCAAATAACGAAGATTATTGAATTCATAATTTGGGAGTAGGAGTTAATGAGTTCCCAGGAACTAACACAGTGATTCTAGAAGTAGGAGCTAAGTTATTGAATCCATGGCATCTAATCCTACACATGCCTAAAATAATTGACTGGACAAGCAGGCAATGCAGTCTGTCCAGCAATGTGCTTGGACGCGTGCAGACCTGGAACAGCAATAACGTGATCTTATAATTACGACAGTAAATGGTGTGCTTCTGAATGTCATGTTCAGCTAAGATCTACTGTAAACTGAAGAAGAATGAGCAAAACTTGAAGAATCTTGGGACAAGAAAACCAAATCCCAGTTTTGCACTGCCCTGCTGAACAATAGAGAAGGCATTCAGTCAACTCAAATATATCCTGAGAACAACATACGTAAACCTTTAGGCCATTCTTTCAAATAAAAAATGATGTTAATGGAGGCATCACAGATAACAGTTAAATGACTGAATTCATTTTCAAGGACTTAAATATTGCAATGATGAACTTAAATTAAATGACAGGCTACCAACATGACAAGCACAATGTCAAATCATATATTCATGTACATCCAACCACGGGATAAGGTCATGATTTTCAAGAATCAGTAGACTGCTGATTTCCTAACTGCACACGACTAACTAACGACTAACTAGTAGCCCTGACTTGGTGATTGTCCATCTTCAGCAAACTGGAAGCCAGGACATAAAATCCTAGAACATCTCTGGCCGTAAGATGCACACTGAATTAAAATGTAATTTCCTAACATGACTCATTCAACAATATTTCTAAGAAGCACAGTTCATAGCCATAGTTTTGCTAGGCGCTAGGCGAAATCTAGGCGACGACCCTTAGCCTAGAGACTAGTCGAGACTAGTCGAGCCTAGGCGATGCTAGGCGTTTTGCTAGGCGATGACTAATACATGTATATATACATTTTTTGAACAGAATACATGTATATTTACTTAAAAGAAAAGAAAAAAAATAGAAGAGAAGTGGTCATGGAATGGGGAGAAAGAGAAAAAAGGCCCATTAACAGCCCAACTCACCCACCGCAACTCACCCACCATGGCCAACTCCCCTTATCCTCTCCCCTGCTCCTCTCTCTCCCTCCCGAACGCATCTCTACGCCCGCTCGCCCGCGCCGCCGCTCCCGTACGCCGCGCGCCCGCTCCTCCTCCCCCACCAGCAACCTCCGCCAGGCGGGGAGGAGGACGACCCGCGTCACCGGCGGAGAGGAGCAGGGGAGGTGTCGCCGGCGGGGAGGAGCACGAGCTGCGTCGCCGGCAGGGAGGAGCACGAGCCGCGTCGCCGGCGGGTCTTGCCAGGCGGCAAGAGGCTCGCCGGCGGGATCTGCTTCAAGGCGAGTCACGAGCAGCGCAGCCGGCGGGACCTGCTTCCCGGCGGTGGTCGAGGCGAGTACGCACACGATTTTCTCTCCCCCTTCTCCCCCTTCTCCTTCTCCGCTCGACTTGAGGCCCGACTACCCCCCTAGTCCAGGCGCCAGGCCAAAGCCTAGCGACTAGTCGCGACTAGGCGCGTCGTAATCGTCGATTTTCAAAAGCCTAGCGACTAGTCGCGACTAGGCGCGTCGTAATCTTCAGCTATGAATGAAGATGGCTTCCTACTTCCTAGAGACTATCAGGACATTCAGGTACATGCTGGTTTACATCTGAAGCAGAGTTACCTGCTCCAATAATTCAGAAACAGCAAAAATAGCAACACCTGCGAAGGGGAAGGGGGAAGGGAACTTCACCAGATAACTCGTCCACGACCTCGACCTCTGCTGCATCTGGGAAGGGGACCTGCGCCGGCTGGCCACCATCTTGCCAGAGGACTTGCGGCGGCTGGCCACCGGTGGGAGGAACCACCCGACGGCGCATCAATCCACCCCCTCCGTTCTTGATCCAATCCAAATCCACCAAGTCCTCGCTACCACCGGAATCCTGGACGCGGGCAGGAAGGGGGCGTGGGCGCGGGCGCAGCGCGCGGGAACGGGGCAGCGCGCAGGAACAGGATTGATGGCGAGCGGCAGACGCTATGCGATCTAAATTGAGAGTCATTTACGAATTACGTAGTCTCTAGAAAATGTTTCTTTTCCCTGATACTAACTATATTTAGCTTTACAAAATAATAAATTTTGGTTAATATCTTGTTCATTTTCAATCCTAGTCTAATCTGTCTAATCTAGTCTACCTAGACTATAAAGGAGTAAAAAAATTGAAAAATATATATTTCTCACCTTGAATCCTTTTACCCGCTTAAGTTTTTTTTCATGGATTTTACATCTAATATTTGATTACTATTTACCAGATGGGTGGACCTAGACCTTTACGCATAGAGAATTACCGGTGTTTGCCAAACAAAAAAAAAGAGATACTAGCGCCCGACGTCCGGACGCCCGCGCCTCCTCCGTCACACAAGCCATCGGAAACGTCGTGCTCGGCGCTCCTTCCTCCTTACTCCTCCTCTCTCTCCGCGAGTCCGGACGCCGCGCCTCCTCCCCGTGCCTGCCGCCACCCTCGCGCGCTCCTTCCCCTGAACCCCCTCCTCTCTCCACACGGGCAGGACCTAGGAGCCGGGATGACGACGACTAGACGAGCGCGCCCCGTCCGCACGACCCAAGGTGCGCCACATGCACTACTACAGATTGACCTATCACCAATGCCTCTATCACTGCTGGTATCATTAAACCTTTGCTGATGCTTATGACCAACGGTTCGTAATATGAATCATTGGTGATAAAACTATCATCGTCGGTTCGTAAGAACGTCCTGGTTCATAACTGTCACCGCCGCTTCTTCTTACCAACCGGCGGTGATAGTCCATCGTTACAGCCGGTTTGCACCACCAACTAGCGGTGATGATGTGCCCTTCATCACTGCCGCCTCGCCATATGAACTGGCGGTGAAGATGTTTTTCACGGTCAACTTGTTGTATCATACGGCGGTGATAATCATGCTGCAGCATAATAAAATTTATAACTTTTTCAAATAAAGTTGGATGAAAATAAACTTTATATCAAGACTTTTCATTTGAAACCATTTGCAGTCCCAAAATTCTTTTCAAAGCACTCAAATTTAGAAATTCAATTTTTTCGAATAGTACAAACGACATTAGATGGAAAAATGACCAAAACCAATGTTGTAGATCTTGATGAGATATACAACTTTGTAGTTGACAACTATTTCATTAGAAATCATTTATAGTCTCAAATTTGTATTTGAAGTTTTAAAATTTTAAAACCCAAAATTTTTAAACAACCTTGGATGGAAAATCGACCAAAACCAAAGTTGTAGATCTCGATGAGAATAACAACTTTATAGTCGATGATTTTTTCATTTGAAATCGTTTGAGGTCCCCAAAAGTCTGGCTAAAGTTTTAACGTTTTGAAATTCAAATTTGTTAAATGACTTCGGATGGCGAAACAACCAAAATCAAATTTGTAGATCTCGATTAGAACAACAAATCTATGGTTTATGACTTTTCATTTGAAGCCGTTTAGGGTTCTAAATATTTATTTAGATCCTGAAAATTAAATACCAGGGGATTGGATATGTTATATACACACAAGTGACCTAGGCGTGGAGTGGTTAGAGGAGAATGGTTAGAGGAGCAAAAGACAAAGGTCTCAGGTTCGAATGCCAGTACGACACACCATGAAAAGTAGTGTGGAGTTAGAGCTGGAGCAGCTTCCGGTACCATGAAGCTGGAGCAGCTTCCGGTACCATGAAGCTGGAGCTAGTGGGGGGCTTGGGCTTCCAAGGATTGAAACAAAAATTTTTGCTATTTTTTTTACCATTTTTTTAGTGTTTTAAAAATTCAAATCACCGTCGACTGGTAATACGAACCAACTGTGATAAGCTATTATCATCGCCGGTTGCAAACCGCTTGTGATGAGAATGTCATCACCGCTAACAGCTTACTAATGACATCGAAAAGTGCTAGTGATGGGCTTTACGAACCGCTTGTGATAGGTCCGAACGTAGTAGTGACACCTCTACTGCCGGCCCCTGCACGCCCCATCCGCCAGTCCTGGCTCGCCCCGCCTGAAAGCCCTAGTTTGATTTTAGATAATTGATGAAACCTAGTACTAACCTTTATGCTAAGTGTGTGAATTAGATAAGGTTGGTACATTCCAAGTGGTGAAGCTAGAAGATGGTCCACGAAGGTGATGATGGATATAGATGATCAAGTGCTCATTATTTGGATAAGAAGACAGAGAAAAACAAAAATGGACTTAAGGCAAAAGTATATGTGATAGGGTCATTTTTATTTTGCACTCAAGACAGCATAGAGGGTGTGAGTGACTTAGGACAGATAGCCGTACTATTAATACTATTAAGATGGAAAATTCTCGGCTAAAACGGTTATCAAGTGCCACCAGGTGAATTCATATGAGCATATGCATAAAAATCTAGTGTGAGCTAATATCGACCCTTGTAAAATGCTTGAAAAAATGATAACACACGTGCACATAAGTTCTACACTTTGAGGTTAGCAAGTTGGAAGCAACGGTGAAGCGGTTGCGGACTTAGAAAAAGAAAAGGAGACAGACAGTGACCGGATGCTAAGCAGGTCCCAACCGGACGCTGGCTCAGTGTGAGGTTAGTTGTTAGAGGCAGCGCGTGGCCAACAGAGAGCGAGGAGCTTGACCGGATGCTGGGGCAGGTGTGACCTACACGTCCGGTCACTTTTTACCGAGGCACGGACACAGGGGATTTGTCGCGCAGGGCTAGCGTTAGTTGGTCGTTGACGTACGCTATCGTCAGCGTCACGGGCGTGCAGTGAAGAACGAGGCGATGATCGGACGCTGGAGCGCGTCAGATCAGCGTTGACCTAACGCGTCCGGTCGGTATTTTCGCGCTATGGATCCTCTCTAGAAATGAACAGACTTCGGGTGGCTCAGCGTTAGGTGCTTCTTAGCGGCGCGTCCGGTCGTGGCTTTGACTATGTGTTGAACATTTTGTTACCGTTGGAATCGAACAAACGTAATCTAAAATGGGGACACGTGGCAAGATCTGAGCGACTGGACTCTAGTGTCGCGCGTCCGGTCACACCAGACCGCGCGTCCGGTCAGCCCGTAGAGATCCTAATGAGTAAGCCAATGGCTCTAGGGGGCCTATAAATATGTGGTGGCCAGCTCCAAGCTATCTCTCTTAGACTTTTTACATTCTTGACATCCTTGTGAGCTGAGCAAACTCCCTCCCACTCATCTCTCTTGCTTGATTATGAATCCAAAGTGAGATTGAGTGATTCCAAGTACATTTGCTTGAGTGATTGCATCAAGTGACACTTGGAGATCGTTGTGGTTGCGGATTTCTTGTTACTCTTGGTGGGCCACCTAGATAGTTTGGAGCAGTGGTGAAGGTCTGGCACATGTCGGTGATTGTTCGTGGCTGGTTCCGGTGATCTTATGAGGGGTCTTGCACCTTTCCCGATGAAGCGCCACAAGGTAGCTCTAGTAAATTACTCGTGTCATTGAGTTACCTCACTTGTGGGTCGGTTCTTGCAGTGTCCAACATGTGGACGAGGTTTGTGCAACACCTCTTAACCGCCAAACTACTAAGTGTTGGTCGACACAACGGGGACTAGCGTGCCGGCAAGCACGTGAACCTCAGGAGAAAAATCACTTATCTCTTGCCATTGGATTTCTCCCGGTATTCATATTGTGTTGATTGTTTGATTGGTTCATAGCGGTATAATCACTCTACTACCTCATTTACAATCCCGCAGATGACTCGCTACCTCTAAAATATGAAACACTTGGATGCAACAGACGTCTAAAGCATATGAAACATTTGGAATATACACTTAAAACATGTGTGTAGAACATATGCAACATCCAGATAAAACACTTGCAACTTGCAACCTGAAAACACTTATTGCAACATAAGACTGAAATGGCTAAACATTTCGAACATACTCTTGCGACATATATGTGTGAAACATATGCAACATACGTCTGAAACAGATGAAACATTTTGAACAAACGTTTGCAACATGCCTTTGAAACACTTGCAACATGCCTCTGAAACATTTGCAACATATGCAATATCCCAATCTACTTTTGCAACATCCACATAAAACACTTGCAGCATACCTCTGAAACATCTAAAACACTTGAAACATACGCTTGCAACATTCACTTTCAGTGCAATATCTCCTTGTTGTTTCAGATTGGAGGCTCGTCGGCACGTAGAGTTCACCGGTGTAGAACTCGCTAGTTGCACGGAGCTCGCAACTCCGGTGGAGAAGGCCATGGCGGGTCTACGCGCTCTAGAAGGCGGCGACGGGCGAGAAGCGTGGTGGGGAGGGAGGAAGATGGGCTGCTGCGCTCTGGAACGTTTGGAGATGCTGCTTGGCGGAGCGAAGGCGCGGTGGAGAGGGAGGCGCGGTAGAGAGTGCGGTCGCCGAGGCAGCGCGTCGGAGCGCGGTCGCGGTCTTGCGGAGACCTGCATCCAGTAAGAAAGCATATCAAGAGTTCAAGCCTACATGGATTCGGGAAATTAGCTATTAAAGACAAAGTTATATACTTTGGACCAAACATTTAAAGTATTTTACAAATTTTGCAAGAGAGATAGTGAGAACTCTTCCACAAATTCATATATATATATATATATATATATATATATATATATATATATATATATATATATATATATATATATATATATATATATATATATATATATATATATATATATATATATATATATATATAGGGCTGGGCTATTGGGAGCCCAGGGCTATAAATAGGTTTTGGAAGCCCCAGTCAGCCAACGTACCCAGCCCCCCACGAAGCTGACGTGCGCGCAGGTTGGGGACCCCTAGGAACCAACCGATCGAACGCATAAAATTCTAGGTCAGGCTGCGTAGAAAGATTTTTATCGCGATAATGCATAAAATCTAGTGGTTGCATGAATTAAAATCAATTCATTCCCGCATAAAAACCTTTCCGCGAGCTGGATGTTACACCTGACAGTATCTGACGCGGACTGACACAGACTGATATATGCATGCGTGCGTCAACTCTAATATTTTCTATTTTTTCACTATAATTCCTCAACCAAGCATCCGATTAAAAAACGGTTTTCACCATTGAACTCCTGATATTTTTGTGCACGATTCAAGATCCATTTTGAATATTTTTTGAAAAAAAATTAAAATTCATAAATTTGAAATTTGAATCATGGCACGTGATGGCTGATTGGATGCATAGAAACAATAATCAAGATGCGTAAAAAAGTTATTTGCGCCGATGTTGTATAAAAATTAGTAGTTGGATGAATAAAAATTAATTTTATTACCGCGTAAAAACCTCTTCGCGAGATGGACATTTCACCTGGCACCATCGTGATTGCCTCCACCAGCATCATGCTTTCCACTGTGGGGGTATATAATTAACATGGGTACAATGCATAGAACATGGAGGCCGCAAGCATAAAACATGGAGACGATCTTGCAAAGAAACTAGTGGTTGGATGAACAAAAATTAACTTTGTTACCACCTAAAAACCTCTCCACGAAATAGACATTCCACCTGACACAACCACGATTATCTGTACAAACATCATGATTCGCACTATGAAGATGTATAATTAATATGAGAACAATGTATAAAATACATAAAACCCTTCCTACTTGGGGGAGAGGGCTATTATAACCAACACTATTACAGCCCATACCAACACCATGCTTTTCACCTTGAGATGCTTATTTAATAGAGCAACAATGCATAGAAACCTTACACCATGCTTTCCTCAAGGGGATGCTTAATTAATAGAGAAATAATGCATAGAAACATACAAAACAGTACACTCTAGATGTGGACTATCCATAATGATCCCAACTTACAACATATATAGAAACTCAGTTAACCAAATATTGAAACCCATGTGAGGCTGCATAGAAACCAATAGTTTCTCTCATGTCATCCAAGCATATAAACACAACATACAGAACACCCTAAACCCATCAAGCCAAGGAAGCCGTGGACATCGCATCAACTACATCAAAGATCACACTACACCACCACCGCAAGCCAAGGAAGTTGTGGATGTTGCAAGCCATGTATTATGTTTGAGCCACCATTCACCTCTCACACCAAATGAAGAGGATTCCATCCAACCATCCTACATCACAACAAAGGCTTAGAAACATGTTTGAGTAGACGCAAAAACTTACAATGACAAAGAAAGATATGGAAACATGTTTTAGTAGACTATTATTCTCACTTTAGGGACATATAATTAATAGACCAACGGTGCATAGAACCCAAACCATTATTATCATCCGTCATCCAAGCATGTAGCTGGTCACGGAGGCAAGCCGTCCCTGGATTTCTGAGTCTGTCTCCGCCTCCAGACCCGGTGGCCTCACTACTCATCACCTCCGACCTGGTATACCAACAAAGTATACAATCATAGTACATAAAAACAAACTGCAAGAGACATTATTGATAATTGTATAGAAATTTGTAACAACAAAGTATAGAAATGTCATCCAATGATGTATATAAGTCTTCCAAGAATGCATGGATAACTGTTAATACAATGTATAGAAATCTGTTCCAACATTATTTATAAATGTGCTCTAACAATATATAAAATTGTGTTCCAACAATGTATACAATTTGCTCCAACAGTGTATAGAATTCTAGATGAATTCTTGCTCATTGTATTTTAGTGAAGCATAAACAATCAAGGTCAAATTCATAAACAATGTATAAAATTGTGTTTAATTAATAGAGGAACAGTGCATAGAACCTAAATTTAGCACAAGAAGTTGTGGAACAATGCATAGAACCCAAGCACAAGTATGACCACATACACAATTACGATTTGAGTATCAATGTCTACCAAGTTGTGGATGAAGTACCACTGTATACTTTCTTCCATTTTTAAACAATCCAAATAGACATACGAGAAAAATGAGTACCTAACTATCCAAAATACTAAGATTTTAATTTCTATGCATCCAAAAAATAATAAGATTTCATTTGGGGAGACATAGTACCTAATCGTCCTAGTGAAAAACATTTTTATGCAGCAAAAAACATAATTCACATTCATAAAAAATCCACCTATTCCTCCGTCGTGTTGGCCGTACCCACCCAACAATGTATAAAATGTGCACCAACAATGTATAAAAACAATAATGACAAATCACAAAATGTTTTTAGTATACGCATAGAAAGGATGAGGGTAATCATACAACATGCATAGAAAAAATACGGAAATAATCACGGAAATGGAAATATTGATCGTCGCCGGCATCATCAAATCGTCTACGATCTGCAAGTATAGAAACTCACTGATGCAAGTATAGAAAATCACTCGTTTGGATGCAGGTGAGCAAGGCATAAAAAACAGAGAAAAACTATCAAAATGAGCCATACACATATGACTACTCTAACAATTTAGGAGTTAGAGGAGGGCCTGCTGGGCTACGCGTCGGAGTCGGAGGAGGGCTTGCTGCGACGTGCGACGTGCGCCGGGAGCCCAGAAATGGAGGACAGTTGCCGGACGTCGAGCCTGCGGTTAGTGGAATCATAATTTAGGAGCGGGTGAGGGCATCACAACCAAAGCTAAATTGCATAAAAATCGTGCAGTGGCTTGAGTAGATTAAAAAATCAACAAATACTAAATCTACATCATGAGAAGCTAAAGCTGGATATCAGAGATTCAGAGGTGCAACTAAAGCTGGATATCTAAATCTAAGTTGCATAAAAATCATGCAGTGTAGCTAACGTGGTGCAGCTAATGAGCTAAAGCTGGATATCAAAGGAAGCATACAAGCTATGACTCTACTGCTTAACATGCCCACATTTAATCCATAAAACAATCTGAATCGAACATGAAGGAACAAAAGAGCAAGCCGGAGCAGAGGTCTGTCTCGCGATACTACGTCCACAAGATTTCCATGAGAAAAAAATCAGTTGTCGAGTTCCATAATCTACATAACGTCATTTCTACAATGCAACACAAATTTGGTTGCGCCAGCCAACAGTCCGATTCGGAGCAAGTAGACAAGCATCGCCACATCCAAGCACCAAAAGCAATGGGGAGAGGTTGCAGGAAACGTACATGGTCGTAATAGTCGCAGGTGAAGGGGAGGAAGTCGATCTAGTTGCAGTCGCCGATGCCACAGTGCTTCCCCAGGTCGGGGAAGCACTGCAAGCACCACACCAGAATTAAGTGCGCGCACACATCAGGTTGCTGCCAGAGTCCAAACATTGAAGACGAGGTGGTTGTTGCCATGCTCAGCTTGGTCAACTGCAAGCACCACACCAGAATTAGAATGGCAAGCATTGATTACAAAGTAGTATTCATTATGCAAGAATGCGTCAAAAGTAATTCTACTATGTTAAAAAAAAGTACTACTATACCACCCAAAACTACTGCTAATGTGCTCCAATAATGTATAGAACTGTGCTGAGATAATGCATAGAAATTTGTTCTAATTATGTATAAAAAGAAGCATGAATAACTATACCAACAATGTATAAAAATAGCTCCAACCATTATCAGCAGCTTAACACATTATCAGCATCTCTCAAGAACAAGAAAAAAGCAGAGATTTTCAAGCTTCCAAAATTGTGTCTTCTTGCCTTGTGTCGTAATTAGGTGATTTCGAAAGTACGCATACAGTGCAAAAGTTCATAAGATCCGTTCCTTATTTCCACAAATGCAAAGATTCAGAAGATCCGTGCCTTCTTTTCAAGAGTTCAGCAACTGCTGGAAGTATCACATCTAGGAGAAAACAACATTTAATTATGAATCAAGCAAAGAATCATCAAATACAGACACTAGATGAGGGGGTTGGTGGCGTAGTGACATCAATATGAGATACAACAGAAATCATCAGTCGGGATGAGAAGCCGCACCAGCAAGCCATATCCACCGCCGCCGCCACTAGCAAAAAAACCAATGCAACTGAGCATAAAAATCACCACTACTGGATCTCACTGCTACTCGACACCCTGCTCCTCGATGAAGACGAGCACGCTGCACCCCCAAGACATATGCATAGAAACCAATGCAACCAAGCCTGTCATGCTCGTGCACCTCCAGAAGACATATACATTAGAATACTATTCTAATAAGTAAGAAAAGTTCAAAATTCAACCCAGCCGCGAAGCAGTTCAGTTGTATTCAAAACATGAAAGTACCAAAGCTCTCTCAATCCTCTCATGGTAGTAATTAAGCATGGTCACGTGCTGCATTAAAATAAGTGAGGAAAGGTATACAAACAAAATTCATGTCATAGAGATTTCCAACTCCTAAAAAAAATCACACAAGCATCTATCGTTGCATCACTTCCAGGGTTCCACCTTTCAACAAGCTCTGTCCAAACCTGCGAGAAAGTTTTTCAGCAATACACATCATGCATTCGAACTGATCACCTAGCTGTCTACTTCATAAGTTTTTCAGCAATACACATCATGCATTCGAACTGATCACCTAGCTGTCTACTTCATACTGCGTTTTTGCCTAGCTTGAACAATATTAGCTACATTAATGCGAAAAAACTAGAAAAATTATAACTTTTTGGTCAAAATCTATTTATGAAACTCTATTCTTGCTATTGTGATTTTTATGCCAAAATACTTCAAATTTTATGCATCAAACGATCTAATAATTTTAGGAACGCGTTTCAATTTCTATGTATTGAAAAAGAAAATCAACTTTATTCACGTAGAATGAAAAGAGAAAAAAAGAAATGCCTGCACGTTCACTTTTGTAGACCGGCTCGCAAAGACGAAGGAAGGCGGAGAAGCCCGATGCACGCCCGATGCGCAGTTCCTTTCAGCGCGCAAATATGCGCGCTCAAGCTAGATGGATGGCAAGTTGGGATGGATGGCAAGTTGGGATGGCAAACTATTGGAGGCTCTTCTTCCTTGTTTTGCCAAAATTTTATGGATGAGGAGTTGAAATTGCAAACTGTTGGAGTTGCTCTCAGAGACTTGAATACGGGATGGGATAGGAGAAGAAATCTCATCCAAACACGAAATCGATAGCGCCTTTCAACTTGAAAAAGAAAAAAAAGAAATACCCACCACACGCACCTCAAGTAATGCATCCGCCGCCGTGTGATCTGCCGTCGAATCTACTTGTTGCCTGGGGACATGAGCGGTGGAGCTACGCAGCCGGAAAATCGCAAGGGCCTGTGCCACAAGCCGCAGGCTCCTGTTAGCGCCCGCACAAGCCCTGCAGCAGAGCCACGCCACCATCACTGTGGCCGCACGAGCCCATCCCTGCCGCACACCAAATAGCAGCAGACCACAATGCCGGTGGGGAAGAGGAGCGCCGCCGATCCGGTCGAGGGGAGCCTGTCACCGCAGGACACGATCAGCCGGCGAGCTGCAATCGCCGGATCCGCCGGCGGCTGCACCACCCCCGAGCGAACCTCGTTGCCCCACGCGCGGACAGGCGCGGACACTGCCAGCCGCCGTCGACCAGGGAGTCCGCCCCGGCCCTCCCCTTCACAAGCGTGGAGCCGTAGCCGCGACCGGCCTAGCCCCTGAGCGAGGCCCAACAGTAGAGCGCGTCGTCGGCACCGTGGCCGCTCGAGCTGCTGGCCTGCTGCCCACGAGCCGCGCGTGAGGGAGCGGAGGGGGCGCCGGGATGCTGGAGCTGCCGCTGCGTGCCGTGGTGGGGAAGCGGCGCTCGCCGGCGTTGCCGCTCACTCGAACGCCTTGAAGGCTACAGCCGCCGCCATCGTCGCTCGTGGCCGTGGTTCGGAGGAGAGAGAAAAGTCGAATTCAAAATGAACGGGGGAGATAGAGGAGGGGGCCGAACGGAGAGAGATAGAGGACGAGGGCTGGAGGGGACCACCTGTGACAAGAGCGGACCACAGCGGACCTAGTCTTCGGTTGAATCATATAGCTACAGTCATGGCTGGGGCTTCTCCTCAGCCTATGAAAACCCAGGGCTCCTAATAGTATACCTATATATATATATATATTGTATGAGCAATATATGGATAGATTGTTTATGAAAGTTGATTCATGGGCATGTGCGTGCATGTCGGTGTCGCACGTTTATGTCAACAATAATTTCATGCATAGGCTAAGGAAGGATAATCTTTTGACGAATTATAAATTTGCAACGGTACTTTAATAAACAAGAAAAGCATAGATACTGTCGACAAATGATTCGTAAAAAAACAAAATGAACCATGATTGAGACAAAATATTTCTTTCTAAAGAGATTTGATTCGTATTAACCCATTGCATATGGAAGAGTTTCAAAACATGTGCATGTCGACATGTCGCACGTGCATGTCTAATAGTACAGGATTAACATGGTGAAAAGGTTACGTGGAGACGGGATGCTTCTACAAGGACCACGTTGTTGTATGCAAGCATCTCTCTTATTTGTTAAACATAGAGGTTAGATTATCTCTTTTTCCTATATTTATATCTATACCTATATCTTTTTTAAATAATATATATACCTATTCCTAATACTAATAAAAGGAAAACAATTCTTCTATCTTACTTTCTATGTTACCCTCCCACACCTCTTTTCTCTCTCCCATCCATGACCAGACTCTGATTTTAAGATGTATTAGAGCAGGTAACACAGTCATATATATATTGTATAAATCTCTAAGGCAGAAGTCATCTAGGTGACCATGCAATAAGTTATACGTTTATTGCAATCTATAGATCTATTTGCTAGTTATAATATACTAGCAAGCATGCTCGTGCTTTGCAATGTACCATAAAGTTTGTGCCATATGTTCCAATACTCTCTCCGTATCAGATTTAGAAGTCGTTTGGGACAGTGACACGGTCTCCAAAACACAACTTTGACCTCTTTTTTTATAAAAAAATATTTATGGAAAAGTGATATATGTATACTTTTATGAAAGTATTTTTCAAGACAAATCTATTCATATAATTTTTACATTTGCAAACTCAATAACTTAAAAGTTATTGATGATTTATATTCTCAATGTTTGACCCAAACCTTGTCCAAAACGACTTCTAAATCCGATACGGAGGGAGTACGTCTTAGCATCAAACTCTATATCGTGGCTAAACACATGCTATTCTAACTGGTATGAGCCTAGTCATGAGTTCAAGTCATGGATGGGACATTAAATTAATCATGACTTATATATCTACTAATTCATCAAGTACTACTTTTAGTAAAGCCGGTTACAACTCATGCTTGGTGAAGTGGAAGGATAGACAGGCCGTATGAGAGTGAAGGACGAAAATTTGGAGGAGAAGCTCGTGCATTGCACAAGACATATAACTTATTGCGTGGTCATTTAGACCTTTCCATACCAATTATGAGCTAGCTATACCTTTGTTTGATTTAATCAGACTTGGTCTAACCTTATCTCCATTAAATTAAATAAACTACAAAACCCATAATTAGTGCTAAGTGCAATAAATGATTATTTCCCTATGAAAAAAATTGATAGGAGATAACTCACCTTAAATATGTGGCTATTATTTACAATTGTTGTGATGTTAAGAAAAGTGAAAAGAGTGCCACATACTAAGTGAGCAAAGTTGTGACACGTATGGGCTCGGCCAATCGGGCCATGACATGAGCGATGTTAGTGAAGGTTTTGCAACTCCAAATTGTAGACAACGCAGAATACACTACTACAGTCAGGCACTGTAAGGGCGGGTCAAAAGGCACTATAAGGGCGGGTGGCCCAACCGCCCCTCCCAGGTGGCTTTTACAAATCAGCCCACTGTAGGGGCGGTTGGCATAGCCTGCCCTTACAAATGCATTAAGGGCGGTTGGATCACCGACCGCCCTTACATTTGTAAGGGCGGTCGGTGATCCAACCGCCCTTACAAATACTATTTGTAAGGGCGGTTGGATCACTAGCCCCCCTTAAAAATATTATTTGTAAGGGTGGTTGGATCTAGAACCGCCCCTACAGTGGATTTTCTATTAAAAAAAATTAAAATCAAATACATTTCTGACCACAGAATATAATATAGAATACAAATTCAAATTCAAATCTGACCAGATATACACATCCACAAACACACGAGCAAGATATAAACCACAATTACAAGCCATAATTCACAAGTTCAAAAGTCCAATTCACAAAGTCCATTATCACATTACATAGCCATAATTCATAAGTTCAAATAGTCCACAAGTCCAAACCATCACAAGTTCAAAAGTTTCACAAGTCCAAACCATTCCAAATGGTTCTCAACGGCCTAGAGCTAACCTATGAGTCTTACGGAGGTGTTGGTACATAGGATTACTTCCTAAGTCAGATGATCGATCATGGTAATCGCCTCTAGAAGAAACAACCTGGTCAATGATGAAGTTGCAAAGGTCGCCGACGAGCTCCAAGAGTTGATCATCCTTGTATACGTCCCTTTGCTGGTCAACCTCTTCTTTCCACTACAAGAGAACAAGTTTAGGTCTAGTATTTCATAGCATAAGCTAAGTATTCATACTATGAGCGAAGAAAATGTCAAACTAACCAAATTGGGGTGTCTCCTGTAGGCCACAAGCAACATAGTAGGAAGCCGTCGACGCCGACCTTGCTGCCTCAACCCGCCGGCCGTGAGGAAGCCCCCATTGATCTCGGCGGCCATGATACCGTACCGTTGCTGCTTGCTGCTGCTCCTGGACTCGTGCTCTCGTCGCCCACCACTGGAGGTCGCGGCGATCCCGGCACCGGCCGCCACCCCGCCACCCGAGGTCGCGGCGCTCCCGGCACTCACCGCCCTTGGTCTCGGCATGGCCTCAAGCGACCGGCGGCGGCTGTTCGCCTGTTCCGAACGAAGAAGACAGGTCACTGGTACCAAACTGGACCAAACCAACCCGTGTGTGGCTCCTTACGTGGTTTGTCATGGGCTGGTTTGTGGGTTGGGTCGGTTTGTAACCGGACCATGAACAGGGTGAGTAGTAGGACTACTATAAGCCACGAATCAAATCAAAATGACAGTAAGCCACCACAAATCAAAATGACAGTAGTAGAGTAGGACAATAGTAGTAAGAGTAGGACAGTAGTAAGAGTAGGACAGTAGTAAGAGTAGGACAGTACTAGGACAGTAGTACTAGTAGAGTAGTAGTAATAGTAGTTGTAGTAGCAGTACAAGTAGAGTACTAGAGTGTTAGGAGATCACAATAGAGTACAGATAAGAGAGGAGAAGAGAGGAGAGGAGAGAGATAGAAGGAGAAGAGAGGAAGGAGAAGAGAGGAAGGCCTCAGAAACATGTCAATCATTATTTGATCATAGCCTTGGAGCATAAAGGTATCATAACAGATAAGAGAGGAGAAGGTAATGTTGGGGCAGCTAATAATGATGCCAAGTTCCTCACAAGTTCTTGATCATCAGCTCATATTCCATATTATGTATGGATTTTAGACAATTTCATCATCGGCAAAACAAAGGAGAGGAGAGGAGAGGGAAGGTAAGAGTTGGGGAAAAAGCAACAGCTGCTTAACAAACATAGAGAGGTGTCAAAAAAAGCAGCTGCTGCTTCCCAAACATAGAGGTTTAAAAGTTCATTGCATTTGCCAAATACGAGCATATATGTGTTGGACAGATTGTACTAGTAGTAGTAGACAGTAGTAGTAGAGTAGTAGTAGAGTAGGAGTATAGTAGTAGTAGTAGAGTAGGATTACTGTAAGCCACAAATCAAATCAAAATGACAGTAAGCCACCACAAATGGTTTCAAATAGACAGTAGTAGAGTAGGACAGTAGTAGTAAGAGTAGGATAGTAGTAAGAGTAGGACTGTACTAGGACAGTAGTACTAGTAGTAGGACTAGTAGTAGTAATAGTAGACTGCTCAAATAAAAAACTTTCACAAATCAAAAAATCCAGTGCAAGCAAGTAGTAGTAGTAGGACAGATTCAAAATGACAGTGAGAGTAGGGCAGCATCTAGCAGTAGTAGAGTACTGCAGTAGTAAGAGTAGTAGAGTAGTGCAATAGTAGAGTAGTAAGATTAGTAGGAGCAGAGTAGTAGCAAGCAAGCAGCATAGCACTAGCATGACAGGCCCTTCAGATTCAGCATAGCACTAGCCAGCAACAGGAAAAACTTTTTCCTAAAAGTTGCAGTTTATTAAAACAAGTTGCCAAATTATTAAACACCAAGTGTCACTCATGAATAACAAAACCATGTGCCAGGGCAGAATTATTAAAACAAGTTGCCAAATTCTCAGTTAAGTTTAAGCATCAAAATGATAGTAAGCCATAAATCAAATCAAAATGACAGTAAGCCACCATAAATGGTTTCAAATAGACAGTAGTAGAGTAGGACAGTAGTAGTAAGAGTAGGACAGTAGTAAGAGTAGGACAGTACTAGGACAGTAGAACTAGTAGAGTAGTAGTAATAGTAGTAGTGGTAGTAGTAGTAGTACAAGTAGAGTACTAGAGTTTTAGGAGAGTGTAGAGTATTAGTAGAGTGTTAGGAGATCACAATAGAGTACAGATAAGAGAGGAGAAGAGAGGAGAGGAGAGAGATAGAAGGAGAAGAGAGGAAGGCCTCAGAAACATGTCAATCATCATTTGATCATAGTCTTGGAGCATAAAGGTATCATAACAGATAAGAGAGGAGAAGGTAATGTTGGGGCAGCTAGTAATGATGCCAAGTTCCTCACAAGTTCTTGATCATCAGCTCATATTCCATATTATGTATGGATTTTAGACAATTTCATCATCGGCAAAACAAAGGAGAGGAGAGGAGAGGGAAGGTAAGAGTTGGGGAAAAAGCAACAGCTGCTTAACAAACATAGAGAGGTGTCAAAAAAGCAGCTGCTGCTTCCCAAACATAGAGGTTTAAAAGTTCATTGCATTTGCCAAATACGAGCATATATGTGTTGGACAGATTGTACTAGTAGTAGTAGACAGTAGTAGTAGAGTAGTAGTAGAGTAGGAGTATAGTAGTAGTAAAGTAGGATTACTGTAAGCCACAAATCAAATCAAAATGACAGTAAGCCACCACAAATGGTTTCAAATAGACAGTAGTAGAGTAGGACAGTAGTAGTAAGAGTAGGATAGTAGTAAGAGTAGGACTGTACTAGGACAGTAGTACTAGTAGTAGGACTAGTAGTAGTAATAGTAGACTGCTCAAATAAAAAACTTTCACAAATCAAAAAATCCAGTGCAAGCAAGTAGTAGTAGTAGGACAGATTCAAAATGACAGTGAGAGTAGGGCAGCATCTAGCAGTAGTAGAGTACTGCAGTAGTAAGAGTAGTAGAGTAGTGCAATAGTAGAGTAGTAAGATTAGTAGGAGCAGAGTAGTAGCAAGCAAGCATCATAGCACTAGCATGACAGGCCCTTCAGATTCAGCATAGCACTAGCCAGCAATAGGAAAAACTTTTTCCCAAAAGTTGCAGTTTATTAAAACAAGTTGCCAAATTATTAAACACCAAGTGTCACTCATGAATAACAAAACCATGTGCCAGGGCAGAATTATTAAAACAAGTTGCCAAATTCTCAGTTAAGTTTAAGCATCAAAATGACAGTAAGCCACAAATCAAATCAAAATGACAGTAAGCCACCACAAATGGTTTCAAATAGACAGTAGTAGAGTAGGACAGTAGTAGTAAGAGTAGGACAGTAGTAGTAAGAGTAGGACAGTAGTAAGAGTAGGACAGTAATAGGACAGTAGAACTAGTAGAGTAGTAGTAATAGTAGTAGTGGTAGTAGTAGTAGTACAAGTAGAGTACTAGAGTGTTAGGAGAGTGTAGAGTATTAGTAGAGTAGTAGGAGATCACAATAGAGTACAGATAAGAGAGGAGAAGAGAGGAGAGGAGAGAGATAGAAGGAGAAGAGAGGAAGGAGAAGAGAGGAAGGCCTCAGAAACATGTCAATCATCATTTGATCATAGTCTTGGAGCATAAAGGTATCATAACAGATAAGAGAGGAGAAGGTAATGTTGGGGCAGCTAGTAATGATGCCAAGTTCCTCACAAGTTCTTGATCATCAGCTCATATTCCATATTATGTATGGATTTTAGACAATTTCATCATCGGCAAAACAAAGGAGAGGAGAGGAGAGGGAAGGTAAGAGTTGGGGAAAAACCAACAGCTGCTTAACAAACATAGAGAGGTGTCAAAAAAAGTAGCTGCTGCTTCCCAAACAATAGAGTAGGACAGTAGTAAGAGTAGGACAATACTAGGACAGTAGAACTAGTAGAGTAGTAGTAATAGTAGTAGTGGTAGTAGTAGTAGTACAAGTAGAGTACTAGAGTGTTAGGAGAGTGTAGAGTATTAGTAGATTAGAAGATCACAATAGAGTACAGATTACCACAATAATAATGAGTACCACCATTCATAAGTGCTTACCACAATATTAGTATGCCTAAGATTAAAAGAAGGCACAAAACAAGATGAGATTAAATTTGTTCATGGAGAAAATCAGAATAAATTTTTGGTTGCTTGATGTACAGGGCAAGTCAAGGTTCACCAGAAATATTAGGTTATGAGTGGACAAAATTTACCTAAGAAACAAAGTAGACATGATTAAAATCCTGAGCTAGCAAAGTTGCAATGTAAAAAATAGTAAAAATATGAACTGAAATCCTTTTGTCATCTAAAGCAGTGAATCACAGGAGTCCCATCCCATGGCATCATTACTAGCCAAACATCCAGTCGCTGTGCTGTTTCATTTCTGATAACACATCATACTGATTCATTTTCTGATGACACATCATACCGATTCATTTCTGATGACTTATTCTATAAAAAATGGACCATCAAATCTAAGGATCTAATAAATACAGTTGGAAACTTCTAACACTGCATTTTCCCAGAGCTAAGAGCAAAGTTATATTCAGGTATCAAATGTTGGGCACCTAAATAAGCCATCTATTCAGGTAAATACTAAGTAATATTGTATCATATGAACTTGTTTTTTTTCCTTTCTTATAAATAATTTGACCATATCTGTTCTTTATCAAATGTTGCAAGCAGTAGAAAGAGGATTGAGCGGGCCTCACCTCAATGGCGCAGAGGAACTTGCCAAGCGAGCGAGAGCCTACCCAGCGAGGTCGGAGAGGAGGAGGTGGGGGATCAGAGCCTACCCGGCGAGCAAGGCTGGTGGCGAGCCGTGCGGCCTAACCCTAGCTCCCGTCGAGGACGTCCTCGATGACAGGGGCCGGTGAGGGCGGCAGCCGCGCGGCTTCACACCGTAGCTCCGGCGAGGTCGAAGAGGAGGAGGTGGGGAAGCGCACGAGCATGGGCCGGCGAGGCCAGTGGCGGTAGTGCGGAAACCCTAGCGTCGCGACCGCCGGCGAGGTCGGCGTTGAAGAGGCCAGGTCCAAGTGGAGGTCGTCGGAGGACGCTGCGGTGGTGGGCTCAGGGAGGGGGAGGCGGTGGGGGAGGGCGCAGGGAGGAGGGAGGCGGCGGCGGCGGGGGGTGAATCCGGCAGCCTGCCGGCGTGAATCAGAAGAGATGCGCCCAATTTGGCCGGCCCGCGCAGACCTAGAGGTATATATAGGGGGGGCATTTTTAAGGGCGGGTGGTGAGTGACCCGCCCTTAGAAATGCATTTATAAGGGCGGTTCCTGATCCACCCGCCCCTACATATATTTATTTTTAAAAATAAGAAAATAAAAACATAAACTCAGTAAAAATTTTTGAGTTTCTAAATGATCTCAAATGGAAACATGACCTATTTAAATAATGTAGATCTTGATGAGTTCTATCACCTTTGTATTTAAAAGTTTTTCATCTGAGGTCATTTAGTGCCTCATTTGACCAAGTCAAATTTTCAATTTTAAAAAATGACACTTTGACTCTAGTTTTCGAAACTCTAAATGGTTTCAAATATAAAAGTCATCAATACCAAGTTTGTCAAGCTCAACAAGATCTACATTTGTTGTTTTGGTCAACCTCTCATTTGATAAAGTTTTAATGATTCAAATTTTGAATTTTTAAATTTTGACGGCTCCAAACCAGGTTTCGAAACCCTAGATGGTCTCAAATGGAAAAGTCATGAATACCAAGTTTGGTACACTGATCAAGATCTACATTTGTTATATTGGTCGTTTTTGCATTTAAGAAAGTGTTAGGAAAGTTTAGTTCAAAATTGACAAGTCTCTCATATAGTTTCATAAACTCTATGCGGGATTCATGATTTTGTGACTAGTGTTTGCTAACAATTTCTCAAATGGAAACATGACCTATGTAAATAATGTAGATCTTGATGAGTTCTATCACCTTTGTATTTAAAAGTTTTTCATCTGAGGTCATTTAGTGCCTCATTTGACCAAGTCAAACTTTCAATTTTAAAAAATGACACTTTGACTCTAGTTTTCGAAACTCTAAATGGTTTCAAATATAAAAGTCATCAATACCAAGTTTGTCAAGCTCAACAAGATGTACATTTGTTGTTTTGGTCAACCTCTAATTTGATAAAGTTTTAATGATTCAAATTTTGAATTTTTAAATTTTGACGGCTCCAAACCAGGTTTCGAAACCCTAGATGGTCTCAAATGGAAAAGTCATGAATACCAAGTTTGGTACACTGATCAAGATCTACATTTGTTATATTGGTCGTTTTTGCATTTAAGAAAGTGTTAGGAAAGTTTAGTTCAAAATTGACAAGTCTCTCATATAGTTTCATAAACTCTATGCGGGATTCATGATTTTGTGACTAGTGTTTGTAACAATTTCTCAAATGGAAACATGACCTATTTAAATAATGTAGATCTTGATGAGTTCTATCACCTTTGTATTTAAAAGTTTTTCATCTGAGGTCATTTAGTGCCTCATTTGACCAAGTCAAACTTTCAATTTTAAAAAATGACACTTTGACTCTAGTTTTCGAAACTCTAAATGGTTTCAAATATAAAAGTCATCAATACCAAGTTTGTCAAGCTCAACAAGATGTACATTTGTTGTTTTGGTCAACCTCTCATTTGATAAAGTTTTAATGATTCAAATTTTGAATTTTTAAATTTTGTCGGCTCCAAACCAGGTTTCGAAACCCTAGATGGTCTCAAATGGAAAAGTCATGAATACCAAGTTTGGTACACTGATCAAGATCTACATTTGTTATATTGGTCGTTTTTGCATTTAAGAAAGTGTTAGGAAAGTTTAGTTCAAAATTGACAAGTCTCTCATATAGTTTCATAAACTCTATGCGGGATTCATGATTTTGTGACTAGTGTTTGCTAACAATTTCTCAAATGGAAACATGACCTATGTAAATAATGTAGATCTTGATGAGTTCTATCACCTTTGTATTTAAAAGTTTTTCATCTGAGGTCATTTAGTGCCTCATTTGACCAAGTCAAACTTTCAATTTTAAAAAATGACACTTTGACTCTAGTTTTCGAAACTCTAAATGGTTTCAAATATAAAAGTCATCAATACCAAGTTTGTCAAGCTCAACAAGATGTACATTTGTTGTTTCGGTCAACCTCTCATTTGATAAAGTTTTAATGATTCAAATTTTGAATTTTTAAATTTTGACGGCTCCAAACCAGGTTTCGAAACCCTAGATGGTCTCAAATGGAAAAGTCATGAATACCAAGTTTGGTACACTGATCAAGATCTACATTTGTTATATTGGTCGTTTTTGCATTTAAGAAAGTGTTAGGAAAGTTTAGTTCAAAATTGACAAGTCTCTCATATAGTTTCATAAACTCTATGCGGGATTCATGATTTTGTGACTAGTGTTTGCTAACAATTTCTCAAATGGAAACATGACCTATGTAAATAATGTAGATCTTGATGAGTTCTATCACCTTTGTATTTAAAAGTTTTTCATCTGAGGTCATTTAGTGCCTCATTTGACCAAGTCAAACTTTCAATTTTAAAAAATGACACTTTGACTCTAGTTTTCGAAACTCTAAATGGTTTCAAATATAAAAGTCATCAATACCAAGTTTGTCAAGCTCAACAAGATGTACATTTGTTGTTTTGGTCAACCTCTAATTTGATAAAGTTTTAATGATTCAAATTTTGAATTTTTAAATTTTGACGGCTCCAAACCAGGTTTCGAAACCCTAGATGGTCTCAAATGGAAAAGTCATGAATACCAAGTTTGGTACACTGATCAAGATCTACATTTGTTATATTGGTCGTTTTTGCATTTAAGAAAGTGTTAGGAAAGTTTAGTTCAAAATTGACAAGTCTCTCATATAGTTTCATAAACTCTATGCGGGATTCATGATTTTGTGACTAGTGTTTGTAACAATTTCTCAAATGGAAACATGACCTATTTAAATAATGTAGATCTTGATGAGTTCTATCACCTTTGTATTTAAAAGTTTTTCATCTGAGGTCATTTAGTGCCTCATTTGACCAAGTCAAACTTTCAATTTTAAAAAATGACACTTTGACTCTAGTTTTCGAAACTCTAAATGGTTTCAAATATAAAAGTCATCAATACCAAGTTTGTCAAGCTCAACAAGATGTACATTTGTTGTTTTGGTCAACCTCTCATTTGATAAAGTTTTAATGATTCAAATTTTGAATTTTTAAATTTTGTCGGCTCCAAACCAGGTTTCGAAACCCTAGATGGTCTCAAATGGAAAAGTCATGAATACCAAGTTTGGTACACTGATCAAGATCTACATTTGTTATATTGGTCGTTTTTGCATTTAAGAAAGTGTTAGGAAAGTTTAGTTCAAAATTGACAAGTCTCTCATATAGTTTCATAAACTCTATGCGGGATTCATGATTTTGTGACTAGTGTTTGCTAACAATTTCTCAAATGGAAACATGACCTATGTAAATAATGTAGATCTTGATGAGTTCTATCACCTTTGTATTTAAAAGTTTTTCATCTGAGGTCATTTAGTGCCTCATTTGACCAAGTCAAACTTTCAATTTTAAAAAATGACACTTTGACTCTAGTTTTCGAAACTCTAAATGGTTTCAAATATAAAAGTCATCAATACCAAGTTTGTCAAGCTCAACAAGATGTACATTTGTTGTTTCGGTCAACCTCTCATTTGATAAAGTTTTAATGATTCAAATTTTGAATTTTTAAATTTTGACGGCTCCAAACCAGGTTTCGAAACCCTAGATGGTCTCAAATGGAAAAGTCATGAATACCAAGTTTGGTACACTGATCAAGATCTACATTTGTTATATTGGTCGTTTTTGCATTTAAGAAAGTGTTAGGAAAGTTTAGTTCAAAATTGACAAGTCTCTCATATAGTTTCATAAACTCTATGCGGGATTCATGATTTTGTGACTAGTGTTTGCTAACAATTTCTCAAATGGAAACATGACCTATGTAAATAATGTAGATCTTGATGAGTTCTATCACCTTTGTATTTAAAAGTTTTTCATCTGAGGTCATTTAGTGCCTCATTTGACCAAGTCAAACTTTCAATTTTAAAAAATGACACTTTGACTCTAGTTTTCGAAACTCTAAATGGTTTCAAATATAAAAGTCATCAATACCAAGTTTGTCAAGCTCAACAAGATGTACATTTGTTGTTTTGGTCAACCTCTAATTTGATAAAGTTTTAATGATTCAAATTTTGAATTTTTAAATTTTGACGGCTCCAAACCAGGTTTCGAAACCCTAGATGGTCTCAAATGGAAAAGTCATGAATACCAAGTTTGGTACACTGATCAAGATCTACATTTGTTATATTGGTCGTTTTTGCATTTAAGAAAGTGTTAGGAAAGTTTAGTTCAAAATTGACAAGTCTCTCATATAGTTTCATAAACTCTATGCGGGATTCATGATTTTGTGACTAGTGTTTGCTAACAATTTCTCAAATGGAAACATGACCTATGTAAATAATGTAGATCTTGATGAGTTCTATCACCTTTGTATTTAAAAGTTTTTCATCTGAGGTCATTTAGTGCCTCATTTGACCAAGTCAAACTTTCAATTTTAAAAAATGACACTTTGACTCTAGTTTTCGAAACTCTAAATGGTTTCAAATATAAAAGTCATCAATACCAAGTTTGTCAAGCTCAACAAGATGTACATTTGTTGTTTCGGTCAACCTCTCATTTGATAAAGTTTTAATGATTCAAATTTTGAATTTTTAAATTTTGACGGCTCCAAACCAGGTTTCGAAACCCTAGATGGTCTCAAATGGAAAAGTCATGAATACCAAGTTTGGTACACTGATCAAGATCTACATTTGTTATATTGGTCGTTTTTGCATTTAAGAAAGTGTTAGGAAAGTTTAGTTCAAAATTGACAAGTCTCTCATATAGTTTCATAAACTCTATGCGGGATTCATGATTTTGTGACTAGTGTTTGCTAACAATTTCTCAAATGGAAACATGACCTATGTAAATAATGTAGATCTTGATGAGTTCTATCACCTTTGTATTTAAAAGTTTTTCATCTGAGGTCATTTAGTGCCTCATTTGACCAAGTCAAACTTTCAATTTTAAAAAATGACACTTTGACTCTAGTTTTCGAAACTCTAAATGGTTTCAAATATAAAAGTCATCAATACCAAGTTTGTCAAGCTCAACAAGATGTACATTTGTTGTTTTGGTCAACCTCTAATTTGATAAAGTTTTAATGATTCAAATTTTGAATTTTTAAATTTTGACGGCTCCAAACCAGGTTTCGAAACCCTAGATGGTCTCAAATGGAAAAGTCATGAATACCAAGTTTGGTACACTGATCAAGATCTACATTTGTTATATTGGTCGTTTTTGCATTTAAGAAAGTGTTAGGAAAGTTTAGTTCAAAATTGACAAGTCTCTCATATAGTTTCATAAACTCTATGCGGGATTCATGATTTTGTGACTAGTGTTTGCTAACAATTTCTCAAATGGAAACATGACCTATGTAAATAATGTAGATCTTGATGAGTTCTATCACCTTTGTATTTAAAAGTTTTTCATCTGAGGTCATTTAGTGCCTCATTTGACCAAGTCAAACTTTCAATTTTAAAAAATGACACTTTGACTCTAGTTTTCGAAACTCTAAATGGTTTCAAATATAAAAGTCATCAATACCAAGTTTGTCAAGCTCAACAAGATGTACATTTGTTGTTTCGGTCAACCTCTCATTTGATAAAGTTTTAATGATTCAAATTTTGAATTTTTAAATTTTGACGGCTCCAAACCAGGTTTCGAAACCCTAGATGGTCTCAAATGGAAAAGTCATGAATACCAAGTTTGGTACACTGATCAAGATCTACATTTGTTATATTGGTCGTTTTTGCATTTAAGAAAGTGTTAGGAAAGTTTAGTTCAAAATTGACAAGTCTCTCATATAGTTTCATAAACTCTATGCGGGATTCATGATTTTGTGACTAGTGTTTGCTAACAATTTCTCAAATGGAAACATGACCTATGTAAATAATGTAGATCTTGATGAGTTCTATCACCTTTGTATTTAAAAGTTTTTCATCTGAGGTCATTTAGTGCCTCATTTGACCAAGTCAAACTTTCAATTTTAAAAAATGACACTTTGACTCTAGTTTTCGAAACTCTAAATGGTTTCAAATATAAAAGTCATCAATACCAAGTTTGTCAAGCTCAACAAGATGTACATTTGTTGTTTTGGTCAACCTCTAATTTGATAAAGTTTTAATGATTCAAATTTTGAATTTTTAAATTTTGACGGCTCCAAACCAGGTTTCGAAACCCTAGATGGTCTCAAATGGAAAAGTCATGAATACCAAGTTTGGTACACTGATCAAGATCTACATTTGTTATATTGGTCGTTTTTGCATTTAAGAAAGTGTTAGGAAAGTTTAGTTCAAAATTGACAAGTCTCTCATATAGTTTCATAAACTCTATGCGGGATTCATGATTTTGTGACTAGTGTTTGTAACAATTTCTCAAATGGAAACATGACCTATTTAAATAATGTAGATCTTGATGAGTTCTATCACCTTTGTATTTAAAAGTTTTTCATCTGAGGTCAGTTAGTGCCTCATTTGACCAAGTCAAACTTTCAATTTTAAAAAATGACACTTTGACTCTAGTTTTCGAAACTCTAAATGGTTTCAAATATAAAAGTCATCAATACCAAGTTTGTCAAGCTCAACAAGATCTACATTTGTTATTTTGGTCAACCTCTCATTTGATAAAGTTTTAATGATTCAAATTTTGAATTTTTAAATTTTGACGGCTCCAAACCAGGTTTCGAAACCCTAGATGGTCTCAAATGGAAAAGTCATGAATACCAAGTTTGGTACACTGATCAAGATCTACATTTGTTATATTGGTCGTTTTTGCATTTAAGAAAGTGTTAGGAAAGTTTAGTTCAAAATTGACAAGTCTCTCATATAGTTTCATAAACTCTATGCGGGATTCATGATTTTGTGACTAGTGTTTGCTAACAATTTCTCAAATGGAAACATGACCTATGTAAATAATGTAGATCTTGATGAGTTCTATCACCTTTGTATTTAAAAGTTTTTCATCTGAGGTCATTTAGTGCCTCATTTGACCAAGACAAACTTTCAATTTTAAAAAATGACACTTTGACTCTAGTTTTCGAAACTCTAAATGGTTTCAAATATAAAAGTCATCAATACCAAGTTTGTCAAGCTCAACAAGATCTACATTTGTTGTTTCGGTCAACCTCTCATTTGCTAAAGTTTTAATGATTCAAATTTTGAATTTTTAAATTTTGACGGCTCCAAACCAGGTTTCGAAACCCTAGATGGTCTCAAATGGAAAAGTCATGAATACCAAGTTTTCACACACATATATAAACATAGTCTCACACACATACATAAATGTTGTCTCACACACATACATAAATGTAGTCTCTCTCTCACACACACACACACTTATACAAACTAGCTATGCCCCGCCGCAACAACTTTCCCCTTGCCACCTTTTCGTTCCCATGGCAGCACGTCTTTGGGTAGGTTCTTTTCCACAACACTGATCTTCCTACTAAAGTCTGTGAATAGCGGCATCTCTTTGTAGTCATTGTAAGCTTCAGCATCGTCCACGCCATCAACTCCGATAATGTGCTGTTTCCCGGGGACAACCACATGCATTGTCTTCTTCTTCGGAGGGCGGTTACTTAGCGGGTCGGGTATGTATAAAACTTGTGCGACACGAGAAGCGAGCACCCAAGGGTCATCTTGGTAGCCTACATTCTGGAGGTCCACGACTGTCAACCCAATCTCATTGATTTGATGTTGCTTGATCCAGCGACATCGAAATAGGGCCACCTTTAGATCCCTTCCATAGTCAAGCTCCCATATATCTTCAATTATGCCAAAGAATGGGACCTTTCGCCCACGTTCGTCTTCCGCCTCATATCGAACGCCGCTGTTTTGGTTCACACTTTTACAATCCTTTGTGTGGGTATAGTATGTGTACCCATTGATGTCATAAGCATTCCAAGATGTCACTTGTCTCGATGGCCCCCCCGCCATCATACTAACGGTAATAGAATCTTCACTTTCTCCAGGCTGTATGTTCTGGTCCCTCAACCATTCAGTCAGGCGTTGCCTGTGCTGTTTGATGACCCAATCATTTAAACGACCGTTCCTCTCCTCTATAATGCTATGTAAGTGTTCCTCAACGTATGGTTGCATTAGTTTTGTGCCCTGCAAGACATAGTAATGCGCCCGACTAGCTTCTTCGTATTCCTTATCGATGAATGTTTTTCTACCACTTGTGCCCTTCCCAGCCAACCTACCCTTGTGACGAGAATCTGGATTGCCAATCCCTCTCTGTACTTTTAGGTACTCTTGACAACACTCGACGACTTCTTCAGTACTATAACCCTCTATCATGGAGCCCTCTGGGTATGCTCGATTATGCACGTATCGGCTTAGGACTGACATGAACCGCTCGTAGGACCACATTTCATGCAAGTAGCAAGGGCCCAATGCCTCTATCTGATGAACCATATGAATCATGAGATGTTCCATTATATCAAAAAAAGAAGGAGGTAAACACATCTCAAGCTGGTTCTGGGTCTCCACCACGAAATCATGTAGGTCTCTTAGCTCTTCCTTGCGAAACGTCTTTTGTGAGATCTTTGAAAAGAAGTAGCACATGCGGGTGATGGCCATCTTCAGGAACTCTGGTTTTATAACCCTGATGACAATTGGTAGGTACACTGTTAGCATCATATGACAATCGTGAGCCTTGCAGTAGTGAAATGATAGGTCCTTCATCGAAACTAGCTTCTTCGGATTCGCCGAAAACCCAGTTGGGACTTTGATTTCCCTCACGGATGTGAGTAAAGCTCTCCTCTCTTCTATGTCTAGGTTGTAGCAAGCTGCGGGCAGAGTGCATTTTCCATTTTCTTGACGTACCGGGTAAAGCTCTGGCTTTACTTTTAGCTGCTCCATGTCCCTCCGTGCTTTTAGACCATCCTTTGACTTGGCTGTATCCATCAAGGTACCAATGAGACTCTCGAAGACATTCTTCTGCACGTGCATAGCATCAATGGCATGGGGGACCGCCAATTCTGGCCAATAAGGTAGATACCGAAAGAAGATTGATTGTTTCTTAAAAGGTACGCCTTCGATAGGAGGTGTGCTTCTGTCTCTGACCGTTCCATCCGGATTCTTCTTTCCATAGACGATCTGTATGGGTTTCACCATTTTGTACACATATTGTCCATGATGACGTCTCTTCGGAGGGGGTTCATCCTCCGGGATGTCGCCATAGTATCTTAAGTACAATTTGCTGCGGTACTTGTGATCCGTCTTTAAGAAGCGACGATTCCTTAGGTAAACAACCTTCTTGGATGCATCTAGGTACACCCATTTAGTATCATCCAAACATACTAAGCATCCTGTCTTGCCTTTGATCTGTCCAGACATGGCAAACAACGCGGGGTGATCGTTGATAGTAACAAATATTATTGCCCTTAATGTGAAGTACTCCTGTCGGAATGCATCAAACATCGGGGCCCCAACCCTCCATAGTTTATCAAATTCTTCCATCACAGGCTCGAGGAACACGTCTATATCAATGCCTGGTTGTCTAGGGCCAGAAATAAGAACGGTGAGGAAAAGGTACTTTCTCTTCTGACACAAGTACGTTGGGATGTTGTACATGGATAGGATCACTGGCCAAGTGCTGTGGTCGGTCATCCTCTCATTGAAGGGATTCATTCCATCGGTGCTCAAGGCGAATCGTACGTTCCTTGGGTCTGAGCTGAATAACTTGTTGTTCTTATCGAAGTCTTGCCACTGACTACAATCGGCCGGGTGTGCAATCACATCGTCATTGACCTTGCGCTCATCGTCCCACCATGTCATGAGCGCGGCTTGCTTAGGGTTCAAGAAGATACGCCTCAAGCGGTCGGTCACTGGAAGGTACCACATTACCAAGGCAGGAACTTTTCTCTTCTTTGCATCGTTGCCTAATGTATTATCCTCTGGGGGTTGAGATTCTTGTACCACCTTCTTCGCACTCTTCTTATTTCTCTTGTTCCCTATGGAGGCTTCTCCACCATTATAAAGGTCATTGTTCTTGTATCGACTGGCCCCACATCGAGGACATTTGTCCAGATCTTTGAACGTTTCACCACGAAAAAGGATACAATGGTTGGGGCATGCATCGATTTTTTCAACACCCATTGTCAATGGACTTATAACCTTCTTCGCATGGTATGTGTTGGCAGGAACTAAGTTTGGCTGTGGCAGTACCCATGATAGGAGACATAACAGGTCATTGAAACTACAGTCAGACCAGCCGTACTTAGCCTTCAGGATGAGTAGCTCAAGCACAAAACGGAGCAGTGTCCAGTGTGTCGGACAACCCTTCTCAACACCATAGACAGTCTCCTTCGACGCTGTTTTCACCATCTCTAGATTTTCTAGACCTTTCTTCTGCAGTAATACTTCTGGTGCAAAGGTCAAAATCATCTCCTCCAAATTGTCAATGTCGTCTTCATCCCCCTCACGTGCTCCGCCATTAGGAGCGGCACCACCACCATCATTAGCACCTTGTTCATTGCTAAAGTCACCACCTTGTTCATTGCTAAAGTCACCACCTTGTTTATTGCCACCACAGTCATAGAACATGTCTTCCCCATTGTCATATTGGTGCAACAACTTCAGGGTTTCGGCGTCAAGTCCTTGATCATTGTTGTCGTCACCACCAACCATTGTCTCACCATGATGAATCCACACTGTGTAGTCCGGAACAAATCCTCGCATAACCAAGTGTGATTTGATCATACCCACATCTGCAAATGCCATACGATTCTTGCAATCTTTGCATGGACAAATGATTGTGTCCCTATTATATGTCAACGTTGATGCATGCTTCTGTGCGGCTTCAATAAATTTGTCCACCTCACCACAGAAACCTTCATCGATCCTTGACCAACCATACATCCAAGAGTTCCTGTACTCCATCTTTTAAAAACAAAACAACAACAACAAAATACATGAAACGAATCAAATTAATACATGAAACATACATGAAACTAGGGTAATCTCCACTAAAATCAAGCAAGAGCGACTAAATAAAAGATGTTAGCTCATTTCTCTAACTAATGTACACTAATAACTTCAAAACTTGGGTTTAATTAGCTTTATACAAAGCTCATTTCTCTATGCAAAGCTCTAATTTACTCACTAACAAACCATTAAAACTTGAATTAAAGGCTTGGAATAGCATTTTATTACCTTATACAATTATTAGCAACAATTTTTAGTAATAATTTTTAGCAACAATTAATAGAAACAATTATTAGCAACAAGTTTTAGCAATAATTATAGCAACAATTGTTTATTTGAAAATTACTAGCAACAAATTTTTTTGACAATTATTAGCAACAATGTATACTAGATGATTAAAATATAAAATTTCATGAACAACAATTAGCAACAATTAGCAACAATTATTATTTTACCAACAACCTTTCATGCCAACCCCATTCCAATTTCATGAAACACAAATTACAAAATAAAAAAGGAAACCCTAGATCTAAAACAAGCTTCTCCATATATGCATGAAACTAGTGTGCAATCTCCACTAAAATCAAGCAAGATCGACTAATTGAGGGTGCAAGCTCATCTCTCTAACGAATCTAAACTAATAGCTTGAAAACTATGCTCTAATTTGCTCCACACAAAGCTCAAGCACCATGGAAGAGAGAGAAAATAAAACTCCAATTTGCATGAAAACCAACCATTAAAACTTCAATTAAAGGGTTGTAATAGCATTTTCTTACCTTCTACAAGTTTCCCACCAAAGGAATTGAGCTGAAAACCTCCCCCCTTAGTAGAGCATTTTTTTGGGAGGAGCCCAAGGCCTCCCAACCTTTTTTTGCGAGATGGAGTGTGTGGCTCGAGGAGGAAGAAGGTGGATGCAGCCACTTATACAGCCGTCATTTGTAAGGGCGGTTCAATCACCAGCCCCCTTTACAAATTGATTTGTAAGGGCGGTTGGTGATTGAACCGCCCTTACAAATCGATTTGTAAGGGCGGTTGGTGATCCAACCGCCCTTAAAAATCATACCATTTGTAAGGGCGGTTGATATCACCAACCGTCCTTATTGAGGCATTTGTAAGGGCGGTTGAATTACTGGGCCCCGATCAGCCCACTGTAAGGGGGGTTCGTGATTGAACCGCCCCTACAGTAAAATAGGGCTGGCTCTTACAAATCATTTTTCACGTAGTGATAGTCTCCCTGTATGGACCTTAGAGCAGTGGGCGTGAGTAACAGATGGATGAGAAAGTGACGAACCAAGAGCGATAGAGATGAGGTATAGAAGGACAGATGAGAGAGTGTGACAGACTGAGGGACGGGAGGGTGCAATTTTTTCGTAAGGCTAAATATTTAGTAATATAAATATTTTTGTTTTTATTAACTAGATTAAAAATTAAGATAATTTGACTTAGAACAACTGTCATGAAAATTAGGTCCATTTGATTGCCTAGCTGCAGGATCAAAACTACTCTAATAAAATCCCAAGAAGTTAGAATTTAGTAGAGAATTTGGTCCCAAGTCTGAATGGATACGAAACAACACCATTCCAACACCTTTGTGTAGGAGAGGGCTACTGGATTATGGATGGGGTGGCATTGACTCATGCATCTGAAGTTATGCCTGAACTACACTGTCAAAATAATCCCTCATGAGGCTATACGTAACAATTCCCAACTTTATACTAAGAAAGAAGGTTTGAACCAGGGGTATATGTGAATTAATCGATGGAACATAATATAAACATAAACACAACAAGAACATATATCAAACCCACCTTCAGTATGAGAAATACATTGCATCTTTTTCATTGTGACAAAATGGTTAATTATCAGTTAAGAATCAAGACAGATAAATAGACAGCCTTGCTCATACAATAGATGGTTCTAGGTTTGTCAGCATTTCAAATAAAAGAAGATTCACAGTAGCACAACTTTACAAGTAAGAAATTCCAGAGTCAAGTTACCTGAGTGCCATTCATCAATGGGATTAAACCTCCCCTATGATGAGGTGTCTCCTATTTCCCGTTTCTCCCTCCATTGCCTCTCAGCAAGATCAAGGACAGAGAATTCATGGTCACATTTCTGATTTCTAGTTTCCTGCCCTCTTACTGCACATGATACTTGCCAGATCTTGTATTGGGCAGGACGTGCTCCGGCGCATCATATCAGTGAGCATCAGAAGATCATCTCGCAAGCCAAGCCTGAGCAACCTGACAAGTAGCCTGGTAAGGAGGGATACCCTCATCTACCAACCTCAAAAAGTAGCTGCAGGCCTCCTCTGCTGTACCCTTGTTGCAAGGTAGCCCATGGATCATAACAGCGTAAGTAGCTGCTCCTGGGTGGAAACCACGTTTTTCCATCCCATCCCAAACCTCAACTGCCCCATCAACCCTTCCTATGGCGATGAACATTTCCAGAATCATGTTGTAAGAGTGCTGATTAGGCAAACATGAGCCGTCATCCATCCTTGAAATAAGCCGTAACGCGCTTTGTTCACCTCTTTCAGCTTACAACGTGTAAGCAGAGTGCTGTAGCTACAGACATCAGGCATTCAGGCTTCTTCCCATGGGTTGCCATCACTCAGTCTAGCAACTCAGGCAAAGAATGTTACTGCTACTAAAAAATCTTTCACTGTACCCATAGAAATCATTCTCATCAGCGCCCTGTTAAGGAAACACTCAGCTGTGTAAATTGGGAGCCTTCTCTGCTCCAATCTGTAAGATGCTCTTAACTTAATGAAGTCTGTGTTTATCAGAAAAAAAGAGCCACGGATCGTAGGCGGGGCCAGGCGGGTCCGTAGATTCAGCTGTCCGGCCAAGGTGGAGCAAAGGCAGTCTATAACATCTCAGCTGTCCTCCAATGCCACTCATCGTTCCTATAAAATTGTCATATTGGACAGTTGAGTATTTTTTCCCCTTACTCCTAACAGTTCAGTAGTGAACCTCGTTGAAGTTCCTGTCTTCTGGCAGTGATGGATATTTAGTGAACCACCTGAACAATATTTGGATTCAAATACCTTACGACCGAGATGTTCTCTCAAGGAATATAAATACGTAGCACATATTGTTTTCGCAAAAAAAGTAAATAAAGCATGTTATTAAACTATCTTTAAATTTGTCTTAAAAAAATCTAGACAGAAGTCGGCCTCGTTGCAATAGTTTGTTTCCCCCCTCCTTTCTTCAAATGCTATCTTTCTAAGTTGTGGAGTCACAGGAACACTGATTTCTAAATATGAAATATGCCTTGCAATCATGCTTTCTCGAGAAATTATAAAAATCCATAACAACAACATGTTCAGAAAAAATACTTTTTACTCCTAGAAAGATACACCTGTTTGGAGCCATTAGTTGCTAACAGTTAGCTAGTTAATAGGTCACAACTAATTTTAGCTGCTATTAATTAGCTAGTTTGATCTAACGAGTGAAATAGTTGTTAGTTGGATATTAGCTAACAATTAGCTAAACTAATAACTAGACATGTTTGGATCTAAGGAGCTATTTATTAGCACCTAACCAGGGGCGGACCCAGGATTAGCCAAAGACTAGGGTCATTACATAGACATCAGTGTTAATTGTGCTTAGATATATAAGAGGAATAGTAATTTTCCATTGTGATTAAGGGTTAAGACTAGGGCCATGGCCCCAGTGGCCCTAGTGCTAGGTCCGCCACTGCACCTAACTATTAGCTCTTGGATCCAAACGAGGCCTTAAACTAGTCACATAGCCACACATCAACCAAACATCGTTAGGCTCTGAAATTGTAGGGTTCAGCAGGCGGAGCCCTTGGCTAGGGACTAGTTTGTAACAACTTCACACTTGAGGAAGACAGGTACTCTGTTTGGTAGAGCTCCATCCGATTTTAGTTCTCTATAGAAGCTGATTCTTTAAGAGAAGTGATTCTATGGCTGAAAATGATTCTATTTTATTATTTAGCATAAACTTTCAAAATCACGATGGGGAATCACTTTACATAATTAGGAGAAACTACTTTTTTTCAGCTCTCAACCTCTTAGTTTATTTCAGAGAACCACTTCACTGAATCAGCATAGAATTACTTCTCTCTAAAAAAACTTTTTGGCATTAGAGAATCAGCTCTAGGAGCTCTGCGAGGGCCTTAGGCCTTCCACATCGTAGTCTTGCTTCAATTCAAGAGAGAGAGTATAAGTGTCACTTTTCACACTGCAGCTATCGGTGCCGAATCTAGAAATTTGAGGAGCAGTGCAAGTTGAGGAAACGGTGCCTGCTCTGCAACGATTAATATTTTATTCACTACAAGATGCTTTTCTCATCTGGTGATGTAACCAGGCCAGTTAAAGTATGCCATTTTTTATTACCTATGGGGCCTGCTAAGATGAGCTGAAACTACACACTGCACTCGGAAACTCAGCAAAGCATCACTATGAGCTAGCGGGCGTAAACAGTACCAGGTACCACTCACATTGTGGGTGGCCTAACTAAGTTTCAATATGATGACTTGGATAAATTTTGATCATGATCTGATATGAAATAGTGCCAAAACAAGCACCATTGTACACATCGGTTCAGTTGATCTAAGGCACCGGACCATATGATAGCGCAAGAAGGATAGATAAAAAGATGCCATAGGAGAACTCGCCAATTTGTCAAGTGAGTTTCATCAAAAAAAAATTGTCAAGTGAGGAACAGTAGCTTAGCCAAACTGAGTGTCTCGATGAACAGGGTCACCTTATCGTCCGATGAAGATCGGTAACTTGGCCAAGCCAAAGGTTTCGATGAACAGGGTCATCGTATTGTGTGTCGGCTAAAAGAGGAGACAACCTATCTGCCTATCATTCGGTGAAGAACAAAGACTTGCCCAAGTAGAGGGCCTCATAGTATCACAAAATTGATTTTAGGACTCCTTTTCATTTAGAGATGCAGTTCCAAACCATCAATGTCTGAAAAACGTTGATGTATATTGTATATATAAGGCCCGTCTCTAAAAATGTTTTTTAGAGATGGGCCATGTAACAACATTGGATGTGTAAATATGGTCAAAGGAACATATAGCCGTGACTAACCCTAGAAAACTACCTCTCTCACCTTCTCTCTCCAAACCTGCACATCTCTATTCCACCCCTCCTCTCTTCGGCAATGGTGAAGGAAGAACCGAATCTGATGAAGATACCTCTCCACCACACTCCCCCAAACTCACTTCTCTCTCTCTAGTCCCCGACTATCCCAAATCACTCAATTGCTCAAACTCTACTGATGCCACCTAGTGCATCTCTCAGTCACCACTCCATTGCTCATCAATCTCCGCCCCACTGTGTAACACCCCGGGTGTTATAGTTGCTAATTAATCTGCCATGTCATCATAATGCATCGCAAAGCATCCATGATTAGGTCAACCTTGTTATGCATTAACTAAAACGAGCTTACTTATCTAGATTGGATGTGCTTTTCAGTGGTGTGATCCGAACCGAAAACCCTAATTTCGAATGCCACCGCAAATACTTAGTCCATGCCCTGCGTAATTTGAGGTGTGTGACTGTGTTGCACACTAGTGTCAAGTGTAGGGTATGAGCTTGTAACACCCCAGGTGTTTTTCACTCATTAAGTAGTATGGTTTGAGCTCAAACATGATAGATTAAGTGGAGATAATGATGTCAAGGTCAACCTATGGCAGGAGCCCCAACTTAAACTTGGATGTTGCACCATTGCTTTACATATAATCCATTTTCAAGATATATGCTTGGGTGGTGTTATTGCAATATCTTCATGTGTCTCACCTTAGTACCTATCTATATTGGTCACTGGAAAAGTTTCATGACGTTTGGAATCAAAAAGTCACATGAAATGATAAGTTATATCCTTGTTGGAATGACTTTACTAAGTGCTGGAATTGCATTATTAAGTGGATGGAAATATAGGTCATCGACCAAACCTTGCAACCTTACCCAAAAGACTCTAGATGGACTCTACAACAAAAGTCGTGAAAGGTTCGTGTTGAGCAAATGCCCAGAAAATGCTCCAATGGATCAAAACGGACAATTCAAGCTTTATCGCGATACTACTTTGGTCAGAGTAGAAATGTAGGTTCTATACCAGTTATGATGTTGGACCTTAAATGAAAGTTGTAGTTCATATTATGGAGAAGAAACTTTGTTTAATGGTCAAGAGCTAGTTTGGTCTCTAACCTAGTCAAATAGAGGCTCAAAGATTGGATTAGCTGCTGTTTTTCAGCCTTGGAAAATATTCTAAGTCATGGAAGATTTGGACTGACATTGACAGGTGGGCACATTGCGTTCTCAAAATTTTGTTAAACAACTGGAGTTGGACTCTTTATAAAAGTTGGAGTGTTTAGAGTGGAGAAGAGCTCAGAGAAGTTTGAATGGATTTGGAGCTCATTTGGACCTTCAAAATTAATTCCCAAAATTGCTAGTTTCATCATACTCATGGACTTGGACCAGCAAGGACAAGACGGTTGGCACGTCGCGTTCTCGTGTTTTTGCTAAGCAACTCCAGTTGAGCCAAATACAAAAGTTAGATAATGTGGAGAAGAGCATGCAAAAGGATGACTCCAGTTTGACTTTATTTGGACCATCAATTTGGATGATTATTAATCTCTGCCAACACGCTGACACAGCCATCTTCGGAGACGGTTAACCACTAATTGGTGGCTCTAATGACCTTAGCCCCTTAACAGAAGTTGTAGAGCATCATGTGGGCTGCCAACTTTGTTTTGGGCCCATTCTCTGATTCGGCCCGGAGCTGGCCCAGGAACGCGTCCCACCTTGCCCGTTCGCTGCCCGCCAGGTGTTCGACGTCAGGGCCACGCGTTCTCCATGTGCCGGCCGTGCCCCCACCGTCGCTGCCACTTGGTCGCGTCCTGGCTTCTCTAAGAATGGACGCCCGAGCACTCTGCCTTCCCCACTCACTCTTCCTTGCTCTTGCCGCGCTCTCCCTCGCCCTGCTGCTGCGCCGCTGCTCGCCATCGCCATAGCCGACAGCTCAAGCTCCCACCTCCACGTGGTCTCACCGCTCTAGTGCCCCTCCGCCCTAGATGGCTGCGCCCGGGTCTTCCTCGCCCCACGCCGCTCCTCCCGCGCCTCCCTCACTGCTGCACCGTTGTCTGTAACGCGCCGCCGTCGTAGCGCTGGCCGTCCGGCCGCCGGCCACCGTGGCCAGGCCGTTGTGGGCCGCCATAGTTTGCGTAGGAGGCACCCACGGGTGCGCCTCGATGTCGCGGTCCTCGCTGGCCCCCTCCTCGCCGCCGGCGGGCCCCCAATCGGCCGGCTCCTCCATGACCGTGCGACTCTGTTTTGGAAGCAAGGGAAGGACGTCGCGCATGAATTCGACAAAAGGGAGGGATCTTTCTGTGAAGCCGCAGACTCATTTGAATAGTGCAAGAAGGACTTGTTCGCTCGGTTTGATTAAAGTTTCTTCCAGGGGTCCCGTTGTAAAGTGTTTATCCTTTCTGGTTTAATAATTTTCTTTTGCAGAAAAATGACTAAAACTTTGGAAATTCATAGTAAATTGTAGAAAAATCGTAAAATAGCAAATGGGGACTTTTTGGAATCCTTGTGAAATTCTCTATGCAGTAGATCTATAATATGGCATGTTTTAGTTTAAAGTTTTCTCTGTAAAAATAGATTTGTGCAGCTAGGTTTTTAATGCTAGATGTATTTGTCATTTTCATAACTGTAGATCTAAGACTCCAAATGAAGTGAAATTTTTGTGGCATGCTACTCATGTGATGTTTGATGTGTGGTAAAAATTTCATGAATTTTGGTTGCAATTTGAGTGAGTTATTAGTGTATCTTGCTCTCACATGAATTCTTGTAATAGCAATTTGTCTTTTTCATAGAGGTTGATATACATGTCCAAATGGCTTGAAATTTGTACAGTAGACTATTGGGTGTATGTAAGAGCTACTGTAATTTTTATAGATTTTATTATGGACTTTTGATATATGTTTATTATTTCACCTTGCTATTCAAATAAATTAAGAAATGCATTAAAAGAAATTATTTAATGATGAACACTATGCTTTTTGGTGATCATTTAACATGCACTTTATGATGGTTACATTGGTTGTGGCTAAATGTATGTTTGGAATGTAAGTTAATATTTATTCTTGCAATTGATGCTTTCCTGGACAGTTTCTGGGACTTTGGTAATTGCACCATGAAAATGATGTTTGATGAGAAATATGCTTATATCAAAGTTGTATATAACTCATTAATCTAACTTGTGTTAAATTTTGGTAACATTTGGCCTTATAGTTTGTGAGTAATGACTGTTCCAAGTTGGGTTCTAGAAATAGTTGTTCTCTGGAATCTCTGGACCAGATTCTGTAATTATGCATATTTGACTTGGTTAACTTGAGAATCATGCTAAGATGATTAAATATGAACTATAGACAATTTCATAAGCTTTCCAGAATGTCTTGTTGCATGGCTATTGGATTTGTATAACTCCAGTTATGATCCGAACATGTATATGTTGTTTGCAGTCCAGAAATTGTCAGATGCTAGTTATGGTTGTTTACTCCATGTGTTGCTAAGTGTGGCTTATACCCTTGATGATGGTCAAGTTAAGATACTTGTGATCTTGTCAAACTTGTGTTATGCTTGATGTGCTTGCCCTCTTTAATTGGTTGTGTGATGTTAGTTAATTAGCTTTTGGTGTCTATGTCTTAATCGTGTGTTTACATGAATGATTATGTGATGCATCTTGTGTTACCATTCATCATATTCATACACATGCATCTTGCATCTCATCTAGGTACGCTAGATGCACCACGTGAAGGATGAGACGTTGAAGCCAAACCTGAAGACGGTGTTTGGTGGACCTATCCCGAAGATGGAAGGACTAAACAAATGTCGGGATGGGAGATGCTCGCCAAGCGAGTGTCATCTGTCAATCATTAACCTAGTGTTAGATCCCAGGCAAGCCCCGGAGCATTCTAAGCCTCCTACTTTACAAAAGCAATTGAGTATATATATGTTATATATGTATTGTTGCATTAAGTTATAGGAGTTGATTGAAAACACTTGTTGCATATATATCCTTTCCTTGTCCCGGAAATATGCCTGGAATCCTATTTTGGTTCAGGATTGAAAATATTGCTTAGCCCTGCTTAGACCGGTAGCGATCGGTGATTTCCTGTCACCGGCAATTATAGGTGGTTACTGGAATACTTTAGCTATGGAATGGATGATATCCTGGAAATAACTAAGTGTTGATGGATAACTGGAGACCGGGCGGAATAAGTATTGGGCAACCAGACAGGGTTCTGGGGTGCTTGTAGTTTCCGCCTGTGTCGATTAAGGACCGACCGTTGTTGGGCCTCGAGTCATGTTGAACGCATGCCTCACATTTAGCTGGCCGAATAAGGTACCTTTCGACCGCGAAGCTGGGAGATTATTCGGGCCGAGTGGATTGCCCGCAACGCACTGTACCAGAGTAGTAGTGGCAGGAAACGGGGGCGCGATGATAAGGCCAAAGAGCAGTCGGGCGGCCCCCGGGTACATGTGGTTCCTGGCAAACTCGCGACTTTACTTGAATAGTTGACTCGGTGACCAATACCTCACTTTAGCGGGTGAGTGAGGTTTGTGTGAGGAATAAATTACCAGCTAGTTAATAATCGATTCGAATCGCCATCGTTCACTAGATAGTGAACACTTGACTCGAGTTACGGCATCGTAGTAATGATGATGGAACACGGATGGTTATGTGGATAATGTAGGAAATGCTAAACCTGAGATGGTAACCTTTGATGTTAATGGTTAATCAAGTGATTGCTTTAGCATAGGTGCTTACCTAGATTGAATAGGTTATAACAAAGATGATGCAAAAGGACTTAAATTAGTTTATTCATGATAACTTATGCTTTTCGCAAATGAGTCAAGCTAGCCCACTGAAAGAAAGCCTTGCATACTCCTTGGTGTCATATTATTTCTGGTTTATGACGGGTAAGTCTAGCTGAGTACCTTCTCGTACTCAGGGTTTATTCCCACTTGTTGCAGGTTGTGATGTATCATGGCTACTGCAAGATTTGGTTGGCTCCTGCTGTAATGGCGGAGTGTGATCATGGGCATGATCCGTCTGAGCTATCTTATCTCTCATGCTTTTGTTGGAAATTGACCTTGGTACTAGCATGTATTTGAATTAAGGTGATATCAGTTTCAAACTACTTTGCTTCCGCTACTTTTGAACTTGAGTTGTAATAACTCTACTGAACTCCGATATATGTTGAATTACTTATAAAATGGATGTAACATATGACCTGTTATGTTGGACCACTACGATCTTGGCTTGTATGTTGGTTGGTTTGAAATCCCTCGTGATTTTATTGGACTACCGGAGTTATAGGAGCTTAAGTACGGGAATTTAATTGCTTCGGCAATTGTTTTGTACTTTTGTTCTTATAATTTGGGCGGTTCCATGATAGAGCTCAAGTACAACACATAAAATGAAGCTCCAAGTTTGAGTTTGGATTGGAATCCAAAAACTTGTCACGGGTTTCTGATTCGAATTTAAATTCAAATTTGGGGAAATGTTAAAAGAGTTTCAAAAGCTAAAATTGGTCAACCAAGAGTGGCATTTGGTCAACCATGTCATGCTGGTCCAAATGATGCCCTTGGATGATGGTTTGATCATTAAGTACTCACTAATTAAGGTAGCAACAAATTTCAATTGAAAATTTCCCCGAAAACCCTAAATTTCAAAACCCTATTTTACCCCTTTTGAAATAATTCAAAATCTAAGAAAAATTTGGGAAAAAGTTCAAAACCAAGTTTGTAGAAATTTTCAAGGGCTACAACTTTGGTGTTTTGAGTTTTCAAAGTTTTAGTGTAAAATGTGGAGCAATTTTGAAAATAAACAAATTTCAAATTTGACCCCTTTTTGTCCCCAAACTTAAATTTCAAAATGGAGGCAGAATTTGAAAATGTTTTGAATAGCAAAGTTGTAGGCCTTGGCTAGATGTACAACTTTAGTGTTTGGAGTTTTTGAAGTTTCAATATAAAATCCAAAGTAATTTCTAAATTACCAAATTTACAAAAAGTGTCCCCTTTTGAATTTAAACTCAAATTTCAAAATCCAGTTAGAATTTGAAAAAGTGTTTAATACAAAACTTGTAGAGCTTGAAATTCTGAAGATTTTATATCTTGGGAATTTTTCAAGTTGTTACATGAATTTTAGAGTAATTTGAAAAATACAGTTTGATTTGAAACAGTTTTGGGGGGAGCTACAGTGTCCGGCGAATCAACGCCTGGCAGCGCGCGGCATGGGCGCCGGCGAGCCGCCGACGTCGCGCTGGCTGCTTCCACGGCCTTCCAGCCTGCCACCGCGACCACAGGGATCGCCTCGCGCTCTCCAGCCGCTTCTTTAGCTTCACAGCTCTATAAAAAGCCCCTCACCACCACTGTCGCCGTTCGGTTTCGCCATTACCGCCACCACCGTCCTCCTTTCACCGGCAAAATTCACCCTTCCTGCTCCACGCAGACCTCTCCATCTTGCCAATAGCTCCGCCATCACCTTGCGAACTATTTGCGCCTCTTGGTGTAGACGCTACCGCTCAGGATCGCCGGGGAGCTGTCGTCTTCCACCTCGGGTCACCGTCGTCCCGGGTGAGCTCCGCCACCGTGGCCAGCTGCCTCCCGTGCCTTTTCGCTTCAACCGATCACGGCTTTGTGATCGTGGTACGCCCCTGGTGCTCCCTGGCCAGTCAATTTGATCTTTACATCCTTGTTTTGACGGGTCGTCGGCCACCGTAGTTGCCGTGCCGCCATCATCGTCGGTAGTGGGTCACCGGAGCTCGAGCCGAGCTGCAAGATAGTGAAATGGATTCGTGGGAAGGTGCAGATGGTTTTGGTCGGGTCAATTAGTCGACCGATGTTTTGACCGCCGGCCGGCCACCGCGCGGGCATGAGTGAGCGCGCGGGAGAGAGCGGGAGAGCGAAGGAGAGGGATGACAGCTGGGGTCCGGTTGTCAGCGAGAGAAGGAGAGGGAGAGCGCCTCGCGCGAGCGGGCCGCGGTGCTGGGCCGCGTGCGCGGTGCTGGGCCGAGCGCAGGCGGGCGCGAGCGAGCGCGGGCGCGGACGCGAGCAGGCCGCTCGGTTGGGCCGAGCCAGAGTGAGCGGGGGAGTCGGCCCGAGTGGAATTTTGTTTTTCTTTTTTCAAAAAGGTGAATAGTGCTGATATTTGTTTATTTCACTAAAAATTGTGTAGAGCTCCAAAAATCATGAAAAATTTGGTGTAAGCTTTTCAAGGTGTAAACTACCTAGGAAAAATATTACGTGCTAAATTTGATTACTTTGTGCAGGATATTTAATTAGTTCCATTAAAGATTAAATGCAACTTCCATGAATTTTAATAATTAAATTATTAATCCAAAAATTATGAAATTTATTATGACACTGTTTTAGGTCATGATTAATCCCTAGAAAAAGTTTAAGCTTGTTTATATGAAGTATGATCAACTATTAATTATGCCCTAATTAATTAAATGTTAAATAAATGTTAAATTGATAACTTTAAGTGTGTGTGCCCTTTTGATTGAGTGATGTCCTTAGGTCACTAATCTTTGGTGATCTTTGGCACCTTAATTTCATGTTTGAGCTCATTAGTAACTTACTTGGTAATAAAAGCTAGTATCGCTGGAGTTATCGCTATTAGTTAGTAGGGTTACTGTTTTGCGACCGTACCGCGAAGGAAAGTTGTACTCAAGTCATAAATCATGGCATATCATCATCAAGCATCGTGTTTATCATCGAGCATCATGTTGAAGCATATTATATACTCGTGTAGTTCCCGCTTTCGAAGAAGTTGAAGTTGCCGAGCAAGCCTTCGGAGAAGAGTTGTCGTCGGTGGGTTCCGGACCAGAAGTCGGAGTCTTTGAGTCCGAGTCAGTCGTCTCATCAGAGCAAGGCAAGCCCCGGTGCATTTAAACCCTACCTTGATATTTACAAATCTTTATTATTTTATACTATAGTTTACTGCATTAAGTAATTAGGAGTTGAGTGATAACCTAATTGATGCATTATCATCCTTGATTATTGCTATATCACCCTTGATACCTGTTTTACAGAAAATACGTAGTATGCTTCGCTATGCTTATAAGTTAAGCTTTTTAAATGAATGTTTACTTAGCCATGACGGCATACTTAATGAATATTGAATATGAGAATGAACTTGTAAGATCGGGCGGGTGGTTTGGCCACTGCTAACTTACATTGGGAGAGGAGTCTCAATGTATTGTTTCCGCCTTATCAGTTAAGGATCGTACGTTGTTGGCCCTCGCATCATGGAGTTTTTATTAGTACTAGCCATGTACCCATGTCGGGTAAAGCCTTACTTCGGCGAGTCCATTACGAGAATGTCTAACCTCGCACTGGGAGTGGAGAGATGGCGAGAGTAGCGTGTACCCTCGGGGCTAGAATCGGGCCGGGTTCGAGGAGTACTGTGCTCTTGGGTAGCGATGGACACGTTCTAGTTTTGGGTTATTCGGGTAAGAGTTGATATATGCTAGATTCGGTTCTACATATGTCGTGTGGTTAGCAATCCCCAGCTGGGTAAATGAAGCGGTTCGAATCGTCGTTACTCCACGAGAAAGGAGTCTTGGCCTTGCACCAACATCGTAGTTAAGAACTGGAATTGAAAGAAAAAATGGGAAAGGTCTCAATGATAATTACTTTGATCAAGATTAGGATCACCTAGAATTTGTTAATGAACCATCAATGGTAAAAGTAAAACATTGAAAGTAAGGACTCACTTTAGTAAGCTTTTCTGCAAAAGAAAATTTTGATTCTTGAATACCCGTACCTTGATTCCCTAAAGCTAGCATGCCCTTGGAGTCTGTTCCTTAGTCGGGTAAGTCTTGTTGAGTACTCTCGTACTCAGGGTTTGTTGAACCTCTTGTTGCAGGTGCGGTTCATGAACAAGTCTGCTTTGAGCCTTGTTGCATGACCGTTGTGGCTGAAGAAAGTGACGACGAGTAGACTGTGTGGCCTCTGGGCAAGGCATCTCGCTTGTGTGATGTAATAAAGTTACTACTGATACTTCCCTACTATCGGTTTGTAATAATATTACATAAGGTTTGAGGTTTGGAAATTGGTTTGTAAACTTAAGTTATTGTAAGACTTCCGCTACTTTACTCTGTTGAATATTTTGAATAAACTGTTGTAATATTGCAATACTCCTGTGATTGGATCCTGTTCGAAGGAAAGAATGCCTTTTAAGTTATGAGGAACATAAGTACGGCTGTCAGAGGTCATTATGACGATGACGGGTACATGTGGGCCATCATAATTAGGAGGTTCTGTGACAGCTGGTATCAGAGCATAATTACTGGAGTTATTGTAGTATTACTTTGCAAAACTTCAAAATGATTTGGATTGAACAAAATTAATATGGATATTTTGGTCCAAATTGCTTTTGGCTTATCCCAATCTATTTTCTATAGTTTCCTTAGATCATATTTGAAAGCTTCGTAGTGAAGTATCATGTTATAGTGCCCTATGTTACAAATGTTATTGCATGTGTTACTTAAACCTTTCTGTTAGACCGTAAGTACGATGCATGCATCATGTTTAATTAACCTGCTTAAGTTACCTTCCCTTTTAAAGTGGTTTGGGTTAAGTAAGGTTCAATTCTATTCATGCTAACCTTCAGATCGCTCCCATCTGTTCTCATCGTTCTAATTCTGTCTTGCTTTAGGATGGCACGTGTGAAAACGACTCCTCGCAAGAAAAGTGGTCCTCAAGGAGTGCCACATCATCAGTTGGCCACCAGAGGTGATGGAGCAAGCAGTAGCCGCAATCCGAACCCGGATTCACAATCAGAGGTTGCAAGGCTTACGTCAGAGGTAGAGCAACTGAAGCGCAACATGCGTTTTTGGAAGTAGTTCCAGAATGAGTCTCTAGAAAAGGAGACAAAAGCCAGGGCTCGTGTTCGAGAGTTGGAACTTTATGTGACACACCTGGAGCAGTACAACACAATTCTGCATGAGGAAGTCCATAGGCTACATGATCTGATGAATCCCAATCATCAGCCCCAGGCAGTAGAAGGTGATGTCAGTGCCGTGGTTGTTCCTGGTGGAGAGGACAATGAGGAAGAGGATCCAGAAGAAAATGAACCCATGATGGAAAGTGGGGATGATGCAAGTCATGTCACTGGTACAAGTGCTCTAGAGAATGAGGATGGAGTGATCGTGATCAACAATGATGATGAGGAGTGAAGTGTCGACATGGATGGTTATGTAATATAGTAGTCTTTCCTGTTTTCTAAGAACCTTAGTGGGTAGTTTCTTGCTTGCGAGCAAGTTTGTAATGAAATAATGTAAGATAAGTTTGATGTGTGTACTAGTACTGTACTAACTGCTTTTTAATTCAATAAAGCGATGTAAATAAACATGGTTTGTGTACAACAGATGGATGGTACTGGAACTTCTTAGGATGGAGACAATGCTCCTAATCCCCCACCATTCCCACCTACTTTGGCAGACGCTATTGCCGCACTGGTTAATGCCACTACCCTATTGGCTCAGAATCAGAATGGAAACCAGGGTCGTCGAGGCCGTAATAATGGAGGAGAAACCACCTATGTGGATTTCACCGATACCCGTCCACCAGTGTTTTCAAAGGCAGATTAGCCGCTAGAGGCGGATGACTGGCTCCGAACAATGAGCAAAAGTTTGAACTTCTTCAGTGCACGGAGTACTAGAAACCCGTGTTTGCAGCACAGCAACTCAGAGGTGCCGCAGGGGCGTGGTGGGCGAATCTGGTCGCCGCACAGCCTGCTGGCCACCGTGTCACTTGGCAAGAGTTTCGGGATGTTTTCAGAGCACACTACATCCCAGATGGTGTCATGGCCATGAAGTTAGAAGAGTTTCTCTCTCTGAAACAGGGGAACCAGATAGTTCTACAGTATGTGGGCAAATTCAATCATCTGTCCCAGTATGCAGCTTAGTATGTGAACACCGATGCAAAGAAGAAGAGTTGTTTCATGAGGGGCTTGAGTACTAAGATCTAGGAAGCATTGGTCACATGCTATAATGCCATGTATCATGAAATAGTCAATGTTGCTATTGCATCAGAAGAGAAGTCCCGCCTTCACAAAGAATCGAAGAAAAAGAAGCAAGTGTTGTATAGCCCGTCTGGCGGCATTAAGAAGCGCCAGAAGTTTATTTACCACCCTCAGAATCATTTCCGCCCAACTTATCATCCACCGTAATACCAAGCTCGGCCGCAGACATTTATTCATCCTGCCGCAACCCAGCAATTTCCACAGCAGCTGAATGCCCTTGGTATTCGAAATCAGAGTCTAATAACCCATAACTTTCCCTGCTACAATTATGGAAAGCCAGGCCACTTCTCCAAAGACTGCCCGTATCCAAGGCAGTATAATCCCAATTATCCAAGAGCTCCCGTGCCGCAACAGCAGCAGCCTCAGAGCAAGAATAACAATCTGAATGTCCAGAAGGGAAAGGGTGAGAAGAAGAAGACAGGACGTGTATTCTACACTCAAGCAAGTGCAATTCCAGAGGGAGAACCTCTAATGATGGGTATGTTCCCTGTTGCTAATCATCCAGCAGTATTGTTATTTGATTCAGGTGCATCGCATATGTAACACCCTAAAAATTTGAAAAGAAGAAAAATAGGAAAAATATGATTTTTGTATATTTTGTGTGAGCATGCAAATTTAGGATAATAATAATTTTTATAAATTTAAAATCAAGTATAAGGATAGGAACATGGTTGTGCATTCATGTTGCTGCATTTGGAATTTTGTAATGATTGGTTTAAATCAAATTCGAATTTGGATTTAAAAATCTTTTGAAAAATGGATTTGGAAATAGGAAAAGAAAAAAAGAAAAGGGATTATTACTGCTCGGGCCGTTTTCTTCTAACCGCAGCCCAACTTCCGGCCTGCTTCAGCGGCCCATCTTCCCCTCTCCTTTTCCCGCGGCCGCATCCGCCCTACTGGGCCGAGCCGCTGACGAGCCCAGGCGCGGCCTGCTAAGCCCAACCGCGCACGCGCGCTGCTTCTTCACCGAGCCGCTGACGAGCCGGGCCCGCCTGTTAGCGACCGACTCCACCTTCCTTTCTTCTTCCTCCGGCCGAACGCCGCTTTCCTCTCTCCAACCGATTCGGTGATCCGAATCTCCTTCGAATCTCCCTCCTTTCCTTACCCGGCGACGCCTACGAGCTATAAAACGGAACCCCGTGCCTCCCCGCTTCTCATTGAGCCCCTAAAACCCTAGCCTCGACGTCCCAGGAAGGCAACCGTCGAAGCTCCGCCTCCACCGTCGCCTTTCCGAGCTAGCCACCGCCCTCCGGCTGTCCTTCGGCTTTGTTCTCGCGTGGGGTAAGATCGCCGTGATGCGCTCGTTCTTCTGGTGCATTTGGTTTGGCGAATGGTGCTCGGGATGGTCGTCTTCTCAAGCTCCGGCGAGCTCGGGCTCTATCCGGCCATGGCGCCGCCGTCGGGATTCCTGTGGCCGCTGGCGCTCTCCTTCTCTCCCTCCCCGATCCGATCTCAGCCCTTGGTTTTGAATCCGACGGTATAGATAGAAGGATACCGGTTCGCTAGTAATTTTGTAAAAGAAACCCTGAGGTTTTTAAGTATATGACCCGCGGTCCAAAACGTAAAACGGAAAAATACGCTTTGATTAAATGAAAACGTAATTCATTTCGGAAAAAGGAAAAAATACGCTTTCTGATATTTACAGTTTTGCCACTCAACTTGTTTTAGTCGTAGAATCTTCGTTTTAACTCCGATTTGGTCCATTCAAATTGCGTTAGATTCATATTTGCGAGCTCTATGTAACTATAGATCTGTACAGTAGATTTGGATTAATTTATTTTCGAGTTTTAATTAAAGTATTTATTTTTATAGGAAATCTTCGTAAATTCATAACTTTGTCGTTTTAGCTCCATTTTTCGTGATCTTCGCGTCTGTGTGAGCCTAGCGAGTCGTAGATTCATTTTAAAGACTTTTTATTTTATTTTCGTACTGATGGTGTACTGTTCTAATTATAGTCTTGTTTGTCTATGCATGATTGCCTTTGGATGTGTGTTGTTGCTATTGGTTGATCGAGTATAGACGGTGAGCAATTCGTTGGGGATCAAGAGCCTTACTACGAGCAAGATCTTCAGGTCCAGTTTGAGCAAGGCAAGTATAGCATGGGATTATCCTTGTTGTCCTATTCATATTATGCAATTAATATCATTATGCATTTATTCCTTGTTAAGGACGACTTAGTGATTGATCCTACACCTTGATACCTATTACGATGCATTGAGTAGTATGGCTAGTGCTTGAACATGGACTATGATCATGTAAATTGATTAGAGGAATATGCAACAAACATTAAAAGATGATTTTGATTAATGTTTAAAGGGGATTAGAGCATGGGGGTTACTTTTGATGCTCTAATTGCTCTCCATAAGAACTCATCTATAAGCGACAATCCAGGATTTACAGTACAACTGTGGGGGCTATATGGCTCTGGCTTTAGTCATATAGAAGGACCTTTTCTAGCTTGTTAGAGGTAACCTTTTTGGCGTAAGAACGGCTTGACGAATCGGGTATAGTGCGGCCTCTGTCCTTATGTGTATAGGCTGCGGGTTATTGTGCCATTTGGAAGGGGGGCTCTACATCTGTTTGCCGAGTAAATCTAATGGCCCTAACTTGTTAGACGAACCTTCGAAAGACTTCATAGTGTTTACCCTGCCTGCTCACCTTGGTAGTGTTTTGGGAGTAATTAACCCGGGCATATGGGTAACACGACTCACAATGAAAGTGTACAACCTCTGCAGAGTGTAAAACTGTTATAACAGCCGTGCTCATGGTCACGAGTGGCCTTGGACCCTTATGGAATAGCTGATAATTGTTAATGGTTATGTTTTTGCTATTCATTAATCATTTCACATGGATCATATGTTTATTATTTACATTGAGACATTTTGATGCTATTGATATGCTAAAATCATGTTAATTAAAAGCTACATGCTGATAAACCAATATTATGCCTTTTTGAGCCTCATGAACCGCATGTTACACTTGTTGAGTACGAGATGTACTTACGCTTGTTTATTTTTCTTACTTAGATAAAAATCCTGGATGGGTAACAGATGGAGGTAATAGTGACTACTATGCCTACTATTTTTATGCTCACTATCTTGCTCTTGTTATTTGATAAATTTTTATGCTTCTTATGTCTCATTCTATTACGAAATTTTGCCTCTATTCTAACTTCATCTAAAAATTCTGTAGATGGCCCGTGACCGTAAGACTGCCCGCATCAGCTCAGGAGGATACTACCCACCTCGTGCCCTGCTTGCAACTGAAGAGCCACAAGAGCCAGAACCCCAGGAACAGGAGCAGGCCCCTGAAGCACCAGTCCAAGCACCAGCACCTCCCCAGGAAGAGCCTGAGCCTGAAGAAGATCCAGAAATCATCGAGGTTGAAGATGATGAAGAGGAAGCTAATGGAGGAGGACAACCCCCGTCTCCACCACATCATGAAGCTCTTGGAGATATGCCACCTCCTCCAATGGGGTGGACTGTGAGGATCTACCACAGGAATGGAGGGAATGCTGTCTCTCATCTTCGCCTGGTGGGGATGCTCACTGCTTACTTCACTGATTGGCATCCAGCTGTGGAGTACGTCTGCTGGGAGTACACTCATCCACTGGAGGATACGTACTGGAAGGCAAGGGCAAGCATCTTTGCACATAAGCAAGACAAGGGGGCATATCAGTTGGACAGGATGTTCTCTCACGTGGGTCATCGAGCTACTATAGAGGATAGCATTGAAGATGCTACTTTTGAAGCATGTATGGGTCTCCGCTATCTTCGCTTTAACCTTATGAAGCATGACATTCATCGCTTCTTTCCTCGTGCACACCCCGACCTTGGATGGGCTATGACAGATCCAGTGCAGCTAGAGCCACTACCTCGGGTGATGGTGAACCTTGTCTATGATATGATGGATAGGAAGCTGCAGCTAGAAGAGATGGTGAAGGCACAAGGGAAGACTATCAAGAGGTGCCAGGCAACCATTGATGAGCTCCGAGCTAACCAAGGCCTGCCCAAGATTTATGAGATATTAGAGCATGAGCCACTTCCTTAGGAAGTAGGAGTCCTTTATGTAATAAGAACGTTCTTAGTAACGTCAGTTGAGTCAGTCGAGTCTGTCGTGTGGTTTGAACCTTGGTGTGCTAGTTGCTTTATTATTATGCTTATGTGTGAGTTGGATCTTTGTTTGAGTGTCGGGACTTGTAGGCATGTCTACAAGTTCCATTCTTAAGAATAATAAGTTTAATAGTCAAGGGAATAATAGTTGGGTTTGGTATTATCACGTTTCTGTCCTTGCTGTTTTCTGGAGCAGTCTTCAATGTTTCTGCTATAGTTTAAAAACGGTTCGTGCAATATTTATTAAATTTTTATGAGAGAAACTAGACTCAAGCATATTTCAAATGCCACTGGAATTACCTTTTTATCTGATCTGATTCGAGAGATATAATTTTCACAAGTTAAAGTTTCTGCACAGTCTGGAATCTGGAACAGTTTCTGTTGCGCCTTATTTTTCATAGACTTAACGATAGAATCTGATCTTGAGGTCTGAATAGAAATTGTGGATAATTTCATAAGCTTTCCAACCATATAAAGCACGCCTCTTTTGTACTTCTGTAGCTCGAGATATGATTGAAATACTGAACTGTCAATATTGCTACTCGTCCAGAAAACTTTCAGATCTCATTCTTAATCTTATAAGTGGTTGATAACATGGAATTCTTAAAGTTTGCATGTTTATGGGTGGCAGATGGCCGGAAGAGGAAGAGGCAGGGGTCGTGGAAACATTCCCCCACATCCACCACCACCACCGCCACCAACTATCGAGCAACTGTTGGCAGTACAGACGCAGTTGATGCAACAACTAGTGCAGAATCAGCAAAATCAGCCAGTTGCTGGGGCTCAACCACGTGATAAGCGTGGTGAATTTTTGAAGGGTCGTCCCCCAGTGTTCACACATGCTGCTGATCCTTTGGAGGGCGATGATTGGCTTCGTGCTGTGGAGAAACAACTCAATATTGCACAATGTGATGACCGACAGAAGGTGCTGTTCGCTTCTGGGCAACTTCAGGGAGAAGCTCAGGATTGGTGGGAGTCATATGAGTATGGTCGTCCTGCCAATGCTCCTGCAGTCACCTGGCAGGAGTTTACAGAGAACTTCAGGGCTTACCATATACCTGAAGGAATGATAGAGTTGAAGGCGGAGGAATTCAGGAACCTGACCCAAGGGTCAATGACTGTAGCGGAGTACCGTGACAAGTTTGCTCAATTGTCATGATATGCTCCACATGAGGTGGCCAATGACAATGATAAGCAGCGTCGCTTCTTGAAGGGATTATATGATGGACTACAGTTACAGTTGATGTCCAATACCTACCCTAACTTTTAGACGCTTGTGAACCGCGCTATCGTGGTGGATAACAAGCGCAAGGAAATGGATGCAAAGAGGAAGAGGTTACAGGGACAAGCCTCCAGTAGCAACACCCGTCCACGTACTGGCTTTCAGCAGACTAATCAGCAGAGGCCTCCTTCTGGACAGTGGAATCATGGTCAGGCCCCTTTCCGTGGATAGTTTCCGCAACGTCCCCCATTCTAGCCACAGAATAGTAACCAACGTCCTCCGCAGCAAAATGGGAATCAAGCACAGCGTCAGGGTCCTTCCAACAACACTCCCACGAAGACTAGTGCTCCCAATACTCCCAACAGGTGTTTCCGATGTGGGAAAGAAGGTCACTTGTCCTACAATTTCCCGGAGAAGCCCAACCAGCAGACTCCCCAGAGACAGAGCAGCCACCAGAAACCCGCACCTAACTCGGGAAGGGTGAATCACTTGTCCCAGGAAACTGCAGTGGAGGAGCCAGAAGTTATGCTTGGTACGTTCGATGTCCACTCTACTCCCGCCACTGTTCTTTTTGATTCTGGAGCATCACATTCTTTCATATCACAATCATTTGTTAGAATACATAGAATCCATTTGTGTGCCATGAAGAACCCTATCTTAGTAAACTCACCTGGTGGAAGCATGCCAGCATCTTATCGCTGTCTTCCGATTAGTCTCAACTTAAGGGGGGTAGAGTTTACAGTTAGTCCTATAGTTTTGAGAACAGCTGGGATTGATCTTATACTGGGGATGGATAGGATGATGCAACAACAAGCAGAGATTCAGTGTAAGGGTAAATCAGTTGTACTGACAACACCAAAGGGTGATAGAATCAAGGTTGAGGTAAAAGTGCAGAAACAGGAGACCGCTACAGTGAACCAGCTCAATGATGGTGCCAACCAAGAAGATCCAGTTGTGGAGGAGTTTCCAGATGTGTTTTCGGAGGAATTGCCAGGTATGCCACCAGACCGTGACATTGAATTTATTATTGAATTATTACCTGGAACTGCACCTATAGCTAAGCGTCCATATAGAATGGGAGTAAATGAATTAGAAGAACTTAAGAAACAAATTAAGGAGTTGCAGGACAAGGGTTTTATTTGTCCTAGTTCTTCACCATGGGGAGCACCAGTGATTTTTGTGGATAAGAAAGATGGAACTCAGAGGATGTGTGTAGATTATCGGTCCCTTAATGAGGTTACTATCAAGAATAAGTACCCATTGCCTAGAATTGATGACCTGTTTGATCAGTTGAGAGGAGCTTGTGTATTCTCCAAGATTGATCTTCGCTCTGGATATCATCAATTGAAGATTCGTGCCAGGGATATACCCAAGACAGCTTTTACCACACGGTATGGGTTATATGAGTATACAGTGATGTCCTTTGGTTTGACTAATGCCCCTGATACTTCATGTACTTAATCAATAAGGTGTTCGTAGAATATCTGGACAAGTTTGTAGTGGTATTCATTGATGATATTCTAGTATTTTCCAAGACTGAGGAAGAACATGCTGAACATTTGAGGTTGGTCTTGCAAAAGCTCAGAGAACACCAACTATATGCAAAAAGGAGTAATGTGAGTTTTGGCTGAAGGAAGTTTCTTTTCTGGGTCACATTGTCTCAAATGGAGGAATATCAGTAGATCCTGGCAAGGTGAAAGATGTATTGAACTGGAAACCACCCATCAATGTGAGTGAGATCCGTAGCTTCTAGGGACTGGCTGGTTATTATAGGAGATTTATAGAGGGGTTTTCAAAGCTTGCAAAACCAATGACTGCATTGTTGGAGAAGAATGCCAAGTTTGTGTGGTCCGAGAAGTGTCAGGCTAATTTTGAGGAATTAAAGAAAAGATTGACTACTGCACCCGTCTTAGTTTTGCCAGATCTGAATAAACCTTTCTCTATCTATTGTGATGCATCTCGATTGGGTTTGGGATGTGTTCTTATGCATCAAGGCAATTGAGGAAGCATGAGTTAAATTACCCTACTCATGATTTGGAATTAGCTGCAGTGGTTCATGCATTAAAGATATGGAGGCATTATTTGATTGGACACAAGAGTGATATATACACTGATCACAAGAGTCTAAGGTATATCTTCACTCAAACAGATCTGAATTTGAGGTAGCGTAGATGGTTGGAGTTGATAAAAGACTATGATCTAGAGGTGCATTATCACCCAGGAAAGGCCAACGTTGTTGCTGATGCTCTTAGTAGGAAAAGTTATGCAAATGAAATACAAGTAATGCCTATGCCAAAAGAATTGTGTGCTGAGTGCAAGCATCTGAACTTAGGATTTACTACCAATGCAGTGGAATTAGTATTAGAGCCTACTTTGGAGCAAGAAATCCGCAAAGGTCAGCTGAAGGATGAAAAGTTGAGAGAGATAGCTGAAAACATAGCGAAAGGTAAATCTCTAGGATTCCGTAAGGATGATAATGGTACGCTATGGTTTGGAAAAAGGCTGTGTGTGCCTGAAGATAAGGATATCAGAAGGGCAATTCTGCGTGAAGCTCATGAGTCAGCTTATTCCATACATCCGGGGAGTACTAAGATGTACTTGGATCTGAAAGAGAAATATTGGTGGTATGGTTTAAAGAGAGACGTTGCTGAGTATGTTGCTTTGTGTGACACTTGTCAAAGGGTGAAAGCTGAACATCAGAGACCTGCAGGATTGTTACAGCCTATGTAGATACCCGAGTGGAAATGAGAAGAGGTTGGTATGGACTTTATAGTTGGGTTGCCATGGACTCAAAGAGGATATGATTCAATTTGGGTGATAGTGGATCGTCTGACTAAGGTTGCTCATTTTCTGCCTGTGAAGACTACATATAGCAGTGCGAAGTTGGCAGAGTTGTATATGGAAAGAATAGTGAGTCTACATGGAGTTCCTAAGAAGATTGTGTCTGATCGAGGTACTCAGTTTACATCTCATTATTGGCAAAAGATACATGAATCATTGGGAACTAAACTGAATTTTAGTACAGCTTATCATCCCCAGACATATGGTCAAACGGAGAGAATTAATCAGATATTGGAAGATATGTTGAGAGCTTGTGCTTTACAATATGGTACTAGTTGGGATAAGAGCTTGCCTTATGCAGAGTTCTCTTATAATAATAGTTATCAGAAGAGTCTTCAAATGGCACCGTTTGAGGCTCTGTATGGACGAAAGTGTAGGACCCCGTTGTTCTGGAATCAGACAGGGGAGAGTCAAGTGTTTGGGCCTGATGTATTAAAGGATGCTGAAAAGAAAGTGAGAATGATTAGAGATAATTTAAAAATAGCATAGTCCCGACAGAAAAGCTATGCTGATACTCGTAGAAGAGAGTTGACTTTTGAGGTAGGAGATTATGTTTACTTGAAAGTGTCACCCATGAGGAGTGTGAAGAGGTTTAACATGAAGGGTAAATTGGCACCAAGATATATTGGACCTTTCAAGATCATAGAGAGACGTGGTGAAGTGGCATATCAGTTAGAATTACCCGAGAGTTTGGCAGGTGTACATGATGTGTTCCATGTGTCTCAATTGAAGAAATGTTTACGAGTACCAGAGGAATAGATTCCATTAGAGGAGCTCACTGTTAAGGAGGATCTTACATATGAAGAGTTTCCGGTTAAAATTTTGGAGACTGCTGACAGAGTCACAAGAAGTCGAACAATCAAAATGTGTAAAGTACAGTGGAATCGGTACACAGCAGAAGAGGCTACTTGGGAGCGAGAAGAGGATCTGAGAAAAACCTACCCACAACTGTTTGAGTAAGCATCGGTCGAATCTCGGGGCGAGATTCATTTTAAGGGGGGTAGAATTGTAACACCCTAAAAATTTGAAAAGAAGCAAAATAGGAAAAATATGATTTTTGTATATTTTGTGTGAGCATGCAAATTTAGGATAATAATAATTTTTATAAATTTAAAATCAAATATAAGGATAGGAACATGGTTGTGCATTCATGCTGCTGCATTTGGAATTTTGTAATGATTGGTTTAAATCAAATTCGAATTTGGATTTAAAAATCTTTTGAAAAATGGATTTGGAAATAGGAAAAGAAAAAAAAGAAAAGGGATTATTACTGCTCGGGCCGTTTTCTTCTAACCGTAGCCCAACTTCCGGCCTGCTTCGGCGGCCCATCTTCCCCTCTCCTTTTCCCGCGGCCGCATCCGCCCTACTGGGCCGAGCCACTGACGAGCCCAGGCGCGGCCTGCTAAGCCCAACCGCGCACGCGCGCTGCTTCTTCACCGAGCCGCTGACGAGCCGGGCCCGCCTGTCAGCGACCGACTCCACCTTCCTTTCTTCTTCCTCCGGCCGAACGCCGCTTTCCTCTCTCCAACCGATTCGGTGATCCGAATCTCCTTCGAATCTCCCTCCTTTCCTTACCCGGCGACGCCTACGAGCTATAAAACAGAACCCCGTGCCTCCCCGCTTCTCATTGAGCCCCTAAAACCCTAGCCTCGACGTCCTGGGAAGGCAACCGTCGAAGCTCCGCCTCCACCGCCGCCTTTCCGAGCTAGCCACCGCCCTCTAGCTGTCCTTCGGCTTTGTTCTCGCGCGGGGTAAGATCGCCGTGATGCGCTCGTTCTTCTGGTGCATTTGGTTTGGCGAATGGTGCTCGGGATGGTCGTCTTCTCAAGCTCCGGCGAGCTCAGGCTCTATCCGGCCATGGCGCCGCTGTCGGGATTCCTGTGGCCGCCGGCGCTCTCCTTCTCTCCCTCCCCGATCCGATCTCAGCCCTTGGTTTTGAATCCGACGGTATAGATAGAAGGATACCGGTTCGCTGGTAATTTTGTAAAAGAAACCCTGATGTTTTTAAGTATATGACCCGCGGTCCAAAATGTAAAACGGAAAAATACGCTTTGATTAAATGAAAACGTAATTCGTTTCGGAAAAAGGAAAAAATACGCTTTCTGATATTTACAGTTTTGCCACTCAACTTGTTTTAGTCGTAGAATCTTCGTTTTAACTCCGATTTGGTCCATTCAAATTGCGTTAGATTCATATTTGCGAGCTCTATGTAACTATAGATCTGTTCAGTAGATTTGGGTTAATTTATTTTCGAGTTTTAATTAAAGTATTTATTTTTATAAGAAATCTTCGTAAATTCATAACTTTGTCGTTTTAGCTCCGTTTTTCGTGATCTTCGCGTCTGTGTGAGCCTAGCGAGTCGTAGATTCATTTTAAAGACTTTTTATTTTATTTTCTTACTAATGGTGTACTGTTCTAATTATAGTCTTGTTTGTCTATGCATGATTGCCTTTGGATGTGTGTTGTTGCTATTGGTTGATCGAGTATAGACGGTGAGCAATTCGTTGGGGATCAAGAGCCTTACTACGAGCAAGATCTTCAGGTCCAGTTTGAGCAAGGCAAGTATAGCATGGGATTATCCTTGTTGTCCTATTCACATTATGCAATTAATATCATTATGCATTTATTCCTTGTTAAGGATGACTTAGTGATTGATCCTACACCTTGATACCTATTACGATGCATTGAGTAGTATGGCTAGTGCTTGAACATGGACTATGATCATGTAAATTGATTAGATGAATATGCAACAAACATTAAAAGATGATTTTGATTAATGTTTAAAGGGGATTAGAGCATGGGGGTTACTTTTGATGCTCTAATTGCTCTCCATAAGGACTCATCTATAAGCGATAATCCGGGATTTACAGTACAACTGTGGGGGCTATATGGCTCTGGCTTTAGTCATATAGAAGGACCTTTTCTAGCTTGTTAGAGGTAACCTTTTTGGCGTAAGAACGGCTTGACGAATCGGGTATAGTGCGGCCTCTGTCCTTATGTGTATAGGCTGCGGGTTATTGTGCCATTTGGAAGGGGGGCTCTACATCTGTTTGCCGAGTAAATCTAATGGCCCTAACTTGTTAGACGAACCTTCAAAAGACTTCATAGTGTTTACCCTGCCTGCTCACCTTGGTAGTGTTTTGGGAGTAATTAACCCGGGCATATGGGTAACACGACTCACAGTGAAAGTGTACAACCTCTGCAGAGTGTAAAACTGTTATAACAGCCGTGCTCACGGTCACGAGTGGCCTTGGACCCTTATGGAATAGCTGATAATTGTTAATGGTTATGTTTTTGCTATTCATTAATCATTTCACATGGATCATATGTTTATTATTTACATTGAGATATTTTGATGCTATTGATATGCTAAAATCATGTTAATTAAAAGCTACATGCTGATAAACCAATATTATGCCTTTTTGAGCCTCATGAACCCCATGTTACACTTGTTGAGTACGAGATGTACTTACGCTTGTTTATTTTTCTTACTTGGATAAAAATCCCGGATGGGTAACAGATGGAGGTAATAGTGACTACTATGCCTACTTCCCTGAAGATTACTAGTTTTGTTGTCAACCAGTCAATGTACCTGTGACTGGAGCTACCACGAGAGTTATTTATTTATACTTCCGCTATATTTGTGTTAAGACTATGTGTTAAATATCGTGATGTAATAACATTTGTGATGATACTTCCGTTATAATTTGTGAACTTATGTGTGATTGATCTCTGGGCGCACATAAGGGTATGCACTCCATTTGGTCGTTAAATGGGTGTGACAGCATATATTCATAAATCGCACCTTTGTTATTAAGCATGACATTCCAATTATGGGAACACAAGATGATTTCTTTATTCAGTCACCCGGGGGACGACTGTGTACTAAGGAGATGGTACGTGACGTACCTATAGAGTTAGGTGGACATATATTCCCTACCTCAATGATAATATTACAGAAACAGGATATAGATGTAATCCTGGGTATGAATTGGATGTACCAACGAGGAGCCCTTATAGATGCACTACACAGAACTATAAGGTTGAACTTGCCAGATAATAAATCCCATCTTCTTATCCAACTTCCTATTCCAAAGAGAACAGTTGAAAGGATATGTACAACTTCAGTGCAAGAGATTTGTGATATACCGGTAGTCTGTGAATTTTCAGATGTGTTTCCAGATGATCTACCTGGTCTGCCACCAGACAAAGATGTAGAGTTTGTAATTGAGTTGAAACTTGGTACTGCCCCAATATCCAGGAGAGCTTACAGAATGCCACCAAATGAATTGGCCGAACTCAAGGATCAATTGCAAGAGTTACGTGACAAAGGTTTTATCAGACCCAGTTCATCACCGTGGGGATGTCCGGCTCTTTTTGTCAAGAAGAAGGATCAGACTTTAAGGATGTGTGTTGACTATCGACCGCTGAATGAAGTAACCATTAAGAACAAGTACCCGTTGCCTCGCATTGATCTACTCTTTGATCAGCTTGCGGGGGCAAAGGTATTTTCAAAGATCGATCTTCGATCGGGGTACCATCAAATCAAGATTCGACCTGAAGATATCCCAAAGACTGCATTCACTACCAGATATGGATTGTATGAGTATCTAGTTATGTCTTTTGGTCTCACCAATGCACTGGCACATTTCATGTATCTGTTGAACTCAGTTTTTATGCCGGAACTGGACAAGTTTGTGGTTGTTTTTATTGATGATATTCTAGTGTACTCCAAAAGTGAAGAAGAGCATACTGAGCACCTCAGGGTTGTTCTGACTCGTCTGAGAGATCATCAACTGTATGCCAAGTTTAGTAAATGTGAGTTTTGGTTAAGAGAAGTACAATTCTTAGGACATGTGTTGTCAGCCGAAGGAGTAGCAGTAGATCCTGGCAAGGTGAAAGATATTTTGAATTGGAAACCACCAATCTCAGTTCATGAAGTCCGAAGTTTTCTAGGAATGGCAGGTTATTATCGTCGATTCATACCTGACTTTTCAAAGGTAGCCAAGCTAATCACGGAATTGTTGAAGAACCAAACTAAGTTCATATGGTCCCCAGAATGTGAGAAGGCTTTTAGGATTCTAAAGAAGTCACTGACAACTGCTCCAGTCTTAGCACAGCCAGATATAGAAAAGCCATTTGATGTTTACTGTGATGCCTCGGGTATTGGCCTTGGTTGTGTATTGATGCAAGAAGGTAGAGTCATTGCTTATGCCTTGAGACAGTTGAAGCGTCACGAAGAGCATTATCCAACCCATGATCTTGAATTAGCAGCTGTAGTTCATGCATTAAAAATCTGGCATCATTACTTGTTGGGTAATACTTGCCACATGTATACAGATCACAAAAGTTTGAAGTATATCTTTACTTAGTCAGAATTGAATATGAGGCAAAGAAGGTGGCTTGAGTTAATAAAAGATTATGATTTGGAAGTGCACTATCACCCTGGAAAAGCAAATGTTGTTGCTGATGCACTCAGTAGAAAGAATCATTGCAATTGTATGACTGTGAAGCCAATGGATTACAGTTTGTGTTATGAATTGGAAAAGTTGAATATTGAAATAGTCCAACAAGGTCAGCTAACCAATGTCACTGTGGAATCAACAATCAAAGATCAGATTGTATCTGCTCAGAGAAAGAATTCCAGAATAGCTCACATCAAAGAAAAAGTTAGAACAGGACAACAAACAGATTTCAGTATTGATGATACAGATGTGTTGTGGTTCTGGTCCCAAAGGTTCCAGAGTTACGTCAGCTCATTCTTGATGAAGCACATAATACAAGGTTTTCTATTCATCCAGGGAGTAATAAGATGTATCAGGATTTGAAACAGAGATTCTGGTGGACTAAAATGAAAATTGAGATTGCTAAGTATGTTGCCACATGTGATACTTGTCGTAGAGTGAAGGTTGAACATTTGAAGCCCGCAGGAATGTTACAACCCTTGCCCATTCCATCTTGGAAGTGGGAAGATATCAGTATGGATTTCATTACTGGTTTACCCAAGACCTCAAGAGGCTTTGATTCAATTTGGGTTATTGTGGATCGTTTGACCAAATCAGCTCATTTTGTACCTGTGAAGATTGACTATAGAGCATCTAGATATGCAGAAATATATGTTACTTGGATTATGAGTTTGCATGGAATACCCAAAACAATTGTTACCGACAGAGGTACTCAGTTTGTTTCGCAATTCTGGAAACAGTTTCAAAAGTCATTAGGTACTAAACTTCTTTACAGCACAACCTATCATCCACAAACTGGGGGACAAACTGAAAGAGTAAATCAAATTCTAGAAGATATGTTAAGATCTTGTGCTCTTACCTATCAAGATCAATGGGATGAATGTTTACCGTTAGCAGAATTCTCATACAATAATAGTTATCAAGAGAGTATCGAAATGGCACCATTTGAAGCATTGTATGGCCGTAGATGCAGAACTCTGTTGAACTGGTCAGAACTGGGAGAAAGATGGTTTTATGGAGTTGATCTGGTGAAGAAAATGGAAGAAAAGGTCAGGCAGATACAGAAGAGTTTAAAAGTTGCTCAGTCTCGACAGAAGAGTTATGCTGACAAAAGGCGTAGACCTTTGATGTTTAAAGTGGGAGATTATGTTTATCTGAAAGTGTGACCCATGAAAGGAGTTACTCGATTTGGAGTCAAGGGCAAGCTTGCACCATGTTATATCGGACCATTCCAAATCATAGAAAAATGTGGAAAGGGGGCATATAGATTAAAGTTGCCTAAACAACTGTCAGCCATGCACAATGTATTTCATATATCGCAATTGAAGAAGTGTCTTCAAGTGCCTGATCAAGTTGTTGATGTTGATGGAGTTGAACTTGAGCCTGATTTGACATATTCTGAATATCCTGTCCGAGTTTTGGATCGAAAGGATCGTGTTACCCGAAGTAGAACAATCAAATGGTACAAGATACAATGGGATCAACACTCAGAAGAAGAAGCCACATGGGAATTAGAAGATTATCTGTTGGAGAATTTCCCCGAGTTCTTTGCTTCTATCTAGGTTGCCATTTCCTCTTTAAATTGTAACCTATCTTTTTCAAATTTTTGTAATGTAGAAAACCCCCTACCTGTTTTGTAGACAAGTCTTGGACGTGTTTGCTTGACACGTTTCCTTTTCCATTACTTAACTCAAGGCTTTAAATCTCGGGACGAGATTTCTTTAAGGGGGAAGGGCTGTAGCACCCCGGGTGTTATAGTTGCTAATTAATCTGCCATGTCATCATAATGCATCGCAAAGCATCCATGATTAGGTCAACCTTGTTATGCATTAACTAAAACGAGCTTACTTATCTAGATTGGATGTGCTTTTTAGTGGTGTGATCCGAACCGAAAACCCTAATTTCGAATGCCACCGCAAATACTTAGTCCATGCCCTGCGTAATTTGAGGTGTGTGACTGTGTTGCACACTAGTGTCAAGTGTAGGGTATGAGCTCAAGTACAACACATAAAATGAAGCTCCAAATTTGAGTTTGGATTGGAATCCAAAAACTTGTCACGAGTTTCTGATTCGAATTTAAATTCAAATTTGGGGAAATGTTAAAAGAGTTTCAAAATCTAAAATTGGTCAACCAAGAGTGGCATTTGGTCAACCATGTCATGCTGGTCCAAATGATGCCCTTGGATGATGGTTTGATCATTAAGTACTCACTAATTAAGGTAGCAACAAATTTCAATTGAAAATTTCCCCGAAAACCCTAAATTTCAAAACCCTATTTTACCCCTTTTGAAATAATTCAAAATCTAAGCAAAATTTGGGAAAAAGTTCAAAACCAAGTTTGTAGAACTTTTCAAGGGCTACAACTTTGGTGTTTTGAGTTTTCAAAGTTTTAGTGTAAAATGTGGAGCAATTTTGAAAATAAACAAATTTTAGATTTGACCCCTTTTTGTCCCCAAACTTAAATTTCAAAATGGAGGTAGAATTTGAAAATGTTTTGAATAGCAAAGTTGTAGGCCTTTACTAGATGTACAACTTTAGTGTTTGGAGTTTTTGAAGTTTCAATATAAAATCCAAAGTAATTTCTAAATTACCAAATTTACAAAAAGTGACCCCTTTTGGATTTAAACTCAAATTTCAAAATCTAGTTAGAATTTGAAAAAGTGTTTAATACAAAACTTGTAGAGCTTGAAATTCTAAAGATTTCATATCTTGGGAATTTTTCAAGTTGTTACATGAATTTTAGAGTATTTTGAAAAATACAGTTTGATTTGAAACAGTTTGGGGGGAGCTACAGTGTCCGGCGAATCAACGCCTGGCAGCGCGCGGCATGGGCGCCGGCGAGCCGCCGACGTCGTGCTGGCTGCTTCCACGGCCTTCCAGCCTGCCATCGCGACCACAAGGATCGCCTCGCGCTCTCTAGCCGCTTCTTTAGCTTCACAGGTCTATAAAAGCCCCTCACCGCCACTGTCGCCGTTCGGTTTTGCCATTATCGCCGCCACCGTCCTCCTTTCGCCGGCAAAATTCACCCTCCCTGCTCCACCGCAGACCTCTCCATCTTGCCAATAGCTCTGCCATCACCTTGCGAACCATTTGCGCCTCTTGTTGTAGACGCTACCGCTCAGGATCGCCGGGGAGCTGTCGTCTTCCACCTCGGGTCACCGTCGTCCCGGGTGAGCTCCGCCACCGTGGCCAGCTGCCTCCCGTGCCTTTCCGCTTCAACCGATCACAGCTTTGTGATCGTGGTACGCCCCTGGTGCTCCCTGGCCAGTCAATTTGATCTTTACATCCTTGTTTTGACGGGTCGTCGGTCACCGTAGTTGTCGTGCCGCCATCGTCGTCGGTAGTGGGTCACCGAAGCTCGAGCCGAGCTGTAAGATAGTGAAATGGATTCGTGGGAAGGTGCAGATGGTTTTGGTCGGGTCAATTAGTCGACCGATGTTTTGACCGCCGGCCGGCCACCGCGCGGGCATGAGTGAGCGCGCGGGAGAGAGCGGGAGAGCGAAGGAGAGGGATGACAGCTGGGGTCCGATTGTCAGCGAGAGAAGGAGAGGGAGAGCGCGCGCATGAGCGGGCCGCGGTGCTGGGCCGCGTGCGCGGTGCTGGGCCGAGCGCAGGCGGGCGCGAGCGAGCGCGGGCGCGGACGCGAGCGGGCCGCTCGGTTGGGCCGAGCCAGAGTGAGCGGGGGAGTCGGCCCGAGTGGAATTTTGTTTTTCTTTTTTCAAAAATGTGAATAGTGGTGATATTTGTTTATTTCATTAAAAATTGTGTAGAGCTCCAAAAATCATGAAAAATTTGGTGTAAGCTTTTCAAGGTGTAAGCTACCTAGGAAAAATATTACATGCTAAATTTGATTATTTTGTGCAGGATATTTAATTAGTTCCATTAAATATTAAGTGCAACTTCCATGAATTTTAATAATTAAACTATTAATCCAAAAATTATGAAATTTATTATGACACTGTTTTAGGTCATGATTAATCCCCAGAAAAAGTTTAAGCTTGTTTAGATGAAGTATGATCAACTATTAATTATGCCCTAATTAATTAAATGTTAAATAAATGTTAAATTGATAACTTTAAGTGTTGTGTGCCCTTTTGATTGAGTGATGTCCTTAGGTCACTAATCTTTGGTGATCTTTGGCACCTTAATTTCATGTTTGAGCTCGTTAGTAACTTACTTGGTAATAAAAGCTAGTATCGCTGGAGTTATCGCTATTAGTTAGTAGGGTTACTGTTTTGCGACCGTACCGCGAAGGAAAGTTGTACTCAAGTCATAAATCGTGGCATATCATCATCAAGCATCATGTTTATCATCGAGCATCATGTTGAAGCATATTATATACTCGTGTAGTTCCCGCTTTCGAAGAAGTTGAAGTTGTCGAGCAAGCCTCCGGAGAAGAGTTGTCGTCGGTGGGTTCCGGACCAGAAGTCAGAGTCTTTGAGTCCGAGTCAGTCATCTCGTCAGAGCAAGGCAAGCCCCGGTGCATTTAAACCCTACCTTGATATTTACAAATCTTTATTATTTTATACTATGGTTTACTGCATTAAGTAATTAGGAGTTGAGTGATAACCTAATTGATGCATTATCATCCTTGATTATTGCTATATCACCCTTGATACCTGTTTTACGGAAAATGCGTAGTATGCTTCGCTATGCTTATAAGTTAAGCTTTTTAAATGAATGTTTACTTAGACATGACGGCATACTTAATGAATATTGAATATGAGAATGAACTTGTAAGATCGGACGGGTGGTTTGGCCACTGCTAACTTACATTGAGAGAGGAGTCTCAATGTATTGTTTCCGCCTTATCAGTTAAGGATCGTACGTTGTTGGCCCTCGCGTCATAGAGTTTTTATTAGTACTAGCCATGTACCCATGTCGGGTAAAGCCATACTTCGGCGAGTCCATTACGAGAACGTCTAACCTCGCACTGGGAGTGGAGAGATGGCGAGAGTAGCGTGTACCCTCGGGGCTAGAATCGGGCCGAGTTCGGGGAGTACTGTGCTCTCGGGTAGCAATGGACACGTTCTGGTTTTGGGTTATTCGGGTAAGAGTTGATATATACTAGATTCGGTTCTACATATGTCGTGTGGTTAGGAATCCCCAGCTGGGTAAATGAAGTGGTTCGAATCGTCGTTACTCCACGAGAAAGGAGTCTTGGCCTTGCACCAACATCGTAGTTAAGAACTGGAATTGAAAGAAAGAATGGGAAAGGTCTCAATGATAATTACTTTGATCTAGATTAGGATCACCTAGAATTTGTTAATGAACCATCAATGGTAAAAGTAAAACATTGAAAGTAAGGACTCACTTTAGTAAGCTTTTCTGCAAAAGAAAAATTTGATTCTTGAATACCCGTACCTTGATTCCCTAAAGCTAGCATGCCCTTGGAGTTTGTTCCTTAGTCGGGTAAGTCTTGTTGAGTACTCTCGTACTCAGGGTTTGTTGAACCCCTTGTTGCAGGTGCGGTTCATGAACAAGTCTGCTTTGAGCCTTGTTGCATGACCGTTGTGGCTGAAGAAAGTGACGACGAGTAGACTGTGTGGCCTCTGGGCAAGGCATCTCGCTTGTGTGATGTAATAAAGTTACTACTGATACTTCCCTACTATCGGTTTGTAATAATGTTACATAAGGTTTGAGGTTTGGAAACTGGTTTGTAAACTTAAGTTATTGTAAGACTTCCGCTACTTTACTCTGTTGAATATTTTGAATAAACTGTTGTAATATTGCAATACTCCTGTGATTGGATCCTGTTCGGAGGAAAGTAGGCCTTTTAAGTTATGAGGAATATAAGTACGGCTGTCAGAGGTCATTATGACGATGACGGGTACATGTGGGCTATCATAATTAGGAGGTTCTGTGACACACTATTTCCCTTAGCCGCTGCCTACTACTCATCTCGGTCCCTCCCTCTTCTATGTAGCAGAGGCACAGGATCAAGCAGCCATGTCCAAATACATCGAGGAGGGCACATGGGGTTCATGGCACACTTCATTGACTTCCCTGACCCCGCCGAGATGCCACTTACTACATTGATATGGTGTACTTATCCCAGTCAATAGCTACATACTTCCCTGAGAAATGGGCCTGTCTATCTCTCTGCGGTAGAGGTAACACATCTCGTTACCTCTACCCCTCACTCTCTCCCATAGTTGAGTACTTCATTCCCTTATAATTTAGGTCACATCGGCGGATCTACAGAGGGGCGACAACAAGAGGGCTGCATTGTTGACGGCAAGGAGATGAGCTACTACATCATAATCATTGGCAATGAGCTTCATGGTCGTTCATAGAAAGCTCAATGGTTAGTTCTGTAGCGGGATTGATAGTGTGGATCCAGGGGCTAGATGGTGAGGATACATTTTTTATTGATTTGCAGAGGCAGTCAAAAGTAACCGTCCAAGAAAATCTCCATTAACAGAGACCTTAGCATAGAGACAGAGTCTTGAGTGGCCTCTGAATGACTTTTGCCGGTCTCTGAAGGTGAAAAAAATGTAGTAGTACTATAGGCGCATAGGATCGTTGTATCATCCATCATTGAGACCTTGCTTGTCCGATATAGTACAAAAACTTGGCATGGCCTAAGGTCCTCTGTGAGCAGGATCATTGTATCATCTGTCAGGTGAAATGAAACAACCGTCAAATCATTCTATGATGACTAGAAAGATGACAGGATTGCCTTGCCTGATTCGTGTTGGATCAGGACTCTTGCCTAAGCTAAATTTGGGACTCTTTGGTGCTTCTCCTATAGGAAACCCGATGGAGAAGTCCATGCCTCCCTTATAAATAGTAGATGATGGTGACGATCGATTGACAACACACACAATCAAACAAAAACAAATCTTCCACATCATTTTGCATATAGTGTTTCTTATTTCCCCTAGTTCTTCTGGTTCTTGTTCTTCATTGCCATCTAATACATTAATTGTTGCAATGATCTACAAGGCTCTAGGGGCGGCTAGAGGGTGACCTAGGGCAGCCCACAGCCACCACACACCCTGCGAGGTTTGTCGCAGGCACATGGGATTTAGATCGGATTCTGAAGGAGCTCTCACTGGTGTGTCCAGCGAGCTCCCGACAAGACTCTCCTTGTGATGTGTTTTTTGCATTGTACTTGTCATTGGGTACATTGTTGACGTGTTTTTGCGTGTACATTACCGTGAGTGTTGCCATTTGTCAAGTGTTAATAAGTTCCTCGCACGTTGGCCTAGCACACCAGGAGGCCACCACTACTGCAGACCGCGGGTTTGCCGAGCGCCTGAGACGCTCGGCAAAGGCCGAATTGCGCTCGGCAAAGGCTTTGCCGAGCGCAACGCTCGGCAAAGGGCTCCCGGCAACGAAATGCCCGGCAAAGGCTCCTTTGCCGAGCGTCTTTTATCGGGCGCCTTTGCCGAGCGTCTAGGCGGCATTCGGCAAAGAAAAGCGGCGGTCACGGCGGCAGTCACGGCGTGACGTTTTCTTTGCCTAGCGCCTCCAGCCTGGCGCTCGGCAAAGAGCAAACTAATTTTTTTAAAAAAATTTCTTTGCCTAGCGCCTCCAGCCTGGTGCTCGGCAAAGAGCAAACTAATTTTTTTTTAAAAAAAATTTCTTTGCCTAGCGCCTCCAGCCTGGCGCTCGGCAAAGAGCAAACAAATTTTTTTTAAAAAAATTCTTTGCCTAGCGCCTCCAGCCTGGCGCTCGGCAAAGAGCAAACTAAATTTTTTTAAAAAAAATTCTTTGCCTAGCGCCTCCAGCCTGGCGCTCGGCAAAGAGCAAACTAATTTTTTTAAAAAAAATTTCTTTGCCTAGCGCCTCCAGCCTGACGCTCGGCAAAGGATTGCCTTTGCCGAGGGCCAAGCCTGAGGCACTCGGCAAAGCTGGGTAAGCTGCCGTGTTGTAGCGCTAAATATGGCAGCTTTGCCGAGCGCAGCGCCAAAAAGCGCTCGGCAAAGGCTCTTTGCCTAGCGCTGCGCTAGGCAAAGCTGAAATCCAGATTTTGTTTTTTTTATTTTTTGCTTTCTATCGCTGCAAACACAACAAATCATATATATACATCAAATGGATATCACCATGAACACAAATAACACCATTTATATCACAATTTCATCGCTTTTATCACCGCTGTCACCATATATATCACAATAGCACATATATCTCATAATAACATCACTTATTCGGCGATAAAGTCCATTACAACAACTTGATGTTCATGAAGTTCAACACAACAAGTCTAAGTCCATGACATGAAGTTCAACACAACAAGTTCAGGTTCATCACCAAGAGAAGGAATACGTGACAACAACTTCGACGTTACTCACTAAGGCAGCGGTGGAGGTTGGTACCCGGGCCACCCATGTGACGGCGGCGACCGTCCCCCATGCTTGTTCGGCACGTGGTTTGAACCCGCCGACTGAGGCTACACACAGGAGCAGCGATTGCATGAGACAAAGTTAAATAGCTAAATAACATGCATGTATGATATATATTACTCACCGAAGTAGTGTTGAGAGCAACGAAGGGAGGAACGATGGGAGGAGGCTGAGGTGGACCCATCAAGTTGGGTGGCAAAGTAACACCCAGAGAACTCTGCAGAAACGCCAGCACGTCCGACATCCTCTGGTCACTTGCCAGCCGCGCCGCCCGCTCTGAAGCCACAACCGCCACCAGCTCGTCGGCCCTCTTGTTCGAAGTTTCCACCTGGGCCTATACATTGTTGCAAAGGTAATGTTAGTGAAGCGACAAGGAAATCCCCGTGTAATGCACGACGAGTAAACCAAAACTAACCTGTAGTGCCTTGACCTGGGCTTGTCCATAGGTCGGCCGCTCGCGTATCGGCGGGAGTCTGGAGCCACTCGTGGTCTGTGCTCGGATCTAGGAGAGAGTGGGAGTAGTGGCGCTGTCGATCACGCTGTTGGCCATCCAGTAGCGCCCATGCTGCTTTCCCTTTCCAAGACACATGACGAGGCGCGCATCGATGTTGTCAGTCGTTGGATCATAATCCGGCCCATACATTGCCCTCGCCGCCTCATGGTACTCAGTGACTTTCTTGTAGGTGCTCTCACTTGTGTACGCCTCGGGCGGGTCCTCCGGGTTGAAGGAGACGTCGGACATCGCCTTGCCCTTGTGTGACATGGTATATGCGGCGAAGTAGGAGCATGGCTGGCCACCGTGCGCCGCCGACTGCGAGAACGAAAAGAAGTTTGTTAGTAGTCTTTGCCTAGTTACATTAAAGCATGGCAACAGTTACAAACATGATGACGTACCCAAGCTCGGCCGAAGCCGCCGACGTTGCGGTTGCCTTGATGGTGAGGTACACCTGGCATGGCCAAACGGTGAGCCCGGGCAGCCGTGTGCTGCTGCCGACACTCCTCGCTCAGCCAACGGTCCACGATTTGCCCCCACGCCTCGGGGGACTTTTCGCACCACCAAGGAATGACCTACACGTCATGAAGTAATCGACATGTTAGGCAGTCAAGTTCATAGCACCTAATGTTGAAAGGAACTTAATTTAAAGTTGTTCAGTTACCTGCATGAACTGCTCTTTGGTGAGAGAGAGCCTCCGCTCTCAGATTTGTTTCTTGTTGACGCTCTCTCCAAACTGCTTCCCATAGTAATCTCTTATGGCCTGGACTCTCGCCTCGTGGTACATGTCCGTGACGTGCTTCCTGCAAGCTTTCCTAGCCATGGCGTCCGCATTGCCCTCGTAGCTCTCGTCGAGCTTGAAGTACGTCTGCATATGAAGACACGATGTATGCATTAGTTATTTAAAGTAGGATCCAATGAATATGTTGCATTGAGGCATGTAGTGCGAGGAAGACTTACCTAGAACTTCTGAAGGATGTGCGCTGCCACGTTGCCTGCGGTGGTGTGGTGGGCGGACTCGTAGTGGGCCCACGTGTAGGCGGGCTCGTCCTTCCCGGCATGCGTTACAATGCCAGGGAAGTAGTGCCTGACCAGGGCCCCTAGGACGCCATTCACATGGCGCGAATCCTCTTCCGACACAACCCTGCAGGTCCTGCACAAGTGATTGAGTAAATATATTAGTATATATTTAGATTTTGAACAAAGGATACAAAGTAATAGTGATAACATGTAGAGGTGTCTTACGCTTGCCCCTCTGGGACAATCGAAACGCGTCGCCTCGGTTTGTCAGGGAGAGACGTGGGACCTCGGAAGTAGACACTCCCCGCAGCAGTGGAAGACGATGTCCCGACAGAGCCCTCGGCCTCGCCACCGCCGAGGTCCCCGTCGTCGTCCCCCTCGTCCTCCTCGTCCTGCTGCACCACCTACTGCTCCTCGTCGTCCTCCTCCTACTGCGGCTGCTCCTTGTCGTCCTCCTACTGAGGCTCAGGCTGGACCACAGGAGTCGTCCTCCTCGTCGGCCTCCTCGCCGTCCTCCTCGCCATCCTGCGGCATCTCATCCCCGCTGGAGTGGGCTCTGGCGCGTCATCCGCGCCCCCTCCACTACTAGAGCCCTGGTAGAAGTGGCTTAGGCTCCTCTGACGGCCTCCTGGCATTGTTGCTCAATCACCTGCAATTAAGAAGGAAGATGTAATTAGAAATAGATACAAAATAAACAAAACTAAATTACAAAATTTGAAAGTATTACATGTATGTTACAAATATTCTTCATGATCGGGATTAGCTGGACCGTAAGTCTCATCATCACTATCAACCAGGTCAAAATAATCAACGACATCTGGCGGAGGAATGTTGTCTTCATCGTCATTGCCTAGACGCAACCGCTCAAGCATTTGTAAGTCGTTTGGATCTCGCACCTCATCTCCGTCGTCATCATCAATGACCATTACATTATCTACATCCATTCCTATCTCACAGGTTAAGTCTATCTCGAACCTCCCTTGTAGCCCATCTTCTTGGTAAAACTCTTCGTCATACGTGGTTGGGTTGAAGTGGTAGTCTTCATCGTTTGGGAGAGGTGCTCCGTCGTGTGGCGACACCTTGTGCACAACACACCAACCACTGAGATCCGAACTAGTCTTGCAAGCATACGGCGTATAATAAACTTGTGTGGCCTGTTGTGCCACAATATACACATTGTCTCTTGGATAGACAGAATCTTGTCGAATTTCAACAAGACCAAGATTTGGGGTCTTCCTCGTTACTTCTGGATCAAACCAATGGCATTTGAATATGACAGGACGAGCTTTGGTGCTACCAGGGAATGTGATTTCGTATATTTCTTCAACTCTTCCATAGTAGTCCCTGCCATCAGTGCCGGGGGTAAAAACCCCGCTATTTGTGGTCTTTTGATTTGGCCGCACGCGCTCGTAGCTTGTCGTGTGAAACCGAAATCCATTCACGTCGTAAGCGGACAATGACTTGACTCGGCGATCACACCCATTGGCAACACATCTCAGGTCAGCACCGATAGAAGGATCGGTTCAGGCCTTGGTTGAGAACCAACTAATGAAATCGGGCCTCCCTTGTCCCGCACCATTGGCGAGGAGGGTGTCTTGTTCCGATGGGGTAGGCTCCCTTGAACGGTGCCAGTATTGACGAATGAATTCCCTGTGACGAGTAACAAGGGGGTTAGATGTAGAAAAGGTGCGGGATTATTGAAACTAGTCCGTTGAGAACTTACACAATGTATGGGTCCACCTCTTCTAGGTTGGTCAGCACATACAACATAATTTTACGCCACTCCACATTTGACAAGGGCTTAGTGGTTGACCCACCGGCTCTTCCAAGTTGCCCTCAAAAAAGGCTGAGGGTCGACTCATTTTCATCAGCATTGTAGCGAGGAGGTGGATTATGCACACTTGGAAGGGTGTCGTCATAATACGATGTTGTGAAGTTTGACGTCTCCTCCAAAGTGAATGCACTTGCAATGGAAGCCTCGATTTTACCCTTGTTTTTGCACTTTTTTCGAATTGTCTTTAGGCACCTCTCGATCGGATAGCACCAACGGGCCTACACAGGCCCCCCCATTCGTGCCTCATACGGGAGGTGTAATATCAGATGCTGCATGGGATTGAAGAAGCCTTGTGGAAAGATTTTCTCCAACTTGCAAAGCAGGACAGGTGCCACTTTTTCCAAGTCTGCAATCATGGATCGAGATAACTCCTTGGCACAGAGCTGGCAGAAGAAATAGCTCAACTCTGCCAGCACTGTCCATATGGGCTCAGGGACGAAGCCTCGGACCATCGTCGGGAGAAGACGCTCAATCCAAATGTGGTAGTCATGGCTCTTCATCCCGTTCACTCGGAGAGTACTTAAGTTCACTCCCCTCCTCAGATTTGCTGCGTACCCATTGGGGAACATCAACATCTTCATCCATTTGAGTACTTCCCTCCTTTGTCTGGGGGCTAGGACAAAATCCGCCTTAGGCCTTTTCCATGTCCTACCACCACTAGGAGCTCGTATCTCTTGATGTGGTCTATGGCACAACTCTGCGAGGCCCACTCGAGCCTTAGGGTTGTCTTTTGACTTTTCAGTGTTCATGAGCGTTGCCCAGAGTGCCTCCACGACATTCTTTTCGGTGTGCATGGCATCAATGTAATGTGGCATGAGGAGGTCATCAAAATAAGGGAGCCTCGTCAAGCCAGACTTATGAGTCCACATGTGTTCCTCGCTATATCCCACAAACCCATCACCTTGTTCATTCTCCACGAGAGCATCAATCTGAGCATGGACCTCGGCAGGAGTCATCATCTGTGGTGGAGGTTCAGTGACTTCGACACCTTTCGTAAAGCCCACGGTGTCTCGCCTGAATGCGTTGTCGAGGGGCAGGAATTGATGATGTTTGTCGAACGACGAATACTTGCCACCCTTCTTGAGCCAGATGAACCTCATATGAGCCTTGCATAATGGACATGGGAACTTCCCGTGGACACACCAACCACAGAATATCCCATATGCTAGGAAGTCATGCATGGAGTACTGGTACCAAACGTGCATTTTGAAGACGGTCTTTGTAGCTCAATTGTATGTCCACACCCCATCCTCCCAAGCACTGACGAGTTCATCAATCAGAGGCTCCATGAAAGTCCTATGTTTGGTGTTGGTAATTAGTGGCAATGCCTAAGTACTAATCCTATGCCTAAGTTGTATGTAGCATATGAGGATTAGTACATTCCAAGGTTGGTGGCAAGATGGACATGGTGATCATGATGGCCACACTTGGATTTGGATGCAACCCTACGTGAGCAAGGCAAAGGTATATGCTTAAGGGTTGTGTTTTAGTAACCAAGACACCTAGTGGGTGTGGTTACATTATAGGATAGATAGCCGTACTATAAAGAGGGGAATGACGCGGCTATTGAACTCCTAAGTGCCTCTAGGTGTGCATTTCATGTCATATGCATTTGGATAGAACTAATAACGCCTCGAAAAATGATTGTGAAAATGCTAACACACATGCACATGGTGATGATCACTTGGTGGTGTTAGCACGTTTGCGACGGCGTTGGAGTTTGAGCGGTAGAGAGGGTTTGGGGGTCCTCTCCCTCCCGCTGAGCGTGCGAGCGCGGGATTCAGGCGATTTCGGGGAAATGAAATGCCTTTTTTCCACTACGCCGGAAGTCGGAAATCAATCGGAAATCAAACGGAGGCGAACGGAGGTCACAGTGGTGACCGGACGCTGGACCGGACGCGGTCACTGTTTGACCGGACGCGTCTGGTCAGTGTCCAGTGTCTACGCATTTTTCAGTTGTTTGATCGGACGCGAGGCGCGTCCGGTCACAGGCGACCGGACGCGTCCGGTCGTCCTGGGAGCTTACTGGACTCCGACCGGACGCGGGCACTGTGGCGTCCGGTCAGTTCTTCAGCGCGTCCGGTCGATGTTTCGTTGTGCGCGACTCAGGGTTGACCAGCGCGTCCGGTCAGTCACGGGACCGGCGCGTCCGGTCGTGACCAGCGTGTCCGATCAGTCACGGGACCGGCGCGTCCGGTCGTGACCAGCGCGTCCGGTCGTTGCGACCGGCGCGTCTGGTCGGCGTTTCGAAAAAGAGCCGTTGCGTGACCGGCGCGTCCGGTCAGTTGGACCAGCGCGTTCGGTCAGCACGACTGCTGCTGAATCAAGTTTCTAACGGCTATATTCGAAGGGGTACGTCTATAAATACTCGTTGGCCGGCTCAAGGCTCTCTCTCTTGGACTTTTGACATACTTGTGAGCACTTTGAGCTAAGCAACTCCCCTCCCACTCATCTCTCTTGCTTTTTTGCATATTCGAAGTAAGATTGAGTGATCCAAGTGCATTTGCATTGTGAGATTGCATCTAGTTGGCACTTGGTGGTTGATTTGCTGCGGGATTCTTGTTTCTCTTGGTGGTTGCCGCCACCTAGACGGCTTGGAGCAGCTTGGAGGCATTGGCAAGAGTTGGTGATTGTTCTTGGCCACCTCCGGTGATTGTGAGGGGTTTGTGCCTACCTCGGCGAAGCGCCAAAGGCCACGTTAGTAAATTGCTCATGTCATTGCAACCTTTTGCCATTTGGTAGGTTCTTGTGGCGCCTTTTGAGAGGCTCGGTGTGAGACCGATTAGCCACCGAACCACGTGGTAAAGAGGGACACAACGGGGACTAGCGTGCCGGCAAGCACGTGAACCTCGGGATAAATCTTCATGTCATCACTTTCATATTGTGATTGATTGATCCCGGTGTTCGGTTGTCTTGGTATTCATTGTTGATCATATTGGTTGGCTCAATACTTTGCCCCTTGGTGAAACTCTTCTAACTCAACTCCGCATTACTTTCTTAGTTATCTTTGCTAGCTAGTTAGCTTTGCTAGAATAGCTCTTTTGTGTAGCTTGCTAGTTGTAGTTGTAGTTACTTTCTCGGTTGAACTTTTGCGGTTGAGTGCCAATATACTAGAATTGTGAATTGGATAGGTGGCTTGCAAACACCCCGTAGGCTAAGCAAAACTCGCATCTCGCTATTTGTTGTATTGATAAACTTGTTTAGCTTGTCTTTGTAGAAAATTTTAAAAGGCTATTCACCCCCCCTCTAGCCATCAAGACCTTTCAAGTGGTATCGGAGCCGTGGTCACCGTTTGTAAGGCTTAACAACCTCGGTGTAAGATGGCTCAAGTTGTGTTCAACCATGTCGGGGGCAAGCCTCCATTCTTTGATGGTGTCTCATCTTTTGATCATTGGAAAAGAAAGATGAAGCAATATCTTGGCTCTATCAATGAGAAGGTTTAGGAAGTGACACATCATGATTATGCTATCATTGATCCCGACAACCTCACAAACAATGACCGCATCAACAACCAATGCAACACTATGGCTCTCAACACTCTCTATAATGGGATTGATGCAAAGGTCTTCGAGCAAATCAAGGATCTTGAGATGGCAAGTGAAGTGTGGACAAGATTAGAGGAAACATATGAGGGCACTTCAACGGTAAAGAGTGCCAAGCTCTATATGCTCAAGGATAAGTTTGCAAGCTTCAAGATGAAGGATGATGAGTCCATACCGGAGATGTTCTATAGGCTACAAGTTATTGTTAATGATCTCAAGAGCCTAGGAGAAGATGTCAAGGATAAGGACTTCTCACATAAGTTCTTGATGAACTTACCTAAAAAGTTTGCTATCTTGAGGAAGATGATCCAAAGAGAGGGTTTGGACAAGGTGACTCCAAACCAAGTGCTTGGAGATGTCATGACCGATGCTCAATATGATGATGATGAAGATGAAGATGAGAAGAAGGAGATCAAGGTCAAGCAAGAGAAGCCCATTGCATTCAAGGCTTCATCTTCTAAGGGCAAGAGCAAGGTGGAGAGTGATGATGATGATCCATTCGATGATGAGACCATGGCCCTCCTAGTGTACAAGATGGGGAGGTTCATGAAGAAGAAAGGATATGGTGCAAGAAAGAGAAGGGACTTCATGAAGGCAAAGGAGGTGCTTTGCTACAATTGCAACAGCCCCGATCATGTAGTGGCAAAGTGCCCCTATGAAGACAAAAGATATCATGATGGGGAGTTGAAGTTGAAGAAGAACAAGAAGGACAAGAAGGAGAAGAAAGAGAAGAAGAGCTTCACTATCAACAAGAAGAAGAAGGGTGGTGGTTATGTGGTCACTTGGGATAGTGACAACTCCGATAGTGATGATGATGAAAGCTCTAGTGATGATGAGAGGACCACTCGGCGAGCCATTGCAAGCATCGCCCTCTCCAACAAGTCATCCATCTTCGACACTACATCGACATGCCTTATGGCCAAGCCTACCAAGGTAAAATATGATGATAGTGATGATGATTCTTGTGCTAGTGATGGTTGTAGGAGTGATGATGAGGAGGATGAGGACTACTCCAAGGATGATCTATTGGGCATAATAGATCAAATGAGCAAGGGCTACAAGAGGACAACCAAGAAATACAAAATCTTGGAACAAGAGCTCATTGCCAAGAGCAATGAAAATGATGCCTTGATGGAGGAGCTTGTTGCTCTCAAAAAGAGTAAGGAGTGCAAAGGAATTGAACAAGAGCTCAAAGCTCTTAGGAAATCCTTTGATGAGCTAGAGGCCTCTCGTGAGTGTCTAAAGGAAGACCACGAGGACCTTGAAGTTGCTCACACTAGGCTTAAGGAAGTCCACTCCTCTCTACTTGAGCTCATCAAGGAGAAGGACCTCAAGTTGGAGAAGCTCATGAAGGAAGCTAAGGAGGAGCAAGTGATTGTCACTTGTGATATTGGATTAACATGTGATATTATTGATGATTCTTTATTTGTTGGTCCTACTAATGCTTCATGTAGCTCATCATCATCCACCACAACCAACTCTACCTCTACTACTAGTGATTCATCACTTGTGGTTGAGAATGAGACTCTCAAGAGAGAGGTGGATGATCTCACCCGCGCATTAGGTAATGCCTATGGTGGGGATGCCCGCTTGCTAAAATGCTTGGGTAGCCAAAGGTTCTCTCTTAACAAAGAGGGTTTGGGCTATACTCCCAAGAAGGGCAAGGCGGCCTTTGCTACTCCAAAGTCTCGCTTTGTGAAGAGCAATGGTCGTTATTGCAATAGATGCAAGCAAGTTGGGCATCTAGAGATTAATTGTAATAAAATGAACAAGAACAACAACAAGTTTCATGCTAAAATGGATTACATTCCTTTTGATTCTTGTTATGTGCTTGCCAAGGGTGAGAAAGGTGTGCATGCTAGGTTTGTTGGTACACCAATTGTGGGTCCAAAGAAGAAGGCCATTTGGGTACCAAAGAGCTTAGTTACTAACCTCCAAGGACCCAAACAAGTATGGGTACCTAAGAAACATTAATTTATTTTGTAGGTAAATTACAAGGCCGGAGGAAGGCATTGGGTGCTTGATAGTGGGTGCTCTCAACATATGACCGGTGATTCAAGAATGTTCAACTCTCTCAAATCAAATGATAGTGGCATTGATAGTATCACATTTGGTGACAATAGTAAGGGTGATGTGAAGGCTCTTGGAAGGATTGCAATCTCAAATGATCATAGCATTTCCAATGTACTCTTAGTTGAAAAGTTGAACTTCAATCTTCTCTCGGTTGCTCAATTGTGTGATCTCGGTTTCAAGTGCATATTTGGTGTTGATGATGTGGAGATAATTAGTGTTGATGGCTCTAATTTGATCTTCAAAGGCTTTAGATATGAGAATCTATACTTGGTTGATTTCAATGCTAGTGACACTCAACTCTCAACATGCTTGCTCACCAAATCAAGTATGGGTTGGTTATGGCATAGAAGACTTGGTCATGTTGGCATGAAGCAATTGAACAAGTTAGTGAAGCATGACTTAGTTAGAGGCTTGAAGGATGTCACATTTGAGAAAGATAAGCTATGTAGTGCATGTCAAGCCGGAAAGCAAGTAGGCAACACTCATCCATTGAAAAGCATCATGAGTACTTCCAAGGCTTTTGAGTTGTTGCACATGGATCTATTTGGACCAACTACATACACAAGCATTGGTGGCAACAAGTATGGGTTTGTGATTGTGGATGATTTCACTAGATATACATGGGTATTCTTTCTTGTGGACAAGAGTGATGTATTTGACATATTCAAGAAGTTCATCAAGAGAGTGCAAAATGAGTTTGAGACCACAATCAAGAAAGTAAGAAGTGACAATGGAAGTGAGTTTAGAAACACAAGAGTTGACGAGCTATGTGAGGAGCTTGGAATCAAGCATCAATTTTCGGCCAAGTATACACCTCAATCTAATGGCCTAGTTAAGAGGAAGAATAGAACTTTGATTGATATGGCAAGATCAATGTTGAATGAGTATAATGTGAGTCATTCATTTTGGGCCGAAGCAATCAACACGGCTTGCTTCTATAGCAACCGCCTCTATTGCCACAAGTTTCTAGAGAAGACACCATATGAGATCTTAAATGGAAGAAAGCCCAACATTGCATACTTTCGGGTGTTTGGTTGCAAATGCTATATCTTGAAGAAGGGCACTAGATTGAGCAAGTTTGAGAAGAAATGTGATGAAGGATTCTTACTTGGTTACTCCACTACTAGCAAAGCTTATAGAGTTTGGAATTTGGCTAGTGGTTTACTTGAGGAAGTTCATGATGTTGAGTTTGATGAAACTAATGGCTCTCAAGATGAGGAAAATAACTTGGATGATGTGAGAGGAACTCAATTGACCAATGCTATGAAAGAAATGGATATTGGTGATATTAGGCCAAAGCAAGTGATTGATGTGGATGACAACAAAGATCAAGTGCTCCAAAGTCCAATTACACAAGCTAGTGGGTCTCTAATGCAAAATCAAGCTAGTACATCATCTCAAGTGCAACAAGATCAACAAGTGGATAGTTCATCATCTCCAACTCATGATCAACATCAACATCCAAGCAATCAAGTCCAAGTACTTCAACCAACAAACATTGCAAGAGACCATCCATTGGATTCCATCATTGGTGACATACAAAGGGGAGTTCAAACTAGATCAAGATTGGCATCATTTTGTGCTCACTCTTCTTTTGTGTCAATGGAAGAACCCAAGGACATTGATAAAGCATTGAGAGATCTGGATTGGGTAAATGCAATGCATGAAGAGCTCAACAACTTTAAGAGAAATGAAGTATGGGAACTAGTTGAGAGGCCTAAGGATCACAATGTCATTGGAACAAGATGGGTCTTTCGCAACAAGCAAGATCAAGATGGGATAGTAGTAAGGAACAAAGCAAGACTAGTGGCTCAAGGTTACACACAAATAGAGGGTCTTGACTTTGGTGAAACTTATGCCCTGGTTGCAAGATTGGAAGCAATTAGGATCTTACTTGCCTATGCTTGTGCTCATAATATCAAGTTATATCAAATGGATGTGAAGAGTGCATTTCTCAATGGGTATATTCAAGAAGAGGTGTATGTGGAGCAACCTCCCGGTTTTGAAGATGACAAGAAACCCAATCATGTCTACAAATTGAGAAAAGCTTTGTATGGATTGAAGCAAGCACCTAGAGCATGGTATGAAAGATTGAGGGACTTCTTGCTATCCAAAGGATTTGTCATGGGCAAAGTGGATACTACTCTCTTCACTAAGAAGATTGGGAAAGACTTGTTTGTATTGCAAATATATGTTGATGATATCATTTTTGGTTCAACCAATCAAGATTATTGTGAGGAGTTTGGGAAAATGATGGCAAAGGAATTTGAAATGTCAATGATTGGTGAACTTAGTTTCTTTCTTGGACTTCAAATGAAGCAAATGAAGGAAGGAACCTTTGTGAGCCAAACCAAGTACATCAAAGATATGCTCAAGAAGTTTGGCATGGAAGATGCAAAGGGCATTACAACCCCAATGGGCACTAGTGGAAGTTTGGATAGTGACAAGAGTGGCAACATGGTGGATCAAAAGCTATATAGATCAATGATTGGTAGCCTACTCTATGTGACGGCATCAAGACCCGATGTGATGTTTAGTGTATGCATGTGTGCAAGATTTCAAGCCTCACCAAGAGAAAGTCATTTGAAGGCAACAAAGAGAATATTGAGGTATTTGAAGCATACACAAGATGTTGGATTATGGTATCCCAAAGGTGCAAGCTTTGAGCTAGTTGGATATTCGGATTCCGACTATGCCGGTGACAAAGTGGAGAGAAAGAGCACTTCCGGGACTTGTCAATTGTTGGGAAGATCACTTGTCTCATGGTCATCCAAGAAGCAAAATAGTATTGCACTATCTACCGCCGAAGCCGAATACATCGCCGCGGGTAGTTGTTGTGCACAAATCTTGTGGATGAAGGCAACATTGAAGGATTTTGGAATCAATTTTAAGAATGTGCCATTGCTATGTGACAATGAAAGTGCCGTGAAGCTAACCAACAATCCGGTTCAACATCAAAGAACAAAGCATATTGATGTTCGTCATCATTTTATTAGAGATCATCAACAAAAGGGTGACATTGCTATTGAGAGTGTGGGCACCGAAGATCAATTAGCCGATCTATTCACCAAGCCACTTGATGAGAAGAGATTTCACAAGCTAAAGAATGAGTTGAACATAATTGACTTCTACCACATGAGTTGATGCACCCCATATATGACATGCCTCTCCTTCGAGCCCCAAGGTACAATTGATTGACATGTCATACATACTATACTAAGGACATGTTTAGTGCATTTAGTCATGATTTCTTATGTTCTAGGATCATTCATGAAAATCAAATGAATTTGAAGTTTATATGGTGCCACTATTGTTTCCATGACTTGTATGATCTAGTGGTAGCATATAACTTGTTTAAGTAGCTTGTGATCCTAAGTGTTTAATCTAGATCACTTGTCTAAATATTTGCTTCAACATGGTGCATGATAACCCTTCTAGTGAGGTGTGAAGAAGCTTGCCCTTGGATCAAACCGAAGCATTTTATTTATGCAAGCAATCTAGGTTGAATCACAAACTTGATCCTCACCCCATAATTCAACGTGATAATCTATCTAAAGTTAGTCCCTTGTGGTCATTGGTGCCAAAGGGGGAGAAAATATTGTTCACAAAGATAGAACTCAAAGGGGGAGAAGCACAACAAGGGGGGAGAAAAATGTTGTTCACAAAGATAGATTCTAAAAGAGGAGAAATTGATAAAAGAAGGGGATCAACTAAAATTTTTGAGCACACAAGTAGGGGGAGCAAGCTCTTAAACATGAATGTTGCATTTTCATGTGCACTTCATATGTATGATGCATAGTTATGCATTTCTTTTTCTCCGCTACTTTGTTTGTGTGGTGACTTGCTAGTATAATTTGAATGGTGTATTGAAGTACTAGCATGAATAGGAAGTAGTTAGATTTTTCTTGCTTCATGTTTTCAAAGTGGTACTAGAACCTTGCTCATAATATTGATCTCACGAGGTTTCTAGTTATGTTTGTGCTTTTCCAAGTGGTATCTAACTACACAAGGTGCTAAGATGGTGTTTATCGCTACTCCGATGGTATCACGCTTCAAAGGTCTATAATCTAAAACACTTAGCACCTATTGGTAGTCAATGCTCCTAATCTTTCCTATCTAACATGTATGCTTCCAAAATCCAAACATATAGCATACATGTAGGGGGAGCCATTGCTATCAATTTGAATTCATGATCACTTGCCCATACTTCTTACACATGGTAATATACTTGGACAATGTGACATGGGTTCAATCAAAATTTTATCATAATATCTTTGTGAAAGGGTTGTCACCAATTACCAACAAGGGGGAGATTGAAAGTCCTATGTTTGGTGTTGGTAATTAGTGGCAATGCCTAAGTACTAATCCTATGCCTAAGTTGTATGTACCATATGAGGATTAGTAAGCTGCTCCTTGTGGCCTCCACCGGAGTCTACCTCCAGGTACCGGGAGGCTTTGCACTTCGGACAATACTTCTCCTGCTCAAGATCTTTCCTGAAGAGGACACACCTGTTCGGACAACAATGTATCTGCTCGTTCGGCATCTTGAGTCCATCAAGGAGTTTCTAGCACTCGTACAGGCTCTTTGGCAACACGTGGCCCTCCGGAAGCATGCTAGCAATCAAGGCAAGCATGCCACTAAAGTGTTGCCGACTCATGTTGATCTCGGCCTTAAACGCCATCACGCGTCCAACGGCATCGAGCTGACAAACCGTCGTGCGATCATGAAGGCGTTTCTGTGCTGAAGCCATCATGTCGTAGAACGCCTTTGCTGATGCCTCCGCCTCCTCCGCACGTCCATCGGGGATCTGTGCTTGCGCGAAGTCATCTAACATGTCTAAAACCCCACCACCATCATCGACATGCTCGAGGCGAGGCCGCACGACCTCCTCTCTCAACCGATGCGCTTCACCATGGTGTACCCACTAGGTATAGCCCGGCACAAAGCCATTCAACTGAAGATGTTTAGCCATGGTCTCCTGGTTTTGCCATTTCCTATTTGCACACTTGCTACAGGGACACTTCGCCAATCGCGCTCTATTCACACCACTGCCGAATGCACGGTCCAAGAAAGCCTCCGTCTTCTGCCCCCATTCAATGCTAAAATCATGCTTACTTGTGTATGCCGCATACATCCACTCACGGTCATCCATCCTCTAACGTGCATATCAAAGATGAACATAAACATCAAGTGCATCTACTTCGTGTTCCTACCATCTAATAGGTAAGGATAGGTCCTAATCCCACCTGCGGATGCGTAGACGAGGTTAGTTTCCATGGGCTACTCCGAGCCGAGATAGAATTTCGGCAGCACCTCCCCGCTGTTCTCCAGATACACGTCCCGGCGAGGAGAGTGTGTATCCGGAGAACAACACGAAGGTGAGGCCGAAACCCTATCTTGGATCAGAGCAGACCATGGAAACTAACCTCGTCTATGCATCCGCGGGCTGTCCAAAAAAAGTGGACAATCCGAAACAGATATGGTTATACATATGCAAAGATCGCATACTTCCAACCGTATCCGTTTCGGACGAGAGACGCCTAACTGGGTAACGCGACCTACGTCCACATGTGACGGAAAGAGGGGTCATACCGTAGGTGCCGGTGAAGACAGGCTAGCGGGGCAGTGTAACAGAACCGCCCAATTATACGAGATTAAGTAAGAAAATCATCCAACGAACGGATAATTTACCAAACTTAAGCCCGTATAACCCGGTAGTCCGTGAAATCTCGACGGATTTCAAACCATTTCGCATCACAGCCAAGATCGTAATAAGTTTAGCGATTACCTTCATAAGTTACACAGTAGTTCGCGGCACGAAATACATCGGAGTTTAAACATAGTTATTACAAACCAGTTTCGAATAAAGTAGCGGAAGCATTAGTTTAAAGCGCGCACACACACACATCTTTCCAAAATACAGTGCCAGCTCGCGATCATCTCCCACAAAAGCATCAGGCGAGGAGTAGTGAGTGACCATTGCCCATGGTCCTAGGCTTCGCCCATCGCAGGGTAGAGACAGTTGATACAATAACCATAGTACATCTGTCCATCTGCAACAAGTGGGAACAAAGCCCTGAGTACGAGAAGGTACTCAGCTAGACTTACCCGACAGAACCAAAACAAAATGACTCCAAGGATCATGATAGGCTTTTTGGTGGGGTAGCTGACTCATTTGCAAGAAAAGCATTTTTAGCTTACCAAATCATTTACAAAAGCATGTCATCTTTTAACTTTTTATTCTCCTGTCAACTATGTTTGCACTTATGCTAAAGTAGCCATGTAATTAAGCAGGCAAGGATTACCATTGATAATTAACCATAATTACCATGTCATTTTCCGCATAACTATCCAAGTGTTTCATCAGCATTACTACGATGAAGTAACTCAAGTCAAGTGTTCACTATCCAGTGAACGATGGCGATTCGAATCGATTATTGACCAGCTGGTAATTTATTCCTCACACAAACCTCACTCACCCGCTAAAGTGAGGTATTGGTCACCGAGCCAACCATTCAGGTAAAGTCGCGAGCTTGCCAGGAACCACATGTACCCGGGGGCCGCCCGACTGCTCTTTGGCCTTATCATCGCGCCCCCGTTTCCTGCCACTACTGCTCCGGTACAGTGCGTTGCGGGCAATCCACTCGGCCCGAATAATCTCCCGGCTTCGCGGTCGAAAGGTACTTTATTCGGCCAGCTAAATGTGAGGCATGCGTTCAACATGACCCGAGGCCCGACATCGGACGGTCCTTAATCGACACAGACGGAAGACACTACAGTCCAGAACCCTGCAAGCTTCCGCCCGGTCTCACATTCATTTCCACACTTAGTTATTCTCACATGACATTTCTTTCACATAAAACCAGGTAATCCCCTATAGCTCGCGGATGACAGGCAATCACCCGACTTCTACCGGTCTAAGCAAGCTAAGCAATTATTGACCGTGGACACCAGGGTAACAAGGATCAGGTAAAACAAGGTGAAACAAGGTATAATGCAGCAACGTTTGCAAACAACTCCTAAACTTAATGCATCAGATTAAGTAAAATTAATAATTAATTATTTGCAAACCGGGGGAGAAATGCTCCGGGGCTTGCCTCGCTCGAAGGTACTGGGACGATGGTCAGGGCACTCTGGAAGCTCTTCACCGGACTCCTCTTCTGCTTCTGCTGGCTCTGGCTCCGTCACTTCGAGCTGCTCCTCTGCGTCCTCGGGAACAACTGTCAGAACCACTTCCTGCGATCCTGTATGATGCAGAAGTATGAGTGCAACATGCATAGGTGCATTGCAGAGGTGACATGAGATGATGATGATGATGCGGAGTGCATGCGATGTAACGAATATGTTATGTTATCGGATTTTGTGGAACTTATGATTCTTCTACAAGGTAGTCTACGTCATCCAAGAACATGTACTCGGAAACTACCACCACTATTTTCTACCATGCGAGAGTACTTGACTATCAAGATGCTTCAAAGATACACCAAAGTATATTTTTCTAACTAACTTTGCATTAAGAATAAATAGAAACCCTAATTAGTCCTATGGTTGAACAGCAACACATATTTTAGTAGCTCAGAAAAATCTTATAAAATTACAGTGGATTGCTAATATCAAGAATAGCTTGACATAAAAATTTTACTGCATTTGGATAACTAGAACTTCCTATACAAAAATAACAAACTAAGGCCTAAAATAGATATTTAAAATACTTTACATTATGAAAAGTATCAAACAACAGATTTAGGAATTTTTCTACTATCTATTACCTAAACAAACACTATAGAAAAATTATCACTTGCATGTTTTATTCAAATTTATTTAAATAACAAAAATAACAAATATTGGTAATGGAAAGCATTTGAACTACACCTACATATTTTTATACAGAACACCCAAGATATAAAATTTCCCTAGAAAGTACATGACACAAGAAGATTAATAAATTTGGAATCATATTTTTCTGACTTTTCTAGGATTTATTAAGTATTTAACAAGAAAATAGCCATTTCACTAGTTAATTATAAACTCTACAGAAAAGTACCTCAAATTTGACATGCAATAGTTTTATATTGTAGATCTGATTCAAATGAGTATATAAAAATTTATTTCACAAATTTTGAAGCTAAAATGACCAAGAATTCATTTTTCCCAAGTGTTTTTCATCAAGATAATAAAAAGAGAAATGAAAACGGATTTATTTAAATGTCTCTGGGCCGGCCCGAGGGAAATGATCGGCTCACGGCGGTCGCGGCCCATCTCGCTCGCGCGGGGGGAGGAGACCGAGCCGGCCTGCTCGGGCTCGGCCCGCAGGCACGGTCCAGCCCACCGAGCGAGGAGGGGGGGGGGAGAGAGACCCGAGCGCGTCGCCGGCGTTCCCGACGCCGACGTCGCGGCGGCGGTCACGGCCAATCGGCCGGTTCCGGCCAGCCAACGACCCACCAAGACGCGCAATAGGGTCGCCAAGAAGTGGCCAATACGAGACGTCAGTGCGGGAGAGCAAAGAGGTGGCGGTTGAGGCGGTGGAGAGGCGCGGCTCGTCGGCACCGTTGCGGTGGCGCGGCGAGGCGAGGAGGAATTGAGCCCTACCGCGGGCAGCGAGGGAGCGGAGAGGCTTGTTCGGAGGAGGGAAGAACGGGGCGGAGCTCGGTGCAAGATGAATTTGATGGTGGTGGCCTGACGATGCCGGAACGGGGAGGCGAAACCGGAGCTCGCGGCGGCGAGCCGTCCGCCCGCTCGGTGGGGAGAGGAGGGGTGGCTGGCGAGTGAGGGAGGGGAAGTGAGGGAGCGAGGAGGCTCGGGCAGTCGTTTTGAGTGCGCTCGCGCTGGCGGGAGATCAGGGCGAGGACGACGCGCGGCGAGCGGCGGCAGCGCATGGCCGACACGCGGCGAACGCGCTCTGCCGCGGCGGCCAGCGTTGCGCGGGCGCGCGCGGGAGGAGGAAGGAGGCCGGCTGGGCCTGGGCCGAGGCGGGGCGACGCGGGCGCGCGCGCGCGGGTGATGCGGGCCGGTTCTGGCCATGGGCCGAACCGGAGGCGGCGGCCCGCGAGGGGAAAAACAGATTTTTGATTTTCAATTTTCAAATTTAAATGTATTTCAAACTTCAAACCATATTTTGAACAAGAAGAAGACATTTTATGGAATTGGCCCAAAAATAAAAGTTGCTCAAAATTAAATTCTCTACAACTTTGATTAAGGGGCCAACTCAAAATTCTTGACAGATTTTGAATGACAAAATAAAAGCTAGAATAGGGGAAAGTTTTGAATATTTTTCATAATTATTTTTGAGCAAGTTTTGACAAATTTTTTTTGAGCTCCAAAATTTGAACTAGGGTTCCAAGTGATGTAGAATTGATAGTTGCAAGGTTTTGGCACAAATGTGATTATCATATTAATACAATTTATCACATACGTTAATTTCAAGCTTTTGTTTAAATCAAATTATAAATTGTCACTCATGATCATGATGTTATGAATGCGATGCAATATGATTGCTATGCACAAATGCCTTGCGTAACACCGGAGTGTTACAGCCTTCCCCCCTTATAAAAATCTCGTCCCGAGATTTGGGTTACGAACCATTTATTATAAAAATCTTCGTATGCATTCTTTAAGTATTCACCCGTTTCCCAAGATGCATCCCCTTCATCGTGATGACTCCATTGTATCTTATATGTTTTCACCACACTGTTTCGAGTAGCCCTTTCCTTGGTATCCAATACTCGAACTGGCTGCTCACGATATACCAGATCTGACTTCAGTTTTATGCCTCGAGGTTCAATCCTTTCCTCTGGAACGCGCAAACATTTCTTGAGGTGTGATACATGAAAAACTGGGAATATAGCACCCATTGACTCTGGTAACTCCAATTTGTAAGCCACAGGACCCTTTCGTTCTAGGATTTTGTAAGGTCCCACAAATCTGGCGGCCAGCTTTCTGCGCACACCAAACCTTTTCTTTTTCATTGGCGTAACTTTTAGATAAACATAGTCACCAACTTCGAACACAAGCGGTCTCCTTCTCTTATCTGCATAACTTTTCTGTCGTGACTGAGCTGCTCTCATATTCTGCTGGATGATATGAACTTTCCTTTCGGCTTCCTCAACGAAGTCAATGCCATAATACCTTCTTTCGCCTGGCTCAATCCAGTTTAACGGTGTTCTACACTTTCGGCCATACAGAGCCTCAAAAGGTGCCATCTTGATACTCTCTTGATAGCTGTTATTGTATGAGAACTCTGCTAATGGTAACCATGACTCCCATGAACCTCTGGAAGACAACACACAAGCTCTTAACATATCCTCTAGAACAGCATTAACTCTCTCAGTTTGACCATCTGTTTGAGGATGATAGGCAGTGCTACGAATCAGACTAGTCCCCAACCCTTTGTGCAAATGCTCCCAAAAGTGAGCAGTGAACTGTGACCCTCTGTCAGACACTATAGTCTTTGGTATGCCATGCAATCTCACAATCTCTGCAATATACTTCTCAGCATATTGAGGTGGTCTATATTCCGTTTTGACAGGCAAAAAGTGGGCTGTCTTAGTAAGACGATCCACAATTACCCAAATAGAATCGTGACCCTTTTGAGTCGTGGGTAGACCCGTGATAAAATCCATACTTATGTCATCCCACTTCCAACTTGGTACTGACAAAGGTTGTAGCATTCCGGCAGGCTTCATGTGAATTGCTTTTACTCTACAACATGTGTCACATCTGGCTACATACGCTGCAATTTCCTTCTTCATCTTGGTCCACCAATAACGAGGTCTTAGTTCTTGATACATTTTACTGCTGCCAGGATGAATAGACAACTTAGAGAGATGAGCTTCATCCATAATTTTATTCTTAAGCTCTCTATCCTTTGGGACAACAAGACGGTTGTCGAACCACAACACATCTTGCTCATCCACCCTGAAGTGTTTCGAGGGTTCTTCTTGAATCTTCTTTTTGATGTGGAATATCCCTTTGTCTGCTTTCTGACTTTCTATAACCTTACTCTCTAAGGAACAACTGACCTGAATACTATATAGCATGGCAGGGTGCATTAGATTGAAACCATCTTCAAGTAAGGGTTGCATATTCAGACAATGTGACTTTCTACTCAAAGCATCAGCTACCACATTGGCTTTCCCAGGGTGATACTGTACATTCAAGTTGTAGTCTTTGATCAGCTCTAACCATCTCCGCTGTCTCATGTTCAATTCTGGTTGGGTGAAAATGTACTTGAGACTCTTATGATCGGTGAAAATATTGCACACATTACCCAGTAGATAGTGTCTCCAAATCTTTAAGGCATGCACTACAGCGGCAAGCTCAAGATCATGTGTCGGATAATTGATTTCATGTTTTCTCAACTGCCGGGAGGCATAAGCAATGACTCTTCCTTCTTGCATTAGCACACACCCTAATCCTGTTTTTGATGCGTCACAGAACACATCAAAAGGTTTCTCGATGTCGGGCTGTGCAAGAACTGGAGCAGTGGTCAACAGTTTCCGCAATGTATGGAAAGCTGTCTCACACTCCTCTGTCCACACAAACTTGTGATCTTTCTGTAACAGACTTGTCATTGGCTTAGCAATCTTCGAGAAGTCTGGGATAAAACGGCGATAGTAACCCGCTAACCCTAGGAAACTCCTGACTTCTGACACTGTGGTTGGAGTCTTCCAATCCATAACCTCTTGCACTTTACTCGGATCTACAGAAACTCCATTCTCAGATAGGATATGACCGAGGAAAGGAACTTTCTTTAACCAAAATTCACATTTGCTGAACTTAGCATATAACTTATGATCTCTCAGCCTGGTCAAGACAATTCTCAGATGCTCTTCATGATCTTTCTCGTTTTCAGAGTATACTAGAATGTCATCAATGAAGACAACTACAAACTTGTCCAACTCTGGCATGAAAACCGTATTCATCAGATACATAAAATATGCAGGAGCATTTGTTAGTCCAAATGACATAACAAGATACTCGTACAACCCGTATCTGGTAGAAAAGGCGGTTTTCGGAACATCTTGTGGTCTAATCTTAATCTGATGATACCCAGACCTTAAGTCTATCTTGGAGAACACTCTAGCTTTAGCTAACTGATCAAACAGAACATCAATATGAGGCAAGGGATATTTATTCTTGATGGTTACAGCATTAAGAGGTCGATAATCCACACACATCCTGAGAGTACCCTCTTTCTTTTTCTTTACAAACAAGGCAGGACATCCCCATTCAGACTTACTTGGGCGAATAAACCCCTTCTTTAATAACTCTTCCAACTGTTTCTTCAACTCAGCTAACTCATCCGGAGGCATCCGATAAGGTCTCCTCGAAATTGGAGCTGTCCCGGGGATCAACTCGATTCCAAACTCAACATCTCTATCTGGAGGAAGGCCAGGTAACTCGTCTGGAAACACATCCGGGAACTCACACACCACTGGGATCTGATGGATAGGAGCAACTTCCATGGCACAGGTCACACTCACAAGATCTGTTCTTTTAGGCAATGGTACCTGGAAAGTACCCTTTGCCTGGGGATCTTTAAGGGTAAGCATCCGACTGCTTGTATCTATGACTGCTTCCCAGTCTTTCATCCAGTTCATTCCTATTATTACATCCAAAACTAGTCCAGGCATAACTACCAGGTTCACCCGAAACTTCCGACTACCTAACTCAAGGGTTGCCCCTCTAACCATCTTATTGGTTAACACATCAGCTCCTGCTGAACTTATGCGATAACCATAACTCAATTCTGTGCATAGTTGTTCATGCTTTCGTGCAAATGCTTGACTCATAAAAGAATGCGAAGATCCAGAATCAAAAAGAACAACTGCAGGGTGATGGTTCACAAGAAACTTACCAGCAGTTACAGGCTCTCCCTCAGGAACTTCATCAATAGTGGTGTGGTGCACACGAGCATTGTAAGTCTGTTGCTTCTTTTTAGGCGGATAAGGGCAGAACTTTGAAAAATGGCCTGGCTGACCACAGTTGTAGCAGGGCCCTTTCACTGTACCAGCAGACCCTATAGCTCCCTTGGAGTTGCTCTGTTCTGCAGCTGCGTTGGTCTTTGTTGGCGGCACTGCCATCTTGTACGGTTTCTGTGGCCCCTTGTAGTTCTGAGTTTTGTGCTGCGGAGGCCTGAACCTCACACCAGGTGCGGACGGACGATAAGATGAACGATTTGCAGTGACAACTCTGGACTGGGATGGTCCTGACTCAAACACTCTCTTGCGATTCTTGGATGCGGTGTAAGCGTTATTGTTCTTCTCTTGCTTCAAACAGTCACTGATAAAGTCGTTGAATCTGTTGCGGGTATTGGTACCCACATGCTTCATCATCTTCGGACTCAACCCTCTCTTGAAACTAGCAATCTTCTTTGCATCTGTGTCAACCATGTCTGGAGCATAGCGGCACAAGTTATTAAAGGCATGCAGATACTGGGTCACCGTCTTGGTACCCTGATTCAAGGCTAAGAACTCTCCAAGCTTCATCTCAACCAAGCCTGGGGGAATATAAACTCCCTTAAAAGCTTCAGTGAAATCCCTCCAAGAAATCTGGGCATTAGGAGGAAAAGTGGTGCGGTGATGCTTCCACCACATTCCTGCTGGTCCTTGTAACTGATGTGCAGCATACTCTACTTTCAGAACTTCTGTCAGCCTCAACACACGGAACTTATCTTCCATAGTGTTGATCCATTCTTCGGCATCAAGTGGCTCTACTGCTTCCTTGAAAATAGGTGGCCTAGTATCCATGAAATCCTTGAAACTGCTGTACTGGTTCACTCCATGGCCACCACCTTGGTTATTTCCTCTTTGAACATTTTCCGCGATGGTACGCAGAAAGTCTTCCATATTCCTCTGTGACTATTCAGTACTGCGTTGACTTCCAAGAAACTGTGTGAAGAACATTTCTGCGGTGAGCGGCGGAGGAGGGGGCAAATGTGGTTCTGGACGTGGTTCCTGGTGGTTGACATTGTTGGCACCACTTCCACCAGCTCCTGCACCATTGCCACCAGTCTCAGCGGCTTCATACGTAGCACGACGAGTGTTGGCCATCTGCATATTTCAGCAACAAGCACAATTGAGTGAAGTTGTAAAATTGTGTCCGAATGAACAATCATGCCATACTGAATTCATTGGAGAGAACAAGTCATACAAGGAAAACAGAGGCGCAATAATTTCATTCCAATTAAACAACAGCACCAATTAAGTTACTTCAAATGCAACATCACGTTCCATACAACCACATTGCCAGCATACACACACTGGACTTTTATGCGTTCGGGTATCGCATACTCAACCAAACTCCAAAGATCGTCAGTCTCAAGGTCGAACAGGATACAACATGATACATGGGAACCAAAAGAAGGCCATCGCGTCAAGCCTAGCTACTAACGCAGGACACTATCCTACTCCTCGGGGCCGTCGTCGATGTCGGAGGCGTCGCCATCGCTACCCTCAGCAGCGGCGTCGTCGTCGGTGTCCATCTGAGCGGCGTTTGGAGGAGCATATGGGCCCATCCCGTTGTAGAGGGCATGGAACTCTTCATGCAAGTTGGCATTGTACTCTTCTAACTCCTCGACCCTCTGCCTCAGAAGGTCCCTCTCGTTCCAGACTTCATTCCTTTCTTGTACTAGCTGTTCCATCAGGCGGTCTGCATTTCTGTTGGCCTGAGTCAGCCTCTGTACCTGCTGCATGGAACTCTCGCCTCTCTCGAGAGCTCGGTCCCGCTGCAAACTCATGTCAGCCAACTGCTCCTGCAAGCTAGCTATGGCACGTGCTTGCTTTTTCTTCTGTTTTCTTGCTTCAAGCCGATCATCACCGCGTAGGCCAGTCAAGGTCCAATAGGTATTCTCCAGACCTTGATATGCTCTGATGGCTGCATACATGGCACTCATGGTGTGGTTGTCGCTAGCCCGTCCTTCACTGGGGCCTCTAACTAGGGCACTTCCTTGCGACTGTACCCAAACGGCATCGCGAGGATCATCTCTCGGGAAGGTACCGGCCAAGGCTGCTGCTAACTCATTGGGAAATCTGCTCATGATGTCTCGGATGACGCGAAAAGCTGCGCCCTCTGCACCCTCGGATGGAGTGCGTCCTTCAAACTCCAAATGCCAACCATCCCATTCTGGCGCATCACCAAGAGCAGGGACGGTGATCTCTACAACAGCAAGTCCATCTTCAGCTAGCTGGCTCTCGCTCTAAGAGTAAACTGGCTCTTGTCCCTCCGGGTACCCCACATCATGAAGCACTCTCCAAAGCAAGGTGGGCATGCCAAACTCGCTTAGAAAAGTGTCCGTGTTGCGGTGCTCCCGCGGGGCTAGCTGACGACGGGGTGCTCTTCCGCCAGTGGACTTGCGGGCAGTCTGCTTCGTGCGGGCCATCTGTAGCACAAGTTTTAATTACCCGGTGAGAACATATTTTAGTTGAGGTCACTTTTATCAAAATGGGATAATCCTTTTATAAGGGGAGGAATGCATGCCATGAATGGAATGCGCAGACAATATGATGCATGCACGAGTCTTACGTTCTCACAAACTTATAAAATAAAAGCATCTAACGGTGAATTCGGTGGCATACAAACGATCTCTCATATACGTAACTAATTCGGTCTACACGATACGCTGTTATGTACCTGCAGAAAACTCATTTCAGCCCATTCCCCATGAATGCATGAAAGCAGTAAATCTACCTACACGCTTTACACGAATCCCCAGATGCGTGTACAACGGTAGTAACTACCCAAACACATCGTCCTATTGACGGCATCGCCTCAACGGACGGAACACCCACACATGCGACACTTTTATAAAAACATGTGTAAAACATGTAATTATCCAAGTATCATATAAGCACTTCCCTAGATCGGCGGTGTATCCGATCATGCTCTCACATCTCACACTTACCGAAGCGTAGAGGTAACTGATCCATATATTACCACTCAATTAAGTGGCACTCATACAATAGCACGCCGTATGAGCAACGAAAGAGAAATATGATGCAAGAACCCCAAGTTAGTACTTAAATAGCCACCTAGAGTCCTTAACTGGGCATACAGGATATGACCACTGGCACACTTTTTAGTTTCAAAATCACACTTTTTAAACAGGATTTTGTTTTAAATACACTTATGAACAGTAATTACGCTAAACCATGCTCCGATGCCAGCTGTAACAGAACCGCCCAATTATACGAGATTAAGTAAGAAAATCATCCAACGAACGGATAATTTACCAAACTTAAGCCCGTATAACCTGGTAGTCCGTGAAATCTCGACGGATTTCAAACCATTTCGCATCACAGCCAAGATCGTAATAAGTTTAGCGATTACCTTCATAAGTTACACAGTAGTTCGCGGCACGAAATACATCGGAGTTTAAACATAGTTATTACAAACCAGTTTCGAATAAAGTAGCGGAAGCATTAGTTCAAAGCGCACACACACACACATCTTTCCAAAATACAGTGCCAGCTCGCGATCATCTCCCACAAAAGCATCAGGCGAGGAGTAGTGAGTGACCATTGCCCATGGTCCTAGGCTTCGCCCATCGCAGGGTAGAGACAGTTGATACAATAACCATAGTACATCTGTCCATCTGCAACAAGTGGGAACAAAGCCCTGAGTACGAGAAGGTACTCAGCTAGACTTACCTGACAGAACCAAAACAAAACGACTCCAAGGATCATGATAGGCTTTTTGGTGGGGTAGCTGACTCATTTGCAAGAAAAGCATTTTTAGCTTACCAAATCATTTACAAAAGCATGTCATCTTTTAACTTTTTATTCTCCTGTCAACTATGTTTGCACTTATGCTAAAGTAGCCATGTAATTAAGCAGGCAAGGATTACCATTGATAATTAACCATAATTACCATGTCATTTTCCGCATAACTATCCAAGTGTTTCATCAGCATTACTACGATGAAGTAACTCAAGTCAAGTGTTCACTATCCAGTGAACGATGGCGATTCGAATCGATTATTGACCAGCTGGTAATTTATTCCTCACACAAACCTCACTCACCCGCTAAAGTGAGGTATTGGTCACCGAGCCAACCATTCAGGTAAAGTCGCGAGCTTGCCAGGAACCACATGTACCCGGGGGCCGCCCGACTGCTCTTTGGCCTTATCATCGCGCCCTCGTTTCCTGCCACTACTGCTCCGGTACAGTGCGTTGCGGGCAATCCACTCGGTCCGAATAATCTCCCGGCTTCGCGGTCGAAAGGTACTTTATTCGGCCAGCTAAATGTGAGGCATGCGTTCAACATGACCCGAGGCCCGACATCGGACGGTCCTTAATCGACACAGACGGAAGACACTACAGTCCAGAACCCTGCAAGCTTCCGCCCGGTCTCACATTCATTTCCACACTTAGTTATTCTCACATGACATTTCTTTCACATAAAACCAGGTAATCCCCTATAGCTCGCGGATGACAGGCAATCACCCGACTTCTACCGGTCTAAGCAAGCTAAGCAATTATTGACCGTGGACACCAGGGTAACAAGGATCGGGTAAAACAAGGTGAAACAAGGTATAATGCAGCAACGTTTGCAAACAACTCCTAAACTTAATGCATCAGATTAAGTAAAATTAATAATTAATTATTTGCAAACCGGGGGAGAAATGCTCCGGGGCTTGCCTCGCTCGAAGGTACTGGGACGATGGTCAGGGCACTCCGGAAGCTCTTCACCGGACTCCTCTTCTGCTTCTGCTGGCTCCGGCTCCGTCACTTCGAGCTGCTCCTCTGCGTCCTCGGGAACAACTGTCGGAACCACTTCCTGCGATCCTGTATGATGCAGAAGTATGAGTGCAACATGCATAGGTGCATTGCAGAGGTGACATGAGATGATGATGATGATGCGGAGTGCATGCGATGTAACGAATATGTTACGTTATCGGATTTTGTGGAACTTATGATTCTTCTACAAGGTAGTCTACGTCATCCAAGAACATGTACTCGGAAACTACCACCACTATTTTCTACCATGCGAGAGTACTTGACTATCAAGATGCTTCAAAGATACACCAAAGTATATTTTTCTAACTAACTTTGCATTAAGAATAAATAGAAACCCTAATTAGTCCTATGGTTGAACAGCAACACATATTTTAGTAGCTCAGAAAAATCTTATAAAATTACAGTGGATTGCTAATATCAAGAATAGCTTGACATAAAAATTTTACTGCATTTGGATAACTAGAACTTCCTATACAAAAATAACAAACTAAGGCCTAAAATAGATATTTAAAATACTTTACATTATGAAAAGTATCAAACAACAGATTTAGGAATTTTTCTACTATCTATTACCTAAACAAACACTATAGAAAAATTATCACTTGCATGTTTTATTCAAATTTATTTAAATAACAAAAATAACAAATATTGGTAATGGAAAGCATTTGAACTACACCTACATATTTTTATACAGAACACCCAAGATATAAAATTTCCCTAGAAAGTACATGACACAAGAAGATTAATAAATTTGGAATCATATTTTTCTGACTTTTCTAGGATTTATTAAGTATTTAACAAGAAAATAGCCATTTCACTAGTTAATTATAAACTCTACAGAAAAGTACCTCAAATTTGACATGCAATATTTTTATATTGTAGATCTGATTCAAATGAGTATATAAAAATTTATTTCACAAATTTTGGAGCTAAAATGACCAAGAATTCATTTTTCCCAAGTGTTTTTCATCAAGATAATAAAAAGAGAAATGAAAACGGATTTATTTAAATGTCGCTGGGCCGGCCCGAGGGAAATGATCGGCCCACGGCGGTCGCGGCCCATCTCTCTCGCGCGGGGGGAGGAGACCGAGCCGGCCTGCTCGGGCTCGGCCCGCAGGCACGGTCCAGCCCACCGAGCGAGGAGGGGGGGGAGAGAGACACGAGCGCGTCGCCGGCGTTCCCGACGCCGACGTCGCGGCGGCGGTCACGGCCAATCGGCCGGTTCCGGCCAGCCAATGACCCACCAAGACGCGCAATAGGGTCGCCAAGAAGTGGCCAATACGAGACGTCAGTGCGGGAGAGCAAAGAGGTGGCGGTTGAGGCGGTGGAGAGGCGCGGCTCGTCGGCACCGTTGCGGTGGCGCGGCGAGGCGAGGAGGAATTGAGCCCTACCGCGGGCAGCGAGGGAGCGGAGAGGCTTGTTCGGAGGAGGGAAGAACGGGGCGGAGCTCGGTGCAAGATGAATTTGATGGTGGTGGCTTGACGATGCCGGAACGGGGAGGCGAAACCGGAGCTCGCGGCGGCGAGCCGTCCGCCCGCTCGGTGGGGAGAGGAGGGGTGGCTGGTGAGTGAGGGAGGGGAAGTGAGGGAGCGAGGAGGCTCGGGCAGTTGTTTTGAGTGCGCTCGCGCTGGCGGGAGATCAGGGCGAGGACGACGCGCGGCGAGCGGCGGCAGCGCATGGCCGACACGCGGCGAACGCGCTCTGCCACGGCGGCCAGCGTTGCGCGGGCGCGCGCGGGAGGAGGAAGGAGGCCGGCTGGGCCTGGGCCGAGGCGGGGCGACGCGGGCGCGCGCGCGCGGGTGATGCGGGCCGGTTCTGGCCATGGGCCGAACCGGAGGCGGCGGCCCGCGAGGGGAAAAACAGATTTTTGATTTTCAATTTTCAAATTTAAATGTATTTCAAACTTCAAACCATATTTTGAACAAGAAGAAGACATTTTATGGAATTGGCCCAAAAATAAAAGTTGCTCAAAATTAAATTCTCTACAACTTTGATTAAGGGGCCAACTCAAAATTCTTGACAGATTTTGAATGACAAAATAAAAGCTAGAATAGGGGAAAGTTTTGAATATTTTTCATAATTATTTTTGAGCAAGTTTTGACAAATTTTTTTTGAGCTCCAAAATTTGAACTAGGGTTCCAAGTGATGTAGAATTGATAGTTGCAAGGTTTTGGCACAAATGTGATTATCATATTAATACAATTTATCACATACGTTAATTTCAAGCTTTTGTTTAAATCAAATTATAAATTGTCACTCATGATCATGATGTTATGAATGTGATGCAATATGATTGCTATGCACAAATGCCTTGCGTAACACCGGAGTGTTACAGGCAGTGCCGAGTCGTGCTCCTTCAGCTATCCTCCAATGGGAGCCCTCCTGAAAAAAAACCAATTAGTGAGAACGAAAAATTTCGGCAGCACCTCCCCTGTACGGGGAGGTTACCAAACCTGCAAAAAAAGACGGCACGATGGCCGACAACCACAAATACATCACCGGCACGATGGCCGACTAGCACATATGTATTTCCAATCCATGCAGAAGAATATATGCAAGTATTAACACTATTAGTATAACCACTACTAGTAGTACCACTACTCACACTACCACTACTACTACGCCTACTACTCCTAGTCCTAACCCTTCTACTACTACTACCTACTACTCCTACAATTACTACTACTACTACTCCAACTACTACTACACCTACTACTAATCCTACTACTACCACATTGCCTACCACGACTTCACCTACTACTACTCCTACTCCTACTACTCCAACTACTACTACACCTACTCCTACTACTCCTACTCCTACTACGTCAAACTAGACGTACCTATGGCGGACGACGCGGGGCGCGGCGGCCGAGGCGGGCGCGGGCCGTGGCGGCAGCCGGCGGTCGCGGTTGGGGTGCGCGCGACCGTTTCCGGGGCAGGGGCCGGCGCGGCCGGGGTGGGGGCCGGCGCGGGCGCGGCCGAGGGCGGAGCGGGCGCGGCCGGGGCCGGGGCGGGGGCGGGGGCGGGCCGCGGCCGGGGTGGGGGCCGGCGGCGCGGGCGCGGCCGAGGGCGGAGCTGGCGCGGCCGGGGCCGGCTCGGCCATGGCCGGGGCGGGGGCGGGCTGCGGCCAGGGCGGGGGCCGGCGGCGAGGGTGCGGCCGAGGGCGGAGCGGGCGCGGCCGGGGCCGGCTCGGCCGTGGCCAGGGCGGGGGCGGGGGCGGGCCGCGGCCGGGGCGGGGGCCGGCGGAGCGGGCGCGGCCGAGGGCAGAGCGGGCGCGGCCGGGGCCGCGGCCGGGGCGGGGGCCGGCGGCGCGGGGCGGTGAAAGTCCCTAGTTTGGTTTTGGCTAATTGATGAAACCTAGGACTAACCTTTGTATCTAAGTGGATGATTTAGATAAAGGTGGTCGTTGAATATGAGACATGACATTGACTCATATGACCAAGATGATGAAGACCAAGATGAGGCTTGGCTCGATGGACCGGTTGTGAAGGTGAAGGACAAGTCGAGGCTTCGAAGCGAAGGACCATGCGATGGTGAAGCTTGAGCAAGACTTGGCGCCGACGGACCGATGCAACGGTGAAGAGCAAGTGAAGTCAAGGTCGATGGATCGAGACGGTCATGTGATGATATGAAGTGGATCATATCCTTTGGAGAAACAAAATGGGCTCAAGGCAAAGGTATAACCATAGGGCCATTTTGTTTTACACTCAAGACACCATAGAGGGTGTGAGTGGTTTAGGATCGATAGCCGAACTATTAAGAGGGGAAGTCCTTTCGGTTATTCGACGCATGGGTGCCACTAGGTGAATTCATGAAGTGCATTGCATGTAGGGCCTAGTGAGCTAACTGGAAAACCTTTGAAAATGATTGAGAAAAAGCTAACACACAAGCACATGGAGATGTACACTTGATGGTGTTGGCACATTTGCAAAGGTGGCGTTGGTCGCGCTGTGGTTTGCGGGTAGAGAGGGGTTTGGGTTCCTCTCTCCTTCCCGCCGAGCGTGCGAGCGCGGGATTCAGGTGATTTCGGGGAAATGAAATGCCTATTTTCCATTGCGCCGGAAGTCGGAAAAGAAACGGAGGCGAACGCGGTCACAGAGCTGCACCGGACGCTGCACCGGACGCGGTCACTGTGGACCGGCGCGTCCGGTCAGTGCAGCGCGGGCGTCAGGCGCGCGGGCTAGGGTTTGACACCGGCGCGTCCGGTGACACGCGGGACCGGCGCGTCCGGTCAGGCGAACTGCTGTTCACGAGGACGATCGGACGCGGTGCGCGTCCGGTCACACACCATCGGACGCGTCCGGTGGTCAAAGGAGCTTACTGGACTCCGACCGGACGCGGTCACTGTCGCGTCCGGTGGTTGCGAGGAGCGCGTCCGGTCATGTCTTCGGGCGCGCGGGTACTGTGTGCACCGGCGCGTCCGGTGGTTCGTAGCAGCGCGTCCGGTCGCTCGTTTGACCGTTGGCGCGCAGTGACCGTTGGAGGATCTAACGGACGTTTTTGAAATCGGAGGACACGTGGACGTCGCAGGGCGACCGGACGCGGTTGAGCGCGTCCGGTCAGTTACGACCGGCGCATCCGGTGGTCCCGCAGAAAACGGTTAGTTTAGTGGCAACGGCTCTATTTGGATGGGATGCTTATAAATACTTGTTGGCCGGCCCTTGGGGAGGTCTCTTGGCATTTCTAACACTCTTGTGCATCCTTTGAGCTAGAGCTACTCCTCCCACTCATCTCTCTTGCTTGATTGCAAATCAAAAGTGAGATTGAGTGATCCCAAAGTGCATTGCATAGCTTGAGGGCATCTAGTGGCACTTGTGGGTGGTTTAGCCGGTGGATTTCTTGTTACTCTTGGAGAGTACCGCTCCTAGCCGGCTTGGAGATTGTTGGAGGCGTTGGCAAGAGAAGGTGATTGTTCTTGGCCACCTCCGGGTTGATTGTGAGAGGTTCTTGTGCTTTCCTCGGCGGGACGCCAAAAGCAACTCTAGTGGAATCCGCGTGTCATTGAGTTACCTCACTTGAGAGTGGTGTCTTGCGGTGCCTTGCAGGGCGTGCCTTGAGGGGCAAGTGACTTGAGGGTCACACCGAGGAACCATCTAAGTGTTGGTCGACACAACCGGTGACGTAGCTTGTCGGTGCACAAGTGAACACCGGGTGAACAAATATTGTGTCTCTTGTCTCCCGGTGATTGGTCTTCATATTGTGTTGTTGTCAATATTGATTGATTGTATATCATCTTGATGATTGGCAACATCTTCACTTCACCGTCGGTATAATAATCACAATCCTCTCTCTCTTGCGTTTACATTCACTAGTTTATCTTGTGTAGCTCTAGTAGTAGCTTTGCTAGTAGTGTTAGCTTGTTCTCTAGTGTAACCTTAGTGACATAGCTCTTGTGTGGACCAGAGATCTTAATCTATTAGACTTGTGGATAGGAGGCTTGAATCACAACCTTTGGCTAAGCAAAACTCGCTTTACGCCGTTTGTTTTTCTAACAAGTTTGCTTAGTGGTACTTGTAGAACTTTTAATAGGCTATTCACCCCCCTCTAGCCATCTAGGACCTTACAGGCGGGGCGCGGCCGACGGCGGAGCGGGCGCGGCCGGGGCCGGCTCGGCCGGGGCGGGGGCGGGCCGTGGCCGGGGCGTTGGCCGGCGCGAGCGCGGCCGGGCGGGCGCGGCCGGCGCGGGCGCTGCCGGAGCTGGGGGTGGCGCGGGCGCGGCCGGGGCGGGGGTGGGGGCGGGGGCGGGGCGCGGCCGGCGCTGGAGCAGTGGACCGGCGGGCGCTCGGGGCTGTGGCGCGGTTGAGTGAGTTTTTTTTACAGGGTGAAGAGTATTTTACCACGTCCTTTGCCAAGACTTTTTCATTTTTATTTGAATTTGTTTTTTTGAATTTGTTTTTTTTGTTTGTTTAATTGCTGTACAATACTTTGCCGAGCGCCAGATCGGGGGTGCTCGGCAAAGACTTTTTCGTTTTTTTAATTTGTTTTTTTGTTTGTTTTATTGCTGTACAATACTTTGCCGAGCGCCAGATTGGGGCGCTCGGCAAAGACTTTTTCGTTTTTTTAATTTGTTTTTTTGAATTTGTTTTTTTTGTTTGTTTTATTGTTGTACAATACTTTGCGTGGCGCTCGGCAAAGACTTTTTTGTTTTTTTTTAATTTGTTTTTTTTCTGTTTGTTTTATTGCTGGGGCCGTACACTACTTTGCCGAGGGCCTCCGTTAGGCGCTCGGCAAAGGCACCTCTTTACCGAGCGCTGACCTTTGGCGCTCGGCAAAGAATTTTTTTTTGTTTTTTTCTTTCAAACTTTTTTGTCATGCATTACACATTATTTAAAAGTATATGTTAAGTTTTGGTACTTTTTTAAATCTTTTTACTATATATCGTTAGTTTATTTGATTTAATTGAATTTCTCCGATAAACGCGTGTTTGAACTGGAGGTGCATCGAATCTCCGAATTGGACGGTTCGAAAATTAATATTCACGTTACTTAGCGTCAGGGGCGAATCTACATGTAACCATTGGGGTCAGCTGACCCCGATAACTTGCTGAAAACACACTAAAAGTTCTTTTATCTACCAGCAAATTACTCTATCAAATAGAGAATCAACATGTCTTTGACCCCGTTGCCTAGTCCTTGACCCCAATGACATAATATCCTAGATTCGCCCCTGCTTAGCGTATGTTATCACATGTGAGATGTCTAGGTTTTTAACTAACTTACGTGACAACGTGCACGAAACTTTACCAAATTTTGACCATAGCCTCCACATGTGCTCCAAAGACGTTTCGCTAAGTTTCGTGATTTTCAGACTTTGTTTGCATTTTTTATAATTTAATAGCACTTCACGCGCAACTTGGTCGCCGTGTTCCGTGCGCGAGATGTTCGATATTTCATGCGTGCTCCTGGATACGGCCTTAACATACGCTAAGTAACGCGAATATCAATTTTCGAACCGTCCAATTCGGAGATTCGATGCACCTCCAGTTCAAATACGCGTTTATCGGAGAAATTCAATTAAATCAAATAAACTAACGATATATAGTAAAAAGATTTAAAAAAGTACCAAAACTTAACATATACTTTTAAATAATGTGTAATGCATGAAAAAAAAGTTTGAAAGAAAAAAACAAAAAAAAAATTCTTTGCCGAGCGCCAAAGGTCAGCGCTCGGCAAAGAGGTGCATTTGCCGAGCGCCAAGGTTGGCACTCGGCAAAGAGGTGCCTTTGCCGAGCGCCTAACGGAGGGCGCTCGGCAAAGACCGACGGTAGGCGCCCGGTATGTTCTGCGGTAGCTCTTTGCCGAGTGCTATCCTTTGCCGAACGCCTGGCGCTTGGCAAAGACGTTCTTTGCCGAGTGTTTCTCTTTGCCGAGGGCATGGCGCTCGGCAAAGGAATCTTTGCCGAGAGCCCGGCGCTAGGCAAAGGTGGCCTTTGCCGAGCGCCCGATAAATAGTGCTCGGCAAAGACCCAGGCGCTAGACAAAGGCACTCTGCCACAGTGCACCTCCTGTTATCCTTTGATGTGGTAGGGAGAGCTCATGGTAAAAGGGAAAAAAAGAACTAGTAACAAAGCATAGTTATCAACGAAGGGAAGTGTGTGGCAACAATTACTTCACCTTTCTATTGGCATCATGCCATTCCATGCCCAAAATGCCCACTGCTGCTGCATGCCGCCCACTGTGAACTGAGAAGCGAGCAGAACGAGTTGACCCCAACAAATACTATTTTAGCTTGATTTAATATACTAATCTTGGACATGACTGATGATGTGATGTGCTGCAGAGCTGGACATGACACCTTGACCAATCATGGAAGCTAAGGCCCGGATTCGCCCTCTATATATCCATGGCCGCAGAAATCAAATTGAAATACATGTACTACACCTACTCGTAATGTTGCAGTCATAGTCAAAGTGAGAGCCTGAGAGAGGAGATATATATAGGGAGCAAGGCCATGGACGCTTTCAGTGCCTCGGTAACACGCCCTAGAGTCTTTTTGCCTCGTTGAGGAAGGGGGCTGGAGTGAGGCAGAAGCAAAAACCCCGGCTGCCTGTGACTGGTTTACAGCACAGTACTCATTCAACAGTGTGCATCAATGTCCCCTCTCTCCCTACGATTCAGATTCACGGTCATCAGAGATTTACTACACATGTTGCGACCATGCATCTCTTTTGGCTGGCTGGATTCAGGTGTCTTGTCGTGGAGAAAGGCACCTGCACGCCTTGCAAATGCATGTCATTTAGTCTTACCCAGAATGGCTGCCATTGTTCTGACGGTATCTTGGCTGTAGCATCAATTGCGTGCCGCTTCTGCTCCATCTCGGCATGCACCTCTATCCATCTGATATCTATCTGTCCGAGCAAACAAACGAGTTGCTTTGATTACAAAGCTCCTCCCTCTCATGCTGTCCTGTTGGCAGCGAGCCAATGTGCTTTATTTGCAAAAACGAGAGCAAATGAAATGTGCAAAGAGCTAAGGTAACACTATGCAGTATAGGAGTATACAGGCAAGTACTATATATACGAGCAAGGTGCTGGTTGCATATGCATGTTTCACTTAGACACAAATACTACTATCTAGCTGCCTGCCTACAAGACCACACCACACCGCCGGCCACCCACAATGGAGAGTAGTGGAGACCACGGCCGCCGCCTCAAGCCGCTGCAGCCGTGGACGACGACGCCGGCGGGCCACAACTTCAGCCTGGCCGCCGGCTGCTTCCCGTGGCCGCTGCCGTCGTCGTCCTGCTACACCTGCGGCTACTGCAGGCGGGAGTTCCGGTCGGCGCAGGCGCTGGGCGGCCACATGAACGTGCACCGGAGGGACAGGGCCAGGCTCCGGCAGTGCTGCTCGGCGGCCTCGGCAGCGCACGGTCCTTCTTCGTCCCTTCCGAGCCCCAGCCTGATGACCGCGCACCACCAGCACAGCAGAGCTCCGCCGCTTCCCAACCTCAACTTCTCGCCGCCGCACCGCGCCGCCGCCGGCTCGATGGCCGCCGGCGACCCGGTCATCTACAGCTTCTTCTCGGCGACCACGACGTCGGCCGCCGCTGCGGCCACGAATAAGGCGGCGGCCCTTGAGGTGAGCTTGGAGCTGGGGATTGGGGTCTGCGGCAGCGGCAGCGGCAGCGGCCGTGGTGCTGGTCTTGTCGAGGAGGACGGGCTGGATCTTGAGCTCAGGCTCGGGTGCGCCTGGGAGTGATGAGGCAGACGACGTAGTGTCAGTGTGTCGTAAGTGTGAACCATGCATGCATGCAAATCGGTGTAGGGATAAATGTTCGTCGTCGTAGCTGCCATTACACTACTAGAAAACCCTCCTATAGCTACGTTGTATTTGTAACGCCATCAAAAGCGTCTCTACGTTGGCACGTAATGACGTTATTTGACACGATTTCAAAAACGTATCTAAGTGTCACGATATTTGACACACTTTCAATGTCAAGAGATATCTAGACACATTTTTTAACATGCTGTTAACATTGTATTAAAATGACACGAAATTAGCCACGCTTTGAACCATCAATAACCTCTACACACATTGTAAAACGTATCTCAAAATCGTCAATAGGCACCTAAAAATGCTTTTTAACATGCAATTAAAAATGAATAAAGTTGACACATAATTAGACATGCTTTCAACGTGAGTAGCATGAAGACACGTTGTAAAGCGTCTCAAATAACCGTCCTTATGCGTATAGAGATGTTTTTATATGCAATACCGAAATATCTCTAGTTGACATGAAATTAGATACGCTTTTAACATTACTAGCCGGTAGAGACGTTTTAATGTGTATTAGAAAGTTGTCCTTAACCATGTAGAGACGTTTTTGGTGCGAAACTGAAAACGTGTAACCTACCGAGTGGGAGCTTTAAGCTGACATGGCATATTATTCACCCAAGTTGACGTGGCGTATCTTCCACCGGAGCTGACGTGTCATATATTATTCGAGGCTAAAATAGTATCAACATTAATTGTGTTTCGGATTCTTTCAATTAAAAATACTAGTACAAAGAAATTGCTAATGTTTATCGTACATGTCTCATAGAGCATACTAATAATAATAATAATAATAAATAGGAAAAAATATGGTCACACACTTGAAATAGGAAAAAAATATGGTCACTCACTTCATAATTATAAAAAGAAAAAGTGCCAGATTTGGACACACTTATAACAATAATAATTATAATAGGAAAAAAATACTAGACTGTAGACTTTGAACCTTAAACCAAGCACTAAAGGATTGGGATCAGCGTGCCTTACCATCGCACCAATCGTTTAGCTTTGTACAATAGGGTTAGTTCTTTTATTTATTTATTATACGCTTAGCTTTTCCACAATAGCCCGGCAAGATTCGTAGGAGCCTCGTAAGAAAAAGAAAAGAGGCGACTTGAAGTAGATAGGCTTTTCCACAATAGCATGCTGGGATTTATCAAATTCCATCATAAGGGTTCGATATTGCCACTTCAATGGTTACTAACAATTGCACGCAACACAATAAAAATATGACAGAAGTGCATAGAACAAGACACTGCTGCTATAAGAACCGGGAGTATTGATGAACATGCGACCTAATGAAAGCTAGCAGCTGCTGAACACACTTTGCGAACCTTAAAAGTGAAAATAGAGTAGAGGTCTAGAGCCGATACTTATATACTAGTGCTGCTCATTGGCCAACGCAAACAAGCAACCAAAGCTAATAAGCTGAAATAATCAGGCACATATGTAAGCAATGATTACACAAGGTCAAGCCTAACCGTTGCACTGAACTGTCTGAAATAATTCATCACCAGAAAACATCAGAGCAAGGAACAATTAAATAAGCCATGTTACAGGTCTCATGGATTAAACTATTTAATCAAATAGGAAATTTTATACACTAAATGGCAGTAACCCAATAAATTGGCACCTCTACATAAAGTAACACAAATTAGTTTATTCTCATTCAGAGCAAGAAAAAACCCACAATGTTCATATGTAGCATCAGATGACTGAAAAAACCAAGCCTTGTCTAACTTTCTTCATCTGCTGAGAGTTTTACACCCATGTCAAAATTATCTCGTGGGCTAACTCTCACCACAGTGTTCCATGGTTCAGCTTTTGGGTTCTGGACATAAAACACTTGCTGAACTTGTGATGAAAATACAAAAGGATCATCCTCTAATTTATCACCGGTGTGTATTTTCCGAGAAAAATTCACATGAGTGGTTCCAAACTCATCTTGTTGCAACACAGCTTTATGATGAACATCATACCATTCACATTTGAAAAGCACTACCTTGTAGTTTGTGTATGACAATTCAACTATATCTGATAATCTGCCAAAATAATTAACCCCATCCTCAGCAATGTTGACCACACCGCTGTTTTGTGTGAACCGTGCAGCCTCACGACTCAAAGTGTGGAACCTGAAACCATTAATAATGTAACCACTGTATGTCACGCCACATCTATTTGGTTTTGCAGTCAAAGCTCGGACCTTTGTCGTGATGCCTGTTCCATCGCCTAAGATAACCTGTATATAAGGAAAAAACTTATGTACATTGCTTCTATTAATTTCATGCCAAATTTGCAGCAATTTAGATGTACAAACCTTTTGCTCCAACCAGTCAGGAAAGTGTTGATCCATCAAATTCTGAATGCAAGAAGGTGTCAGATTAGTTGAGGGACACAATTTGCTTTTCTCCTCATCCAATAATTCTCTACAACAATGAGTAAAGTATCAGTTTGTACTTTTCAAAAAAGTAGTAGTTAAAAGTAAAATCTTGGTAAATCTTGACAAAATGTTGAAGCAACCATTTTCTGCCCTAATGGATCAGTGCTAAGTTTCTATCATATATCTTAATCAGTATTATATCCAGAATATTAATTGCTTTTTTGTGTTCAACATCAGCACCATGTGAATAAAATGAAATGTAAAACTTACATGTTTGAGACTGTTGTCAGCCTGGTTCTATACTTTATCAAATGGTTCTATTTCTACAAATAGTTGCTCAAGCTCCAAATCGAGGGTAATAAAACCCTGTAGTGTTTTAGGTTAATATATGTATGCAGCTATGCTCATTCTCGACAGTGTTCTATTTTTTTTTGGCATACTGGTAAATCCATTTCTCTGATACCCTGTAGTGTTTTAGGTTAATATATGTATGCAGCTATGCTAATTCTCGACAGTGTTCTATTTTTCTTTTTTTGGTTCTGAAACAGGTTTGAGTTATGGGGCTTGTACGACAAGCAATTTGGCAAAATTAGTGATATGGAACCATCCAACTACGGACTATTCACTGCAAGTCACTTGAAAAAAGCTAAAAATTTGAAGAAAAGCAGCTATAGTTAGCATCAATGTCAGGTTATCAAGTCATTGCACGTAGATCGTCTCAAATCATTCATGTTTTCAACTGTCTTAATATATGTAAGCAAGAAGTAGAAAAACTTATGTGCTTTGAAGAGCCTATGTGTAACAGGCTCATAGTGGTGTGAGTGGTAACCTAATTGATAGTGTTGTGAGCTGTTTAGGAGAATCTAATTGCAGAGTGCTCTACTCGCTAGCATTCACATTCAACAATTTCTATTTTTTCTCTACAAAAATTATAAACGCACCTTCGGAAATCTTCAAGTTCATCACAATGCCGCAACACGTATCGATGAGCCTGAACAAGAAGCTGCTTATCAAGGTTGACACCAATACACTTTCCAATAGGTTCACCAGCAGTATCAAACAAGTACATGTCTGTTATTTCATCAGATGGTCCAGGATTTCTGGATGGCCTTGTAAAACGAGTAGTTCCTTCTATAAATCTGGAACAAAAAGTCAAGCACTCCTCCATGCGATATCCTTCAGCAATTGATCCTTCTGGGTGAGCTCTATTCTTCACAAGTGCTTTTAGCTTAACAAAATATCTGAACAAAATAATTGACACATGTAAGTTAAAACTAAATTATTGATGAACATAGTGCAAATTAAAGTTGATTGCATACCTCTCCATGGGGTACATCCACCGGTACTGAACCGGACCACCTAGTTTAACTTCTTCTACCAAGTGCACCATCAAATGCACACTTACAGTAAAGAATGACGGCAGGAAAATTTTCTCCATATCACAAAGTGTCATCACAATACTCTCTTGAAGTTGCTCCAGCTCAGCCACATCTATGACCTTGGAGCACAACTTCTTGAAGAAGTTAGATATCCGAACAACTATTTTCGTGACATCCTTGCTAGGGTAACAAGATTGCAGCGCCACTGGAAGAATGTCATGTAGTAAAACATGATTGTCATGACTCTTTAGTCCACTCAATGTACAATCTTTCATGTTCACACACCTAGATATGTTTGATGCATACCCATCTGGGGTCCTAAGGTTTTGAATTACTGAGCAAAGAATCTCTTTTTGATCTTTAGACATGGTAAAAGGTGCATCAGGAGTTGTTTGCTTTCCTTGATCATCTACAATAGGATGAAGATCCTCTCTAATCCCAAGCTCAACTAAATCTAGTCGTGCATTAAGGTCATCCTTTGTTTTATGACAAATATCCAATAAAGTGGCGATAATGTTGTCACACACATTTTTCTCTAAGTGTATGACATCTATGTTGTGTCTTAGTTTGTTATTTTCCCAATATGGCAGTTCAAAGAAAATTGATCTCTTTTTCAACCAATCTTCTGGCTTCTTCTCCACCTTACCACCGCCCCCATCTGATTCCTTCTTTTGCCCCCGTCTTGTACGCTTGCGCTTCTGATCACTTTCAACTTCCACTTTCTTATTTCCTCCTTTCTTGTTGACAGTCTTTGATGTGCTCCCCTTTTTCCCTAACACAAACTCTTTGCCTTCCAACATTTTCAAAACAGTAGTTCCACTCATTTTTTCAGGTGCAAGTCCATTCTCTACCGAGCCATCAAACTGCATCCTTTGCCTTCGGTATTTGTGATTTGTCGGCAGCCATCGACGATGACCCATATAGCACATCTTTTTACCTTTCTTTAGGTAAAATGATTTTGTAGCTGGACCACAAGAAGGACATGCATATCTACCGCCCGTGCTCCAACCATATAGGTAAGCTAATGCAGGAAAATCATTTATAGTCCACAATAATGCAGCTCGAAGAGTAAATTTCTTTTTCGAAGAGGCATCAGGTGTTTCACGTACTCCCCCCCACAAAAGTAAGAGTTCGTCGATAAGGGGTTGCAAATATACATCTACATCATTACCTGGAGAATTTGGTCCAGGGATGATCATTGACATGATTAAAGATGTTTGCTTCATGCAGATCCAAGGTGGAAGGTTGTAAGGAACGAGCATTACTGGCCACGTACTGTGCTTTAAATTCTTATTCCCAAAAGGGTTAAATCCATCACTAGCCAGACCAAGGCGTACATTACGAGGATCTTCTGCAAAGTCTTTCCAAGCATCACCATCTGCTGGGTGACGTAATTTTCCATCCTTTGTACGACCCTCGTCATGCCAACGCATGTCATCTGAAGTTTTGGTAGTTGAAAATAACCTTTGGATCCTAGGAATCAATGGAAAGTAACGCAACACTTTCGCTGGTTTCCTTTTCCCCTTAGGTTTACCTACAGAAGCATTTGTATCCTTCTTATCAACTTTCCAACGAGAGCTCTCACACACATGACAAAAATCTTGTTTGGCAAATTGACCTCGAAAAAGAATGCAATCTTTGGGGCAAGCATGGATTCTCACATAATCAAGACCTAAGTCACCGATGATTTTCTTTGCTTCATAGTATGTCTTGGGTAGATTAACTCCAGGAAGAGAAAATAATATTTGCAGTAGTGTTGTAAATGATTCTTGTGACCAGCCATATAAGCACTTCACGTGATATAAGTGGACCAAAAATGACAGCCTAGAATATTTACACCCAGAAAATAACCCTGCATTTGCATCCTTCAACAAGCTTGCATATATATTATGTTGCCTCCCCAAAGCATCACCTTCTGTTGGATTCACATTATCCTCAGTGGCATTATGTTCCACATCTACAGATCCAGACTGAATATCATCTGATTCGACACCACACATACTTGCAACCCTTCCAAATGCAGCATGCAAGAGTTCTTGCATGCCATCCGATCCTCCATCTTGGCGGTCTTGTATTGGACCCGAAGTAGTCAAATTCCCAGCGATATTAGGTACATCAGCAAGTGCAATTGATGGCCTGTCATATTTTTCACCATGATGAACCCAGGTAGTATAACCTTTAATAATACCATCACATCTCAGATGCGTCCTGACCTCATCACAACTGTGGTTGTATCTATTCTTGCAGTTTATGCATGGACAAAGTATCTCGCTGTCTTGTGGAAGGTCCCGGTAAGCAAAAGCTAAAAACTGCTCAACACCATTTTTATATGCTGTCTCCAATCTTGATTCTTTCATCCAACTTCGATCCATCAATCTTTATATGATGACCTATTAAAGTTGAATAAAACCAGTAAGCTTATTGTAATACACGTTTGTCACATAGATGAATATTGAATGAAGGTGAGATCCAAATATCAACAGAAATTTAATCCTAAGCCATTAGAGATTGATGAATTACTAACAAGAACGAAGCAACAGGACCTGCTGCTACCACGAATATAACAAACCCACTTTGCGATGTACTGAATATTAGATTAATTTAAGCATAAACATCCACATGTCCGCATCCTAATTCCTAAGTTAGGCACCACAAAGTCAATAGAATATGGCACAACAATCTGCACACCCAACTCCCTATCAGATAGATCCTATTAGATCTATCCAATTAGATTAATTGAAGCTGCCAGATAATTAACAATTTATTATTCTACAATTCTACTGTACGAACAGACAAAAACCTAAAATACCAACTTGGAAAACCAGTTTTCAATTTCACAGTTGTCCTTGCAGCCAGAAAATAGTATGGAGCTTAATGGCTATTTCTTGATTTGGAAATTCATAAGGTGCAATACTCTATAGCCTTTCGTTCAGTGTCAATATCAGTTTGACATTCTTTTATGTGAGATGTATCAGTCAAACTCCGAGCCTCTGTTTGTAAACTTTGCTATGTCATAATCTGAAATTCTAAACTTGAGTTCCTGTAATTTAGCATGATATAAGGCCTGGAACATCTCAGGATCAATCGGCATACAAGATGTTTCAGAAAGTATGTGAAGATGAAGAACCCAGGTTTCAAAATCATCCATGTTGCCTCCAGAAAACTCACAAGCAGGTCTGCAACAAAAGAAGTAACCGAGAACCAGAGCACTTTGTCCTAGATCAATCTACTGCCAACATAACAATGCTACTTAATTATGTTTACGATCTAAATTAGGCACTTTAAAAATAGATTAACTAAGAGCAAAAGAACATGATATATGGTCACGAGCTCAGCTCATAATATCTACAGGTAGGATGTCCACATAAACCAACAAAAGGGTTTCTAGTGTATCCAAATTTGCATATCCATGAAATCATTAGCAACGAACTAACAAGAGGAAAGAGGGGTACAAATCAATACCTGTAATCCTGAGGACGTGCTGAGAGTTGAGGAGGTCCAGCAAGGAAGTGCGGCGATGGGTACTGGAAGTCGAAGGAGGGTCGTGTGACGCAGGCACTCGGATTCAGATTAGAGCGCAGGTACAGCAATGGGGATTCGCAGTTGGAGGCTCCAAGACCCACAGGAGGAGCGATGACTTCACGGTCGTCAACAGCGGCGGCGGCACCAGGGTGCGGCAGCGGCCTGACTTCACGGTCGTCAACAGCGGCTTGGGAGCAGCGGTGGTCGCCAGGCGGAGTGCGTGCGTGGTGGGCGGCGTGCCTGACTGCCTGTGCGCTGCGGGAGGAGCTGGAAGGCAAGTTGGGAACTATCCAAATTTACTTGGGCCGTTCGATGATGACCTTCCTATCCTGCACCGTCCGTCCATAGACGTCTTACTCTTGAAGCCTGATGTTAGCGTGACATCAAGATTACATCATATACCACATTTTCCCTACCAAAATAAAATCTGAAGTACACTACAAATACTACAGAACAATTCACGTTTGATCACCAGCCCATATCCTCCTCCCACCATTGCCAAGTCTTAGTCCGACATCAGGTAAAATAGAAAACTGGCCGTACGGAAGGATGTGGTTTCTGTTTTCGTAGGATTTGGTTTCTAGTGTAATTGATGAGGCGATGCCGACGATTATGCTTTGGAACAAGGTTGCTTCGGCCTTTCCCTACCTCGACAGTGTTCGATCTAAGCAAAGGACCAGTGAGAGAATGTTTTCATCTTCTGCACTGCTCTTTGTTTTCCTTATATATATCAGTGCGAGCGGTGAAGATGTATGCTATATATACTAGGTAAATATTCCGTCAGTTTCAACTTTCACTGGTAGAAAGATGATTTTTCCCAGCGCCTGCTTTTTTTTACTGGTGGTTTTAGTTATCACGCGCCAGTAGAAATGAAACGGTGGACCCTAAGACCAAAACCGCCTGTAGAAATGGATTTCTACAGGCGGTTTGTTAAGACAACCGCCAGTGATATTTCTACAGGCGGTTGTCTTAACAAACCGCCTGTAGAAATCCATTTGTACAGGCGGTTCGTTAAGAAATCCGCCACTAGAAATACCCGTGTTTTTTAAAATTTGATTTTTTCAAACAATCTCGGATGAGAAAACACCCAGAATAAAAGTTGTTCGTCTTGAAAAGTTATGAAACTTTGTAAATTATAACTTTTTAATTTGAAATCATCTTGTCAACGAAAACTATGTTTGAATGGTCTCAAATTTTAAATTCAAATTTTGTAAACGACCTCGGATGGATAAATGATCAATACGAAAGTTGTTCGTCTCGAAAAGTTATGAAACTTTGTAGTTGACAACTTTTTGATTTGAAATCGTTTAGGACCTCAAACAAGCAAATTACACACGGATTTGTATAATATGTGGGGAACCGAAAGGGTATATAGACACATGTGAGTGTGTGGTGCAGTGGTAGAGGAGCTTCCGCGCGAGGCCGAGGTCGTGGGTTCGAATCCCACCCGGAGCGCGTAGCGCGCGACTTGCTGCGCGACTTGCGACTTAAGAAAGAAATAATAAAAAACTTACGAGCTTAAAAATAATTGGGGTCCTCTGCCTAATTAAAATCTTTTTTTTGCTATTTAAGAAAGAAATAATACAAAACTCAACACAGATTTTACATTACGAGCTTAAAAATGACTTGATCATTTTTATTAGAAAATAATATAAAGCTAAAAAAAATTGCCGCCCACGATGGAATACAGAATAAGGGGAGAAAGGAAATTTGCCGCACACGCTTAGAGATTTTTGCTTGCCGCCGAAAATTTGCCGCCCAGTAGCCCGCGCTTATTGCGATTAGCGAACAAATCGCATCGCTTAACCTCCCCACCACGTCCGCACTTTCCCCTTTCCTCATCCATCTCGCCATCCCGTGGGGTGCTGGGGCAATCCTGGCTGCCTGACGCCGGCTGCTGGGCGGGAGGGTGCCAGGACACGACGCCGCCATCCACAAGCCATCATCCGCGCCGCCTGACGCCGGCTGCTCCGCGGGAGGGTGCCGGGACATGACGCCGCCATCCACGAGCCATCATCCACAGTCTGCGCAAGGTATGCTGCCATCTACGATCTTCCTCCCATGGCTTGCCCCAGCGAGCGCTCGCGACAGCCCCCTCCACTCGCGTCGCAGCGCCCCGCCGGCCTCCGCCCTGCGTCCTCCACCGCTCCATGGCCCCGTGTCCGGCGTCTAGGGCCGACGGTCACACGCTCCCGCCCTTGCCTCCGCCTATGCCCTTCGGCCCTCGCGGCTCGCCCCCTCGGCCTCTCCATGGGCGGACAAGGGCCCGGCGACCCAGGGCACCTGCCCGGGCTCTCCGTGGTTACGACCCAGCGAGATAGCTACGGCTGCCTGGTAGGTCTCGTAATCTCGGATTGGTTGTAGAACTTTCGTTTGGTTTTGGGGGTTTCGTATTCTAATAGGGAATTGTAGGGTGGAGGAGGCAATAATTTTACTACTGAAATCTGTCCGTATTCTTTAGATGTTCCACTGATGCGGGTAGTGGCCCGTTAATCTGATACGAAGTATTGGAGGTTCCGGGTTGTGCGAGTTTTGGGTAATTTATTCTGTTCAGATGCAATTACATGTCCCTGAATAAGTTTATTTGCCTTCCTTTTGAATGTAAGTGCGCGAATTTGGTGGGTGTTGTAATTAGGAATGTCAGAAGAGCAGCATTACATGGTTCATTCCTAAATCACAAAATAGATATATTACCATGCAGCAATTAGAACAGGCAAACAGGGAAGTTGTGAACTTATGATAGAGTACTTAATAGTTCACAGGAAAACCTGAACCTGAAATTTTGTCAAACCATCTGTTAGGAGAGGCCACTGTTGATTTCTATTTGCAGTAGCAAATTTCCATGAGTCCCCAAAAGCCTTATGGTACTCATCAAGAATCTTCATAAAATCCATCATATCAATTATCAACAATTGAGTCTCATAAAGGAATAGTATAGCAGTGCAGAAAGATAAGCAAATCTAAGGGGGAACCTTGTTCGTGCCAGACTGGGTGCACTGGCTTACTGAAATTAGATTAGATAATACAGATATGACATTTTTAGTTGTGTTTCACATTTTATATATTTAGGTTTATCAGATGTACTGAGCCTGTCTGCAACCGACCAGTTTTCTTTCATAGTTAGTGCAGTTCTAAAGAAATATGGGATTTGCAAGTTGTTCAAGATAAAATATGATCAGGCATTTATACATTCCTGTTAATAATCCAAGAAGAGTTAGATTGATAATGTCGGAAGGCCTGAACCCCTCTACTGGAGATCATTATAGCAAGTCCTAACACAAATGAGCTTTTACATAATATAAGCAAACATGATTGGATTTTCTATACAGTTGTTGGCACTGCTTCCACTATATTTTTAATAAAAAAACATGCTCGAACTGGAAAACTATATATTAGTAGGAAATCTGTAGTATGTCTGTACTTGAAAGATCATAGAAGCATATTGTTATGTTTGCCCAGGCTTTAAGAAATTTCTGGGTCCGGCCTCGGCCTCTCTCCCTCCGGCGCCTGTGCATCTGTGCTAGGCCGGCAGCTGCACAGGCCGTGCGCTCGTGTACAGACTGCACTTCATATCTGAATTTCGAAATCCACTTCTTAAGTTTCTTCTTTAGAAGAACTTGTGGAATATCTTCCATTGAAATGTTATTTGCAACTGATACAGAAGTTGCATACGTAGGGTAACATCTTTTCTGCAACTGATAATGAACATACCATTTCTAAATAATTACCTGTTTGCTATGTGCTTGGCTGTCCATGTGTTTTGCTACTGCCACCTGCAACGTCTGCCTGTTTTAAAAGGCTGTATTGAACTTGTACATAGTCTGATATGCATTTGCCTATTTTTTTTTTTTGAAAATTGAAGTATCAACTATTTGTTTCATCCCTGAAATTTGTAGAATGAAATTCCTAAATTTCTTAGCTCTTAACTGAGAATGCAATATGACAATGCAACTAACATGTTCATCTTATATTTTCCTGATCTCCCATATTTATGCAGAATAAATCATGACAAGAGGACTTCGAAGATTGAGGAATTTGAACATTGATGGACATGGTGCAGAACCAGTTCATGAGGAGGACGAACATACAACAGATAATGAGAACAATGAAAGTTTGCAGTCCCCTCCTGATATTGACGGTTTATTAGCCCGCCTGCCACACCAACCTCGAAGTCCAATTAAGATAATGTGTAAGTTTCATGTTTGTCCTTGCATATCTAGATACAATGTGAAATCTTATATTTTCATATATGCAGGGCCAAATGGAGAGGTTAGACAGATTATAGGGGAATTCACACTTACAAATTTACTGGCATTACAAGGAGGAAAGGTAATTGTAGGGACAGATGAAAACGGTGTTCCAAATGAAAGGTCCGCCTCCATTCTTGGGCAGCACCTTGGCCATTTAGCAGAAAGCCCAACCTTAGCTCCTTTAGACATCCCAAGATTTGACAATCGCAGGTTTGATTCACATAAGGAACAAATAATCAAGGATGTCGAGGTAATTTTTTTATTATCAGTGCAAGCAAGTACCTCCATGCTTCATCTAAGTACTAACATTTACCTTCCCCTCTATAGCTAAAGTTTTCCTTCCCAAGGCAAACGATACATCTTACAAGGGACTGGATCCTAAGAACAGTTAATAATAGGTGGCGAGCCTACAAATCTAAGCTGAAGAAACAATACTTCAATCGTGATGAGAGAACTCTAGAAGAAATCATAAGAGAGAAGCCACTAACGGCTAATGAACATCAATGGAGATCTCTGGTTAGAATTTGGTGCCAAGAACAACATAAGGTGCCGTCTATTTACTCAACATTTATTTCAATTTTTAATCAAGGAATGTAACATTGCTTAATCATTGCTTGTCTTTGCAGAAATTATGTGCCACAACTCTCGTGTTGCAAAAGAACAGAAGACTGCACACACAACTGGGAGAAAAAGCCATGCTAGACTCAAAAAGGAGATGGTGATAAATATTCATCTGCTGATATTTGTTAAATTCCACTATTATCTATTTTAAATTTGAAATGACATCCAAATAACTCTATTGTGCAGGAATCTAGAAATAAAAGAAAGGTTCATAGGATAGAACTATGGGAGGCAGCTCATAAAAAAAAGAATGGCAGATTCACTACAGAAAAAGTGGAGACATTGATGGTACGTATATTTTCTAGAATGAATTATGCTTGATCTGTGTATCAGTTTACAATTCTGTAACATTCCTATATACTCATTTGAATAGGCTGCATCTTATGAGGAATTAAAAAAAAAGGAAAGGGAACAACGATGGTAATTGTCTTTCATCTAAAGATTACAATGAAGTGTGCAATGATATTGTTGCCAAGGATTTCAAAGCACGGGGGTACTATGATGATAAGTACTGGAGTCAAGTACAAGTTTCTCAAGGTTTACCTTTTGTTACTCAAACTGAGGAAGAAAGACTGTACCAAGAGAAAGTAAATGCAATGGAAAATAAGATGGAATGCATGAGTGATTTCATGAAGTACATGGTTACTTTTATGTCAAAAAGGTATCCAGAAGATGATCTTGTAAAGGAAATGGAAGCAGCTTTACAAGAAGACGTAAGCTTACATTGAACCATGCCCTCCTCTTTCTCTATCTCTCTCTGAAATAAGAGCTTATTTTTTCTACCTTGCGTTGGTTCATATTTTTCAGGCAGCTGACAGTTCTGACCATGAGTGTACTGATGATGACATCTCTGAAGACTCAGATGTTGATGTGAACTCTCCAGCAAATGAAGTGCGGGTATACCTACTTAAATTTTAAATATCATTAGCTTAATATAATAATATTCAAGTTGTTGCTAATGGCTTGTAGAACATGGTTCAAGCCGAGCAGCAGCAGCAATCTGTATATAGAATTCCTAGAAGAAGTGAAGTCCATACATCTACACCACGTGAGCAAATAACTTCAAAGGTATGTTACAAAGGCCTACTCGAATATCGATGCACATGTCAAAAAACTAGAAACATAGCTAATTTGTTATCAATAACTTGAAGCTATAGTTATTTTGGGTCCCTTAGAGCAACTCCAAGTGACAGGGCCACAGCGTTCTGCAGCCGGCTGAGCTGGCAGCAAGCTACTACAACCTGCTGCTCCCTGGTCTTCTTCGTTTCCTCTCTTGCTCTCTATCTCCTTCGTTCAGCAGGCAGCAAGCCACGCCATGTTCTACCACTGGTTGAGCTAGGTTGTTGTCTGCTTTCTATGGCTAGCGAGATTTCAGGGATAGCACACTTGCTATTTTAGAAAACCAAATAGCACATCTGTTGGAGTTTAATTTTTGCTCTAAAAATCTAAATATAGCCTACACAACAAGGATAACATATCTGTTGGAGTTGCTCTTACATAGCTTTCCCTATCTTGTATTCTGTTACTACCTCTGAATTTGTTAAAGGATATTCATGTGAGATAAATATACTAGTAGTGCCTGTTGTTCTTGTACCTCTGTCACAGTACATTCATATCACTCCTTGATTCATACAATTGCAACTTTTTTTACAAACCAGCCAACTACACATGTATTAGTTGTTCCTGCTACTTTAATTTTACAAGCTTATATGCGCAATATTCTATTCTCACTCATCTTTATATTTTTCTTTTTCCCTATTAATTGAGCTAAACAATGCCTGCAGGAGGCACAACCTGATGGCAATGTGGTCAGAAGTTTATCACGTGATCCCATATTGCACAACATGGTAAGTCCAAGTTGATATTGCAATATTGTTTCACTTGAAATATTATGGCTCAAATTGATCAGGCGATGCTATGTTTTGATGTTTTAAATTATACTTATAGAGAACTCGAAGGGTTAAAGCCTCTAGCATGAGCATACCAGAATCAGTATGTGCTTTTGTTTGTCTTATTTATTTTCAAATCATGTTAGTTACCATTTCAAAGATCATATATTCTTGTTTTGTAATTTGTAGAGACAAGAGGAAGTCTATCTTATTTCATTGATTAACAAAGGCAGAGTTGTGGCCAAAGGGAAGTTAGTGACTACCGATAGCCGGAGAGAGATTTTAGGAACAAAGCTTGGAACAGAATACTCGGGGGTTTATGTTGAAGGCCTTGAAAATGTTGAACAGGGCAATAAGGGAGATGAGGAGATACCTAGACCATTTGATCAGATTCGTACAATAATCGATGCTATTGGCTATGTTATTCCTTGGCCAACTACACATGTAAGTTTGACTTTTTTTCATTTGAAATAGTACATGTGTCCGTAGCATCTTCATTGAGCTATTCATCTAACACATGTGTCATTGTAGGTGAAGAAAGCTAAAAGTTCATCTCGAATCCGCAACAAGTTGGTACCCGCAACACGTGGACAAAGCTAGATGGGAAGCAAATTACAAATTTCAAAGTGAACAAGATAGGTTTTAGTTGTTACAAAAAATATTTAAGTAATATTTGTAAGATATCGTCGGTTTGTTTATGCTTCTTAGTGAACACAATTGTTTGAGTAATGGACTTATTGGCTATCGAGTTACATATTCTTGATGTTTTGTCATGGCTGAATGGAATATAATTGATGGTTTACTTCCCATTATTAATCATAGAAAATAGAAAAAAATTATCTGATTTCAATTTCTACATTCATCTTGGGACGTATTAAAGCGTTACAATATAACGTGTCTATACTACTACACACAAAATATAGTTGTATGTACAAAATCGTTTCTACAAGTCTTAATACACACTATGACGTTACTATACAACGTATTGATATATGTAGACATGCAATAAAAACGTGACTATAGTATTGTTTCTATTTTTGTTAACATGTGTTTAGGCGTTACTATAAAACGTGTCATCTGCCACGTCACTTGCCACGTCAACTGCCACGTCACCTTTCCACGTCACCTACTACATCGTCTCTTCACTCCTTAATGCGCAATAATGCGTCACTACAAAACGTGACTATAGTAGTAGACACGAATTGTGAATGTATCTACAATATTGTCTCTAAATTTTTTTCACACGTAATGAAATGTTACTATACGACATAACTACACTAATAGACACATGTTATATATGCGTTTATAAAAGCGTATCAATGTGTTTAGACATGCATCTAACGTGTCTATGAAACGTCCATTCATCTAATAGATACGCTTATGAAAATTGTCTCTACGAAGCCTGACACGGTCCATACGAAGACGTTTCTAATACGTTTTCGTAAAGCGTGCGTACATCCATATAGAGATGAAATAAAGCGTGTCTATTGTCTAAAAAAGCGTAGCTATAGGGGGGGTTTTCTAGTAGTGTTATGTGAACCTTTTTTTTCCTTTTATTACATGTGTCTTCTTCCTCCTTCGTCCATGCCTGAACTATGTGTGCAGTATTAGCATGGGTTTGCTAAATGAAGCCACAAAAGCGTCTATGTTGCTTTATTCAGTGGTTCTGTGGTTGTGGCTCCATTTTATTTGCTCTTGTCATGTTTGTGGTTGTGGTTTTTCTTTTCAAGTTGAAATATCATGCATGTTTGGTTAATAGTACAAGGTTTCTGAGACAAGGTATGCCGTCAATGTGCCTTGCTATGTGGGAAACACAATGTACAAGTGATGATGATATGGAAATGCCTCTAGATCAACTGTGACAATACAGAACCTTTTTTTTAAAAAAAATGTAAAAAGATAAGGCGTTACCGTATTTAATCATTTAAATTGTTTCAAAATCAAAACCACAAACATATAATCCATGCTTAAGATTTAAGTGAGCAATATAATCTTGAGTAGGACTTAAACTAGGACTGAAAGAAACACATAGGTAAATCAGAACCAAAATAAATGACACTTATGCTGCTTATTAATTAGTTTAGTATACATTTATTTTCTGAGGATTATTGCATACTTTACATATGACTAGCAGGGAAAAATGCTTCAAGGAGACCACAGTACCTTATAGAGCATGATTATGATAATCTACAGCTAAAGTTAAAACTTAGTATATATGTTGGTTTTTTAATATAATAAAAGAAAAAACTGCCAAAAGCATTTCCTTTTTCAAGAGGGAAGATGTTTGAACCAGCCGCAGTCTGCAGCCTAAGTGTATGGATACTGGAGTAGAAATCAAGGCCCATGGACGGACACTGGCCTATTGGCCCATCCTGCGCTCCCTCCTCTTCAGAACCCAAATACTACTTCAAATTTTCCTAAAAAAAATACTACTTCAATTCATTCATGGATGCAAATGCTAAGGTCCTGTTTATTTGGCTTATAATCCGTCTTATTCGGCTTGTTTTTCAGCCGGAACAATATTTTTCTCTCACAAAAAAATCAGCCAACAGTGTTTTTCAGCCGGCTTATAATTCTAGCTGAACGGGGCCATATCTTTTGAGAATTGCACAGTACAACAAAGACGTCCACAACAGCCACACACACTCATCCCTATGAACACACGTACGCAAATCCTACCTCTATGAGCAACGCCGAAGGACTGAGCCGGCAGATCACGAGATTCATGAAGTCACCATAGGCGTCTCGCTGTCGACGGGGGCGTCACCTACCGCTGAAAACATAGCGCCGTTAAATCCTGAAATAAATCCAGGAAAACGCGAGCACCTGTGCCAAGTCGATGACTTACCCGGGTGAGTTGGTTCGACCACAAGGAACCCAGCTAGCTGATCTACGATCAGTTCGCTGCAAATGCTAAATCTTGATCGAGGCAGAAAGGGCAAAAGAATATTCTAAAAAACAAATAATACCCAAAAAGGTATCTATTTTCATTTGAATTTTTTGAAATCTTCTTTGTCACCACTTATGTACTAGCTTTGTTGGGGGGAAAAATGCAATTTTAGTTTTATCTCTAGTCAAAACTTTCTAAAATTTGATCAAGTTTATATAAAACAATATCAGTATTTATAACACAAAATAGATATTATATTCTATCAAAATACATCTCATGACAAACCTAATGGCATTTATTTAGAATCATAAATATTGATACATTTTTATGTAAATAAACTTTGTCAAATTTATAAGGCCCCTTTGAGGTACGGGAAATTTCCATTAATCTTGCGTTTTTCTGTAAAATTGGACTAATTCCTATAATACTTTTGCACGGTTGCTAAAAATCCTACATTCTAAAAGATGTCTTGATTATTTTACTTGATACTATGTTAAAATTATACATTTTCCTCGACTAATTGAGTACATATTATTTTTAGATAATGGAAAAAGAGTTCCATCTTCATACCTTTTTAGTGAAGAATCGGTCCACATTTGTTATAAACGCATCTAAGGAAAAAAAGTACTTTTTATGTTCCAAATTATAAGTCGCTTTAACTTTTTTGATACATTCATTTTGTTATGTATCTTGACATACATCATCTCTAGATGCATATCAAAACAGATGTATTAAAAAAGTTAAGACGGCTTATAATTTGGAATAAAGGGAGTAGGTTCTAAACCCCCTTTAGAACACAGGAATTTTATTTGATAATTTTGTAGAAATCATTTTATTTTGACATGAAAAACATAGAAAATAAGAAAATTTCAGCATTCGAAAGGAAACCTAATAAATCATTGACCAATCCAAGAGCAAGATGGAGTATATTATGGGAACAGTAGTCCGAAACTGCCAGGCTGGTGTGGGAAAGGGGGAAAAACAATGAGGGTCACGAGGAGGAAGACCCAAGCATGGACCAGCTGACCAAACATCAGTCCGGTCCAAGTCGACGCACGCTTTTGACGTGTTTTGGTTGCCCTGATCGCCGAGTGAAACGCACGCAGAAAACGAGTTTGGTTCACCTACATGAACTGTACATTTCTGGTCCGGTGGTGTGGAGTTGTACGCGGATGTCATGTATTCTCTCTAATTAAAATTATATACAAATTCTTGGTTTTCTATATACATTATTATTCGCTATGTCGCACTATAACAATTGTTGCGGTAATGCATCTGAATGTCTGCATTCACAGCATGTGCCATGTACGTGGACATGTTAAATGTCTAGATTCACAAAATCTCTATGGTATCTGCTACAAAGCTAAAATGATATAAATAAAGGAACTGAGGGAGTATGTACTTAAATATCAGTTACATGGTTAAAGTAATATATATAGAAAAACTAAAATGTCTTATATAATTTGAAACGAAACATCTTCTTAGAGCCTGTTTGGATATGATTACAATTTAATTCTTGTTGGCCGACAGAGTGATGCTCGTCAAATGCATCGTTGTGGCCGCTCGCTCGGACGGCCAGTTGAACACAAAATTCCTAGATACGGTTTTCACTCGTCGCCCACCCAGTATTTCTCGTGCGGCGTATACAACCAAACACCAAGTTGCTTTCTGATCCGGCAATCCCCAAGCCAGCGAAAACGCAAGTCCTTTTTAATTTGTCCCATTTCAGGAGTGAGTGTATCATACAGTACACATAAGTTACCAGTAGCTCTTGATTTGATTAACCAGCTCAAGAAAATATAAAAAAACTTATATAAAACATAAAATATAAAAAAGGTGCGTGAACTCCTGTTCCAGGGGTGGCCGGGTGGGCCACATGTCAGATGGATAAGGTATATGAGGCCGTCCCAACCATGGCCCCAGATTCCGACCACGATACGTGGCGGGCAGTCGCAGGGGAACAACAACATCAACATCCGTGGGAGCCCGTGAGGACTCGGGAGTCATGTGTGTCTCCTGACAGCGACACGTCGGATTGCCCCCTGGGTCCCACATCCCCGATGGCGTGGCATTCCCAGACTTCTACTACGGCTTGTCTGATACGGTTCTAAATCCCCTGTCAACCGAAAGTGCCTTTACAGTCACAGGTACATGTACACAACGAGTCCCTGGGTCATCAGCTATCCTAGCATCAGTTTCCCCTTTTCAGTGGAAGCAAAAGTTGTTTTTATTTTGGTTATTATGCGTGTAGCATTCTCTAATCCTGTTTCGTCATCCCGGTTTTGCAAGTTTGTAACTCCACTGATTTCCCGGAGTTTTCTTTTGCATATAAAATTCCAATCCAATGTCACCGCTTTGATAGAGGTCAATTCTTTGTCTACTCTCTCATCAAACTTAAACTAATATATGTTTGACTAATTTTTTATAAAATATTATCAAAGAGTACTCTCTTACCACACTGGTGATTTATCTAGAAACCAATTTCATGTTACTGTCGTGTTTATTTATTTGCATCATAGTACGACGTGGTACTACAGCAACTGGCGAGGAAAATGACGGTATGTGGCGACCTTGAATGTGCGTATTGTTGTCATCACTTTTGTCTATCTTGCCATCATAGCTACTTTCTACTCGGGGGTGTTACTCAGCGCATGTGCGCCAGCAGAAGTAGCAGCGCGTGCCCGCCCAAATTAATAGCGACATGCATGTACCCGTAGACTGAGCCGTGCACGTACGTATTCACAGCCTTTCTTCTTTCTTTCTCATGTCTAGCTTTCTACTTTTCACTTTCTACTTTTCATTGTCCACTTTCTACTTTCCACTGTCCAAATTTTCACCCGTCTAGATTCTATGAGCTATTTTTTCTCTTTCGAGATAGCGGGTTTGTAGGGGATGAAAAGGGTGGGGAGATTGTTTGATATCCATATGGAAGTGGAAGTACTATTTTTAAAAATTCATATATCTTATATTCCATAATACTTTATACATGATTGATAATTCAACTGATACAGAAAAATTAAAATTGGTTATCATGAAAAAACTAGAAAAAAAGTATGTGGCTTCCGTTTTCTTCAATACCAAAATAGTTGTCATTAATATCTAAAAAACAATACAAGGTAAAAAAATTAAAAAATACAAGAAGTTATATAAACTTCATACTAAGTTCAAAATCTTGTACTACAGGATTCAAAAATTTGAACTATCACATTATAAAATTTTGTACTGTTAGGTTTAAAACTTTACACTTAGAATTTATAAAACTTTGAACTTTAATATTGCAAACTTTATACTTCTAACTACAAAACATTGAACTATGACATTTTAAAATTTGTGCTGCCACGTTTAAAACTTTACACTATGAATTTATAAATTTTTAACTATGACACAACAAATTTTGTACTGTTAGGTTCAAAACTTTACATTTAAAATTCATAAACTTTGAACCATCACATTATAAACTTTGTAATGCTAGGTTAAAAACTTTGAACTATCACATTACAAACTTTATAATGAGGTTCAAAAACTTTACTATCATAATTTATAAACTTTGAATTATTATATTAAAAATTTTATACTGCTAGGTTCAAAACTGTATACTCAAAATTTATAAACTTTGAATTATGACATTACAAACTTTATACTGCTAGGTTCAAAACTTTGAACTATTATATTATAAATTGTATGCTGCTAGATTAAAAAATTTACACTCAGAGTTTATAAACATTAAACTCTGACATTACAAACTTTGTAGTAGTAGGTTCAAAACTTTAAACTAACACATTATAAACTTTTATTCTAATGCAAGGCTCAAAACTTTGTAATTCTAAAATTTACATTTTAAATTCAGGAACTTTATACTAGCACCTTTAAAACTTTGTACTTTAAGAATTAAAAATTTATATTTCAAACTTTGTTTTTAAAATTGAGGAACTGTATACTAGCACATTTAAAACTTTGTATTTCAAACTTAAAAACTCTGTAATTTTAAACTTTATATTAGCATATTTAAAAATTTGTAATTCAAAGATTTAAAACTTTATAATTTTACACTTTATTTTATACTCACTCATTTGAAACTTTGTACTGAGATGCTATGAACTTTGTACACTTAAAATGGAACTTTGTAATTTAAAACTTTGCACCAAATTTTTGAAAACTTTTTATTACCACATTCAAAACTTTGTACACCTGAGTGGAAAACTTTATGAACACATAAATTATCTCGAAACATATCCAAGATGGGTCTAGTTTTACAGATCTCGTTATAATGAACGTACTGGTGCAAACAGAATTATGAAAGGATGCTTCACAAGAAAGTTATCGTATTTTAAAGTTTGTATACCACAAAACAGCTCTGACACAGAACCCACGTGACCCTCTCCCTTCACACGCTCGTCGCTTAGTCTCTGCTTCTGCTTGCGCCACGTGTCCGCACTTTCCACGCTCGTCACTCGTCTCCGCTTTTCTTGCGCCACGCGTCCGCGCGCTGGTACATGGCGCAGCACACGTGCGCCGAATAGTGATTGGCCTTTCTACTACGTTTTCCTTCATATATCTTGTATACTTCTGTTTTTGTGTTTGCACGTTATATTACCAAAGAAAAATAAAAATAGAAGTGCACAACTTTTTATACTACTGTACATCCGTGGACTGGTACGGTTCAGTTTATGAAAATATTATGCATTTGTGCAAAGTTGAATTAACTAAGCCACCATGCAAATGTACATACACATGTAGTTTATGTGAATGTGGTCAGTGGAGACAGGCAATATATAGATAGTAGTTACTGTGAGGATGCAAGGATTTGTGGTGCAATCTGCTGTGGAGTGCTACCCTAGAAAACCAATAATACACATGTGGCAAGTGCAGAATCGTTGAAAGTGCATGAACGACTTTTGACTTGAAGCATATGTGAATTTTGAACCTGTATTTAATCAATATTTTGAAAATGATCTACCAAAATTATTTCTGCCATGACTCATTGGTCACGGCAGGTCACCTGGTGCAACTAAATCATACTGTCACGTCATATGCATTAACACAACAAGATTATCATGCTGGCATTACTGGTCTAGTTTTGTAGCGCCACCCGGAGTGGCGCCATAGACTGTCACTCAACCAAAACTCTGTTTTCTAATTACCTTTTCTCGTAACAAATAATTCACAAAACTTATATTATGAGTTATATGTGGTGTAAATATATAGTTTTGGGAGAGAAATAATTTCACTTTCTCCCTTTTTTCCACTCAAATTAATTTAATTAGGAGGATTTCCTACGCGTTGCCGCAGGTATGAAAGAGGAATCTATATTTTAGCATTATGAGGTGGACAAATAAATATATCTACTACTATATTACGTGCATGAACATGGAAGACGAACTCTACTACGCATACATGCACATGATCAGCTAGTGTTAATTGAAAGGGATAAGTGAATGACGTGGCGTAAGGAGGTTTAAGATAATAGTTTAGTGGGGTTTGTGTTAATTGCAAATGATAAGTGGATGACGTGGCGCAAGGAGGTTCAAGATAATTAGCTTAGTGGGGTTTGTCTTTATAGTATATATAGATTAGTCAATACGCTCCAAATCTCTATCTCTTAGCTAATCTCCGATACAAGTCTATCTCAACATTCAAGCCATCCACATCATCCCCCACTAACTATCCACGTCATCTCTTACTAATAGTTATGTCATGCCACTAACTTCCAATCTCTTAATCTATATCTATATCTCTTCTAAAGCTAATCTCCACTACAAGTCTATCTCAACATGTAAGCCATCCATATTATCATCACTAACTATCCACATCATCTCTCACTGATAGCCATGTCATGCCACTAACTTTCAATCTCTTAATTGCAAGTTGTCCACATCATCTCCGCTTAATTTCCTTTCAAATTCTTCGCAATTCTCGTAGCAACGCGTGTGGTATCTTCTAGTGTTTATAAACTTTGATAGGATGCAGCACGGGGATTTTTATAAATTATGAATCCTATGTTCCAAAGAGGGTCTAGTAGTTTTGTTTTTATAAATTTATGAATCCTATGTTCCAAAGGGGCCTAGTAGTTTTGCCAGACACTAATAGTTTTGAAAAGTGCACATATAGTAGTAGAGAACATAGCACATATATATGTTTCAACATCTGTAACATCGAGTTTTAAAAATAAACTAGGTTCGCCATATGTGTTCACGGAAGTCCACACATACAATAACATGATCAATAGTATCATAAACAATGTTATTAAATAACATATACATAGTTATATTAACACTTACATCAGCATATCGTGGAACGATAACTAATATAATCTCCAGGCTCCATTTTCATAGGAACGGCTAACTAGGGACTCCTTGCTGAATACATGATGAACACTGATGATACTAATGATTACTGTTTCTTGCTATACATTATTCTTGTTTACATGATTATGTGGTTATTTGGGGCTTAATTATGCTAAACTTGTTGCTACTCAATTCTAAAAGATGATTCACTAAAAGCTATCGCAGTCAAGCCTGTGTCAACCTTTTGAGCTTCGTAACCCCATGCTATATTTGCTAAGTATAACATGTGCTCATCCTTACTATTTCCCTACACCCCCAGTCTCTAGTCAAAGTTGCTCAAAAGATTGAAGATGACATGGAGAATTTCCTAGAAGACTGATAAAAGTGCTTGGCGTATGGAGCTCCTGGTCAGCCGTCCCTATGAAGAATGAAGCCTGAAGATTAGATATTGTTCCGGGATACTCTGATGTAAGTGTTAGTATACCTATGTATACATTATTTAATAATATTGTTTCTGATACTATTCATTCTGTTGTTGTATGTGTGGACTTCCTGGCGACACATATGGTGAACCTGGTTTTGTTTTTAAAACTAGGTGTTACAACATCATACCTACATACACCAGTACAGAGCTTGCTTAGATCATTTATTCTACTAGTGAAACAAACTAATGTTGAATCAAACTAAGAGTAGTTAGCCTGATCGGCTACGCCTGCGGCTGCAACAACTGCAAGACACTACATCTTGTCGCTGCTGCAACCGTAGCCGCAACAAGCAGAAGCGAGCATGCCAATTATCACTTGTGGGCTGCTATTGAATTTGTGGTCTCTTTGGAAGTATATGGATAAATCCTAAAGTAACAAAATTAATTTTTTTTATATTTGACTATAATCTATCTAATAAAAATCATAAGTCACCAAAAATGTTTATTTTGTTCACTGGGAAAAATTAAGTCTATCTAATATGTTATTTAATTTATTTAGGATTTCCCATATTTGTAAAATTATGAAAAAATATGTAGAGATTAGTCTTGAATACATGTATGTCCAGAAAAACTTTTACCACTAACTGAAGTAAATTTTTCATCATAGAGTTAATTCTATTTCTCACCTGATATTACAATAAAAAAGTTAATAGATTCATATAAGTTAGTCCTCAATTTCCTACATGGTGCAACTGAATTATGTTTGGCAAAAACTATCACCTATATATGTTGAATTGTATTAAAGCTTTTCCATACATATTGTTATTGGAGTTATTCACATTTGGCAAGCTTAGCATAATTGGAGGTTCAAACATGGACTTTGAGTTGGGAATCTGGTGTACCACTAGTGGTATTGTAAATTTCTATGCTTGCATATGTTTGTGATTGTAATTATTCATCTTTGCATATGTGTTGCATTCATCTCATATCATGCATCATATCATATATTCATGTAGGAGATGAAAATGCTGAGCCAAAAGTGGTGCACACGAACGAGGTGATCGTCGAATGATTCCCAAAAGATGAGGTGGGATGAATCCCAGCAGCATGAAGGCAAACCCTAGAGCACCTAACCCTACTCCTTATTTATATTTAAATATCATAACATATGCATCCTATGTTATTTTATCTGCATTAAGTCCTTAGGTATTTCTTGAAACCTAGTTGTTTCATGATATACCTTGATAACTTGCTTCATCGATCCTTGTACCCAACTAGTACGTGTAGGTCGATATTAGTTATGCTTAGCTATGTTTAAACTTCAATGGAAGTCAAATGTTGTCATTGTTCATGAGAAATAAGCCTACTTTATTTACTTTTGGAGTAGCTATTGATATCATGAATCATGACCTAAGTTGAGACTAGGCGATTGTTAATTATCCCAATAGGCTTGCCCTAATCGTGCTCACTTGGACTGTTCATTGTTGGACCATCGATCTAGTATTGAACATACTAATCACATGTTGATGGATCGAATCAATAAATTTACGTACCTGTCTATTGCAAACTTTTGAATTTCTAACCACTCTAGGCATGGGATGTTAGTAAGTGTTGTGTGCCCCTGATACTATGTTGAGCTTGTGATATCGTGTTGGCACTAGATCTTGGGTGTAGCTAACCAATTCATGCTTTGGTTGTGTAGGTGCAGGAAAGGCTGCCATATGTGGTCTTTTGACATTCATATGTCTTGTGGTTAGGTTTACCTAGCTGGATGTAAATGAGTTTGAATCGTCGCACCTACCTCTTGGTTATGAGTACTGCTTGGTCACTATCTTGCATCGTGGTACCAAGAGGAACATGATGTATATATGAATGACTAGTGATGATTAATCAATTGTGCGATTTAGGATAGTCCTTCAAACATGGATCCTTATGATGTATAGTAATATTCGGATAAGAATTGAAAGTGAGGATCAAGTTTAGTAAACTTTTGTGCAAGTTTTTATCCAATTGTTGTTGCTAACTTACCTTGAACCCTGTTTAGCCTTCATAAGCATGGAGTATTTACATATGTGTCATTGTTTAGTAGATTTAAGTCCTACTGAGTAGAATAGAGTACTCAGGGTTTGTTAATCCCCTATTGCAGGCGAGCGTCTGCAGTACGTTGAGTTTTGCTTCTACTGTATGTGTGCCTATGAGAAGTAGCACCCCTAGATGTGTTCTCATGTTTAGGATCATGTCTATGGGCATGATATGGCCCCGAATTTATTGTTCTTACTTGTTTAATTATTGTTGTGCTATCCCTGCTCGACAAACTCATGAGCTTGAGAGTTAAGTTTGAAACACTTTTAATTATGGTTTGTAACTTAAGTTTGCAATACTTACACACTTCTATTCTAATATATAATTTTTTGTACCAAATGTTTAATGCTTGATCTGGGACATCCTAGGTCAGGTCCTATATGAGTGAATGATGGTATGGGTTGTAAAAACTAGATGATTTGGGCTCCCCTGAGGACACCCAACGAACTACCAGACTTATCTAATTTATGTGCATATCAGTCAGAAGTTCGGAAGACAATGATACTACATGAAAATGCACAGGATCACATTAATTAGTACTTCATAAAGGTGTAAGAACTATTGTAATATGTTGTTCAAAGGACATTAGTCTGACTAGACCAACGTTTGTTTATTTCTTTGTTTGAGAAGGATGCATCACTGTGTTCATATTAGGAAGACTAAAGATTGCAGCCTCCTTTTGTTCGTTATAGTCTTTCTAATTCCTACTCCTCATACTCATTAATGGGTGCATCCCTATTATATATCTCCTCTCGCAATTTACATTTTATCCTAAAAAGTACAAAACAAATTAGTAATCTTTCCTTATATAAACAATAATTCAAACTCATGAGAAAATATTTTATGGGTAGACAATAACGAAAATATAGCAGCCACTTACACAAAGAAACTTACCTAGAATTTTATTTTGATTTTACTATATCATCTATTTTTGTTCTAATAGTAGGGACAACCCCATTAATAATATCCATAATCACATTGTCAAGAATCAACACAGTTCCATTGCCATTATCTAGGTGGACACTCTCCATATTATCCATGTCCTAGAAGTCTCTTGGTTTTAAGCGAGGAACATCAACCTAATCAGTATCAATTTGGTCATGAATTTTGAAGACTTGAACTACTTGTGATGCTAGAATGAAAGGCTCATCTAATACTATTTCACGTATACTGAATAAATGTTTAAAGTTGATAGTGGTGACCGCACATTGATCAGTTTTTAATAATTTGTCCTGCAGATGGTTGTCAACCCAATCACACTTGGAAACAACAACATTTCTTGTGGTTGTTGTTCAATTCAAAAACATCTTTTAAAAAAACCATAACAAGTCATATTTCCTGCTATGATGTTATCATTGGTTTCCCTTTTAAAAACATGATGACTTTGTAACTAGAGCAACCCCACTATTCAAGACATACCTATCCACATAATAGGATTCAGTGTGAAAATCAAATCCATTTATTGTGTATCTACTATGTTCTTGCGCAATCATCACTTGCGGCTTAGCTAAAATTTGTATCTCATCTGGTGCTTCCTCACACATTTCTTTCGCCTACTATGACTATGGAATATTACTATTACAGTAAATGTGAAGTTCATCTCAAATAACATGTGTGAAGTTCTCTTCCTACTTACGTACGACCTAAGCCACTAATGGAAGGATTCATGTTTTTTTAGGAACATCACCCTTACATCTTGTTAGAAACCTATACATATAATAGGCTCATAATGTTGTAAAACTAGTACATATATATTTATTTTTCATATACTACAATATGCCTACAGATACACACTGTGACATGTAACTTACGTGTAATAGGCACAGTTTATAAAACCACATAACCTAGGTTATAGACAGGCACAATTTGCATCATGTAACTCAGTCAAATAGACACACATTTTACATCACATAATAACATAAAATACTAAAATACAGATACACACTGTGACATGTAACTTACATAATAACACTACTAGACTAATACACTACATGCCCATTCTTTTTTGATTGCTTCATGGACTCTAGTGACCTTTCTAGGCTTTCCTTTGACGTGCTCATGTCTCCACTATTTAACTTTTGCACTTATTTATAGAAAACTTGATTGTTAGAAAATTTCAAAAAACTTTATGGAGACTTTCTTTGCAACATTTTTTTTGAAAAGATTCTTCAAACAATTTTTGAAGGTTTTATAAGATCACTGCTAAAAATTTTCATGATGGTTTTTACAAAAAAATGTAAATTCAAAAACTACATAAAAGTTTAGTGGAAATGTTGACCTAAAAACATTTTCTATATGAAGGAACATTTTGTGATGTTTGCAAAATGGGAAAGTCACCAAGTTTCAAGAGTGCATGAAAATAGAATGTCACAAGGCTAGTGGCACGGAAATTTTTTGTGGTTTCTTGTGTGTGAGTGAGCTATCATACAATCTTGATATTCTGTCAACTTGTTGAAATTAGTGCATGCCTTTTTTCATGTTACTATTAAACTTTATGCTCATTCATATATGAAGAAGTTTCTAACAAACTTAAAAATATTTTATGAAAATACTATCTTTGAAGTCTCTTGAAAAAAATCACATGGAAGGTTTCTACAAAATATTTTCTAAAACATTTTTTGTGGAGTCTATTGGAAATTTCATTAATGGTTTTAAATATAAAAGATTTAGTGAAAAAGTTTCTTGAAATGTATTACTAAAAATTATGTGAATAAGTTTTTTCAAAACATGTTGAAAATGTTCTCTGAAAAAGAAAAGTTATGAAGGAGTAAGGCTTGGCGGGTCTTTTGGTCACTTGAACCAAGTTGGCTGTGCAGATCTTTTGTCATTTGTTGTCAAAGTGAAGTGAACATTAAGTGTTAGGTATCTGCTAATTGTATAGGTTTTTGTCACTTGTTAATGGAGGGAGCATTATAGATCTGATCATGGTCCTTTTTTCTCTTGATGTCTAGTAGGCTTAGGGTTTGAGTTTTTTTGTCACTTGTTGTCGGAGCGAGAACACATGATCCTTTATTGTATGTTGTTCACGTGAAATGTTATTGCTAGTGTATGGGCTAGAGGGATGTTGGTGCATTAGCGACAAGTTGAATGTTTATATTTTGTTGCCAGAGTTTTTGTTGCTTGTTGTTAGAAGAGCATTATTAGCCGTTGCGTTTTTTGCGCCTTGATTTTGAAGGGGCATTAGTAGCTATAGGGGTTTTTGTCGCTTGTTGTTGAAGGCATATTAGTAGTTTTAGGGGGGGTTTTGTCGCTCGATGTTAGAGGGACCTAGGTAGTATAAGGTGTTTGTCTTTTCACTTGACCTACTGGTATATTTTTTTCATAAAACACAAGAAAGTTTTAGCAATGATTTGCCAAAGTTCCTTCATCAACAAAGGTCTCCTTGAGCCCTTGTTGTTTATTTTTGCTTGCCGTGATCTTTTTCTTCTTCTCTTGATGTCTTGTCAGTTTAGCGTTTGTGGGAGTATTTTTATCATGTTTTTTTGTGCGAAGACACATGGCCCTTTATCTTTTGTTCTTCAAGTGAAATGTCAATGGCAGTGTATGGGCTAGAGAGCTTGGTATTGGAATATGGTTCGTCTATTGTTGTGTTGGTGGGCATTAGCGGCAAGTTGAATTTTTATCTTTTGTTGTCAGAGTTTTTTGATTGCTGATTGTCAGAAGAGTGTTAATAGCTGTAGGGTTCTTTGTCATCTGATTTCAAAGAGGCGGTTGTAGCCGTAGAGGCTTTTGTCGCTTGTTGTCAGAGGGGCATTATTAACCATAGGGCTTTTTTGCCACTTGATTTCGATGAGGTGTTATTGGTCGTAGGGCTTTTTGTCATTTGCTATTAGAAGGGCATTAGTAGCTGTAGGGCTTTTTTGCCATTTGATTTTGAATAGGCGTTATTAGGCATAGGGGTTTTTGTCGTTTGCTGTTAGAAGAGCATTAGTAACCGTAGGGTTTTTTTCCGCTTGATTTCTAAGATACGTTATTTGCCGTGGAGGTTTTTGTCATTTGCCGTCGCAAGGGCATTAGTAGTTGTGGGGCTTTTTTGTTGCTCATTGTCATAGGAGCCTTGGTAGGGTAAGGTGTGTGTGATTTGTCACGATCTAGTGGCCTTCTCTTCACGGAACCTAGAAAAGCTACGATTTTTGTATTAAGAAATTAAAGACAAGTTTTACAAATTTTATAATGATTTGCCCAAGCGCCTTGTATTTGTGTGGCATTGTAGTCAGAGTTGGTGGTGAGGGTAACTCCGGGAGTACTCGCACCAATTTACCATGGACGCTAACTACACGCCTACACTACACACATAAGAGGAGGATGGATGCGGAGAGCGGTGCAACAACAAAGTACAAAGCAGATGATGGAAGCCTTCTTTAAACAATTTTAAAGGATTTTATAGATCAGTGCTCAAACAAAATTTGATGATGATTTTTTACAAAACATTAATTTAAAAACTACATAAAATTACTTAGAAAATTGATCTAAAACACTTTCTATAAAGGAACAATTTATATAAAGGAACATTTTTTAAATATTTGTAATATGGGAAAGTCGCAAAGTTTCAAGAGTGTATGAAAATAGAACATGTCATATAAGCTAGAAGCACGGGGAACTTTTTGTGGTTTCCTGTGTGTGAGCGAACTATCGGAAATCTTGATGTTCTGTCATCTTCTTCTTGAAATTAGTGCATGCCTTTTTTGTGTTAATATTAAAATTGATGCTCTTTCATATATGAAGAAGTTTTAACAAACTTAAAAATATTTTTATGAAAATACTTTATTTGAAGTCTCTAGAAATAATCGCATATGAAACATTTCCCCAAAAAGTTTTCTACAAGTTATTTTCTAAAACCATTTTTGAGCACTCGAATTGAAAATTTCATCAATGGTTTTACAAATAAAAGATTTAGTGAAAAGGTTTCTTGAAACATCTTATTAAAATTATGTGAATAAGTTTTTTCCAAAACATGTTGACAATGTTCCCTGAAAAAGAAAAGTTATGAAGGAGCTGGGCTTGGTGGGTCTTCTGGTCGCTTGCCACTAGATTGGCTATACGGGTATTTTGTCGTTTGTTGTCGGAGCGGCCATTAACTATCAGGTAACTTCTTGATGGAGGGAGCATTAGAGGTCCGGTCATAGTAATTTTTTTCTCTCACGATATTTGTAGGTTTAGGGTTTGCTGGGTTTTTTCTGCTTGTTGTTGGAGCGAGGACACACATCCCTTTATCATCTGTTTTACATTAGTGGTGGTGTATGGGCTAGAGAGAGGTTAGGGTTGGGGATAGTGTGTTAGTAGGCATTAGCAGCATGTTAATTTTTTTTATCTTTTGTTGTCTGGGTTTATTGTTGCTTTTTGTCCGAAGAGTGCTAGTAGCCTTTACGGTTTGTTGTCGCTTGACTTCAAAAAGGCATTAGTAGTCGTAGGGGTTTTGTCGCTTGCTGTTGGAGGGGTGTAACCTTAGGGGTGCTGGTGGGCATTAGTGGCAAGTTGATTTTTTTATCTTTTGTTGTCAGAGTATTTTGGTTGCTGGCTGTTGGAAGAGTGTTAGTTGCCGTAAGGTTCTTTGTCGCTTGATTTCGAAGAGGCAGTAGTATTCGTAGAGATTTTTGTCGCTTGTTGTCAGAGCGACATTAGTAACCGTAGGGCTTTTTGCCATGTGATTTTGAAGAGGCTTTATTAGTCGTAGGGCTTTTTGTCGTTTGCTATCAGATGGACATTAGTAGTCGTAGGATTTTTGCCACTGGATTTCGAATAGGCGTCATTAATCATAGTGGGTTTTGTCGTTTGCTGTCAGAAGGGCATTAGTAGCTATAGGGTTTTTCTACCGTTTGATTTCTAAGAGACGTTAGTAGTCGTGGAGGTTTTTGTCGTTTGCTGTCGGAAGGGCATTAGTAGTCGTAGGGCTTTTTTGTCGGTTATTGTCATAGGGGCCTTGGTAGCGTAAGGTGTGTGTGATTTGTCACCTGATCTAGTGGTTTTCTCTTTACAGAACATAGAAAAGCTACGATTTTTGTATTAAGAAAGACAAGTTTTACAAATTTTATGACGATTTGCCCAAGTGCCTTGTATTTGTGTGGCATTGTTGTCAGAGTTGGTGGCGAGGGTAACTCCGAGAGTACTCGCGCCGATTTACCATGGACGCTAGCTACACACCTACTCTACACACAGAGGACAAGGATGGATGCGGAGAGCCGTGCAACGGAAAAGTACAAAGCAGATGATGGAAGCCTTCTTCAAATAATTTTATAAGATTTTAGAGATTAGTGCTGAAACAAAATTTGATGATGATTTTTTTAAAAACATTAATTAAACAACTACGCAAAATTACTGAGAAAGTTGATCTGAAACATTTTCTATATAAAGGAACATTTTTTGATGTTTGCAATATGGGAAAGTCGCAAAGTTTCAAGAGTGTATGAAAATAGAACATGTCATATAATGCTTTTGGCACGGGGACTTTTTGTGGTTTAATTTCCTGTGTGCAAGCGAACTATCGGGCAATCTTGATGTTCTATCAACTTATTATTGAAATTAGTGCATGCCTTGTTTGTGTTACTATTAAAATTGATGCTCTTTCATATATGAAGAAGTTTTTAACAAAATTATAAATATTTTATGAAACAATCACATGAAGCATTTCCCCAAAAGTTTTCAACAAGTTATTTTCTAAATCTTTTTTTGAGCACTCTATTGAAAATTTCATCAATGGTTTTACAAATAAAAGATTTAGAGAAAAGGTTTCTTGAAAGGTCTTATTAAAATTATGTGAATAAGTTTTTCCAAAACATGTTCCCTAAAAAAGAAAAGTTAAGAAGGAGCCAGGCTTGGCAGGTCTTTTGGTTGCTTGCCACTAGATAGGCTTACGGGTATTTCTTGTTAGAGCGGACATTAACTGTCGGGCATGGTGGGTTTTCATCACTTGATGAGGGAGGGAGCATTAGAGGTCTGGTCGTGTTTATTTTTCTCTTGATGTTTATAGGTTCAGTGTTCGCTGTGTGTTTTTTGCTTGTTGTTGGAGTGAGGACACCCGACCTTTATCATTTGTTTTTCAAGTAGTGAAATCTTAGTGGTGGTGTATGGGCTAGATAGAGGTTAAGGTTGGGGGATATTGTGTTGGTAGGCATTAGCGGCATGTTATTTTTTTAATCTTTTATTGTCTAAGTATTTTTGTTGCTTGTTGTCGGAAGAGCGTGTTGTCGCTTGATTTCAAAGAGGCATTAGTAGCCGTAGGGGTTTTGTCGCTTGCTGTCGGAGAGGCACTAATAACTATAAGGGATTTCTGCTACTTGATTTTAATGTGGCGTTAGTAGTCGTAGAGGTTTTGTCGCTTGCTGTCGGAGAGGCACTAATAACTATAAGGGATTTCTGCTACTTGATTTTAATGTGGCGTTAGTAGTCGTAGAGGTTTTTGTCGCTTGTTGTCGGAGAGGCACTAGTAACCGTAAGGGTTTTTTTTTGCTGCTTGATTTTAAAGTGGCGTTAGTAGCCATAGAGGTTTTTGTCGCTCGCTGTCGGAGGGGCACTAGTAACTGTAACGGTTTTTTGGCGCTTGATTTTAAAGTGGCGTTAGTAGCTGTAGAGGTTTTTGTCGCTCGCTGTCGGAGGGGCACTAGTAACCGTAACGGTTTTTTGGCGCTTGATTTTAAAGTGGCGTTAGTAGCCGTAGAGGTTTTTGTCGCTTGCTGTCAGAGGGGCACTAGTAACTGTTAGGGTTTTTTTGCCGCTTGATTTAATGTAGCGTCAGTATAGCCTTAGAGGTTTGTCGTTTGTTGTCAGATGGCATTGGTAGGCGTAGGGGCTTTTTCGTTTGCTGTCGGAGGGGCATTAGTTACCGTAAGAGTTTTTTGCCGCTTGATTTTGAAGTGGCACTAGTAGGCATAGAGATTTTTATCGCTTGCTGACGGAGGGGCATTAGTAACCTTAAGGGTTTTTTTGCCGCTTAATTTTAATATGGCATTTTGGTAGGCGTAGAGGTTTTTATCGCTTGCTGGCGGAGGGGCATTAGTAACCTTAAGGGTTTTTTGCCACTTGATTTTAAAATGGCATTAGTTGACGTAGAGGTTTTTATCGTCTGTTGTCGGAGGGGCACCAGTAACCGTTAGGGTTTTTTTTACCGCTTGACTTTAATGTAGCGTCAGTAGTCGTAGAGGCTTGTCGTTTTGCTGTCAGATGGCACTGTAGCCATAGGGTTTGTTTGTCGTTTATTGTCGGAGGGGCCTCGTTAACCTTACCACCGATCTAGTGTTCTTCTCTTTAGAAAAAACATGAAAGCCAGCTATGATTTTTTTATTAAGAACTACAAAATCTTTTTATGACACTTTTAGAAAACACATGAAAACACATGAAAGCCAGCTATGTTTACAAAATCTCTGGCGCCGGTTTACCATCGGACGACGCTTGTGCTACGCTACACTCCACTACGCACGCGGAAGAGGCAGGGTAGATGCGTAGAGCGGTGCGGCGCAACGGCAAAGTACAAAGCAGATGATGGAAGCCGCCACGGCATCGGCCGGCCGTCCGTCGGGCGTCGGCAGGAAGAGCGGCGGCACGCATCGTCCAAAGGCCGCGCCGCGCGGGCCGTCGCACGCAGACGCATCAGACGCCGCGGTGGAGAGATGAGATGACGGAACGCATGCCGCCCGCGGGGTCCTCCCAGCGGGACCACGCGCCCCCTTTCCCTCGCCGGCCACGTGTCGCCCGCAGTCCACGTCGCGCTTGCGTGGGTCCCGCCGCACAGAAGCCGCCGCTGCTCTTCCGTCCACGCGACCCGACCCTCGCGGGGACAAAGAAGCCGAGCGACAAGAAGAGGACCTCGCCTTCGTCTTCGTCTTCACCACCCCGGCCCCGCAGTCTCCACCCGATCCCCCCACCGCCACCTCGATCTCATCGCATGGATTCACCTGCGGCTGCGTCGTCGTCGCCGCTGCTCCGGGACTACTCCTACTCCTCGTAGTTCCGCCGCTCTTCCTCGTCCTCTTCCTCCGCGTGACCGACAGCACCTCCCGCTAGCTGATGGTGATGGCCAGCGCCGGCGTGAACGTGCCTGCCACCGGTGCCGGCGGCGACGGGGTCGGGAACCCGACCGCCGCGTCCGGCGCAACCCAAGAATGCCGGCTGCGCAGGCGGCGCCGCCTCGAGCCGCAGGAATCCGGCGAGGCGGGCCGGGGCTGGGTGCGCCGGCTCCGCCCGGCGGCCTCCCGCTTCTCGCCGTCGTCGTCGTCGCAGTCGGCTTCCCAGGGCTCGTCGCAGGAGGAGGCGGACCCGGACGTGCAAGAGATGGAGCTGGCGCCGCTCACGTCGGCGGAGCCCCAGCCTGAGCCTGTCGCCGCCGTCGCCGCGCAGCAGGTGTGGCCCGTGGCGTTCGGCTCCGTGACCATGGCGGGGCGGATGCGCATCATGGAGGACACCGTCTCGCTCCACCCCAACCTGTGCACCTGGGCCGCCGACGGCTCGCCCGTGCACTTCTTCGCCGTCTTCGACGGCCACGGCGGCACCCATGTACGTGCCGTCTTGTCGCCTTCACCTGGCCGCCGCCAAGTTTTACTGATCTCCAGTTAATCACTGCATCGATGGATCAATCCCATCCCTTGTTAATCTGAACATTTCATGTCCATCATCACTTGCCAGCAGTAATTTTGTTTTGTTAACTAATTCTGCATCATCTAATGAACGGTAACAAAAATTCATCTGCTCAGCCTTTTACCGGTACTGTCATTTGTCTGTTTGCATCATCATCATCATCATCTAACAAGAAAGGTAGTACTAGGCCAAGGAAGGAGAGCAATAAGGCCATGAATATGCTTGCCGAAGCAAAACAAAAGCTGCTTATTTGGCTTTGACTACTAGCACTAGTCAGTGACTGCTTTCTGTTGCTGGTGTCCAGCTGGCCACATTCTAGCTCTTTCCAGATTCGACAGGGATCCACGTTTCTCTACCTCGTTTAATTACTTGTCTTGTTTAGCATTTGCCTGTCTATCGTCATTATCCCTGTTAATATACTCCATTAGACTGCAACTGATCGATCAATGCATGTATGCACGCAGGTGTCCGCGCTGTGCCGCGAGCGGATGCACGAGTTGGTGGCGGAGGAGCTCGAGAGGGAGGGAGCGGCGTTCCTGAGTCGCCGGCAGGCGTCGAGGGACGCCGCGAGAAGCGTCGTCGCCGCGTTCCTCGGAGGTCCGGGCCCCGCCGCCGATCAGCCCTGGTCGGAGCAGGCGGAGGAGGAGCGCGCGTGGCGCGCCGCGCTGATGCGCAGCTTCCGCCGCGTGGACGCGATGGCGCCGCTGGCGTGCGCGTGCGGCCGCGTCACGCGCCCGGCCTGCTGCTGCCCGCTCTCCGCCTCCGCCTCCGGCGCCGCCGCCGCCGCCCGAGGAGCGGGCATCGTCGGCTCCACCGCCGTCGTGGCCATCCTCGTCCGCGACCGCCTGATCGTCGCCAACTGCGGCGACTCCCGCGCCGTGCTCTGCCGCGGGCCCGAAGGGACGCCGCCCGTCCCGCTCTCCTTCGACCACAAGGTATGTAGCTGCCTTGGTATACTCCGACGACGACGACGACGGCACCGACGGACAGAGCACTTGCTTACGTGTCAGCTTTGACTCGCCGTAGTTTTGGTTGTGGTCCGGCGGCGCCTGGTCAGTCTCGGCGACGTTGACGGTTGATCCGTGCTCCGGGTGTCGGGTGGGGGCCCGCGTGTGAGGTGTCGCGCCTCCAGAAGTTTCCGTCGCTGCCAACTCGTGGTTGGCCGCCGGCGGTGCTGTTCGTGCTCGCCGACGTGTAGCGCGCTGACGTCAGCGGCGACGGAGGTGCTGGGATCTCGACACGGGACAGCGGGCGCTGGTGCAGCACGGATATCAAAGCGGGCCATGCAGTGGCAGTCCCGTGGATACCAGCCAACTTTGGGGGTGGTCGCGGTGCGCCGTCGCTGTCGCCGGGAGGACACGCGGCGGCGACGGCGGGGGATTCCGAGGGCGAGGGGCACGTGTCGGTGGACGCCGGGGCACGTGTGGAGACCCGAGTGGTCGCCGGCAGGTGGGGCCCTGGCAGAGCTCAAAGGCGCAGCAGTCTCCACTCGCTGTCACCTGTGCGGCGGGGCCCGCCGGAGAGGAAGTGGGTGGTGGCCGGAGGCGCCACCTGCCGTGCTGCCGCGGCTCCGGCAAGAGAGAGAATCGTTGGGAGGCTCTCTTTTCTTTTGCTGATTACGACGCCATGTACTAGTAGTAGCAATTAGGTTTTCTTTTTACCTAAAACACATCACTACTGTCAGAGTGTCTTGTCATTTCCAATGTTCTTAATCCGGGGATTTCATTGTTACCTTCGAGTTTACGACTGTTTGCTGCAAATTGCCGTTTTTATCAACTAGCTACTGCTTGTTTTTTTTTTGGGAATTCAAACAAAACTTTGTGCAGCCGAATCGGCCAGACGAGATGGCGCGGATCGCGGCGGCCGGCGGCCGGGTGCTGTTCATCAATGGTTACCGCGTGCGTGGAATCCTCGCCATGTCACGCGCAATAGGTACCAATGTCTGCACTTTTACATCATTTTACTTCATGCGCTTGCTGCTGGTAATTCCTTCAGCATATATTTATCCATCATCTAGTAATAAGTATATATGTTCCCTGTTTGGCTGAGCTTATCAGCACGGCTTATCAGCCGTGGAACAATATTTTTCTCTCACAGCAAATCAATCATAGCCGGCTTATAAGCTCAAAAACAGCCTGCCGAACAGAGCCATGGAAAATGCATTTGTGGGCTGGGTTCTCTGTTTCTTGGAAAAGTGTGGTTGCACTCGTGAACCCATTGGACCATCATCTACTTGCTGTTTCTTGGAATCATGCATGTGATCTGGGTTCGGCTGTCTGAATCTCATCACTAGTACTGTTCTCATTAAAATCAGAAAGTGATACTGTCTTGCTTTGCGCACGTGTTTGGCTTCCCGCGTTTGATTTGATTTGATACCGATGGCGCTTTGGATCATCATTATCTTTAACTGCATTTTAGTTTCTTATTATTCATATAATTCGTGGGGTTATTGATGTGGGAATTTCCCAAGAAGCCAGCGTTATAGAAAATTTTCCATGCACATATACCTGTCGCCGACTTCTTGGTGGTCATATATAGTATGTTCTCATTTTGCACACATGTTTTGCTCTTCTTGCCAGGCCACACAGCTTTTGTGTTGGCCAGACATGTTAGTGCATGCAACATGAGTTCAGATAATTTTCTCTGCTTCTGTTTGGCTCGTGCCACTGCCGTAAGCATCATTCTGATGATGAGTAATATGCGGGTGGCATTAAGCTATGACACTTCTTTTTAGAATCGCATGCGTTTACGTGCTTAGGTTCGCTTTGTTGTTTGCCTTTTGGATTACACTTCAGTGATAGACTGAAACTCCCTTGTGTGTTCCGATTGTAAGACGTGTCCCTTGGTTGTTAAACTATAGTTTTGTTTCCAGCAATGTTGTTTTTTTTTGAGCAATTCCAGCAATGTTGTTGGGGGAACATATAATAACTATACAAGTAATCTTTGTTACTTTTTTTTCTAATAAATCTTCAGTAGGGGCTTTGGCCCCTCCTGTTCTCTCAAAAAAAAAACTATACAAGTAAGCTAAGGTTTGAAGGGGAATACTATATCTGAAGGGGGATTTGATTGTCGCTTTGCATCTTTTGTGAGTCCGAAAGAGAATCTATTCCTTTGCATCTTGCTATGGATCCACCACTCAAAAACCGCCTAGTGTTGAGGAATCCAACTAGTAAACATCACCTTACCAAAACTCTTCCTTTCTAAGTTTGGTGTCAGCGAGGTACGACTATGACAAGCTATAGCTTTTGTTTGATGAAATTAATTAAGGCTATTGTTGCCTTTTTAATTAACATGGGATCGAGCTTACCACTATTATCCTGTATTAGTTCATAGTACAATATTATTAGCCACATACTATTATAGTGTCGTTTAAGGAATAAGGTGTGCAGCTTCGGTCTTCAGATGAGCTCCACGTACATGTTATTACTTGGCAGTTGTTGAGCAGATAAACAGTCACATCACTGATATCCCAAGAGTTGTGTGGCATGCTAATTGGGCTAGGAAGAGGATGGCCACATGTTCTCTGCCCATCTCACCTGACCATTTCAAGGTTTACCTTTCAGCTATTCGTTGACAGCAACGATTCAGTTACTTAAGCTATTGGACATGACAAGGAGTAAACATGTATGTAGCGGGTGTGCTTGCGCCACGAGTTCACCTCCGATTCATCAATTGTGGAAGTGCCATTTGGATTAGACTACTTCCTCTGATGCTAACCCAACCTGGATAAAGAAGTGGCCCTTTTATAAATTAGTGGGGATAGATAGGTTTGATTATCCTATGGCCTATACTAGTGAGGGATGTTGTTTTGTGTTTGTGCCCTGAGTGAGCCCATGATAGTGATGGATATCTTTACCTTAATGAAGCAAGCTTGAGTAGGCAAATGATCTGACACGTAGATTTGCATTGAGAGTTGACTTCTGTAGATCGAGTACATAGATGATTGTTTGTGTTGCTGATGATTCCATTTAATCATCAAGCAATGTACGTATCTGATTTTTTTGGTAATATAAGACATAAGAGTAATATAATTCTGGGTGTGCAGGGGACAGGTTGCTGAGGCCTGAAGTGATCGCTGAGCCGGAGATCACCATCACGGAGCGCACGGTGGAGGACCAGTGCTTGATCCTGGCGAGCGACGGGATGTGGGACGTGATCGACAACGACATCGCCTGCAACGTAGCCCGCCAGTGCCTGGAGGACGGGATCCCACCTCCCGCCTACGCCGCTGCCGCCGCAGCTGCAGGCCGAGCTCCTCCGGCCGCCGGCGGAGTCGTCGGCCACCAGGAGGACCCCCGGTGCGTCTGCGCCGCCTCGCTCCTGGGCAGGCTCGCCCTCGGCAGGGAGACCGAGGACAACATCAGCGTCATCGTTGTTGACCTGAAGCACAGGGGGTGAGCAGTGGCCGTAGGCTGCTCTGTTGCCATGCCGTCCTGCAAGTTCGAGTCGGCTTAATCGATCTAGGAGTGAACTGAGACTGAGGAGGTGATCGTCTAGACCTGACATTTCCTTCGTTCTTTCGTTTCGATTCTAAGACAAGAAGATTCTAGTTTCTTTTTTTTTTCTTTTGGTTAAAGTGGATGGAAGATTGCCGTCCTTAAGTTAAATTAAAGGGGAAAAAAAGGAGGAAAAGAAACAATGAAAAGAGAGCAATTGTACAGCATTATTAATAGTAACTTGTTTCCATGTTCTCAAGGACAAGGAGTGAGGCTAAGCTAGCTGCAGTCTCTAGGTAGTTCTGCAGTCCGCAGCCTTAGAGCTTGTTCGGTTCCTCGGGATTGAGGCCGTGGGATCATTCCAACTTGGAATGGTTCATAAGTTTTTGAATATTCCAAGTTGGAAATTTGTGAATCATATTTCAAGTTGGAATGGTTCGAGGTCCTCAATCCCCGGACACCGAACAAGGTCTCGTTCGGTTCCTCGGGATTGAGGCCGTGGGACCATTCCAACATTGGAATGGTTCATAAGTTTTTGAATATTCCAAGTTGGAAATTTGTGAATCATATTCCAAGTTGGAATGGTTCGAGGCCCTCAATCGCCAGACACCGAACAAGGTCTGATCAGAATCGAATACTGTAGTTCGATCATGTGGCTTCATTGATTTGGCTGGTGTCTCTGCTTGGCTACGTTCTGTTCTCTATTGTCTGCTGGGGGTGTGGGGAGCATTTTTATTGCAGGAACTTTGAGAGAGCACTGCCTGCATGGTGCTCACTCGATCTTCAGCTCTTAATGCAGCAGATGGTAAAGCTGTCAGATGCCATAGTAATATTCTTGCAGTTTCCTTTTTATTTTTCAAGTACATTGCAATCATTCAGCAGAGGAACGAACGATTCTTCTGGTCTCAATGCAGAGGAAGTACATTGCAATCATTCAGAAGTCTCTTCTCTTTACCTATGGCATCTGAAGGTTCTGTATTGTGCTTGACTTTACGTGGTCATTATCTTTGCTAGATTAACATAGAATTGACTCCAGATTGTAAAACAGAATTAGATAGGTAGAGAACACTTACTAGCTCTACACACGTACGTATATTGTGTTGGAGTCCTTTGCATGTACTCTCTTTATTCCAAACTATAAGTCACTTTGCCTTTTTGATACATATAATTTATTAGGTATCTAGACATATGTTATATCTAGATGCATAGTAAAATGAGAGTACTAAAAAAGTTAAAACGATTTATAATTTGAAACTAAGGAAGTAGTATGTACCCGACTAACTAGCTTAATTAGCTCAGGTCGTCAAAAACATTGACGCGACAGCTCAGGTCGTCAAAAACATTGACGCGACACCGTACGTGTGCAACAAAAAATGAGAGGGGGGGGGGGGGGGGGGGGGGGGGGGGGTGTTCTGTGGATTCACTGCATGTATCGACTATTGGTCACCATTACTCTTGCCTTTCTCGTTGAGCAGGCAATGCAGGTTTGTCTATCATGTGGCATCAGGGACTTCCTGTGATTCTGTTTCTTGTAATTTTGTCATGCATGTGAGAAGCAGTCACAACTTTGATCTCTCCTTCGTTCTTAGGCTGTTTGTTTCTCCCAAACAATAATCTAGTTTATTTTTGCCAACTTCAATAAATTGGAGGGAATAAGTCTTCAGTTTATAAAGTTTTGTCAACCAACTTACTAGAAGTGGGAAGGTGAAGAGGAGAGTTAGTCATTAAACAATCTGAAATAAGTATCCATCGAAGAGTTTATTGGATTATCGTAATCTAGGTGTTTATGTCGTACTAAAACACACTGATTCTTTGTTTTCGTTGATAGTACCAAAACAAATCCAATTTATCCCCCTGAACTTGTCACAGAGTCCATAAAACCCCACAAACTTCAATACCAGAAATCATACGCCCTCCAACTTTCCAAACCTGACAAAATACCCCCCCCCCCCTCAAGTGGTTTCTCAGATGGTTTTTGCCGACATGGCAGTGGGGCCCACTTGTCAGGTGGTTTCTCTTCTTTTCATGCTATATATAAAAAAATATTTTTATACGAAATCAAATGAAGATAAATTTTATATCAAAATTATAGAGCTTGGCATGATCTACATCTTTGTATTTACATTTTTTTTATTTTAAATCTTTCAAAGTCAGAAGCATTTATTTTAAAATATCATATTTTGAAATTTATTTTTTTAAAGATGTAGACATAGTCTATACCAAATTTGTATCTTTCAATGCGATCTATAACTTTGTAGTTGAATTTTTTTTACTTGAGATTTTTTTGGAGGCTCAAATATTCATTTTAAATTATTATATTTTAAAATTCAAAATTTTGATTTTTTTTTTCAAAAAAAACCTCGGATGGAGGCATGCTTTATACCAAATTTGTAGCACTCGACATGATATAAAACTTTCTAGTTAAAATTGTTTTCATTTGAGATAATTTAGGAGCTCAAATATTCGATAAAATATGGCATGCTTGGCTGCCAAAACTGCTTTGAAATGGTCAGGGGGCATTTTGTGTGGTTTTAAAAGTTGGAGGGCGTACGATTTCTGTTATTTGAAAGGGGGCTTTCACACTCTACGACATGTTCTGAAGGGTGGTTTGCAGCCCGCAGCCTGATCGGAATCGAATGCAGTAGTTGGATCATGTGGCTTCATTGACTTGATTTGGCTGGTGTCTCTGCTTGGCTACGTTCTGATCTCTATTGTCTGCTGGGGGCGTGTGATGCATTTTTATTGCAGGAACTTTTGAGAGAGCACTGCCTGCTGGGTGCTCAGGGGTGTTTAGTTGGGAGATGAAAAGTTTTTGGGTATCACATCGGATGTTTCATGGGATATCGGAAGGGATTTTTGGATACTAATTAAAAAACTAATTACGTAACTCGCCTGAAAACCGCGAGACGAATTTATTAAGTCTAATTAAGCCGTCATTAACACATGTGTTACTGTAGCACTTAAGGCTAATCATGGACTAATTAGGCTTAAAAGATTCGTCTCGTGATTTTCAACCAAACTGTGCAATTAGTTTTTTTTCGTCTATATTTAGTACTTCATACATGTGTCCAAACATTCGATGTGATGGGTTGAATTTTTTTTAAATGGGAACTAAATACCCCCTCACTCGTTCTTCAGCTCTCAACGTGCAGCACATGGTAAAGCTGCCAAATGCCATATTAATATTCTTGTAGTTTCCTTTTTATTTTTTAAGTACATTGCATTCATTCAGCGGAGGAACGAACGATCTTCTGGTCTCAATGCAGAGGAAGGAAGTATATTGCAATCGTTAGTTTCTTCTCTTTACCTACTGCATCTAAAGGTTCTGTATAGCAAGATCCCTCAACCGCGAGAGAATCCCTACCTTCTCAGCGGTTGCGACACCGTAGCAGACATGTTTTGTACTGTTCACCAATTTTTAATTACTGTCCATCCGTTTCACTTCCGCTCACCCGTCTTCCCTATTTGTTCACATTTCTTTTTCACTTTTACTGTTCACAACAAACTACTGGCGCGGCGGAGCGCGCCTGTTCATGCTAGTTGTGCTTGACTTGTAGGTTATTATCTTTGCTAGATTCACGTAGAATAGAATTGACTCCATATTGTAAAACTCTCTATGAATTAGATAGGTAGAGAACACTTACTAGCTCTTATTCTTGGACAAGTTTAACGCGCGACCTGTCACGACTTCAGGAACCATGCGACATCGCGCCGTTTTCTACGTCGCGCGCGACCCCACCCTCGTGCCCCACCACCGCCGCGCCCCTTGTACTCGATCCCACCCCCGCCACCATTCCTGCTCCTCCTCGCCCCCGCCGCGGGCGCTAGGGTTCGCCGGAGCTCCGGTGCGCTAGGGCCGCGGTGGCCTCCTTCTTCCCCTCCCCTCCTCTCATCGGAGCTCCACCATGGCCATACTCACCGGTGACATGAGCTCTGAGTTTCGGCCATGGCGCCCCCGCCCTGACCTAGCCCGGCCGCCTTCACCGCCATTAGGGCCTCGAAACCGCCCGACCTCCTTCCCTACCGCCTGGCTGGCCTGCCTCCCTTGGCCGGCCCCTTCTAAGCCTGCCAGATTTGGTGAAGAAGGGTGGGGCAAGGCCGCCGGAACCCTAGCAGCGCCATCGTCGTCTTTTTCATCTTTGACCTGGCTCTGGCGAGCCCCCCTCCCCCTCTCCTCTTCTTCTTGATGGTGGCACAGCCTCCTTCCTCTTCATCTCCCACAGGCGCGTGTGCGGGCACGGGTCGCGCGGTCACGCAAGTGCGCGGCGTTGTGTAATAACTTTTTTCACTTATTCTTGTTCCTCAGCTCCCGGGTCAACAGACTCCCCCTTCCATATTTGTAATCCTCGCTACTTCCCCTATATAGTATAATGGCCCTGTTCGGCAGGCTGTTTTTTGGCTTATAAGCCGACTGTGGCTGATTTGCTGTGAGAGAAAAACACTGTTCCACGGCTGATAAGCCGTGCTGATAAGCTCAGCCGAACATGGGGAATATAACCCTGTCTTGTAGTTGCCATTCAATTGACCTGTAGGCTCGTCAACCTCAAATCACTTTGAATCATCTATAATATTTTTTTGTTAATATCGTTAGAATTTCAAGATGTGAACATGAGCTTTTAATTACAGAGTTTGGTTTTAATCTGAGCTCATGCAAATTTTGTGGCGCTAATTGGTATAAAGTAGACCTGAGCATTTCTCGAATTAGACCAAAAAAAGGTCCAAGTTTTTTTAGGTTAGAAAATCGTGCCCACAAACATTACATTTTTTAGGGGAGCCCACCAACATTACATGAGCCGTTCCCTAAAAAAACAAACATTACATGAACCGCATCGGGCCAGCTCTTTTGCCATGGGCTTGGGCTGGGCCTAGGACACACCCACTGACACCCACTGTTTCTCAGCGTGAAAATAATTCAATTAGGCAAGTTGAATTTTTATCTTTTGTTGTCAGAGTTTTTTGATTACTAGTTGTCGGAAGAGTGTTAGTATTTCTATAAAAAAAGAGTGTTAGTATCCGTAGGGTTTTTTTTGTCGCTTGATTTAGAAGAGAGGTAGTAGTTGTAGAGGTTTTTGTTGCTTGTTGACGGAGGGGTATTAGTAACCGTAGGGTTTTTTTGCCACTTGGTTTTGAAGAAGCTAATTAGCCGTAGGGCTTCGTAGAGCTTTTTTGCCGCATGATTTCGAAGAGGCATGAGGTTTTTGTCGTTTGCTGTTGGAAGGGCAATAGTAGCCTTAGGTTTTTTTTGCCGCTTGATTTCTAAGAGACGTTATTAGCCGTGGATATGGAAGATTGAAATTAAAGGGAAAAAAAGAGGAAAAAGAAACAAGGAAAAGAGAGCAATTGTACAGAGTAAGTACGATATGATGATGCGACATTTATGTGCATTATTAATAGTAACTTGTTTCCATTTTCTCAAGGACAAGGAACGAGGCTAAGCTAGCTGCAGTCTCTAGGTTCTGCAGTAGTTCGATCATGTGGCTTCATTGATTTTGATTTGGCTGGTGTCTCTGCTTGGCTACGTTCTGATCTCTATTGTCTGCTGCTGGGGGATTGATGCATTTTTATTGCAGGAACTTTGAGAGAGCAGTAGCACTGCCTGCAGGGTGCTCACTCGATCTTCAGCTCTCTTAGTCTCAATGCAGCAGAAGGTGACGCCGTCAGATGCCATATTAATATTCTTGCAGTTTCTTTTTTTTTCGAAGTACATTGCAATCATTCCGCGGAGGAACGAATGATCTTCAGGTCTCAATGCAGAGCAAGTAGCCAAGTATACATTGCAATGGTTCAGAAGTCTTTTTCTCTTTACCTATTCATCTAAAGGTTCTGTACTGTGCTTGCCTTTACGTGGTCATTATCTTTGCTAGAGTTGACTCCAGATTGTACAACTCTCTATGAATTAGATAGGTAGACAACACTTGCTAGCTCTACACACGTACGTACGTTGTGTTGGAGCCCTTTGCATGACTGACAGTTTTTTTTGCGAACATCATCATCATCATCATCATCATCATTATTATTATTATTATTATTATTATTATTATTATTATTATTATTATTATTATTATTATTATTATTATTATTATTATTATTATTATTATTATTATTATTATTATTATTTTGCGAACACCGTACGTATGCAACAAAAAATGAGGGGGTCTGTGGATTCACCGCATGTATCGACTACATTACTCTTGCCTTTCTCGTTGAGCATGCAATTAATGCAGGTTTGTCTATCATATGGAATTAGGGACTTGCTGTGATTCTGTATCTTGTAATTTTGTCATGTGAGAAGGCAGTCACAACTTTGATCTCTCTTCGTTCGTTCATAGGCTGTTTGTTTCTCCCAAACTTAATAATCTAGTTTATTTTTCAAAACTTCAATAACTTGGAGGGAATATAAGTCATTAGTTTATAAATTTTGTCAACCAACTTACTAGAAGTGGGAAGGTGCAGTGGAGAGGAGATTTAGTCATTAAATAATCTGAAAAAGTATCCATCGAAGAGTTTATTGGATTATCGTAATCTAGGTGTTTATGTCCAATTCAAACACCCCCCCCCCCCACACCCCCCGGAACTTGTCACGGAGTCCGGAGAACGGCTCGGATTGTCTGCCTTACTGAAGGTAAGTCACGGGTGACTTGCCCCCCGCCCGATGCCCTCTGTTAGTCATCTAATGGCTAATAAAAGAAACAGTTTTTTTCACTTCAAATAGGAAAGCCCAGTTACAGTTTTGGATCAAATACAACAGCCCAACTCGGAATTACATGCTCAGTACACACGCGTCCAGAGAACCCTAAAACTTCAATACCAGAAATCATACACCCTCCAACTTTTCAAACCTGATAAAATACCCCCCTCGAGTGGTTTCTCAGGTGGTTTTACTGACATGGCAGTGGGGCCCACTTGTATGGTGGTTTCTCTTCTTTTCATCTTATATAAAAAATATAATATTTTTATATGAAGTCGGCTGAAAACAAACTTTATATCAATATTACAAAGCTTGGCATGATCTACAACTTTGTAGTTTACAATTTTTTATTTCAATCATTCAAGGTTTATTTTAAAATATCATATTCTGAAACTTAAATTTTGAATTTTTAAACGATCTCGGATGTAGACATGGTCTATGCCAAATTTGTATCTTTCAATACAATCTACAACTTTTTAGTTGAAAACTTTTTTATTTGAGATTTTTTGGAGGCTTAAATATGCATTTTAAATTCTCATATTGTGGAATTCAAATTTTTGAAATTTTCAAGAAAACCTCAGATAGAGACATGCTTTATACCAAATTTGTTGGACTCAAGATGATATAAAACTTTCTAGTCAAAATTATTTTCATTTGAGATCATTTAGGAGCTCAAACATTCAATAAAAGTTGACATGCACGGCTGCCAAAACCGCTTTGAAATGGTTGAGGGGGATTTTTTTTGTCCAGTTTAAAAGTTGGAGGGTGCATGATTTCCGGTATTCAAATTAATGGGTTTTCAAACTCTGCGACAAGTTAGGAGAGGTGAAATAGACTTATTTCTAGCTTATTTAATCCACGGCCAAACATGCAGGCTTAGCGTGCTCGTGCAGCTTGGGCAGGCAAGCAGCCGCATGCACACTGGTTCGTGAGGCCATGGCGTGTGCACTACCACAAAATGAAATACCCTTAAGGGTCACCAATTTACTTGAGTGGCGAGATTGAACTCTCAAGGAATATATATTACTTTGGCGGTTCCTAAAACCTTCAAGGAAATACATATTTCTTGAGTGTTATTTCATACACTCAAAGAAATATGTATTTACTTGAGTGTATTTCGAAACACTCAAGGAATCTTGGGGCGACCATCATGACAAGCTATGCTCGAACTTCAAAGGCGTCAGCATCGCTCCCAATCACCCAATGGACCTCTTTAGTTGCAAACAAGGAGAAAGAGAACCACTCCATGAGTACTGTCAAAGGTTCATCCACCTACGGGCTCGCACACCAAACATATAACCGATGAAGCGGTTATCCTCGCCGTAGTCAACGGTCTAGGCTCCGCCCCTGCTCCTCAAGGAGCGCAAGGAAACTGGCAACAACCGTCGTAGAATTACACGAGGTCATGGAAAAAATATTGCAGAGCCGATGATGATTTTAGAATGAAATCCGAGGCACAAAGATCCCAAACTCAACCTCTATCGAGACCACAACAGAAACCACCGTACCCTCACGGCAAGTTGATCAATGTCAACACCATAGACAACACACCTCCAATAAATGAAAAGCAACAACAACCGCAAAGGCCCCAATGAACTAAATGACTATTTAGGCGATCAATATTTTATACTAGGAACAACTCTCCTAGTTGGTGTGAAAAGGAATTGATGTTTTCTGATGATAGGCTAGGTGAAATGTCTCCATGAGATGAATTCTGGACCAGGCCCGGTCCTGTCAATTTAGAGGCCTGGAGTGAAGCTTCAAAGATAGGCCCTTCACTGTAAGTATAATATATATGCATAAAAATTCTATTCATCTCTATTTTTTTTTCTTTTTTTCACTTCTAAATGTGTGCCTTTTGGCGAGCACGCTAGAAATTTAGAAATTATTAGTAAGTACCGTTGTACAAAATTAGTAAGTACTGTCGTCCTAGATTCAGTTTAACGTTAAAATGAAAATGAGCATTAGTAAATTACCAAGTTTTTTTGGGTGAGAACCAAGTAGAGAACATGGATAATAATTATTCACTGCCCTGCACTGTTAGGAATTCCCTAGGACTCTTCCTTACCAGCCTGGTATTTCCTATTTGACCAGAGTATACCAACTATAGCTTATTAGCTTACACCTGGGATTGGGCCCCTAGGCTTCTGTGGCCCTGTGCGTGGGCACAGCTCGAGCCCCCCTAGGGGCCTATTCTCGAGGAGGTCTTTGTGTGACTGTTAGCCTTCTGAGTAGTCTCCACTAATCTTGTCATAACTCTATATTGTGATGTCCAAATGATGTGGGGTTTCTTGAGTTGAAAACTAGACTCGATAAGCTTTCCATCAATCACTTGTGGACCGACAGAACCTTCAGAAATCAAGAGGTATGGTTGATTCTTAGTGGTTGTCTGCGCTATCAAGCCAGTGGTGTGCTGGTTCAGCTTCCATGTAAACCATCTTCTACTCGGTGTAAGTCATCTCCTTTGGTCTAGCAGCAGCTCTTTCTTGTCTAAATATTTGTTTTGAAGGGTCAGTAGGGGATTGTCCCAACTATTTTTTTGTATATATATATGAAAGAAAACAATGTATAGTATAAATAGGGTACAAAGCTTGCAAAACTTAATAAAAAGAGGGGAAAAGAACTAAGGGAGGCTACCTCGCCAAACACTCAGAAGTCCTTTGATGCTTTGCTTGACTTTGATACACACCAACCCAAGGCCTTCCTTAAAAGTTGATTTCCAACTGATGAGGTTACACTTCTTTGTAAAAAATAACCCCATTTCTGGAGGTCCAGATAACCCAACAAGTAGTGATTACTATCTCACTAAATATAGGACTGCCAAAGATTGTTCTAGCCTCAATCATCATGTCCAATGGTTGAAGGTTCATATCCAAATTAAATTGGCAAGGTATTCTAGTAGGAGATGCTAAAAGGACATTTGAAGAAAAGGTGAAAACTGGTTTCTTCACTACCACTATTGTAGAGGACACAATTATAGTCATCCAGTACTTGGTTCTTTCTCCTTAGCATGTTTCTAGTATTTAGTCTATCTTTAAGCAAGAGCAAAAAGAAGAATTTGGCTTGCCAAGGTTGCCTAAGGACTAGAGCCATGAGAAAAAGAGGAGAAGCTTCCAAGTACCCTTGTAGTATGCATATGCCTTCTCCGAGCTATGCTTGTCTGAACCCTATGCATAGACCCATCTGTCTTTAGTCTATGCATCCCAAGTTCTTCCTTGGATGAAATTCTATAAGCACACCAAATGATGGAGGCCTGAACCAATAGGGGTATGAAGAAAATTTTGATGTCTTGGTTTCCTTGCAAAGGAGAAAAGCTGAGGAAATTTGAGTTTGATGTTAGGATTAGTCCAGTTCTCCTACCAAAGCATGACTATGTTGCCTAGAATAGGATTGCAATGAGCCATAAGTTTGCAAATACCATAGAGCTTAAGAACATCTTTCCACCAGAATGACCCCATTGGGCTCGTTGCATGAGGGGGATGTTGCTATTAGAGTACAACTTTGACCATGTTATCCACCCAAGGAATATTTGCATTTTTATAAAACTTGTTTAGGAACTTTGAGAGCAGGGCTTTGTTTTGAGACTCCATATTTACAATTCCTAATCCACCCTTAGCTTTTGATCTACATGTTGGCTCCCAAGCAAGACATGAACCTTTTCTATTGATGCCCCCACACACAAACACCGCAAATGTAGTGTTTTCTATATTTGTCAATCTGCTTGAAGATGTGTGGTGGAGTTTGGAGGCTGCTCATGTAGAAAGATGGCATTGCAGAGAAGACTGTGTTAACCAGGATAAGTCTACCTTGGTATGAGAGAAGCATGCTAATACCATTTAATCTGCTCTCAATTCTTGACATAAGGGGGTTGAACTCTTGGATAGTAGGTCTAGTGGTTCCAAAAGGTAACCCCAAATAAGTGAAGGGAATATTGCCAAGATTACAACCAAAGGTGCTAGCTAGAGGGGATGCTTTAGTTGCTGTCAAATCAATGAGCACCAAAAAAGACTTCTGGAAGTTCACATGTAGGCATGAGGAGTATGAAACGGATCTCAATAGTCCTTTAGGATTAAATACGACCCGCGACAATTAGGAATGTATCATCAACAAATTGGACTATTGGATAGCCCCCTCCAAATTCATCACTTAGGGAATGTTTTAGCACACCTAGCTGCCAGGCTTTGTTAACTGTAGATTGAAGTACTTGCAAGATTTGTCGATGCTCTAATTTATCAAAAGCTTTCTCAAAGTCCAATTTCAGGATTATTACTTCCTTTTTGGAGTGGTGACAAAGGTGAAGAAATTGAAAGCCCAGGCTAGATAGTCTTGTATGATCCTTCGTTTAATAAAACCATATTGGTTTGCATGCACTGCTGCAAAATAACTAACTAAAGTCTAGATGGCAAAAGCTTGGTGATGCTCTTTAGAGAGAGTAATTCAACAGAGAGATTGGATTGTGATCATCCACAACTTCAAGGTTGGATTTCTTTGGGATTATAGTAGTATGTGAAGAATTTAGGCTACTTATGTCCATAAAGTATTGCAGAAGTCTTTAACCAATCTTATAAAATCCTGCTTAATGATGGCCCAACACTTTTTGATAGAGTCCATTGAAGCCATCTGATCCTGGTGCATGGTTGTTTGGCATGCCTTTTATCAACATCAATGTGAAATATTTAGGTAGTATAACATTTTCAAATATGTCAAAGTCAATCTCAGCTACGAACAAATTCACCGTCTCTTGTATCTTTTTGGCAAGACTTAGTACATGTGACTCATGATTATACCATCACTTAGATGGTGAATGCTCTTCATGTGATGGAATATGATGAGCTGGGATGTACTCATCATAGCCAAGCGCTAACCGGATATTTGGCTTAACAACACAAAACCAAAGTTATTTGCCAGCTGTCACCATCTAATTAAGGCCAGCTAAAGGTCCGTGTTTATACATGGTCTAAAAACCCTAATAATCTTAACCATTAGCAGCACCATCACACCCAACCTAAAAGTGTAACATAATGTATATTGACATGCAAGGCAATTGTGCAGCACCAACTGTAGTCCATACTCATTATTCAGGTTGCAAACACATTATTGGAAACATATATGATACGGAGAGAGCATATGTGAAATGAAGCTAAGAAATCGGAAGACATTTCCCCACACAGCAAGCAATTAACAACGATGCTGAACAAATAATAGCTACACATACACAATAGCTACATTGTATTTTTGGCAGATATAGAATTTGATAGTTCGAGATACAGATATTGGTTCGGAACATAACTTTTCTCATATCTCTCCGTCCCATAGCTCCTCCAAGGTCTTGTACGGCCCGTCTGGTGACAAAATGAACTCCCCACGGCATGCTCTCCTTTGTGGAATCCCCATGATCTTCTCCTTGTCGTCGTTGTTCAACTCCCAATCGAAAAGCTCCATGTTTTGCTTCAGCCTGTCCTTGTTAAAGCTCCTGGCCACGAAGCACACACCTTGCTCGTGCAGCCACCTCAACGCCACCTAGAAATGTAAATAGATGAGGATCAGTTCACAGACGTATTGCTACAACTACAACGTTTTGAATTGATGAATTCTTAGTTATTCCAACAGACGCAGTTTTGTCTTCGTTTTGTTCTGAATAAAGAAGTTATAAACTAGGAGGAAGGATAGGAGGAAGAACACAGTACCAAGTCCTAAACAGTTTACCCAAATTAAACAGCTTACCTTCAATTCAAAAAAGAATTTATCTTGATTATTCACAGAGCAAAGAAGAAATACTTCTGGTTTAGAGTAATAAAAACGAACCAATCCAACCTTTTCCCTTTTTGCTTTTTAATTTTTTGTTTACCTGAGCAATCGTCTTGCCTCTCCTGGCGGCGACGTCCTGCAGCACGCCGCTCTCCATGACGGCGTTGGATCCCCACATCGAGCCGAACGCGCCCAGCGGTGAGAAGGCGGTGACGACGACGCCGTTCTTGGCGCACACCTCCCTGACCTTCTCCTGACGCCAGCCGACGTTCAACTCCACCTGGTTCACCGCCGGCGGCACGGCAGCGAAGGCGAGCAGCCGGGACATCTTGGCCGCGGAGAAGTTGCTGACGCCGATGGACCTCGCGAGGCCCAGGCGGTGACACTCCTCCATGGCGCGCCAGACGCCCTCCATGTCGAACGGCACGAACTTGTTGTTCTCGTCGGCGGCGAGGGGCCAGTGGATGAGGAAGAGGTCGAGGTAGTCAAGGCCGAGGCGGGCCAGCGACTCCCGGAGCGCCAGGAGCACGCGGTCCGGATGCGCGTCCTTCATCACGAGCTTGGAGGTGACGAAAAGGTCGGCGCGGGAGGCGACGGCCCCCGTGGCGACGGCGTCGGCGACGGCGGCGCCGACCGCCCCCTCCGTGCCGTACATGGAGGCCGTGTCGATGTGGCGGTAGCCGAGGCGGACGGCGTGGAGGATGGTGGCCGGCAGGTCCTCCGGCGTGCTGGAGGAGCCGGTCCCGAAGCCCAGCACGGGGATCGCGTGCCCCGTGTTGAGCGCCACGCACGGGATGCTCGCCGTCGCGCCGGCCATGGCGTTCTTGGGCAGTTGGGCGGTCAAAGGATGCGTTTGTGTGCTTCTTTGTTTGGGCAGTTGTAAGGGGATGAAGATTCCTCTGTTTATATGGACTCTTCAAGATGATTAGTAGTAATCGATTTTCTATCGAGAAGAAGATTATGTATCCGAGTAATAAGAAAGGTAGTTGGTTCGCTTACGTTTCAATCAAAGAATAAAAAGATACAGGGTTGATTAGCAATAGTATTGTAGTACTACAACTACTACTAAAGTTGCATAAAAAGATACAGGGTTGACAAGCCAAATATCCTGTTAGCACTTGCCTTATGATAAGTCCATCCCAGCTCATCATATTCCATCGTACGAAGAGCATTCACCAATAAGTGATCGTAGTCATGGGTCAAATATAGGAAGTCGTGCTAAAAAGATACAATAGACAGTGAATTTGTTCGTTGCTGAGATTAACTTTAACATATTTTAGAATATTATACTACCTAAATATTTCACATTGATGTTGATAAAAGGCATGCCAAACAACCATGCACCGAGACCAGATGGCATCAATGAGCTCTTTTATCAAAGTGGTGTTGGGCCATAATTAATTAAGCAGGATTTTGTAAGACTGGTTAAAGACTTCTTCAATACTTCTATGGACATAATCAGCCTAAATTATCCACTTATTGCTCTGTTCCCAAAGAAATCCAACCCTGAAGCCGTGGATGATCACAGTCACACACCGATCTCTCTGTCGAATTACTCTTTGATGAAGAGCATTACCTAGCTTTTGTCGCAATTAGAAGAAGGGAAGAACAAGAACTAGAATTAGTGATTTACTGGCCTGCTAGACACATGTGTTTGCCGCATTGTACGCTGACATCGGTTGCCAATTAACGGCGTATTGACTTGTACAGGCCATCTGCAGCGAACGATGGACCTGCAACCAGCGATGCATCGAGTGGAGGCGCTATGCTGACGATGGATATTGACTTGTACAGGCCATCACATGGGCTTAGTGCCTCTCTCCGTCGGCTGGCATGCAACAAATTAGTTTCATGGTCCTTGGGCCACGTTCATAGGCTAAAACAAGTCCAGCATTTTCATCCTCTTCCGGTTGGGACGGCGAACGAGGTCTCACTAGCGAGCCATCCTCGAGAAAATTAAAAAGGACCACTAGCGAGACAAGTCGCAGTCGTCGCCTCTGTCATCCTCGTGGACGTCTCACAGATCCTATTTCAGAGGTGCAGCTTTTAAATAGTGTAATCTGATTTTTTTTATTCCTCAACTCTTCAAGTACATGATGTAGTATAAACTCATGCAACAACTTATATCACCATACACATAGACTCACATATACTCTAGTACGCAAGCTAGACCTACACCTATACGAAGAGGCTACACATTGCTAAGAGGTATCCAAAGTCATCCAAGCTTCGCACGTGACGGGCACGTTGCTCTGACCATTATAGTGCACCCACGTGTGAGGCTATTATGAAAATATTGATCAAAAACCCTGATGAAAAACGTGAGACGAGCAGGGCTCGAACTCACGACCGGCCGCTTCACCGCTAGAAGCCAATGCCGACCGAGCTACGGCTCGTTCCCCATCTGTAATCAGATTTTGACAGACGACCTTGAGTTGGCTACCTCCCTAAATTAGCCGAACAACTCTAAAAATCGCTCCGCCATTTGGGGCAGGTCGCAGCCCACCATATATTGTATTGGACGGTCCACCTTTGGTTCTTTATTGGGCCATTTGGATCATAAATATGTTTTTGTTATATAAATTTGTATAAATATATCTTTTGCAAACTTAGGTTTAAAAAGCAAATTGTTACACCATGGGTCTAGGTATGCGCGGCCAAATTAATCCTTTATTTGGCTAGTAGCCAATTTGGCCACGCATAATCCCGTTTCTCATAGTTTGACTGAAGAGTGTGTTTTTGAAAATGTGTTTTTAAAGTTACTTATGGTATTCTTGGTCCCTGGGTTTTGAAACATATATAGCTGAGGGTCTACTTATAATATATATATTTTTCTATTACATAAAGAAGTAGCTTGCTTCCTTTGTCTTGAAATACAAGTTCCAAAGATTCAGCCCTGTTCGCTTTGCCTTACCGGGCAAGGTATAATGTTTTTTCTCACAACAAATCAGCGAACAGTACTTTTCAGCCTGACTTTTCAGCGAAGCGAACAGGTTCTTAAAGAAGCAAATATGTCCGTGCGTTGCAACAGGAGCTTATTGCATGGTCACTTAGACCACTCGTGGCTAGAAGATTTATTTCAATGATCGCATCATGTGTTTGAATTCACTTTGGAATCGAACTTTGTACTATGTCTTGTCGCATGCTACCCTAACTTGTATAGTGATAAACTATGAAAATACTCTATAGTCCAATTAATTTTGGAATGGGACTCAGTACTATGTTTGAACATGTCACTCTAACTCGCATATTCACGAGAGAGATTTGGTCCGTCAGATCCCAATAGATGGTTGTGAACAATGTTAGGCAAGAAATATCCTCCTTTAATATTAAAAAGTAAATGTATTCATACATTGTAACAAAATCATTTAACTTTTGTTTTAATTTGTACCTCAAACACGCCATCGATTTATCAAATTTCACCAAAGTACTCGCTTCTTCCAAAAAAGAATACACTTCTATGTGTATTTGTTGCATTGCTTGGATAGCGGGATTCTTTCCCGTTTCCTACGTTTTTCCTGTGAAAATGAACTAATTCCTGTGAAATTTGTTCACAATTCCTGTGAAATTCCTGTGTTCCAAAGAAGCCCTTAGGACAATGTAACACCCCAGTGTTACGCATGCATTTAGCATCTGTAAATCATGAGCATAAGCACCATTATGCATTCATGAGCATTTCATGTTATATAAATAAAACATCCGAAACATGCTAATGAAACATGAGTGTTGCATTTACTTGCGTTCATTAGATTAGTACTGTGATCATGCTTGTTTGAGTGTTTAAACAACTTAAAATTGGTCATCAAGTAATTTGGAGCAAAGTTCCTTTTGAAAATTTTCCCAAATTTTGCTTTTAAAAATTATCCTTGAAAAATAAGGTTTTTATTTGAAAATCAACTTTTTAACCCTAGTTCAAAATCGGTTGGGATTTTGGCTCTGTGTCTTTTAACAAAGTTGTAGAGCGCAAAATCTTGATCAACTTTTATTTTTGGCCCATCTTGTAAAAATGTCTCTAAGATGCTCAAAATAGGGGTTTGCTGCTGTTATTTTGAAAAAGAAAAGAAAATGAAAATGATTTTTTTATTTAATCGGGCCGAGCGCCCCATTTTCAGTCCACTTGGGGTTCGCTGGCCCGGCTTGCCCGCGAGTGCGCCCGCCCCGCTCCATCCCGTGCTGGCCGCGTGGCGGCCGACCAACGGCGGTGGTGGGCGGCGGCCGGCCGGCCGACCGTAGTCGCCCCGCCTTAACCCTGGTCGGGACGCCCCCTCCGCGATCCATTCCTTCTCCTCCTTCTCGCTCTTGCGCCAGCAGCAGCCGCGTCGCAGCAGCAGCCGCACGGCCGCAGCACCGCCGTGCGCCCCGCCGGCGTAGTGCTCCTCCGCCACACCACCCTTCTTCGGTTCGGCTCGCGTGAGGCACCGAGCCCGCCTCGACCGCACGAATCCCCCACGCCACCCTGCGAGCCTCGCCGTAGCCCGGCTCGCCGCGACCGCCGAGCTGCCGCGCCACCGCCCACCGGCGTCAGCCACCACCATAGCTAGGGTTTGCCATCTTCTCCTTTCTCTGCACTGGCGTGCTCGCCTCACCGTGAGGAGGCCGGTGATGCTGGTCGCGCCACCGGAGGCCTGCCGCCGGCGGTGATCCGGCCGGCGGGAGCTCCTCCCCTGCCGCTGGCTCGCTGACCCGTGGGGTCACCAGGCCCACACGGTAGTGACCTAGGCTGGTCTAGGGTGCACTGCACCGGGTGCACCCAGCCGTTAGGGTTTCGATTTTCTTTAAAACGGATTTAAGAAATATTTTTGCAGCTTTGTTTAATTGCTTTAAAAATTGATATCTCAGTGAAAAATGCTCCAATTTGAGTGAGACCAATTTTGTTATGTTTCTTAAAAGCAGATCTACTGGATAAAAATATTGCATGTCATGTTTGTGAAAATTTTATATAAGGTTTTATTTAATTCCTTAAATTGCTGATATATTGTAAAATGCATATTTAATTCTGTGTAGCTCAGAAAATTAAGATACTTGTTTTGTTAGGCTTCTTGTATGATATAATATCTGTGAAAATTTTATGGCATGCATGTTGTATAGAAAAATATGGAGGTGTAGTTCAAATGCCATTTTTGGCTTGCATTTGTTATTTTTGCTAGGGCTAAAAATATGAATAGTACATGCATGTGAAACTTTTTCTACGATGATTATTTACTGTGTAAATCATGGGAAAAAAATGATATGTGCTGTTTGGTACTTTTCGTAGTACAAAGTATTTTCCATGCATGGTGTAGCACTGCTTTTGTCCTTTGTGTGTAGGATGTTATACATGTTCAAATGCAGTTAAATTTTGGTGGTAGTCTATATTTGACATGATTAGGCTACTGTAATTTTCTGAGAATTTTCTATGAACTAAAAATATAGGTTACTGTTCAAACCTAGATTTAATTAAGGTTTGATCAGGGATTCCTTTATTGCATGTCTAGTTAATAATGTTGTTTTGGTGTATCTTTGAAGCGCCAATTAGCTTGCCGGTGTGTTATGCCATGTTGTTTCATGTTGTAATGCAGCAAGTAGTTAGTAGCCAATTACTTAGGTGTGATTGCATGCATGTTTGTTATTCCATGTGATTAGTAGATAGAGAAGAAGTACGAACTTGCTTTGTTAAGTAGAATGTGAATTGTGCATTTACATACACATGCAAGCATGAGCATCATGTGCCATCCCATCGGTGCGTCTTTTCCATCGTTACTTATACCCATGCACACATGCATCATACAGGATCGGGGCAGAGAGCAGTACACGTGGAGCACGGAGTTTTCGAGGGGGCCGTGCAACGAGAGGTGCCACCCCTGGGAGGACCAGAAGTCGAGGAGCCAGACGGTGATCCACTGAAGTGTCGGGACCACCGACTATCAACCTTCTAGAAGGCGAGCCCCGGAGCATTATAACTCTCCCTACTTTATCAAAGCAAGATAAATATATATGTTATATATATTGTTGCATTAAGTCATAGGAGTTGCTTGAAACCGTTGATGCATATCACTACGATATTCCTTGAACACCTTGATATATCCTGATATCCTATTTAAGTCTAGTTTCGGAATATCTGCTTAGCTATGCTTAGTTCGATAGAAGTGGGTGATTTTCCGTCACCTACGATTTAGGTAAAAACCTGTCATGTTTAGTAATGTGCTATCATGGAAAAAGAACCATTTGTGGTTGAATAATTGGAGACCAGGCGGAATGTTGGGCAGCAAGGAATGGGTCTTGTGTGCTTGTAGTTTCCGTCTGTGTTGATTAAGGACCGTACCGTTGTCGGCCCTCAGTCCTTTTTGAACGCATGCCCCACATTTAGCTGATCGGATAAGTACTTCCGACCACGAAACCTAGTAGCTCTGTTCGGACCGGTGACCGAGATGATGCCAAGACCACCTCAGGCCTGTTGACCGTGGACAAGAATGACCTGGCTCCAGCGTGGGCAGACATAACTTGAGTGACCTGGCGTGGGAGGAACCCAAGGTGTATAGGGTTCATGGCGGTCCCGCGACTGTTTCTGAATAGTACCAAAGGTGACCTGTAGCTCACTGGGCCGGTGAGTGTGGTTTGTGTGGGGAATACATCACCAGCTGGTTAGTAATCGATTCAAGTCGCCATCGCTCCTAGATAGTGAGCAACTGGACTGAGTTACGTCATCGTAGTAATATAATTATGGAACACGATGATGGTTATGGTTATGAGTATGATGTTGGAAATGCTATACAGAAATGGTTACTATTGATTGCTTAATCTTATGCAAGTGATTGCTCTAGTACAGGTGCAAATCTAGATAGGTTTAAATGAACACGTTAAATTGATGTTAAAGATTAATATTGCAGTTTAATTGTGATCGCTTTTTATGCAAAATGTTGTCAAGCCAACCCCACTATAAAGCCTTGCATACTCCTTGGTGTCATGTTATTACTGGTTTTTGTCGGGTAAGTCTAGATGAGTACCTTCTTGTACTCAGGGTTCTACTCCCACTTGTTGCAGGTGTTTATTAGGACCAAGGGCAATAGTTGTTCCATACTTCTTACCTCGATGCTTTTGTTGGAGGAGATTACAGTATGGCACTACTATTTAAACAAAACGGTGTGTGTTGATTTTGGACAATAATGCTTCCGCTACCTGTTATTTCAAACTCAGTGTCGTAATAACTTTATTTGAACTCTGATGTATTTGAACTAAGTACGCAAGTGAACTGTAACCGCTGAACCAGTACGGTCTTGGCTGTTTGTTGAAAAGTTTGAGATCCTTCGAGATTTTATGGACTACCGGGTTATACGGGCTTAAGTTTGCTAGATTCTCTGCCCCGGTGGGTGAATTTTCTTACTTAATTTTTTATAATTGGGCGGTTCCGTTACAGACAATCTAGTTTTTGAGGTAAATTTGTTGCATATCTAATCCCCTAACAAATTAATTTGTTAAATTTGTTGCAAATCTATTCACATGACTAATTGATTTGTAAATTTGCTACAGATTTAATCACCTAACATGATAGTCGGTTAGTTTTTCTATTAAATTATATTTGTGATCTATCACCTGAGGGAATGTTGATATTTTCTATGGATGGGAGTAAAGATAAGTTTGATTGCTATTTTGAAACGTCTATTTCTAGGAACTCCTTTCAGCGTAAAAGAGCTCCCGTGCTTTAAACAATTTTTGATTGGAGTATATTCTGAAATTGAGAAAAGGGAAGAAAGATCTTGCGTTTTTTATTTGATTTTCAGCTCCTCTTCGATTGGATTTGGAACTTAGGCCGATTTTTCCTTCTTTTCTTTTCTTTCCTCTCTTAAGATTCTCAAGGAGGAATTCGATTTCGACATTAACACAACTCATTGCAAGTAGCGTGCAATGCCTAGACTCAGGAGCTGGAACATATGTCTTAGAGTCCGTTATGTCATATCTAAAGTAAACTAGCAAGTCTAGTAGCAGACATATTTCAACATTATTACATATAATATATGCAAAATTATTCTAATATATGCAATATCACATTTTGATAGTTTCATTTATTCATTTTACTGTCTTGCCAACCATAAGAGTGTTTTTATTCTAATACATGCAATTCCATATTTTCATAGTTTTATTTATTTATTTTTTGTCTTTCCAACCATGAGAGTGTTGTTCATGTAAAAAGTTTGAAGGTGTTATCATGATAAGTAAAAAAAACTTCATCAAGGGTCACTCGAGCTTGTATGATTAGGTGGTAATAAGTCCTTGATACTTGGTCTGTGGAGACCACGGTTCAAATCCACTGTGTGTCATAGTATTTTTTGGCTTTTCCCAGCCAGGTGGGTGACCGTTGGCTGAAGTGGGCCATGGCTGGGCCAGACGTGAGCGCAGGTGGCTGGAGTGGGCCACCAAGCGAGTAGGCCTGTGAAGCAGCTAATGCAGTCCCCCCCCCCCCGCATGGCCTTGCCATTTATAGTAAAGTGCAACTTATTATATTCCTTTTTCCAACAAGCATGCTAATCACGCTAGCCCTAGCTTGTTGGCGCACGGAAGAAAATTTTCCTACCGTATGTAACCGAGACTAGTCGTGGCGTGCGCGGCTCAGGCCTAGATACCGACCATGGTTTATGAGAAAAAGGTAAATCAGACCCAAAACATATGCTTTTAGGTATTGCATGTATATGTTCAAAAAACGGGCAATATATTCAGAAAAGAACACATTTACATCTAGTTTTCTAGAGCACGACACTGTACATCTAGTTCCTAGGAAAGCGCACATTTCTGCATCTTTTTTGTACATGGCCTGCACCTTGCTTCTCAGTACATGGCCTGTATCATCCTGCTTGGTAAAAAAGATAGCATGTGTCATAAATTGTTGCTAGATGGAGATAAAAAAGATGCATATGTTAAAAAAAAATGAAAACCTTATTTTGCCTATTTGAGAAGACATTAGTGTTCCTGGAGCCTAGGTTGCTGCTAGTAATATTGTAGTAGATTGCATTTGCTTAGGCAATTTAAGTATAATTGGTTAGGCAATAATGTCTTTCTATATAGGCAATTTATCCTACCTAAATAGGCAATTTATCCTATTCTTACTAGTAAAAAACAATATTTGGCTATCACTGACCAACTCTTTTGTTTAAAGATATATCACTATAATTTAGTCTATTCTTCCTAGGTAATTTAGTGTATTCTTACTAGGATATTATAGATGCATAATACATGCAAGTCATGATAGCTTAAAGGTACATCACTGTATCATGAAATTCAGAACACTAACCGAAACTAAAAAAACTGCAGGCTAAGTTACAGCAGGTTGCTAGTGAATAAAAATGATTAAATCTTAGCGGAGAGAAAGGAATAATCACATAAACACATCAATTTTGGTCCACTAAACTGTTGTTGGTAAACAAAAAATTGCAGAGAGAAACATTACCTGAAGTCCTAAAACTGTTGTTACAGAGTAAATGTTTCTGCAGAATTGCTGCTGCAGCTACAAAATTACGAAGCGCTCAAAAAGAGCTAGTAGGTCAGGAAAAAGGATAAATAAATCAATACAAACAGCAAGCAGCTACAAAGAAGTTAGGGAGAACATGGCAAATGGCTGCTCAAACCTGAAGAAAATAGAGCTAAGCTATGCGGTGCTAAAAATGTTGCTTGCTGCCCAATAGCGGCCTAGCTGAGGCTGCAGTTGCTATGACCTACAGATAAGAACTGAAGCAACCAATCAACAGAGAAAGCTGGGATCCGAGATAGCACAATAATCTGCATTTTCTTAGGCAATTTAAATATCAATCATTAGGCGACAATGTCTCCCTAAACAAGCAATTTACGTATTTTGAAAAAGCAAGTATATTGTCTGTGTTCATTTGCAACCCACAGCCCCACCCCAGCCTCCGGTTTATTTGCAAAGAAATACATAGCTCAGTTTTCATTTTTTTATGCATCGCACCTATTTGTGTAACGGGCAAAAAAATAGATCATACAGAGGCAAGGTGATGATGTCAAAAAAACAAGTTTTGTACAAAAAGGCAGACTAGTTTAATGACTGAATCCCTTCCAATCTCTGCCTCCCTACTCGAGAAATATAATCTCAGGCTTCCCCTTGTCACCTGCTGTTGGCAGTCATTAACGATCAAATCCGACCACCAATTAAGACACAAAAGAGGAGAAATTGACAATCTTAAACGCATATGCATTTACTATTGACTTAGTTCCACATGTATTTAGAGAATATTGTTTTGCAGGACATAAACACAAATGCATGAAGAGTTACACCCGAAGATGCTTTCTAACACTAATTTGCGCAAAGGAATAAATGGAAAAGCCCAGCAACTCAAAGTCATCCGGGCAAAATACACATCAAGGAGCAGCCCAGGCCTAGCCCACAGCTCACCACGCGAAGGCGATGGTGAGGGGGCCTGGTCAGGGGGTGGTCGACCCTCCACCGGCGCCTCTCTGCCACCCCTTCGACAGGCGGTGGCATGGGAGCATGCTAAGGCGGTGGAAGCAGGGACTTCGCGCCAAGAATAGCCATAGCACGGCCCTTGCTTCGTGTATAAATAGAGGGGCAATCCCCTCTACAACACACACCATTTGGGTTTCCTCACACACTTCACTCCTCTCTAGTTATAGGTTTACTTTTTAGTAGCTTTAGAGCAAGGCAAAGCCACCTTGGAGGGCTTGGCTCCTTGGAAGAAGAGACCTTTTAGGTATGAATAGAGATATGAGTTCTTCCAAAGTCATGCTCTCATATTACATTTATAGTCGTTCCTATGAACTAGAGTATAGTTGTTGTGTTTTGATCTTGATATATGAACTAGCATATAGTTTGTATGTCATGAGAGTAGCACACTTAACTTCATGCTTAACTAGTCATATAACTTATATAATCAAAATTAGAGCTAAGTTGAGGTGGTGGTTCATCGTGTCGTCAGGTGTGCCCAAGTCCTTTACCTATCAATCCATAGGGTCGAGGACCCAGGTGGATTTGGGTAGTTTCTGTATACGCAAGCGTCGTGCTTGGGTATGGAGAGACAGGTGAATGCATTGTCCCCCTCCACGGTTGAGGTGGTAGGCGACAGGTATTGACAGCCCTGTCTGTCCCTTGTAATCCCCCACATTCGTTTGGGGTGTAGGAGTCTAAATTGTCATATGAGATTACTGCAGACCAATAATCGGTGGTCTCCCGACCTGCTTCACACTTGGCCCTAAAACTAATTATGTAACTTGTATGATTATTAACTAATCTTTGTATGACTATGGTAGACTAATACCTGCTCAACTTAGGATTATTCTTTTATTCTTTCTCTTTATTTTATCCTTTGAGGAATGCCAAGTGTGTGTCCACTATCCTGATATTATCTTTCTTTCTCCTGTTATAAACAACTAGTGTACTTGCAAGCATTATTATTCAAGTTCATATCCATACTAGACACTTAATCAACAAATGTCTTCCTTTGGAAAAAATATAAATAACAATACCCTGAATACTTCCGGGTGAAATGCTACAATGATAGCTCCATGCACATGCGGATAAATAACTAAAATTTTTGAGGAACAATCAAGGCTATTACTTAGTGGCATTGCTAATCACTAGCGATGTTTTTTTGACGTAAATACTGTGGAGGATATCCCCACAGTTGGATTTTCATTTAAATTTTAAGAAAGGGTCCAAGGGATACAAACCTCAATTAACTAAAAGCATCTAACCAAAAGCAAAAGGAGGATCTAAGATCTACCTTGAATGTAACAGATTGAGTAATACATTTATTTTTGAAGTTAGCAAGCCAGATGGTAGTTGAAGGATCCCTCCTTTGGAAGAATTTATAATTGCGAACCTTCCAAAGCTCCCAAGCTGCAATGAGGGAAGCTTCTTTAAAGAACTCCAGGTTATGTGTACTGCTTGCTGCAGCCAAGCGCTCTAGCATTGGCAGACTGGTATCCTAGGTGATATTGATGGAGTTTCAGCACTGAACGGCGAACGGGCATTCAAAAAATATATGATCAATATCCTCTTCCAAGCCTGTGTTGCATAGCACACAAAGTGTATCATCTTGAATATTAATATGCCTCCTTCTTAGCATGGTCTTTGTATTTAATCTGTCCACCAGTATCAACCATGCAAAAAATTTAATCCTGGGTGCGCAGCATTACTTCCATAGAGTCTTGTAGAATGGATGAGCTTCTACATTACTGAAGACATGGGCATAGAAGCGCCGAGAAGTATAAGGCTAGGCATTTGGGTTACCCGAAAAATTTTGTTCAGGTAATTCGGGTAGTTGGAAATTCGGGTATTAAAAATTGCTACCTGATTTTTGCCCCGAAAAAGCATTACCCAAAATTTTGGGTACCCGATAATTCGGGTTCGGGTTCGGGTTTTACCCGATATACCCGAAATTGACAAAACCAACCATTTTGGAAGAATTCAAGTACCATTTTAAAGCAATAAACAATAGTCCTATAAATCACATCATGTCTTCGTATCAATTACCAACAAATCAATTATCAAGTTAGCATAAATCTACATTAATTCATACTAAATAATACATTTATATGGCATTAAAATACTTTATGTCTTCATATTAGGAATAGAAGAGCAAATATTTGAGACATTTCAGATAATTTGGGTAGTTCGGGTACCGGGAAACATTACCCGAATTACCGAAACTAATTTCGGGTTTTTACAATCACTATCCGAAATTGTGATCGGGTATTTCGGGTTTGGGTACTTCGGGTCTGGGTTCGGGTAATTTGGGTTCAGAAATTGGGTATTGGGTATTTTGCCCACCCTTAGAGAAGTATATATTGCTCCCCAAATTGGTGACCAAGATTCTATACTATTATCATCATAGTCAAACTCATCCAAATGGTTCTGTAGGTGTAGCAATTCATCATAGGCTTGAGTGGACAGCAGTAGGAAGAAGATGTCATCCAGATTTTGCTCTAGCATCAAGCTCTGTACTGAGATGGAATTGCTTTTGGCAAAGGAGTGCAATATGGGGAACTGGACTGACAAAACTGAATCAAACCACAGATCATTCCAAAAGGAAACCATGGAGCCATCACCAAGAGAGCACCTTGCAATACGCCTATATATGCTGCTGAGACGCATGATATCTCGCCACCAAAATGAACCCAACTCTCTACATTCATGTGGAACTTTACCTTCATAGTATCTGTTCCAGATCAGATTGACCCAAGGTGTATCCGCTTTGTTATAGAATTTATGTAGCTACTTGAGCAAGAGTGCATCATTTTGCAATCTTAAATTGATGACTCCAAGGCCTCCCTTTTCCTTAGGCTGCATAACAGTTGGCCATGCTACAAGGTTGCCGCCTTTTGCAATATCGTCACTTCCTCTCCACAGACATTGCTTACGTGCACGATCGATATTCTCAATGAAGCCTTTTGGAGCTTTGATGGTGCAGTGTGTAGGTGACAATGGGTGTAATTGCTGAGTTTATCATTTGTAGCCTTCCCGAGTAGGATAGCCACGTGGAGCATGCTGACAATCTCCGTTCCACTCAATCCATGATCGGTGACAGATCATCTATTCTCAGTTTGGTAGTACCCATTGGGAGGCCGAGATATGTGAATGGTAGTGACCCTGTCTAACAACCAAATGTGCTAGCGAGGTGCTGCAGCCTCTCTGTAGACATGTTAATCGGGATCATCTGTGACTTTCTAAAATTTACTCTGAGCCCTGAGGTAGTTTCATAGTTGTTCAGTAGAGCTCTTAAAAAGACCAATTGATTGGCATCTGCCTGAAGAACAAGAAGCGTATCGTCGGCGTACTGTATTATCGGAAACTCATCATCATCATGCGGAATAGGAGCCCTGAGGATACCTTGACTGGCTGCTTTGTTCACCAGCACTTGTAAAAGTTCTGCAGCAATGACAAAGAGTAGCGGCGACAGTGGGTCACCTTGGTGGACACCTCTCTTGCATTTAAAAAATTTCCTTGGAACACCGTTAAGAAGAATCACAGAAGAGCCAGAGGATAAGATGGAGCGTGTCCACATAAGCCACCGTTCTGGGAACCCAAGCTATTGCAACATCTGAAGAATTGTGGAGTGTTCAATTGTGTCGAATGCCTTCTCAAAATCCAACTTAAGAATGATGGCCTCTCTTCTGGATTGATGACACTGATGAATATACTCAAAGCTCCATGCCAAGCAGTCCTGTATAGTGCGTGTGCGGATGAAGCCATACTGATTGTTGTGCACAAGCTTGAGTATTACTAACTATAGTTGTCTCTAGGTTGCTGACTTTGGGCACAAGGGTGATATATGAATTATTAATGCATTCCAGATTCGCTGAGCCATTGTATAATTCTTCGCACAGGTTATAAAAGTCATTTTTGATGATTTGCCAGCACCTCTTCATGAACATACCGTTGAAGCCGTCAGGGCCTGGGGCCTTGTCAGTCGGCATTCTTTTAACAATGTTATCATCTCATTATGTTGAAAGGGCAGAGCTAAGTTCTCTAGATCTGGTACTACAGTAATAAGTGAATGAAGGTCAAAGACCATTGTGGGATCAGAAGAAACCCCCATGTGTTTTTTTGAAAGCATTCCAAAGGAGCCCAGCTTTTCCTTCATGATCCTGAACCCACTATCCTTGTTCATTCATTAGCTGGGGGATGGAATTCCTTCTATGAGAAATTGTTGCCATTGCATGGAAGAATTTAGTACATTCATCAATCATCACCAAATTTGATCCTGTTAACCGTGTATCTTTTCTTCCAGTAGACATTCTTGTAATGCAGTAGGGTGGCTAGCTGCTGCTTGACAAGACGCTTGAGATTGCTTTCTTTGTTATACAGGGGTCGCCTATCTTCCAAATCATCTAGGAACAAAATAACCTTATTGCAGTTACCAATCAGGAGTGTAAGGTTGGATAGGCCTCGACTCCAGACCTTCGGAGCACTACGAAGGCTTTTGAATTTTATAAATATACTTCTCGTGGCTGATGCTAATGATGTTGTTTGGTTCCACTGATTTTGTACAGTTTCTAGAAACCCTGCATGCTCCACCCAATAATTTTTGAAGCGAAATATATTAGAACCTGGAGTCTTGGTGCCAATGCTCACCTTGCATGGGATGTGATCTGATGTGATTTTTGCCATGGTAGAACTTCAGAGCTAGGGTACTCAACAGTCTAGTTAACCGAAGTAAAGAATCAATCAAGCTGTTCCAACAACGGATCGTTCTGCATATTGCTCCAATTGAATGCCCTTCCTTTCAGTTGGAGTTCAATCAGCCCAAGGTGCCCAATAGCATCATTGAAGATGAGGGTATCTGCTAAGTTGCCACCCGGTTTGTAGTTCTACAGTGATCTATAGAAATTAAAGTCTCCCAAAAATAACCGGTTATCAGTATCCGAGATATGATGATTTTTAAACCAATTGACAAACTCTGATCTGGCTGGTTTTGTACAGGGTCCATATACAGTGGTCAGGTGCCATGTGTCCATGTTCTGGGCTGAGGTAAACGAGACAGTGATGCCAAAGGGCTGGTTGTCTATGACTTGACCAAGAAAGTGGGAGCTATTCCATCCAATCAATATGCCCCCCGAGGCACCCATAGACAATACAAAGTCAAAACTATCATAGCGTCTAGGAGCAAACTTTCTGACGAATTGTTGATCGAAATGCTCTTTCTTTGTCTCTTGAAGAAAAAAGACCGAGCATGCGCTCTCTTCGATTTTGTCATGCACAACATCCCATTTGTCAGACCCATTGATACCTCTTATGTTCCAACATAAAATGTGCTAGTTCCTGTTATTCATTGGAAGCATGAATGCAAGAGAGTAAACCTATTATGCCTAGCGTAAACAGGGGGATGAAAACACAACCATCATAGATAAAAGCAGTAGTACTGAATTAATAAAGCACTACCACTGGGATGGATAACTAGCAAATGACAAAGAGTTTTCAAAGGGTTCTGACGCAAAGACCAACACATTGAAGAGTTCAGACATACTGAACAACACACTGTCTGACATAAGTAGCAACTTATGCTTGGGACCCAAAAGAGATAGCAACAAATAAAGAGGGACACAGTCCCCGATAGATGATTAAGTAGAGTAATCTTCATTTGGAACCGGATTGGTGGATGGCGCCTGCATTAGCGCTTCCTGGCTCAGCTCCTCAAGAGCTATGCCGCACGACTCCCCAATCTTGTAGAATCTCCATGGGGACCAGGCCAATCATTCCTGTAGAGTCATCAATCAGAACTACACCAATCTTGTTTCTTTTCTTCGAGGGCTCCTCTTCAAGCATGACGGTGGGAGTGTGGAAGCCATCCTTGCTTTTACTTACACACGAGCTATGCCTGACTGAAGATTCAACTATCGGTGCTGCATTCTTTAATGGAGCTGGTAGTGACAGCATCTTCCTAGGACGTCCACGACCCCTTTTCTGGCCTGCCGCTGGAGACATAATGGGATGGGCCTCTAGGGTTTGAAATTCAAAATTTGCTAGGCTAGAATTAGGTGGGCCTCCTTTTGCTTGTTTAGTCTGGGTGTCCTGCATACCTCCCAGAATGATGACTGGCGCAGCTTTAGATGTGGTTTTTGGTGCACAATGGCTTGATGCACGATGGCTCTCAACAACGAGTGGCCAGAGCTACAGTGCTATGAAATCATGGACTGGTTTCTAGGGGACTATCTCCATGCCTGTGGTTTCAGTAATAGAGTTTTGCTCAGGAGATGCTATGAGAGTAGGTGCTGATATGATGATGGGGTTGCTCAGAGCAATCAGATTATGTCTAGTAGATGGTGCAGTGGCTCTCACAATCTCAAGGCCAGTTGTTGGTGGGATCTGATACTCTGAGTGTAACTCAGGTGGTGGCGGCGGATGGGGAACAGATTGTTTGTTGTTGATGGAAATGAGAGTGGCTGTGTTGCACGGTGGATTTGTATGAGATGAAAGATTTTGTTTTTCCTGTTCCTTGGTAAGGGAAGCCGAGGAGTCCGCAACTCTGGCATGGGAATCGAGGCTCTAATTGCTGGATGACAAAATCTTTCCCAAAGATGGTTCTGTGTGCACTTGGAGAGCTTTCTTGGGCCTCCAAACAAGCTGTGGCGTCGCTCGGGTTGAGAGGGCTTTGGGCCTCCACTCTCTAATAGTTTAGGGCGACTGATATTGGGACAAAACCTTCTGATATGGCCTAGTTTTTGACAACCAGTGCAGTGCACCTCAGAAAGACAATAGCATCTAGTAATACCAACAAGACACTTCTGGCGCTGCTGCTGGGACACAAGCCTAGTGGCTACACTAAGAAGTGTCAACAAGCATTTCTGGCACCATTGTCGAGGAAGGCATAATTGATTAAAGAATCTAGTAGGACATGTTCATGATAATATGCATGTAAGGTAGCCATTGTTTTTATAGGCTAACTTTGCTTGTTTTCTCCTATTGTGGATGAAAACATGATAGTATATGACCAGTTTTGATCTGCCAAACAACTACACCGAAGATCCGAGGCACTCCTAAGGAAGAAACGGTCTCGTACCACTTCTTCTTCTGCCACTCCGCCAACAAACGAACTAGTCACCCCCGCACCATCCGTTACTCCAATCATGGCCAAGGCACTCTGCGACTACTCCATCCCCGCTGTTGCCAACGTGCCCGTTGGGCTGGCTGTCAATACCGGTGATAGAAACTTCGAGCTCCGCACCGGCCTCATCAAGATGGTGTAGGCAAACCAGTTCTCTGGTTTGGCAAGTGAGGACGAGAATGTGCATCTCTAATACTTCCTCGAGCTCTGCGACACTATCATCATCAAGGACGTCGAGCTTGAAGCATTAGGCTCCGCTTGTTTCCCTTCTCCCTCTCGAGGAGGGCAAACAGTGGTTCTACAAAGAACGGGAAGCTGTCAATTCATGGAACAAGTGTTCCACAGCATTCCTGCCAAGTTCGTCCCTGAAAGCATCTAGGCCCCAAGGTTTGGTTTCGGCAATTGATGACAACGCTTTATTACCATGACTAACGTGTGTTTTGCAGAAACTTTGGTAAGTTAGGTCATGGAGGTGATAACTGCTTTGGGCACCATGGTATTCGTGTCCCTTGATGGAAATCATTTCAGTTTTCAAAAGAGTGACGTAAAGATTAAGGACGGTTAGTTCCGAATGTCGAGGTGTTGAGACGCATTTGGAATAGTCGTTAGGATCTTCGTTTTTCTCTTTTGGCCGTACTATAAAGGGGGGCATGAACGGGTAGCTTGACCTAGGCGAGTCCTATGTTTAGGTGTGGTGCACACTTGTTAAACTTGGCGCTAGGCAACCCTAGAATAGCTCAAAGTTCAGTTGGAAGCAACTTGGTTGAAGTTGCGACGCGTTTCGGAAAGTTTCGGGCTGTTTCCCACTGACCGGACGCGGTCTTCGGCAGCACCGGACGCGTCCGGTCAGTACGTTACCGCGGCTAGGGTTTCGGCCTTGACCACCGGACGCGGTCCTCGCGAGGACCGGACGCGGTGGTCAGTGGCTGACACGTGTCACTTTGAGGGAACGCCCGTCGGACGCGACCTGGCTGTGATCGGCGCGTCCGGTCACAGTCCAGTAAGGTCCAGAGAGGACCGGACGCATCCGGTCATCAACCATCGGACGCGGCCTCGCGTCCGGTGCGAGTACAGTAAGCACCCTTGCACGATCGGACGCGTCCGGTCAGCCCTGACCGGCGCGTCCGATGGTTCAGTTCAAAATCGCGTTTTGACCGTTACGGGCGACCGGCGCGTCCGGTCAGTTCGACCGGCGCGTCCGGTCAGCCCGTGTCAGAAAGTAACGGTTCGTTTTCTTTGAGGGGTGTATAAATACAACCCCTCCACCTCTTTTAGAGGTCTCTTGCTCATTCAAACTTCTGAGAAAACCCTTTAGAGTGCAAGGGAGTGCAAGAGCTCTAGTGAGGATAGAGATTTGAGAATCAAAGTTTGAGTTTCCTCACTAGTGATTAGAGAGTAGCAAGTGTGCATCCATCTCCTCATTTGGGCTCGTTGTGGTCAAGTGAGAGTTCTAGCTTGTTACTCTTGGTGATCGCCATCACCTAGACGGCTTGGTGGTGATTGGGAGTTTGGTGATCATCCGGCGGAGCTTGTGGATGACCCAACTCAAGTTGTGAGCGGTTTTGGGTGATTCGCCGTGACGGAGTGTCGAAGAATCAACCCGTAGAGAGCACTTGATCCTTGCGCGGATCAAGGGGGAGCGACACCCTTGCGCGGGTGCTCCAACGAGGACTAGTGGGGAGTGGCGACTCTCCGATACCTCGGAAAAACATCGCCGTGTTCCTTGCCCCTTTACTTTCAAGCAATTACATTCTCGTATTTACTTTCATTGCTTGATTTACATTCCTAGAATTGCCATGCTAGACTAGGATTGGAAACTAGGGTGCAAAACTTTTTATTGGTAGACTCTCTAGGAACACAAGTAGGCACTAGGGGTGAATTCCGGCTTATAGGATTTAATTCTTGCAATTAATTTTTAGAAAAGCCCAATTCACCCCCCCTCTTGGGCATCTTGATCCTTTCAATTGGTATCGGAGCCGTGTTGCTCCTAATTTAGGCTTCACTGCCTAGAGCAAGATGTCTAACGGGGAAGGACCACCTCCCACCTTTGAGGGGGATGATTTTCCATATTGGAAAATCCGCATGGAGGCGTATCTCGAAGCCATAGATGTCGGGTGCCTTAGAGCCGCAACCCAAGGGCTTCCCGCTATCAAGGATCCCGCAAACCCCATTGGTGACGAGGAGAAGTACGACCGGTGGAATGCAAAGGCCAAAAATGCACTCTACCGGGGCTTAGGCAAAGATATCTTCAATCGTGTGCGTAATGCAAAGAACGCTCATGATTTATGGCAAAATCTTTGTGCTCTCCATGAGGGAACTAAGAGTGAGCGTGAGGAACGCTATCATATTGCTTTAAAGAAAATTAATTCTTTTGAGATGCTTCCCAAAGAAAGTGCTAATGAAATGTACACTCGCTTGAATGTTCTTGTAGAGGACCTCAATGCTCTTGGGCTTACTCAAATGAGCCAATCGGATGTTGCAAGGAGGATCTTGAGTGTTCTTCCCGTTGAGAAGTATGGTCACATTGTCACCGTGCTTCATCAAAGTGATCTCTCCACCGCAACTCCGACACAAGTATTGGGGAAGATCAATGCTCATGAGATGTACATGCACATCACTCCGGAAGAGGGCTCATCATCTTCCAAGAAGAAAGACTTGGCCTTCAAAGCTAGCCATGACAAGAAGAAGAAGAAGGGCCAAGCCATGATTGTGCAAGAGAGCTCAAGTGAAAGTGATATTGATGATGAATCACTTGCACTCATGGTGAGGAAGACCACCAAGATGCTAAAGAAGCTCAACAAGAGTGGCATCAAGTTCGATGGCAAGAAAAAGAAATTCTTCACAAGTAGCAAGAGAAAGCCCATCTCGGAGATGGATTGCTACAATTGTGGTGAACTTGGCCACCTAGCTCATCAATGCCCTAGACCACCAAAAGACAAGTTCAAGAACAAGAACAAGGGCAAGAAAAATGATTCAAGTGATGAAGAAGATGAGAAGAAGAAGAACAAGCCATACAAGAAGAAAGATGGCAAGAAGAAGGAGTTCTACAAGAAGAAGAAGGGAGGAAAGGCATATATTGTTGGTGATTGGCTCACCGACATTGAATCGTCTTGTGATTCCTCCGAAGATGAGAGCGATGATGAGAAAGAGAAGGTTGCCGCATTTGTGATGGGGCCATCATCTTCACCGACATCTTCATCACCACCTTCACCGCCCTCTTCACCATCATCGTCCACTACTCACCTATGCCTTATGGCCAAGGCTGAACGAAAGGTACAAAACCATGATAGTGATGATGATGATGATAGTGATAGTGATGATGAATTTGATGCACCTTCTTATGATGAACTTGTAAAATTGCTAAACAAATACACTAAAATCATAAGAAGGACTAGAAGTGAAAATGATGATCTTCAAAATGAAAATGAATCACTCTCATCTAAGCTTGAAAATGCTCAAAAGACTAATGGTGAGCTTAGAGATCAAAATGAAGTTATGTCTTCCACTCTCAAGGAGCTCAAAACCTCTAATAAAGAGCTTAAAGATCAACATGATAAACTTGAGAAGAAGCATGATGAGCTCATCACTAGACATAGCTCTCTAAAAGACAAATACACCACATTAAAAATTGACTATGATAGTCTTGTGGTTGCTAATGAGCTTGCTCTTGAGACACATGATGCTACTAACAATGTTGTTAAGTGTGATATAGCTACATCATGTGATGATTTGATCATTGAAAGCATTGAGCAAGGTTCTAGTAGCAAAGGCAAGAGTGTGGTTGAGTCATGCAACCATGATGATTATGCCAAGATCAAGTGTGAGAATGAGAAGCTTGCAAATGAGAACAAGAAGCTCAAAGGTTTGATGGCTCTTGAGAAGCAAACAACAAATGAGTCACTCATTGAAGAGAACAAAAAGCTCAAGCAAGAGAAAGAGCATCTCAAGACCGGTTTAAGCAAGTTCACAAGAGGTCAATATTTGCAAAGTGAGCTCCTCATGAACACCGTAATGAAGATGGATAGAAGTGGTATTGGGTATTTGGTAAATCAAGAGAAGAAGGCAAAAGCTCAACAACAAAGCAAGTCAAAGCCCAAGCCAAAGAGATGTGTTGAGTGTGGTCAAAAAGGTCACTTTGCTCATGAATGCAAAACTCCACCACCACAACCCTTGCCCAAGCATGCTAGACCCTTTGCCTTCAATGCTCATTACATGCTAAGAAAAGATTCTAATGGAAAGATGAAAGTCATGTTCTTGGGTCCCCCAAACAAGAATAGGCCAAAGAAAATATGGGTTGCCAAGTCACTAGTTGAGAAAGTCAAGGGCCCCTCTCAAGTTTGGGTCCCTAAACAAAAAGCTTGATCTCTTGTGTGTAGGTGAACTACAAGACCGGTGGATCTCATTGGGTTATTGATAGTGGTTGCACTCAACATATGACCGGTGATCCTCGTATGTTCACCTCCATTGTAGAGAATGGGATATGTCATGAGAAAATCACATTTGGGGATAATTCAAAGAGCAAAGTCAAGGGTATAGGCAAGATTGCAATATCAAATGATCACTCACTCTCAAATGTGCTCTATGTTGCTTCATTGAGTTTCAACTTATTATCCGTCGGGCAACTTTGTGACCTTGGCTTCCAATGCTTGTTCACACCAAATGAAGTTGAAGTTTCAAAGATAGATGACAAGCAAGTGATATTCAAAGGCTTTAGATACAACAATCTTTATCTTGTTGACTTCACCTCCGAAGATGCAAATTTGATGACATGTTTATTCACCAAGACCTCACTTGGTTGGCTTTGGCATAGGAGACTTGCTCATGTTGGAATGAACACTCTCAACAAGCTATTGAAGAAAGAACTAGTGAGAGGATTGAAGGATGTGAAGTTTGAAAAGGACAAACCGTGTAGTGCATGTCAAGCGGGCAAACAAGTTGCAAACACTCATCCAACCAAAGCTTTCATGTCAACTTCAAGAGTGCTAGAACTTCTACACATGGATTTGTTTGGGCCTACAACATACAAGAGCTTGGGTGGTAATCTCTATTGTCTTGTGATAGTGGATGACTACTCAAGATATACATGGACTTTCTTCCTTCATGATAAATCCGAAGTAGCAAGTTGCTTCAAGAAGTTTGCAAAGAGAGCTCAAAATGAATTTGAAGTCAAGATAAAGAAAATTAGAAGTGACAATGGCAAAGAGTTTGACAACACCAACATTGAAGCTTATTGTGATGAAATTGGAATCAAGCATGAGGTCTCTTCAACCTACACTCCTCAACAAAATGGTGTAGTTGAGAGAAAGAACCAGACTTTGATCACCCTTGCAAGAACAATGCTAGATGAGTACAACACTCCGGAAAAGTTTTGGGCCGAGGCAATCAACACCGCATGCTATGCTTCAAATCGCCTCTTCCTCGAAAAGTTTCTTGGCAAGACCCCCTATGAGTTGCTTAATGGGAAGAAGCCGGACGTCTCATTCTTCTGGGTGTTTGGTTGCAAATGCTACATCTACAAGAAGCGTCAACACCTAGGGAAGTTTCAAAGACGTTGTGATATTGGTTTTCTTGTTGGTTACTCATCAAAGTCCAAAGCATATAGAGTATTTAACCATACCACCGGTTTGGTTGAAGAAACATATGATGTGGAATTTGATGAATCTAACGGCTCCCAAGGAGCAATTGAGAATTGTGATGATGTAGGTGATGAACCCTTGAGGGAGGCCATGAAGAACATGCCCGTGGGAGACATCAAGCCAAAAGATGATGAAGACGAAGTGCAAATCATTGATCCACCATCTTCATCACGTGTGCCTCAAGATGATGACAAGAATGAGAGAGTTGAAAATGAAGACACCTATATCTCTCATGAACAAGCCGAGGCACAAGCTCAAGATGTTGATGCTCCCCCTCCACCTCCTCAAGTGGTTGATAGAAGAAATTCACCTCTACTTCAAGCACATCCACAAGAACTCATCATAGGGAGTCCTACTAAGGGAGTGATGACTCGATCTCAAAAGCTTGCTTCTTTTGTTGAACATCACTCTTTTGTCTCTTGTGTTGAACCTAAGAATGTAGAAGAAGCTCTTCAAGATCCGGATTGGGTGAATGCCATGCATGAAGAATTGAACAACTTCACCCGCAATCAAGTGTGGACACTTGAAGAGCATCCTAAAGGTGCAAGAGTCATAGGAACCAAGTGGGTGTTCTGAAACAAGCAAGATGACCAAGGCATAGTAGTGAGGAACAAGGCAAGACTAGTTGCAAAGGGGTTCTCTCAAGTTGAAGGCCTTGATTTTGGAGAGACTTTTGCACCCGTTGCAAGACTTGAAGCCATTCGTATCCTCCTTGCATATGCATCACATCATGATATGAAACTATATCAAATGGATGTGAAAAGTGCATTCTTAAATGGCTTTATAAATGAACTAGTCTATGTCAATCAACCTCCCGGGTTTGAAGACCCTAGATATCCTAATCATGTTTATAGGTTGTCCAAGGCGCTATATGGGCTCAAGCAAGCCCCTAGAGCGTGGTATGAGCGCCTCCGGGACTTCCTCATTGAGAAGGGCTTCACCATCGGGAAGGTTGACACCACACTATTCACCAAGAAGCTTAATGGGGAGATCTTCATTTGTCAAGTATATGTTGATGATATCATCTTCGGGTCAACAAATGAAGATTATTGCAAGGAATTCGGTGAATTGATGTCGAAGGAGTTCGAGATGTCAATGATTGGTGAGCTCACTTTCTTCCTTGGTTTTCAAGTCAAGCAAATGAGAGAAGGGATTTTCATCTCTCAAGAAAAGTATACCAAGGATCTTCTCAAAAGATTCAAGATGGAAGAATGCAAGCCAATCAAGACCCCAATGCCATCAAATGGACATCTCGACCTAGATGAGGGAGGTAAACCGGTTGATCAAACTCTCTACCGTTCTATGATTGGTAGCTTGTTGTACCTTACCGCATCTAGGCCCGATATCATGTTTAGTGTGTGCATGTGTGCTCGCTTTCAAGCGTGCCCTAAAGAACCTCACTTAAGTGCCGTAAAAAGAATCCTAAGGTATCTTAAGCATACCCCAAGCATTGGTCTTTCGTATCCCAAAGGAGCTAGATTCCAACTAGTTGGCTATTCCGATTCGGATTATGCCGGTTGCAAAATTGATAGAAAAAGCACATCCGGAGGGTGCCATTTGCTTGGGAGATCTTTAGTATCTTGGTCATCTAGAAAGCAAAATAGTGTGGCTTTGTCCACCGCCGAGGCGGAATACATTGCCGCGGGGGCTTGTTGTGCACAAATCTTATATATGAAACAAACCCTCCTAGACTATGGAATTGTTCTTGAAAAGGTGCCACTTTTATGTGACAATGAAAGTGCCGTTAAAATTGCTAACAATCCGGTACAACACTCTCGCACCAAGCACATTGATATCCGCCACCACTTTCTAAGAGATCACGTTGCTAAAAATGACATATCACTAGAAGGTGTACGAAGTGAAAATCAATTAGCGGATATCTTCACTAAACCTTTGGATGAGGCTACCTTTTGTAGGCTAAGAAGTGAACTTAATGTGCTTGATTCAAGTAACTTTAAAAAATGAGCGCGTGTTGTCCCTTGCATTGCATTGTATTATTTGTGATGTTTATTTTGTCGCAATGCATTTAGGGCTTGGCTAACACGGTTACGATAACCCTCCTTTGGAGGAGTGAAGAAGCCTAACAGTGGATCAAACTTGACAAGCAACCTAGCTTTACTTTCTCGCATTGCATTGCATATGCATGGTTGTTTATTTGTCGTTTCTTTTTGGTTTAGCTTTGAGCAACCTCTGTGTTCGTCCATGGATAGAGAGAGCTTTTTGACGCTCCTAAAGGTCCAAAAACTCTATTGCATGGCCATACGTTGCTCCTCGGGTGTTTATTGCCTATTTTCGTAAAAATAATACTAGCCTAAGGCAAAATATTTTGAAAAATTTGAGGGTTTGAGTGAGGTCACTCATATCAGGTTCCAATTGGTGTTTATTTGTGTCTCTTTGAATTGGAAGTTGATTGGGAGAAGTCGCGTCGAAGTTCGGAACGAAGAAGGGCGAAGAACAGCGACCGGACGCTGGACCGGACGCTGCACCGGACGCAGTGATGCTTCACCACCGCGTCCGGTCCCGGCGTCCACCAGCGCGTCCGGTCATCCAGAAGACCCATTCCAGACCTAGGCACCGGACGCTGCACCGGACGCGCCTCTGACGACCACCGCGTCCGGTCCCGGCTATCACCACCGCGTCCAGTGCTCCGCGATGAATTCCCGAGCTCTCTGCGACCGGACTCTGTCCGCGTCCGGTCAGTCCACACCGGACGCATCCGGTCACTCCAGGAGCTTACTGGAGTGTAACCGGACGCTGCACCACCGCGTCCGGTCATAACGACCACCGCGTCCGGTCATCACGCGTCGAGCGGATCTGAGCCCCTCATAAAACCCTTCATTTTCAATCGGTTTTTTCCTCATCCTTCGAATCCGCCGCCGCCGCTCGATTTTCTCGCCGAATCGCCGCTTCCTCGCCGTCCCGTTCGCCGCCGGCGTCTCCTCTGCCAGGCCCCTGCCGCGCCGCGCCCCGCTCGCCCCCTGCTCGCGCGCAGCCGTGCCCGCTGCCCGCTGCCGCGCGCCACTGTCCGCGCCACCGCCGCCGCGCCCGCGCGTCCAACCTCGCCGCCGGCGAGCCATCCACCGCCGTGGGCTTCACAGCAGCCACCACTCCTCCCCTCGTGCCCTAGCTTCCGTTTCTCCACCCGTGGCCGAGCCTTCTAGGGTTTCACCCAAACCCTAACCTAGGGTTTCTAGGGTTTTGCCCTAAACCGCTCTCCAGGTAACGAAATCGATCGTCTTCGATTCAATTTCGTTTCGTGTCGTTGCTAGGGCTAACCTTGACCGAATTCATCCATTGATTATCTCGCTCGATCCTTTCAGTGCTCGATCGTCGTTTTCGGGGGTTCTCGCGACCTAGGTCACCGCTTCTACTCACCGTCGTCTCGTCGATCCGAGGTAGCTTCGCGTCACATTTTCTCCTCGTATCTCACATGCTTGCTATCTAGGGTTTCGTATCTTTAGATATATACATGCTTATAGTATATCTCTCTATTCTCTACGTGCAGCGAGTCAGTCGGTGTGTCAGGGCCAGATTTGTTTGCTGAATCCGAGGCCAAGCCTACGGATACGGATTGAGGCCAAGCCTCTCGAGTGTCAGTTCATCATCTCACAGAGGTTCTCAGTCAGTTGATCAGCATGGTGCGTTGCAAGAACGCCGGTGGTGCTCCTGGTGACGGGGACAACAGTCCTCCCCGCCGTGATGAGATTGCGCGTGGAAAGCGCGTCAAGATGGCAGCCAGGAAGAAGAGGAGGACACTTTCAGAGGCAGAGGTTGCTCAGGCCGTGGCAGACGCTGCAGAGCAGGCAGAGAGAGGTGGCAGACGCAGTGGCATACACATAGGCGAGCGTCGCTTTCACCTTGAAGGTCGACAGCTCGGCACTGAGGCCACTGAGGGTACCGAGGCTACTGGACCTTCTGAGCAGATGTCAGTAGATCCACCCACAGAGCCGACAGAGGCTACAGAAGCTACACAGGCTACCGAGGATCCATAGGCCACTGAGGATACAGAGGAGCAGGCAGCTCAGTCTCCACCACGTCGCCGCTCCACACGTGCGCGTACTCAGGTGACACCTAGGCCAGAGGGCCAGCGTCGTGGAGCACGACCTCCTCCCAGAGCTAGAGGGTCACCCCCGGTCGAGCACTTTGACCTGAGGGGTGCATCAGCACGTCAGGTGCAGGGGTTGAGGTTCGTGGAGGTCAGCCGTTGGTTTCCACCTGTCAGAGATTCCAGAGCTTCAGAGGGTTTATATACCCCACTTCAGGAGGACTTCTACAGGGCCCTAGTTGACAGTGGTATAGCTTTCAGACCTCAGAGGGTATGTCGACTTGAGGCACTGGTTGATGTTGTGGGAGAGCAGCTTCGTCCGCACCTGTCCTATATGCCTGGTTTGTCGGATCTTCTTGGACGGACAGGTGCATACTGCGGCACATGGGTCAGAGAGTTCTATGCGTCACTGTGGATTGATCCTGCCCATGAGTTCATTCACTTTGCTTTCAGAGGCCGCGATCACAGACTATACAGCTCCAGAGCCCGAGAGATCCTCAGACTGCCTGCTTCTGACACGAGGATCCATCAGTTGTGCTATGGACAGACTCCTCCTCCCAGACGCCCTCACGGCGGTGCAGTGCCACCTACAGACCTGGTTCGACCCTGCTTTCGCGAGCCTTTTGGCGAAGGGTCACGTCGTACGCCTGCTAGCCTGACGCCACTTGCCAGGGTTTTGGATGCCATTCTCAGACGCACACTACTTCCCAGACTTGGCTACAGAGAGGGACTGACACGGATGCAGCTTTGGGTTGTTCACCACCTCCGCTCGCAGAGACAGTTTGACATCTAGGATCTTATCCTTAGTGAGATGGAGGATACCATTGCTGAGGGTTTCAAGGGTAATCGTCAGTTGCCCTATGCACACTAGATTTGCTTCATCATCAGATCTTCTATCCAGATGCCACCAGAGATCAGGGCGGAGATAGCTAACACTACTACAGCTTTCCCTGATTATGATATCAGACAGCTTTGGGCCTCTGTTACTAGAGATCAGGCCCCAGCGCCAGGACAACGTGAGCGCCCAGATGTTCCTGAGACAGCAGCTGAGCAGGACGCCAGAGTTGACGAGCTTGCTGAGGCAGAGCTCGCGGACCTTGAGGCTCAGACTGCTGACATACCTGAGGATGTCACTTCAGACAGCACAGATGAGGACTACCAGCCCATCCCCAGGTACCGGTCTCCTCGGTCTCACGACCATGAGGCCGGTGGATCTGGCTCAGCCTCCCGCTCCGACCCAGCCATGGTGGCTATTCTTGAGAGGTTGACCCAGGCTCAGGAGCAGCAGCAGCAGCAGATACAGCGACAGGCACAGGATACAGCTGCAGCACTTGCACAGATTCAGGCTCGTCAGGACGAGTTTCAGAGACAGCAGCTTGAGATCCAGAGGCAACAGGTTGAGATGCAGCGACAAAGTCAGCAGCAGTACATGGATCTCCTGCGCCACCTTATCACAGTTGGGGTTCCTCCGCCTGCATCTGTCATGACTCAGGCTTTGCATTGCAGTGGTCCGTCGAGTCAGGGACAGCCGAGCTTCCAGTTCACATCTCCACAGCAGCAGGTTCCCCAGTCCTTTCAGTCCCCGAGCTTCACTCCCATACATACGGGGTTTACACCGTCAGACCAGCCTCGCCCGCACCTCCTGACAGGCACACCTATTGGTGATTACAGTGCTACTTACAGTGAGTTGACTGGTCAGCCGACACCCTCGCACACTACTACGTTTCACACTTCGTCAGGGTTGTCAGCTCCCGAGGCAGCCGTTCCTCCAGTGACAGGGACCGGGACTACAGAGACCATCCCTTCTTCAGTTGCCTCGACAGATCCCCCAGCTACTGGCGCACTTCAGGCTCAGGTTACTCAGACAGATCCACTTGTTGCTACACAGTCAGTACCTGCTCCTGCTCAGACCCAAACCGCTTCGCAGCCACGTGCTTCTTCAGAGGGTCAGCCAGATAGCTCCGACTCCGAGGGCGATTCGCTTCACTTCGTGATTACTCCGTGCACCTCGGCACCTGACACGGCTCCGTCTGTCCCCCCGTCAGATTAGATTAGTTTTTTGGCTCTTGATGCCAAAGGGGGAGAGAGAGTAGTTTCAGGGGGAGTTTAGAGGGTTTTTGTTCTTTGTGTGCTACATTCATGCATATCATGTTTACTTTTCAGCATTGCATTCGTGTGACATTGTCGTCGAGTCGTAAACTTTGAGTCTTAATGTGTTATCTTGTCACAGTTTTAATAATATGTCACCGTTTTAGTTATAGCTCTAAGGTTGTGCTTCCGTGCCTTACTCCGGTTTCTTATGAGCTATATCTTTTTGTGTACTAACATTTTTTTGTCTTATCTTTTGAAGTACACTCTTTTGGTTTGGGGCACATAAGCAATTCCTAACCCTTTTGTGCTTATTGCTTTTCGCTTATGTGAACCAAGCATGCTCGAAAACCTTCACTCATTTTTTTGAACCTTAGTGTTGTCATCAATCACCAAAAAGGGGGAGATTGAAAGCATCTAGGCCCCAAGGTTTGGTTTCGGCAATTGATGACAACGCTTTATTACCATGACTAACGTGTGTTTTGCAGAAACTTTGGTAAGTTAGGTCATGGAGGTGATAACTGCTTTGGGCACCATGGTATTCGTGTCCCTTGATGGAAATCATTTCGGTTTTCAAAAGAGTGACGTAAAGATTAAGGACGGTTAGTTCCGAATGTCGAGGTGTTGAGACGCATTTGGAATAGTCGTTAGGATCTTTGTTTTTCTCTTTTGGCCGTACTATAAAGGGGGGCATGAACGGGTAGCTTGACCTAGGCGAGTCCTATGTTTAGGTGTGGTGCACACTTGTTAAACTTGGCGCTAGGCAACCCTAGAATAGCTCAAAGTTCAGTTGGAAGCAACTTGGTTGAAGTTGCGACGCGTTTCGGAAAGTTTCGGGCTGTTTCCCACTGACCGGACGCGGTCTTCGGCAGCACCGGACGCGTCCGGTCAGTACGTTACCGCGGCTAGGGTTTCGGCCTTGACCACCGGACGCGGTCCTCGCGAGGACCGGACGCGGTGGTCAGTGGCTGACACGTGTCACTTTGAGGGAACGCCCGTCGGACGCGACCTGGCTGTGATCGGCGCGTCCGGTCACAGTCCAGTAAGGTCCAGAGAGGATCGGACGCGTCCGGTCATCAACCATCGGACGCGGCCTCGCGTCCGGTGCGAGTACAGTAAGCACCCTTGCACGATCGGACGCGTCCGGTGAGCCCTGACCGGCGCGTCCGGTGGTTCAGTTCAAAATCGCGTTTTGACCGTTACGGGCGACCGGCGCGTCCGGTCAGTTCGACCGGCGCGTCCGGTCAGCCCGTGTATAAATACAACCCCTCCACCTCTTTTAGAGGTCTTTGCTCATTCAAACTTCTGAGAAAACCCTTTAGAGTGCAAGGGAGTGCAAGAGCTCTAGTGAGGATAGAGATTTGAGAATCAAAGTTTGAGTTTCCTCACTAGTGATTAGAGAGTAGCAAGTGTGCATCCATCTCCTCATTTGGGCTCGTTGTGGTCAAGTGAGAGTTCTAGCTTGTTACTCTTGGTGATCACCATCACCTAGATGGCTTGGTGGTGATTGGGAGTTTGGTGATCATCCGGCGGAGCTTGTGGATGACCCAACTCAAGTTGTGAGCGGTTTTGGGTGATTCGCCGCGACGGAGTGTCGAAGAATCAACCCGTAGAGAGCACTTGATCCTTGCGCGGATCAAGGGGGAGCGACACCCTTGCGTGGGTGCTCCAACGAGGACTAGTGGGGAGTGGCGACTCTCCGATACCTCGGAAAAACATCGCCGTGTTCCTTGCCCCTTTACTTTCAAGCAATTACATTCTCGTATTTACTTTCATTGCTTGATTTACATTCCTAGAATTGCCATGCTAGACTAGGATTGGAAACTAGGGTGCAAAACTTTTTATCGGTAGACTCTCTAGGAACACAAGTAGGCACTAGGGGTGAATTCCGGCTTATAGGATTTAATTCTTGCAATTAATTTTTAGAAAAGCCCAATTCACCCTCCCTCTTGGGCATCTTGATCCTTTCAGTCCCCATGGGCAAAACCAATTCCCTGAGAGGATGAATCTCCAACTTCTAGCAGAACACCACGGAATCTATTCCCAAGGCGTGGGAGAGGCTGCAGGACTACATCTAAGCATGCCCCACCATGGGATCAAAAACTGGTTAGTGCTTTAATATTTTTATGATGGATTAACAATCATGTCTAGGGGGCACATCGACGCTGCTGCTGGAGGTGCCTTTCTTTCCCTGGCCATTGATGAAGCCATGACTCTCATCAATAAAATGGTATCGAAACGAAGCTAGGGGAAGAAAGAAAAACACAAAAAAGCATGTATACCATGAAGGAGACGGATATGCTTGCTGAAAAAATAGATTATTGATGAAAAGACTGAAGGAACAGGCCCAAGACAAAGAAGCAATGAAGGGCACTGTCCAGGCCTTGGACTCTCACATGACGTGTGAGGTCTGTGGCAATGTTGGCCATTTGTGGTATGATTGCCCCGAAACCCACGAAGAAGCCGCTTACATCAACAACAGGTTTCGCCAACCACAAGGTAACAACAGGTGGAATAACCAATCCTGCATGCAAGATAATTCGAACAACAATTTCAATTACAATTTGAATCAACCTTGTTTGAAAGACTTGGTACTAGGCCAAGCAAAAATAAATGAGAGTTTGAATAAAAAGCTTACAACTAATGATAAAATTCTTGAAAACATAAACTCTCAAATTGAAGGATTAGCATATGCTGTTAAGAATCAAATGAGCTTCAATAAAATGGTTGAAACATAACTAGCTCAAATAGCCGCTGCGATCCCTGTTGATAGTAATGGAAAAATTCCTGCTCAACCTGAAAAGTCTCTTGAGAAAATAAATGCGGTGACCACGAGGGGTGGTAAGTCCACTCATGATCCACCAAATTCTAACCAATCTACAGGTAAAGCAAAAGGGCACCTGGAGGCTGAACCTTCAATGACATAAAAAAAAGAAAAGGAACAAGAAGAGAAGACGGCACCAAAAAACTTCATCGACACCAACTACCTGTCGTTTCCCATAAGGAACCACAAGCAAACCGTGGGCGAGCAATTCGCTCATTTTGTTGAGATGATTGAGAAGATACATGTAAGTGTCCCATTGATGGACGCATGTACCTTCCTACACCAAGTACATCAAGGACATCATCAATAATAAGCAACCACTACTGTCCACGGAGGTCGTCAAGCTAATAGAAGAGTGTAGTGCTCCATCATCAATAATAAGTACATCAAGGACATCATCAATAATAAGCAACCACTACTTTCCTAAAAAGAAGAAAGATCCTGGGTGCCCCACAATCTCATGCTCCATCAGGATCCAGCATTGCGACCACGCTTGGTGTGACCTTGGGGCTGGCGTAAGTGTTATGCCCAAGGTCGCCTTCCACAAGTTGAACCTCACACATCTTGCGCCAGCACCGATGATACGGTCCGCTACCCGGCAGGGATAGCCGAAGACATTCTGGTGAAAATCCTAGATTGCTTCATCCCCGTCGACTTTGTGGTGCTCGACATGCAAGTCACGAAAGAATCACCCCTCATCCTTGGGCGACCCTTCTTGAGTACTGTAGGAGCTCAAATTGATGTTGGAGCCAGAGAAATCCGCTTCAATATCAATGCTAATGAAGAAAAGTTCGCTTTCAAGCCCAGGTAGGAGCAATGCTCCATGATTCGTATCAAATACGGGCCAAACCCACAGGCCTAAGTGATGGGGACGTGATTCCCGATCTTCCGTCAGGTTCAAGATAACTCTCGATTTGGTGGAATCACGACACAATTCGATCCGGCTTCCGAACAACTCGGCTCTGAACCCCGCAATCACACTCCGGATGGATGAGTTATGGCCTTCCCAATGAAACACTATCGGGCTGCCGACGAACCGAAAGTTCAACTTTGATGGATTTGTACTTTGAGACACATTTGTACCTATATTCAAATAACGACATGTACATGTGGAACCAAGTGAATTGTACCTAAAATTACTATGCAAATGTAGGAACGAGTGCACCTTATAATAAATGGTCGTATCTATTGGTGTCATGTCCTCATCATCCTCCCCTTCTTGACAACAAACCGTCCTCGGTTTGAGCTTAGTTGGAGGACAGATTGTAGGTTGTAGCCAATATTGCTTCTCTTTTTGAAATTTAACCTGTTGCTTTATAACAAAACTTGGGGATCTTGACATGACATGATTATATCTAATGCAACCCTTTGATTGGTCATATTGATGCACAGAAAAAGGAGATTTCAGATTTGAACAAATATAAACTCGGTGTACCATATATTCTCCTTTACAATTATATTTGCCAATAAATTGATATATACATGTAGACAACCATGGTAATTCAGCACATAAAAATTTCTCCTCCAAACTACTCAGAGCACACAGTGTTTCAAACTCAATATATCCCAAAGTATTTAAAGAAGTCAACAATTTTGGATCATCTTGTTCAGTGGCAATTGGAAGCAATTGTTTAGTTTTAGCACAAGTATTTTGTTCCAAAACAAAAGAATCATTCTCATTCACTGGTTGCTGCTCATGAATAATCATATCACTATCACACAACTTTTCTTTATCACAAAGATCAGTAGAACATTCGCCATGTGATAAAGGTAAATCAATAGAAGGTTTTAGTATAGAATTATTAGCATCATTGGTGGGAAAATTCATTACAACAAGAGAACTCTCATCTTCTGTGAGATTAGCATCATTGGCATTACCTTTGCTCTCACTGTCAGCAGAAGTATCATGTGTTGAATTTTTACATGAGACTGGGAGCACCTCATTTTCTGTCATGTCAGCCCCGCTCTTTTGTGCATTGTCCTGCAAAAGATTAGGCACAGCAGGAGGAATAATAGGAGATTGGTCTAGTTGATGTTCCTCATCATATGAATTAATTACAAGAGATGGATTAACAAAAGTTTCTCTCATAAGAATTTTCATATCGTTCCATGTATGAGGTTTATCTGAAGAACTTAAAGACTCCCACCAAATTAATGCTAAATGTCTCAAAACACTAGATGCATTCTTAATCTTCCTCCGTTCACACATTTGACAGTGTGCAAAAATATTATCTATTTTACTTTCCCACTCAATATACTCATCAGCACCAATATCATCATAAGTAGGTAGAGAAGAAAGAATAGAACGACCTGCAGAAGGAGGTGTAGCAGCAATAGTGCGTGGCTCATGCATCATTGATGTCTCGTATCGATGAGTGTTGTAACCTGTCATTGTAGACACAAAACAGGAACAAACAGTGAAAGTTATCCCTAATAATCTACTAAGTAGGTGGAGTAGTGCCTCTCAAGATCACAGCAAAAGGAGACCCCTTCTCAAGCTCTTACAAGGTTCTTACCAGCAAGGTCAAGGATACCTGGAAGGCATAGCACTGCGATTACAGGGGTCAAAACTTATATTGTCCAGAAGAAGTATGTGGAGTTAAGGCAAGCAGGCCAAATATGTGAGTGGAACACAATTCAAATACAGAAAGTAATGCTGAATTATAGTCCCAAATACTTGCTCTCGTTGCTGGTCTAACGTGTTCCAAATACCAGATGTGTGATAACAAAATGAAGAAACAAGTATGATGGATAGCAACGGAAATACGGACAAGGCAAAAGGCACAACAAACAATAGAGCTATCGAGTGTTCCTTATGTGCTCCTTTTTGATCTCTTCTCTTCTCTTTTGCTATTTTTTTCTTTTCTTTTTTTTTGGTCCAAATTTTTTTCCTTGCTTTTGCTCTTTTGATATTTTTTTCTCAGCAAGGAGCACACAACAATAAACACCAAAAAAAATTGAGCTCAATTGGATAAAAGATGTGGCCTATAGAAAATTAGGATTGTGCTCCAAAAAGCATATCAAAACTTGTGGGCCTGGAAACTCAATTTTCCTGATCGAATTTCGCAAATCTAATTTTTATGAACCTAGCTATGCTAGGATGAAACGGATCTAAAATTTTCTGGCATTCTCCGTAGATATAAAATTTGCCCTGTTTCGAGTTCGGATACCAAAGTTATGACTGTTTTAAGAAAGCTGCTCGAATCCGGGTTGCAGTGGACACAAGATGCAAACTGATGGTGATACAGGATGGCGGTGGGTGGAGGGATCAACACAAACTAGAAAAGAACACAATCTAAACCAGCAACAAGCCCTTGATCAGGACACAAACTCAACACGACGGAATCTGAAAAGAATTATGCAAAAGGCTAAACGTGGTTTCTGGGATAGGGAAAAAACCTAACACTAATTTTTTTAGCTTTTCTGTGGACTCTAGGACGAAGGTAAAATCAAACTAAACTAGGGTAAAATTGAACCTAACGGTATACCTAAAGCTCTGATTACCAATTGATGGGGACGTGATTCCCGATCTTCCGTCAGGTTCAAGATAACTCTCGATTTGATGGAATCACGACACAATTCGATCCGGCTTCCGAACAACTCGGCTCTGAACCCCGCAATCGCACTCCGGATGGATGAGTTATGGCCTTCCCAATGAAACACTATCGGGCTGCCGACGAACCGAAAGTTCAACTTTGATGGATTTATACTTTGAGACACATTTGTACCTATATTCAAATAACGACATGTACATGTGGAACCAAGTGAATTGTACCTAAAATTACTATGCAAATGTAGGAACGAGTGCACCTTATAATAAATGGTCGTATCTATTGGTGTCATGTCCTCATCACTAAGGGAGGTTTATATCCAACCTCAATGGGTGGACATCCATGTGAAAAAAGAAATAAAAAAGAAGTCGAAGCAGAAGAAAATCAAACAAATCACAAGGAAATAAAAGACCCCGAAAGCCGTTCCTGCACCACTTAAAAAGAGCAGACCGGTGTGGAAACCAAAAGAAGAAGCTCCGAAGTCCACCACCACACCACCAAGGACGAACAAAATGGTGTGGAGACCAAATGAGCAGCCCACTTCTCCAGGATCAGGTGCTCCATCAACAAGCAATTGAACGGAGGAGAGTCCTATTCATTGGACTTTAAAAGGTGAGTCCTTGCCAAAGACAAATTGGTAGTTATCTCTTATAACTACGCAAAAACTTAGAATTCCTAGTTAATGCATTAATAATATCAAAAGCTTATAAAGATTTGCCTTTAAAATACCTCTGTTGTTAAAGCATAATTATCTTACCATATTTACACAAAGCATGTTTTGATTTGGAGTATGGTTAGCGTTCAATCATATTTTTATAGGCTTTTTAAATTAAGCATGGTGCCTAGGTTAATTAACCTACCTTGATCAGATGTTTAATTTAATTATTGTACCAAAACTGCTACGTATAAACATTGGTTGAATTTAAATAAACGAAGGCATAAAATTATTAACCATAACATACATACAATAATTTACCTCGGAATCATCACCAAGCTATATCCTGAACCGTAAGTGACGAGCTAGCTTGGGGGAGGACCCCCACAGAGGTAAGTAGTATCTTTTATTTTCTGTATTTTATTTTTTGTATTATTTATTTTCTGTATTTATTTAATTATTAGCATTCAAAAAATAAAAAATAAAAAATCCAAAAAGAAAAAAAAATTAAAACAACAAAAATATTTATTCCACTCTCATATGTGATTTAAGAATGTTTAGTTTCTCCTATGTTAAAAAGATGAATAGTTGCTCTGTCTATAATTTATCTGTGCCTAGGCTGTAACTTAGTATTCCCCAAGATTTAAGTTTATTGACTAAAATATCTCATCTTAAAAACTTAAAACTTGTGGGTTACGAAAGCATGATCTTTTTCTAAATTGTTGCAAGTTATGTTATGGTAAAAGGAATATGCTATGATTTTATTTTAAGAGAAACTTGACATCCGAAATAATTATTTAAAAATACTAAAATCAAGAGTTCCTCAATGGTTATGAATTCCTAACATGGCCATATGGCATGATTCAATTTCAAAACCTTAGTCATATGCTACTTATATTCACATTAAGTTTTGTCAAATTGTTGTGACCCTTGTAGAGATTCTAGTCATGCACCCATGATCAAGATTCACATACACCCACAAATTAAATGCTAACTCTTACACCCAGAGTTACACAAAAACATGCTTTTTCCATCCACCAAAATAAAAACTCCATTCATTTGTCATGAGTCTTTCTCTCCAAAATTTTCATATGCCAAAAAGTATGGGGCTATTCTTAAAAAAAGAGACACATGAAGCTCTCAAAATAGCAAAAGAAAAGAAGAAAAAGAATGGAACACATGAATGTTCCAATGTATTGAAAAAAAAGAGATTGCTTATGCTTCCAAGACAATTATTAAAAAGAGAGAAAGTCATGATCAAAAGGAGTACCAAAAATATTAGGATTAGGAAAGTATTCCACACACTTGCACATTTTGATCAAAGTGCATGACTTGTATCTCCTTGGATCCGGTTTTTGACTTAGCAATATATGTGATGTAAGTATGCCTCTCATTTATACCTACCTAAAATTCCACTCAAAGCCTTCTAGAGATAGGATGAAAAGAATGCAAAACAATCAAATTCCTTGGTGAGGATCATATACATTGAGCGATCGAGTGAATCATTTGAGGATCTTATATTTTATTTTGCAAAACTCATGAAACCTCCGGATAGAAGGTTGATCAAAGAATGAATGATTGGTAATTTTGTTAAAACCGTTCTATCTTGCAACCACCTAAAACTTGGAAAAGTAATAAGCCCCACAGGGATTAAGTTAAAAGGGTGGATAGAATACCAAACTTATATAAATTGAGGAAGAATACTTTGTTATAGGCATGAAACTTGTGAATTATATTCAGCATAGTAGCAACTCCTGATCAACAACTAATAACTTAGCTATTTGTTCGGGACAAGCAAAGGTGAAGCTTGTGGGATTTTGTTGGCGGTCCTTAACAATCAAATTCGACCGCCAATTAAGACACAAAAGAGGAGAAATTGACAATCTTAAATGCATATGCATTTACTATTAACCTAGTTCCACATGTATTTGGAGAATATTGTTTTGCAGGATATAAACATAAATGCATGAAGAGTTACACCGAAAGGCGCTTTCTGATGTTGATTTGCGCAAAGGAATAAATGGAAAAGCCCAACAACTCAAAATCATCCGAGCAAAATACCCATCAAGGAGCAGCCCAGACCCAGCCCATAGCTCACCACGCGAAGGCAGTGGTGAGGGGGCCGGGTCAGGGGGTGGCCGACCCCTAGGGGTGGCCGACCCTCCACCGGCGTCTCTCTGCCACCCCTTCGACAGGCGGTGGCATGGCAGCATGCAGAGGCGTTCGAGGCCGGGACTTCACGCTAAGAATAGCCATAGCACTGCCCTTGCTCCTTTTATAAATGGAGGGGCAACTCCCCCTCTACAACACACATCATTTGGGTTTCCTCACACACTTCACTCCTCTCTAGTTGTAGCTTTACTTTTTAGTAGCTTTAGAGCAAGGCAAAGCCAACTTGGAGGGCTTGGCTCATTAGAAGAAGATACCTTTTGGGTATGAATAGAGATATGAGTTCTTCCAAAGTCATGCTGTCATATTACATTTATAGTTGTACTTATGAACTAGAGTATAGTTGTTGTGTTATGATCTTGATATATGAACTAGCATATAGTTTGTATGTTATGAGAGTAGCACACTTAACTTCATGCTTAACTACTCATATAACTTATATAATCGGAATTAGAGCTAAGTTGATGTGGTGGTTCATCGTGCCGTCAGATGTGCCCAAGTCCTTTACCTGTCGATCCGTAGGGTCGGGGACCCGACGGGATTTTGGTAGCGTGGTGCTTGGATATGGAGAGACATGTGAATGCATTGTCCCTCTCCACAGTTGAGGTGGTAGGCGGCAGGTGGTGACAGCCCTGTCCGTCCCTTGTAATCCTCCACGTTCGTTTGGGGTGTATGAGTCTAAATTGTCACATGAGGTTACTAGTAACTCAGACCTGCTTGACACGTAGCCCTAAAACTAAATATGTAACTTGTATGATTATTAACTAATCTTTGTATGACTATGGTAGACCCATACCTGCTCAACTTAGGATTATTTTTTTATTCTTTCTCTTTATTTTATCTTTTGAGGAATGCCAAGTGTGTGTCCCCTATCATGAGATTATCTTTCTTACCCCTGTTATAAACAACTGGTGTACATGCAAGCATTATTATTTAAGTTCACATCTATACTAGACTCTTAATCAATAAATGCCTTCTTTTAGAAAAAATATAAATAGCCTACATGTAGTTTAGAACAGAGGGAGAAGTTATGAAAAAAATTTGTCGATGAAGTAGTGTTTGTTCCTACCGAATAAATGATGACATTAGCTTCTAGATGTGTGTATTGATCGAGGAAAGATTGAAAGGACAAATGAAAGTCTGCAACGTTGTTCTTGGTGACATGCATCGCAACTCATGTGGATGAATTTGGCGAGTCCATGATATTAATTTCCTATGGGCCAAAATTTCGGTTGCCCGGCCCTACCCCGTTGGTCTATCACCAACAACTCTGTGTTAGTCCTACATAGTATATTTGTTCCCGGAAACAACTCCCAGGAAAAGATGGTGACCAATTGCATGTGTTGGAAACGTCACATGCACAAATGTTTATCAACTACTGGGAAGAAATTAACGAGGATATGTTCTTAGGTTTGATGCACAAGCAAGGTTTGTCTTGTTGGTATACTTCATATGTACTTCCTCTGTCCGAAAAAATATAAATCTTGTTTTACGATAAGTCAATAGAATCTGTTATAAACAACTGGTGTACTTGCAAACATTATTATTCAAGTTCATATCCATACTAGACTCTTAATCAAAAAATACATTCCTTTGGAAAAATATATATAAATAGCCTACATGTATTTTAGAACAGAGAGAGAAGTTATGAAAAAAAATTTGTTGATGAAGTAGTGTTTGTTCCTACCGAATAAATGATGACATTAGCTTCTAGATGTGTGTATTGATCGAGGAAAGATTGAAAGGACAAATGAAAGGCTGCAACGTTGTTCTTGGTGACATGCATCGCAACTCATGTGGATGAATTTGGCGAGTCCATGATATTTCCTATGGGCCGGAATTCTGGTTGCCCGGCCCTACCCCCGTTGGTCTACCACCAACAACTCTGTGTTAGTCCTACATATTATATTTGTTCCCGGAAACAACTCTCAGGAAAAAATGGTGACCAATTGCGTGTGTTGGAAACATCAAGTGCACAAATGTTTATCAACTACTGGGAGGAAATTAACAAGGATATGTTCTTAGGTTTGATGCACAAGCAAGGTTTGTCTTGTTGGTATACTTCATATGTACTCCCTCTGTCCGAAAAAAATATAAATCTTGTTTTACGATGAGTCACCAGAATCTTAAGTTTGACTAAGTTTATAGAAGATTATCTACATTTAGATCTTTAAATAGCTTTATTATGAAAATATATTTCACATTTAATCTAATAATACTTATTATGCATGATAACATTAGTACTTTGTCATATATATTCAGTCAAAATTAAGAATCTTTGACTCCTTGGGAGATGAGATTTACATTTCTTTTAGGCGTTGGGAGTAAGTTATTGTCAGGTCTTCCGTACACATGGATGCATGTCCATTTTTTATGCGTTGGATCAGAAGATTAATTATTGGTTTGTTTCTTTACAAAATATAAACGAATAATTTTGTGCAACAGATTTGACAAGTTAACATCAAGGGCAAGAAAAATATATTAAAACCTACAAACAATGCAAAATAAATATACTGTTCACAATTATTTCATGTAAATTTATTAAAGCTAATTTAAATTGGATGGTGTAGGTGTTGGTGTATCTTCTATAAACACGATCAAGATTAGAAAAAAAATTGACTTTGGAAACAAGTAAGGACTACCTGATGGAGTAGTAGATGGTATGCATGACACGAACTAGCTGAGTTGTATGGATCATGCATGACGTTTCTATGTACCTCGTTGTTAATTTGTGTTGCCGACCATAATTGCTTGGTGACAAATCAAACCTTCACTTGTCAAAAAACAAATCAAACCTGCTACTCTCAAGTCATCCAGATATATGCGTTCAAGTCAAATATGTCCAGATTAGTCGTTTGTACTTGGTAGGACAGATCAGGATCGGTACTTGAAGAATTGATCAAGATTGTGGAAATATTTAACTGGCATGCATATATACCTGCCGCCAGGGACTATTTCAACCGCTTAGTCAGTTCCAGCAGGTTCAATATGCCTCGTGATACCTCGATGATGTCGAACAACTAACACCGGCAGCAGGTAGTAGCTACCCCTGCTAGAGCCTTCCTCGTTTTATCTTGTTGATCTTGCCTTTGACCCTAGCCCTCTACATGACTTTTGCTTTTTTGCCTGTCACTTTTTAGGTTGAAAAGTAACAGGTGATAACTGATGTCCGTCCCCTTTGCTGAGTACAAGTGACTTGTCACTATATATACAGTCACTTATACTAATTACGTAAAACTGGTCAAAATGTGTGCTTGCCATTTTTTATTTTGATAATGACGCGTTTTCACTATATGCCTGTAACACTCTAAAATTTACTTCTTTCAAAATATATACAAAGTGATTTAATTTTTGTATTCTAGTGCTCATGAAAACATAGAAAAATAATATTTTTCATTAAAATAAAATTTATCATAGGGTTTAGCAACATTGTTGTGCATACATGCTGATGCATTTGTGTTTTTGTATTGCTTGGTTTTGACCAAAGATCAAAATAAATTCAAGTTGTTCTTTCAAATGCGTTTAGGTCGATTTTCCTTCTCCGATATACATATATTATTTTTATACAATCAAATTCCTTGTTTCTCATCCGTCAATCAACCTCTACAAACTTTTCGGGAATTTTTCTGACTTTTTCTGTAGCTTGTTTCCACTTGTCTGTGAGCATAATTTAATTTTTAGATGCTCCAAAATTATCTTTTAGTGAGCTCCAAATATTTTATTTGGGTTCCTCATGTTCCATAACGTCTCTGGAAAATTTCCCTGAAATTTCAGAGCTTTCGGAGTATTTTTCGCGGCTTAAATAATAATTCTGGACTTTTCTGGAATTATTTTATCCATAAAAATAATTAATTCTGAAAATAATAAATCTCTCATTTTTTTCAACGCTCAAAGCCCATGTGCAATAATCCTAATAAATCTCAAAGGCCCATATATTTATTTACTAATGGGCTTAAATGATTACTTAGGCCTATTAGCGGAGTGGATCGTGCAACGTCAATTAGCACCATATCGCTAGTTGACATGAAGGTGGAGAGTTTTTCTCCCTATATATACGTACCTATCCCATGGGCAAAGCACACCAAAACTACCGTAGAGGAGCCCCTAGTTTGGGAAATCTCCCGTGTAGTAAATTATATTTTTCATCCTTCTCTTGTCGCTATCCGACAAAGCCACCAGGTGTTCTACTCCAAGAAGAAGAAGAGGTATTTACTTGAATTCCACCGTCTAGATCACATTAAAAACCAGATTTTGATTTATTTTCGAAACTAGGTGAAAGCATCTAGGCCCCAAGGTTTGGTTTCGGCAATTGATGACAACACTTTATTACCATGACTAACGTATGTTTTGCAGAAACGTTGGTAAGTTAGGTCATGGAGGCTATAACTGCTTTGGGCACCATGGTATTCGTGTCCCTTGATGGAAATCGTTTCGGTTTTCAAAAGAGTGACGTCAAGATTAAGGACAGTTAGTTCCGGATGTCGAGGTGTTGAGACACATTCGGAATAGTCGTTAGGATCTTCGTTTTTCTCTTTTGGCCGTACTATAAAGGGGGGCATGAACGGGTAGCTTGACCTAGGCGAGTCCTATGTTTAGGTGTGGTGCACACTTGTTAAACTTGGCGCTAGGCAACCCTAGAATAGCTCAAAGTTCAGTTGGAAGCAACTTGGTTGAAGTTGCGACGCGTTTCGGAAAGTTTCGGGCTGTTTCCCACTGACCGGACGCGGTCTTCGGCAGCATCGGACGCGTCCGGTCAGTACGTTACCGCGGCTAGGGTTTCGGCCCTGACCACCGGACGCGGTCCTCGCGAGGACCGGACGCGGTGGTCAGTGGCTGACACGTGTCTCTCGAGGGAAACACCCGTCGGACGCGACCTGGCTGTGATCGGCGCGTCCGGTCACAGTCCAGTAAGGTCCAGAGAGGACCGGACGCGTCCGGTCATCACCGACCGGACGCGGCCTCGCGTCCGGTATGAGTACAGTAAGCTCCTTTGCACGATCGGACGCGTCCGGTCACCCCTGGCCGACGCGTCTGGTCGTTCAGTTGAATTTCGGGTTTTGACCGTTACGGGCGACCGGCGCGTCCGGTCAGTTCGACCGGCGCGTCCGGTCAGCCCGTGTCAGAACATAACGGTTCGTTTTCTTTGAGGGGTGTATAAATACATCCCCTCCACCTCTTTTAGAGCTCTCTTGCACATTCAAACATCTGAGAAAACCCTTTAGAGTGCAAGGGAGTGCAAGAGCTCTAGTGAGGATAGAGATTTGAGAATCAAAGTTTGAGTTTTCCTCACTAGTGATTAGAGAGTAGCAAGTGTGCATCCATCTCCTCATTTGGGCTCGTTGTGGTCAAGTGAGAGTTCTAGCTTGTTACTCTTGGTGATCGCCATCACCTAGACGGCTTGGTGGTGATTGGGAGTTTGGTGATCATCCGGCGGAGCTTGTGGATGACCCAACTCATGTTGTGAGCGGTTGTGGGTGATTCACCGCGACGGAGTGTCGAAGAATCAACCCGTAGAGAGCACTTGATCCTTGCGCGGATCAAGGGGGAGCGACACCCTTGCGCGGGTGCTCCAACGAGGACTAGTGGGGAGTGGCGACTCTCCGATACCTCAGAAAAACATCACCGTGTTCCTTGCCCTTTACATTCAAGCATTTACTTTCTCGTATTTACTTTCATTGCTTGATTTACTTTCCTAGAATTGCCATGCTAGACTAGGATTGGAAACTAGGGTGCAAAACTTTTGTCGGTAGACTCACTAGGAACACAAGTAGGCACTAGGGGTGAATTCCGCTTGTAGGATTTAATTCTTGCAATTAATTTTTAGAAAAGCCCAATTCACCCCCCCTCTTGGGCATCTTGATCCTTTCAATTGGTATCGGAGCCGTGTTGCTCCTAATTTAGGCTTTACCGCCTAGAGCAAGATGTCTAACGGGGAAGGACCACCTCCCACCTTTGAGGGGGATGATTTCCCATATTGGAAAATCCGCATGGAGGCGTATCTCGAAGCCATAGATGTCGGGTGCCTTAGAGCCGCAACCCAAGGGCTTCCCGCTATCAAGGATCCCGCAAACCCCATTGGTGACGAGGAGAAGTACGACCGGTGGAATGCAAAGGCCAAAAATGCACTCTACCGGGGCTTAGGCAAAGATATCTTCAACCGTGTGCGTAATGTAAAGAACGCTCATGATTTGTGGGAAAATCTTTGTGCTCTCCATGAGGGAACTAAGAGTGAGCGTGAGGAATGCTATCATATTGCTTTAAAGAAAATTAATTCTTTTGAGATGCTTCCCAAAGAAAGTGCTAATGAAATGTACACTCGCTTGAATGTTCTTGTAGAGGACCTCAATGCTCTTGGGCTCACTCAAATGAGCCAATCGGATGTTGCAAGGAGGATCTTGAGTGTTCTTCCTGTTGAGAAGTATGGTCACATTGTTACTATGCTTCATCAAAGTGATCTCTCCACCGCAACTCCGACACAAGTATTGGGGAAGATCAATGCTCATGAGATGTACATGCACATCACTCCGGAAGAGGGATCATCATCTTCCAAGAAGAAAGACTTGGCCTTCAAAGCTAGCCATGACAAGAAGAAGAAGAAGGGCCAAGCCATGATAGTGCAAGAAAGCTCAAGTGAAAGTGATGTCGATGATGAATCACTTGCACTCATGGTGAGAAAGACCACCAAGATGCTAAAGAAGCTCAACAAGAGTGGCATCAAGTTCGATGGCAAGAAAAAGAAATTCTTCACAAGTAGCAAGAGAAAGCCCATCTCGGAGATGGATTGCTACAATTGTGGTGAACTTGGCCACCTAGCTCATCAATGCCCTAGACCACCAAAAGACAAGTTCAAGTACAAGAACAAGGGCAAGAAAAATGATTCAAGTGATGAAGAAGATGAGAAGAAGAAGAACAAGCCATACAAGAAGAAGGATGGCAAGAAGAAGGAGTTCTACAAGAAGAAGAAGGGAGGAAAGGCTTACATTGTTGGTGATTGGCTCACCGACATTGAATCATCTTGTGATTCCTCCGAAGATGAGAGCAATGATGAGAAAGAGAAGGTTGCCGCTTTTGTGATGGGGCCATCATCTTCACCGACATCTTCACCACCACCTTCACCGCCTTCGTCACCATCATCGTCCACTACTCACCTATGCCTTATGGCCAAGGGTGAACGAAAGGTACAAAACCATGATAGTGATGATGATGATGATAGTGATAGTGATGATGAATATGACGCACCTTCTTATGATGAACTTGTAAAATTGCTAAATAAATACACTAAAATCATAAGAAGGACAAGAAATGAAAATGATGAGCTTCAAAATGAAAATGAATCACTCTCATCAAAGCTTGAAAATGTTCAAAAGACTAGTGGTGAGCTTAGAGATCAAAATGAAGTTATGTCTTCCACTCTCAAGGAGCTCAAAACCTCAAACAAAGAGCTTAAAGATCAACATGATAAACTTGAGAAGAAGCATGATGAGCTCATCACTAGACACAACACTTTGAAAGATAAATACACCACATTAAAAATTGACTATGATAGTCTTGTGGTTGCTAATGAACTTGCTCTTGAGACACATGATGCTACTAACAATGTTGTTAAGTGTGATATAGCTACATCATGTGATGATTTGATCATTGAAAGCATTGAGCAAGGTTCTAGTAGCAAAGGCAAGAGTGTGGTTGAGTCAAACAACTATGATGATTATGCCAAGATCAAATGTGAGAATGAGAAGCTTGCAAATGAGAACAAGAAGCTTAAAGGTTTGATGGCTCTTGAGAAGCAAACAACAAATGAGTCACTCATTGAAGAGAACAAGAAGCTCAAGCAAGAAAAAGAGCATCTCAAGACCGGTCTAAGCAAGTTCACAAGAGGCCAATATTTGCAAAGTGAGCTCCTCATGAACACCATAATGAAGATGGATAGAAGTGGTATTGGGTACTTGGAAAATCAAGAGAAGAAGGCAAAAGCTCAACAACAAAGCAAGTCAAAGCCCAAGCCAAAGAGATGTGTTGAGTGTGGTCAAGAAGGTCACTTTGCTCATGAATGCAAAACTCCACCACCACAACCCTTGCCCAAGCATGCTAGACCCTTTGCCTTCAATGCTCATTACATGCTAAGAAAAGATTCAAATGGAAAGATGAAAGTCATGTTCTTGGGTCCCCCAAACAAGAATAGGCCAAAAAAAATATGGGTTGCCAAGTCACTAGTTGAGAAAGTCAAGGGCCCCTCTCAAGTTTGGGTCCCTAAACAAAAAGCTTGATCTCTTGTGTGTAGGTGAACTACAAGACCGGTGGATCTCATTGGGTTATTGATAGTGGTTGCGCTCAACATATGACCGGTGATCCTCGTATGTTCACCTCCATTGAAGAGAATGGGATATGTCAAGAGAAGATCACATTTGGGGATAATTCAAAGAGCAAAATCAAGGGTATTGGCAAGATTGCAATATCAAATGATCACTCACTCTCAAATGTGCTCTATGTTGCTTCATTGAGTTTCAACTTATTATCCGTCGGGCAACTTTGTGACCTTGGCTTTCAATGCTTGTTCACACCAAATGAAGTGGAAGTTTCAAAGATAGATGACAAGCAAGTGATATTCAAAGGCTTTAGATACAACAATCTTTATCTTGTTGACTTCACCTCCGAAGATGCAAATTTGATGACATGTTTGTTCACCAAGACCTCACTTGGTTGGCTTTGGCATAGGAGGCTTGCACATGTTGGAATGAGCACTCTCAACAAGCTATTGAAGAAAGAACTAGTAAGAGGATTGAAGGATGTGAAGTTTGAAAAGGACAAACCTTGTAGTGCATGTCAAGCGGGCAAACAAGTTGCAAACACTCATCCAACCAAAGCTTTCATGTCAACCTCAAGAGTGCTAGAACTTCTACACATGGATTTGTTTGGGCCTACAACTTACAAGAGCTTGGGTGGTAATCTCTATTGTCTTGTGATAGTGGATGACTACTCAAGATATACATGGACTTTCTTCCTTCATGACAAATCCGAAGTGGCAAGTTGCTTCAAGAAGTTTGCAAAGAGAGCTCAAAATGAATTTGAAGTCAAGATAAAGAAAATTAGAAGTGATAATGGCAAAGAGTTTGACAACACCAACATTGAAGCTTATTGTGATGAAATTAGAATCAAGCATGAGGTCTCTTCAACCTACACTCCTCAACAAAATGGTGTAGTTGAGAGAAAGAACCGGACTTTGATCACCCTTGCAAGAACAATGCTAGATGAGTACAACACTCCGGAAAAGTTTTGGGCCGAGGCAATCAACACCGCATGTTATGCTTCAAATCGCCTCTTCCTCCAAAAGTTTCTTGGCAAGACCCCCTATGAGTTGCTTAATGGGAAGAAGCCGGACGTCTCATTCTTCCGGGTGTTTGGTTGCAAATGCTACATCTACAAGAAGCGTCAACACCTAGGGAAGTTTCAAAGACGTTGTGATATTGGCTTTCTTGTTGGTTACTCATCAAAGTCCAAAGCATATAGAGTATTTAACCATACCACCGGTTTGGTTGAAGAAACATATGATGTGGAATTTGATGAATCTAACGGCTCCCAAGGAGCAATTGAGAATTGTGATGATGTAGGTGATGAACCCTTGAGGGAGGCCATGAAGAACATGCCCGTGGGAGACATCAAGCCAAAAGATGATGAAGACGATGTGCAAATCATTGATCCACCATCTTCATCACGTGTGCCTCAAGATGATGACAAGAATGAGAGAGTTGAAAATGAAGACACCTATATCTCTCATGAACAAGCCGAGGCACAAGCTCAAGATGTTGATGCTCCCCCTCCACCTCCTCAAGTGGTTGATAGAAGAAATTCACCTCTACTTCAAGCACATCCACAAGAACTCATCATAGGGAGTCCTACTAAGGGAGTGATGACTCGATCTCAAAAGCTTGCTTCCTTTGTTGAACATCACTCTTTTGTCTCTTGTGTTGAACCTAAAAATGTAGAAGAAGCTCTTCAAGATCCGGATTGGGTGAATGCCATGCATGAAGAATTGAACAACTTCACCCGCAATCAAGTATGGACACTTGAAGAGCATCCTAAAGGTGCAAGGGTCATTGGAACCAAGTGGGTGTTCCGAAACAAGCAAGATGACCAAGGCATAGTAGTGAGGAACAAGGCAAGACAAGTTGCAAAGGGGTTCTCTCAAGTTGAAGGCCTTGATTTTGGAGAGACCTTTGCACCCGTTGCAAGACTTGAAGCCATTCGTATCCTCCTTGCATATGCATCACATCATGATATGAAATTATATCAAATGGATGTGAAAAGTGCATTCTTAAATGGCTTTATAAATGAACTTGTCTATGTCATTCAACCTCCTGGGTTTGAAGACCCTAGATATCCTAATCATGTTTATAGGTTGTCCAAGGCGCTATATGGGCTCAAGCAAGCCCCTAGAGCGTGGTATGAGCACCTCCGAGACTTCCTCATTGAGAAGGGCTTCACCATTGGGAAGGTCGATACCACACTATTCACCAAGAAGCTTAATGGGGAGATCTTCATTTGTCAAGTGTATATTGATGATATCATCTTCGGGTCAACAAATGAAGATTATTGCAAGGAATTTGGTGAATTGATGTCGAAGGAGTTCGAGATGTCAATGATTGGTGAGCTCACATTCTTCCTTGGTTTTCAAGTCAAGCAAATGAGAGAAGAGATTTTCATCTCTCAAGAAAAGTATACCAAGGATCTTCTCAAAAGATTCAAGATTGAAGAATGCAAACCAATCAAGACCCCAATGCCATCAAATGGACATCTCGACCTAGATGAGGGAGGTAAACCGATTGATCAAACTCTCTACCGTTCTATGATTGGTAGCTTGTTGTACCTTACCGCATCTAGGCCCGATATCATGTTTAGTGTGTGCATGTGTGCTCGCTTTCAAGCGTGCCCTAAAGAACCTCACCTAAGTGCCGTAAAAAGAATCCTAAGATATCTTAAGCACACCCCAAGCATTGGTCTTTGGTATCCCAAAGGAGCTAGATTCCAACTAGTTGGCTATTCCGATTCGGATTATGCCGGTTGCAAAATTGATAGAAAAAGCACATCCGGAGGGTGCCATTTTCTTGGGAGATCCTTAGTATCTTGGTCATCTAAAAAGCAAAATAGTGTGGCTTTGTCCACCGCCGAGGCTGAAAGTCCCTAGTTTGGTTTTGGCTAATTGATGAAACCTAGGACTAACCTTTGTATCTAAGTGGATGATTTAGATAAAGGTGGTCATTGAATATGAGACATGACATTGACTCATGTGACCAAGATGGTGAAGACCAAGATGAGGCTTGGCTCGATGGACCGGTTGTGAAGGTGAAGGGCTAGTCGAGGCTTCGAAGCGAAGGACCATGCGATGGTGAAGCTTGAGCAAGACTTGGCGCCGATGGACCGATGCAACGGTGAAGAGCAAGTGAAGTCAAGGTCGATGGATCGAGACGGTCATGTGATGATATGAAGTGGATCATATCATTTGGAGAAACAAAATGGGCTCAAGGCAAAGGTATAACCATAGGGCCATTTTGTTTTACACTCAAGACACCATAGAGGGTGTGAGTGGTTTAGGGTCGATAGCCGAACTATTAAGAGGGGAAGTCTTATCGGTTATTCGACGCATGGGTGCCACTAGGTGAATTCATGAAGTGCATTGCATGTAGGGCCTAGTGAGCTAACTGGAAAACCTTTGAAAATGATTGAGAAAAAGCTAACACACAAGCACATGGAGATGTATACTTGATGGTGTTGGCACATTTGCAAAGGTGGCGTTGGTCGCGCTGTGGTTTGCGGGTAGAGAGGGGTTTGGGTTCCTCTCTCCTTCCCGCCGAGCGTGCGAGCGCGGGATTCAGGCGATTTCGGGGAAATAAAATGCCTATTTTCCATTGCGCCGGAAGTCGGAAAAGAAACGGAAGCGAACGGAGGTCACAGAGGTGACCGGACGCTGCACCGGACGCTGCACCGGACGCGGTCAGTTTCGACCAGCGCGTCCGGTCAGTACAGCGTCGGAGTCTGGCGCGCGAGCTAGGGTTTGCCACCGGCGCGTCCGGTGACATGCGGGACCGGCGCGTCCGGTCAGGCGAACAGCGGTTCACAAGGACGATCGGACGCGGTGCGCGTCCGGTCACACACGATCGGACGCGTCCGGTCGTCAAGGGAGCTTACTGGACTCCGACCGGACGCGGTCACTGTCGCGTCCGGTCGTTGCGAGGAGCGCGTCCGGTGATGTCTTCGCGCGCGCGAGTACTGTGCGCACCGGCGCGTCCGGTGGTTTGAGCGTCGCGTCCGGTCATTGCGTTTGACCGTTGGCGCACAGTGACCGTTGGAGGATCTAACGGTCGCGTTTGAATTCGGAGGACACGTGGACGTCGCAGGGCGACCGGACGCGGTTGAGTGCGTCCGGTCAGTTACGACCGGCGCGTCCGGTCGTCCCACGGAAAAACGGACAAGTGGAGTTGCAACGGCTCTATTTGTTTGGGATGCTTATAAATACTTGTTGGCCGGCCCTTGGGGAGGTCTCTTGGCATTTCTAACACTCTTGTGCATCCTTTGAGCTAGAGCTACTCCTCTCACTCATCTCTCTTGCTTGATTGCAAATCGAAAGTGAGATTGAGTGATCCCAAAGTGCATTGCATAGCTTGAGGGCATCTAGTGGCACTTGTGGGTGGTTTAGCCGGTGGATTTCTTGTTACTCTTGGAGAGTACCGCTCCTAGCCGGTTTGGAGATTGTTGGAGGCGTTGGCAAGAGAAGGTGATTGTTCTTGGCCACCTCCGGGTTGATTGTAAGAGGTTCTTGTGCTTTCCTCGGCGGGACGCCAAAAGCAACTCTAGTGGAATCCGCGTGTCATTGAGTTACCTCACTTGAGAGTGGTGTCTTGCGGTGCCTTGCGGGGCGTGCCTTGAGGGGCAAGTGACTTGAGGGTCACACCGAGGAACCATCTAAGTGTTGGTCGACACAACCGGTGACGTAGCTTGTCGGTGCACAAGTGAACACCGGGTGAACAAATATTGTGTCTCTTGTCTCCCGGTGATTTGTCTTCATATTGTGTTGTTGTCAATATTGATTGATTGTATATCATCTTGGTGATTGGCAACATCTTCACTTCACCGTCGGTATAATAATCACAATCCTCTCTCTTGCGTATACATTCACTAGTTTATCTTGTGTAGCTCTAGTAGTAGCTTTGCTAGTAGTGTTAGCTTGTTCTCTAGTGTAACCTTAGTGACTTAGCTCTTGTGTGAACTAGAGATCTTAATCTACTAGACTTGTGGATAGGAGGCTTGCATCACAACCTTTGGCTAAGCAAAACTCGCTTTACACCGTTTGTTATTCTAACAAGTTTGCTTAGTGGTACTTGTAGAATTTTTTAATAGGCTATTCACCCCCCTCTAGCCATCTAGGACCTTACAAGTGGTATCGGAGCCGTGGTCACCGTTTTAATCAAGGCTTAACATCCTTCGGTGTGAAAAATGGCTCAAATTGTGTTCAATCATGTTGGGGGCAAGCCACCGTTCTTTGATGGTGTTAGTTCTTTTGCTCATTGGAAGAGAAAGATGACAATGTACCTTGGTTCTATTCATGAGAGAGTATTGCAAGTCACCGAGAATGATTTTGCTATCATTGATCCCGATCATCTCACTGATGAAGATAGAGCAAATAGAACATGCAATAGAATGGCTCTCAATACACTTTACAATGGCATTGACACAAAAGTATTTGAGGGCATCAAGGATTTAGATTTGGCAAATGAAGTTTGGACAAGGTTGAGTGAAACATATGAGGGCACTAAGGTTGTGAAGAGTGCCAAGCTATATGGGCTCAAGAGTGAGTTTGAGAACTTCAAGAAAAAGGATGATGAAACAATCATTAAAATGTTTCATAGATTGCAAGTGATAGTCAATGATCTCAAGAGCTTAGGGCACAAGACTCAAGATCAAGATTTTTGTCACAAGTTCTTATTGAGCTTACCTAGAAGATTCAAGATGTTGATCATGATGTTGCAAAGAGATGGGCTTGAAGCAATGAAGCCTAATGATTTGCTTGGTGAAGTATTGACCTATGACAAATATGATCAAGATGTTGATGACAAAGAAAAGGTGGAAGATGAGAAGAAGAAGAAGACCGTGGCATTCAAAGCCACCTCCTCCAAGGGCAAAGCTACCATCATTGAAGTAGAAGAAGACAACAATGAAGATGGGGAATTTGAAATTGATGATGAGGCACTTGCTCTTGTAGTCAAGAAGATGGGTCACATGTTCATCAAGAGAAGAGGCTTTAAGAAGAGAAATGACAACTTCAAAAGAAATGAGCAACAAAGAAAGTGCTTCAATTGTGATAGCCCCGAGCACCTTCAAGCGGAATGTCCTTATGATAAGAAGAAGAACAAAAAGGACAAGTTTGAGAAGAAGAAGAGAGAGGCCAAGATGACATTCAAGAAAGGCAAAAATGGTGCCTATGTGATCACTTGGGAAAGTGAAGATAATGAAGAAGAAGAAGAAGAATCATCCAACAAGGCTTTTGCTTCCATTGCTATCAACAAGAAGCCATCACTATTTGATTCATCCTCTTCATGCTTCATGGCTAAAGAAGCTAAGGTATTATATGATGAGAGTGATGATGAAAGTGAAATGGAATATGCTCATGATAGTGATAATGATAATGATAATGAAAATGATGATGATGAACCAACTAAAGAACAACTATATGACTTGATGCAACAAACTAGAGACATAGCTATTGCCAAGGACAAAGAGTGTAAGAAGCTTTCAATGAAAGTAGCAATACTTGAGAAAGTCCTTAGTGAGCTTAAGACCACTCATGAGAGTCTAGTGGAAGACCATGAGGATCTTGATAAGGCTCATTCCAAGCTTGAAAAAGCTCACTCATTGCTACTTGAGCAACAAGCAAAGAAGGAGGTTGTTGTATCATGTGATATAGGTGTTACATGTGATATAATTGATGAATCCTTTAATGAACCTATTATCATGTCAAATACTAACCCTTCTTGTAGCTCTTCATCCACCACCACTAACTCTACCTCCACTACTAGTGACGGTTTCACTTGTGATGCCTCACTAATGGTTGAGAATGAGACTCTCAAGAGAGAGGTGGATGAGCTCACTCACGCCCTAGGCAAAGCCTATGGTGGTGAGGCCCACTTGCTTAAGTGCTTGGGTAGTCAAAGGTTCTCTCTTAACAAAGAGGGATTGGGATACAACCCCAAGAAAGGCAAGTCGGCCTTTGCAACTCCAAAGCCTAGCTTTGTGAAGGGCAATGGTCGGTTTTGCAATAGATGCAAGCAAGTTGGGCACCTAGAGCATAATTGCAATAAAAAGAACCAAAGCAAGAACCTTGTTAATGCTATACCTTTTGATTCTTGCTATGTGCTTACCAAGGGTGTGAAGGGTGTGCAAGCTAAGTTTGTTGGTACACCAATTGTGGGCCCAAAGAAGAAGGCTATTTGGGTACCAAAGAGCTTAGTTACTAACCTACAAGGACCCAAACAAAAGTGGGTACCTAAGCTTCATTAATTTGCTTGTAGGTCAATTACAAAGCCGGAGGAAGGCATTGGATTATTGATAGTGGGTGCACTCAACACATGACCGGTACATCAAGAATGTTTAACTCAATCAATGACAATGATAGTGGTGTTGATTCTATCACATTTGGCAATAACAAGAAAGGCAAGGTTATTGGCTTGGGCAAGATTGCAATATCAAATCACATGAGTATCTCTAATGTGTTGCTAGTTGAAAGCTTGGATTTCAATCTTCTATCCGTGGCACAAATATGTGATCTAGGCTACAAATGCATCTTTGGGGTTGATGATGTGGAAGTTATTAGTGTGGATGGTTCAAATGTGGCATTCAAGGGCTTTAGATATGAGAATCTCTACCTAGTTGACTTCAATGCTAGAGAAACCTCTTTGACAACTTGCTTAGTCTCCAAATCAAGCATGGGTTGGCTTTGGCATAGAAGGCTTGGTCATGTTGGCATGAAACAATTGAAGAAGCTTACAACTCACAATCTTGTCAATGGTTTGAAAGATGTTGAATTTGAGAAGAATAAGCTTTGTAGTGCATGTCAAGCCGGGAAGCAAGTTGGAAGCTCACATCCAAAGAAGAGTACAATGAGCACATGCAAAGCATTTGAGTTGATGCACATGGATCTATTTGGACCAACAACATATACAAGCATAGGCGGCAACAAGTATGGATTTGTCATAGTGGATGACTTCACAAGATTCACATGGGTATTCTTTCTTAGTGACAAAAGTGAAGTGTTTGACACCTTCAAGACATTCCTCACTAGAGTTCACAATGAGTTTGAGATTAGAATCAAGAAAGTGAGAAGTGACAATGGAAGTGAGTTCAAGAATACAAGAATTGAAGAACTTTGTGATCATTATGGTATTGGACATCAATTCTCGGCCAAGTACACTCCACAATCAAATGGCCTAGTTGAGAGGAAGAATAGAACATTGCTTGATATGGCTAGATCAATGCTTCATGAGTACAATGTGAGTCAATCTTTTTGGGATGAAGCAATCAATACCGCTTGCTACTACATCAATAGACTATATTGTCATCCATTGCTAGAGAAGACCCCATATGAGCTACTTCATGGAAGAAAGCCCAATATTTCTTACTTTAGGGTATTTGGTTGCAAATGCTATATCTTGAAGAAAGGCACTAGATTGGGGAAGTTTGACAAGAGATATGATGAGGGGTTCCTACTTGGTTATTCAACTACAAGCAAAGCCTATAGAGTTTGGAACAATTCAAGTGGCATTCTAGAAGAAGTCCATGATGTGCAATTTGATGAAACCAATGGGTCACAAGATGAAGAAGAAAATCTAGATGATATTGGTGGAACTCTATTAGTGGAAGCAATGAATAACATGGACATTGGAGACATTAGAGCAAAGCAAGTAATTGATATTCAAGATGATGATAAAGATCAAGTGCTCAATTCACCATTCAAGCAAGTTAGTGACTCTCAAGTGCAAGATCAAGGAGCTAGTTCTTCTCATCGAGATACATCAAGTGATCAACCAAGCTCAAGCAATCAAGTGCAAGTACTCCAACCACAACATATTGCAAGAGATCACCCCATTGATAGTGTTATTGGTGATATTAGAAGTGGTGTGCAAACAAGATCAAGATTGGCTATGTTTTGTGAGCATGCATCATTTGTGTCAACCATAGAACCAAATAAGATAGAAGAAGCTTTGAGGGATGCCGATTGGATCATGGCTATGCAAGAAGAGCTTAACAATTTCACAAGAAATGATGTTTGGGAGTTGGTAGAAAGGCCAAGTGACTACAATGTGATTGGAACCAAATGGGTGTTTAAAAACAAGCAAGATCAAGATGGCATTGTAGTGAGAAACAAAGCAAGACTAGTTGCTCAAGGTTACACTCAAGTTGAAGGTCTTGACTATGTTGAGACATATGCTCCCGTGGCAAGATTGGAGGCAATAAGGATTCTATTGGCTTATGCTTGTGCACACAACATCAAACTATATCAAATGGATGTCAAAAGTGCATTTCTCAATGGGATTATCAATGAGTTAGTCTTCGTTGAGCAACCGCCCGGATTTGAAGATGACAAGAAACCCAACCATGTGTACAAGTTAAAGAAGGCTTTATATGGCTTAAAGCAAGCACCTAGAGCATGGTATGAGAGGCTAAGGGATTTCCTTCTCTCTAAGGGATTCAAGATGGGCAAGGTTGATACAACTCTATTCACCAAGAAAATTGGAAATGATCTATTCATAGTGCAAATATATGTTGATGACATCATCTTTGGATCAACCAATCAAGCTTATTGTGAAGAATTTGGTGCTATGATGGCCAAAGAGTTTGAAATGTCTATGATTGGTGAACTTAGCTACTTCCTTGGTCTTCAAGTAAAGCAATTGAAGAATGGGACATTTGTGAGTCAAGGGAAATACATAAGGGACATGTTGAAGAAGTTTGGAATGCAAGATGCAAAACCAATTTCAACTCCAATGGGTACAAATGGAAGTTTGGATAGTGATCTTGATGGCAAAATGGTGAATCAAAAGGAATATCGGTCTTTGATTGGAAGTCTACTCTATGTCACCGCATCAAGGCCGGATGTCATGTTTAGTGTTTGCATGTGTGCTAGATATCAAGCCTCACCTAGAGAGAGTCATCTCACGGCCGTAAAGAGAATATTGAGGTACTTAAAGCAAACAAGAGATGTTGGACTATGGTATCCCAAGGGGTCAAAGTTTGAATTGATTGGATATTCGGACTCCGACTATGGGGGTTGCAAGATCGATAGAAAGAGCACAAGTGGCACATGTCAATTACTTGGAAGATCACTTGTGTCATGGTCCTCAAAGAAACAAAATAGTGTGGCAATCTCTACCGCCGAAGCCGAATATGTGAGTGCGGGGAGTTGTTGTACACAATTGCTATGGATGAAATCAACTTTGAAGGATTATGGCCTCAACTTCAAGAATGTGCCATTGCTATGTGATAATGAGAGTGCAATCAAGATGATACAAAACCCGGTTCAACATGGAAGAACAAAGCATATTGACATAAGGCATCATTTCATTAGAGATCATCAACAAAAGGGAGATATTGCCATTGAGAGTGTTGGCACCGATGATCAACTTGCCGATATTTTAACTAAGCCACTTGATGAAAAGAGGTTTTGCAAGCTAAGGAATGAATTGAACATTCTTGATTTCTCAAACATGAGTTGAATGCACCCCACTCACTTATTGACATGCCTCTCCTTCGACATTGCAAGGTAAAGTTGATTGACATGTCATTCATTCTATGCTAAGGACTTGCTAGAGCATGTAGACATAATAAGTGGTATGCATGAGCATTCATGATAAATCAAATGAATTTGATGGATATATGTTACCACTATTGCCTCTATGTTTGTTTTGATCTAGTGGTGGCATATGACATGTTTGTGAACTTGCAAACCTAGTGTTGAATCTAGAAGATTTGCTATAAGTGTTTAATTCAACATAGGCAAGATAACCCTTATTATGAGGTGTGAAGAAGCTTGTCTTTGGTTCAAATCGAATTAAATATCTTTGGCAAGTGTTCTAGGTTGAACCAAAATTGATGAATTTTAACCTACTCCATCGAACATTTTTCTTCTCTCCACAATTTGATCCCATTTTTGGGTAAGTTGTTGACAAAGGGGGAGAGAAAAAGATGATTCAACATGATAAAGGGGTAAATAAAATTTTTTTGATGCACACAAGTAGGGGGAGCAAGCTCATAAACAAAGTTGTTGCATTTGTTTGTGCATTTTCATATGACTTGCTCATTGCACATGTATTTAAATTTAATATACATGCTTGTGTGGTGCAATGCTAGTATAAAACTTGGATGATGAAATGATCTACTAGCATGCATAGGAATAGTTTTACTTGTGGTATCTAGACTTGCCTAAAGTTTTTACAAGTGGTTCAAGAACCTTTACATATAATGTTGATCTCACGGGGTTCTTGAGTTTTTGTTGGATGTCTAGTTACTTCATGATGCTAAGGAGGGTGTGAAAGGCAACTCCGATTGGTATCACGCTTCAAAGGTCCATTTCTTACACCTTAGCATCATTTTGGTAGAATTACTCTCCCAACACTTCTATCCATGCATATGTGCAGAGCTTTCAATCCAAACTCTATGCACATATGTAGGGGGAGCTAATGCTACCAAAACCGAGCTTGTGATAATTGTCCAAACTTTACTTATGAGCAAAATGATTGGACAAGTATGACAAGTTCAAAACTTTTATTATCAAAATCATCTTTGTGAGGGTTGTCATCAATTACCAAAAAGGGGGAGATTGAAAGTCCCTAGTTTGGTTTTGGCTAATTGATGAAACCTAGGACTAACCTTTGTATCTAAGTGGATGATTTAGATAAAGGTGGTCATTGAATATGAGACATGACATTGACTCATGTGACCAAGATGGTGAAGACCAAGATGAGGCTTGGCTCGATGGACCGGTTGTGAAGGTGAAGGGCTAGTCGAGGCTTCGAAGCGAAGGACCATGCGATGGTGAAGCTTGAGCAAGACTTGGCGCCGATGGACCGATGCAACGGTGAAGAGCAAGTGAAGTCAAGATCGATGGATCGAGACGGTCATGTGATGATATGAAGTGGATCATATCATTTGGAGAAACAAAATGGGCTCAAGGCAAAGGTATAACCATAGGGCCATTTTGTTTTACACTCAAGACACCATAGAGGGTGTGAGTGGTTTAGGGTCGATAGCCGAACTATTAAGAGGGGAAGTCTTATCGGTTATTCGACGCATGGGTGCCACTAGGTGAATTCATGAAGTGCATTGCATGTAGGGCCTAGTGAGCTAACTGGAAAACCTTTGAAAATGATTGAGAAAAAGCTAACACACAAGCACATGGAGATGTATACTTGATGGTGTTGGCACATTTGCAAAGGTGGCGTTGGTCGCGCTGTGGTTTGCGGGTAGAGAGGGGTTTGGGTTCCTCTCTCCTTCCCGCCGAGCGTGCGAGCGCGGGATTCAGGCGATTTCGGGGAAATGAAATGCCTATTTTCCATTGCGCCGGAAGTCGGAAAAGAAACGGAAGCGAACGGAGGTCACAGAGGTGACCGGACGCTGCACCGGACGCTGCACCGGATGCGGTCAGTTTCGACCAGCGCGTCCGGTCACTACAGCGTCGGAGTCTGGCGCGCGAGCTAGGGTTTGCCACCGGCGCGTCCGGTGACACGCGGGACCGGCGCGTCCGGTCAGGCGAACAGCGGTTCACAAGGACGATCGGACGCGGTGCGCGTCCGATCACACACGATCGGACGCGTCCGGTCGTCAAGGGAGCTTACTGGACTCCGACCGGACGCGGTCACTGTCGCGTCCGGTCGTTGCGAGGAGCGCGTCCGGTGATGTCTTCGCGCGCGCGAGTACTGTGCGCACCGGCGCGTCCGGTGGTTTGAGCGTCGCGTCCGGTCATTGCGTTTGACCGTTGGCGCGCAGTGACCGTTGGAGGATCTAACGGTCGCATTTGAATTCGGAGGACACGTGGACGTCGCAGGGCGACCGGACGCGGTTGAGTGCGTCCGGTCAGTTACGACCGGCGCGTCCGGTCGTCCCGCGGAAAAACGGACAAGTGGAGTTGCAACGGCTCTATTTGTTTGGGATGCTTATAAATACTTGTTGGCCGGCCCTTGGGGAGGTCTCTTGGCATTTCTAACACTCTTGTGCATCCTTTGAGCTAGAGCTACTCCTCTCACTCATCTCTCTTGCTTGATTGCAAATCGAAAGTGAGATTGAGTGATCCCAAAGTGCATTGCATAGCTTGAGGGCATCTAGTGGCACTTGTGGGTGGTTTAGCCGGTGGATTTCTTGTTACTCTTGGAGAGTACCGCTCCTAGCCGGTTTGGAGATTGTTGGAGGCGTTGGCAAGAGAAGGTGATTGTTCTTGGCCACCTCCGGGTTGATTGTAAGAGGTTCTTGTGCTTTCCTCGGCGGGACGCCAAAAGCAACTCTAGTGGAATCCGCGTGTCATTGAGTTACCTCACTTGAGAGTGGTGTCTTGCGGTGCCTTGCGGGGCGTGCCTTGAGGGGCAAGTGACTTGAGGGTCACACCGAGGAACCATCTAAGTGTTGGTCGACACAACCGGTGACGTAGCTTGTCGGTGCACAAGTGAACACCGGGTGAACAAATATTGTGTCTCTTGTCTCCCGGTGATTTGTCTTCATATTGTGTTGTTGTCAATATTGATTGATTGTATATCATCTTGGTGATTGGCAACATCTTCACTTCACCGTCGGTATAATAATCACAATCCTCTCTCTTGCGTATACATTCACTAGTTTATCTTGTGTAGCTCTAGTAGTAGCTTTGCTAGTAGTGTTAGCTTGTTCTCTAGTGTAACCTTAGTGACTTAGCTCTTGTGTGAACTAGAGATCTTAATCTACTAGACTTGTGGATAGGAGGCTTGCATCACAACCTTTGGCTAAGCAAAACTCGCTTTACACCGTTTGTTATTCTAACAAGTTTGCTTAGTGGTACTTGTAGAATTTTTTAATAGGCTATTCACCCCCCCTCTAGCCATCTAGGACCTTACAGAGGCGGAATACATTGCCGCGGGGGCTTGTTGTGCACAAATCTTATATATGAAACAAACCCTCCTAGACTATGGAATTGTTCTTGAAAAGGTGCCACTTTTATGTGACAATGAAAGTGCTGTTAAAATTGCTAACAATCCGGTACAACACTCTCGCACCAAGCACATTGATATCCGCCATCACTTTCTAAGAGATCACGTTGCTAAAAATGACATATCGCTAGAAGGTGTACGAAGTGAAAATCAATTAGCGGATATCTTCACTAAACCTTTGGATGAGGCTACCTTTTGTAGGCTAAGAAGTGAACTTAATGTGCTTGATTCAAGTAACTTTAAAAGATGAGCGTGTGTTGTCCCTTGCATTGCATTGTATTATATGTCACGTTTATTTTATCGCAATGCATTTAGGGCTTGGCTAACACGGTTATGATAACCCTCCTTTGGAGGAGTGAAGAAGCCTAACCGTGGATCAAACTTGACAAGCAACCTAGCGTTACTTTCTTGTATTGCATTGCATATGCATGGTTGTTTGTTTGTCGTTTCTTTTCGGTTTAGCTTTGAGCGACCTCTGTGTTCGTCCATGGATAGAGAGAGCTTTTTGACGCTCCTAAAGGTCCAAAAACTCTATTGCATGGCGATACGTTGCTCCTCGGGTGTTTATTGCCTATTTTCCTAAAAATAATACTAGCCTAAGGCAAAATATTTTAAAAAATTTGAGGGTTTGAGTGAGGTCACTCATATCAGGTTCCAATTGGTGTTTATTTGTGTCTCTTTGAATTGGAACTTGATTGGGAGAAGTCGCGTCGGAGTTTGGAATGAAGAACGGCGAAGAACAGCGACCGGACGCTGGATCGGACGCTGCACCGGACGCAGTGATGCTTCACCACCGCGTCCGGTCCCGGCGTCCACCAGCGCGTCCGGTCATCCAGAAGACCAACTCCAGACCTAGTGACCGGACGCTGCACCGGACGCGCCTGTTTGACCACCGCGTCCGGTTCCGGCTACCACCACCGCGTCCGGTCATCCGCGATGAATTCCCGAGCTCCCAGCGACCGGACTCTGACCGCGTCCGGTCAGTCCGCACCGGACGCGTCCGGTCACTCCAGGAGCTTACTGGAGTGTGACCGGACGCTGCACCACCGCGTCCGGTCATAACGACCACCGCGTCCGGTCATCGCGTGTCGAGCGGATCTGAGCCCCTCATAAAACCGTTCGTTCTCGTCCGTTTTCTTCTTCATCCGAACGCAATCCGCCGCCGCCGCTCGTCTACTCGCCGATTCGCCGCGCCCTCGACGTCCTCACCGCCGGCAAGCCCTCACCGCAGCCGCGCCGCGCCATCATCGCCCGCTCGCCCTCTGCTCACGCGCATCTGTGCCCTCGCGCGACCCCACGCCCGAGCCGCGCCCCCGTGTTGCATGCCACCGCCGCCGCGCCCGCCGCTCCACCTCGCCACCGGCGAGCCGTCCACCGCCGTGGGCCGCACCAGCCGCAGCTGCAGCCCCTCCATCGGTGCCTAGCCACCCATGCTCTCGATTTCCAAATCGCCGTCGAGCTATCTAGGGTTTGCCCTAACCCTAGCCTAGGGTTTGCTCGAAACCCTCGTTTTCAGGTGACGACTCGTTTGTTTTTCGTTCAAGTCTCGTCAATTCCATTGTTAGGGCTAACCTTGACCATTATCATCCATTGATTATCTCGCTCGATCCTTTCAGTGCTCGATCGTTGAATTCGGGGATTCTCGCGACCTAGGTCATCGCTTCTACTCACCGTCGTCTCGTCGTCCGAGGTAGCTTCGCATCACGTTTCACTTCGTATCTTACATGCTTGCTATCTCTAGGGTTTCGTATCTTTAGATATATATACGTGCTTATAGTATATCTTTCTATTCCATACGTGCAGCGAGTCAGTCGGTGTGTCAGGGTCAGATTTGTTTGCTAAATCCGAGGCCAAGCCTGCGGATACGGATTGAGGCCAAGCCTCTCGAGTGTTAGTTCATCATCTCACAGAGGTTCTCAGTCGGTTGATCAGCATGGTGCGTTGCAAGAACGCCGGTGGTGCTCCTGGTGACGGGGACAACAGTCCTCCCCGTCGTGATGAGATTGCGCGTGGTAAGCGCATCAAGATGATGGCCAGGAAGAAGAAGAGGACGCCTTCAGAGGCAGAGGTTGCTCAGGCCGTGGCAGATGCTGCAGAGCAGGCAGAGAGAGGTGGCAGACGCAGTGGCATTCACATAGGCGAGCGTCGCTTTCACCTTGAAGGTCGACAGCTCGGCACTGAGGCCACTGAGGGTACCGAGGATACTGGACCTTCCGAGCAGATGTCAGTAGATCCACCCACAGAGCCGACAGAGGCTACAGAGGCTACACAGGCTACCGAGGCTCCACAGGCTATAGAAGATACAGAGGAGCAGCCAGCCCAGTCTCCACCACGTCGCCGCTCCACACGTGCTCATACTCAGGTGACACCTAGGCCAGAGGGCCAGCGTCGTGGAGCACGTCCTCCTCCCAGAGCTAGAGGGTCACCCCCGGTCGAGCACTTTGACCTGAGGGGTGCTTCAGCACGTCAGGTGCAGGGGTTGAGGTTCATGGAGGTCAGCCGTTGGTTTCCACCTGTCAGAGATCACAGAGCTTCAGAGGGTTTCTATACCCCACTTCAGGAGGATTTCTACAGGGCCTTAATTGACAGTGGTATTGCTTTCAGACCTCAGAGGGTATGTCGACTTGAGGCATTGGTTGATGTTGTGGGAGAGCAGCTCCGTCCGCACCTGTCCTATATGCCTGGCTTGTCAGATCTTCTTGGACGGACAGGTGCATACTGCGGCACATGGGTCAGGGAGTTCTATGCTTCTCTTTGGATTGATCCTGCCCATGAGTTCATTCACTTTGCTTTCAGAGGCCGCGATCACAGACTGTACAGCTCCAGAGCTCGAGAGATCCTCAGACTTCCAGCTTCCGACACGAGGATCCATCAGTTGTGTTATGGACAGACTCCTCCTCCCAGACGCCCTCACGGCGGTGCAGTGCCACCTACAGACCTGGTTCGACCCTGCTTTCGCGAGCCTTTTGGCGAAGGGTCACGTCGTACGCCTGCTAGTCTGACGCCACTTGCTAGGGTCTTGGATGCTATTCTTAGACGCACTCTACTCCCCAGACTTGGCTACAGAGAGGGACTGACACGTATGCAGCTTTGGGTTGTTCACCACCTCCTCTCACAGAGACAGTTTGACATCTGGGATCTTATCCTTAGTGAGATGGAGGACACCATTGCTGAGGGCTTCAAGGGTAATCGTCAGCTGCCCTATGCACACTGGATTTGCTTTATCATCAGATCTTCTATCCAGATGCCACCAGAGATCAGGGCGGAGATAGCAAACACTACTACTGCTTTCCCTGATTATGATATTCGTCAGCTTTGGGCCTCTGTTACTAGAGATCAGGCCCCAGCGCCAGGACAGCGTGAGCGCCCAGATGTTCCTGAGACAGCAGCTGAGCAGGACGCCAGAGTTGACGAGCTTGCTGAGGTAGAGCTCGCGGACCTTGAGGCTCAGACTGCTGACATACCTGAGGATGTGACTTCAGACAGCACAGATGAGGACTACCAGCCCATCCCCAGGTACCGGTCTCCTTGGTCTCACGACCACGAGGCCGGTGGCTCTGGCTCAGCCTCCCGCTCGGACCCAGCCATGGTGGCTATTCTTGAGAGGTTGACCCAGGCTCAGGAGCAGCAGCAGCAGCAGATTCAGCGACAGGCACAGGATACAGCTGCAGCACTTGCACAGATTCAGGCTCGTCAGGACGAGTTTCAGAGACAGCAGCTTGAGATCCAGAGGCAACAGGTTGAGATGCAGCGACAGAGCCAGCAGCAGTACATGGATCTCCTGCGCCACCTTATCACAGTCGGGGTTCCTCCGCCTGCTTCTGTCATGACTCAGGCTTTGCATTCCAGTGGTCCGTCGAGTCAGGTACAGCCGAGCTTCCAGTTTACATCTCCACAGCAACAGGTTCCCCAGTCCTTTCAGTCCCCGAGCTTCACTCCTATTCATACGGGGTTTACACCGTCAGACCAGCCTCGCCCGCATCTCCTGACAAGCACACCTATTGGTGATTTCAGTGCTTCCTACAGTGAGTTGACTGGTCACCCGACACCCTCGCACACCACTACGTTTCACACTTCGTCAGGGTTGTCAGCTCCCGAGGCAGCCGTTCCTCCAGTGATAGGGACCGGGACTACAGAGACCATCCCTTCTTCAGTTGCCTCGACAGATCCCCCAGCTATTGGCTCACTACAGGCTCAGGTCACTCAAACAGATCCACTTGTTGCTACACAGTCAGTACCTGCTCCTGCTCAGACCCAGACCGCTTCGCAGCCACGTGCTTCTTCAGAGGGTCAGCCAGATAGCTCAGACTCCGAGGGCGATTCACTTCACTTCGTGATTACCCCGCGCACCTCGGCACCCGACACGACTCCGTCTGTCCCCCCGTCAGATCATTAGATTAGTTTTTTGGCGCTTGATGCCAAAGGGGGAGAGAGAGTAGTTTCAGGGGAAGTTTTGTTAGAGGGTTTTCGTTCTTTGTGTGCTACATTCATGCATATCATGTTTACTTTTCAGCATTGCATTCGTGTGACATTGTCGTCGAGTCGTAAACTTTGAGTCTTAATGTGTTATCTCGTCACAGTTTTAATATATGTCACCGTTTTAGTTATAGCTCTAAGGTTGTGCTTCCGTGCCTTACTCCGATTTCTTATGAGCTATAATCTTTATGTGTACTAACGTTTTTTGTCTTATCTTATGAAGTACACTCTTTTGGCTTGGGGCACATAAGCAATTCCTAACCCTTTGTGCTTATTGCTTTTTGCTTATGTGAACCAAGCATGCTCGAAAACCTCAACTCTAATCTTTTGAACCTTAGTGTTGTCATCAATCACCAAAAAGGGGGAGATTGAAAGCATCTAGGCCCCAAGGTTTGGTTTCGGCAATTGATGACAACGCTTTATTACCATGACTAACGTGTGTTTTGCAGAAACGTTGGTAAGTTAGGTCATGGAGGCTATAACTGCTTTGGGCACCATGGTATTCGTGTCCCTTGATGGAAATCGTTTCGGTTTTCAAAAGAGTGACGTCAAGATTAAGGACGGTTAGTTCCGGATGTCGAGGTGTTGAGACACATTCGGAATAGTCGTTAGGATCTTCGTTTTTCTCTTTTGGCCGTACTATAAAGGGGGGCATGAACGGGTAGCTTGACCTAGGCGAGTCCTATGTTTAGGTGTGGTGCACACTTGTTAAACTTGGCGCTAGGCAACCCTAGAATAGCTCAAAGTTCAGTTGGAAGCAACTTGGTTGAAGTTGCGACGCGTTTCGGAAAGTTTCGGGCTGTTTCCCACTGACCGGACGCAGTCTTCGGCAGCACCGGACGCGTCCGGTCAGTACGTTACCGCGGCTAGGGTTTCGGCCCTGACCACCGGACGTGGTCCTCGCGAGGACCGGACGCGGTGGTCAGTGGCTGACATGTGTCTCTCGAGGGAAACACCCGTCGAACGCGACCTGGCTGTGATCGGCGCGTCCGGTCACAGTCCAGTAAGGTCTAGAGAGGACCGGACGCGTCCGGTCATCACCGACCGGACGCGGCCTCGCGTCCGGTGCGAGTACAGTAAGCTCCTTTGCACGATCGGACGCGTCCGGTCACCCCTGACCGGCGCGTCCGGTCGTTCAATTGAATTTCGGGTTTTGACCGTTACGGGCGACCGACGCGTCCGGTCAGTTCGACCGGCGCGTCCGGTCAGCCCGTGTCAGAACATAACGGTTCGTTTTCTTTGAGGGGTGTATAAATACATCCCCTCCACCTCTTTTAGAGCTCTCTTGCTCATTCAAACATCTGAGAAAACCCTTTAGAGTGCAAGGGAGTGCAAGAGCTCTAGTGAGGATAGAGATTTGAGAATCAAAGTTTGAGGTTTCCTCACTAGTGATTAGAGAGTAGCAAGTGTGCATCCATCTCCTCATTTGGGCTCGTTGTGGTCAAGTGAGAGTTCTAGGTTGTTACTCTTGGTGATCGCCATCACCTAGACGGCTTGGTGGTGATTGGGAGTTTGGTGATCATCCGGCGGAGCTTGTGGATGACCCAACTCATGTTGTGAGCAGTTGTGGGTGATTCACCGCGACGGAGTGTCGAAGAATCAACCCGTAGAGAGCACTTGATCCTTGCGCGGATCAAGGGGGAGCGACACCCTTGCGCGGGTGCTCCAACGAGGACTAGTGGGGAGTGGCGACTCTCTGATACCTCGGAAAAACATCGCCGTGTTCCTTGCCCTTTACATTCAAGCATTTACTTTCTCGTATTTACTTTCATTGCTTGATTTACTTTCCTAGAATTGCGATGCTAGACTAGGATTGGAAACTAGGGTGCAAAACTTTTGTCGGTAGACTCACTAGGAACACAAGTAGGCACTAGGGGTGAATTCCGGCTTGTAGGATTTAATTCTTGCAATTAATTTTTAGAAAAGCCCAATTCACCCCCCTCTTGGGCATCTTGATCCTTTCACTAGGTATTTACAAAACTGCCACTATCTTGTTTAGGCCGTATCTTCTACGTTTTAACTCTGATTTGACCCGTTCAAATTGCGTTAGGTTCGTATTTGCGAGCTCTACATGTTGGTAGTACTGTACAGTAGGTTTGGAAAATTTAATTTTCGAGTTTATATTAAAGTAATTATTTATCTATAGGAAATCTTAGAAAATTCATAACTTTCACGGTTTAAATCCGAATTTCGTGATCTTTACGTCTGTGTGATCATAGTAACGTGTAGAAGAGTTTTACAAACTTTTTTATACTTTTAGTGCTACTGTTGGTTAGATTTTCTACCTTTAAGATTCGATGTTAGATTTAATCTATTGTTTTACTAAAGAAAATCTCATTTAATTCATAACTTATTTGTTTTAATTTCGAATTAGTCCGTTCAAATTGCAATGGATTTATAACAACATAAACTACGTATTAGTATTAATGTTTTCTTTATCAAAATCTCTGGAATTTCATAGTTTAGATCTAACTTGATTAATAACTGTGCAACTAGATTTATAAATAAAATATTATTGATTTCTCTTTTAGTTTTCTAAATTTAAATGTAATTTAGCCTAAGTCAATTTTGCATATCTATAAAAAGTATTTTAAAACAAATGAACTATATGATTTTATATAGTTAAAACAAATGAGACCTATAATTTTCCGTTTTATACAACAAAATCTTTCGGTAGATGTATCTTTTCAACCATAGTTTCGATTAGCGTGCTTTTCACGCCTGTATGTTCGTAGCAATGCGTAGAACATGTTTAAAACCTTTTCACATGTTGTTTCATATGTTTGGTGCACTGTTCTAATTTATTTCTATTGTTTGCTTCGTGTATGATTGAATGGATGCTTGTGTGGTGCTTTTATGATCTTGTTTAGTCGGTGAGCTATACGTGGTGATCAAGAAGCAGTTCATTGAGGTTTGGACTTGAAGAAGGATCTAAGTTCAAGGCAAGTATAGCATGGGATCATCCTTGTTTCCTATTCACCTTTAATACACTTAATTCATGTGCATGTGTCTACCTTGTTACCACTAAGGATATCCTAGCTTTTGTATCTTGTACCTTGACACCGTGGGACATTGCATTGGGTAATATTTATGCTAGTGCTCAAGATAAATAACCATGATCTGTAACTTGACTAATGGTATATGCAATTAACATTGTAAAGATGCTTTAAAGCAACATGTCTCAAGAGGGCTAGAGCATATTGGGTTGTTTTTATGGTGCTCTAGTTTCTCTCCATAAGGACTCATCTGTAAGCGAACATCCGAGACTTACAGTACAACTGTGAGGGCTATATGGCTCTGACTTTAGTCAAGTATGAGGACCTTTTCTAGCTTGTTAGTGGTAACCTTTATGGCGTAAGAATGGCTTGACAAATCAGGTATAGTGCGGCCTCTGTCCTCATGTGTATAGGCTGCGCGTCATTGTGCCATTTGGAAGGGGGGCTCTACATCTATTTGCCGAGTGAATCTAATGGCCCTAACTTGTTAGACGAACCTTTGAAAGACTTCATAGTGAACCCTGCCGACATTCCTTGGTAGTGGGTCAAGAGGCTGATCACCTCGGGCGAAAGGGTAAATCACGACTCACAGTGAAAGTGTACAACCTCTGCAGAGTGTAAAACTGTTATAACAACCGTGCTCACAGTCACGAGTGGCCTTGGACCCTTACAGAATAAATGATGACACTAATGATAATGATAATACTGATGATATTGATGCTCACTAAGGATTATTGTTTCTTGCTATACATTATTCTCGTTTACATGATCATGAGGTTATTTGGGCTTACGTAACTTGTTGCTACTCAAATGCTATTGCAGTAAACCCGTGTCAAACCTTTTGAGCTTCATGAACCCCGTGTTATATTTTTTGAGTTCGACATGGACCCACTCTTGCTATTTCCCACACCTCAGGAATAGTCTCTGGAGTTAATAGGCTTGTGATCAACCAGTCAGTTTGTTCCTGGAGTGTAGTCTACACCCGGTGTTCGGAGTTGTCTTTCCGCTGTGTTGCTCTCTAAGGTATATTTTATACTATTGAGTTATGTATATTAAGCATTTGTCTCTTGATATTACACTTATCTGCGGCTATATGTGAGATTTGACTTCTTTATTTCACATATAGTGTATATCTGGTTTTGTCCTTAAAACCGGGTGTGACAGAGTGGTATCGGAGCAATGCTAACTATAGGACGCAAGCCTCATTAGAAATCGGTCGTCTTAAGGTTTTAAAATTGCTATAACTTCCTTGGTCTATAAACCTTGATATTTCTTCTCCACTACATCCCCATCCTTGATATTCATCTTCTCCATGATGCTTGTTTTAAGCCTTTGATCTCATCTACACTCCTTGATTTGATATGCTTTTTAGAACCATTCCTCACCCCCTTCTTACGAAATCGAAAGAGGAGCTTTAGGATCTTTACCCTTGGTATGAAGAGAACGATAGCATCGTAAGTTGAGTCAATGATTCTTTTGTGCACCTTTATTGCTTGTTGAATTATCATTATGCTTTTGCTTGATTTGGAGCTTTGTAATGATTGCAATGATCTTGTGGAGTATTCCTACACTTTCATTTAGATATAGGATTAAGGCATAAGGATTAATGAATAGATAGTAGGGGTGGTTTTTCTCATCTCTGCAGTTTACTGTTTTTCTGGGCGGTCTGTGTTCATCATGAGATATCTCCAAGTCTAGAAGTCCAAAGATCATGAGAATTTTGTAAGAACAACTATGCTTCTTTGTATTTCATTTGCCGCCGGAATCACCCTGATAGCTATTATGGTTTGGGAGTTATGAAAATCACAAGACGATGCAACTGCGCTGCCTGAACCCTGGAACAGTTTCTGTTGGGCACTGTGTTCGACTACCTTAACTACAGAATATGGGAAAGTGTTATATACAAAAGTTGCAGAGGATTTCATAAGCTTTTCAACCATGTAAGGCATGTCATCATATGAATTTTGGAACTCGAGATATAACTGTTGCAAGATGCCGCATCTGTGCTGCCGGACTTTCTGGACAGATTTCATGTCTCACTCTGAAACCATATTTTAAAATCGGAATCTGGGGAGGTGATCAGTAACAAAGTTGTAGAGGATTTGATAAGCTTTCCAACGGTATAAGATACAATTTAATTGGATTAAAATAACATGAGTTATGACAGTTTTTCTGCACTGCTGTTTATCTACTCGCGAGGAATTTCAGATCACTTGTTCCTGCTTATATACATGAGTATCCCTGGGATATCAGAAGGTCTTTATGATAGTACAAACTCAATCAAAAGAAAAAGGCAAGCTACTTTTGGTTCTCCCTACGGTATCTTTTCTTAAGGGGGGGTAGCCGAGTTAAAGAAGTTGCAAGTTGAAGGATTCCAACATTCCAGTGCTTCACTTGGAAGAATCGGTTATGCTCACGATGGAGAAGTCACTATCGAGTATGGACATCTTTTCTCAGGGTTGATGACTGGTTGGATCATTTACATGGAGCTCGGGTAATCGTCAAGATGGGTCTTGGTCTTCGCTCTGATCTATCATCAATTGGGAGTCCAATCTTACTCAAGATAAGTTGGCATCAATATTGGACATCTACAATTGATTCCACGAAGGTTCAGAGGATGTCGACATTATGACTAGTTTAGCAAGTGAGCTATGAGGGAAGGAAGTCCTCTATTTGGATAGTTATCTCTAGTGGTGAAGAAGAGCTCAAGAAAGTTGGTGATGGGGAATTCACCTAGGGATGTAAGAGTGACTCAGAGTTTCTTTTAAAAATGATGACATTTAGTTAGAAGTTGAAGGAAGGTTTATCCAAGACTCTCAAGATATTGCTACTAGAGAAGATATTAAGTATCTTTAGACTCGTGAACCTCAGAAAATTATAAAGGCATTGAAGAAGTAAAACTTATGAGTTAGATCTGCCAGATCAAGACAAGAGTGTCCCATCTATCATGATGCACCATGTCAAGGTGAGGGATGTGTCCTTATGCAAGAAGGAAAATGTGATGGCTTGAGCATTAGGGATGCATGGGAAACATGAGTTGAACTACCTGACACAAGGAAGTGGAGATATCAGACTATGCTCTGAAGGTTTTGGAGATATTATCCTATTGGACACAAGTGTGGTATTTGCACGGTTTATAAGAGTGACACCTACATGGATTGCAAGAATATAAAGGACATCATTACTAGGTTGGGGTTGAGCTAGTGACATTGTCGATGGAACGGAATTGATTATATATGACTTCGAAAAGTGCTATCACTGGGAGGAGCAAAAGTCGTTGCCAATGTCTTTAGCAAAGGCGAGTTATGCTAAGAAGATTCGAATGATGCCATGGACTAAGAATTGTGTTTAGGAGTTGAGCAACCCAACCTAAGCATATAGTCATTAATGTTATGAAGTCAGTGGTAGTGCCTACATTGGAATAAGAGATTCACAAAGGTCTTTGGAAGAGAATAAAAAGGAGATAGTTATGACTATCATGGATGAAAAGGTACCAGGTTTTTAAATGGACAAACAAGGAACATTATGATTTGGAAAGATAAGTGGCTTAACGGTTGGTGCTACCTTAGACTTTGTTGGCGTACCTAATGTGTTCCAAATGCTACAGTTGGAGGAGCGATTGTGTTTACTTAAGGAGCAGACATCTTTGGACAATTCAAGGGTAAAGAAGAATCCTACCTATACAAAGTTCCCCTGGAAGTGTTTGAAATAGATACCCGGAGTAAGGTTACGAAGGTATAAAAAAGGAGCTACTCAAGCAAGAGAAAGATCTAAAGGCAAAGTATCCATCGCTCTTTGATCACCGTCTTCCAAATCTCGAGGACGAGATTCATCTTAAGGGGGGTAGAATTGTAACACCCTAAAATTTGCTTCTTTCAAAATAGATACAAAGTGATTTAATTTTTGCATTCTAGTGCTCATGACAACATAGGAAAATAATATTTTTCATTAAAATAAAATTTATCATAGGGTTTAGCAACATTGTTGTGCATACATGCTGATGCATTTGTGTTTTTGTATTGCTTGGTTTTGACCAAAGATCAAAATAAATTCAAGTTGTTCTTTCAAATGCGTTTAGGTCGATTTTCCTTCTCCTATATATATATATATATTATTTTTATACAATCAAATTCCTTGTTTCTCATTCGTCAATCAACCTCTACAAACTTCTCGAGAATTTTTCTGACTTTTCTGTAGCTTGTTTCCACTTGTCTGTGAGCATAATTTAATTTTTAGATGCTCCAAAATTATCTTTTAGAGAGCTCCAAATACTTTATTTGGGTTCCTCATGTTCCATAACGTCTCTGGAAATTTTCCCTGAATTTTCAGAGCTTTCAGAGTATTTTTCGCGGCTTAAATAATAGTTCTGAACTTTTCTAGAATTATTTTATCCATGAAAATAATTAATTCCGAAAATAATAAATCTCTTATTTTTTTCCAACGCTCAAAGTCTAATGCAATAATCCTAATAAATCTCAAAGGCCCATACATTTATTTATTAATGGGCTTAAATGATTACTTAGGCCTATTAGCGGAGTGGATGGTGCAACGTCAATTAGCACCATATCGCTAGTTGACATAGAGGTGGAGAATTTTCCTTCCTATATATGTGTACCTATCCCATGGGCAAAGCACACCAAAACTACCGTAGAGTAACCCCTAGTTTGGGAAATCTCCCGTGTAGTAAATTATATTTTTCCTCCTTCTCTTGTCGCTGTCCGACAAAGCCACCAGGCGTTCTACTCCAAGAAGAAGAAGAGGTATTTACTTGAATTCCACCGTCTAGATCACATTAAAAACCAGATTTTGATTTATTTTCGAAACTAGGTATTTACAAAACTGCCACTATCTTGTTTAGGCCGTATCTTCTACGTTTCAACTCTGATTTGACCCGTTCAAATTGCGTTAGGTTCGTATTTGCGAGCTCTACATGTTGGTAGTACTGTACAGTAGGTTTGGAAAATTTAATTTTCGAGTTTATATTAAAGTAATTATTTATCTATAGGAAATCTTAGAAAATTCATAACTTTCACGGTTTAAATCCGAATTTCGTGATCTTTACATCTGTGTGATCATAGTAACGTGTAGAAGAGTTTTACAAACTTTTTTATACTGTTAGTGCTACTGTTGGTTATATTTTCTACCTTTAAGATTCGATGTTAGATTTAATCTATTGTTTTACTAAAGAAAATCTCGTTTAATTCATAACTTATTTGTTTTAATTTCGAATTAGTCCGTTCAAATTGCAATGGATTTATAACAACATAAACTACGTATTAGTATTAATGTTTTCTTTATCAAAATCTCTGGAATTTCATAGTTTAGATCTAATTTGATTAATAACTGTGCAACTAGATTTATAAATAAAATATTATTGATTTCTCTTTTAGTTTTCTAAATTTAAATGTAATTTAGCCTAAGTCAATTTTGCATATCTATAAAAAGTATTTTAAAACAAATGAACTATATGATTTTATATAGTTAAAACAAATGAGACCTATAATTTTCCGTTTTGTACAACAAAATCTTTCGGTAGATGTATCTTTTCAACCATAGTTTCGATTAGCGTGCTTTTCGCGCCTGTGTGTTCGTAGCAATGCGTAGAACATGTTTAAAACCTTTTCACATGTTGTTTCATATGTTTGGTGTACTGTTCTAATTTATTTCTATTGTTTGCTTCGTGTATGATTGAATGGATGCTTCTGTGGTGCTTTTATGATCTTGTTTAGTCGGTGAGCTATACGTGGTGATCAAGAAGCAGTTCATTGAGGTTTGGACTTGAAGAAGGATCTAAGTTTAAGGCAAATATAGCATGGGATCATCCTTGTTTCCTATTCACCTTTAATACACTTAATTCATGTTCATGTGTCTACCTTATTACCACTAAGGATATCCTAGCTTTTGTATCTTATACCTTGACACCGAGGGACATTGCATTGGGTAGTATTTATGCTAGTGCTCAAGATAAATAACCATGATCTGTAACTTGACTAATGGTATATGCAATAAACATTTAAAAGATGCTTTAAAGCAACATGTCTCAAGAGGGCTAGAGCATATTGGGTTGTTTTTATGGTGCTCTAGTTTCTCTCCACAAGGACTCATCTGTAAGCGAACATCCGGGACTTACAGTATAACTGTGAGGGCTATATGGTTCTAGCTTTAGTCAAGTATGAGAACTTTTTCTAGCTTGTTAGTGGTAACCTTTATGGCGTAAGAATGGCTTGACGAATCGGGTATAGTGTGGCCTCTGTCCTCATGTGTATAGGCTGCGCGTCATTGTGCCATTTGGAAGGGGGGCTCTACATCTGTTTGCCGAGTGAATCTAATAGCCCTAACTTGTTAGACGAACCTTTGAAAGACTTCATAGTGAACCCTGCCGACATTCCTTGGTAGTGGGTGAAGAGGCTGATCACCTCGGGCGAAAGGGTAAATCACGACTCACAGTGAAAGTGTACAACCTCTGCAGAGTGTAAAACTGTTATAACAGCCGTGCTCACAGTCACGAGTGGCCTTGGACCCTTACAGAATAAATGATGACACTAATGATAATGATAATACTGATGATATTGATGCTCACTAAGGATTATTGTTTCTTGCTATACATTATTCTCGTTTACATGATCATGAGGTTATTTGGGCTTACGTAACTTGTTGCTATCAAATGCTAAAAAGATGACTCACTAAAAGCTATTGCAGTAAACCCGTGTCAAACCTTTTGAGATTCATGAACCCCGTGTTATATTTGTTGAGTTTGACATGGACTCACTCTTGCTATTTCCCACACCTCAGGAATAGTCTCTGGAGTTAATAGGCTTGTGATCAACCAGTCAGTTTGTTCCTAGAGTGAAGTCTACACCCGGTGTTCGGAGTTGTCTTTCCGCTGTGTTGCTCTCTAAGGTATATTTTATACTATTGAGTTATGTATATTAAGCATTTGTCTCTTGATATTACACTTATCTGCGGCTATATGTGAGATTTGACTTCTTTATTTCATATATAGTGTATATCTGGTTTTGTCCTTAAAACCGGGTGTAACAATGCCCATCACTAGTTTCCTAAACAACTTCAGCCTTGTTTCTTTACCAGGCTTTAGGAAATTCGATATAAAAACCAAGTTAGTACACTTCCGTCTCAAAAAACATGATGCCCTAGAACTTTTAGGCCAGGTTAATGCTCAACAGAAATTACCTATATAGCATCGTCGAACTGACTAGTAACTCAAATTAAGCCTACCTACACTAAAAAAAGCTTGTATCAAAATATCATAATACCATTGGTCAAAAGATCACAATACCGTAGGTTCAAATTATCAAATGACCGCAATCCTTGCCAATCTATTTTCATGTTATTGCCACTCCTCCATATTCCCATACACCCTTGGGCATTATCCTACCATGCCCTGTCATGTGTTTTTTATCTGAACTTCAGATAATTTAATTCTGCATTATATTTTGATTAAACCATGGAAATCCTCAGTAATGTGGATACTTTGTTCATCGATGTACTGCGTTTTTTTTGAAAAAAATCTGAACTTAATAATTTTACCAAGAAGTACAATTAGTTGCAGAAACAAAATGCTTTTAAGATTATGTTAATTTGCAGAAACAAAAAATGCCTCTCATCATCTTTGAAGGGAAATGATGCCTCTAAAGTGTGACCCAAGAGGTAAAGAGGGGGTAAATTGGGCCAGAAAAAATCTTCTCACCCAAGGTTGGTAAGTTGCCAAATGCAACTCCATGTCTAGATTGGCACTATCACCAACCAAATAAAGCATGCAAGTGAGGTAAGCCATTAGGATCACCACTACCACCAGGCTTTTCGGTCACCTTAGCACCATCTACTATGGAGTTTCTTGATAAATGGAAGGGTTTTTCTTGTGTCCCACACACCGACACTCCACACCATGCTTGGAGGGCCAACGTCGGTAGAGATGCACTAAGCCTCCAAGTGTTCCCACACACCAAGGTTACAAGGGCACATAGTCTGACTCACTTCCTCTCTCAAATTGAGTCCTAATAACACTAATGACGGCACTAAGGACAATCCTAGTGTTGGATAAGGTCACTAAGTTTCCATATATTGGATGGAGTGTTCCAACACCTACACTAGCTATCTCTCCCTTTGCCTTAACTTCCTCTTGTCAAGGCTCTCACTCTTTGTCATCTTGTTTGAGCTATCTCTCCCTGGAAATGTGAGTTTTCCACTATGTATGCCCCTTTGTCATCTAATCTCCAAAGGGCTCATAAAGAGCGGTATTAGTAACAAAGGTGTAATTCTGGTGAATTTATTACCAATTTCCATTGTAGGAGCACCATCCACAGGGACTATTTTGTTATTGCACATTGCTTTTCACAACAATTAGGGAGAAAGTCCTGTAATTATAAGATAATAGGCAATGCAAGTTTAAACATGCTATTCACTCTTACACAAGATAATGTCTATATGATTCATGAAGGATAACAAATGAAAGCACCAAATTAAAATTCTTATTACCTTAGCATGGGGTAGGTCAATTTAAGTAAGTACATAATCCATGTTTACCCACTTGGTTTACACTTGACTAATATGACACGCCCCTACGCACCCCTTGTGAATTATAAGTAATGTCATGCATGACCTTCACACCTTGCTTTATTTTGGTGTTGCTATCTGATAGCTATAGAATGCAAAATTTTGGGTTTGACTTTGCGTGGTGACACACAGGAAGTTAAAAAATGTCCTAAAGGGTGTATCAGAAGTTTCGGTACACTACTAACTAAACATGTGAAGACAGAAATTGAGCAAACAAGTCGTCTGATTGGACCATATTTTCGTGTTCCATACATTCAGTAATTTATTTTCAGCTAAGCTTTATATGTATCTTACATACAGACCAGATCGAGTTAAACCTCTTGAAACTTTACATGCATGTATGTGTCTGGTTTTTCCTCAAGGACAATTCAACCTAAAAGGTAATTTTGTCTTTGATTGCCTTGCCGAGAGTAGGTGTGCATTTGTTGCATTCGCTGATTGCGTGCAAGGAAACCACAGCCACACCCAGGAAAAACTGGTGATAAGTCAGTGTTGCGTCAGCCTTGGAAAGTGACAACCCTGAGAGTCTGAGACCCGTCGGTGCAAGAGATATATACTAGGTTGTGCTTATTAACGAACATTTGTTTTTTTTGCCCTTCCTCTCGACGCCGCGTCGGCTATAGTTTATTCACAAGACGAATTTCCTTTGGTGTCTTTGGCAAATGTTTTTTAGAGCGACTAGACTCCTTATGTTGTATATATATTCTCTTGTCCACGCCTAAAAGACTCTAAAGTCACCATCCACCCGGTGATACTAAATCTTAATCCCTACTCATGGTCCGTGTTCGATACAAATCTTACTTCACTCAGAGCTCACACGTCCGTGTCCTATCCGGTTCCGATACAAAGACAGGCCGGATCTACGTGTCTGCGTCCGATACGAAGTCCTCGAAGCTCACGTGTACGCGCCCGATTACGATAACTGAGGTTCAATTTAAGAAAATATGACCCCAGTACAACACACGGACATATATCTAGTATTATATTATGGCTGTTGATTTTTACAAAAAAAAGGTGGCACTAAATTTTTTTTCTACTTGAATGTGCTTTCACAAGGTCTAAGAGGGAGAGTACCGTACCATTGAAGAGCGACTATTAGTCTTTCAAATCTCAATGAATGATTTAGTTTTGTATATACCAGTATACCACCATGTAGCTAATCGATGCACCAATGCTAATTAGGTGGCACATTGCATGACAATCCCCACAAAGTCACAAAGGTCACAAGGCCAAGGTGCCACACGTTAGTAGATAGATATTGGGAAAATTGTGGAAGTATTCAATTGCTAGCAGTCAGAGACTATTTCAAACACACGTACTATTGCTAGTCTCCCACGTACCTGAACCTCACTCTGACTCGTTCTGTTTATCGCATGCGAGCTGCACGTATCCTCACTACGTACGCCACCCCGGTCCTTCAGCTGCAGCTATAAAATGCAGCACATCTCTACCCTGGCCAATGCACACCTCACTCACTCATCCACTGCAAACGGCACACAAGATAGCCTCCTCCTCTTCCTCCTTGGTCCTCCTTGCAGCGGCCCTGCTTGCGCTGGCCTCATGGCAGCAGGCCGTCGCCTACGATCCTAGCCCTCTCCAGGACTTCTGTGTTGCAGACAAGAACTCGCCTGGTACGTACGTCGTCTATGCATGCATGTTCCATAACTCGGTCCAGTGAGATGATGCTAAAAATGTTTGTGTAACATAAAAGCAGAATATTGTCTCTAAGTTTAATTTATTAGATTCTGACCCGCTTTTGTGCATGGGTGTGTGCAGTGCGTGTCAATGGGTTTCCTTGCAAGGACCCAATGGCCGTGACCCCGGACGACTTCTACAACCCAGCCATGATCATTGACAAGCGCAGGGACACCAACAACAAGGTGGGATCCAATGTCACCAACATCAACGTCGAGAGCTTCCCGGGCCTCAACACCCTGGGCATCTCGCTGGCTCGCATCGACTACGCGCCCCTGGGCGTGAACCCGCCCCACATCCACCCCCGCGCCACCGAGCTCCTCACCGTGCTCGAGGGCACCCTCTACCTTGGCTTCGTCACATCCAACCCCAACAGGCTCTTCTCCAAGGTGGTCAAGAAGGGTGACGTCTTCGTCTTCCCCAAGGCTATGATCCACTTCCAGATGAACTTGGACCATGAGAAGCCAGCGGCTGCCTTGTCATCGCTCAGCAGCCAAAACCCTGGTGTTATTACCATTGCCAGCGCGGTGTTTGGATCGAAGCCGCCGATCTCGGATGATGTTTTGGCCAAGGCGTTCCAGGTGGAAAAGAAACTCATAGATTGGCTCCAGTCTCAGTTCTGGGATACCAACTACTAGTGCTTATATATGTTGCACCAACACAAGCATTACGTACACGTGAGCCTTATATATGTATTGAATAAATAAATGGCATGTGGAGGAGTAATACTTACTTATTATTATGTGTGCCTGCGAGCCACCAACAGTATGTTTGATTGCATTGTCACTATCTAATATAGAAAATAAGAGATTGGGCATATTCATGGTATTTCTATACTCGGATGTACATGCACGTGAAGTTCCGTTTCTGCCGCCTGACAAATTAAACTGAACCAAGAGGAGCAAATTAATTAACTATTTCAGTGTTGAGAAAAATAATCATTTAGTGTGTACCCAGTACAAAATTAAGAGATTTTCTTCTTTGAACGATTAAGCATCACTTACAGCCGGAACAAAGGGAGGGACTTGCTAAACACTAGTGCAGGAATGACCTTTGCTCCCGGTGGGAACCCCCTCTAGTCCTGGTTCCCCACCCGGGAGCAAGCATCCGGGACTAAAGGGGGTCCTTTAGTCCCGGGTCAGGCACCGGGACTAAAGGGGATCTTTAGTCCCGGTGGGTATTACCAACCGGGACTAAAGGTTGTTTTTTTTCTTTTTTGTTTTCTTTTCATTATTTGATTGATTTTCGTTTGAAACTATGTTTTTGAATTCGTATTCAAGCATTATTGGACAAATTAAATTAATAACAAGTATAAAACTATATATATATATTTACATGCATGCATGCACACACATATATGTGTATTTTACATCATATTATTTCATGTGTGTATATTACAAAAGTTTTAATTATAGACATTGTGATATAACAAATTCCCTCTCTCATCCGGCCTCTACGTCGGCTTCCATGGCTGTGTGGGGTCATAATGGAACTCGCCTTTGGAGTCGATGACCTGGTCATTAAGAAATCCGACTATGGACTCCTGAATTGCTTTGAGCTGGTCTTGTCGTATGACCTTTGCAGCCAACCATTTAGCCTACAGGTTTGAATTAAAGAAAAATGAATTAATATATGTATATATGTATAAAGCCATATAGTAAGCACAAGTAATAATAATTAAATGAATATATAGTGTAGTTTAACGTACTTTGAGTCTCTATTTGTTAGTTCTTTGTGCGCATTGCTTGATAAACTCGCAGACGTAGTAACCACAAAAGTTGTTCCCCGGTTCCTGGCTCAGACACCACTTTACGAGAAAAAAATTCGTCATCCAATCTGGTGATCCGGTAAAAGCTATATGTTTAATTAATAAAAATCGATGATGCGATGTAGGGGACTTACTTTCAAAGGAATTACGTGCAGTGGAGCTTTGCATTTTCCCATGTGTTGATTCTCAATAAAGGTTTTCCAAACACTGTCCAATAAAATAAAAATTTTGCACGTCATCAGATATAGTTAATCATCTTGTGTGTATATATATATAGTTGCTAGAGAGATACCGAAATTACCTCGGGATAATATCTATCATATCTTGGTAGTCTTGTTGTGGTTTTCTCATCGAGTCATAGATTATCAATTGACTTTTGACCAGATCGATGTCCATCAATATTCAGTGATTGCTGCATGTGTTTATAGGCATATAACGCATAACACTCATTAATTAACTAGAATCAACAAATGAGCCATTAAGGATCGATGATCGACATTATTAACACTCACTTGAAGTTGTGGGGGAGGAGTATATCCTGCTTGTGGCGTTGGTTCACTAAGAACTTCATGAGGTTGCTCTCTGACTCAGGCTTCCAATTAGGCTTGGGAGTAACTGGGTCTTTGAATACAATATTAGGATCAACAAAGCCAGCTTCATTGCAGCCTTTCTTTTTATGCTCAGTCATTGTAAATCTATATATATATATATATATGTATATATATAATATATATATATATATACTTGTTAGGATAATTTATATGCATATACTTGCAATAATAGATCTTCGAAATTATTACTTATAGGCAATATCAGCTAATCATAACTTTGTCCAGAGAGTTTAGGTGGCATAGTAGATGAAATTCTGCGTAATGAACATACATAACGTCATTGCTACAGAACTAATGTTCGTCTCTAATTCTAACACCAAGATATTCGTCTCCTTTAGCAGACGCCTGCATGTACCACTTGTTTAGTAGGTACATTTGCGTCCTCAGATCACCTAAGGCTTCAGGGTTGTATAAACTCTGGCCTAGTACAAATTTTTTGCTTCCAAAGATCAACCTCCTGCGCACTCTCAATGTTTCCTCTGGTAAAGGTCGAGACCAGTCTCTTCAATAAATTCACCGAGGTGATCCAAATCGACATCTGGAGGTATGTTTGCCTGATGCATCAATCCTAAATTCGAACCATATTCATTACCAACAACTAGCGGGCGGACTGATTGGTGCGATTGTTGTCCGAGTTGTGCAACTCCTTTCCCTGCCCGCTTCTTTTTCTGTGCCGTCTCAATTGACTTGGTGAGAGTGCGGTCATATTCCGTTAACGTTGCTTTGGACGGCTTACGAGATTCCCGCTGCTGTTGCTAGTAAGAAGCCACCTTTTTTCTCAGAATATCTGGAGCTACGAAGAAATACGGTTTCTCTGGGTTTCTCCTTGCTTCTTGATCCTTTTATAGTTTGTCATAGAATCTAGACATATCTTTTTTATATGCATCAGTTACTTGTTCCTTCTCTTCAGATATTATTTTGGGAATAGCCCTTGGTTTCACGGTGGCTTTCTTTGCCAGCGGGGGCTAGTTCTTCGTTTGCGGGGCGGGCCTCTTGCTAGTACTTGGCTTCTTGGGAGGTGGGGGTGGGGGAGGCGTTGGAGACCTCCTTGGAGGTGGTGGCAGCGGCGTTGGAGACCTCCTTGGAGATGGTGTGGATGCAGCCTCGCCTTCCAACACATTGTCATCATACAGAGCACTATGATGATCTGGCGATTGAACAATTGGACTTAGGTTGGGGGAGGATATGGTACAAAAAGGAATGACATATTATTATGAGAAAATTGTTAATTATTTAAGCCAATATAAATTAATGAGTTAGTGTTTTCATCCGCACCTATGGTGAGGTAGTTCAGGAGGAGGTGGAGGCGACATCCTAGGAATGATGATGTAGCACTTGCACCATACAATGAATGTCAGCTTTATCTACCAAGACGGTAGCATATCCTTCTTGGATTATATTCCCATGAATCCTTGGTGTCTTAGTTCGGTCGATAGGATTAACAAGACTAATAGACACCTTGATTGTGGAATTCCCCTTCGGAATGTGTAGCTCACACGATGTATAAGGTTCAGTGATGTCATCCATAGGGAAGCGCAGTCCTGTGTCCCCTTGATTTGGTATCTCCGTGGAAGCGCAACTGCTTTTCATCTGAGCAGGGAGGCTAATGTTGATTCCTGGCTCTGATGTATGCTTGCTTGCACTCACTGCTATTTGCACTTGCCTTCTGATTTCCTCTTGCATTCTCGCTTCAAGGATTTTTTTCCCGCTCCTGTGATTCACGCACCGCTTCCTCCAACCTCTGGAGCCACTATGCCTCTTCTTCCTTCTTTCTCTGGCGGCTTCTGTAGGAAGGTCTGTCCTAAGGGAATCCATGCTCCCACGAGACACTTCCTTTGTCTCTAGTTCGGCCACTGTGTTCAGTAGTCCCAATGGCATATGTCGGTTCATCCTTCTCTCTGTTGGGCCTGAACGCACCACTAGCAGTAGCTCTCTGAGCATAAAACAATCTTTCTGTTGCTTCTTGCAGTCTTGCACCATAAACGCACTTCCCTGTCTCCTGGTCCAGTGTTCCCCCATGAGCGAAAAACAAATTCTTTGCACGCTCTCCCCACTCGAGTGATTCTGGTGTGATACCCTTGGCAAGAAGGTCTGCTTCCATTTTGTTCCACTTCTTAATGGCAGCCGGGTAGCCACCTGATCCCAAGTTATGGTGGTATGTCTTTTGGGCATTACGTTGGTTCTTTATCACCCGACTCACACCCTCTTCCGACGTCTTGTACTGCATAAACTCATCCCAATAGGGCCTCTGCTTTGAGATCGGGCCTAGGACTGAAATCTGGTGCTACGTTCTTCTTGACATACGTCGTGTATAGGTGTTTCTTCCAAGTCTGAAAATGGGTGGCCATCTTCTTCATTGCCCAATCCATAACTCGCTCTTTCAATTCATCACCATCTGTTATATCATCATAACCATCTGTTTGGAGCGTGAAATGTTCCAAGACATCATTCCAAATTAACGTCTTGTCACGATTGGAGACAAAACTGATATGAGGAAGCGGCCCTCCAATGGCTTTTTGGGACCTCAAACATTTTTACTCTTCGTTGTAGTTGTTGATGTCGATCTAGAGGGCTACAAAACATAAACAATATTTTTAATGTCATGAGCACACATAAGACATATGATAATATATATAGCTAATAATAAAAAATATATACTTGGCCAATATCTTCTTGCTCATTTTGTTTAAGAGCTAAGTACTGACTCCCGTCATCTGCATCCTCTTGCACGTTATTTTTAGCACCATCATCGCCGGCAACTTGAGAGCCGGAATGCATCATCAACTCCTCCTCATCCATGTTTCTCGGGTCAGCCATCTAGCTTCAAAAAACAAAACCAATATATAGTACGTCAAATCTTTGCTATACGTAAACGGCCGAGGGCGAATTGCATCGGTGACTAGGGCGAACCACGTCGGTGACATCAACAACGCGGTTCGCCCTAGTCACCGACGCAATTCGCCCTCGGCCATGAACGCTAAACCCTAAAACTTGATCAATGTATAATTAACGATAACCCTAATCAACGTTCGTTAACGCATATATCGTTAACGCATAGATTACATCATCATAATCTTAGACATAGAGAGTATAATATATATGTCATCACCGATGTACATTGCCCTAGTCACCGACACTCAATGTTCGGCGGTGATGACATATATATGTTATACTCTCTATGTTTCTCAGGTCAGCCATCCAGCTTCAAAAAAACAAAACCAATATATAGTACGTCAAATCTTTGCTTACATGTGTATACTATATGAACAATATGCATCATTAACGCTAAACAATCACACTAGGGTGTGTTATCGTTATCGTTAACGCTAAACAATCACACACTAGGGTGAAGTCAGTATACAGTATATACATCAAATCTTTGGCTTATACATATACTCTATGTCGTGAACAATAAAAAGTTTACTTTGCGTAAAAAAATAAATAAAGTTTATAATAGGTTTACATATACTCTATGTCTAAGATCTTGATAATGTAATTCATGCGTTAACGATATATATACATATAAGTTAGGGTTTAGGGTTAACACACATTAATTATATGTTGATTAGGGTTAACGTTATTTATATGTTGATTATGGTTTAGGGTTAACACACGAGGGCGGCGATGCTCCGCGCTATACAAACACACGAGGGCGGTGATGCTCCACGGTATACAAACACACAGAGGGTGGCGATGCTCCACACACGAGGGCGGCGATGCTCCACGGTATACGAATGACGACGACGAACGATGACGATGAACGACGACGTGCGGTGAGCTAGGACGAACGACAAACAAAATCCCCTAAAAACATGGGGGCGAATGAGGGCGCGATCGAGGACGAACGATGATCAACGTACAGTGGGCGAATGACGACGTGCAGAGGGTGAACGGCGGCGGCGGCGCTGTTCGTGCAAGGCGTCGAGCGTTGGCCGGGCGAGAGGCTGGGGCGAGGTGGTGGGATTGGTGGAGGCGCGCAATGGGGCGCCGTGCCAGTGGAGGCGGTGGGGACGGTGGAGGCGCGTGAGGACTTCAATCGCCGGTGGGGTCATCGTTGGTGGAGGAGCGAGCGGCGCGGCGCAGTGTCACTGGTGGGGTCATCGTCAGTGGGGTCGGCGGCCGCGCGCGCGAGGCCGGCCGGGTGCCTCTGGCGTGGGCGGATTGGAGTGCGGGGGGGGGGGGGGGGGTGTGAGCGGGCTCACCGGTGTCGGCAGCGCAGCGTCTGGGGCAGCGCGCGAGGCGAGGGGCACAGAGTCGGCGGCCGCGCGAGGCGAGGGGCGCGAGGAAGGAAAAGAGGCCGGGGATCTGCGCAAGCACTGGCAGATATATACAGGGCACCTTTACTCCCGGTGCATGTTAGTAAAGGACCTTTACTCCCGGTGCGTGTTATCAATAGGGAGTAAAGGTAAACCTTTTCTCCCAGTTGGTAACATGCACCGGCAGTAAAGGTTTTTTTGGCGAGCCTCTAAAATGCAGCCCTCCTTTACTCTCGGGTGGGATTCCAACCCGGGAGTAAAGGTGGGCTGCATTTTTGTTTCCCTCCGGTACGAAGGAAAGTTTCTTTTTTTAATATTTATTTTAATACAAATGCTAAAATCTTGTTAAATGCTTAGTAAATTAAATAAAAGGCAGAAAATTATTCATTTGGAAATATGGATTTGCTTTTTATTTATTGCACATAGGTAAAATCTATAATCTAATTTTTTTATGTTTTGTTATAATTATTTATTGTTTCATTAATGAAAAAATGTAGTGTTTAATTAAAATTATTAAAACTATAGGTTTTGGACAGGGAATTTGTTTTGACATCATTTTAACATTAATATTTCCTAAGTTAACTTTTCAAGAGAGAAATCCAACCAAATCAAACATTAATTTAATTCGAAACAAGACATAATAAACATCTGAATTCACAAATATTATATAATATCTCAAACACACACTACATTAAATCACTATATCATCAAGTGGGCACAACTGTGAACTTCTTCTTTACGTATGTCCCTTGGTTATGATCGCGTCGTAACCATGGAGTGTCCTCATCATTTACCAAGATGCTAGGGTCTGTTTTCACTTTGAAAGGCGGAATTCGGTCATCCTTTTCATAATCATCTGACATGTCCGACTTGTCCTCAATTCCCACGATGACTCTTTTCCTTGAAAGAACTATGTGGCGGTTTGGCTCTTTGATTGAGTCATTATCATTTTTCCCTCTTTTTGGTTTGGTAGACATATCATTGACATAGAACACCTGATTCACATCCTTGGCAAGGACGAATGGTTCGTCTTTGTACCCAATATTACTAAGGTCTATTGTTGTCAGTCCATACTCGTTGTCTACTGTTACCCCACCTCTGGTCACCTTCACCCATTGGCACTTGAACAATGGGATCTTCAAAGTAGGTGCATATTCTAGTTCCCATATTTCATCTATGCGGCCATAATATGTCTGCTTATTCCCATTCGGGTCTATGGCATCTATGTGGACACAACTGTTTTGGTTGGTACTCCTTTTATCTTAGGCTACTGTGTAGAATGTGTTCCCTTTTATCTCGTACCATTTGTATGTGATGATATGCCATGATGGTTGCATAGCCAATAAATACAGTTGCTCATGGATGCTCTCATCACCTTGACATTTTTTCGCAACCAACCGCCGAAAGTTTCCATGTGCTTACGCGTAATCCAAGCTTCAGTCTTCCCTGGAAACTCGGATCGTAAGAGATCCTTGTGTGTCTCAATATACGGATCTACCAAAGAGGAGTTCTGTAGAACTGTGTAGTGTGCTTTATTGAAATAATCATCCTTCGTACCAATATATGTTTTCCTCCCTAGTGTCCCCTTTCCGCTTAGTCTCCCCTCATGTCTCGATTCAAGAACACCAATAGAGTCAAGGTCAGGAAAAAAGTCAACACAGAACTCAATGACCTCTTTTGTTCCATAGCCCTAGGCAATGCTTCCTTCTAGGTGAGCACAGCTGTGAACATATTTCTTCAGGACACCCATGAATCTCTCTAAGGGGAACATGTTGTGTAGGAACATAGGACCGAGAATGAAAATCTCCTTGACCAGGTGAACTAGGAGGTGTGTCATGATATCAAAGAAGGAAGGAGGGAACACCAACTCAAAGCTGACGAGACATTGAACCACATCATTCTGTAGTTTAGCTAGATCCATTAGATCAATTGCCTTATGAGAAATTGCATTGAGGAATGCATATAGCTTCACGGTGCCTAGACATACATTTGGAGGTCGAATTTCTCTTAATGCAACTGGAAGTAATTGCGTCAGGAGAACGTGACAGTCATGGGACTTTAAGTTACAGAATTTCTTCTCTGGCACATTTATAATACCCTTTATATTTGAGGAGAATCCAGATGGTACCTTGATGTTGTTTAAGCATTCAAACATGATTTCCTTCTCCTCTTTGCTTAGAGTGTAGCTGGCAGGGCGTAAGTAATGGCGTCCATCATCTGTCTTCTCTGGATGCAGGTTGTCTCTTTCTCTCAAATAACGCAGGTCCTATCGTGCTTCAAATGTGTCCTTAGGCTTTCCATACACACCCATGAAGCCTAGCAGGTTCACACAAAGATTCTTCGTCAAGTGCATCACGTCGATCGAGCTGCGGACCTCTAGGACTTGCCAATAGGGTAGCTCCCAAAATATGGACTTCTTCTTCCACATGGGTGCGTGACCGTTAGCATCGTTCGGAACAGGTTGGCTGCCATGTCCTTTTCCAAAGATGACTTTCACATCATTGACCATATCGAGTACATCCTCACCAGTTCGGTTGTGAGAATTGATCAGGTGGTCTGCTGTCCCTTTAAAATGCTTGCCTTTCTTTCTTACGGGGTGATTTGAAGGAAGAAATCGACGATGGACAAGGTACACGACCTTTTGACATTTCTTCAAGAATACACCTCTAATATCACCGAAACAGTGTGTGCATGCATTATATCCCTTGTTTGACTGTCCTGAAAGATTACTTAGAACAGGCCAATCATTGATTGTTACAAACAACAATGCTCGCAGGTCAAAGTGTTCCTATTTGTACTCATCCCACACACGTACACCTTCTTATTCCACAAAATGAGAAGTTCATCAACCAGTGGCCTCAGGTACACATCGATGTCATTGTCAGGTTGCTTCGGGCCTTGGATGAGCACAGACATCATAATGAACTTCTGCTTCATGCATAACCAGGGAGGAAGGTGCTATGGATATTATTTTGCTCCCCAAAAGGATTGATACCATCCGTACTTAAAGCAAACCTTAAGTTTCTTGCGTCATCTGCAAACTTCGGGAATTCTCTGTCGATTGCTCTCCACTGGGACCCATCAGCAGGGTGTCTCAACATATTGTCTACCTTACGGTCTTCTTTGTGCCATCGCAACAATTTTGCATGTTCTTTGTTTCTGAACAAACGTTTCAAGCGTGGTAGTATAGGAGCATACCACATAACCTTGGCAAGGATTTTCGTCCACGGACATTCGCCCTCAACATCACCAGGGTCATCTTGTCTGTTCTTATACCGCGATGCATGACATACCGGGCATGCATCCAATTTCTCGTACTCTATGCCATGGTAGATGATACAGTCATTAGGACATGCATGTATCTTCTCGATTTCTAGCCCCATAGGACAGACAACTTGTTTTGCTTCGTAGGTAGTGGCAGGCAATTCATTATCCTTCGGAAGCATCTTCTTTTGGATTTTTAGTAACTCTCCACAGACAACCTATACTTGCAAACATTATTATTTAAGTTAATATCTATACTAGACTCTTAATCAATAAATGCCTTCTTTTAGAAAAAATATAAATAGCCTACATGTAGTTTAGAACAGAGGGAGAAGTTATGAAAAAAAATCTGTTGATGAAGTAGTGTTTGCTTCTAGATGTGTGTATTGATCGAGGAAAGATTGAAAGGACAAATGAAAGTCTGCAACGTTGTTCTTGGTGACATGCATCGCAACTCATGTGGAAGAATTTGGCGAGTCCATGATATTTCCTATGGGCTGGAATTCCGGTTGCTCGGCCCTACCTCGTTGGACTGTCACCAACAACTCTGTGTTAGTCCTACATAGTATATTTGTTCCCGAAACAACTCCTAGGAAAAAATGGTGACCAATTGTGTGTGTTGGAAACGTCACGTGCACAAATGTTTATCAACTACTGGGAAGAAATTAACGAGGATATGTTCTTAGGTTTGATGCACAAGCAAGGTTTGTCTTGTTGGTATACTTCATATGTACTCCCTCTGTCTGAAAAAAATATAAATCTTGTTTTACGATTAGTCAACAGAATCTGTTATAAACAACCAGTGTACTTGCAAACATTATTATTCAAGTTCATATCCATACTAGACTCTTAATCAAGAAATGCATTCCTTTGGAAAAAATATAAATAGCCTACATGTATTTTAGAACAGAGAGAGAAGTTATGAAAAAAAATCTGTTGATGAAGTAGTGTTTGTTCCTACCGAATAAATGATGACATTAGCTTCTAGATGTGTGTATTGATCGAGGAAAGATTGAAAGGACAAATGAAAGGCTGCAACGTTGTTCTTGGTGACATGCATCGCAACTCATGTGGATGAATTTGGCGAGTCCATGATATTTCCTATGGGCCGGAATTCCGGTTGCCCGGCCCTAGCCCCGTTGGTCTATCACCAACAACTCTGAGTTAGTCCTACATAGTATATTTGTTCCTGGAAACAACTCTCAGGAAAAAATGGTGACCAATTGCGTGTGTTGGAAACGTCAAGTGCACAAATGTTTATCAACTACTGGGAGGAAATTAACGAGGATATGTTCTTAGGTTTGATGCACAAGCAAGGTTTGTCTTGTTGTTATACTTCATATGTACTCCCTCTGTCCGAAAAAATGTAAATCTTGTTTTACGATGAGTCAACAGAATCTTAAGTTTGACTAAGTTTATATAAGATTATCTACATTTAGATCTTTAATTAGTTTTATTATGAAAATATATTTCATATTTAATCTAATAATACTTATTATGCATGATAACATTAGTACTTTGTCATATATATTCAGTCAAAATTAAGAATCTTTGACTCCTTGGGAGATGAGATTTACATTTGTTTTAGGCGTTGGGAGTAAGTGTCAAGTCTTCCGTACACATGGATGCATGTGCATTTTTTATGCGTTGGATCAGAAGATTAATTATTGGTTTGTTTCTTTACAAAATATAAACGAATAATTTTGTGCAACAGATTTGACAAGTTAACATCAAGGGCAAGAAAAATATATTAAAACCTACAAACAATGCAAAATAAATATACTGTTCACAATTATTTCATGTAAATTTATTAAAGCTAATTTAAATTGGATGGTGTAGGTGTTGGTGTATCTTCTATAAACACGATCAAGATTAGAAAAAAAATTTGACTTTGGAAACAAGCAAGGACTACCTGATGGAGTAGTAGATGGTATGCATGACACGAACTAGCTGAGTTGTATGGATCATGCATGACGTTTCTATGTACCTCGTTGTTAATTTGTGTTGCCGACCATAATTGCTTGGTGACAAATCAAACCTTCACTTGTCAAAAAACAAATCAAACCTGCTACTCTCAAGTCATCCAGATATATGCGTTCAAGTCAAATATGTCCAGATTAGTCGTTTGTACTTAGTAGGACAGATCAGGATCGGTACTTGAAGAATTGATCAAGATTGTGGAAATATTTAACTGGCATGCATATATACCTGCCGCCAGGGACTATTTCAACCGCTTAGTCAGTTCCAGCAGGTTCAATATGCCTCGTGATACCTCGATGATGTCGAACAATTAACACCGGCAGCAGGTAGTAGCTACCCCTGCTAGAGCCTTCCTCGTTTTATCTTGTTGCTCTTGCCTTTGACCCTAGCCCTCTACATGACTTCTGCTTTTTTCATATGAACATGATGTTGTAAAGTCCATGGTGCATGCACTTCCCTGGTCACATCTGAAAGCATTATGTATTCTGGAGCTAAAACATAATATCAACTCAACACAAACAAGCTATTCTCCATTCTTCAAAGGTGGTCAAGAAGGGTGATGTGTTTGTATTCCCTAAAGCAGTGATTCATTTTCAAATAATGGACTTAGGACCATGACAAGCTATTAGCAGCTGCATTTTTTTTGCGCATAATTAGCAGCTGCATTTTCATCCCTCAGCAGCCAAAATTAAACCCTAGGGTCACTAGAATTGTCAGTGCAGTGTTTGGATCAAATAAGCCACCAATATTGGATGATGTTTTAGCCAAAATGCATTTCAGGTGGGAAAGAAACTCATAAATTTGCTCACTTTGAATGAAAAACCTTGCTCTGATCTTGTTGGAGATGTCATTTTGGGAAGGGGAAAGTGCCAATTGTGTGACGTCAGGCCTTGTTCGACTATAGTAGCCAAGCACGCTAGGGTTCTAGCTGTTGACATGTTCCAGCATCCTGAGTTTTCAACGATAGCCAGTGCCTTATGGGCGGTGAGGACGTTTTGGTATGTTTTCTTGGCTTGGCGTGGTCAAAGTCCCATCAATGCTCCAAGTTAAGGTTGTCATCATATGCTTGTTTGGCTCAAGTTCCGGTTCTATGCATGTTGACCCAATTTATGGAGAACATGCAATGGCTCTTTTGGAGTTGAGACAAGCCACATTGCCTTGGGATAACTACACTAGTTGCCTGTTAGAGATTGTGATTTTATTCTCGGTTTTTGGTTTCTAGGGTGTGGTACATCAGAGCTATCTAATATCTTGGCTACATATCCATTTGGTCAAGTGCTTTCTTTGTTTTGGTTGCCTCCTCTAGTAATAATTGTGGACTTATTCGCTCTGAGATGAGGATACCTAAAGACAGAGTATATATATTTTCCATTGTGAGTAATTGCTTCTTCATCAACACCTTATAGTAGGGCAAAAATTGGGACAAAAAAAACTTGATCCTGAATGGCCCATCTTAGTAGTCGTTTTTTTAACACCTGTGCTGGTTTAGACACATTCTTGCATAATGTACTGAGAGATATTGGTGAGGTAATCAGTTTTCGACAAGTCAGGAAAGATTGACTAACCTGATAGTTAGACCCAGTCCTGTGGATTGGAGTTCTCTGTCCTCTTGAACAGTTTTGATAGGGAAAATATATGTAAAGCACCAGCCCTTTTGAATCATGAAAGCAAAAGTAACGTCGGAGAAAAAAATCTCAAAACATTAGGTGTGCTAAAACTTGATCCTACACAAAGATGCTCGAGCTTGACATTGAAGTTTAATGTCTGTGGACCCTTTCAAAAACATCGGCATTATACTTTCAACACTACAATAATGGTTTTCATTCGCATCTGTAGAAATTGATTTTTACCATCAATAGAAATAGTTTGTGCACTAGAATTTATAGGACAGTTTAAGGATTGCTCCAAAATGTGGATTTCCACTATAACCATAGTTAAACAATCGTTTTTATATGGTAATGCCTTTGTTAGATATGGATTTGTTGCATTCGCTTATCACATGCAGGCAAACGCTCTCAGGAAAGATGGTCATCAAGCCAATGTTACAAATAACTTAAAACGACAAGACAAGTCTCTGGGGATAGAGGACGACTAGTTCTGTCGAGTGTACAAGCAAGATTATTGACAGTAAAAAAAAAACAAGCAAGATTATTATAACAAGCTCCGTCAGCGATATGCCTCATCGCTTTGATAGTGAAATAGCTCTAGCTTATTATTAAAAAAATTTGAATTCCTTAATGTCAGCCAGGTGTCTTCTGTGACTGAACAAAATAATATGCATGGACAAAACGTTGATGACATATATACTAGTATTGTAATCCAACGTTCTTACGTGGCACATCAAATAATCATAACTGCTACGCATTTTTGAAATATTTTAATAAGTTGTCGAGATTTTGAAGCTATCACGGTCAAAGAACACTTTAGATTAATTAATAGATCAGGTAATGTGAACCGTACAAAGTGGATGAACTTAGTGGAACGGTAGTGCTAGCGCTTGGATGTCTAGACGGACGCTCATATCCTGACGCACACGCGCTGCACTCCGTTTCATGCGATCCACGCGGAGCCCGCGCCGCCCGAGCGATAAGAGGGGGGAGGGGCATGGTGCCTCTAATTTGGAAGGACCTGGCTGCGGCATTGTATGGATGCCCTGCCGGCATCGGGAGGAGGACACACTAAGACGATGCAGTAGAAGGTGGGGAGGAAGATGCAACATCTGATCTAATTTTGAAACATCCACATATAATAGTTGCAACATACGTCTAAAGGCAGTTGTGAAACACTTGGAACATGCTTCTGAAACACTAAAAAAATACCTAAAAACATTGCTTCAAAACCATTGCAACCATACGCAATATCCAAATAAAACACATGCAACATATGTGTGAAACATATGCAACATCCAAGTAAACACACTTGCAACATACATCCGGAAAACACAGATCAAACATACCTCTGAAACATTTAAAACACTCGAAACATACGCTTACAACATGTCTCTAAAAAACTGCAACATGTGCAACATCTCCCGATCTAGTTTTACAACATCCATATGAAACAATTGTAACATACATATGAAACACTTAGAACATACATCTGTAACATTGGGGAGGGGAAGCTTGGGCTGGTCGATTTCGGTCATCAGGGTCGGAGACGGCGGTGAGCGGCTGCACAAAAGCACCACTACCACCAGCGCCACTAGTACCAGGCTTGGCTCCGCGCCGCCGGGGTGGTCAGTCCCCGGGATGAGAGAGGGCGCCGCACCGAGGTGGGGGAGAGCTGCCCACTCCCTTGAAACACCGCCGCGCCACCTCCATAGATCTCGCTCGTGCTCCATGGATCTCGCCGGGTTAGGGGAGAGGGCGACCGGATCCGCGGGCGTTGGGCCCTCCCTGTTTGTGAGGACGCCGGGGTGGGTGAGGGCGCCGTCGCTAGCCAGGGAGGCAGCCATGGCCACGTGTCGGGGTGGGGCGGGGCGTGAGCACGGAAGGGAGGAGGAAGCGAGGGATTAGATACAGGAGTGAGCAGAGTGAGGCGTCCGTCCGTCCGGACGTCTTAATTGGAGCATTGTCCTTAGTGGAAATATATAATGTGTCCACGTACTGCGTTTCAAATAGAAGCTCAATTAGGATGAGCGAAAAACAGCAAAGGTTTGCCCATCACTAGGGACGCATGTCGAGTACTCAAAGTTGGCTGCCTTTTTGCCTGTCACTTTTTAGGTTGAAAAGTAACAGGTGATAACTGATGTCCGTCCCCTTTGCTGAGTACAAGTGACTTGTTATATAGTCACTTATACTACTTGCGTAAAACTGGTCAAAATGTGTGCTTGCCATTTTTTATTTTGTGAAAAATGAACCACAATCCCATTCCTGTAAGATTTCACTCATTGATAATGACGCGTTTTCACTATATGCCCATCACTAGTTTCCTAAACAACTTCAGCCTTGTTTCTTTACCAGGCTTTAGGAAATTCGATATAAAAAACAAGTTAGTACACCTTCCGTCTCAAAAAAACATGATGCCCTAGAACTTTTAGGCCAGGTTAATGCTCAACAGAAATTACCTATATAGCATCGTGGAACTGACTAGTAACTCAAATTAAGCCTACCTACACTAAAAAAAAGCTTGTATCAAAATATCATAATACCATTGGTCAAAATATCACAATACCGTAGGTTCAAAATATCAAATGACCGCAATCCTTGCCAATCTATTTTCATGTTATTGCACTCCATATTCCCATACACCCTTGGGCATTATCCTACCATGCCCTGTCATGTGTTTTTTATCTGAACTTCAGATAATTTAATTCTGCATTATATTTTGATTAAACCATGGAAATCCTCAGTAATGTGGATACTTTGTTCATCGATGTACTGTGTTTTTTTTTGAAAAAATCTGAACTTAATAATTTTACCAAGAAGTACAATTAGTTGCAGAAACAAAATGCTTTTAAGATTATGTTAATTTGCAGAAACAAAAAATGCCTGTCATCATCTTTGAAGGGAAATGATGCCTCTAAAGTGTGACCCAAGAGGTAAAGAGGGGGTAAATTGGGCCAGAAAAAATCTTTGCTCACCCAAGGTTGGTAAGTTGCCAAATGCAACTCCATGTCTAGTGTTGGATCCACTGGGTTATTCTCACTGTCACCAAGTCTTCCCTTAGTCACCAACCAAATAAAGCATGCAAGTGAGGTATGCCATTAGGCTCACCACTACCACCAGACTTTTCGGTCACCTTAGCACCATCTACTATGGAGTTTCTTGATAAATGGAAGGGTTTTCCTTGTGTCCCACACACCGACACTCCACACCATGCTTGGAGGGCCGACGTCGCTACAGATGCACTAAGCCTCCAAGTGTTCCCGCACACCAAGGTTACAAGGGCACATAGTCTGACTCACTTCCTCTCTCAAATTGAGTCCTAATAACACTAATGACAGCACTAAGGACAATCCTAGTGTTGGATATGGTCACTAAGTTTGCATATATTGGATGGAGTGTTCCAACACCTACACTAGCTATCTCTCCCTTTGCCTTAACTTCCTCTTGTCAAGGCTCTCACTCTTTGTCATCTTGTTTGAGCTATCTCTCCCTGGAAATGTGAGTTTTCCACTATGTATGCCCCTTTGTCATCTAATCTCCAAAGGGCTCATAAAGAGGGGTATTAGTAACAAAGTTGTAATTCTGGTGAATTTATTACCAATTTCCATTGTAGGAGCACCATCCACAGGGACTATTTTGTTATTGCACATTGCTTTTCACAACAATTAGGGAGAAAGTCCTGTAATTATAAGATAATAGGCAATGCAAGTTTAAATATGCTATTCACTCTTACACAAGATAATGTCTATATGATTCATGAAGGATAACAAATGAAAGCACAAAATTAAAATTCTTATTACCTTAGCATGGGGTAGGTCAATTTAAGTAAGTATGTAATCCATGTTTACCCACTTGGTTTACACTTGACTAATATGACACGCCCCTACGCACCCCTTGTGAATTATAAGTTATGTCATGCATGACCTTCACACCTTGCTTTATTTTGGTGTTGCTATCTGATAGCTATAGAATGCAAAATTTTGGGTTTGACTTTGCGTGGTGACACACAGGAAGTTAAAAAATGTCCTAAAGGGTGTGTCAGAAGTTTCGGTACACTACTAACTAAACATGTGAAGACAGAAATTGAGCAAACAAGTCGTCTGATTGGACCATATTTTCATGTTCCATTCAGTAATTTATTTTCAGCTAAGTTTCATATATATCTTACATACAGACCAGATCGAGTTAAACCTCTTGAAACTTTACATGCATGTATGTGTCTGGTTTTTGCTCAAGGACAATTCAACCTAAACGGTAATTTTGTCTTTGATTGCCTTGCCGAGAGTAGGTGTGCATTTGTTGCATTCGCTGATTGCGTGCAAGGAAACCACAGCCACACCCAGGAAAAACTGGTGATAAGTCAGTGTTGCGTCAGCCTTGGAAAGTGACAACCCTCAGAGTCTGAGACCCGTCGGTGCAAGAGATATATACTAGGTTGTGCTTATTAACGAACATTTGTTTTTTTGCCCTTCCACTCGACGCCGCGTCGGCTATAGTTTATTCACAAGACGAATTTCCTTTGGTGTCTTTGGCAAATGTTTTTTTAGAGCGACTAGACTCCTTATGTTGTATATATATTCTCTTGTCCACACCTAAAAGACTCTAAAGTCACCATCCACCCGGTGATACTAAATCTTAATCCCTACTCATGGTCCGTGTTCGATACAAATCTTACTTCACTCATGGTCCGTGTTCCTTCAGCTGCAGCTATAAAAATGCAGCACATCTCTACCCTGGCCAATGCACACCTCACTCACTCATCCACTGCAAACGGCACACAAGATGGCCTCCTCCTCTTCCTCCTTGGTCCCCCTTGCAGCGGCCCTCCTTGCGCTGGCCTCATGGCAGCAGGCCATCGCCTACGATCCTAGCCCTCTCCAAGACTTCTGTGTTGCAGACAAGAACTCGCCTGGTACGTACGTCGTCTATGCATGCATGTTCCATAACTCGGTCCAGTGAGATGATGCTAAAAATGTTTGTGTAACATAAAAGCAGAATATTGTCTCTAAGTTTAATTTATTAGATTCTGACCAGCTTTTGTGCATGGGTGTGTGCAGTGCGTGTCAATGGGTTTCCTTGCAAGGACCCAATGGCCGTGACCCCGGACGACTTCTACAACCCAGCCATGATCATTGACAAGCGCAGGGACACCAACAACAAGGTGGGATCCAATGTCACCAACATCAACGTCGAGAGCTTCCCCGGCCTCAACACCCTGGGCATCTCGCTGGCACGCATCGACTACGCGCCCCTGGGCGTGAACCCGCCCCACATCCACCCCCGCGCCACCGAGCTCCTCACCGTGCTCGAGGGCACCCTCTACCTTGGCTTCGTCACATCCAACCCCAACAGGCTCTTCTCCAAGGTGGTCAAGAAGGGTGACGTCTTCGTCTTCCCCAAGGCTATGATCCACTTCCAGATGAACTTGCATTGGACCATGAGAAGCCAGCGGCTGCCTTGTCATCGCTCAGCAGCCAAAACCCTGGTGTTATTACCATTGCCAGCGCGGTGTTTGGATCGAAGCCGCCGATCTCGGATGATGTTTTGGCCAAGGCGTTCCAGGTGGAAAAGAAACTCATAGATTGGCTCCAGTCTCAGTTCTGGGATACCAACTACTAGTGCTTATATATGTTGCACCAACACAAGCATTACGTACATGTGAGCCTTATATATGTATTGAATAAATAAATGGCATGTGGAGGAGTAATACTTACTTATTATTATGTGTGCCTGCGAGCCACCAACAGTATGTTTGATTGCATTGTCACTATCTAATATAGAAAATAAGAGATTGGGCATATTCATGGTATTTCTATACTCGGATGTACATGCACGTGAAGTTCCGTTTCTGCCGCCTGACAAATTAAACTGAACCAAGAGGAGCAAATTAATTAACTATTTCAGTGTTGAGAAAAATAATCATTTAGTTTGTACCCAGTACAAAATTAAGAGATTTTCTTCTTTGAACGATTAAGCATCACGTTACAGCCGGAACAAAGGGAGGGACTTGCTAAACACTAGTGCAGGAATGACCTTTGCTCCTGGTGGGAACCCCCTCTAGTCCTGGTTCCCCACCCGGGAGCAAGCATCCGGGACTAAAGGGGGTCCTTTAGTCCCGGGTCAGGCACCGGGACTAAAGGAGATCTTTAGTCCCGGTGGGTATTACCAACCGGGACTAAAGGTTGTTTTTTTTCTTTTTTGTTTTCTTTTCATTATTTGATTGATTTTCGTTTGAAACTAGGTTTTTGAATTCGTATTCAAGCATTATTGGACGGATTAAATTAATAACAAGTATAAAACTATATATATTTACATGCATGCATGCACACACATATATGTGTATTTTACATCATATTATTTCATGTGTGTATATTACAAAAGTTTTAATTACAGACATTGTGATATAACAAATTCCCTCTCTCATCCTGCCTCTACGTCGGCTTCCATGGCTGTGTGGGGTCATAATGGAACTCGCCTTTGGAGTCGATGACCTGGTCATTAAGAAATCCGACTATGGACTCCTGAATTGCTTTGAGCTGGTCTTGTCGTATGACCTTTGCAGCCAACCATTTAGCATACAGGTTTGAATTAAAGAAAAATGAATTAATATATGTATATATGTATAAAGACATATAGTAAGCACAAGTAATAATAATTAAATGAATATATAGTGTAGTTTAACGTACTTTGAGTCTCTATTTGTTAGTTCTTTGTGCGCATTGCTTGATAAACTCGCAGACATAGTAACCGCAAAAGTTGTTCCCCGGTTCCTGGCTCAGACACCACTTTACGAGAAAAAGATTCGTCATCCAATCTGGTGATCCGGTAAAAGCTATATGTTTAATTAATAAAAATCAATGATGCGATGTAGGGGACTTACTTTCAAAGGAATTACGTGCAGTGGAGCTTTGCATTTTCCCATGTGTTGATTCTCAATAAAGGTTTTCCAAACACTGTCCAAAAAAATAAAAATTTTGCACGTCATCAGATATAGTTAATCATCTTGTGTGTGTATACATATAGTTGCTAGAGAGATACCGAAATTACCTCGGGATAATATCTATCATATCTTGGTAGTCTTGTTGTGGTTTTCTCATCGAGTCATAGATTATCAATTGACTTTTGACCAGATCGATGTCCATCAATATTCAGTGATTGCTGCATGTGTTTATAGGCATATAACGCATAACACTCATTAATTAACTAGAATCAACAAATGAGCCATTAAGGATCGATGATCGACATTATTAACACTCACTTGAAGTTGTAGGGGAAGAGTATATCCTGCTTGTGGCGTTAGTTCACTAAGAACTTCATGAGGTTGCTCTCTGACTCAGGCTTCCAATTAGGCTTGGGAGTAACTGGGTCTTTGAATACAATATTGGGATCAACAAAGCCAGCTTGATTGCAGCCTTTCTTTTTACGCTCTGTCATTGTAAATCTACATATATATACATATAATATATATATATATATATATATATATATATATATATATATATATATATATATACTTGTTAGGATAATTTATATGCATATACTTGTAATAATAGATCTTCGAAATTATTACTTACAGGCAATATCAGCTAATCATAACTTTGTCCAGAGAGTTTAGGTGGCATAGTTGATGAAATTCTGCGTAATGAACATACATAACGTCATTGCTACAGAACTAATGTTCGTCTCTAATTCTAACACCAAGATATTCGTCTCCTTTAGCAGACGCCTGCATGTACCACTTGTTTAGTAGGTACATTTGTGTCCTCAGATCACCTAAGGCTTCAGGGTTGTATAAACTCTGGCCTAGTACAAATTTTTTACTTCCAAAGATCAACCTCCTGCGCACTCTCAATGTTTCCTCTGGTAAAGGTCGAGACCAGTCTCTTCAATAAATTCACCGAGGTGATCCAAATCGACATCTGGAGGTATGTTTGCCTGATGCATCAATCCTAAATTCGAACCATATTCATTACCAACAACTAGCAGGGGGACTGATTGGTGCGATTGTTGTCCGAGTTGTGCAACTCCTTTCCCTGCCCGCTTCTTTTTCTGTGCCGTCTCAATTGACTTGGTGAGAGTGCGGTCATATTCCGTTAACGTTGCTTTGGACGGCTTACGAGATTCCCGCTGCTGTTGCTAGTAAGAAGCCACCTTTTTTCTTAAAATATCTGGAGCTACGAAGAAATACGGTTTCTCCAGGTTTCTCCTTGCTTCTTGATCCTTTTATAGTTTTTCATAGAATCTAGACATATCTTTTTTATATGCATTAGTTACTTGTTCCTTCTCTTCAGATATTATTTTGGGAATAGCCCTTGGTTTCACGGTGGCTTTCTTTGCCGGCGGGGGCTGGTTCTTCGTTTGCGGGGCGGGCCTCTTGCTAGTACTTGGCTTCTTGGGAGGTGGGGGCGGGGGAGGCGTTGGAGACCTCCTTGGAGGTGGTGGCAGCGGCGTAGGAGACCTCCTTGGAGATGGTGTGGATGCAGCCTCGCCTTCCAACACATTGTCATCATACAGAGCACTATGATGATCTGGCGATTGAACAATTGGACTTAGGTTGGGGGAGGATACGGTACAAAAAAGGAATGACATATTATTATGAGCAAATTGTTAATTATTTAAGCCAATATAAATTAATGAGTTAGTGTTTTCATCTGCACCTATTGTGAGGTAGTTCAGGAGGAGGTGGAGGCGACATCCCAGGAATGATGATGTAGCGCTTTGTTGGGCATTCTTAACGTCATTACCAAAAGTAGACTTAGTTTTCTAATTCTGATAACGGCGCCAAAAATGCCGAACCTATCCCTCATGCCACTTAAGCCAAGTTGTCATCCCCAGCATGACATGAGAGATGCGGTATTAAAATATGCAACTGCTCTTCTAAATAAATAATAAATAAGATCTGCAAGTGCACAGATTAATACCGATGTAGCATTTTAACCGGGAAGTATTCCAGGTATCGTTATTTATATTTTTACCACTGGGAAGGGATTACTAACATCAATGTTGATTATGGAATGGAATATAGGAATGAGTATCAATCATTGCATGTATAAGTGAGAGCATTCATCTATCTCTTGCATACAGGGGTAAGTGTCACATAAAATATAGATAAAGTATGAATGGTGACAAAGATAATTAATCTGATCAGCTAGCCACATATAATAATGATAAGCACCTCAACAGATATTCTAGCAAGTCATTAGCATGGTATTAGGACGAACTACAAGGATATTTCCTAAGTTATTCTTAACTATAAAGTCTAACATATCATAGTTAGTGCAAGTACACTTGGTAATCATTGCGAGAAAGGACTACGCCCATGCATAGTGATATTATCAAGGAAGATGAGAAACATAGCAATCACTCCCCCGTAATAATGTTGCTCTGCCTGCCTTACACACGGGAGGGGGACTATATAAGAACCAACGAAGCTGTCACCATCGCGGACCACCCCACGATCCGGCATATAAGGTGCAATCGCAGATAAATATGGTCTAAGCACCACGCCTACACAATATTTATCATTTACCCATGGATCCGATGGATAAACGCTATACGATCCTAAACATGTATATAATTCCAATCTAACTAAGCCAAGCGTATAACTACGATAAACTAAGAACAATATAATCGCAAACATAAACAAGTAGAGCATAGTCATAATCAATATATTGAAATAGAACAAAGTTGTATTCATAATATTGAAGAACAATGATGAACAATGAAGAACAGTAAAGGAATTACTAAGAATCCTCTTGACAGATCTGGAAACCAATCGAAGATTGACTCCTTCTAGTTCTAATCCTATGTAGCTACGCTATACTAGAGATCTAGTTGATGTGGTGGCTCTAGGGCTTGATCAGAGACTCTCCTCCTGAGATTAGGGTTTGAGGAATTGAGAATGAGGGAGTGCCTCCTCCAGGGGCCAGGGGTCCTGCTTATATAGCCCCCTCAAGTGAACGTGGGCCGTCGGATCAAACCGACATTAATCGCACGGTTTTCCTTGATCCCTTAGGTCGGTGGAGCATAATCTGCGAGACGGAGCCTGATTGGCTCTCAGGCCAGGGCGGGCGCCCTAGGGAGCAGAGCGGGCGCCCTGCCTCCGGGCCCGTTCGGCCTCCCGTTCGATCTCGTGGCTTCTGGAGTCTTCTAGATGATAGAAAATCGGTGAACACGTTATTATCTCTATGTAAACCCGACGTGTGGGCCTTTCCTCCGTATTTTCTGATAACCCCCTGCAGAAACAGACAAACACCAAAACTCGTGGAATTCTGTCAGATAAAACCCTAAGTCTAGGTGTTGGTTGCATTAGGATCCTTTTCTTTATTTATTTGATAACTATATTTGGTACTTAAGGACCGTCAACAAACTCCCCCAAGCTTACCTCTTGCTCGTCCCTGAGCAAGGATAGACTCATTATGGATCAGAAGTTGCTGCAACGCCTTTGAACGTTGACGGTACATATGCTTTCAAATAAGGTCTTATCCCTGAGTTAGAGTAAACTGTCAAGACTTAAAACTTACTCATTTTACCTTTCACCATGGGGCTTGCAACCGTCACCTGCATCTTGAGTGGTTAAAAGATAGAACGGTCTAGTCAAACGCCATGTCTCTTATTCTTGATCAGCTATAGCTCTGGAGTTTTTTTGCAAATTTTTCAAATAAAACTCAGAGATTCCTTGTATGACTTTCTCGGGTCTCCCTTTTGTGGTATTTCTGGATCCTTACCAAGGCAGTAATGGTATATGCCTTCTCTCTCAAAGTATGTGGTATTTATGGTATAAGGCGTAGTGACATTGCCTTCTCTCTCACCCTACTCTAATAAGGCTTTGATATCTGGAGCTCATAGGTGGGAGATACAGTATACATACTCATAGAACATTTATTGCATAGTCAAACCATGGATCCAGATAAACAAGTCAATAAGTCAAATCAAGATGTGCATGTGTGGTGAATGAGTGGAACATTTATTGCATAGTCAAACCATGGATCCAGATAAACAAGTCAATAAGTCAAATCAAGATGTGCATGTGTGGTGAATGAGTGGTGTATGGTGATGATGGTGATAACAAAAGTCTAATGCTCTTTTTGAGGGAATACATACCTTTCTTGCTTTTTAAAACTTTTGAGGGGAATGAGATGCTCTATTTTTTTTCTTCTTTTTTTTCTCAGGTGGGTATCTTGTACCCCTAATTCTACTGTCGGACACTCGTCCATTTTTACCTCTCGTCTCACTTTTTCTTTCTTCGAGGTTCCGAGCACTTGCTCCTTTTTATTTCCTCATTTTTTAGAGCAATCTCCCTCTTTTGAAAATATAGCAAGTGGTAGTAGAAATGACTTGAACATTAACTTCACAGGGAATAACAGGAATGGGATAATGTTTTTGGCTATTCTCTCCCGGGTTAGGAGTAGAATAATTTTGGGTGAATCTGGAGATGGAAATGAGTGGATATATGTGGATGCGTACTTCCGGAGTAGAAGCAGCATGTATGAGTGAACGTGCAAGTGAATCTTGATTTTAACCACATGACAAGTTCCTAAGGGTCTACACAGCTTGACCACACTCAATGCCCATAAGCAGTAAGTAGTAAAAGTGCGGCTCTTAATCTAACAAGCATGTATATATGGCTGTGGTAGGAATTTAAACTCTCATCATACAGGAACTCATCATGCAACATTTTAAAGATTTTTAAAGATAAAATTCTCCAGAATTCTAGCATATCTAGGAACAGATAAACAGCAGCTCAACCTTCCCATATCATATCCGCTAACAACTTAGACTTCAGATCAAGTTCTCTTCCCACTAGTTCAGGTTTAGAGCCAGTTTTAAATTATAACAGTTATGTCTAAACTAGAGAGAGAACAAATTTGAAAATTAGGCAGAGCAACTATTCATCATATCCATGCTAGAGTTTTATTTTCAAGATTCAGTTTAGCATAGCTACTTTATTTATTTATTAAACTAAGCAAATATATATAAACACAAAATATTTATTTAGGTTTTCATGATTATGCATCTTTTTATTTTAATAAAGCATAGGTATAAATGTAGATAAAAATACTTATCGGGATAAATGGGGGTGCTCTCCCCCAAGCTGGATCTTGACGTAATTTCTTCTGATGTAGCTAGCAGGTGCAGAGGTGTATTTGAATGTCGGCAGCACCCTGACAACGATTAGGATGTCCTCCATCTGCTAGTCTTCCTGAATTCTGTGGAGCTCAAATAGACAACAAAACTTCGTGGAACTTGATTAAGCGTTAGCATAAATATCTAGCCTTTATCATGTTTGAGCTTCCTTGATAAATGTCACTCTCTATTTTTATTTTTATTTTTATAGAACAGGAAAAAATATATATTATTTATTTTTTATGCCACCACAATGAATGTACTTATGGGTTTTATGCCACTCGCATACTCACATGGGGCTTACTGTTTTCAACATTTTTTTAGACAGAATGAACATGATTAACTGAGCAATAATTAAAGGGAAAATGATAACTACCAAGTTTACCTCTTGGCACGGCGTTCGGTGTTTTTAAGTCCTCCGAACAGGACTTCTTTTCTTCTTAGTTATCCTAGGATTTGGGTGGTGTAGACGGTGGTTCCGGTAGCGCCTCCTCTTCTTGTGTAACTGTCTTCACTTTTCATACCCGACTTGGTGCTTCGGTCTCCTGTTGTGTATCCTCGGGCCTTATGACCTCTCCTTCATAGTCTGCCCATACGTCCTTGATGGTTTGCCTCCTTTGGTTACGGTTACGTCGCCTTCTTCTTGTCCTGACCTGCTTAGAATCTTCAACTATATAGTTAGGGTCATTAAAGTAGCGGCGTACCTTCTCAGAGGAGAAATGCATATGGACTTCTCTGGTTCCAATGTAAATGATTGCTTTGACGGTGCCTAGGAACGGTCTTCCTAGGATGATGGGTGGATCGTACTCGTCGTCTCCCATGTCAATGACCTGAAAGTCTGTATGGACAAAATGATCGTTAATTTTAACAGGGACATCGGTTACTATACCTTCGACCTTTCGGGATGTCTGATCTGCCATCTGGAGCTGAGTGTATGTTGGTTTTAAGGGCATGGTCCCGTACAAGAGCTGATAGGTGACTGTGGCCATTATGTTGACGCCTGATCCAGTGTCGCAGAGCGCCTTCTGAAAGGAGTATCCATTGATTGAGCACTCAATGCTTGGCATGCCTGGGTCGTCCTTCTTGATTAGGAACGATGACTTGGGTCGTCGGTCTTGACCTCCTTGAACTGCAGTGACCATCTTAGCTGATTCGGTCCATCCTTGGTTGTTCTTGTTCTGCTTGATCCTCCTGTTGGTCCTCTTCCTTGGTTCATGTTGGGGTTGCTCTGGGATTTGTGTAATCTTGTTCTTGAAGGAAAACATCTCCTTCCTCCCCTTGATGTCGAAGTTGATCTTCGCAGCGCTGGCGTAGATGACAGCTCCCGAGGTGTTCAAGAATGGCCTTCCCAGAATAACTGGTGACCTCTCATCGGACCCGGTCTCTATCACCACGAAGTCAGCTAGAGCATACGAGGTACCAACTCGGACACACATGTTCTTTAATATTCCTTTAGGAAAGCTTAGTGTCTGATCTGCAAGCTGCAAACACATAGTTGTTTCTGATAAAGGATATGTAAAGAATTTTTCATAGAGTACCCTAGGCATAATGTTGACGCTGGAGCCAAAGTCGTAGAGTGCTTCTAGGAAGTCCACCATGCCGATGGAGATCGGGATGACGGGGCGTCCTGGATCGCCTCTCTTGACTGGCAGAAGGTCATTATGTACTCCGATAGCGGGATTACTCCAATAGTTACCTGCATCAAACATGTCTACAAGATTTGCAGATTCTAATCCTTCCGGTTGTGATGGTATACCGGGGTTAGTAGCAGGAACAGCAGCAGCTATTTGATTTAACTGAGATTCAATCATTTTATTAAAGCAAATTTGGTTTTTGATGGTAGTAGAGAAATTATCCATTCTATTATTTATGTTTTCTAGTATTTTATCATTGGATGCTAATTTCTTAGACAAGTTATCCATTAGCTTTCCTTGATTAGACACTAACTCTCTCAGGGGTGGAAAATTATTATTGTTGTTGTAAGAGTTATTACCTTGATAATTACCTGAGTAGTTACCTGAGTAGTTAGGCCTCTGTTGATTCCAACCTTGATTTTGTTGAGGACGGTTGTAGTTGTTGTTGTTGTTGATGTACCTTGCATCCTCAAGTATCTCAGGGCAGTGATTGCCTCAGTGTCCAGTGTCTCCACATTCCTCACAAGTCATGTGAGAGTCGTAGACGTTCATGACTTCTCTTTTGTCTCCAGCTTTGTCATCGAGCTTTTTCATGAGTAGGTCTAGCTTTGCAGACAGCATGTCTACCTCCTTGAGCTGGTGCATACCTCCACCCTTCTTGCGTGTTTGAGTCCTCTCTTCGTTCCAACCTTGGTTGGACGCCATCTTCTCCACAAGGGCTGTAGCTTGTGGTATGGTGAGTGATAGAAATGCGCCTCCAGCTGCAGCATCTATGGTCTCACGAGCACTAGTGATGAGCCCATGATAGAAAGTCTGCATAAGTAGCCAGCTTTCCATTTCATGATGGGGACATTCTAGGATGTAATCTTGAAAGCGCTCCCATGCTTCTGGAACGGATTCATCATGTTGTTGCTGAAAACTTGTAATCTTCCCACGGAGAGCATTGGTCTTGCCCATGGGAAAGAACTTAGCCAAAAAGTTCATAGAGCAGAGTGCCCACGTAGTGTTCTTATCCTTCGTCGCGTAGAACCACTGCTTCGCTCTCCCCAATAGTGAGAATGGGAAAAGGCGAAGTAGTATGGCATCTCTGGGAACATCTAATAAAGTGAATGTGCTGCAAATCTCTATGAAGTGTTGGAGATGAGCACTTGCATCTTCATGCGGCTTCCCACAAAACTGGTTGGCTTGTACCATGTTGATGAGCCCTGGCTTGAGCTCAAAGTTCTTGTCGATGGCCGCGGCAGGTCCAGTGCGGATGTTGTTCGTAGTGGGAGCTGAGAACTCGCGGATCGTCTTGTTCGCCATGGCTACGAACTCTGTTGACAAATTCCGGATGAAACTTCGGCGGTCTTCTGGATTGGATGAAGTGTTGCGTCGAAGTGTTGACTTCTTGAGCTTGGCTCTTGCCTTTCTGATTAATGCTTCGGGGTTGTCAACAAAATTTTCTGGAAGATGTCCTCTATTCATACATCACCCTGCAAAACAATAAGAATGGAAAAATATAGGGGTAAATCTGTATGGGAGATTTGATGATCTCAATCACTTAATGATGCGAATGATGACTCAAATTCCGTATTCATTCCTTGTTAGTAAATCAACCTTCCCCGGCAACGGCGCCAAAAATGCTTGTTGGGCATTCTTAACGTCATTACCAAAAGTAGACTTAGTTTTCTAATTCTGATAACGGCGCCAAAAATGCCGAACCTATCCCTCATGCCACTTAAGCCAAGTTGTCATCCCCAGCATGACATGAGAGATGCGGTATTGAAATATGCAACTGCTCTTCTAAATAAATAATAAATAAGATCTGCAAGCGCACAGATTAATACCGATGTAGCATTTTAACCGGGAAGTATTCCAGGTATCGTTATTTATATTTTTACCACTGGGAAGGGATTACTAACATCAATGTTGATTATGGAATGGAATATAGGAATGAGTATCAATCATTGCATGTATAAGTGAGAGCATTCATCTATCTCTTGCATACAGGGGTAAGTGTCACATAAAACATAGATAAAGTATGAATGGTGACAAAGATAATTAATCTGATCAGCTAGCCACATATAATAATGATAAGCACCTCAACAGATATTCTAGCAAGTCATTAGCATGGTATTAGGACGAACTACAAGGATATTTCCTAAGTTATTCTTAACTATAAAGTCTAGCATATCATAGTTAGTGCAAGTACACTTGGTAATCATTGCGAGAAAGGACTACGCCCATGCATAGTGATATTATCAAGGAAGATGAGAAACATAGCAATCACTCCCCCGTAATAATGTTGCTCTGCCTGCCTTACACATGGGAGGGAGACTATATAAGAACCAACGAAGCTGTCACCATCGCGGACCACCCCACGATCCGGCATATAAGGTGCAATCGCAGATAAATATGGTCTAAGCACCACGCCTACAAAATATTTATCATTTACCCATGGATCCGATGGATAAACGCTATATGATCCTAAACATGTATATAATTCCAATCTAACTAAGCCAAGCGTATAACTACGATAAACTAAGAACAATATAATCGCAAACATAAACAAGTAGAGCATAGTCATAATCAATATATTGAAATAGAACAAAGTTGTATTCATAATATTGAAGAACAATGATGAACAATGAAGAACAGTAAAGGAATTACCAAGAATCCTCTTGATAGATCCAGAAACCAATCGAAGATTGACTCCTTCTAGTTCTAATCCTATGTAGCTATGCTATACTAGAGATCTAGTTGATGTGGTGGCTCTAGGGCTTGATCAGAGACTCTCCTCCTGAGATTAGGGTTTGAGGAATTGAGAATGAGGGAGTGCCTCCTCCAGGGGCCAGGGGTCCTGCTTATATAGCCCCCTCAAGTGAACGTGGCCGTCGGATCAAACCGACATTAATCGCACGGTTTTCCTTGATCCCTTAGGTCGGTGGAGCATAATCCGTGAGACGGAGCCTGATTGGCTCTCAGGCCAGGGTGGGCGCCCTAGGGAGCAGGGCGGGCGCCCTGCCTCCGGGTCCGTTCGGCCTCCCGTTCGATCTCGTGGCTTCTGGAGTCTTCTAGATGATAGAAAATCGGTGAACACGTTATTATCTCTATGTAAACCTGACGTGTGGGCCTTTCCTCCGTATTTTCTGATAACCCCCTGCAGAAACAGACAAACACCAAAACTCGTGGAATTCTGTCAGATAAAACCCTAAGTCTAGGTGTTGGTTGCATTTGGATCCTTTTCTTTATTTATTTGATAACTATATTTGGTACTTAAGGACCATCAACACGCTTGCACCATACAATGAATGTCAGCTTTATCTACCAAGACGGTAGCATATCCTTCTTGGATTATATTCCCATGAATCCTTGGTATCTTGGTTCGGTCGATAGGATTAACAAGACTAATAGACACCTTGATTGTGGAATTCCCCTTCGGAATGTGTAGCTCACACGATGTATAAAGTTCAGTGATGTCATCCATAGGGAAGCGCAGTCCTGTGTCCCCTTGATTTGGTATCTCCGTGGAAGCACAACTGCTTTTCATCTGAGCAGGGAGGCTAATGTTGATTCCTGGCTCTGATGTATGCTTGCTTGCACTCACTGCTATTTGCACTTGCCTTCTGATTTCCTCTTGCATTCTCGCTTTAAGGATTTTTTCCTGCTCCTGTGATTCACGCACCGCTTCCTCCAACCTCTGGAGCCACTGTGCCTCTTCTTCCTTCTTTCTCTGGCGGCTTCTGTAGGAAGGTCTGTCCTAAGGGAATCCATGCTCCCACGAGACACTTCCTTTGCCTCTAGTTCGGCCACCGTGTTCAGTAGTCCCAATGGCGTATGTCAGTTCATCCTTCTCTCTGTTGGGCCTGAACGCACCACTAGCAGTAGCTCTCTGAGCATAAAACAATCTTTCTGTTGCTTCTTGCAGTCTTGCGCCATAAACGCACTTCCTTGTCTCCTGGTCCAGTGTTCCCCCATGAGCGAAAAACGAATTCTTTGCACGCTCTCCCCACTCGAGTGATTCTGGTGTGATACCCTTGGCAAGAAGGTCTGCTTCCATTTTGTTCCACTTCTTAATGGCAGTCAGGTAGCCACCTGATCCCAAGTTATGGTGGTATGTCTTTTGTTGGGCATTACGTTGGTTCTTTATCACCCAACTCACACCCTCTTCCGACGTCTTGTACTGCATAAACTCATCCCAATAGGGCCTCTGCTTTGAGATCGGGCCTGGGACAGTGAAATCTAGTGCTACGTTCTTCTTGACATACGTCGTGTATAGGTGTTACTTCCAAGTCTGAAAATGGGTGGCCATCTTCTTCATTGCCCAATCCATAACTCGCTCTTTCAATTCATCACCATCTGTTATATCATCATAACCATCTGTTTGGAGCGTGAAATGTTCCAAGACATCATTCCAAATTAACGTCTTGTCACGATTGGAGACAAAACTGATATGAGGAAGCGGCCCTCCAATGGCTTTTTGGGACCTCGAACATTTTTTACTCTTCGTTGTAGTTGTTGATGTCGATCTAGAGGGCTACAAAACATAAACAATATTTTTAATGTCATGAGCACACATAAGACATATGATAATATATATAGCTAATAATAAAAAAATATATACTTGGCCAATATCTTCTTGCTCATTTTGTTTAAGAGCTAAGTACTGACTCCCGTCATCTGCATCCTCTTGCACGTTATTTTTAGCACCATCATCGCCGGCAACTTGAGAGCCGGAATGCATCATCAACTCCTCCTCATCCATGTTTCTCAGGTCAGCCATCTAGCTTCAAAAAACAAAACCAATATATAGTACGTCAAATCTTTGCTATACATAAACGGCCGAGGGCGAATTGCATCGGTGACTAGGGCGAACCACGTCAGTGACATCAACAACGCGGTTCGCCCTAGTCACCGACTCAATTCGCCCTCGGCCATGAACGCTAAACCCTAAAACTTGATCAATGTATAATTAACGATAGCCCCAATCAACATTCGTTAACGCATATATCGTTAATGCAGAGATTACATCATCATAATCTTAGACATAGAGAGTGTAATATATATGTCATCACTGATGTACATTGCCCTAGTCACCGACACTCAATGTACGGCGGTGATGACATATACATGTTATACTCTCTATGTTTCTCGGGTCGGCCATCCAGCTTCAAAAAAACAAAACCAATATATAGTATGTCAAATCTTTGCTTACATGTGTATACTATATGAACAATATGCATCATTAACGCTAAACAATCACACTAGGGCGTGTTATCGTTATTGTTAACACTAAACAATCACACACTAGGGTGAAGTCAGTATACAGTATATACATCAAATCTTTGGCTTATACATATACTCTATGTCGTGAACAATAAAAAGTTTACTTTGCGTAAAAAATAAATAAAGTTTACAATAGGTTTACATATACTCTATGTCTAAGATCTTGATAATGTAATTCATGCATTAACGATATATATACATATAAGTTAGGGTTTAGGGTTAACACACGTTAATTATATGTTGATTAGGGTTAACGTTATTTATATGTTGATTATGGTTTAGGGTTAACACACGAGGGCGGCGATGCTCCGCGCTATACAAACACACGAGGGCGGTGATGCTCCACGGTATACAAACACACAGAGGGTGGCGATGCTCCGTGGTATAAAAACACACGAGGGCGGCGATGCTCCACGGTATACGAATGACGACGACGAACGATGACGATGAACGACGACGTGCGGTGAGCTAGGACGAACGACAAACAAAATCCCCTAAAAACATGGGGGCGAATGAGGGCGCGATCGAGGACGAACGATGATCAACGTACAGTGGGCGAATGACGACGTGCAGAGGGCGAACGACGGCGGCGGCGGCGCTGTTCGTGCAAGGCGTCGGGCGTCGGCCGGGCGAGAGGCCGGGGCAAGGTGGTGGGTTGGTGGAGGCGCGCAGTGGGGCGCCATGCCAGTGGAGGTGGTGGGGACGGTGGAGGCGCGTGAGGACTTCAATCGCCGGTGGGGTCATCGTTGGTGGAGGAGTGAGCGGCGCAGCGCAGTGTCACTGGTGGGGTCGTCGTCAGTGGGGTCAGCGGCCGCGCGCGCGGGGCCGGCCGGGTGGCTCTGGCGTGGGCGGATCGGAGTGCAGGGGGGGTGTGCGCGGGCTCACCGGCGTTGGTAGTGCAGCGTCTGGGGCAGCGCGCGAGGCGAGGGGCACAGAGTCGGCGGCCGCGCGAGGTGAGGGGCGCGAGGAAGGAAAAGAGGCCGGGGATCTGCGCAAGCACTGGCAGATATATACAGGGCACCTTTACTCCCGGTGCGTGTTACCAACCGGGAGTAAAGGACCTTTACTCCCGGTGCGTGTTATCAACAGGGAGTAAAGGTAAACCTTTTCTCCCAGTTGGTAACACGCACAGGGAGTAAAGGTTTTTTTGGCGAGCCTCTAAAATGCAGCCCTCCTTTACTCTCGGGTGGGATTCCAACCCGGGAGTAAAGGTAGGCTGCATTTTTGTTTCCCTCCGGTATGAAGGAAAGTTTCTTTTTTAATATTTATTTTAATACAAATGCTAAAATCTTATTAAATGCTTAGTAAATTAAATAAAAGGCATAAAATTATTCGTTTGGAAATATGGATTTGCTTTTTATTTATTGCACATAGGTAAAATCTATAATCTAATTTTTTTATGTTTTGTTATAATTATTTATTGTTTCGTTAATGAAAAAATGTAGTGTTTAATTAAAATTATTAAAACTATAGGTTTTGGACAGGGAATTTATTTTGAAATCATTTTAACATTAATATTTCCTAAGTTAACTTTTCAAGAGAGAAATCCAACCTAATCAAACATTGATTTAATTCGAAACAAGACATAATAAACATCTGAATTCACAAATATTATATAATATCTCAAACACACACTACATTAAATCACTATATCATCAAGTGGGCACAACAGTGAACTTCTTCTTTACGTATGTCCCTTGGTTATGATCGCGTCGTAACCATGGAGTGTCCTCATCATTTACCAAGATGCTAGGGTCTGTTTTCACTTTGAAAGGCGGAATTCGGTCATCCTTTTCATAATCATCTGACATGTCCGACTTGTCCTCAATTCCCACGATGACTCTTTTCCTTGAAAGAACTATGTGGCGGTTTGGCTCTTTGATTGAGTCATTATCGTTTTTCCCTCTTTTTGGTTTGGTAGACATATCATTGACATAGAACACCTGATTCACATCCTTGGCAAGGACGAATGGTTCGTCTTTGTACCCAATATTACTAAGGTCTATTGTTGTCAGTCCATACTCATTGTCTACTGTTACCCACCTCTGGTCACCTTCACCCATTGGCACCTGAACAATGGGATCTTCAAAGTAGGTGCATATTCTAGTTCCCATATTTCATCTATGCGGCCATAATATGTCTGCTTATTCCCATTCGGGTCTGTGGCATCTATGTGGACACCACTATTTTGGTTGGTACTCCTTTTATCTTGGGCTACTGTGTAGAATGTGTTCCCTTTTATCTCGTACCATTTGTATGTGATGATATGCCATGATGGTTGCATAGCCAATAAATACAGTTGCTCATGGATGCTCTCATCACCTTGACATTTTTTCGCAACCAACCGCCAAAAGTTTCCATGTGCTTACGCGTAATCCAAGCTTCAGTCTTCCCTGGAAACTCGGATCATAAGAGATCCTTGTGTGTCTCAATATATGGATCTACCAAAGAGGAGTTCTGTAGAACTGTGTAGTGCGCTTTATTGAAATAATCATCCTTCGTACCAATATATGTTTTCCTCCCTAGTGTCCCCTTTCCGCTTAGTCTCCCCTCATGTCTCGATTCAAGAACACCAATAGAGTCAAGGTCAGGAATAAAGTCAACACAAAACTCAATGACCTCTTCTATTCCATAGCCCTAGGCAATGCTTCCTTCTAGGCGAGCACAGTTGTGAACATATTTCTTCAGGATGCCCATGAATCTCTCTAAGGGGAACATGTTGTGTAGGAACATAGGACCGAGAATGAAAATATCCTTGACCAGGTGAACTAGGAGGTGTGTCATGATATCAAAGAAGGAAGGAGGGAACACCAACTCAAAGCTGACGAGACATTGAACCACATCATTCTGTAGTTTAGCTAGATCCATTAGATCAATTGCCTTATGAGAAATTGCATTGAGGAATGCACATAGCTTCACGGTGCCTAGACATACATTTGGAGGTAGAATTTCTCTTAATGCAACTGAAGGTAATTGCGTCAGGAGAACGTGACAGTCATGGGACTTTAAGTTACAGAATTTCTTCTCTGGCACATTTATAATACCCTTTATATTTGAGGAGAATCCAGATGGTACCTTGATGTTGTTTAAGCATTCAAACATGATATCCTTCTCCTATTTGCTTAGAGTGTAGCTAGCAGGACTTAAGTAATGGCGTCCATCATCTGTCTTCTCTGGATGCAGGTTGTCTCTTTCTCTCAAATAACGCAGGTCCTATCGTGCTTCAAATGTGTCCTTAGGCTTTCCATACACACCCATGAAGCCTAGCAGGTTCACATAAAGATTCTTCGTCAAGTGCATCACGTCGATCGAGCTGCGGACCTCTAGGACTTGCCAATAGGGTAGCTCCCAAAATATGGACTTCTTCTTCCACATGGGTGCGTGACCGTTAGCATCGTTCGGAACAGGTTGGCTGCCATGTCCTTTTCCAAAGATGACTTTCACATCATTGACCATATCGAGTACATCCTCACCAGTTCGGTTGTGAGAATTGATCAGGTGGTCTGCTGTCCCTTTAAAATGCTTGCCTTTCTTTCTTACGGGGTGATTTGCAGGAAGAAATCGACGATGGCCAAGGTACATGACCTTTTGACATTTCTTCAAGAATGCACCTCTAATATCACCGAAAACAATGTGTGCATGCATTATATCCCTTGTTTGACTGTCCGGAAAGATTACTTAGAGCAGGCCAATCATTAATTGTTACAAACAACAATGCTCACAGGTCAAAGTGTTCCTATTTGTACTCATCCCACACACGTACACATTCTTATTCCACAAAATGAGAAGTTCGTCAACCAGTGGCCTCAGGTACACATCGATGTCATTGTCAGGTTGCTTCGGGCCTTGGATGAGCACAGACATCATAATGAACTTCTGCTTCATGCATAACCAGGGAGGAAGGTGCTATGGATATTGTTTTGCTCCCCAAAAGGATTGATACCATCCGTACTTAAAGCAAACCTTAAGTTTCTTGCGTCATCTGCAAACTCCAGGAATTCTCTGTCGATTGCTCGCCACTGGGACCCATCAACAGGGTGTCTCAACATATTGTCTACCTTACGGTCTTCTTTGTGCCATCGCAACAATTTTGCATATTCTTTGTTTCTGAACAAACGTTTCAAGCGTGGTAGTATAGGAGCATACCACATAACCTTGGCAAGGATTTTCGTCCGCGGACATTCGCCCTCAACATCACCAGGGTCATCTTGTCTGATCTTATACCGCGATGCATGACATACCAGGCATGCATCCAATTTATCGTACTCTATGCCATGGTAGATGATACAGTCATTAGGACATGCATGTATCTTCTCGATTTCTAGCCCCACGGGACAGACAACCTGTTTTGCTTCGTAGGTAGTGGCGGGCAATTCATTATCCTTCGGAAGCATCTTCTTTTGGATTTTTAGTAACTCTCCACAGACAACCTGTACTTGCAAACATTATTATTTAAGTTAATATCTATACTAGGCTCTTAATCAATAAATGCCTTCTTTTAGAAAAAATATAAATAGCCTACATGTAGTTTAGAACAGAGGGAGAAGTTATGAAAAAAATCTGTTGATGAAGTAGTGTTTGCTTCTAGATGTGTGTATTGATCGAGGAAAGATTGAAAGGACAAATGAAAGTCTGCAACGTTGTTCTTGGTGACATGCATCGCAACTCATGTGGATGAATTTGGCGAGTCCATGGTATTTCCTATGGGCTGGAATTCCGGTTGCTCGGCCCTACCTCGTTGGACTGTCACCAACAACTCTGTGTTAGTCCTACATAGTATATTTGTTCCCGAAACAACTCCAAGGAAAAAATGGTGACCAATTGCGTGTGTTGGAAACGTCACGTGCACAAATGTTTATCAACTACTGGGAAGAAATTAACGAGGATATGTTCTTAGGTTTGTTGCACAAGCAAGGTTTATCTTGTTGGTATACTTCATATGTACTCCCTCTGTCTGAAAAAAATATAAATATTGTTTTACGATGAGTCAACAGAATCTGTTATAAACATCCAGTGTACTTGCAAACATTATTATTCAAGTTCATATCCATACTAGACTCTTAATCAAAAAATGCATTCCTTTGGAAAAAATATAAATAGCCTACATGTATTTTAGAACAGAGAGAAGTTATGAAAAAAATCTGTTGATGAAGTAGTGTTTGTTCCTACCGAATAAATGATGACATTAGCTTCTAGATGTGTGTATTGATCGAGGAAAGATTGAAAGGACAAATGAAAGGCTGCAACGTTGTTCTTGGTGACATGCATCGCAACTCATGTGGATGAATTTGGCGAGTCCATGATATTTCCTATGGGCCGGAATTCCGGTTGCCCGGCCCTAGCCCCGTTGGTCTATCACCAACAACTCTGAGTTAGTCCTACATAGTATATTTGTTCCCGGAAACAACTCTCAGGAAAAAATGGTGACCAATTGCGTGTGTTGGAAACGTCAAGTGCACAAATGTTTATCAACTACTGGGAGGAAATTAACGAGGATATGTTCTTAGGTTTGATGCACAAGCAAGGTTTGTCTTGTTGTTGTACTTCATATGTACTTCCTCTGTCCGAAAAAAATGTAAATCTTGTTTTACGATGAGTCAACAGAATCTTAAGTTTGACTAAGTTTATATAAGATTATCTACATTTAGATCTTTAATTAGTTTTATTATGAAAATATATTTTATATTTAATCTAATAATACTTATTATGCATGATAACATTAGTACTTTGTCATATATATTCAGTCAAAATTAAGAATCTTTGACTCCTTGGAGATGAGATTTACATTTGTTTTAGGCGTTGGGAGTAAGTTAGTGTCAGGTCTTCCGTACACATGGATGCATGTGCATTTTTTTATGCGTTGGATCAGAAGATTAATTATTGGTTTGTTTCTTTACAAAATATAAACGAATAATTTTGTGCAACAGATTTGACAAGTTTACATCAAGGGCAAGAAAAATATATTAAAACCTACAAACAATGCAAAATAAATATACTGTTCACAATTATTTCATGTAAATTTATTAAAGCTAATTTAAATTGATGGTGTAGGTGTTGGTGTATCTTCTATAAACATGATCAAGATTAGAAAAAAATTTGACTTTGGAAACAAGCAAGGACTACCTGATGGAGTAGTAGATGGTATGCATGACACGAACTAGCTGAGTTGTATGGATCATGCATGACGTTTCTATGTACCTCGTTGTTAATTTGTGTTGCCGACCATAATTGCTTGGTGACAAATCAAACCTTCACTTGTCAAAAAACAAATCAAACCTGCTACTCTCAAGTCATCCAGATATATGCGTTCAAGTCAAATATGTCCAGATTAGTCGTTTGTACTTAGTAGGACAGATCAGGATCGGTACTTGAAGAATTGATCAAGATTGTGGAAATATTTAACTGGCATGCATATATACCTGCCGCCAGGGACTATTTCAACCGCTTAGTCAGTTCCAGCAGGTTCAATATGCCTCGTGATACCTCGATGATGTCGAACAATTAACACCGGCAGCAGGTAGTAGCTACCCCTGCTAGAGCCTTCCTCGTTTTATCTTGTTGCTCTTGCCTTTGACCCTAGCCCTCTACATGACTTCTGCTTTTTTCATATGAACATGATGTTGTAAAGTCCATGGTGCATGCACTTCCCTGGTCACATCTGAAAGCATTATGCATTCTGGAGCTAAAACATAATATCAACTCAACACAAACAAGCTATTCTCCATTCTTCAAAGGTGGTCAAGAAGGGTGATGTGTTTGTATTCCCTAAAGCAGTGATTCAATTTCAAATAATGGACTTAGGACCATGACAAGCTATTAGCAGCTGCATTTTTTTTGCGCATAATTAGCTGTCGCACCCATTTAAAGACCAAATGAAATGCATACTCTTATGTGTGTCCAAAGATCAATCACACATAAGTTAACAAATTATAAAGGAAGTATCATCATAAATGTTATTACATCACGATTATTAACACATAGTCTTTACACAAATGTAGCGGAAAATAAAAGATAAATCTCTCGTGGTAGCTCCAATCACAGGCACATTGACTAGTTGACTGCAAGTCTAGTAATCTTCAGGGAAGTAGGAGTAGTAATCACTATTTGCACCATCTGTTACCCATCCGGGATTTTTATCCAAATAAGAAAAATAAACAAGCGTAAGTACATCTCGTACTCAACAAGTGTAACATGGGGTTCATGAGGCTCAAAGGCATGACATTGGTTTATCAGCATGTAGCTTTTAGTTGGCATAATTTTAGCATATCAATAGCATCAAGATGTCTCAATCTAAACAATAAACATATGATCCATGTAAAATGATTAATGAATAGCAAAAACATATTCATTATTAATGATCAACTATTCCATAAGGGTCCAAGGCCACTCTTGACCGTGAGCACGGCTGTTATAACAGTTTTACGCTCTGCAGAGGTTGTACACTTTCACTGTAAGTCGTATTGCCCATATGCCCGGGTTAATTACTCCCAAAACACTTCCAAGGTGAGCAGGCAGGGAAATACTATGAAGTCTTTCGAAGGTTCGTCTAACAAGTTAGGGCCATTAGATTCACTCGGCAAACAGATGTAGAGCCCTCCTTCTAAATGGCACAATGACACGCAACCTATACACATAAGGACAGAGGCCGCACTATACCCGATTCGTCAAGCCATTCTTATGCCAAAAAGGTTACCACTAACAAGGTAGAAAAGGTCCTTCTATATGACTAAAGCCAGAGCCATATAGCCCTCACAGTTGTACTGTAAATCCCAGATGTTCTCTTACAGATAAGTCCTTAAGGAGAGAAACTAGAGCACCAAAAATAACCCCATGCTCTAGCCCCCTTTAAACAGTAATCAAAAGTCATCTTTTAATGTTTATTGCATATTCTATTAGTCAAATTACATGATCATAGTTCATGTTAAGCACTAGCAACGCTACTCAATGCAATATAATAGGTGTCAAGATATAAGATCAAAACTAAGTCATCCTTATCAAGGGAATATATGCATAATGATTATATTTGCTTATTGTGAATAGGACAACAAGGATAATCCCATGCTATACTTGCCTTGCTCAAACTGGTCCTAAAGATCTTGCTCGTAGAAAAACTCTTGGTCTCCAACGAATTGCTCACCGTCTATACTCGATCAACAACGGCAACAACATTCATCCAGAAACAATCATGCATAAACAAACAAGACTATAATTAGAACAGTACACCAACAGTAATAAAATAATATAAAAAGCCTTTAAAACGAATCTACAACTCGCTAGGATCACACAGACGCGAAGATCACGAAAAACGAAGCTAAAACGACGAAGTTATGAATTTACTAAGATTTCCTATAGAAAAATAATTACTTTAATTGAAACTCGAAAATAAAATATAACAAACCTACTGTGCAGTGGTAATAACATGTAGAGCTCGCAAATATGAACCTAACGCAATTTGAACGGGTTAAATCGGAGTTAAAACGGAGATTCTATGCATGAATTAACCTAGTGGCAAATTTGTAAATAAGAGAAAACGTATTTCTGAAGTTACCACGATCAAAATACGCTTTATGAAAAAGAAAACGTAATTCGGGAATATGCCATGGACTGTGGGTTCTATATTTAAAAATTACAGGGACTCTTTAACAAAAATGCCGGCCGAACCGGTATCTTCTAATCCTAGCCATTGGATTTGATTTGGATGCTCTAGATCGGATCGGGGAAAAACCGAGCGGCGCTCTGGCCGGAACAGTGGCCTGACGGTGAGTTCCACGGTGGCACCATGTCCGGACTTGGCTATCTAGCGCTACAAAGCATGAGCTCGCGAAAGAAGGACACCAAATGGTAGAGCATATCAATGCGAACTCACCAAGGGTCAAATCGAAGCCGTGGACGAGACAAGGAAGTCGCGCGGCTCGGAGAGGCGGACGGCTAGGGCTGCATCTCGAGCGTGGCCTCCTCGGGATGACGGTGGACCTCTGCTTCGGGGCAAGATGGAGCGGAGGGGTGCGCGAGCTCGGATTATATAGCCTGGTGGTGGTCTAAACACGGAAGGAAGGGATTGGGGAGGCGGATTCGATCGGTGGTGAACAAGGAAAGAAATCCGACGCCGGCGTGGGGAGGAAGAAGGCGTCCCTAACGCGTGGGCCCGCGGCGTCAGCGTCAGAGAGAGAAAAAGGGAAGGCGCGCGCGTCAGGCCGTTGGCTGGGCTCGGCCCAAGCGGGATGCGGGGAAAAGAAAACAGGCCGCGACCTGCTGGCCGCGACCTGGTCTGCCCAAGGGAGAGAGCGCTCGGGCTGAGCTGGGCCAAAAGCCGAAAGGGAAGAAAAATCCTTTTCTTTTTCCTTTTCCAATTTTTCAAAGCATTTTCCAAAAAGATTTTGAATCCTCTTTTGAATTTGATTCAAACCACTCAATACAAAAATTCAAATGCAGCAGCATGAACGCTCAATCATGTTTCTACCCTTATATTTGATTTTAAATTAATAAAAAATTATTACTTTTCTAAGTCTGTATGCTCACAAAAATACATAAAAATCATATTCACCTATTTTAAATCATTCCAAAATTTTAGGGTGTTACAATTCTACCCCCTTAAGATGAATCTCGTCCTGAGATTCGGCTGGTGCTTACTCGAACAGTTGCAGATATGTTTTTCTCAGATCCTCTTCTCTTTCCCAGGTGGCCTCATCTGCAGTATACCGATTCCACTGAACCTTACACATCTTGATAGTCCAACTCCTCGTGACTCTTTCAGCAGTCTCTAAAATTCTAACTGGAAACTCTTCATATGTGAGATCCTCTTTAACGGTGAGCTCCTCTAACGGAATCTGCTCCTCTGGTACTCGCAAACATTTCTTAAGTTGAGAGACGTGAAACACATCATGTACACCTGCCAAACTCTCAGGTAATTCCAACTGATACGCCACCTCACCACGTCTCTCTATGATCTTGAATGGCCCAATATACCTTGGTGCCAATTTCCCCTTCATGTTGAACCTTTTCACACTCCTCATTGGTGATACTTTCAAGTAGACATAATCCCCTACTTCAAAAGTCAACTCTCTCCTTCAAGTATCAGCATAACTTTTCTATCGGGACTGAGCTATTTTTAGATTATCTCTAATCATCCTTACATTCTTTTCAGCATTCTTGAGTACATCAGGCCCAAACACTTGACTTTCCCCTATCTAATTCCAAAACAACTTGGTTCTACAGTTTCGTCCATACAGAGCCTCAAACGGTGCCATCTGAAGACTCTTCTGATAACTATTGTTATAAGAGAACTTTGCGTAAGGCAAACTCTTATCCCAACTAGTACCATATTGTAAAGCACAAGCTCTCAACATATCTTCCAATATCTGATTAATTCTCTCCGTCTGTCCATCTGTCTGTAGATGGTAGATTGTACTAAAGTTCAGCTTGGTTCCTAATGATTCATGTATCTTTTGCCAATAATGAGATGTAAACTGGGTACCCCGATCAGACATAATTTTCTTAGAAACTCCATGTAGACTCACTATTCTTTCCATATACAATTCAGCCAACTTTGCACTGCTATATGTAGTCTTAACTGGCAGAAAATGAGCAACCTTTGTTAGACCATCTACTATTACCCAAATTGAACCATACCCTCTCTGAGTACGTGGCAACCCAACTATGAAATCCATACCAACTTCTTCCCATTTCCATTCGGGTATCTGCATAGGCTGTAACAATCCTGCAGGCCTCTGATGTTCAACTTTCACCGTTTGACAAGTGTCACACAAAGCAACATATTCAGCAACATCTCTTTTAAAACCATACCACCAATATTTCTCTCTTAGGTCCAGATACATCTTAGTACTCCCAGGATGTATGGAATAAGTTGACTCGTGAGCTTTACGTAAAATTGCCTCTCTAGTAGTCTTATCCTCAGGCACACACAACCTTTTTCCAAACCATAGCATACCATTATCATCCTTACGGAATCCAGGTGATTTGCCCTTCGCTATATTCTCCGCTATCTCTCTCAACTTTTCATCGTTCAACTGACTCTTGCGTATTTCTTCCTCCAGAGTAGGTTCTAGTACCAATTCTACTGCATTGGTGGCAAACCCCAAGTTCAGATGCTCACATTCAGCACACAACTCTCTTGGCATAGGCATTATATGCACCTCATTAGCGTAGCTTTTCCTACTAAGAGCATCAGCAACGACGTTGGCCTTTCCTAGGTGATAATGCACCTCCAGATCATAGTCCTTTATCAACTCCAATCATCTACGCTGCCTCAAGTTCAGATCTGATTGAGTGAAGATATACTTCAGACTCTTGTGATCAGTGTATATATCACTCTTATGTCCAATCATATATTGTCTCCATATCTTTAGTGCATGAACCACCGCAGCTAATTCCAGGTCATGAGTAGGATAATTTAATTCATGCTTTCTCAACTATCTCGATGCATATGCCACAACTCTACCTTCTTGCATAAGAACACATCCCAAACCCAAACGAGATGCATCACAGTAGATAGAGAAGTGTTTACTCAGATCTGGCAAGATTAATACCTGGGCAATGGTCAATCTTTTCTTTAATTCCTCAAAATTAGCCTGACACTTCTCAGACCACACAAACTTGGCATTCTTCTCCAATAGTGCAGTCATTGGCTTCGCAAGCTTAGAAAATCCCTCTAAAAAGCTCCTGTAATAGCCTGCTAATCCCAAAAAACTATGGATCTCACTCACATTGGTTGGTGGCTTCCAATTCAATACATCTTTCACTTTGCTAGGATCTACTGATATTCCTCCATTCGAGACAACATGACCAAGAAAGGAAACTTCCTTCAACCAAAACTCACATTTACTCCACTTGGCATATAGCTGGTGTTCTCTGAGCTTTTGCAAGACCAACCTCAAATGTTCAGCATGTTCCTCCTCAGTCTTGGAGAATACTAGGATATCATCAATGAATACCACTACAAACTTGTCCAGATATTCCATGAACACCTTATTCATTAAGTACATAAAGTATGTGGCGGCATTAGTCAGACCAAAAGACATCACTGTATACTCATATAACCCATACCGTGTGGTAAAAGCTGTCTTTGGTATATCACTAGCACGAATCTTCAACTGGTGATAGCCAGAATGAAGATCAATCTTGGAAAATACACAAGCACCTCTCAACTGATCAAACAAGTCATCGATTCTAGGCAACGGGTACTTATTCTTGATAGTAACCTCATTGAGAGACTGATAATCTACACACATCCTCTGAGTGCCATCTTTCTTGTCCACAAAAATCACTGTTGCCCCCCAAGGTGAAGAACTAGGACGAATGAAACCTTTATCCTGTAACTCCTTAATTTGTTTCTTAAGTTCCTCTAATTCATCTACTCCCATTCTATATGGACGCTTAACTATGGGTGCAGTTCCAGGTAATAATTCAATAATAAATTCAATGTCACGGTCTGGTGGCATACCTGGCAATTCCTCGGGAAACACATTGGGGAACTCCTCCACAACCGGGTCCTCCTTATTGGCACCATCATTAAGCTGGTTCACTGTAGCGGTCTCCTGTTTCTGCACTTTCACCTCAACCCTGATCCTATCTCCCTTCGGTGTTGTCAGCACTACTGATTTCTCCTTGCACTGAATCTCTGCTTGTTGTTGCATCATCCAATCCATTCCCAATATGAGGTCAATCCCAGCTATTCTCAACACTATAGGGCTCACCTTAAACTCTACCCCCCTTAAAATGAGACTAATCGGGAGACAACGATAAGATACTGGCATGCTTCCCCCAGGTGAGTTTACTAATATAGAGTTCTTTATGGCACACAAATGAATTCTATGTATTCTAACAAATGCTTGTGATATGAAAGAATGTGATGCTCCAGAATCAAAAAGAACAGTGGCAAGAGTGGAATGGACATCGAACGTACCAAGCATAACTTCTGGTTCCTCCACTGCTGTTTCTTGAGACAAGTGGTTCACCCTTCCAGTGTTAGGCGCAGGCTTCTGGTGACTACTCTGCCTCTAGGGAGTCTACTGGTTGGGCTTCTTAGGGCAATTGTAAGAAAAATGATCCTCTTTCCCACATCGAAAGCACCTGTTGGGGGTATTGGGAATACTAGTCTTCATGGAAGTATTGTTGGAAGGGCCCTGACGCTAAGTCTGATTCCCACTCTGCTGCGGAGGGCGTTGGTTGCCATTCTACGGCTGGAATGGGGGACATTGCAGAAACTGATTGTGGAAGGGGATCTGACCACGATTCCACTGACCAGGTGGAGGCCTCTGTTGATTACCATGCTAGAAACCAGTACGCTTATGAGTGTGCTACCGGAGGCCTGTCCCTGAAGCCTTTTCCTCTTGGCATCCATCTCCTTGCGCTTGTTATCCACCACAATAGCACAGTTCACAAGCGTCTGAAAATTGGGATAGGTATTGGACATCAGCTGCAACTGTAGACCATCATACAATCCCTTCAGGAAGCGGCGCTGCTTATCACTGTCATTAGCCACCTCATGTGGAGCATATCGTGACAACTGAGCAAACTTGTCACGATACTCAGCTACAAACAATGACCCTTGGGTCAAGCTCCTAAATTCCTCTGCCTTCAGCTCTATCATCCCTTCTGGTATATGGTAAGCCCTGAAGCTCTCTCTAAACTCCTGCCAAGTGACCGCAGGAGCATTGGCGGGGCGACCATACTCATACGATTCCCACCAATCCTGAGCCTCTCCCTGGAGTTGTCCAGAAGCAAACAACACTTTTTGCCGGTCATCACATTATGCAATATTGAGCTGCTTTTCCACGACACGAAGCCAATCATCGGCTTCTAATGGATCTGCGGCATGCGTGAACACTGGGGGACGACCCTTCAAAAATTCACCACGCTTATCACGTGGGGGTGCCCCAGCAACTGGCTGATTCTGTTGGTTTTGTAACAGTTGTTGCATAAGCTGTGTATGTACTGCCAATAGTTGCTCAATAGTTGGTGGCGGTGGTGGTGGTGGATTTGGGAGAACACCTCCACGACCCCTGCATCTTCCTCTTCCGGCCATCTGCCATCCATAAAAATGCAAACTTTGAGATTTCCAAGTTATAAACCACTTATAAGATAAAGAATGACATCTGAAAGTTTTCTGGGCGAGTATCAATATTAACAGTTCAGTAAATCAATCATATCTTAAGCTACAGAAGTCCAATAGAGGCGTGCTTTATATGGTTGGAAAGCTTATGAAGTTATCCACAACTTTTATTTAGACCCCAAGCTCAGATTCTGTCGTTAAGTTAATGAAAAATAAGGCGCAACAGAAACTGTTCCAGATTCCAGACTGTGCAGAAATTTTAACTTGTAACCATTATATCTCTCGAACCAGATCAGATAAAAGGTGATTCCAGTGGCATGTGAAAGGTGCTTAAATCTAGTTTCTCTCATAAAAATTTCATAAATGTTGCACGAACTATTTTTGAACCATAGCAGAAACATTACAGACTGCTCCAGAAAACAGCAAGGACAGAAACGTAAAAATACCAAACCCAACTATTATTTCCTTAACTATTAAACTTATTGTTCTTAGAAATGGAACTTGCAGACATGCCTACAAGCCCCAACACTCGTAACAAAAATTCAACTCACACATAAACATAATGACAAAGCAACTATCACACCAAAGTTCAAACCACACGACAGACTCGAAGACTCAACCGACGTTACTAAGAACGTTCTTATTACATAAAGGACTCCTATTTTCTAAGGACGTGGCTCATGCTCTAATGTCTCATAAATCTTGGCCATGCCTTGGTTTGCTCAGAGTTCATCAATCGTCGCTTGACACCTCTTGATGGTCTAAGAGGGAGAGTACCGTACCATTGAAGAGCGACTATTAGCCTCTCAAATCTCAATGAATGATTTAGTTTTGTATATACCAGTATACCACCATGTAGCTAATCGATGCACCAATGTTAATTAGGTGGCACATTGCATGACAATCCCCACAAAGTCACAAAGGTCACAAGGCCAAGGTGCCACACGTTAGTAGATAGATATTGGGAAAATTGTGGAAGTATTCAATTGCTAGCAGTCAGAGACTATTTCAAACACACGTACTATTGCTAGTCTCCCACGTACCTGAACCTCACTCTGACTCGTTCTGTTTATCGCATGCGAGCTGCACGTATCCTCACTACGTACGCCACCCCGGTCCTTCAGCTGCAGCTATAAAATGCAGCACATCTCTGCCCTGACCAATGCACACCTCACTCACTCATCCACTGCAAACGGCACACAAGATGGCCTCCTCCTCTTCCTCCTTGGTCCTCCTTGCAGCGGCCCTCCTTGCGCTGGCCTCATGGCAGCAGACCGTCGCCTACGATCCTAGCCCTCTCCAGGACTTCTGTGTTGCAGACAAGAACTCGTCTGGTACGTACGTCGTCTATGCATGCATGTTCCATAACTCGGTCCAGTGAGATGATGCTAAAAATGTTTGTGTAACATAAAAGCAGAATATTGTCTCTAAGTTTAATTTATTAGATTCTGACCAGCTTTTGTGCATGGGTGTGTGCAGTGCGTGTCAATGGGTTTCCTTGCAAGGACCCAATGGCCGTGACCCCGGACGACTTCTACAACCCAGCCATGATCATTGACAAGCGCAGGGACACCAACAACAAGGTGGGATCCAATGTCACCAACATCAACGTCGAGAGCTTCCCCGGCCTCAACACCCTGGGCATCTCGCTGGCACGCATCGACTACGCGCCCCTGGGCGTGAACCCACCCCACATCCACCCCCGCGCCACCGAGCTCCTCACCGTGCTCGAGGGCACCCTCTACCTTGGCTTCGTCACATCCAACCCCAACAGGCTCTTCTCCAAGGTGGTCAAGAAGGGTGACGTCTTCGTCTTCCCCAAGGCTATGATCCACTTCCAGATGAACTTGGACCATGAGAAGCCAGCGGCTGCCTTGTCATCGCTCAGCAGCCAAAACCCTGGTGTCATTACCATCGCCAGCGCGGTGTTTGGATCGAAGCCGCCGATCTCGGATGATGTTTTGGCCAAGGCGTTCCAGGTGGAAAAGAAACTCATAGATTGGCTCCAGTCTCAGTTCTGGGATACCAACTACTAGTGCTTATATATGTTGCACCAACACAAGCATTACGTACATGTGAGCCTTATATATGTATTGAATAAATAAATGGCACGTGGAGGAGTAATACTTACTTATTATTATGTGTGCCTGCGAGCCACCAACAGTATGTTTGATTGCATTGTCACTATCTAATATAGAAAATAAGAGATTGGGCATATTCATGGTATTTCTATACTCGGATGTACATGTACGTGAAGTTCCGTTTCTGCCGCCTGACAAATTAAACTGAACAAAGAGGAGCAAATTAATTAACTATTTCAGTGTTGAGAAAAATAATCATTTAGTTTGTACCCAGTAGAAAATTAAGAGATTTTCTTCTTTGAACGATTAAGCATCACGTTACAGCTGGAACAAAGGGAGGGACTTGCTAAAATTCGGATACCTCAATTTTAGTTTCCTTTCAGGCGACGATTATTGCATATATTTTATATTCAGCTTTAGCCTGGTAAAATCTACTATAGCTAAATAGAAGACCCCCACTAGCTGATTTTTCTACAATTCATGAAGCCACACGTCATCTGAGAGGCCCACAACCACAAGTCACCCTAAGCGGATGCCCCTCCGTTTCTGGTACACGAACAGCCGTTCATGGTTTCCCTCTGCCTCCACCATTAATGTTTCCATTTGAGATAGAAATTTGTAGATGGTTTAGTTAATTACTTGATTGTGCAGAAAAAAGAACGTCAAATATTATGTAGGTATGCTCGCAGAAATATTGACACCAAAAAGGATATCCTACATATGTCTGAACTGAATCTGGTCTTTTTAATCCTCCAAAATGGAGTGTTCGAGCTTGAGACCACCTGGCCATGCATGCTTTAGTTGTCTGAAACATTTATGATCATGAAGTGCACTAAGTCCATTTATTTCTGAAGTCTGACCCAGTGAGCTTTTGGTATCATAATTTTGGAACTGTTTAGGAGTTTTTCATGAAGCTGATATGCCACTGTCATCTTTGTCAGTATGTATGGTAGCATGTCCAGTCCTAGGTCCAGTTGCTCAGGAAATTTGTACACATTGTTTCTAGACCTTTTAAAGTTTGTTTCTTCTTGAGATCTGACCTTGAGGGCACTAATCTAAAGTAGTTGCAGTGCACACAAAACTATGCTTTAGGTCAGGTTCAGTATAGGCAGGTACATACATCTTGCCCTGTTAGATTCATGGATGATGGAAATGGAACATTATTAGCTCTGAATTAGAGTCAAGATTCAAGAAAAGGTGCATGCTATGAGTTCAGGCTCTGTTGTGTCTCCTCCAAATGTTTCTAGGCTATTTGAGGATGCAGTTCTGTTAATAAATGGTTTATCAATTGAGTTCAATGTATCTTTGCTGCCACGGCAAAATGTTTTGGTAGGTCATTTATACTTTACTTTTTTTGCAATCAGTTTATGGCTTTGATTCTTGCATTGGTGATACGTGCCAAACTTGTGCCCAATTAGATGGATGTGGTGCATGAGACTCTTCATAGGCATCTTCTTGCATGGGTCTATTTCTTTGATTCCAAATTTTACATGTTGAATACTTTTGCAGAGTCTGAAGGCACTTGTAGACCTGTTGAAGTTTTTGATTTTGCAAAGTGTCCAAAAGCTTGGTGCTTTCAGTTTGACCTGGTGACCATTTGATACGGTTGGACAAAGCCAAGGAAACCCATCTCCTTTCTCTACCAATCCTACCATCAATGGTTAAAAATTCAAAATTTAATAGGTCATACTTGACGTTGTAATGTGATTATCCTGGCTAACTTAAATTTGTTTTATGTGAATAAGTGATACCCCTGGTAAATTTGTTTTTTTATGTGATTACAGTTTGGCTTATATAAATCAAACTTGTTTATTTGTGAAAGTTGTCGGCAAGAGCTTTTCATTTTTTTTATCGCCACAGTGAAATTGAAGCTATCGAAGTATGCCCTTGCTGAAATGGAGTGCAGTTTTACCATATGATACACTTGGTGAATAGCATGTCAGCGCATCTTTACAATCCTCAAGTATGACCTGTCGGTGCTACTTAATCAACAGAGAAAAATAGATGGTGATATATCTAGTGAAACCCAACCAAGAGTGATGTTTCCTTCTTTCTCCATTTATGAGTCTAATTTGTTGAAATGTTTTTTAATTGGCTTTGTATCTCTTGCCTGTCTGATGGTTCGCAAATTCGATGCCCCAGGCTATTTTAAACCTTTGCTTGGTAGGGCACCGCGGGGCGCTCAAAATTTTCTAGTGGAACAAAATGATAACTCAAAAAAAAGACAAATGACTGCACTGCACTGGTACACTGTTCTGTACTGGGTTCTGGAACCATCAGAATTCAGAATCACTTGAGCTTGGAGTGAATCTGAGCGGCTAGTACCAAACAGGTCCTATGCATAGGACATGATGAAATTAATCAGTGTGTTCCCATTGAACTCGATGATCTGGCAGTACAAACTTTGGGATCTTATGAACTTGCAGCTTGTGGAGAAGGCTTATGTATGTATGCTGTAAGAAATGAAACTGAACCTTTTTTAAGAATCCACTGGCACTTCGATGTTTCTCATGAATTGCACTTCATGCCAAATGGAAAGTAAAAAAAGACGATGAGCAGTGACTAAAACTACAACCTGGCTCCAGTATGCACCTTAATGTAGTCCAACTACAATTGTGAAATTAAAAGCGTACTTTTGGCAGAGTAACCGAGAACAGCTTTAACTTCATAACATCTGCCACCACTCTATGCTTTCAAGCTGCAACTCAAATTTGACGCTGCAGTCACCTAAAATTAAACAAAATCTCTGATCACTGACTTTCAAATGCCCTTTCAGAGTTCGATCAAACACCTGAAAGAATGCCATCTCAGCTGACAGCTTTGATGCTCAATTACAACTCTTGACTCTCAAAGTCTAGGAACTCAATTTTAAGCTTCTACATCTCACTTAAAAGTCTAAGACTTGATAGCAGTCCCTGAGTTTGTGTACAACACAGTAGTTAGCACTTTGCACTACTGCACTACTACAGATGGAAATCCAGCTGAGCGTCGTCAGTGCCAAAAGCCAAAGCGGCACCATAACCATATCTGACCCAATCTGCCCTCTCCCCATTTCCCTCGCTCTGACAGCCATAATCTCAAACTAACTCATGTCTCATATCAATTTATTTATTCAATAAAAAAGAACAAAAAAAGATAATCCAATCAAGACTGACCCCACAATTCAAAATCACCCTAGAAAACTACATATAATCAATCAACCCACATAATTGCATCTTTTAGTGCTAGTGCCACCTGGAACCTCAGATTATCTATGAGACTTGTTATGACTTAAGAAGGTTAGATCGTTGGAGACCCACCTCACAATTCCTCACCTTGCGAGTGGCGGTCATTCCCACCCCTACACCTAAACCCAGTCAAGACATTTCTAACTATTTATATGAAAACACATGCACACAAATCAGGACATGGAAAAACAAAAGGAGCATGTGAATTCAACATGTAACCTGTATGCGGAATCAATATGCAAAATCACTATATAAAGAATGCTCTCCATTTAGAAATGGTAGAAAAGAGTAAGGAGTGCGAAAGTTGAATGCATATGCATAAACAGGTGAGATTCCTCATGTTACACCTAAAGGAAAGCAAGTATTTGTGGCACCGACTACTACTAAATACCACAAATTGTCAACTTGACACAATGCATGAACATGACCAGCTTCTAGATAATACCCTCATTTTCTTACCAAAGAAATTTCTTTTTGAGAGGATGCCAGAGGGTTTATACAACAAAACCGTAGATGTACTACATGCAAGTGACTAATCAAAATTGGGAAGGACAGTATAGGCTAACACATGAAAATAAATTCTACTGAATCACTAAATCTTACAAAAGGTCAGCATTGACAAATGATGTGGTTGCCCTGCAGTATCTACAAAGCCAAGTTTCCTAGAAGGCCTATTTTTGGTCTGGAAGACAAGTTGTCCAGTGCCTACAAAGAAATTAGAAGGCCAATTATGATAACCAAAATCCAATTGTCTCTGGATGGCCTATTTTTGGTATGGATCAGCCCACTCATCAAGCACTTCATCGGTAAAAAATAAAATATAGCACTTAGTTTGTGACAAATTACAATATTCTAGGAATGGAGATGCCAAATGTCAAAACTCAAAACATGGCAAACAAGTGACAAATCAGGTTTCTAAAACAGTATAGACTAACAATTTCCCCACTCATTAAACCTTACAAAGGGGACTAACAATTACCCCACTCGTTAAACCTTACAAAGGGGTCAGTTGTTGACATATCATGTGCTAGCGTATAACACTGGTGACACGGCATAAAACAAGTGGCATGATACACAAAATCAAACTGTGCAGTCCTAGAAGCTTTATTTTTGATCTGGAGAAGTTTATGCTGTTCTTCAATCCATTTACTGCTTGGATCTCCATAATGTACCTCAAAAACCATCGAATCTAGCAACCTTGCATTAAGTACAAAGAACTTGGCAAAGTTAACATGCGATTTGCTGCCTCTGTAGTTTAACAACACAATTTTCTTCAGTGGAATGTCAAGGGTACTGACAAGATTCCGGTATTTATGGCACCACACATTTTTCTCCCCCCACCATTGTAGTCTGGAAAAAGCACAACCAACATAAAGTGGTGAAAATCTAACAATAGAAAAAGAATCAATGTAATTATAGGTACCAAAAGCATTAATGCAGATGGGAGTAGGTTTGATCACCTTGATGTACAAGTTCTCCAAGCAAGGAAAGCATCTCATGACGTCGACATCCATATCCAAACTAAGATGCAGATTCAGTAAAGCTAAAATCTTCACACTAGGCACCACAGTCATTGAGCTAACAAGGCTTGATCCCTAAGGTAAGAACAGAATATAAAAGGTAAGATCGTGATTGGTCAAGGAGATTTGGATTCCTCTGAAAGTGAAAGTGAGAAGATACAGATATACCTGGAAAACTGTGGAACCAAACTCGAGCTGGAGGCTGTCCCTAGAAAATAGCCCCAAAGAATGCAACTTTGGTGCTGAGATCACTGTGATGACCATTTCCATGGATGTCCAATGTGGAAAACCCTGCTCCAGAAAAAGCAGCAGTCTTTCAAGACAAGGGACATCCTTGAGGATGATCGGTGGACACTTGCCGTCAATCACATCCATGATCACACAAAGGCTTCTAAGCGTAGGAGACACGATTCGGGCTCGAGGGCAGTCAATGGTGTGAGATAGCAGCAGGCTCTGCAGGACAGGGCAGCCAGCTAGTAGGGAATTTAGAGAAGTCTCAGAGATTGTGACATCCCAGAGGCTGAGCTGCTTGAGAACCGGCAAGTGGAATAGCGCATTGGCGTTGCTTCCATCCGGGAAGCCAGCGCAGCCGCCGAAGTTGGCAACGCGAAGAGTGGACGAGAAGCGGGGCACCGATGGCGGCTGCGGCGGCAGAAGCTCCGCATGTATAGATCCGTAGCGGAACTCAAGCTCCTGAAGGTTGTCGAGGGCGGGGGATCAGAGCCAGTCTTCCAGTGTGGAGCGGTCACGCAAATGTAATAAGTACTGAATGGGTACGGAGAAGCGGCGGCTGGATCCCTGATGCGAGGAAAGGATGCGGGAGACGTCACCACAGGAGAGGCGTCGCTTGTGGGGTGCCTCCCAACAGGGGAGCTCGAGGTTGAGAGGAGAGGAGAGGAGCGCCATAGGGGCTGCCAGTGAGAGGAGAGCACCTGCGTGCGAGCGCCATCCTTGGTGGGGAGGAGGGAGATGATGTCACCGAGGACGCCGTCGGGGAGGCTGCTGATCCGGTCCTAAGACCTGGAGGCGATCTCCTCCTCCCCCTTTCTCCATTCTTCTCCTCCGCTTGGCTCCGGCGACCTTCCCCATGGCGGTGTCGGCGCTGCAGCCGGTAGCGGGAATTGGGGAATCGGAAAGGGCCACTTCAAACAGCACAACTCGGTGAGTAAGAAGTGAGTTTCTTTTTTAACTTTTACCCTTGTGGCAATAAATGTTTTACAGATCTAGTAAAAACATGGATGTTATGCACTTCAAAACTTCGAATAGGGTTTATTCTACCCACAGTGGCCGACCCGGGGGGCGCTGGGGGGCCTGGCACCCCCAATGCTGTACTAATCCCTCTTTTTTTTTTGAACCAAAACGGGGGAGAGCTTCCCCACCAAATACTAATCCCTCTAATATACATTGTTAATGTGTGTGCTTAATAGATGTTTAGCTCCTCCTAATTCAGTTCAGACCTTAAATGCATTTGAGGCCCACTAAAAAGTAGCCCATTTAGGCCTATTCGGTGGCTTAGCTTCATCATCACGGTAGTGAATATGAAGCGGCGTCGCCTACTCGACGACTGCTCGCATGGTCTGTGACTGTTCGTTTTCTTTTGGCTTCCCCTTCTCGTCAATCTAGCGGGCAGGGAGTTAGGGACAGCTCGACGAAACGCCATGGGATACTGGGATTAGAACACAACCACGCAAAGGCGTGCCGGCTGCCGGCACCGCCGGCCAGGCCCTGTTCATTTGAGCTACTTTTTAGCAACAATGTTTTTCTCTCACAACATTTCAGCACAAACATCAATATAAGCCAAATTTCAGCATAAGCGAACAGGGTGCAAATCGACACCGTTGCAGGGTTTTTTGTGCCTGCTGACTGCACACTGCAGTGATGCCGTCTGTTAGCTTATCAGCACTTCAGGTAATCCCTGGCCCTAATCATCTAGTGCCTAGTTCTAATCATTAATCACTAGTTCACTATCTTAATTTCCGTTTCTAGTTTTAGATAATATGAAGAAGAGAAAAACTATTCATAGTTTTTTAAGCCAGTTGAGATTGTGGTCATAGAGCTAAATTCTAAGACAAATGTAATTTTGTTTTGCTTAAGATTGTGAAACATATATTACTGTATTTGTTGTCCATTGCCCCCCATCTTTAGTTTCTACCTCTGCCCCTGTCTACCCATCTATGTACTATTAAAAAAATTCTTTGTAGAATGGCCGGCCGGAAGCCGTGCGTGAAGTTTGGCAGGAATCTCTCTGTCCGCAGTGCGCTGAACAACCAGCGCGGGTAATCATGGCCCACACAAGAGCCCACAACGTAGTTGGGTGGGTTGTTGTTCTTTTTTTGTTTTGTTTTCTTTTTTCTTTTGTTTTCTGACGTATTTTATATTTTTCATTTTTTAATATTTTTATGTTTTGTTTATTTATTTTATTATATTATACTAATTATTTTATTTATTTATTTTTAATTTTTTATCTTTATTTTTCATTGTTCCCTTTTCTTTTCTTTTCTTTTTCTTCCCTTTCTTTCTTTAATTTACTCTATGAACTTTTTTACTTTTTTATTTTTAATTATTTCCATAACATATGTTTTACGAGATATGTGTTATATTTGTATGGGATACATATGTTTTTTATAATTATTTTTGGTCTTAAGTTATTCATTGATTTTATTTTTTCCTATATGTTTCTTATTTGTTATTCATGTTCCCAGGTGAATTTTTTATTTATTTATTTACTCTAATTAATTACTTTGATATTTTTTAATTTTTTCTATATTATATGATATATATTTGATGTTCGCGTCGTATATATGTGAAGTTCTATGACGTATTTTGTAATGTTAACATAGTATATATATGAAGTTTTATGATATAAAGTCTACAAAACCTCCCAAGTATTCAAGGTTGGACTACTTCACCCCCTTCTCCAACTATAAAACTGAATTTTCTACCCCCGAACTTTCCAAAACCGGTCAAATAACCTTCAAACGATTTTAGACAGTGGTTTTGCTACAGTGATGATGGTTTTGTCTTTTTCTTTTTTATTTATTTTTGTTGAATCTTTGAAAAATCATAATAAATCATAAAAAAATCATAAAATAGAAAATCTAATTTTATTGGACTCCACATGAGTAGATCTACAGTGAATATATAATATAGAATGCTTTAGTATAAAGTTTTTGTTGTAACTTTAGATCTATGTTTTTCTGTAATTAATTGGAATAATTCATAGGTGCAGGTTCTATAGTCCAATTATGATGAAATTTTTATGGTGGGCTAATTATTCTATGCTTGAACTATAGTAAAATTTTCATATTCATTGGATCATGTAAAACTGGCTTATTTCATCCACCCAACCAAACACTTAACATAGATTCCTTTATCCAGACATAAAGGATCATCCAGTCCCATTCGATTTGTCCTCGAACCCAAACACACCTATATGTTTCTCATAAAGCACATGCCTCACGCATGTGCATGTATAGAAACTAGCATGAACCCCCATGGTTCGTGCAGGCTCATCGGAAAAGTGCTAACCTAGATGGATCAAGCTACGATTTCTTGGCACGCAAAATCAAATAAAGATTGCCTCTTAAATCCTTTCATTAGTGTGAAAGTACTACATGTTAACTTAGGTAACCAAGAGAAAGAAAAAACTGATTCGTAACACTGTAGATCTATAGGAAACACTATTGATAAACATAAAGATTCTCCCCCACGTTCAAAGGTTCATATATTATATATATAGATGGTGGTTTGGTTGAGGAAAAAGACTTGGCTTAACTTCAGGAGCAGCAAGAGACTGACAAAAACTTTTATTTAGTCGGATCAGCAAACAGAATGCCCTAGAGTATGGATATATAGTGGCTGCATGTTATGCATGAACCCAGTCAAAGCATCTCGATCTCAGTTTGTTGTCATAAGCTGATACGCACAAGTTACTGTAACAGAAATAAACGGTCATCAAGCACTTTCACTCTCATGATCGGTCTATTGTTATCTATAAATATATCCTCGTGTTTACTGTCTACGACTTGGCCTACAATTTTTCCATGCTATAAACAAGATGACTATGAAACATGTTACTCTGTTATGTCTTCTTCTAGTGCTCGTGCTGCATTCAAATCAAACATCTGCTGCTGGTTCGTATATATATTCCTCATCATATCTCTCTTCTCTCTGTTTTTTAATTCGATGTTAATCTGATCCATAGTAGAGATTTGCAGTATATCCATGTATTATGCTTCACACCTTTTCTCCTTGTGTTGAGTCTTGTAATCTTCTTTTTATTCGAAAAAAGAAGTATCATTCAACTCTTTTTCCCTTTGATTTGACAAACTCATAGTGATATTTATAGTTTTGTTTATTTCATAGACATTTTCATGAGAACTATGCATTCGATCAAGCAACGATACATGGATTATGATACTTCAATAACATGTGAATATATACCCATTTTTTCCCCCACAGAGAGCTGCAGCTATTCGATTCGTTCGGTTCCATTCTATAAGAGTTGGATGTGCAAGACTGAGTGCTGGATAGAGTCGCAGCTAATAACTTCGAATACGATAAAGGAACACGATTGTATCAAAGGAGGGCTCAATGGGTTGTGTCGCTGCCTCTTCTGTAAAAAGTAGTCTGATTCTTGTTAATCTCTATTATTAGGAGAGTGATGAAACCGTACCATCATTATTGTCGAAGAAGAACAAATCAGAGGAGAATAGACCTGGTAATGGATTGTCCATGTCTCTTGTCAGGGACCTCACGGTCATTTGAGATAGTAGTTTATTAGCCTTAAACTCCATAGTTGTCTGTTTTTTTCTCTTTGCTGCTTCAGTATCGTAACACCCAAATTTTAGAGATAATGAATTTTGAATAAATTGGATAACAAATAATGGCAAATTAAAATAATAATAAAATATATTTGGTGTTGCATTCATGCTGTTGCATTTATTTTGTTATGTGGTGTGGATTTGTTTTATTTTATTTTGGATTAGAAAATTTATTTGAGATAATTTGTGAAAACAAATAAACAAAGAAAAGAACTGTTTGGCCCGGCGGCCCAGTTAATCAGCGGCCGTTCCCTTCCTTGCTTGGTGGGCCGGTCGGCGCCCCAGCAGCCCGTCTCCGCGTGGGCCGAGCCAGCAGCTCGCGCGGCCCAGTCGGCCCAGCGCCACAGCAGCTCCCTCCCTCCTTCTTTCTTCCGCTGACGTGTGGGTCCCGGTTGTCGGTCTCCATCTCATCTTCAACCTCGTGACCGAGACGGACTCCGTCCGAACCGGAATACCACCGCCGCCATATCCGCGATATCCGGGGTATCCCACCCGAACACGGCTAATAGAGGTCATAAATAGGACGTGTAGGTCATCTAGTTTCCGTTTTTCCTCTAAACCGCAAGCTCCACCACGTGAAATAGAGCTCTAGGGTTAGGGTGGTGCCGACGGGTTTTGGCGGGCACGGGTGAGGCTTTCGGGTGGACCGGAGGCAAAATTCTTCGCTTGGGTGAGTTTGTTTTCTTCTCCTCTTACTTCCCATGCTCTCAATTGGCGTTTTGGCGATGTATACCGTAGAATTGAAAGCTTGCCGTGGCCGGCAATGGCGCCGTCGCTTCCGTGTAGCCGCGCGCCATGTTAGGTCTACCATAGCGGGATTTTATCGGGTAGTTGAGTTCGCGTGGAGCTTCTCCACCGTTTGGACCAAGTAGCGAGTTGAACGGTGGCCTTGAGGGGGTGAGTCACCAACTCCGGCCATGGAAGGGCCGCCAGCTATGGAGGGGGTGCCGGTCGGGTTTGGGGAAGAAGGGCCGGAGGTTCACTGTGACGTTGCTGGTGATTGTGAGCCATCCGATTCGAGATCAACGGCTCAGATTAGAAGATACCCCTTCGCGGGTAAATTTCTTAAAGAGACCCTCGGTTCTTTTGAAATCAACCCGCGGTCCTTAGCGTAGTTCTGAAAATACGTTTTCGCGTTGTGAAGGCGTATTCTTTTCCGGTTTATTCAAAAATATGTTTTCAGGAAATTACAGTTTTGCCACTGGAACTGTTTTGGTCATAAAAACTTCGTTTTAACTCCGATTTGATCCGTTCAAGTTGCGTTAGGTTCGTATTTGCGAACTCTACATGTTAGTGTAGTTGTACAGTTAGTTTTGATAATTTATTTTTCGAGTTTATAATTAAGTATTTATTTATCTATAGGAAATCTTAGAAAATTCATAACTTTCACGTTTTAACTCCGAATTTGGTGATCTTTGCGTCTGTGTGATCGTAGAAATGTGTAGAAGAGTTTTATAAACTTTTATTACTGTTTTGCTACTGTTGGTGCACTGTTCTAATTATATCTCTTTGTTTGCTTCGTGTATGTTTGATTGGATGCCTGTATGTTGTTGATTGATAATCAAGTATAGAAGGTGAGCCGTATTTGGACGATTCGGAGTATTACTTTGAGCCAAGTCAGCAGTATCACTTGGAGAGCTTTGATCAAGGCAAGTATAATACAGGACTATCCTTGTTACCTATACATCGAATTATCATACATATGCATGTGCTTACCTTGACAACCTTAGAGATTATAACTTAGTGCTTGTTGTCTTGATTCCTCGTCAACCTTGGGAATGCATATGGGTAGCTATTGCTAGTGCTTAAACTAAGAACAATGATCTTGTAATATGATTAATGGATTAAGCAATCAACCATTAAGATGATTTAATTATTGTTAAAAGGGGGCTAGAGCATGTGTATTATTTTTGATGGACTTATCTGTACGTGATCATCCGGGACATACAGTACAGCTGTGAGGGCTATATGGCTCTGGCTTTAGTTGTTCAAGAGACCTTTTCTAGCTTGTTAGTGGTTACCTTAAATGGCGTAAGAAAGGCTTGCCACGTTGGGTGTAGTGCGAGCCCCTGGCCTAGTGTGTATAGGCTGCGGTTGTTGTGCCACAGGGAAGGGGGTTCTACATCTGCCTGCCGAGTGAATCTAATGGCCCTAACTTGTTAGACGAACTCTTGAGTGGCTTTATATGGTTTTCGGGTGTTTGGGCTTGATCTCCCCACTCATTTGGAAATCATGACTCACAGTGAAAGTGTACACCTCTGCGCAGAGTTAAAAACTGGTATACTAGCCGTGCTCACGGATACGAGCGGCCTTGGAACATTTACAGATAGATGATCGCCATTGCTATATTATGTTTAATTATTGTTGGTTATTATTATGCTCATGTTAATACTATTCGTTATCATTATTACAATTGATCATTGGTTCTTTAATGGGAAGCGGTTTATCTTGAAGCTATTCAATTGTTAATTATATGGTTAAAAGCTAACCGCAGTTAAACAGTGTCTAGCCATTTGAGCCTCATGAACCCTGTGTTATATTTGTTGAGTTCGACATGGACTCACTCTTGCTATTTCCACTATAACAGATGAAGATTATGAGGAAGGTTATCGTAATGAGTACTAGTCTTGGTGTCAACCAGTCAACCGTGTCCCTGTGTGGAGTTTCCGCTGGAGAATACTATTAGTTATTATTATTTATCGTTTAAGACTATGTCTTAAATATTTATTCGCTATGTAATAAGCACTGTGATGATACTATGTAATTTGTCTACTTATGTGTGCGATCATGTCCTGGGGCGCACATGAGTACTTTATGCATCCTATTTTTGTCCTTAAAAATGGGTGTGACAGATTGGTATCAGAGCTGTGTTGACTGTAGGACGCAAGCGTAGTTAGAATGGTCGTTGATAGCATCCATACTTCACTTAATTCATGCTTCCTCTTTTCACCTTGTTAATTACTAAAGTTTTATGCTTCCTCTACTTTATTCTATTGTGAAAATACATTGATTCTATCTAATCTATGTCTAAATCTTGTAGATGCCTCCTCATCCCCGTCTGTCAGCTGCACAGTATGTTGCCCGTTTCAAGCCCCAGGAGCAGTATGAGGAGGGTGACCAAGAGCTATCTGATGCTGAATCAAGAGTTGGTGATACACCAATGGAGGATGTAGTTATGGGGTGGACTACGAAGTTTCATAACATGGTTCCTAAAGCTGATGCTTTCTTCCATGACATGTTGACAAGAACCTTGGACAACTACTACTACGACTGGGAAGCTACTTTGGAGTATCGCAGTGCAGAGTATAGTCATCCATGGATGGATTCCTATTGGGAAACGGAGTTATGGGTCAAGAAAAGGGATCCTACCACTAAGGAGCCTAAGGTGGAGTCAAAGTTCATTACCAGAGTGAGCCGGGCAACCGTGGAGACAAGCATGGAGGATGTCGCTTTCAATGCATTTGTTTACTACCATGGTCTACGCTCGGACAAGACGTTAAAGGGTGCACTTCGGCATTTCCCTTGTTTCCTACATGACAAGGGTATTTGGACCGTGCCGCTTGCAGATGATTCCTCCTTGACTTTACAAGCTACGGTGGGATTAGCTCGTGAATTGGCTCTCCATGAGGTGGATTTGAAAGATGAGTTGTTGAAGGAAAAAGAACTTAAGGAGCAAGCTTATAAGGAGATTGACCAATTAAGGGCGGAGTTAGGTCGTCCCAAGATTTATGAGAAGCTTAATTAGGAAATAGGAAAAACCCCTATGTAATAAGAACGATAGTAGTTGCGAGTTAATTTTAAGTTTGGATTGTTTTAAGAGTTAGTTTGTGGTGTGAACAATTGTGTGATTGATGGATTGTTATTATGATAATGTGTGATTTGGATCTTTGTAATGTGTGCTGGAGTTTTGTAGAAATGGCTACAAGTTCCATGGTTAAGAATATTAAGTTTGCTCAAAATATATTAGTTGAATATGAGGTTAACTTAGTTCTGTCCTTTGCTGATTTTTGGATCAGTCTGGGATGTTTTAGAAATAACTTAAAATCCGTTCATGAGAAATTTAAGAAATTTTACTGGGAATAATTAGACTTCTATATCTTTCCAATCCCACAAGAATCACTTTAATATCTATTATGAGTTAAGAGATATACCTGTTCCAAGTTGGAGTTACTGCACAGTTTGGAATTCTGAAACAGTTTCGGTTAAGTTCAGTTTTTGACCAATTTATTGACAGAATCAGAAAAAGTGTTGTGAATAAAAGTTGTTGATAATTTTATAAGCTTTCCAACCATGTAAAGATCATATGAATTGGACGTCTGTAGCTCGAGATATGACAGTTTTACTGAGTTGCTGAAATTGGAGTTCGCCCAGAAAAATCAGATTTTGTTTATCTATTGAATATATCATCTCGGGTCGTACTGAATTTCATCTTTTGTGTTTTGGAAACAGATGTCAGGCAGAGGTCGTGGCAGAGGTCGTGGAGGTGCTAATCCACCCATTACTATGGAGGAACTCATGCAAACTCAGAATCAGCTGATGCAGATGTTTATGCAGCACATGCAGAACAATCCCCCTGCAGGAGGACCACCACCTGTTCAAGTAAGGGATAAGCGGGGAGAATTTTTGAAGGGACGCCCTCCAGTGTTTTCTCATGCTGCTGATCCTTTAGAAGCAGATGATTGGGTGAGAGCAGTGGAGAAACAGCTGAACATAGCTCAATGCAATGATATGGAAAAGGTGTTATATGCATCTGGTCAGTTACAAGGGACAACTCAGACTTTGTGGGAGTCGTACCAGGCTGCACGCCCTGACAATGCTCCTCCTATCACTTGGAATGAGTTTGTTAGAGATTTTCGAGCTCGTCATATTCCTGAAGGTATAATTGAGCTGAAGCAGGAAGAATTCAGAAACCTTAGAATGGGACAGATGAGCGTTAGTGAATATCATGACAGGTTCACCTAGTTGGCTTGCTATGCTCCTAATGAAGTGAGGGAAGATGCAGACAGGCAGCGTCTTTTCTTGAAGGGAATTTATTATGATCTTCGCTTGCAATTGAAGGGGAACAACTATGCTAGTTTTCAAGAGCTGGTAAATAAAGCTATTGTGCTTGATAATGAGCGTAGGGAGATGGACAGAAAGAGGAAGATGAAGGTGCAAAGCTCAGGAAGCAACAACCGTCAACGCACAAATTCTCAGCATGGTTTTCATCAGAAGTTTCAGGGACCGGTTAGCCAGTGGAATCGCAATCCGAATCAGAGGTGGTCCCAAAATTGGCAGAGTAATCAGTCGCAGCAGCGTTCATCATATCCACAGCGTCAACAGTATCAGCAGACTGGGCCACAGACTCCTCGCACTGGAAATCCCAATATTACCCCCATGAAGAATAGTGCTCCCAGCACTCATATTAGATGTTTTGTCTGTGGTAAAGAGGGCCATTTGTCTTATAATTGTCCTGAGAAGCAGAACCAACAGACTCCTCAGAGCCAGAAGAGCAACCAGAGGCAATCTGGTACTGGAAGGGTGAATCACGTGTCTTCTGATACAGCTCATGATGCACCAGAAGTTATGATTGGTACGTTCAATGTACATTCCACTCCCGCAACTGTTCTTTTTGACTCTGGAGCATCTCATACATTCATATCCAACATTTTTGTTAAAATGCATAGTATACCCATGCTAGCTATGAAAGAACCTCTCTTAGTAAATTCACCTGGAGGTACCATGCAAACCAGTAATCGTTGTCTTCCAATTAGTATGGTATTAAGGGGGGTAGAGTTTAAGATAACTCCTATAGTGTTGAGGACATCTGGTATTGATGTGATATTGGGTCTGGACTGGATGAAGCAAAATCAGGCAGAGATTCAGTGTCAGCAGAAAGCGGTAGTTGTGACTGCACCTAATGGAGATAAAATCAATGTGGATGTAGCAATGCAGAAGTAACCAACCGCTGTGGTGAATCAGCTTGAAGATACTATTAAGGAGAATTCAGTGATTGAGGAATTTCCGGATGTCTTCCCTGATGAATTGCCAGGTATGCCACCTGACCGAGAAATTGAATTTCTTATTGAATTACTACCTGGAACTGCACCTATAGCCAAACGACCATATAGGATGGGAGTAGATGAATTAGAAGAACTTAAGAAACAAATTAAAGAATTACAAGATAAAGGTTTTATTCGACCTAGTTCATCACCTTGGGGAGCACCAGTTATTTTTGTTGATAAGAAAGATGGTGGTCAGAGGATGTGTGTTGATTATCGGTCACTAAATGAGGTAACTATCAAGAATAAGTACCCTTTGCCCAGGATTGATGACTTGTTTGATCAGTTGAGAGGTGCTTGTGTGTTCTCTAAGATTGATTTACGTTCTGGTTATCATCAGTTGAAGATTCGTGCCTCTGATATTCCAAAGACAGCTTTTACTACAAGGTATGGATTGTATGAGTATACTGTTATGTCGTTTGGATTGACCAATGCACCTGCATACTTTATGTACATGATGAATAAGGTGTTCATGTAATATTTGGATAAGTTTGTGGTAGTGTTTATTGATGATATACTGGTATTTTCCAAGACAGAGGTAGAGCATGCTGAACATTTAAGGTTGGTATTGCAGAAGCTTAGAGAGCATAAACTGTATGCAAAGCGAAGTAAATATGAGTTTTGGTTGAAGGAAGTTTCTTTTCTTGGTCATATTATTTCTAATGGAGGGATATCAGTGGATCCAGGTAAAGTAAAGGATGTATTGAGTTGGAAACCACCTACCGATGTTAGCGAGATTCGCAGTTTCTTGGGTTTAGCTGGATATTACAGACGGTTCATTGAAGGGTTTTCTAAACTTGCTAAACCTATGACATCTCTGTTAGAGAAGAATGCCAAATTTGTGTGGTCTGATAAATGTCAAGCTAGTTTTGAGGAATTGAAGAAGAGGTTGACTACAGCGCCTGTTTTGATTTTGCCAGATTTGAGTAAGAAGTTTTCTATTTATTGTGATGCTTCTCGTCAGGGTTTAGGATGTGTTCTTATGCAAGAAGGCAAAGTTGTGGCCTATGCATCTAGGCAGTTGAGAAAGCATGAGTTAAATTATCCTACACATGATTTGGAGTTAGCAGCTGTAGTTCATGCTTTAAAGATTTGGAGACATTATTTGATTGGACATAAGAGTGACATATACACTGATCATAAGAGTTTGAAGTATATTTTTATTCAGTCAGATCTGAATTTGAGGCAACGCAGATGGTTAGAGTTGATTAAGGATTATGATATTGAGATACACTATCATCCTGGTAAGGCTAATGTAGTAGCTGATGCTCTTAGTAGGAAAAGTTATGCTAATGAGATAAGAGCATTGTCTAGACTAGGGAGTTATGTGCTGAATTTAATTAGTGATAGAGCCTACTTTAGAGCAAGGAATTTACAAGGGTCAGTTGAAGGATGAGAAACTAAAGAAGATAGCGGAGGATATAGTGATTGGTAAGTCACCAGGCTTTCGAATGGATGATAATGGGATTTTGTGGTTCGGAAAGAGGCTGTGTGTACCTGAGGATCAAACTGTTAGACAGACAATTCTTCGCGAAGCTCATGAGTCAGCTTATTCTATTCATCCTGGTAGTACTAAGATGTATTTGGATCTTAAACAGAAATATTGGTGGGTTGGATTAAAACGAGATGTGGCTGAGTATGTGGCATTGTGTGATACTTGTTAGAGGGTGAAAGCAGAGCATCAGAGACCTGCTGGATTGTTGCAACCAATGAAGATTCCTGAATGGAAGTGGGAGGAAGTTGGTATGGACTTTATAGTGGGGTTACCGCGTACTCAGAGAGGTTATGATTCTATTTGGGTGATAGTGGATAGATTGACTAAAGTTGCTCATTTTATACCAGTCAAGACTAATTACACGGGAGTACAATTAGCTACCTTGTATATGGAAAGAATAGTCTGTTTGCATGGAGTTCCAAGGAAGATTGTGTCTGATCGAGGTACGCAGTTTACGTCACACTTTTGGAAAGCTGTGCATGAATCTTTGGGAACTAAATTGAATTTTAGTACAGCATATTATCCACAGACAGATGGACAGACTGAAAGGATCAACCAGGTATTAGAGGATATGTTGAGAGCTTGTGCATTGCAATATGGAACCAGTTGGGATAAGAGTTTGCCTTATGCAGAATTCTCATATAACAATAGTTATCAGTAGAGTCTTAAGATGGCACCGTTTGAAGCTTTGTATGGACGTAAGTGTAGAACTCCGTTGTTTTGGGATCAGACAGGTGAATCTCAAGTGTTTGGTACAGATGTTCTTAGAAATGCAGAAGATCAAGTGCGAGTGATTCGTGAGAATTTGAGAGTGGCACAGTCTCGTCAGAAGAGTTATACTGATAATAGGAGAAGAGATCTAGCTTTTGAGGTAGGTGATTATGTCTATTTGAAGGTGTCACCTATGAGAAGTGTGAAGAGGTTTAACATGAAAGGTAAACTAGCACCAAGGTATGTTGGACCATTTAAAGTTATTGCTAGACGTGGGGAAGTTGCTTATCAATTAGAGTTGCCTGAGGATTTATCTGGAGTGCATGATGTGTTTCATGTTTCACAACTTAAGAAGTGTTTGCGGGTGCCCGAGGAGCAGATACCTTTAGAAGAATTGACTGTTAAGGAGGATCTTACATATGAAGAGTTTCCGATTAAGATTTTAGAGACTGCTGAGAGGGTTACTTGAAGTCGGATTATTAAGATGTGTAAAGTACAGTGGAATCGATATTCAGAGGCAGAGGCAACTTGGGAAAGAGAGGATGAGTTGAGAAAATCATATCCGCAATTGTTTGAGTAAGCAGTCCAATCTCGAGGACGAGATTCTTTTAAGGGGGTAGAATTTGTAACACCCAAATTTTAGAGATAATGAATTTTGAATAAATTGGATAACAAATAATGGCAAATTAAAATAATAATAAAATATATTTGGTGTTGCATTCATGCTGTTGCATTTATTTTGTTATGTGGTGTGGATTTGTTTTATTTTATTTTGGATTAGAAAATTTATTTGAGATAATTTGTGAAAACAAATAAACAAAGAAAAGAACTGTTTGGCCCGGCGGCCCAGTTAATCAGCGGCCGTTCCCTTCCTTGCTTGGTGGGCCGGTCAGCGCCCCAGCAGCCCGTCTCCGCGTGGGCCGAGCCAGCAGCTCGCGCGGCCCAGTCGGCCCAGCGCCACAGCAGCTCCCTCCCTCCTTCTTTCTTCCGCTGACGTGTGGGTCCCGGTTGTCAGTCTCCATCTCATCTTCAACCTCGTGACCGAGACGGACTCCGTCTGAACCGGAATACCACCGCCGCCATATCCGCGATATCCGGGGTATCCTACCCGAACACGGCTAATAGAGGTCATAAATAGGACGTGTAGGTCATCTAGTTTCCGTTTTTCGTCTAAACCGCAAGCTCCACCACGTGAAATAGAGCTCTAGGGTTAGGGTGGTGCCGACGGGTTTTGGCAGGCGCGGGTGAGGCTTTCGGGTGGACCGGAGGCAAAATTCTTCGCTTGGGTGAGTTTGTTTTCTTCTCCTCTTACTTCCCATGCTCTCAATTGGCGTTTTGGCGATGTATACCGTAGAATTGAAAGCTTGCCGTGGCCGGCAATGGCGCCGTCGCTTCCGTGTAGCCGCGCGCCATGTTAGGTCTACCATAGCGGGATTTTATCGGGTAGTTGAGTTCGCGTGGAGCTTCTCCACCGTTTGGACCAAGTAGCGAGTTGAACGGTGGCCTTGAGGGGGTGAGTCACCAACTCCGGCCATGGAAGGGCCGCCAGCTATGGAGGGGGTGCCGGTCGGGTTTGGGGAAGAAGGGCCGGAGGTTCACTGTGACGTTGCTGGTGATTGTGAGCCATCCGATTCGAGATCAACGGCTCAGATTAGAAGATACCCCTTCGCGGGTAAATTTCTTAAAGAGACCCTCGGTTCTTTTGAAATCAACCCGCGGTCCTTAGCGTAGTTCTGAAAATACGTTTTCGCGTTGTGAAGGCGTATTCTTTTCCGGTTTATTCAAAAATACGTTTTCAGGAAATTACAGTTTTGCCACTGGAACTGTTTTGGTCATAAAAACTTCGTTTTAACTCCGATTTGATCCGTTCAAGTTGCGTTAGGTTCGTATTTGCGAACTCTACATGTTAGTGTAGTTGTACAGTTAGTTTTGATAATTTATTTTTCGAGTTTATAATTAAGTATTTATTTATCTATAGGAAATCTTAGAAAATTCATAACTTTCACGTTTTAACTCCGAATTTGGTGATCTTTGCGTCTGTGTGATCGTAGAAACGTGTAGAAGAGTTTTATAAACTTTTATTACTGTTTTGCTACTGTTGGTGCACTGTTCTAATTATATCTCTTTGTTTGCTTCGTGTATGTTTGATTGGATGCCTGTATGTTGTTGATTGATAATCAAGTATAGAAGGTGAGCCGTATTTGGACGATTCGGAGTATTACTTTGAGCCAAGTCAGCAGTATCACTTGGAGAGCTTTGATCAAGGCAAGTATAACACAGGACTATCCTTGTTACCTATACATCGAATTATCATACATATGCATGTGCTTACCTTGACAACCTTAGAGATTATAACTTAGTGCTTGTTGTCTTGATTCCTCGTCAACCTTGGGAATGCATATGGGTAGCTATTGCTAGTGCTTAAACTAAGAACAATGATCTTGTAATATGATTAATGGATTAAGCAATCAACCATTAAGATGATTTAATTATTGTTAAAAGGGGGCTAGAGCATGTGTATTATTTTTGATGGACTTATCTGTACGTGATCATCCGGGACATACAGTACAGCTGTGAGGGCTATATGGCTCTGGCTTTAGTTGTTCAAGAGACCTTTTCTAGCTTGTTAGTGGTTACCTTAAATGGCGTAAGAAAGGCTTGCCACGTTGGGTGTAGTGCGAGCCCCTGGCCTAGTGTGTATAGGCTGCGGTTGTTGTGCCACAGGGAAGGGGGGTTCTACATCTGCCTGCCGAGTGAATCTAATGGCCCTAACTTGTTAGACGAACTCTTGAGTGGCTTTATATGGTTTTCGGGTGTTTGGGCTTGATCTCCCCACTCATTTGGAAATCATGACTCACAGTGAAAGTGTACACCTCTGCGCAGAGTTAAAAACTGGTATACTAGCCGTGCTCACGGATACGAGCGGCCTTGGAACATTTACAGATAGATGATCGCCATTGCTATATTATGTTTAATTATTGTTGGTTATTATTATGCTCATGTTAATACTATTCGTTATCATTATTACAATTGATCATTGGTTCTTTAATGGGAAGCGGTTTATCTTGAAGCTATTCAATTGTTAATTATATGGTTAAAAGCTAACCGCAGTTAAACAGTGTCTAGCCATTTGAGCCTCATGAACCCTGTGTTATATTTGTTGAGTTCGACATGGACTCACTCTTGCTATTTCCACCATAATAGATGAAGATTATAAGGAAGGTTATCGTAATGAGTACTAGTCTTGGTGTCAACCAGTCAACCGTGTCCCTGTGTGGAGTTTCCGCTGGAGAATACTATTAGTTATTATTATTTATCGTTTAAGACTATGTCTTAAATATTTATTCGCTATGTAATAAGCACTGTGATGATACTATGTAATTTGTCTACTTATGTGTGCGATCATGTCCTGGGGCGCACATGAGTACTTTATGCATCCTATTTTTGTCCTTAAAAATGGGTGTGACAAGTATTCCATTTTATTTAGGAAAAAACTTTGCTTGGATGAATAATATAATGGCCTCCAGAAATGGTTCATTGTTTATTGTTTTTTTCCGAGAATTACATCCTGGAATATAATAGTAATTTTAGGAAAATACGAGCATCAGTGCCAAATTGATAACTTACCTAGGTGGGTAGGATGTAAAAAAAAACCAACCAACCGACCAATGGATATGTTTCGCCCGTGCTACATTGTTTATTATTAAAAGAATAATTAATAAAAATATATGTTTCTTCAATAATAAAGATTCATATATATGCGAGATCTGGTGGGACCAGGGAGTCTGCATCAGGACCCCCCTCAGCAGATAGATAGGGACAGATGAGACAGCTGTATTTTACCAGCTCAAGGCTCTGATTATAGCCCGCAGTGGAAGTAGTGAACGGTGGAAAATACAGATGAACTACGTATTTGTCCTAGTTTTTTTTAAAAAGAATATAATTCTGTCCACTACATATGTACACAGCCAACTCTTACAAAGTTTTTGAGCATAAAGGCAATTATCAAATAAAGGGAAAGAGCACACATGTTAGATGAAGTATATATTTTTCTTAATCGAAGTAGTAGTCAGGTGGAAAATATAGAGGAGGCGGTTGTCATTATCGTAGGCAAAGGTTGCCGCTGAGTACGAGATGGATTAGTTCACCAATGTGCCCTACTCAGGCCGTCTTGGCTAGTAGGGCCTATTTGTTTCATGATAGCTCAGGCTGCACTAGTACAGCGGAGCTCAGCACTGGTGGTTCCAGAGCCATTTCTACTGGCGTTTGAACCCATCGCCAGTGGAAAACAAAAATACTACAGGCGGTTACTTAAGATGCGCCAGTGTTAACAAATTTTCACTGGTGGTTTGTCTACCAACCGCCAGTGATAATAATATTTACACAGGTGGTTCGGGTAAAGCATCCACCAGTGTTAACGTATGTGCACTGGTGGTTTGTTGAAGTTAACCGACAGTGTAACTGTTTTAGCACAGGCGGCTAACCTAAATCTGCCGCCTCTGGAATACTTTTTCCAGAGGTGGTTTATTAGCAAAAGTGCCAGTGAATTGTTTTTAAAATTCAAAATTTGACGCCATATATTCCCGCCAGTGATTTGTTTTTATTTCCCGCCAATAGTCATCACACACTAATGTATATATACAACAAAGTTTTTTTTGCACTCGTAGCTAGCTCGGTCCCATGACGTACTTCTCTAATAATCATCGTGGTTTAGCTCTAGCCTGGTAAAATCTACAATGTCTCGGTACTATGGCTAAGCTAATTCCGACTCTGGATCAAAATACTTCCCATCGAAGTGAATTATTTCCTTCATGATGAACTGGCAAATGTCCTCGCAAATGGTCATGAGCTCAGCATTCTGGAGGTGTTATTCGTGGGATTACACTTGTATATCAGCAAAAAATAATAATAAGTTATCGTACATTTACAACTAACCAATACGGAGAAGGCATTAGTATTGACAAAACTTCATATATGACTATTACTTACGTTGTTAGAGTTGTTGGTGTATCTCTCGTTTTCTCTGAGGAACTCGCACACATAGTACCTATAGTACACCGATCCTGGTGGTTGCTTGTGGCACTATATAAGAATTGGCAAGTGGTTACATAGTTGCTACATGTACATGTATATACAAGACAAATATGTATGTTTATTTAAAATTTACCTTAAAGTTAGTCCGCACATTTAGCAGTTTTCCGGCTTTTTTTAAATCATACCGTCCACCCTTGAACTTATACCACTTGTATGCCCTGCATAGCTCGAATGAATCGTACCGGCTCTAATTGATAAACGACAACGACAATGGAATGAGGAGTTAGTACAGGCATGCTACTCGGAGGATACTGCTAATGCGATACTAAAAATTCCTTAAAGTCATAATATGTGCGAAGACTTTGTGGCTTGGGAAAACACCACAGAAGGTATTTTTACTGTTAAATCAGCATATATGTTGGCAAAATCTAAAAAAATCATTTGTTTTCCAGCACCAATGGCAAGGGAGGAACATCCAATATTCAACAAGTCACTAGTGACTGGAAACGCATTTGGATGATATATGCCCCTGAGAAAATGAAAATAGTCTTGTGGAGGTTGGCTCATGATTGTTTACCTACAGGACAACAACTCTTACACTATTTGGTGTGTGTCGAGTGTGTGCGTGTGTGTGTTTGGTTGTACGTTTTGCAACTTGTACTATCAGATCTGAGGAATAAAAAGAACTCTTATGCAGACATATTTGTACCACTAATGCTTGCTGCTTTTGTGGACGGGTAGAAACGGTGGCTCATGCACTATGCCAGAAATACTAATTAGTGATGTGTCCATAGGGTCATTAGTGACGCGGAAAAAACACGTCACTTATGTTGCGTCTGTGATGTGAAGAGATTAGTGATGCGTAAAAAACGTATCACTGATGTGAAGATAGCAGCGACGCTTACTGAAAAGATGCATCACTGATGTGAGATAGCTGCGACGTGTACTGAGAAGACGCGTCACTGATGTGAGATAGCTGTGACGCGTACTGAGAAGACACGTCACTGATGTGAGATAGTTGCGACACGCATTGTGAAGACGCATCACTGATGACCCTTCATTAGTGACGCGTATAGCCAAAACGCGTCTCTGATAACAATTTACAAAAACAAAAAAAAATCTAGACCCACGGTGTACATTTCTAAATCCGATGTTTCACAATATGGTACATTTCACGGCAGTACATAGATAGTTCACACTTCACAGTACACGGTAAGTTCTCATGATTAAAATACATAAGTGTCAAACTGTAAGTGATTACATAAGTGTCAAACTTATAATATGATAGTTACCATTCATGACAACCCCAACTATTTATCTGTCACATGGTTTTAGTAATTGGAATTTTACAAGCTGAAAAATAGACCAGCGGCAAAAACTAGTTAAACTAAATATCCACACACAAAGAACTAAATAATGGAGACAAAAGTTTAGTGCAAAATTTATGAAACTATGAAAGATGATAAAGAATAATATCCCATACACCTGATAAGGAAGAGAACAGTTGAAAATTCAATAAATATATGAAAACTTAAAGGCATATCCTCTAGATAGAAAACCGAGATAGTGCACTAGCCTAAAGCAATGATAACTGCATTATCAGCAGGAACATACATGAACAAAAGCTGAAAATCATTTTTCCTAAAGCAGAAATCAGTACCTTGTCCAATGGACGGTTTCGCAAGCATTCATGATTGGCTGGTACCCATGCTGCCACAAAATCTTCATATCAGCTCAGCTGCAGTATATTGGCAAGCATGATCACATAAATCGAAGCTCAATAGGTGCATCTGCAGTTAGAAATATGTCCAACAGGAAGCAAGGAAGCCTAAGGAGTGGAGTTTAGAACACACTTTTGACAGTCTAAAATAAATATGTTACTAGAAGATAGATTAATGGAGTTCTGCAAATCCACTTTCAAATGGAACAAAGAGTGAATACTAGCATTTCTTAAGGGTAGAAGAACTGTATCTGATCAAGAATGTATATTCAGTTTCTATCACATAACTTGTTTATTTACTAGCGAAAAACCAGAGAAAAGGATGCTGCAGCGACATGGAGATGGGATCAACCTATTTACACATACTTTATATACACATATGGGAACAAAAATGGCTGGTGTATGTTCAGAGGTAGTATTATTATTATTTCATCAGTGAACAACTTACGTCCTGATCATAACACACTCAGCATCTAAAATGATGAATAGTATGTTCAGAATTCAGAAAAGCAGAGAGCTTACACTCCAGTAGTGTTTGTTAGTGCTGAAGTATGCTACTTTACCTGTAAAAAAATAAAAATGGACAGTGAATAATGCTACTTTACCTATTATAAACAAGATAAAAGAATAATGCAGAACAGTTAACAGTTATACAACAAATAAAAATGGCTTAAGTTTTGAGCAGTTAATCATTGACGTAGAGAATAAAAATGGCTTAAGAAGAACATGTTGTGTATTCAACTAATGTGACAATAGAAGTTCAGTTATCTTTTACAGAAAATTAGAAGAACATCCAAAAAAAAGATAGATCAGGCATGCAGATTCAAGAAGTGATCCACATTAACCTCTCACAAGCACAAAATTAAGACCCATTTATAGTGTTTTCAGCAGTTGTCAGGTGGCCTACCTCACACTCACAAAGCTACAAGCTGCAAACTGAGATGGAGAACACAGACAACACAGAGCAGTCCTTATGAATCTGTATAAGGAGCAATCAAGCATAGCAATATTCTATTCAATAGACTAAATATAGGATTACAGTGAAAAAATAAGAAATCCAGCATCATGCATACAAACCAGAGTATTAGATATATAGCTCATGACTCTTAAATCCTACGCAGAATTTCTGGAACTCCACTCTCTCAAGCAGAGTTATGACTAGCTGAAACAATGGATAATGGATAATAGAAAGTTCAGCACAAACATGACAAGTAAGTGAAATAGCAAAACTATCCCTACCTGCAAATAATGGATAATGGACACTCTAATTGATGGCCAGGCAGGCATTCAACCTGCAAAAACTGTAATGAATATCCCAGCCTAAGCACAAAAAAAATTATTCATTACTTACTGTTTCACCAAAGAATATAACAGAAGCACTATTACAACAAAAATAATATACTGAGGTTCATTTTCACACAAATAACAGAAGCACTATAACAAAAGCAGTTGATCAAGATTATTCTGCAATGTTCTAATCTGGGGTTCATTTTCACACGAATAATATACTCCAAATCATAGCAGTACAAGCACAAAGATAGCCTAGCCAAATACTTATAAAAAGGGAATCAGAAGTTCTTAAGAGTAAGATTTTCACCACATCTCGCCTGAGTAACATATACAGCTACCACTTATGTATTTATAATACTCAACTTGCTACTAGACTTACAGTGTGATCAATATATTTGACAAAGATTATTCTTTTCACAGTTTCCTCCCACTGAGGCCATTGAGACTAAAAAAATGAAGCGCTTGGTGACTCTGCATCTTGCCAACTATTGCTTGCAGACCTCCTCTGTAAAAATATAATTAATGGTCACATCAGATAAAGAAGCATTCGATGAAAGGCTACAAAGATGTATCTTCCTGATTGGTATATTAAAGATCATCCTATGAGATAAATACTGAATTCCACATAAGCAGCACACAATTTGGAACTGATTGGGACTGTCGGAAATGAAAGAAAAAAGACAAGAACTGAAACTGGAAGACATATGGCCAAATTAGTCTTCATAATAAGCATATACCGAAAACAGCTATATGGATATATCCAAGAATGCAGCAAAAAAGGCATTTGCAGGCAGAGCTAATGAAATACACTTCAACATAGTAGCAGTTGCAGTTGCAACAACAAAATTTAGCTAGTTTCTGTATTGGCTAAAACAACATGTGGCTGTATAAACATTTCCTATCCTTAGCCAGTGAAGATCAAACCATACGCAAGTTCTCCATATGGATGTGTAAACAAGTTCAATATAAGTTGGAAAAGGAAATTGAAAACTCAAACCAGAGCTTATAGGTCCTCAGAAGATATTCTTATAGTTGTCATCATGTGAATAATCAGGTCTCAAAGATTAATGCCATCATAGGACCCACAAAAGCATTAAGAATTTGAACAAATAATCAGATAACATGTCCCATTATGCCTGAAGCAGAATAGAAAGATTTATTAAAAAAACTGATCAGCTACAAGGTACACTAATCATTGTGCAGACTGCAGAGGCACTGACAGAACCACAATACGGACTAGGAACCCACATCGCAGCTTCAGAATAATCATATTCAGATACATAGGACCATGATTCCATAGCTGGATATGTGAATCATCGGAATTTATGTAGAAAAGCTCACTTGATGTTGCACAAGTATTTGAATGCCATAATACAAAATACTACAGTCTAGAAACCATTTATTTGACTTTACCATTTACCTTACTTCACCTGCTTGGAGATATGGACACGATCCTGATCCCCAATTTCGCAAGGCCCTACTAATCCCAGTACAAGGCATCACTAGGCATTCCTGAATAGAAGCAATTAATTTGCATCAATGGATCATCAGAGCAAATACAGAACGTACAGAAATAGTTGTTTTGCTCCATTTTATAGTTCTGATTTTGCAAATACTAATCATGAGCTATCTGAACCATTGCAGAGAATGCTAAAAGTTGCGAAGTGAACTGGAGCACATGGATCCACCCCATCAAATATATCCCATTCGAGAGGCAACAATACTGGTGCTAAACTAGCCACATATAGCAGACACTAAAAAATCAAAGTAACAGATCTAGATTTGTAATAGGTCCCTGATCCAAACCTTTCCCCATTTGAGAACTGGTGACACGCATGCCTTTGTACAAGGAGAATCGTGGTCAAAATATGAAACTACTCTGTCAACACTTGATAGAGAACAATCTAAATGAATCATCGAGAGTAGGAAAGCCAGTTTAGCGAAACCGCAGCAAATTCATAGAAGGTGTAGCTTGCAAGGACAGGACTTGTAGGAACGAGAAATTCATCTAGAGACAGAAATCCAAACCTGAGCCAGCAGCCGCTCCATGGATCTGCCCCCACGACGACCGCGGGCACACGCACAACCAGGCCCTCTGCACAGCTCACTAGACCCACCTGCATGCTGAGCTCACTAGGGGTGCGGGGAAGGGACGGGCCTAACTGGCCGAGCCGCTGAGGATTGGCCCGAGGGGTGCTACGGACCTGACTCTTCAAGTTGACTGGGTTTGATAATTTTTTCGGGTCCGTGTTCTAATAACAGCGACGCGCTTCGTTGAAAGGAGTCACTAACGAGGTCCTTCCCTATCAGAGACTCATCTAGTTGAGAAGAGTCACTAATAACTTATCATTAGTGACGTGTTTTTCTTTTGTGGCAATGGACGAAACCTAACAAGTGGCGCGTTCCCTTTACCCATGTCACTGATATCACATTAGTGATGCGTTTTAATTCCAAGTCACTGATTAAGGTGTCTCCTTTGTCATGTTTTGGCATAGTGATGCCTTCATCAAATGTCAATATGTGGCAGAAATATGGCGTGAAATGAAGAAATGGTGTGGTATAAATTGTAAACTTATGCCGTTTATTTCCCCAAAGCAGTGGTTATGGGAGTTTTTGGCTAATGCATCTGATGAAGAGGCTACTATCTTTACTTTAATTATCTGGCATATTTGGGATAATAGGAATGGTGTTAGAAATGGGGAAAATATTGTTCATCCAATTCGGGTAGTTGAAAAAAATAAAAGCATATATTCAAGTGGTATTGCGTTGCGATGATGTTCCTGATTTTTCCAACAGATGTGAGCCTAATGCTTCTACCAAACGATGGGTTCCAGCACCGAAAGATTGGGTTAAGGAAAATGTTGATGCTGCTGTTTTTAGTGAATCAAAAAGAATGGGAGATGGATGTGTGATACGGGACCACAATGGAAATTTCTTGGCTACAACAAACCAAGTGATTTGCAAAGTCTCTGAACTAGAAATGGCTAAAGCTTTGGCTGTCCGATGGGCTTTAAAGTTCATCTGTGATCAACACTTCAAGAAAGTAGTAATTGCTTCGGACTGCTTAAACTTGGTACGAAACCTCATGCAAAAAAGTCTAGATAGGTCTCATATAGGAGCAATCATCCAAGACATCAAGATGATGAAAAACAACATTGATGATATTTCTTTTGTCTTTGTTAGTCGAAATTGTAATGAGGTAGCTCATGTATTAGCTAAGTCGGCTAACTAGACGGCTGGTTTGATGTGTCTAAATGAAGCCCCAGAGTCCATTCGGGCTTTATTTTGTAATGATCTTCTGAGGTAATGAAAGTGTCGTCTGTTTTCAAAAAATAAGGAAGTTAACAATGGAACTAACTAATTATATTGAGGGGTAAGTTTAATTTGCTAAATTCCTTATTTGGTCAAAAAATTGCTTCAATATCTTCTACGTGTTTGGTTTGTTGGTAAGTGGAGCCTGGCTCGCATCAGGGAACCCATAGGACACACTATGGAGATGCAAGTTGTTATTTAGTTGTCTGTATGTATATAGCTTGGCTAAGAATAGATAGTGTTTGGTTGCTTACATGAAACCATATCGTATGAAATAAAAATAGAAAAAACAAGAGATCTTATAATATTTAACTCTGCACTCTAGTAGTCCCTATTTTACTTTTAGTATCTTAATCTACATTAAAATACACGAATATCACTTAATAAATGAATATCACTTTTAATCCTTATCTATGCATGCCTTTTAAAAATCATCTTGCCAAAATGACTCATGTAATTGATAACCAAAATAAAAGACATGCATGCATTCATGCCTTTTTAGACAGTATTTTTACTAGGAAACTAAAATTAACAACAAAACTAATGAAGGTAAGTTAATATTTTGCTAAATTCCTTGTTTGGTTATAAAATTGCTTCAATACCTTTAGTGTGTTTTGTTTGTTTGCGAGTGGTGCCTAGATTGCATCTTGGAACCAGGCTCTCGTAGGACAGACTGTTGTAGGGTCGAGATGGCGGACTAGAGGAGGGTGAATAGTCCTTTCTAAAAATCAATTGTGCTGGCTAAGTAAAACAAATACGGAATTAAAACTATCGGTCTAGCCAAGACTACACCCCTCTATCTATATTTTCAAGCACCTTTCCCAATATAGCAACTAAGGTGTCGGACTAGGTAGAGTTCACCTAAACAATTCTAGTTTTGCAAGGTTACACAAACCTATGCAACTAGTACTCAAGCAACATGGGAGCTCCTACACATCCTAGTGAGCAAAAGCACACAAAGCCTAAGCCAACTAGTAGTTCTAATAACAAGGCTACCTAAGTCAAATTAGAGAGCTCAAAATACTTAGCTACACAAACTAATTAAGCAAATGTAACTAGCAAGGCTACTCAAACGAACTAGTTACGTAAGAGAGCAACTCATTTACTACTAAAGTAAACTAGCTACACTAGAGCAACAACACAAGCACAATATATGAATGAATAAATACAAGCTTGTGTATGGAGATTGCAAACCAATGGGATAAACAATGTACAATGGCAAAGAAACAATCTACCCGCATCTCAACTACTTATACCCGGATATCACCAACCCACTAGCAGCCCAAAGAAACCCACCACAACCTATGCCGTATGATCCAAAATCTTCTCGGACACAAATCATCCAAACCAGAAGATGGCCTCCAACATATAACCCACAAAACCTCCCAAGGTACAATGGCAACACTGACCCCCGACAATTCATCTTGAGCTACGAAGTAGCTGTCACAGCAGCAGGCGGGTACGAGTCCACCATGGCCAAATCCTTTGTCATCATTGCTCGCGATATCGCTCAAAGCTAGTACAACAACCTCCTCCCTAGGTCCATCGAATCTTGGGGCGACCTTCGCGATAAGCTATGCTCGAACTTCAAAGGCGTCAGCATCGCTTCTCAATCACCCAATGGACCTCTTTAGCTGCAAACAAGGAGAAAGAGAACCACTCCAAGATTACTGGCAAAGGTTCATCCACCTACGGGCTCGCACACCAAACATAAACGACAAAGTGGTTATGCTTGCCGCAGTCAACGGTCTAGGCTCCGCCCCCTGCTCCTCAAGGCTCGCTAGGAAATTGGTAACAACCATCGCAGAATTACAAGAATTACACGAGGTCATGGAAAAATATTATAGAGCCGATGTTGATTTCAGAATGAAATCCGAGGCGCAAAGATCCCAAACTCTTGACCTATGTCGAGGCCACAACAGAGACCTTCGTACCCTTGCGGCAATTAAGCTGGTCAATGTCAACACTATAGACAACACCATAGACAACACACCTCCACTGAATGAAAAGCAACCACAGCCACAAAAGGCCCCAATGAGCTAAATGACTATTTAGGCAATCAATATTTTATACTAGGAACAACCCTCCTAGTTAGTGTGAAAAGAAATTGATGTTTGCTGAAGATAGGCTAGGTGAAATGTCTCCACGAGATGAATTCTCGAGCAGGCCCAGTCCTATCAATTTATAGGCCTGGAGCGAAGCTTGAAAGATAGGCCTTTCATTGTAAGTATAATAATAGGCATAAAATTATATTCATCTCTGTTTTTTCCTTTTTTTTCACTTCTAAATGCGTGCATTTTGGCAAGCACACTGGAAATTTAGAAATTATTAGTAAGTACCATAGTACGAAATTAGTAAGTACCGTCGTACTAGATTTAGTTTAATGTTAAATTGAAAATGAGTGTTAGTAAATTACCAAGTTTATTTGGGCGAGAGCCAAGTAGAGAACAGGGATAATAATTATTCACTGCCCTACACCGTTATGGATTCCCCAGGACTCTTCCTTACGAGCCTGGTATTTCCTATTTGACCAGATTATATCCAACTATAGCTTATTAGCTTACACTTGGGATTGGGCCCCTAGGCTCCCTGTTCGTGGGCACAGCTCGAAGCCCCCCATATCGGGCCTGTTCTCGAGGAGGTCTTGCGTGACTGTTAGCCTTCTGAGTAGTCTCCACTAATCTTGTCATAACTCCATATTGCGATGTCCAAATGATGTGGGGTTTCTTGCGTTGGAAGCTAGACTCGATAAGCTTTCCATCAATTACTTGTGGACCGACAGAGCCTTCAGAAATCAAGAGGTATGATTGATTCTTAGTGGTTGTCTACGCTATCAGCCCAGTGGTGTGCTGGTTCAGCTTCCATGTAAACCATCTTCTCCTCGATGTAAGTCATCTCCTTTCGTCTAGTAGCAGCACTTTTTTTTTGAGAATTACAAAGTACAACATAGACGCCCACAACCAGCACGCACACTCAACCCTATGAACACACATACGCAAACACTACCCTTATGGGCACCTCCGAAGGACGGAGCCGGCAGATCTCGAGATTCACGAAGTCACCACAGGCGTCTCGCTATCGATGCGGACATCACCTACCACTAAAAGCATAGCGCCATTAAATCCTGGAATAAATCCCAGAAAATACGAGCACTCGTGCCAAGTTGAGGACTTGAACCCGGGTGGGCAGGTTCCACCACAAGGAACCTATCCAACTAATCTATGATCAGTTCGCAGCAGCTCTTTCTTGTGTAAATATTTGTTTTGAAGGGTCAGCAAGGGATTCCCCCAACTATTTTTTGGTATATATATGAAAGAAAACAAATGTATAGTATAAATAGGGTACAAAGCTTTCAAAACTCAATAAAAAGAGGGGAAAAGAACTATGAGAGGCTACCTTGCCAAACACTCAGATGTCCTTTTGATGCTTTGCTTGACTTTGATACACACCAACCCATGCTCTTCCCTGAAAGTTTATTTCCAACTGATGAGGTTGCAGCTTCTTTGTCAAAAATAACCCCATTTTTGGAGGTCCAGATAATCTAACAAGTAGTGATTACTATCTCACTAAATATAGGACTGCCAAAGATTGTTCTAGCCTCAATCATCATGTCCAATGGTTGAAGGTTCATATCCCAATGAATTGCCAAGGTATTCTAGTAGGAGATGCTAAAGGGACATTTGAAGAAAAGGTGAAAACTGGTTTCGTCACTACCACTATTATAGAGGACACAATTATAGTCATCCAATACTTGATTCTTTCTCCTTAACATGTTTCTAGTATTTAGTCTATCTCTAAGCAGGAGCAAAAAGAATAATTTGGCTTTCCGAGGTTGCCTAATGACCAGAGCCATGAGAAAAAGAGGAGAAGCTTCCAAGTACCCTTGTAGTATGCATATGCATTCTCGAGCTATACTTGTCTGAACCCTAGGTATAGACCCATTTGTCTTTAGTCTATGTGTCCCAAGTTCTTCCCTAGATGAAATTATATAAACACACCAAATGATGTGAGGTCTGAACCAAGAGGGGTATGGAGAAAATTCTGTTGACTTCACTATCTATGAAAAACCTATAGAGCATTTTGGTTTCCTTGCAAAGGAGAAAAGCTGAGGAAATTTGAGTTTGATGTTAGGATTAGTCCAGTTTTCCTACCAAAGCATGACTGTGTTGCCTAGACTAGGATTGCAATGAGCCATAAGTTTGCAATTACCATAGAGCTTAAGAACATCTTTCCACCAGAATCACCCCACTGGGCACGTTGCATGAGGGGGATGCTACTGTTAGAGTACAACTTTGACCATGTTAGCCACCCAAGGAATATCAGCATGGTTATAAAACTTGTCTAGGAACTTTAAGAGCAGGGCTTTGTTTTGAAACTCTATATTAATTTATAATTCCTAATGCACCCTCAACTTTTGATCTATATGTTGGCTCCCAATAAGCAAGACATGAACCTTTTCTATTGATGCCCCCACACACAAACACTGCAAATGTAGTGTTTTCTATATTTGTCAATCTGCTTGAAGATGTGTGATGGAGTTTGGAGGCTGCTCATGAAGAAGGATGGCATTGCAGAGAAGACAGTTAACCAGGATAAGTCTACCTTGGTATAAGAGAAGCATGCTAATACCATTTAATCTGCTCTCAATTCTTGACATAAGGGTGTTGAACTCTTGGATAGTAGGTCTAGTGGTTCCCAAAGGTAACCCCAAATAAGTGAAGGGCATATTGCCAAGATTACAACCAAAGGTGCTAACCAGAGGGGATGCTTTAATTGCTGTCAAATCAATGGGCACCAAAAAAGACTTCTGGAAGTTTACATGTAGGCATGAGGAGTCTGAAAAGGATCTCAATAGTCCTTTTGGATTAAACACGACCCTAGCATTGGCAGGGACAATTAAGAGTGTATCATCAACATATAGGGCTATTGGATAGTCCCCTCCAAATTCCTCACTTAGGGGATGTTTCAGCACACCTAGCTACCAGGCTTTGTTAACTATGGATTGAAGTACTTGCAAGATTTGTTGATGCTCTAATTTATCAAAAGCTTTCTCAAAGTGCAATTTCAGGATTATTACTTCCTTTTTGGAGTGGTGACAAAGGTGAAGAAATTGAAAGCCCAGGCTAGGTAGTCTTGTATGATCCTTCATTTAATGAAACCATATTGGTTTGCATGCACTTGCTGCAAAATAACTAATTGAAGTCTAGTTGACAAAATCTTGGTGATGCTCTTCAGAGAGTAATACAACAAAGAGATTGGATTGTGATCATCCACAACTTCAAGGTTGGATTTCTTTGGGATTAGAGTAGTATGTGAAGAATTAGGCTGCTTATGTCCATAAAGTATTGCAGAAGTCTTTAGCCAGTCTTATAAAATCTTGCTTAATGATGGCCCAACACTTTTTGATAAAAAGTCTATTGAAGCCATCTGGTCCTGGTGCATGGTTGTTTGGCATGCCTTTTATCAACATCAATGTGACATATTTAGGTATTATAACATTCTCAAATATGTCAAAGTTAATCTCAGCTACGAACAAATTCACTGTCTCTTGTATCTTTTTTGGCAAGACTTAGTATATGTGACTCATGATTACCATCACTTAGATGGTGAATGCTCTTCATGAAGGAATATGATGAGCTGGGATGTACTCATCATAGGCCAAGCGCTAACCGAATATTTGGCTTAACGACACAAAACCAAAGTTATTTGGCCAGCTGTCACGCCATGCATATGTACGTGCCGCCAGGGACTATTTCCATTATCGCTTAGTCAGTTCCAGCAAGTTGAATATGCATGCCTCGTGACACACTGACACCTCGATGATGTCAAACAATAAACACCAGCAGCTACCCCTGCTAGAGCCTTCCTCGTTTTATCTTGTTGCTGTTGCCTTTGACCCTGCAAGCCCTCTACAAGACTTTTCTGCTTTGCTCATATGAACATGATGTTGTAATGTCCATGTTGCACTTCCCTGGTCACATCTGAAAGTATTATGCATTCTGCTGGAACTAAAACATAATATCAGCTCAACCCGGCCAAACAAGTTCTTCTCCATGGTGGTCAAGAAGGGTGATGTGTTTGTGTTCCCTAAAGCAGTGATCCATTTACATATAATGGACCTAGGACCCTGACAAGCTATTAGCACCTGCATTTTCATCCCTCAGCAGCCAGTGCAAAATTAAACCCTAGGGTCACTAGAATTGCCAGTGCAGTGTTTGGATCAAAGCCACCATTCTTGAATGATGTTTTAGCCAAAATGCATTTCAGGTGGGGAAGAAACTCATAGATTTGCTCTAGTCTCAGATTATGGAGAACCACCACTACTGATCCTGTTTGATCGCACTAACATAAACCCCATTGTTTAGATGTAGTATATATTGAAATGAATGCCATTGATGCCGTTGCCACAATATCTGGTGCAATATGTGCTTGCTTTAATTTTTTACTGTTAAAACATACAAAATAAATGGAATACATTTGCAAATTTTGTCTAACCTGTCAGGTTTGCATGCTCACATAACTATGGCCGGTGGTTGTGGAGAACAGCGATGAACTCGCTGTGACACCTATGGGCGCCGCCATACCACTCACTCAAGGCGTCTTTTTTTTTAGGAAGTCGGGAGGGGAGGCCCCTACCAAATTCACTCACTCACTCAAGGCGTCGTTATGCCCCTTACCTCTTGTTGGTGATCACTTTGAATGAAAAAAAAACCTTGCTCTGATCTTGTTGGAGATGTCATTTTGAGAAGGGGAAGGTGCCAGTTGTGTGACGTATGTCAGGCCTTGTTCGAAGATAGTAGCCTAGCACGCCAGGGTTCTACTGTTGACATGTTCCAGCATCCTGAGTTTCCAACGATAGCCAGTGTCTTATGGTCTCACTTTGCTTGTGAGCGGTGAGGACATTTTGGTATGTTTTCTTGGCTTGGCGTGGTCAAAGTCCCATCAATGCTCCAAGTTAAGGTTGTCATCATTTGCTTGTTTCCCTCAAGTTCTGGTTCTATGTTGACCCGATTTATGGAGAACATGGCTCTTTTAATTTGGAGTTGAGACAAGCCACATTGCCTTGTGATAACTACACGAGTTTGCCTGTTGAAGATTGTGATTTTATTCTCGGTTTTGGTTTCTAGGGTGTGGTACATCAGAGCTATCTAATGTCTTGGCCACATATCCATTTGGTCGCATGCTTTCTTTGTTTTGGTTGGGTCCTCTAGTAATAATTGTGGACTGATTCGCTCTGAGACGAGGATAACTTAAGACGGAATATATATATTCTCCATTATGAGTAATTGTTTCTTCATTGAATGGCCATGGACCATTTAAAAACATCTACTACAAAAACGGTTTTCATTTACATCAGTAGAAATTGATTTTTACCATCATTAGAAATAGTTTATGTAATAGAATTTATAGGACAGTTTAACGATTGCTCCAAAAGGTTGATTTGCACTAAACATAGTAAAAAAAGCGTTTGTGATACTGTAATGCCTCTGTTAGACATGGATTTATTGCATTCGCTTATCGCGTGCAACCAAACGCTCTCAGGAAAGATGGTCATCAAGCCAATGTTACAAATAATTTAAAATGTCAAGACAAATCTGTGAGGATAGAGGACAATTAGTTGTGTCGAGTGTACAAGCAAGATTATTTTTGTTGACAAAATACAAGCAAGATTATTATAAGAAGCTCCGTCAGCGATATGCCCCATCGCACAATTGACAGTGAAATAGCTAGCTCATAATTAAAAAAATGAATTCCTTAATATCAGCCCTTCTGTGACTGAACAAAAGAATATGGACAAAATGTTGACCACTTACGTGCTTTATTTATTTACTAAATAGTATGGATAATCTCTGAGGACAGACTAAACTAGACTACTAATAGATAATGGCATTCTGCACCATATTACATATACTAGTATTGTAATCCAAACGTTCTGACGTGGCACATCAAATTATCATAACTGCTACGCATTTTCGAAATATTTTAAGAAGTTGTTGAGATTTTGAAGCTATCACGGTCATCAAGAACACTTTAAACTAATTAATAGATCAGTTAACGAACCGTACAAAGTGGATAAACTTAGTGGAAATATATAATGTGTCCACTGCGTTTCAAATGAAAGCTCAACTGTGATTAGTGAAAAACAGCATAGTTTTGCCCATCACTTTTTAGGTTGAGATCTCAGAGTTGGCTGCCTTGAATTTTTTCCTGTCACTTTTTAGGTTGAAAGTAATAGGTGATAACTGATGTCCGTCTCCTTTGCTGAGTACAAATGACCTATAGTTGTATATACAGTCACTCATACTACTTAGGTAAAAAGGCTGAAAATGTGTGCTTGCCATTTTTTGTTTTGTGAAAAATAAACCATAATCCCATTCCTATAAGATTTCACTCATTATATTTAATGACGCTTTTTCTCTATATGCCCATCACTAGGAAATTCGATATAAAAACCAAGTTAGTACTCCTTCCATCTAAAAAAACATGATGTCCTATACTTTTAGGCCAGCTTAATGCTCAACAGAAATTACCTATATAGCATCGTGAAACTGACTGGTAACTCAAATTAAGCCTACATTCACTACCAGAAAAAAGCTTGTTTCAAAAAATCATAATACATACTACTACTGTAATTTTAACCGAGGCGGGCAAAATCGATTAACCGAGTCGAGCAAACCGTCCGCCTCTGTCCAAAGGTCACAGCCATAACGGAGTCCAACCGCCTCAGTTAATCGATTAACCGCCCCGGTTAATAGGCATTAACCGAGGTGGTTCTGTTATGTTGCCCTCCTCGGTTAAGCATTAACCAAAGCAGTTGCTAGGCCGGCTGCCCTGTCACAAATAACCGAGGCGGGCAACCAGCCCAATCGCCTCAGAGCCCTTTTTCCAAACGTCTTGGTAAAGTTTTTATGTAGTAGTGAGCACTGGTCAAAAGATCACAATACCGTAGGTTCAAAATATCAAATGACCAGAATCCTCACCAATCTATATAGCTCCTACACACCCTTGGACATTATCCTACCATGCCCTGTCATGTGTTTTTATTACTTGAACTTCAGTGAATTTAATTTGTGTTATATTTTGATTAAACCATGGAAATCCTCAGTAATGTGGAGTTTCTCGATAAGCATTAGGGCTTACCACTACCATTGAACTTTTCGGTCACCTTAGCACCATCCAATATGGAGTTTCTCGATAAATGAAAGGGTTTTTCTTGTGTCCCACGCACCTCAAGTATGACGCTCCATATCATGCTTGGAGGCCCGACGTTGCTAGAGATGCACTAAGCCTCGAAGTGTTCCCACACACCAAGGTTACAAGGCACATAGTCCGACTCACTTCCTGTCTCCAATTGAGTCCTAATAACTGAGTAATGATGGCACTAAGTACAATCCTAGTGTTGGATATGGTCACTAAGTTTCCATGGATGGAGTGTTCCAACACCTACACTAGCTTTCCTATAATCTCTAGGTACTCCAACACACCCTTGGCATGTCATATAAATAGGCCATCCACCAAAAATTAACATATGGCGCAAAGGTTGACAAAAAATATACATACTGGATAGTTCTGTGGTACTCATTTTTCCATCACCAAACTATCAGGTAAGTATTAGCCGTTGCTTCTACTACTAACATCATTCATCCGGTCCAGTTAGTGCAAATGCACAGTGGACATCTCTCTGGTCTTCACCGGATCACTTTGGATTGTCTTGTGTAGTCCCTGATGAGCTAATAAATTTTCAGATATTCTAGTGGAGAACATCCCAAGAACCACCAACCTCTTTTGAAAGTCCGGGTGATCACCCGTTTTTTTGCGCTCTTTCTTGACCTATTGTAGCTTGTCCACTGTTCATTCTTGAACACTGCAAAGTCTCTTTTGGCCACTAGACTTTTACTTGACAGCTAGTTGGTTCATTCTCCCCGTTGTTGGACCAATTGATGTTGAATCTTTCTCTAATTTCTTATTTCTTTGTTGTTGATGTTTTGTCACTGGCTTTTATGATGGCCCATTGTGTGCGAGACAAAGCTAGATGGTAGCACAAGACTTGTGAAGTTTATACCAATTTGGACCACTGTGAGCAGGTAATACCCTACGCTCTATGTTTGTTATTGTATTGCTTGTACTTTGTATGTGAGGTAGATGAGGGGATACCGATAAGGGGGCTCCTTTGAAGTTTGTACCAGTTTGGGCCACTGTGAGCAGGTAACACCCTATGTTCTATGTTTGTTGTTGTATTGCTTGTACGTACTCTGTATGTGAGGTAGATGATGGGATACCCATTAGGGGGCTCCCTACTTGCTTCATATATAAAGGGGTTGGGGTCACAAGCACGCTGCCCCTAATTGTGTTTACTGATGCATTTCTTAAAATGTTGCAACAATATCTCTAAGATATTGGAGATAATGACTCTATATCTAGTCAGCGTAGTCCACCTTATGCCCAAGGGCTGGACATATGCATGTTGTGGTGACACCCATGGGTCATGTCCTATACATTCATGTTTCTTCTCTAGACTTTTCACAACTTGTTTCCTTGTATCCATAGGACCTAAGTAAACCTATCTAACACATCTTAGTGCACATGTTATTAGTACTATTGATTGGATTATCATTAGAATCACCAAAGCCACAATAGAGTACGCATTGCACCCATGTTCCTTACAATCTCCCTCTTTTTGGTGACTGGTGACACAACAATCAAAGTAAGCATAAAAATGCACAAAATTGAAACAATTGATGAACACATGGATTAAACTAACTACAAAATTACTTGGATGCCTTAACAACCATCCAACAGCCCTTATTTTGGCTCCCGGTCTTGGTATCACTTATAAATGACTTCAATGTCTTGACATCAACTAAAGACTATCATCCTTGGCATGATCCCTAACTTCTTGCATACACATCATACCATTGTAGATATTACTTGAATGCTCTTGCATGCTCCCCCATGTCCATGATATGTATGATAAAATTTCCAATTCAAATTGTGTATTGAACTATAGGCGTCTTCACTCTTCCTTAGTCCCCTCCTTTGACTTTACTTCCTCTTGTCAAGGCTCTCACCCTTTGTCGTCTTGTTTGAGCTCTCTCTCCCTGGAAATGTGAGTTTTCCACTATCTATGCCCCTTTGTCATCTAATCTCCAAAGGGCTCATAAAGAGGGGTACTAGTAACAAAGTTGTAATTCTGGTGAATCTCTTACCATTTCTCCTTGTGTAGTAGCACCATCCATAGGGACCATTTTGTTATTGCACATTGCTTTTGACAACAATTAGGGAGAAAGTCATGTAATTGGGGCACAAAATGCATGTAGGCAATACAAGTTTAAACATGCGATGCAATCTTACATAAGATAATTAATGTCTGTATGATTCATGAAGGATAACAAATGAAAGCACCAAATTAAAATTCTTATTACCTTAGCATGGGCCAGGGTTCAATTTGGGTAACTGATCCATTTTTACCCACTTGGTTTACACTTGAATTAATATGATGCGCTCCTATTCTACGCAACCCTTGTGAATTATAAGTTATGCCATGCATGACCTTTATACCTTGTGGACCCAAATCTTTTGAGGCCCATCCGGAGGATCTCATAGCTTTAGAATGCAAAATTTTGTGTTTGATTTTGTTTGGTGACACACAGGAAGTTAAACAATGTCCTAAAGGGTGTGTCAGAAGTTTTGGCACACTATTAAACATGTGATCAAGACAGAAATTGAGCAAACAAGTCGTCTGATTCAACTATATTTTTTTGTGTTTCAATCAGTAATTTTGAGCTTCATATATATCTTACAGACCAGATCGAGTTATTAAACCTCTTGAAACTTTACATGCATGTTAGCATGTATGTGTCTGTTTTTCCTTAAGGACAATTCAACCTAAAAGGTAATTTTGTGTTTGATTACCTTGCCGAGAGTAGGTGTGCATTTGTTGCATTCGCTGATTGCGTGCAAGGAAACCACACCCACACCCAGGAAAAACTGGTGATAAGTCAGTGTGTTGCGTCAGCCTTGGAAAGTGACAACAGCTAGTTTGTGTAGGTGCACACTGCACAGGTAATCCGGAGACCCGTCGGTGCAAGATATAGAATACTATATGTATGTGCTTATTAACGAACATTTGTTTTGTTTTTTTTTTCCCTTCCTCTCGCCGCCGCGTCGGCTATAGTTTATTCACAAAACCGCCTTTGGTTTCTCTGGCAAATGTTTTTTTGGAGGAGCGATTAGACTCCCGGTCTATGCTGTGTGTGTATATATATATTATGGCTCTTTGTTTTTACAAAAAAAAGAGACACTAAATTATTTTTGTATTTGAATGTGCTTTCACAAGGTCTAAGAGGGAGAGTACCATGGAAGAGCGATTATTAGCTTCTCAAATCTCAAATCTCAATGAATGATTTCGTTTTGTTGTATATACCAGTATACCACCATGTAGCTAATCGATTCACCAATTCTAATTAGGTGGCACATCACATGACAATCCCGACAAACGTCACAAGTCCATGCAAGGTGCCACACGTTATAGAAGTGGATAGATTGATCAACATAGTGGAAGCATTCAATTCCTAGCAGTCAGAGACTATTTCAATCACACGTACCATTGCTAGTCTCCCACGTACCTGAACCTCGCTCTGACTCGTTCTGTTTATCGCATGCGAGCTCCACGTATCCTCACTACGTACGCCACCCCGGTCCTTCAGCTGCAGCTATAAAATGCAGCACATCTCTGCCCTGACCAATGCACACCTCACTCACTCATCCACTGCAAACGGCACACAAGATGGCCTCCTCCTCTTCCTCCTTGGTCCTTGCAGCGGCCCTCCTTGCGCTGGCCTCATGGCAGCAGGCCATCGCCTACGATCCTAGCCCTCTCCAAGACTTCTGTGTTGCAGACAAGAACTCGCCTGGTACTGACGTATATTCATGCTGCTTAATTTCAGTAAGATGCATGCTAAAAATGTTTCAGTGAGATCACCTCTGAAATTGTGGGTTTGATCGGTATGCATGCACATATATTTCTGAAGCATATTGTTAAGGGTTAATAGTTTCTGACCAGCATTTGTGCGTATATATTTCTTGTGTGCATGGGTCTTCAGTGCGTGTCAATGGGTTTCCTTGCAAGGACCCAATGGCCGTGACCCCGGATGACTTCTACAACCCAGCCATGATCATCGACAAGCGTAGAGACACCAACAACAAGGTCGGATCCAACGTCACCAACATCAACGTCGAGAGCTTCCCGGGCCTCAACACCCTGGGCATCTCACTGGCACGCATCGACTACGCGCCCCTAGGTGTGAACCCACCCCACATACACCCCCGCGCCACCGAGCTCCTCACCGTGCTTGAGGGAACACTCTACCTTGGCTTCGTCACGTCCAACCCTAACAGGCTTTTCTCCAAGGTGGTCAAGAAGGGTGACGTGTTCGTCTTCCCCAAGGCCATGATCCACTTCCAGATGAACCTAGACCATGAGAAGCCAGCGGCTGCCTTGTCATCGCTCAGCAGCCAAAACCCTGGTGTTATTACGATCGCCAGCGCGGTGTTTGGATCGAAGCCGCCGATCTCAGATGATGTTTTGGTCAAGGCGTTCCAGGTGGAAAAGAAACTCATAGATTGGCTCCGATCTCAGTTCTGGGATACCAACTACTAGTGCTTATATATTGTTGCACCAACACAAGCGTTACGTACATGTGCGCATTATATATGTATTGAATTAATGGCATGTGGAGGAGTAATACTTGCTATTATGCGTGCGTGCGTGCGTGCTGCCAGCAGTATGTTTGATTGCATTGTCACTATCTAATATAGAAAATATAAGAGTTCATTGAAAATCTAATTAATGATTGGGCATTATTCATGGTATTTCTATACTCGGATGTACATGTACGCGAGGTTCCGTTTCGGCCGCCTGACAAATTAAGCTGAACCAAGAGGAGCAAATTAATTAACTATTTCAGTGTTGATAAAAATAATCATTTAGTTTGTACCCAGTACAAAATAAAGTGATTTTTCTTTGATGAAGGATTAAGCATCACGGGACAGCTGGAACAAAGGGAGGGAGTTGCTAAAATTCGGGTGGCTGAATTTTAGTTTTCTTTCGAGCGATGATTATTGCTTATATTTTATATATTCAGCTTTAGTCTGTTAAAATCTACTATAGCTAAATAGGAAATCCCCACTAGCTGATTTCTCTACGATTTCGTGAAGCCATGCGTCATACGAGAGGCCCATAACCACAAGTCACTAAGCAGATGCCCCTCTCACTACTATAGATTCGACATTCACTGCCGGTACCATCCGGTAGTGATAACCCTTCACTGCCGATTTTGAGCTTCAAAATCAAAAAATGAATGGGGGTGGCCAAAAACTAGCAGTGAAAGTACACATCACTACCGGTTTTGTAGCTGAAACCGGCAGTAAATGGATGGTGATATATCACTGCCGGTTCTAGCCACTAATCGACAGTGATGTGGGGATATCATTGTCGGTTTTTGGCTTAAGCCGACAATGATAAACTGACAGTATAAAAGCTATCGTTCTCTCCTCCCTCCTCTCTTCCATCCCGAGCACACCCATCCAGGAGCCGCATGTTTTCCCCACTCCCTCTATTGTTGCGGTCATTCTTCACCATGAAGCTCTTGGATTTTGAAGGATGAGCATGATCTTCTTGCTTTAAAGTTAGTAGCAAGCATCTACTCCTTCGATTTTGTTGCTTTACTGTTATTTTGATGGCTACATTGAATTGTTTGATTCTCGTTCTAGTTGTTTCAAAGGGTCGGAAACAGCCTCACCCTCCGGCAGCCTAGCCAGATCACGCGAGAACCAGCCACACTTCGCAAAGTAATCCAAGTCCTCCTTCGTCACCTGCCTTGGACCAAACTCAAAACTCACCACCTCGGCCTCATTAGCATCCGAGGCCCCAGTGCCCTCTACAAGCCTAGGCGTGGACTTCACACGAGCCATGGACCTAAACAAACAATCACCAGAAAAGAGGGTCAGTTCCAATAAAAACAAGAGAAACACGACAGCCGACGACGGCCACTTACCTTCACGGAGAAAAGACAGCAATCAGAGCGACCAGAAGCAACCTCCGCTTCCAAACTAACCCTCGCTCAAAAGCAAAGCTTCGCTTCAAAACAAACCATCGCTTATACTTTCTGGCAGCAGCAAGTAGCCAACAAACAAAGGGCGAGTGAAGCAAGCCCCCCCACCTACCCCCACTATTTATAGGTGCTTGGCAGCCAGCCGAATGGAAGGCTGCCGACTCGAATCCCGAAAAAACCGGGAACAAAATCCGACAATCACGCATCACATAAAAACATCAAACAACAACTACCTAAAAAGAAGAGAACTCCAATCCAAGCACAACAGGGCAGTTACAGGTCCACAACAGTCGAGAGCAGCTGGGGCGTCATTGGGCCGGGGCACAGGCAAGCTACCCTCGCCTATCTCCCTTCCACGATTTTTCGCTGCTCCGACCCTTCATGCTGGGCCAAACCCTCGAGGGGCTACTGTTGGGGGAAGGTGACTCTAGCTTGACCCCCTGCCCGTCTTCCGACCTTCGCTCCTGACCTAATAACTAACCTCGCTGCGGGCCATAACCCCCGCAGCGAAGGTTTTCCTCCCCGTCCTTCCTTTTCAGGTGTCTTCGGCCGGACTTGGCTTGGGGGACAAGTGGCCGCAGGGAAGGTCGCAAGGCCGTTGATCGAAAGGGGAACCCCCGACTGACGAGGCGGGGGTTCACCAGAAGCCACGGGAGCGATCTGACAAGGAGCCGGCGGTGGTCTCATTCACCAACTTAGGGTTAGGAGTGGTTGGCTTGGGTACGGAGGATTACCTCATTGCCCCTGGCCATTGTATTGACGTTACTAGTCAGCCGTCAACCCCTTTTGTAATTTCAGTACAGCCCCGAGTATGGGCTATAAATACCCAGGGGCACAGTTGCTTAGGATAGGCCGTTTTGGCAATTTAATAGGTAGTTACTCCGCATTTATTTCTTGTTCTCCCTATGGGGTACCCCCGCTATACACACTCGTACTCATTTCACCCCCTGTGGGAAACCCTTGGTCTCCCCCTACCTAGTCTCTAGCGAGGGTGGGAGACTAGGAGTGACCCCACAGTACAAAAGGAGACTTAATAAAAGATACCTTAATTAGAAGAATTTTAACATATCTTGAGGACAAAAAAAATTATAGCAATCGATAAGAATTTTTAAAATAACAAATTAGCTTCATATATAGCATCATAAGATATGTGCTGCATTAAGAGCCACCGTACTCTAATCTAATGTCCAACTAAATGCATATTTAAAATGTACAAAGGTGTTATGCAAAGGGAAAAAACTATAGATATAAGTAAAAAAAGCATATAGTACAGAGTATTTATTATAATTATTGTGTTAGAAAATGAACGTAGAAAAGGTACAAATCAATATAAGTAAATTAAGTAAATTATTAGTTCAATGTGTTAAATAATAACTAATGCTTATGTCTACTAAGATGTTAAGCCGTGGAAGAGCATGGGTTGACAGACTAGCGTAGCTAATCGATCCACCAATGCTAATTCGGTGCCACATGACAATCCCCACAAACGTCACACACAAGGCCAAGGCGTCACACCCACACGTTATAGATTAGTTGGCTAGTAGTTGATAGATTGATAAACATAGTGGAAGCATTCAATTTCTAGCAGCCAGAGACTATTTCAATCAGACGTACTACTGCTTGTCTCTCACACGTACGGCCTGAACCTCTGACTCGTCCTGTCTATCGCATGCAAGCTCCACGTATCCACACTATTGCGTCATTACGTACTGTTGACGATGAGTTGGGTCACCACACTGATTAGGAGATAGATCGTTTGATGTAGGGCCTAGCCGACTTTGAGGTCAGCCGGCGCCTAGCGGATATCCGCATCTGGATCTTGTGCTTTCAGCGATGAGCGCGATACACAAGATACGTCGTCGTCGGAGGCTCACCAGGAACGCAATACGCAAGACACGCCGGCGAGATCTCTTAAGACCTAAAACCATGCCCTCGCCTGGGAGAGACATCGTCGAGGCGTGCGGCAGCTATGGACTGCTCTAGAGCGTCATCGCCATCAATTCTTCAGCCACGCAATATCGACGAAGAACAAGGAGAAGAAGTAGATGTGTTTTTTTGACGATTAAGAGTTAGATCCTTCAATCGGCTGTGATTCACACACACACACACACACACACATATATATATATATATATATATATATATATATATATATATATATATAAACTTCAGATCGTGATCTCCAAGTTTCGTATATGAAAATACGATCAAAGATCGAATTGGAAAGAGTCCAGCTCAGATTTGTACAAACAAACAAACCGGCTAGGCCAGTTTTTGCGGGCACCAGCAGTAGCAAATATGGTAACGCAGCAGGCAGTGGTGAATCCAACCCGAGAAATGACCTAGGGCGGAGTTGTACTATAAAATTTTGGCTACCATCGACAGCATGTATGTTTTGGACAAAAAATGTAGAACAACCAACAAGAAGTAATGCTAGCTCAATGATGCGATAGACTGTTGGCTTCCTCTCCTCCTCCACCCACAAACGGCTTCATCTGCTCCCCCATCCATCACTAAAATCCTAAAATTCCCAAATCAGAAAACACAAAATGAGTGAATGACCAAATTCCCAAAGCACTGAAGCAGCAAGCAGGGCTGGCTGGGGCCTAAACCCGGACTCCCTGAGAGTCGGCCGGCTGGGGCTTAGGGGCTGGTTACATGGCGACAGGCGTCCTGGCCGGCGGGCGGCGGCCGAGCAGCAGCGGCTGCTGGCTGCAGCGGTGCCGAGTGGCACCAGCCCTGATCCGTCGACGCCGGAGGCAGCGAGGCCGCAAGGGCGCGAGGGGTGAGTGGCGACATCGAGCCTGGAGGGCAAAGCGGAGGCGACGAGCGATAGAGTGGAGGCGACGAGCGGTAGAGCGGGTCAGCGGCGTGTGGCGAGCCAGCGAGTCGCATGAGAGCGAGGTGAGCTGCGGCTACGAGAGTACAAGACCTAACTGGGCGTCGTCGAACTACTGTTGGGCCTTGTCTGGGCCAATACGAGATCAACCGCGGCCCACAATGCCTCAGCTTTGCACTCTGTCTCGCCCTCGCAGAAGAAAAGTAGAAAACCAGCACTGCACCTTCACCGCCTTCGCCCTTTGGCTCAAACTCCGGCGACCTCCACGGTAGGGATATGGTTCCCGGCCAAGGGGACCTAGGACGGCCATCCAAGCTCGCCCTAGTGGTGGCTCCGCCTCTAGCAGCAGGCAAAACGGTCTGGCCGTTTGGGCAGCGTGGCGCACCGGTAAGCAGCCTGGCCGGCCCTTCAAGCGGCCTGGCCGGTGCAGCCTTGGCCAGCTAGTGGAGGGCGTGCACCAGCAGCAGCGCCAAACAGCGCAGGGACCAGCCTTAGCCAGCAGCTTGCTTGTCTGGTCAGCTGGGCACAGCAGCAGGGGGGGGGGGGGGGGGGGGGGGGGGGGGGGGGGGGGCCAGCCGGCAAGGCCAATCAGGCCAAAGGCCCGTCCACAACCAGCAACAGGCCTGGCTGGTTCGGCAAAGTCGCAGCCAGCCAGCCCGGCAGTGGCAGGTTCCCTACAGGCCAGTTCCACTGGATGATGCGCCTATTTTACTCTTTTCTTTCTCCGGATGTTTGCACAATATTCCAAATAAATATTTGTGACCATATTAAGCCCAGAAATATTTTCGGACGAGCCGGCGCTCGGACGTCCTATATTTCTGCGATCCGTCGGACGGTGACCTAGAAGCAAAGCCCATCAGACAGAGGAGTCCATGTAGCGAACGGCTCAGACAAAACTCCCTTCCCCGTGTCGTGCTGCTCCGGTTCGGCTCGACCGTGGCTTCCCTTCCCCGCCACGCCCACGAGAGCGCGGTCTTCCCCGCCGCGCGCGCCGCTGGAGCGTGACTCCTTCCCCCTCCCCCTCCCCACCACGCCGCTCGGCAATCCTAGCAACAATCGATCCCCAAATGTCTCACCTACTGCAACAAATCGAGTTTCCACCAGAGAGGCATCCCTATGCCTATCGCCAACCCCCAATCGTTGCAAACGATTCGGTGGATTTGTTCAAGCCGGCTCATGCAGGAAGTGCTTCGAGCGGTAGATTACCAGTTCGTCGATTAGATGGAGAACTTGCAGCTGCCAATTCCAGGAGCGTTCCCATCTCTGTTGATGGCATAACTAAGGTATGATCTGCGATTACAACTTCTTCTAACCTATGCTTGACAGTATGTTGTTGATATGTTTGAGAATACTAGGAGCGTTTCTTGTTCTTGTTTGTAGCATACTGAATGCAGATTAGCAATTGCAACAGAGCATTATAGAACATGAAACATCTATGTATGCAGTTTGCAACATGGTGCATAAGCAGGATTATGTTGAATTTATCATGCATTTACTGTGTCCATTTGATCTAGTCCATGTTTGTACCAAGGAAACATAGAATTGTAGCATGTGAAACATCTACTTATGCAGTTTGCAACATGGCTATATGCAGGATGTAAATAGTGGTAGCATGCAACAGCAAGCATTTGTTGGATTGCCACAAAATGCTGCAAGCTCGAGCAATAACAATTGCAGTCGCACTATTGTTCATTCTTCACGTGCAATTGTTGCTTAAGTGAGTCTTTGTGCTAACATCATCAAGCATTGTTCATTTAGTTTCCTTTAAAAGGAGGGTGCATATGTGTGTCATGCTTAAAGCTTTTGCAACGTTGTTACGTAGGGCCAAGGTGAAATTGATATCAATCAGAGCTTCTCCAACTATGCCACCGATGATAAAGGTTGTGTTGATGTGGAGGTGTCGACTGAAGAAGAAGTTTACCATGAAGAACAAGATGTTGTTTGTTCACAGCCTGTAGTGCCATTTGTGGGTATGGAATTTGATAGTGTTGAAAAAGCGAGAAGAGTTTACAATGCTTATGCTTTTAAGATGGGATTCAGTATCCGGGCTACATCATCAAGGAACTCTACTATTACTGGGGAGCTTATTAGGCAAGAATTTGAGTGCAACCATGCTGGAAGGCCAGATAGTGAGCAGGATGAAAACACTTCAGCTAGCACAGCGACCAATGATGTTGCAGAAGCTAAGGGCTCAAAGAGGAAGAGGGCGACCAAAGATGTTGCAGAAGCTAGGGTCTCCAAGAAGAAGAGTTCTTCGGCTGTACTGACCATGGCGTCAAGGAAGTGCAGCACTGACAAGAAATATGATTGCAAGGCACACATGGTAGTTGGTCTACGGGACGGTGAATGGACAGTGGTGGTGATGAAAGCAGAACACACACATCCCATGGTGAAACAAATTGGAAGAAGAAGGTCCCATCGGCGCATTTCATTTGTAGATTATGAGCTTCTAAAGACACTCCACCATAGGAACATTAGCACAATGCAAATCATGGCTGTCCTTTCTGATTTCCATGGTGGGATTGGGAACTTATCATACAACACAAAGGATGTTTCAAACTTGAGGAGTCACCTGAGGAAGGGAGTTCATTTCAGAGATATGGACGCAACATTGGAGTACTTCCAGAAGCAGCAGTCCGAGAGCCCACACTTTTTCTATGCGGTGAAGATTGATAGTGACAATGCCGTTAGTGGGCTGTTCTGGGTGGATGGAAGGATAAGGGAGATGTACAAGACCTTCAGGGATTGTGTAACACTCCGGTGTTACGAAATGCATTTTTTGCATAGCAATCATATTGCACCGCATTCATAACATCATGATCATGTGTGACAATTTATAGTTTGATTTACACAAAAGCTTGAAATTAACGTATGTGATAAATTATATTAATATGATAATCACATTACACCAAAAACCTTGCAACCATAAATTTTACATCACTTGGAACCTTAGTTCAAATTTTGGAGCTCAAATTTTGTCAAAAACTTGTTCAAAAATAATTATGAAAAATATTCAAAACTATCCCCTATTTTAGCTTTTATTCTGTCATTCAAAATCTATCAAGAATTTTCAGTTGGCCCCTTAATCAAAGTTGTAGAGAATTTAATTTTGAGCAACTTTTATTTTTGGGCCAATTCCAGAAAATGTCTTCTTCTTGTTCAAATTGTGGTTTGAAGTTTGAAATCCATTTGAATAAATTTTTGGAAATTGGAAAAACAAGTTTTCGTCTTAGCAGGCCGCGTCCTCACTTCCCGGCCCGCTCGCGAAGCCGCCCGGCCCAGCCGGCCTCGCGCGCGCCCGCGCGACGCAGTCGGCCCGGCCCGCGACCCCGGCCTCCTTCCTCCTCCCGCGCGCGCCCGCGCAACGCTGGCCGCCGCGGCAGAGCGCGTTCGCCGCGTGTCGGCCATGCGCTGCCGCCGCTCGCCGCGCGTCGTCCTCGCCCTGATCTCCCGCCAGCGCGAGCGCACTCAAAACGACTGCCCGAGCCTCCTCGCTCCCTCACTTCCCCTCCCTCACCCGCCAGCCACCCCTCCTCTCCCCACCGCGCGGGCGGACGGCTCGCCGCCGCGAGCTCCGGTTCCGCCTCCCCGTTCCGGCATCGTCAGGCCACCACCATCAAATTCACCTCGCACCGAGCTCCGCCCCGTTCTTCCCTCCTCCGAACAAGCTTCTCCGCTCCCTCGCTGCCCGCGGTAGGGCTCCTTTCCTCCTCGCCTCGCCGCGCCACCGCAACGGTGCCGACGAGCCGCGCCTCTCCACCGCCTCAACCGCCACCTTTTTGCTCTCCCGCACTGACGTCTCGTGTTGTCCACTTCTTGGCGACTCTATTGCGCGTCTTGGTGGGTCGTTGGCTGGCCGGAACCGGCCGATTGGCCGTGACCGCCGCCGCGACGTCGGCGTCGGGAGCGCCGGCGACGCGCTCGGGTCTCTCTCTCTCCCCCCCCCTTCCTCGCTCGGTGGGCTGAGCCGTGCCAGCGGGCCGAGCCCGAGCAGGCCGGCTCGGTTTCCTCCCCCGCGCGAGCGAGATGGGCCACGACCGCCGTGGGCCGATCATTTCCCTCGGGCCGGCCCAGCGACATTTAAATAAATCCGTTTTCATTTCTCTTTTTATTATTTTTGATGAAAAACACTAGGGAAAATGATTTCTTGGTCATTTTAGCTCCAAAATTTGTGAAATAAATTTTTATATACTCATTTGAATCAGATCTACAATATAAAAATGTTGCATGTCAATATTTCATTACTTTTCTGTAGTGTTTTATTTAATCCTTGAAATTGGTGTTTTCTTGAAAAATTGATAAGAAAATGTAGAAAAATCAGAAAAATGTGGTTCCAAGTTTATTAATCCTGTTATGCCATGTACTTGCTAGGGTAATTTTATTTCATGGTTGTTCTGTAGAAAAATGTATAGTTGCAGTTCAAATGCTTTTTATTACCAATATTTGTTATTTTTGTTATTTAAATAAATTTGAATAAAACATGCAAGTGATAATTTTTCTATAGTGTTTGTTTAGGTAATAGATGGTAGAAAAATTCCTAAATCTGTTGTTTGATACTTTTCATAATGTAAAGTATTTTAAATATCTATTTTAGGCCTTAGTTTGTTATTTTTGTATAGGAAGTTCTAGTTGTCGAAATGCAGTAAAATTTTTATGTCAAGCTATTCTTGATATTAGCAATCCACTGTAATTTTATAAGATTTTTCTGAGCTACTAAAATATGTGTTGCTGTTCAACCATAGGACTAATTAGGGTTTCTATTTATTCTTAATGCAAAGTTAGTTAGAGAAGTATGCTTTGGTGTATCTTTGAAGCATCTTGATTGTCAAATACTCTCGCATGGTAGGAACTAGTGTTGGTAGTTTCCGAGTACATGTTCTTGGATGACGTAGACTACCTTGTAGAAGAGTCATAAGTTCCACAAAATCCGATAACGTAACATATTCGTTACATCGCATGCGCTCCGCATCATCATCATCTCATGTCACCTCTGCAATGCACCTATGCATGTTGCACTCATACTTCTGCATCATACAGGATCGCAGGAAGTGGTTCCGACAGTTGTTCCCGAGGACGCAGAGGAGCAGCTCGAAGTGACGGAGCCGGAACCAGCAGAAGCAGAAGAGGAGTCCGGTGAAGAGCTTCCGGAGTGCCCTGACCATCGTCCCAGTACCTTCGAGCGAGGCAAGCCCCGGAGCATTTCTCCCTCGGTTTGCAAAGAATTATTTATTAATTTCACTTAATCTGATGCATTAAGTTTAGGAGTTGTTTGCAAACGTTGCTGCATTATACCTTGTTCCACCTTGTTTTACCCGATCCTTGTCACCCTGGTGTCCACGGTCAATACTTGCTTAGCTTGCTTAGACCGGTAGAAGTCGGGTGATTGCCTGTCATCCGCGAGCTATAGGGGATTACCTGGTTTTATGTGAAAGAAATGTCATGTGAGAATAACTAAGTGTGGAAATGAATGTGAGACCGGGCGGAAGCTTGCAGGGTTCTGGACTGTAGTGTCTTCCGTCTGTGTCGATTAAGGACCGTCCGATGTCGGGCCTCGGGTCATGTTGAACGCATGCCTCACATTTAGCTGGCCGAATAAAGTACCTTTCGACCGCGAAGCCGGGAGATTATTCGGGCCGAGTGGATTGCCCGCAACGCACTGTACCGGAGCAGTAGTGGCAGGAAACGGGGGCGCGATGATAAGGCCAAAGAGCAGTCGGGCGGCCCCCGGGTACATGTGGTTCCTGGCAAGCTCGTGACTTTACCTGAATGGTTGACTCGGTGACCAACACCTCACTTTAGCGGGTGAGTGAGGTTTGTGTGAGGAATAAATTACCAGCTGGTCAATAATCGATTCGAATCGCCATCGTTCACTGGATAGTGAACACTTGACTTGAGTTACTTCATCGTAGTAATATTGATGAAACACTTGGATAGTTATGAGGAAATGACATGGTAACTATTGTTAATTATCAATGGTAATCCTTGCTTGCTTAATCATATGGTTACTTTAGCATAAAGTGCAAACATAGTTGACAGGGGAATAAAGAATTAAAATATGACATGCTTTTGTAAATGATTTGGTAAGCTAAAAATGCTTTCTTGCAAATGAGTCAGCTACCCCACCAAAAAGCCTATCATGATCCTTGGAGTCTTTTTGTTTTGGTTCTGTCGGGTAAGTCTAGCTGAGTACCTTCTCGTACTCAGGGCTTTGTTCCCACTTGTTGCAGATGGACAGATGTACTATGGTTATTGTATCAACTGTCTCTACCCTGCGATGGGCGAAGCCTAGGACCATGGGCAACGGTCATTCACTACTCCTCGCCTGATGCTTTTGTGGGAGATGATCGCGAGCTGGCACTGTATTTTGGAAACATGTGTGTGTGTGTGCGCGCTTTGAACTAATGCTTCCGCTACTTTATTCGAAACTGGTTTGTAATAACTATGTTTAAACTCCGATGTATTTTGTGCCGCAAACTACTGTGTAACTTATGAAGGTAATCGCTAAACTTATTACGATCTTGGCTGTGATGTGAAATGGTTTGAAATCCGTCGAGATTTCACGGACTACCGGGTTATACGGGCTTAAGTTTGGTAAATTGTCCTTCCGTTGGATGATTTTCTTACTTAATCTCGTATAATTGGGCGGTTCTGTTACAGCTGGCATCGGAGCATGGTTTAGCGTAATTACTGTTCATAAGTGTAGTTAAACCAAAACCCTGTTTAAAAAGTGTGATTTTGAAACTAAAAAGTGTGCCAGTGGTCATATCCTGTATGTCCAGTTAAGGACTCTAGGTGGCTACTTAAGTACTAACTTGGGGTTCTGCACCATATTTCTTTTTCGTTGCTCATACGGCGTGCTATTGTATGAGTGCCACTTAATTGAGTGGTAATGTATGGATCAGTTACCTCTACGCTTCGGTAAGTGGGAGTTGTGAGAGCATGATCGGATACACTGCCGATCTAGGGAAAAGTGCTTATATGATACTTGGATAATTACATGTTTTACACATGTTTTTATAAAAGTGTCGCATGTGTGGGTGTTCCGTCCATTGAGGCGATGCCGTCAATAGGACGATGTGTTTGGGTAGTTACTACCGTTGTACACGCATCCGGGGATTCGTGTAAAGCGTGTAGGTAGATTTACTGCTTTCATGCATTCATGGGGAATGGGCTGAAATGAGTTTTCTGCAGGTACATAACAGCGTATCGTGTAGACCGAATTAGTTACGTATATGAGAGATCGTTTGTATGCCACCGGATTCACCGTTAGATGCTTTTAATTCATAAGTTTGTGAGAACGTAAGACTCGTGCATGCATCATATTGTTTGTGCATTCCATTCATGGCATGCATTCCTCCCCTTATAAAAGGATTATCCCATTTTGATAAAAGTGACTTCAACTAAAATATGTTCTCACCGGGTAATTAAAACTTGTGCTACAGATGGCCCGCACAAAGCAGACTGCCCGCAAGTCCACTGGCGGAAGAGCACCCCGTCGTCAGCTAGCCCCGCGGGAGCACCGCAACACGGACACTTTTCTAAGCGAGTTTGGCATGCCCACCTTGCTTTGGAGAGTGCTTCATGATGTGGGGTACCCGGAGGGACAAGAGCCAGTTTACTCTTGGAGCGAGAGCCAGTTAGCTGAAGATGGGCTTTCTGTTGTAGAGATCACCGTCCCTGCTCTTGGTGATGCGCCAGAATGGGATGGTTGGCATTTGGAGTTCGAAGGACGCACTCCAGTCGAGGGTGCAGAGGGCGCAGCTTTTCGCGTCATCTGAGACATCATGAGCAGATTTCCCAATGAGTTAGCAGCAGCTTTGGCCGGTACCTTCCCGAGAGATGATCCTCGCGATGCCGTTTGGATACAGCCGCAAGGAAGTGCCCTAGTTAGAGGCCCCAGTGAAGGACGGGCTAGCGACAACCACACCATGAGTGCCATGTATGCAGCCATCAGAGCATATCAAGGTCTGGAGAATACCTATTGGACCTTGACTGGCCTACGCGGTGATGATCGGCTTGAAGCAAGAAAACAGAAGAAGAAGCAAGCACGTGCCATAGCTAGCTTGCAGGAGCAGTTGGCTGACATGAGCTTGCAGCGGGACCGAGCTCTCGAGAGAGGCGAGAGTTCCATGCAGCAGGTACAGCGGTTAACTCAGGCCAACAGAAATGCAGATCGCCTGATGGAACAGCTAGTACAAGAAAGGAATGAAGCCTGGAACGAGAGGGACCTTCTGAGGCAGAGGGTCGAGGAGTTAGAGGAGTACAATGCCAACTTGCATGAAGAGTTCCATGCCCTCTACAACGGGATGGGCCCGTATGCTCCTCCGAACGCCGCTCAGATGGACATCGACGACGACGCCGCTGCTGAAGGTAGCGATGGCGACGCCTCCGACCTCGACGATGGCCCCGAGGAGTAGGATAGTGTCCTGCGTTAGTAGCTAGGCTTGACGCGATGGCCTTCTTTTGGTTTCCATGTATCATGTTGTATCCTGTTCGACCTTGAGACTGACGATCTTTGGAGTTTGGTTGTGTATGCGATACCCGAACGCATAAAAGTCCAGTGTGTGTATGCTGGCAACGTGGTTGTATGGAACGTGATGTTGCATTTGAAGTAACTTAATTGGTGCTGTTGTTTAATTGGAATGAAATTATTGCGCCTCTGTTTTCTTGTATGACTTGTTCTCTCCAATGAATTCAGTATGGCATGATTGTTCATTCGGACACAATTTTACAACTTCACTCAATGGTGCTTGTTGCTGAAATATGCAGATGGCCAACACTCGTCGTGCTACGTATGAAGCCGCTGAGACTGGTGGCAATGGTGCAGGAGCTGGTGGAAGTGGTGCCAACAATGTCAACCACCAGGAACCACGTCCAGAACCACATTTGCCCCCTCCTCCGCCGCTCACCGCAGAAATGTTCTTCACACAGTTTCTTGGAAGTCAACGCAGTACTGAACAGTCACAGAGGAATATGGAAGATTTTCTGCGTACTATCGCGGAAAATGTTCAAAGAGGAAATAACCAAGGTGGTGGCCATGGAGTGAACCAGTACAGCAGTTTCAAGGACTTCATGGATACTAGACCACCTATTTTCAAAGAAGCAGCAGAGCCACTTGATGCCGAAGAATGGATCAACACTATGGAAGATAAGTTCCGTGTGTTGAGGCTGACAGATGTTCTGAAAACAGAGTATGCTGCCCATCAGTTACAAGGACCAGCGGGAATGTGGTGGAAGCATCACCGCACCACTTTTCCTCCCAATGCTCAGATTACTTGGAGGGATTTCACTGAAGCTTTTAAGGGAGTTTATATTCCCCCAGGGTTGGTTGAGATGAAGCTTGGAGAGTTCTTAGCCTTGAATCAGGGTACCAAGACGGTGACACAGTATCTGCATGCCTTCAATAACTTGTGTCGCTATGCTCCAGACATGGTTGACACTGATGCAAAGAAGATTGCTAGTTTCAAGAGAGGGTTGAGTCCGAAGATGATGAAGCATGTGGGTACCAATACCCGCAACAGATTCAACGACTTTATCAGTGACTGTTTGAAGCAAGAGAAGAACAATAACGCTTACACCACATCCAAGAATCGCAAGAGAGTGTTCGAGTCAGGACCATCCCAGTCCAGAGTTGTCCCTGGCAATCGTTCATCTTATCGTCCGTCCGCACCTGGTGCGAGGTTCAGGCCGCCGCAGCATAAAACCCAGAACTACAAGGGGCCACAGAAACCATACAAGATGGCAGTGCCGCCAACAAAGACCAACGCAGCTGCAGAACAGAGCAACTCCAAGGGAGCTATAGGGTCTGCTGGTACAGTGAAAGGGCCCTGCTACAACTGTGGTCAGCCAGGCCACTTTTCAAAGTTCTGCCCTTATCCGCCTAAAAAGAAGCAACAGACCTACAATGCTCGTGTGCACCACACCGCCATTGATGAAGTTCCTGAGGGAGAGCCTGTAACTGCTGGTAAGTTTCTTGTGAACCATCACCCTGCAGTTGTTCTTTTTGATTCTGGATCTTCGCATTCTTTTATGAGTCAAGCATTTGCACGGAAGCATGAACAACTATGCACAGAATTGAGTTATGGTTATCGCATAAGTTCAGCAGGAGCTGATGTGTTAACCAATAAGATGGTTAGAGGGGCAACCCTTGAGTTAGGTAGTCGGAAGTTTCGAGTGAACCTGGTAGTTATGCCTGGGCTAGTTTTGGATGTAATAATAGGAATGAACTGGATGAAAGACTGGGAAGCAGTCATAGATACAAGCAGTCGGATGCTTACCCTTAAAGATCCCCAGGCAGAGGGTACTTTCCAGGTACCATTGCCTAAAAGAACAGATCTTGTGAGTGTGACCTGTGCCATGGAAGTTGCTCCTATCCATCAGATCCCAGTGGTGTGTGAGTTCCCGGATGTGTTTCCAGACGAGTTGCCTGGCCTTCCTCCAGATAGAGATGTTGAGTTTGGAATCGAGTTGATCCCCGGGACAGCTCCAATTTCGAGAAGACCTTATCGGATGCCTCCGGATGAGTTAGCTGAGTTGAAGAAATAGTTGGAAGAGTTATTAAAGAAGGGGTTTATTCGCCCAAGTAAGTCTGAGTGGGGATGTCCTGCCTTGTTCGTAAAGAAAAAGAAAGAGGGTACTCTCAGGATGTGTGTGGATTATCGACCTCTTAATGCTGTAACCATCAAGAATAAATATCCATTGCCTCATATTGATGTTCTGTTTGATCAGTTAGCTAAAGCTAGAGTGTTCTCCAAGATAGACTTAAGGTCTGGATATTTTCAGATAAAGATTAGACCTCAAGATATTCCGAAAACCGCCTTTTCTACCAGATACGGGTTGTACGAGTATCTTGTTATGTCATTTGGACTAACAAATGCTCCTGCATATTTTATGTATCTGATGAATACGGTTTTCATGCCAGAGTTGGACAAGTTTGTAGTTGTCTTCATTGATGATATTCTAGTATACTCTGAAAACGAGAAAGATCATGAAGAGCATCTGAGAATTGTCTTGACCAGGCTGAGAGATCATAAGTTATATGCTAAGTTCAGCAAATGTGAATTTTGGTTAAAGAAAGTTCCTTTCCTGGGTCATATCTTATCTGAGAATGGAGTTTCTGTAGATCCTAGTAAAGTGCAAGAGGTTATGGATTGGAAGACTCCAACCACAGTGTCAGAAGTCAGGAGTTTCCTAGGGTTAGCAGGTTACTATCGCCGTTTTATCCCAGACTTCTCGAAGATTGCCAAGCCAATGACAAGTCTGTTACAGAAGGATCACAAGTTTGTGTGGACAGAGGAGTGTGAGACAGCTTTCCATACCTTGCGGAAACTGTTGACCACTGCTCCAGTTCTTGCACAGCCCGACATCGAGAAACCTTTTGATGTGTTCTGTGACGCATCAAAAACAGGATTAGGGTGTGTGCTAATGCAAGAAGGAAGAGTCATTGCTTATGCCTCCCGGCAGTTGAGAAAACATGAAATCAATTATCCGACACATGATCTTGAGCTTGCCGCTGTAGTGCATGCCTTGAAAATTTGGAGACACTATCTGCTGGGTAACGTGTGCAACATTTTCACCGATCATAAGAGTCTCAAGTACGTTTTCACCCAACCAGAATTGAACATGAGACAGCGGAGATGGTTAGAGCTGATCAAAGACTACAACTTGAATGTACAGTATCACCCTGGGAAAGCCAATGTGGTAGCTGATGCTTTGAGTAGAAAGTCACATTGTCTGAATATGCAACCCTTACTTGAAGATGGTTTCGATCTAATGCACCCTGCCGTGCTACATAGTATTCAGGTCAGTTGTGCCTTAGAGAGCAAGATTATAGAAGGTCAGAAAGCAGACAAAGGGATATTCCACATCAAAAAGAAGATTCAAGAAGAACCCTCGAAACACTTCAGGGTGGATGAGCAGGATGTGTTGTGGTTCGACAACCGTCTTGTTGTTCCAAAGGATAGAGAGCTTAAGAATAAAATTATGGATGAAGCTCATCTCTCTAAGTTGTCTATTCATCCTGGCAGCAGTAAAATGTATCAAGAACTAAGACCTCGTTATTGGTGGACCAAGATGAAGAAGGAAATTGCAGCGTATGTAGCCAGATGTGACACATGTTGTAGAGTAAAAGCAATTCACATGAAGCCTGCCGGAATGTTACAACCTTTGTCAGTACCAAGTTGGAAGTGGGATGACATAAGTATGGATTTTATCACGGGTCTACCCACTACTCAAAAAGGTCACGATTCCATTTGGGTAATTGTGGATCGTCTTACTAAGACAGCCCACTTTCTGCCTGTCAAAACGGAATATAGACCACCTCAATATGCTGAGAAGTATATTGCAGAGATTGTAAGGTTGCATGGTATACCAAAGACTATAGTGTCTGACAGAGGGTCACAGTTCACTGCTCACTTTTGGGAGCATTTGCACAAAGGTTTGGGGACTAGTCTGATTCGTAGCACTGCCTATCATCCTCAAACAGATGGTCAAACTGAGAGAGTCAATGCTGTTCTAGAGGATATGTTAAGAGCTTGTGTGTTGTCTTCCAGAGGTTCATGGGAGTCATGGTTACCATTAGCAGAGTTCTCATACAATAACAGCTATCAAGAGAGTATCAAGATGGCACCTTTTGAGGCTCTGTATGGCCGAAAGTGTAGAACACCGTTAAACTGGATTGAGCCAGGAGAAAGAAGGTATTATGGCATTGACTTCGTAGAGGAAGCCGAAAGGAAAGTTCATATCATCCAGCAGAATATGAGAGCAGCTCAGTCACGACAGAAAAGTTATGCAGATAAGAGAAGGAGACCGCTTGTGTTCGAAGTAGGTGACTATGTCTATCTAAAAGTTACGCCAATGAAAAAGAAAAGGTTTGGTGTGCGCAGAAAGCTGGCCGCCAGATTTGTGGGACCTTACAAAATCCTGGAACGGAAGGGTCCTGTGGCTTACAAATTGGAGTTACCAGAGTCAATGGGTGCTATATTCCCAGTTTTTCATGTATCACATCTCAAGAAATGTTTGCGCGTTCCAGAGGAAAGGATCGAACCTCGAGGCATAAAACTGAAGTCAGATCTGGTGTATCGTGAGCAGCCAGTTCGAGTTTTGGATACCAAGGCAAGGGCTACTCGAAACAGTGTGGTGAAAACGTATAAGATACAATGGAGTCATCACGATGAAGGGGATGCATCTTGGGAAACGGGTGAATACTTAAAGAATGCCTACGAAGATTATTATAATAAATGGTTCGTAACCCAAATCTCGGGACGAGATTTTTATAAGGGGGGAAGGCTGTAACACTCCGGTGTTACGAAATGCATTTTTTGCATAGCAATCATATTGCACCGCATTCATAACATCATGATCATGTGTGACAATTTATAGTTTGATTTACACAAAAGCTTGAAATTAACGTATGTGATAAATTATATTAATATGATAATCACATTACACCAAAAACCTTGCAACCATAAATTTTACATCACTTGGAACCTTAGTTCAAATTTTGGAGCTCAAATTTTGTCAAAAACTTGTTCAAAAATAATTATGAAAAATATTCAAAACTATCCCCTATTTTAGCTTTTATTCTGTCATTCAAAATCTATCAAGAATTTTCAGTTGGCCCCTTAATCAAAGTTGTAGAGAATTTAATTTTGAGCAACTTTTATTTTTGGGCCAATTCCAGAAAATGTCTTCTTCTTGTTCAAATTGTGGTTTGAAGTTTGAAATCCATTTGAATAAATTTTTGGAAATTGGAAAAACAAGTTTTCGTCTTAGCAGGCCGCGTCCTCACTTCCCGGCCCGCTCGCGAAGCCGCCCGGCCCAGCCGGCCTCGCGCGCGCCCGCGCGACGCAGTCGGCCCGGCCCGCGACCCCGGCCTCCTTCCTCCTCCCGCGCGCGCCCGCGCAACGCTGGCCGCCGCGGCAGAGCGCGTTCGCCGCGTGTCGGCCATGCGCTGCCGCCGCTCGCCGCGCGTCGTCCTCGCCCTGATCTCCCGCCAGCACGAGCGCACTCAAAACGACTGCCCGAGCCTCCTCGCTCCCTCACTTCCCCTCCCTCACCCGCCAGCCACCCCTCCTCTCCCCACCGCGCGGGCGGACGGCTCGCCGCCGCGAGCTCCGGTTCCGCCTCCCCGTTCCGGCATCGTCAGGCCACCACCATCAAATTCACCTCGCACCGAGCTCCGCCCCGTTCTTCCCTCCTCCGAACAAGCTTCTCCGCTCCCTCGCTGCCCGCGGTAGGGCTCCTTTCCTCCTCGCCTCGCCGCGCCACCGCAACGGTGCCGACGAGCCGCGCCTCTCCACCGCCTCAACCGCCACCTTTTTGCTCTCCCGCACTGACGTCTCGTGTTGTCCACTTCTTGGCGACTCTATTGCGCGTCTTGGTGGGTCGTTGGCTGGCCGGAACCGGCCGATTGGCCGTGACCGCCGCCGCGACGTCGGCGTCGGGAGCGCCGGCGACGCGCTCGGGTCTCTCTCTCCCCCCCCCTTCCTCGCTCGGTGGGCTGAGCCGTGCCAGCGGGCCGAGCCCGAGCAGGCCGGCTCGGTTTCCTCCCCCGCGCGAGCGAGATGGGCCGCGACCGCCATGGGCCGATCATTTCCCTCGGGCCGGCCCAGCGACATTTAAATAAATCCGTTTTCATTTCTCTTTTTATTATTTTTGATGAAAAACACTAGGGAAAATGATTTCTTGGTCATTTTAGCTCCAAAATTTGTGAAATAAATTTTTATATACTCATTTGAATCAGATCTACAATATAAAAATGTTGCATGTCAATATTTCATTACTTTTCTGTAGTGTTTTATTTAATCCTTGAAATTGGTGTTTTCTTGAAAAATTGATAAGAAAATGTAGAAAAATCAGAAAAATGTGGTTACAAGTTTATTAATCCTGTTATGCCATGTACTTGCTAGGGTAATTTTATTTCATGGTTGTTCTGTAGAAAAATGTATAGTTGCAGTTCAAATGCTTTTTATTACCAATATTTGTTATTTTTGTTATTTAAATAAATTTGAATAAAACATGCAAGTGATAATTTTTCTATAGTGTTTGTTTAGGTAATAGATGGTAGAAAAATTCCTAAATCTGTTGTTTGATACTTTTCATAATGTAAAGTATTTTAAATATCTATTTTAGGCCTTAGTTTGTTATTTTTGTATAGGAAGTTCTAGTTATCCAAATGCAGTAAAATTTTTATGTCAAGCTATTCTTGATATTAGCAATCCACTGTAATTTTATAAGATTTTTCTGAGCTACTAAAATATGTGTTGCTGTTCAACCATAGGACTAATTAGGGTTTCTATTTATTCTTAATGCAAAGTTAGTTAGAGAAGTATGCTTTGGTGTATCTTTGAAGCATCTTGATTGTCAAATACTCTCGCATGGTAGGAACTAGTGTTGGTAGTTTCCGAGTACATGTTCTTGGATGACGTAGACTACCTTGTAGAAGAGTCATAAGTTCCACAAAATCCGATAACGTAACATATTCGTTACATCGCATGCGCTCCGCATCATCATCATCTCATGTCACCTCTGCAATGCACCTATGCATGTTGCACTCATACTTCTGCATCATACAGGATCGCAGGAAGTGGTTCCGACAGTTGTTCCCGAGGACGCAGAGGAGCAGCTCGAAGTGACGGAGCCGGAACCAGCAGAAGCAGAAGAGGAGTCCGGTGAAGAGCTTCCGGAGTGCCCTGACCATCGTCCCAGTACCTTCGAGCGAGGCAAGCCCCGGAGCATTTCTCCCTCGGTTTGCAAAGAATTATTTATTAATTTCACTTAATCTGATGCATTAAGTTTAGGAGTTGTTTGCAAACGTTGCTGCATTATACCTTGTTCCACCTTGTTTTACCCGATCCTTGTCACCCTGGTGTCCACGGTCAATACTTGCTTAGCTTGCTTAGACCGGTAGAAGTCGGGTGATTGCCTGTCATCCGCGAGCTATAGGGGATTACCTGGTTTTATGTGAAAGAAATGTCATGTGAGAATAACTAAGTGTGGAAATGAATGTGAGACCGGGCGGAAGCTTGCAGGGTTCTGGACTGTAGTGTCTTCCGTCTGTGTCGATTAAGGACCGTCCGATGTCGGGCCTCGGGTCATGTTGAACGCATGCCTCACATTTAGCTGGCCGAATAAAGTACCTTTCGACCGCGAAGCCGGGAGATTATTCGGGCCGAGTGGATTGCCCGCAACGCACTGTACCGGAGCAGTAGTGGCAGGAAACGGGGGCGCGATGATAAGGCCAAAGAGCAGTCGGGCGGCCCCCGGGTACATGTGGTTCCTGGCAAGCTCGCGACTTTACCTGAATGGTTGACTCGGTGACCAACACCTCACTTTAGCGGGTGAGTGAGGTTTGTGTGAGGAATAAATTACCAGCTGGTCAATAATCGATTCGAATCGCCATCGTTCACTGGATAGTGAACACTTGACTTGAGTTACTTCATCGTAGTAATATTGATGAAACACTTGGATAGTTATGAGGAAATGACATGGTAACTATTGTTAATTATCAATGGTAATCCTTGCTTGCTTAATCATATGGTTACTTTAGCATAAAGTGCAAACATAGTTGACAGGGGAATAAAGAATTAAAATATGACATGCTTTTATAAATGATTTGGTAAGCTAAAAATGCTTTCTTGCAAATGAGTCAGCTACCCCACCAAAAAGCCTATCATGATCCTTGGAGTCTTTTTGTTTTGGTTCTGTCGGGTAAGTCTAGCTGAGTACCTTCTCGTACTCAGGGCTTTGTTCCCACTTGTTGCAGATGGACAGATGTACTATGGTTATTGTATCAACTGTCTCTACCCTGCGATGGGCGAAGCCTAGGACCATGGGCAACGGTCATTCACTACTCCTCGCCTGATGCTTTTGTGGGAGATGATCGCGAGCTGGCACTGTATTTTGGAAACATGTGTGTGTGTGTGCGCGCTTTGAACTAATGCTTCCGCTACTTTATTCGAAACTGGTTTGTAATAACTATGTTTAAACTCCGATGTATTTTGTGCCGCAAACTACTGTGTAACTTATGAAGGTAATCGCTAAACTTATTACGATCTTGGCTGTGATGTGAAATGGTTTGAAATCCGTCGAGATTTCACGGACTACCGGGTTATACGGGCTTAAGTTTGGTAAATTGTCCTTCCGTTGGATGATTTTCTTACTTAATCTCGTATAATTGGGCGGTTCTGTTACAGATTGTATCTTTTTTGACACAACCTTTTGTGTCAATAGGTACAACATGCCGTTTGCGCCCATAGTTGTGAACAACCATACCCAGAGCATATTGCTTGGTTGTGCCTTGCTTCCGGACCAAACGACCGAATCATTTGTCTAGGTATTCCGAACCTTGAAAGAAGCAATGGGTGGGCTGGAACCAAATAATATAATGACCGACCAAGATAAGGCCATGAATTCTGCTATAGCTCTGGTGTTCCCTGATGCTGTACACAGATGCTGCAAATTCCATGTTGTGAGCAAGGCTTGTGAGAAACTAGGTTGGCTGATCAACTCTAGTGAAGAATTTGCTAATAAGTTCGATTATTGCATTAATCATACTGAAACGCCAGAAGAATTTGAGCTCATATGGCATAGCTTGGAGGAGAGTTACAACCTGTACAACAATGAAGCATTCCAGAACATGTCAGTTGCTAGGACAATGTGGGCGCCAGCATACTTCAGGAAATCATTCTTCCCTTTCACAAGCACTACTAGAAGGTCGGAAAGTATGAATTCACTCTTCAAGAGGTTGGTGCATCCACAAGATTCGGTGCTACAATTTGTAACACAATATAAGTATATCATGGAAACAAGGATTGAGAAAGAGAATCTTGAAGGCCGCAAGGGTCAAATTTCAGAACCAACGCTTTGGGGTAGATGTCCAATTGAGAAGCAAGCTGCTCGCTTCTACACTAGGAGTGTTTTCTTCAAATTTCAGGAGCTGTTACGTGACTCAACATCATGCAACAAGGGACAGGTGACCGTTGAGGCTGAAGGTGTTTCCATAGAGATATTGAAACAAGTGCGTAGATGCGGTCAACTAACATGGAAAACCTACAACGTTTCAGTCCAAGATAATGCAACAACATATTCATGCAGCTGCAACATGTTTGAGCAAGATGGACTTCTATGTCCCCACATTCTGAAAGTATTCACCAGCTGTGATGTAGAACAAATTCCAGAGAAATACTTGCTTAAAAGATAGTCAGAGAAAGCAACCATAAAGATAGTGAAAACCTCTTGGCACCTGAAGCTTGTTTTGGTGTTCCTGCAACCAACAAGCTCAGATATAATGCATTGCGCAGAAAAATGAGTGGGCTAGCAGCAAACGCTTGTTTTGCTCCTGAGAAGTACAAAATAGCTTCAGAAGGGATAGACAAGATTTGGGAAGATGTTAATGCAGCCGGAAATGCAGCAACAATGGAACAACTAGATGAACGCCAAGAACAAAGCACGGTCCACGCAGTCATGGTGAAGAACCCTCCCGCCAAGGATCACCAAGGAAGGCCAAATAATAAAGTGGAAAGGAAGAAGAGTATTGTGTAGCAAGCGAAGGAGAAAGCTAAAAAGAAAAGTAAATCAAAGACGACGAAGGGAAGTAAGAAACCTCGCCCATGCTCCTATTGCCATGAAGACAGCCATGGCATTCAATCGTGTCAATACATGCAATTAGAACAAGAGATACTTAAATCAATGAAACAAATGGAGTTGAAGCTCTAGTTTGAGTTCTTATTCATAACTAGATCATAGTAGTAGATCATTTTAAATTTAATTTATAGCATTTTTTAATATAATTAATTGCTGCTCTTGCAAGTGGTCTTCTCAAACATGATGTAGCAAAGTTTGAGTGGGAGTACTCTAAAGAGTACCCACAGCAAAAGTCATTGTAAGTATTCAATGCACGCCTCCTTTGCAATGTGTGAATCTATTTTTTTCCTAAATCATTGAGCCCCACTGTTTTTCTTACCTCATTATAATTCATTTCTTCTTTGCTTTCTTTCAAGGCATAATTGTGGTCTTCATGTTATGCTCTATATGGAATTCTGGAATGGGAAGAAGATGGATATCAAATTTGCCACGGTTTGTGTTTTTCAATGTCCATTTCCCTTTTTTATTTCACTCATTCACATTTGCCATCATTTTATTTCATGGCTGCTATTTTTTTCAGAACCAGATTGTCGCCTATAGGAAGATTGTCGCTGCCTTCCTCCTATCGCCAGTGAATGAGATCTCAGCTAAAGCATTCATCAATGACAGTTGTTGTTAGCCAAGGATAACTAGTTGTGTAGTTAATCTAGTGAAAGTAGAGATCATTGTAGTAGGGTTTGTCATCTCTGTAACCTGTTCTGGGTACTTGACAGCTGCACACATGTGTTTGAAGTATGGCAAAATATGTCATTTTCTGAGACTGTAATCGACCATGTTGAATTGGTAGTAGCCTTCTGTTGGAAGTACCTGAATCATATGTTGCACTGCTGAAAATCCATGGTTTATAAGTTGCTTCCTTCAGTTGTTTCATTGGTTTCAAATGTATTAATTCCATTCTATTTTTGCTATGCTTCTAATACAATATGTTGTCATGCTCCTTATATCTTGAGTGTCTTCTGGACCTTGTTGAACTAGGATGATTGTACTATTGAAAGTACTTCCTTATGATGTTGTCATGCTGCTTATTACATGGTCAGCACCCTTTGAGCTGAGGATGCCTTTGATGGGGTGGGGAATGTAGCCCCTAGTGTTGAACCATTTCATAAGATCTCCTGTGCATGCTTTTGTTCCAAAATGAACTCACGTGGACATGTATGAACTTGTGATTGACTCTCTTTTCCATTCTATGTTGTTTACAGTGAATGGAGGGAAGCCAATTTTCTCTGAATCCCTTGCAGCACTAGTGGCCATGCATCTCCTGCTAGTAAACAATACAATAAAGTGTAAACTAGAGTCGTATGTGAGGAGTAGAGAGCAGTAGTCTAGCCTGTGGTTTGGTGATCATTCAAGCTATTTCTGGCTCGCCGCATCCAACGCCACGGCACAAACAGTGACGACCTTCACAACCGTAACATATAATGATTGGCAGGAAGAATTCGATTCATCAGGCCTGCTGTACGACTAGTGTTTTCAGCATGGACTCGCCTGTTCCTTGTGCTGAATTTCAAGCTGCTGTCAGCATCTTGATCTTGTTACCACAACATGTGTTTGTTTCACCACCACATTACCACAGCATCTACTACTCTTCCATACATGTCTATACAGTAACTAGTACTACTCTGTAGCCGTTAGCCATACCAAAAGCAGCATTCCCTAACACCAGTCCACCTCCACCTGAGAGATGTTGGCCTCTCATCATCGTCATGCATGTGCCAGCACCTGACATAGTCTCTGATGGCGCCACAAAAGAAAGGGACATGCCACTGCCACGCATGTAAACGTAGAGGACGACCGGGTGCTATAAAGCATTTCATCAAAGACATTCCTTGGCTCAGAGGGCGCTGACCATGTAACAAGGAGCATGGCAATATCATAAGGAAGTACTTTCAACAGTACAATCATTCTAGTTCAACAAGGTCCAGAAGACACTCAAGATATAAGGAGCATGGCAACATATTATATTGGAAACATAGCAAAAATAGGATAGAATTAATATATTTGAAACCAATGAAATAACTGAAGGAAGCAACTTATAAACCATGGATTTTCAGCAATGTAACATATGATTCAGGTACTTCCAACAAAAGGCTACTACCAATTCAACATGGTCGATTACAGTCTCAGAAAATGGCATATTTTGCCATACTTCAAACACATGTGTGCAGCTGTCAAGTACCCAGAACAGGTTACAGAGATGACAAACCCTACTACAATGATCTCTACTTTCACTAGATTAACTACACAACTAGTTATCCTTGGCTAACAGCAATTGTCCTTGATGAATGCTTCAGCTGAGATCTCGTTCATTGGCGATAGGAGGAGGAAGGCAACGACAATCTTCCTGTAGGCGGCAATCTGGTTCTGAAAAAATAGCAGCCATGAAGTAAAATGATGGCAAATGTGAATGAGTGAAATGAAAAGGGGAAATGGGCATTGAAAAACACAAACCATCGCAAATTTGATATCCATCTTCTTCCCATTCCAGAATTCCATATAGAGCATAACATAAAGGCCACAATCATGCCTTGAAAGAAAGCAAAGGAGAAATGAATTATAATGAGGTAAGAAAAACAGTGGGGGTCAATGATTTAGGAAAAAATAGATTCACACATTGTAAAGGAGGCATGCATCGAATACTTACAATGAGTTTTGCTACGGGTACTCTTTAGGGTACTCCCACTCACACTTTGCTACATCATGTTTGAGAAGACCACTTGCAAGAGCAGTGGTTGCAAAGTTTTCAACCTGAACAAGAAACAAATGGTTCATATTTCAGTTCTTGACAGTGTCTTCCAGACCATGTTCAACTAGTTTTATTTTATTGTTGAAAGTACTACATTTTCATGTTGAAATTACCAAGTTTGTGGCACATTTGAAACAAGGAGTGTCACTCGAAGCATTGATGGAGTTGAAGAAGAATATTTTGTGAAGGAACATTTTAATGCACACAAGCACCCAATGCTCCTCCTGAACAATCGGAAAGAAGAACTACATGCAGAAGAAACATATAGTCATGAGCACTTGAAACATATCAGAACAAAGCAAAATGCAACATAAATGTCAAAACTGCGGGACTGTATCAAGTGCATCTCTGACAATCTCTAAGTTTTCTCAAGCCTCAACAAGGTTGATGTCAAACTATCTTGTTTGAACTCATTTGGATGTATGGTTAGCTTGTCCTGAGGGAAAAAGAGTGATGTTTTACAAACCATGGCTAGAAAACCAACAGATGTTGTGCAATGGAAGATACACAAATGCTATAAAATAGATGTTTGAAGCTTACTGTGGTCATGGCACTGAACGCAAATTTCTTGACAAGGTTGTTGTTGAGTTTCCAAGCATCTTTACAGTTATGGTTAAATTGGTAGGTCCACATTATCATGATTGTGTTAGCAATGTGGCCCCGTGGCTTGAAGGACTCATAGAAGTCCTCTTAGGATATGTGGAATCTAGCAATTTGAATAAAAGGTGGCCTAAACAACAGTGCAACGTGGTAAAGTAATCTAAAACAACATATTGGTAGGTCTTGTGCAACATGGTAAGCAAAATGTTTCTGAAATGCATAAATTACAGAAAATAATAGTGCAACAGTGGAAAAGAACTAACTGAACCAAATATTAATAAGTCTGAAACAAGCAAATTTATAAGATGTTGTCATAGAAGCATCATTTAGAAAGTAGTAGTGTACAACCCCAAACAAAAGAAAGCATCTACATTCATGTCAGACTATAGATTACAGTTTGAACTACACCATTTGAATAAAAGGTGGCCTAAACAACAGTGCAACATGGTAAAGTAATCTAAAACAACATATTGGTAGGGCTTGTGCAACGTGATAAGCAAAATGTTTTGAAATGCATAAAATGGAGAGAATAATAGTGCAACAGTGGAAAAGAACTAACTGAACCAAATATTAATAAGTCTAAAAATAAGCAAATTTATAAGATGTTGTCATGAAAGCATCATTTGGAAAGTAGTAGTGTATAGCCTCAAACAAAAGAAACTATCTACATTCATGTCAGACTGTATATTACAGTTTAAACTACACCATTTGAATAAAATGTGGCCTAAACAATAGTGCAACATGGTAAAGTAATCTAAAACAACATGTTGGTAGGGCTTGTGCAACGTGGTAAGCAAAATGATTCTGAAATTCATTACTATAGAATCGAATAGGAGCAATGGAAACTGAAATTGCAACATAACAAGAAATATATTGGAGAACTCATAGTTCACAACTTTTCCCTCTTGGTTGCTTTTTAATCGCCAATTTCGTAGCTACATATGTTTTATAAGCCACTTTTACATCTTCTTCTAGCTTTATCCTTTTGGGTTTCTTGCCATGGTTGAGGTCAAATGCAGCCCTCTTCCTCCTATTCTTCTTTTCAAATGAACCCAAGCTCATTTTGCTGCCACCAACATCCATCTTGCTGGCAGCACCTACCAAAAATAATTAGAAAAAGAAACATCAGTGAATATGTGTAAGAAAATAATGACAGAAGTAGAATAGAAATAAGCAAATGTGAATAAGGTAGAAAAGTAGAACCATGAGTTGGTGTCGTGGTAGTGGGCTACCTCACTCGCTTTTCTGTTTTGGTTCCCACATTGTCATCACCATACATGAAATTAAATTCTAGATCTTTCTCTTTAAATAGATCGAAAGATGGAATATCGTCATGATAGGATCGATGTTTGGGAGATGAAGGGCTGGGATTAGCATTAGAGGACTGCAAACCTGATCCGTGCTTGACATTATCAATGAACATAGAAGAGATCTTCTCTGTGATGTCTATATCAGCAACATCTTTCCCAGTCTGAGCCATTTTGTTGTCACCCTGACCCGTAGTCCCGTCAGAAACCTTATAAGGGGCCACACCACCAGATGTAGAGACCTTAGAGGTTGCATTGCAACTACTGCATGGGCTCTGATGGGGTAGGTTGACCATCTTAGCTATCGTCTCCGCCATACGTTGCTGGCATATGGCCTTGCATTTCACCTTGTACTCTGCAGCCATAGCCTTGCTGAGCTCGTCAATGTCACGCTCAATTAGAGAATTCATCTCTATGATCATGGGCTGGTAGTAAGCAGGCACCTGTTTGGATAGGAAAAAAAAGCTAGATCAAAAAAGGGTACCAGCACTACAAAATAGTTATGCAACATGGATGGGAACCTAAGGCAACATGCACAGATATCTATTGCAACAAACAAAGAAAAAAATAGAAGATGAACTAGCTGCAGCAGTATTGCACCAGTCTCAAAATGCTCTTACATGCTGTGCACTTTGACCGCTGAAACCCGATGGGTGCAGCCAATCATCCAGGGATGCTGCGGAGGTTTGAACATGCACTTCATCAACTATAGGTTGCTCAGTTGTACTTGGAGGAGTTGAATACGGTGTCATAGCCGCAACTGACATTTCAAATAGAGAGAGTTAGAGTTAGTACATGGAATGCATTTATGAATGACAAAAAAGACAAGAACAAGGAACAAAAGTACAAACCGGGAGCCTCCCATACAAATGCAACCGCAACCTGTGCATGTCGATTCTCATCACAAACTCAAAGTCCCCATTGCAGACATTGCAAATGCGAGGTAGATCATAACAAATTTGATGCGTGCCATGGTCTTTTGGGATATCAATGTGATCCATGTATGCAATCTGCACACAACCAAATCATAAGGTATAAATTAAAAAATTATAATGATTTGAAGATAGCACAATACATGCATCAAAAGCAATAGAAAAGAAGGAAAGTTGACATACTGCGAAAATTGCAAGACAACCATGAATGTTATGGTCATGCTCAAGTTTATCGGGAGACAATTTCTGGTACTTATCCACCTCTTCCATCAACACATCTAGGATATGGCTAGCCCAATCGAATTCTTTGATCTTGGATACATCATGTAAGCTATGAAGGTACTTTAAGGAAACTGCATTTGTTGTACCCGGACAGTAAACTGACCCAAGAGCAAGAAGCATAAAAGCCCTCATGAAAGAATCCTGATCTTTACTTGAATTCAGCACCTCTAAGCACCTCTGCATCGTAGCCCTTTTGTCAACCTTGTACTGATCTCGAATTTTCTGGAACTCCTCAAACCTATCAGGATCAACAGATAACTCCAAAGGTCTTGTACCATTTTCAAGCCCTACTATCTTGCAAACCAGAGGGCGATCAAATACAATCACCTTGCCCTCAAACCTGAACTCGCGCAGCAAAGGATCTGTGTGTCGCATGATCCACTTCACTAGCTTTACTGGAATAATGAATTGAGACATGGATAGTAGACAGCCATGACCAGAATCCTTAATCCAACCCACTTGATCTTCAGTAAGTTTTGGAACAAGCTCATTAATCCTAAACACTGAAAATCTATGTTTAAATTTCTCAGTTGCTGCTGCCTCATTACCTACAAACAAACAAATAACACAAATCACCTTAGCATATATCAATTTAATTTGTTGCAATGATGGTATAGAATGAATTGTAAAATTGGCCTCCTATGCTATTATGTTGATATTGTGGCACTCCTAAAGAAGCATCAACTACAAATTCATGGCTAGGGTGGAGAGTGAAACCAGCATTTTCTGATTTTACTAATATGTATCTAGCAAGCACAAATTAAACTGAACCATTGAGTAACTAGGTAGGGACTTGCAAATAGATAGAATATAGTATGAATGAAGAATCAAATCGATGCAATCACATCCAAGTCATATATTCAATGGCAACAATCATCACAAAAGGTACTACACATTTGCTGCTAGTAGAGCAAAAGTTATGATTCTCTAAACTGAACATTTTTAGATAGACATATGCATTTCAGAATTTGCTCATTTGCATCCACTCCAATCCATAAAACGTGCAATGCCAAAGGCTCATTGGCAAAATGGAGAAACCAGTGACTAATGGATTTCTGACAAAGCATAGTGATGCCTACACACTAGCATAACAGTACTATAATCACCAACTACACATCAATCAAAATTGAAACCAGGAAGCACCCCAGCATATTGCTACAATAATCAATATAATCAGCATCACATCTGGAACTAAAAATTAGTCCCATCAAAAACTACTACGAATCGGTCACATACCTTGCATCTCGCAGAAATCCTCCACTGGAGATTGCTTCACACCACATTGCAACCTGCAGAACTTCTTCACTAGAGACCAATTCAAACCGCTAGGGTTTGCTGTGGTAGAAGATGGTTGGGGCCATACGACGAGGATTTGGGCCAGCAACATCATCCTCTCCCCCCGCATCGTCGCCACTGCTGGACGAGTGGCCACTGCTGGGCGAGTCACCCTCCTTGGCAGGATCACCTTCCTCGATCTGGTCTGCATCGCTTGATGCCGTGGCCATCTCCTCAATAGCGTGTGGTCGGCGTGGAGAAGAAGACGTGAAGGGCACCGCAAACGGGGAACACCGCCGCTCCGGATCTCGCTGCTCCCGAGCTTGACCAAGGCGGGCCGGCAGGCGCACGCGAATGCGGGGGCGCAGGAGAATGCAGGCAGGGGCGGCGGGCGGTGCGGCGCTGCGGTGGCGCACTGGCGCTGTGGGGGCGCTGCGCGAATGTGGGCGTACGCGAAATGCCGATGCCCGAATCCGTGCAGGGAACAAGAGGAAGAGCGGAAGCGGAGCGAGTTCCAGATATTGGGCCATGTCGCGGCCCAGCAAGGCCGGCGTCCGACGTATCAGACGTCTTACCACCAGCATTTCCGAAATATTTTCTAAAAGTTATCTCATGCTTCCGGGTCAATTTTCGCCGTCAACACTTACGCCGTCAACCTCGTTCCTTCTGCTGCAGCTAGCTATAAAAGCAGCACATCTACCCCTGGACAATGCACACCTCACTCACTCATCCACTGCAAACGACACACAAGATGGCCTCCTCCTCTTCGTCCTTGCTCCTCCTTACAGCGGCCCTGCTTGCGCTGGCCTCATGGCAGCTGGCCGTCGCACGATCCTAGCCCTCTCCAAGACTTCTGTGCTGCAGACAAGAACTCGCCTGGTAAGCACGTCTATGCATGCATGCTGCTTAATTCGGTCTAAGCAGAATATTATCTCTAAGTTCAATTTATTAGTTTCTGACCAGCTTTTGTGCATGTATATTTCTTGTGTGTGCAGTGCGTGTCAATGGGTTTCCTTGCAAGGACCCAATGGCCGTCACCCCGGACGACTTCTACAACCCAGCCATGATCATCGACAAGCGGAGGGAGACCAACAACAAGGTCGGATCCAACGTCACAATTATCAACGTCGAGAGCTCCCCCAGCCTCAGCAGCCTGGGCATCTCGCTGGCGCGCATCACTACGTGCCCCTGGGTGTGAACCCACCTCACATCCAACCCCGCGCCACCGAGCTCCTCACCGTGCTCGAGGGAACACTCTACCTTGGCTTCGTCACGTCCAATCCCAACAGGCTCTTCTCCAAGGTGGTCAAGAAGGGTGACATGTACGTCTTCCCCAAGGCCATGATCCACTTCCAGTTGAACCTAGACCACCAGAAGCCAGCAGCTGCCTTGTCATCGCTCAGCAGCCAAAACCCTTGTGTTAATTGTTATTACGATTGCCAGCGCGGTGTTTGGATCGAAGCCGCCGATCTCAGATGATGTTTTGGCCAAGGCGTTTCAGGTGGAAAAGAAACTCATAGATTGGCTCCAGTCTCAGTTCTGGGATACGAACTACTAGTGCTTATATATGTTGCACCAACACAAGCGTTACGTACATGTGCGCCTTATATAGGTATTGAATAAATGGCATGTGGAGGAGTAATACTTATTATTATGCGTGCGTGCGAGCCGCCAGCAGTATGTTTGATTGGATTGCCACTATCTAATATAGAAAATAAGAGTTCACTAAATATCTAATTAATGAGTGGGCATATTCATGGTATTTCTATACTCGGATGTATACGCGAAGTCGCCTGACAAATTAAACTGAACCAACAGGAGAAAATTAATTAACTATATTTCAGTGTTGATAAAAATAACCATTTAGTTTGTACCCAGTACAAAATAAAGAGATTTTTTCATTGATGAAAGATTAAGCATCACGGGACAGCTGGAACAAAGGGAGGGACTAGCTAAAATTCGGGTACCTGAATTTTAGTTTCCTTTTAGGTGATGGTTATTGCATATATTTTATATTTAGCTTTAGTCTTTTACACTCTATTATAGCTAAATAGGAAACCCCCACTAGCTGATTTTTCTACAATTTCGTGAAGCCACGAGTCATCCGAGAGGCCCACAACCACGAGTCACTAAGCACACAACCACAAGTCACTAAGCAGGTGCCCCTCCCACTACTACAGATACGACATTCACTGTCGGTACCATTAGTGCCGGTTTTTGGAGAACTGGCAGTGATAACCCTTCACTGGCGGTTCTAAGCTTCAAAATCAGAAAATGATTGGGGGTGGCCAAAAGCTTGCAGTGAAAGTCCACGTCACTACCGGTTTCAGTAAATGGACGGTGATATATATCACTGCCGGTTCTAGCCACTAAACGATAGTGATGTGGTGCTATCACTATCGGTTTTTGGCTTAAGCCGATAGTGATAAACTAATAGTACAAAAAGTTGTCATCCTCTCCTCCATCCTCTCTCCATCCCGAGCACACCCATCCATGAGCCGTACGTTTTCCCCCACTCGCTCTATTGTTGCTGGCATTCTTTGCTATGAAGCTCTTGGATTTTAAAGCAAGAGCACGATCTTCTTGCTTTAAGATTAGTAACAAGCATCTACTCCTTTTGATTTTGTTACTTCACCGTTATTTTGATGGCTACATTGCTTGATTCTCATTCTAGTTGTTTCTCCATTTTAGAGAGCACTTTTCAATTGGCATCCAAGCAAATTGTGGTGAATATATCTTCCAAAAGGTTGGTGTCTATGAACCCATTTAAATTCCTAGCTAATTATATGGTGGTTTTGGTGATTGTTAGTATGATTGGAGTGCAGTAGATTTTTTTCAAATAAGGCAGCCAATTTCCATTTTGATGAGCAAATTAGTGCGACACCTACCAACCCATTGATTGTAGCTATATTGTTTCATGATTAAGTGTCTAATTTTAATTTTTTTTGTAACTAGTGTCTCCATTTTTATGTGGCATGAAATAGAATAATTGTCCTCGATGAGTGTAAAATACTTGTTTCTTTATGGCGCTACGATTTTCAATTTTCATAGGGCTACCAATTTCAATTTTTCAATAATTAGTGTAGAATAATTGTTTTTCAAAATGGGGCGCCCAAATTAAATTATTGGAGAATAAGTTATAGTTTGAGCTACAATTACTCTCCCCATTTAGTCTAAATATTTGTTTTGTGTAGAGATGGATCGAGGGTGGATGTACAGTCTGTCCCAAACAGACACGTGGCACATGGTTGGTGTCTGCAACTTCCTCGTGGCTGCCAAAGCCGATGCTGGGGATAGAAACTTTGTATTCTGTCCATGCAAAGCAGATTGCAAAAATCAAAGGAAATAGGATAAAATTGAGTCTATACGAATGCACTTGATTATCAGGGGGTTCATGTCAAACTATACAATATGGAGTATGCATGGGAAGGTTGGTGAGAATGTTCCGCAAGAAAACAATGATGATATGGCCATGCCTGACCTAACCCTCCACGAGGCTGTTACTAATGAGGAAACCGGTGTCAACATGCAACCTGTGGCTACCGTTAATGATGTGTGTAGGAATACGTTAGCTGACGACACCGAGCATGAGGATGGCATATATCTGAACTGAATGAATCGGTCTTTTTAATCCTCCAAAATGGAGTGTCCGAGCTTGAGACCACCTGGCCATGTATGCTTTAGTTGTCTGAAACATTTATGATCAGGAAGTGCACCATGTCCTTTTATTTCTGAAGTCTGACCCAGTGAGCTTTTGGTATCATAACTTTGGAACTGCTTAGGGGCTTGTTCGGTTTCCAGGGATTGGATTCCTGGAACGATTCCAACCTGGAATGTTGTGCTAATTTATATAATCTTTAATCACCAGGAATGATACGTCATTGTCATCTTTGTCAGTATGTATGATAGCATGTCAGTCCTAGGTCCAGTTGCTCAGAAAATTTGTACACATTGTTTCTAGACCTTTAAAGTTTGTTTCTTCTTGAGGTCTGACCTTGAGGGCACTAATCTAAAGTAGTTGAAGTGCACACAAAACTATGCTTTAGGTCAGGTTCAGTATAGGCAGGTACATACATCTTGCCCTGTTAGATTCATGGATGATGGAAATGGAACATTATTAGCTCTGAATTAGAGTCAAGATTCAAGAAAAGATGCATGCTATGAGTTCAGGGCTCTGTTGTGTCTCCTCTAAATGTTTCTAGGCTATTTGAGGATGCAGTTCTGTTAATAAACGGTTTATCAATTGAATTCAATGTATCTTTGCTGCCACAGCAAAATGTTTTGGTAGGCTATTTATACTTTACTTTTTTGCAATCAGTTTATGTCTTTGATTCTTGCATTAGTGATACGTGCCAAACTTGTGCTCAATTAGATGGATGTGGTGCGTGAGACTCTTCATAGGCATCTTCCTGCATGGGTCTATTTCTTTGATTCCAAATTTACATGTTGAATACTTTTGCAGAGTCTGAAGGCACTAGTAGACCTGTTGAAGTTTTTGATTTTGCAAAGTGTCCAAAAGCTTGGTGCTTTCAGTTTGACCCGGTGGCCATTTAATACGGTTGGACAAGCCAAGGAAACCCATCTCCGTTCTCTATCAATCCTACCATTAGGGATAAAAATGGTACGGATATTTTCTAACCGTATTCAAGACCGAATCCGTTTAGAGGGGTTTAGATATATCCGTATCCGAGTCCGGATATTCAACATCCGATACCGTATCCGTATCCGAATACTTAAATCGTATATTTATGATGTCGACATCCAATCGTATCCTATTCGGCATGGCTGACACAATCCTTATTCGAATCCGAATCCGACCAGAAATATGAAAACATATATGATATCAGTCATATACGTCCGTATCCGATCCATTTTCATCCCTACCTACCATCAATGGTTCAAAATTCAAAATTTAATAGGTCATACTTGACGTTGTAATGTGATATACTGGTTAAATTAAATTTGTTCTATGTACAGTTTGGCTTATAGAAATCAAACTTGTTTATTTGTGATTTGTGAAAGTTGTCAGCAAGAGTTTTTCATTTTTTTATCGCCACGGTGAAATTGAAGCTATGGAAGTATGCCCTTGCTGAAATGGAGTGCAGTTTTACCATATGATACACTTGTTGAATAGCGTGTCAGTCTACGCATCTTTACAATCCTCAAGTATGACCTGTCGGTGCTACTTAAGCAACAGAGAAAAATAGATGGTGATATATCTACTCAAACTACAAGAGTAATGGTTCCTTCTTTCTCCATTTATGAGTCTAATTTGTTGAAATGTTTTTTATTTGGCTTTGTATCTCTTTGGCTGTCGGATGGTTCGCAAATTCGATGCCCAGGCTATTTTAAACCTTTGCTTGGTAGGGCGCCATGGAGGCCATGGACATAGGGAGAGACCCCAAAAAAAATGACAAATGACTCCACTGCACTGGTACAGTGTTCTGTACAGGGTTCATGTAACAGAACCGACCAAATTACATTAGATCAATCATAAATCGAAACCACGAAGGATTTCGAACCATCAACACCGTACAACCAAGATCGTACATGGTTCAGCATTCACACATCACATGTTACATAAAGTTTGCACATAATTTGAATACATCGGAGTTCAACATAGCGTTATTACAATACAAGTTCAGAAATAAAGTAGCGGAAGCAAATAGTTTGAAACCTCACACACACTTTGAGTTCAAGTACAGTGCCAGCTCATGATCATAACCAATAAAACCATAATAGATAAGTAGTAAGGAATGACCACGCCCATGGTCTCACTCTTCATCCACAGCGGGATAGAAGCAGTTCTTGCAATAGCCCACATACACCTGGCCATCTGCAACAAGAGGGAAGGAACCTTGAGTACGAGAAGGTACTCAGCTAGACTTACCCGTCATAAACCAAAACTATGACTCTCAAGGATTATGCAGGGCTTTATATTAGAGTTTGGTTGACTAACATTTTGCATAAAGGCTTAAGCATAGATCTTACATATTTAACCTTTAGCATCAAGTTTACTTACTCAACGAAGCATGTCTAGATTAGCACCTATACTAGAACAATCACTTGTAAAAGATCACACAATCAATAGTAACCATATCATATTTGCCTTTCATCATCATAACCATTACCAACTTCCATAGTAACATTACTACAGTGTGACGCGTGCAGTCCAGTTTCTTACTATCTAGGAGAGATGGCGATTCGAATTGATTTCTAACTAGCTGGTGTAAATATTCCTCATACAAACCACACTCACTGATCAGGTGAGCTTTAGGTCACCATTGACACTGTTCCAGAATCGCGGGTTTGATCTAAACCACATCCTCAGGGACTAACCGGTGCCAGGATGCATCAGACCATAGTCTGCCCTTGGTCATACCGTGCCCCCGCACACCGTCCTTCCTCCAGTATGTGTGACATTATAACTGACTCCCGGCTCAAATAGGTACAAGGCTTCGCGGTCGAAAGCAACTTATCCGGCCAGCTAAGTATAAGGCATGTGTTCAATCTCAACTGCCGGCCCACAAAGTGAATAGTCCTTAAGAGCAACACAGGCGGGATCACACAACATATCTCGCCTGGTCTACAAGTTTCCATCAATTCATGATTATTTTCCACGATAGCAAATATAGCCAACCGTGATTAAGTATCCACCTATAGCTTGCAGGTGACAGGAAATCACCCGACTTCTACCGGTCTAAGCATGGCTAAGCAATATTTTGATCCTGGACCTAACAAGGATTTATTGTATCATGGTGGACAAGGAACTAGAATAAAATGCAACAACGTTTTCCTTCAACTCCTATCACTTAATGCAACAATACATAGAGAACATAATATACTCGCAATCGAGCCGCTCTCCCTCCCTCGCGTTGTCTCCTCGTGGGTCGACTCGGGGGCCCTCGCCCGCCGCCGGAGCGCGTGCCTCCACTCCCCGCCACCTCGGCCGCTGTCGCCGCGCCTCTCCTCTGCGTCGGCGGCGGCGGCCAGCAGGGAAGCTCCAGAAGGCGTCCCCTGCGGTCTCCTCCCCCTCCCCCCTCTCCCTCTACCCCCCTCCCCCCCTCCACCCCATCTTCTTCGGCGCCGGTGGTTGGCCGGCCGGCGGATCCGGGCCCCCTACCGGTGGATCCGGGACCCCTGCCGGTAGATCCGGTTCCCGGCGCCGTTCTGGTGCCCTTGGGTCGCCTCCACATCCCACCTCCTCCACATCATCTCCTCCGGCGCCGGCGATCGACTGGCCGGCGGATCCGGCCCCCAGCCGGCGGATTCGGTGGCCCGACGCCATTCCTGCGCCCCTGGGTCCGCCCTCGCTGGGCCCCGGGTGAGGCGCTCGGCTTCGGCGGCTTTGCGGTGGCGGCGCCCGGCGGATCCGCTCCGTCCTCCCAGTGGATCCGGTGTAGCTGGTGCTCCAGGGCGAGCCGGTTCTCCTCCGGTGGCCTGGCGGCGGTGGCCGGCCTTGGCCCGCATCGACAGGCTTGGGCTTGCCCAGCCCGCACCGATGACCCGCACGACGGCGGCGGCAACCCTGCCCCGCGCCTGCCCAACCCGTGTCGGTGCCCGCGCGGCGGTGCTAGCCCTAGGCCCACGCCATCCTCTCCGGCCGCCCTGGGCCTGCGCCTCGCGGCTGATGGCAAGCAAGGGTGAAAACCCTGCTAGGCTTCATGCCTTCGGTCGACGACGGTGGCGTGCCTGCGTCACCACCTTCCTAGAGGCGTCGTCATTTGCTCGTCTTGTCGGCGGCGGCTGTGGGGTCTTTGTTATGGAATGAAATTTCCTCTGGATGACCGTCTCAACGAAGTTGGCATCCACGGGCGTCATCTCCTTCCTGAAGGCTTCGTTGATGCACCCTCCTCGAGCCATCCACGGTCATGCCCCGCCTCTGTATCTGGAGTAGTTGTGCCTAGAGTTGTAGGTGTTTGTGTTGTGCAGGAGCTTCTGCTCCGTTGTTGCTTTGGTCTGTCCAACTCGGATGTTGGTGCCACCGTAGTTTTTGGCGTCGTCGTTGCTTGGCCGTCCTTGGTCACCGACGTCGCGTTTGGCTCCACCTCGGGCAGTCGCTGCCGAGCGTGTGACACCCCCTCGCGGATGCTTTCCCGCGTGGGCCTCGGCGGCCGCCTCGGTCGCCTTCTTGGTGGCATCTTCGCCACCACGGCTGTATCTCGTGAGTTGGCTCCATTGCATTGTTTGGTGGAGGGTCCTGTCTCCCGTTTCTTGTTGTTTCGTTGTGTTTGTCGTTATTGGGTTTGCAATCACCTTCTCTGTGGTTGTAACCGGCGCTGGAGTTTCCCCTTAGCTGCGTTATACTCGCCGTTCTTTCGGCTTTCTTCTTCTTAATGCAATGACACGTGAAGTCGTGTTCGAGAAAAAAAAAGTGTATTTGTAAAATAGGAGGCTTATAATGCCCGGGGCTTGCCTTTCAGGAAAGTACTGGGCTAATGCTCGGGGCACTCCTGGAACTCAGCTACGGCTCCTTCCAGTTCCTCTGGCTGCACTTCTGGAGGCACTCCCCCTTCCTTGGTCTCGAACTCCAACAGCGTTATCCCCTCTGGCGATCCTGTATGGTGCAAATGAATAAATGCCAGGAATGCACAGAGTAGGAACAACGTTAAAGTATGATGAAATGATGATAACCATGATGATGCAACATTCATTATTAGTTAAATTACTTTCATTGACCGAGTATGTGCAGATTTCCTTTCTAACAAAGTAGACATACACTTACCCCTTTTTAACAACCTAAGACACAACAACTCATCACTGGTAAGGGACTAACACCTGCAGCTAGCAATGCATTCTAATTAGCCTAAACAGATCATCACACAACACAAGCATCAACTAGACTCACTAGAAAACAAGCATTCACAGACATGCAAAACAGCAGTCACTTGCAAAATTCATAACTGGAGTTATACAGCTCCAAAAGACATGAACCAAGACTTTCTGGAAAGCTTAACAAGTTAGCTACAACTTTCTTATTCATGACTTTGACTGAATCGACCAGGAGTTAGCCCAAACAGAGCCAACTTCATAGACTGCTCTGGGAAGGCCGAGAGCAAGCATACCTAAACTCAGAATTCCAAAAACTATAACTCTCAAACCACGTGGCCAATTACCATGAAATTTTAACAGAAACTAGATAAGCAAGTTATATACAACTTTGATTATATGAAGATTCACAACAAAATCATTAGCCTTACCTAATTAGCAACATTTCAAAACTGCTCCAGAATCAATAATCTATGAAAATAAAATATAACTTATGGTAGAAATTGCATTCTGGGCAAAACCAAAGTTACCAACAGTTAACACATGTCAAAGGAACATTAGAAGACATGATGACCAAATCCAAATAAATTATTTACATGCCTTTCTTAATTTATTTAGATAATTAGGTGGAATCATGAACACCCATCAAAATTGCACAGAAAATTCTACAAATTTTACAGTATCTTAGTCATGCTTCCAAAAGATTACTGTAAAATTTTCATGCCATTCGAACAAGTACAGCAGTCTCCATGAAATATACAAAGTGCAATCTAATTAAACATGAATGAGCAAGTCAACTCAATAACTTGAGCATACAGCAAGCATTATTACTGAAATTTTTATCACAAGCCATACATGTCATCAACACCCTACCACAGAAATTTCAGAGCACTTGGAGCACAGCAACCATAGTAATGAATTTACCCCTATTTTCCAAATGTTATTAAGGAATAAACAAAGTAGATCAAAACAATTTATTTTACTACAGAAAATGGCATGTTTCATATTTGCAATAAAAACTAGACCTCACTAGGAGCACAACCCAACTTGAACCACTCAATTTGGACTCCTAAAACTCAAGATATGAATTTTACAAGTTTGCACTAAAATCAGCAAAAGATTAAAACGAAAACAACTACACCCTAACCCATGCTACGTGTACCCAGATCTGTGTACCCCCAGGGCTGACTACTGGGGCCTACGGTCAACTTGACCCCACTCGTCACAGGCATAGAGGCAGGGGCGGCGCTTTGACCAGCCGTAGCTCGCCGGCGGCGAACTTTCCGGCGACACGACCCCCACCAACGAACTCCTCTCGACGAGACGCATCTATCAGGATAGGTTAGCGAACAAATGTCTCGACTTCCGTGGAACAGCAGCCGAAGGGGCGTTCCCCGGTGGTGGAACGTACGGATGGCGGCGACGAACGTACGGATGGCCTCACCTAAATGAGCACGGAAACGAAGCGTGATTGGGTGGAGATGGTAGAGCATGGCGAGGCGAAGCTTTTTGCGCGAATGGATCTGAGAATACGACGACCGCGGCGGCGCTGCTCGGCTCGAGAAGGTGCGGCGGCCATGGTGCTTGGTGGAGAGAGCAGTGAGGAAGGTGAAGGGTGAGGCGAAGTGAATTATTGAGGGGAGAGAGGCGCTCGGCCTCGGCAGATGAAGGCGCGGCACCGCCCATGGTCGCCGGTGCGAGGACGCCACGCGGCGTGCGACGTCTGCGGCGGTCGGCCACGACGCCTGAACGATTCAAAAATTTCAGATCGATCAGCTGGCCTGTCCAATTCCACCACAAAAGTTTGACTGAACAGCTATATTCGCGGTGATATTACTCCTAATCCGTTGAGAACTAGCAAAATCCATAGTTGACAAAGTTGTAGCCCTACATGTGAACTCGAACTTTGCTATAAGGAACTCGAGCTGATTCAATTATGATTGGGAGATACAAGATGCTGAACAGGCCTACTTTGCAACTGAAACGAGCATTTCAGACAGAAAAATCTAAGTGCTGAAAACAGTTCAGGGTGCCGTGCTGTGCTCCAATTTTAAACATGTTCTGCTCAAAACTAGACTTAGATCATAAAACAACATTTGCTCCTCAAACAAAGCTCTACAACTTTTATTAAGGTGCCAGGCACAGATTTGTACTCTAAGCTGACCAAGCAGTTCAAGCAAAGCAGAACTTGTTAAACAAGTCAACACTTGACTAACTACACATGAAATGAGAATTTGCATAAACTTTCAAAACAAGTTAGTTTAGTTTAAGCATTCTAGGCATGAATAAAATGTTTTCATGGCAAGAGGCACACATTTGCATCAAGGTAGCATACAAGTCTAGCTATGGCACATAGAAACATAGAATCAACATGTACGTGAAACATCATGTTGCATAACATCGTTGCATTAGTTCTTAAGTGCATGATTCACTGGTTGTATTAACCTGTTTCATGGAAAAAAAATGCCCATGAATGAGTAAGAATGCACATGCTCATGCTGTGCTTTGCACATGCAAATGTGTGGAGTAACACTAGGGGTGTTACAGTTCTGGAACCATCAGAGTTCAGAATCACTTGAGCTTGGACTTTGGAGTGAATCTGAGCGGCTTGAACCAAACAGGTCCTATGCATAGGAATTAATGAAATTAATCAGTGTGTCCCCATTGAACTCGACACTGATCCTGCAGTACAAACTTTGGGATCTTATAAACTTGCAGCTTGTGGAGAAGGCTTATGTACATATGTATGCTGTAAGAAATGAAACTGAACCTTTTTTAAGAATCCACTGGCACTTCGATGTTTCTCATGAATTGCACTTCATGCCAAATGGAAAACAAAAAAAGATGATTAGCAGTGACTAAAACTACAACCTGGCTCCTGTATGCACCTATTAGTAGTCCTACTACAATTGTGAAATTAAAAGCGTGCTTTTGGCAGAGTAACTGAGAACAGCTTTAACTTCATAACATCTGCCACCACTCTATGCTTTCAAGCTGCAACTCAAACTTGACGCTGCAGTCACCTAAAATTAAACAAAATCTCTGATCACTGACTTTCAAATGCCCTTTCAGAGTTAGATCAAACACCTGAAAGTTTGCCATCTCAGCTGAAAGCTTTTATGCTCAATAACAAACTCTTGACTCTCAAAGTCTAGGAACTCAATTTTAAGCTTCTAGCCTTCTACATCTCACTTAAAAGTCTAAGACTTGATAGTAGTCCCTGAGTTTATGTACAACACAGTAGTTAGCACTTTGCACTACTGCACAACTACAGATGGAAATCACGCTCAGCGTCATCACTGCCAAAAGCCAAGGCGGCACCATAACCATATCTGACCCAATCTGCCCTCTCCCCATCTCCCTCGCTCTGACAGCCATAATCTCAAACTAACTCATGTCTCATATCAATTTATTTATTCATGAAAAAAGAACAAAAAAAGATAATCCAATCAAGACTGACCCAACAATTCAAAATCACCCTAGAAAACTACATATAATCAATCAATCCACAGAATTGCATCTTTTGAGACTTGTTATGACTTAAGAAGGTTAGATCGTAGGAGACCCACCTCACAATTCCTCACCTTGCGAGTGGCGGTCATTCCCACCCCCACCCCTAAACCCAGTCAAGACGTTTCTAACTATTTACATGAAAACACATGCACACAAATCAGGACATGAAAAAACAAAAAGAGCATGTGAATTCAACATGTAACCTGTATGTGGAATCAATATGTAAAATCACTATATAATCAATGCTCTCCATTTAGAAATGGCAGAAAAGAGAAAGGAGTGAGAGAGAGAGAGAGTTGAATGCATATGCATAAACAGGTGAGAGTCCTCATGTTACATCTAAAGGAAAAGCAAGTATGCTTGGCACCAACTACTACTAAATACCACAAATTGTCAACTTGACACAATGCATGAACATGACTAGCTTCTAGATAATACCCTCATTTTCTTACCAAAGAAATTTCTTTTTGAGAGGATGCCGAAGGGTTTATACAACAAAACCGTAGATGTACTACATGCAAGTGACTAATCAAAATTGGAAAGGACAGTATAGGCTTACACATGAAAAGAAATTATACCAAATCACTAAATCTTACAAAAGGTCAGCATTGACAAATGATGTGCTTGCCCTGCAGTACCTACAAAGCCAAGTTTTCCTAGAAGGCCTATTTTTGGTCTGGAAGACAAGTTGTCCAGTACCTACAAAGAAATTAGAAGGCCAATTATGATACCCAAAATCAAAGTGTCTCTGGAAGGCCTATTTTTGGTATGGATCAGCCCACTCATTAAGCACTTCACTGGTAAAAAAACAAAATATAGCACTTAGTTTGTGACAAATTACAATATTCTAGGAATGGAGATGCCAAATGTCAAAACTCAAAGCACTGCAAACAAGTGACAAATCAGGTTTCTGTAAAACAGTACAGACTAACAATTGCCCCACTCATTAAACCTTACGAAGGGGACTAACAATTAACCCACTCGTGAAACCTTACAAAGGGGTCAGTTGTTGACATATCATGTGCTAGCGTATAACACTGGCGAGGCGTCATAGAACAAGTGGCATGATACACAAAATCAAACTGTGCAGTCCTAGAAGCTTTATTTTTAATCTGGAGAAGTTTATGCTGTTCTTCAATCCATTCACTGCTTGGACCTCCATGATATACCTCAAAAACCATCGAATCTAGCAACCTTGCATTAAGTACAAAGAACTTGGCAAAGTTAACATGCGATTTGTTACCCCTGTACGCTAACAGCACAATTTTCTTCAGTGGAATGTCAAGGGTATTGCCAAGATTCCGGTATTTATGGCACCACACATTTTTCTCCCCCGCCATTGTAGTCTGGAAAAAGCACAACCAACATAAAGTGGTGAAAATCTAACACTAGAAAAAGTATCAATGTAATTATAGGTACCAAAAGAATTAATGCAGATGGGGAGTAGGTTTGATCACCTTGATGGACAAGTTCTCCAAGCAAGGAAAGCATCTCATGACGTCGACAACCATATCCAAACTAAGATGCAGATTCACTAAAGCTAAATTCTTCACACTAGGCACCACAGTCATTGAGCTAACAAGGCTTGATCCCTAAGGTAAGAACAGAATATAAAAAGGTAAGATCCTGATTGGTCAAGGAGGTTTGGATTCCTCTGAACGTGAACGTGAGAAGATACAGATATACCTGGAAAACTGTGGAGCCAAACTCGAGCCGGGGGCTGTCCCTACAAAATAGCCCCAAAGAATGCAACTTTGGTGCTGAGATCACCTTGATGACCATTTCCATGGATGTCCAATGTGGAAAACCCCGCTCTGGAAAAAGCCGCAGTCTTTCAAGACAAGGGACATCCTCGAGGATGATCTGTGGACACTTGCCGCTAATCACATCCATGATCACACAAAGGCTTCTAAGCGTAGGAGACACGATTCGGGCTCGAGGGCAGTCAATGGTGTGAGATAGCAGCAGGCTCTGCAGGACAGGGCAGGCAGCTAGTAGGGAGTTTAGAGAACTCTCAGAGATTGTGACATCCCAGAGGCTGAGGTGCTTGAGAACCGGCCAGTGGAGTAGCGCACTGGCGTTGCTTCCATCCGGGAAGCCAGCGCAGCCGCCGAAGCTGGCAACGCGAAGAGTGGACGAGAAGCGGCGCACCGATGGCGGCAGCGGCGGCGACGGAATCCCCGCACGTCCAGATGCGTAGCGGAACTCAAGCTCCTCAAGGTTGTCGAGGGCGGGGGATTGGAGCCAGCCTTCCAGTGCGGAGCAGTCACGCAGATGTAAGAAGTACTGACCGGGTACGCAGAAGCGGCGGCCGGGTCCCTGGTGCGAGGAAAGGATGCGGGAGATCTCACCGCTGGAGAGGCGCTCGGCGAGCGGGAGATAGAAGGGGAGCTCGAAGTTGAGAGGAGAGGAGTGCCATAGGTGCTGCCAGCGGGAGGAGAGCACCTGCGTGCGAGCGCCGTCCTTGGTGGGGAGGAGGGAGATGATGTCGCCGAGGACGCCGTCGGGGAGGCTGCTGATCCGGTCCTGGACCTGGAGGCGATCTCCTCCTGCCCCTTTCTCCAGTCTTCTCCTCCGCTTGGCTCTGGCGACCTTCTCCATGGCGGCGCGGCGCTGCGGCCGGCAGCCGTCGGGGAGGCTGCTGATCCGGTCCTGGACCTGGAGGCGATCTCCTCCTCCCCCTTTCTCCAGTCTTCTCCTCCGCTTGGCTCCGGCGACCTTCTCCATGGCGGCGCGGCGCTGCGGCCGGCAGCCGTCGGGGAGGCCCTGGAGGCGATCTCCTCCTCTCCCTTTCTCCAGTCTTCTCCTCCGCTTGGCTCCGGCGACCTTCTCCATGGCGGCGCGGCGCTGCGGCCGGCTGCCGTCGGGGAGGCTGCTGATCCGGTCCTGGACCTGGAGGCGATCTCCTCCTCCTCCCCCTTTCTCCATTCTTCTCCTCCGCTTGGCTCCGGCGACCTTCTCCATGGCGGCGCGGCGCTGCGGCCGGCTGCCGTCGGGGAGGCTGCTGATCCGGTCCTGGACCTGGAGGCGATCTCCTCCTCCCCTTTCTCCTTCCCTTTTCTCCAGTCTTCTCCTCCGCTTGGCTCCGGCGTCCTTCCCCATGGCGGAGCTTAGGAGGACTGGAGGAGGGTTCAGTCGCGCCGCCGCTGCCGCGCAGGTGACCAGGTAGGGTTATTTGGAGGAAATTTGGAGGAGAATCCAAGAATGGGGAAGACTAATGAGGTGAGTGGGGAAGGATAAGGCGCGCAGGGGCTGGATTTTGCGCCCGTGCGGAGGGAATTTGCGCGGGAGCGGAGGGATTTTACTGGCGAATCGGAGGATTTGCGCGCGCGACCGGGCGCCATGGCGCGAGGCGGGGGCGCGAGTGGCCAGGCGAAAAAATTGTTTCGCTGAGCACTGCAGATACGGATAGTACCCCGGTTTTACATCCGTATCCGGCGTGAATTCGGATATCACTGGAAAGCAACGCGCGGCGATATCCGAAACCGTATCACTCGAATACGAATGCATCTATTCAGACATCCATATTAGAACGAATACGAATACGAATACATATATTTATATTTAGCTAAAATCAAATACAGATATTAGATATTTCGAATATTTTGTCATACGAATCCAACCTTAGCGGAGCAAATTTGTTTGTTGCCGCTAAAAATTATAGCACTTTTCTCGTTGCCATCAAAATTTTCAAAATTTGCTCACTGCCATCAAATAATTTAGGTGCTTTCCTGGTTGCCACTTCCGTTAAAATCTACTAAGTTGTAGTCGCTGACAGCTCGGTCCCACCATGTATCTCGGTTACAGTCGCGTCACCCGTCCGCGTCACCGGTGCTCGCCTCACGACGCTTTTCCTCCTGAGCATCGCCTCTCTCTCTCTCCATCGCTCAGCCATGGCCGAGGAGCAGCTCCTCTGCATGCCTCCCCGCCGGCGCGCAGCCCCGGCCAGTCCCTCCCCCGCGCTCGCCGAGCCTGGCGCGCGCCCCATGCCCGCACGCGCTCTGGCCGGCCCTGCGGAGGTCGCGCCTCGGTCTCGCCCCGCGCCTGGCTGCGCCATCGCCAGCCCCGCAGCGGCCGTGCCCTCGCCCAATCACGAGATCACCGGTCGGCCCTCGCCTCGCCTGGCCGCGCCCCATGCCTGCGTGCCTCCGGCCGACCCTGCGGCGGACGCGCCCCGGTCCCGCCCGTGCTCGTCGTGCGTGGCTGTGCCATCGCCGGACCCGCGGCGGCCGCACACGGAGGACGCGGTGTCCACGGCGGGCGGTGGCGTGGTGGCGCGCGAGGTGGACGCGTGCGTGCTCGTGCTCGTGGCCGGGCTGCAGCTCGCCCTCGCCGCCATGGCCGGGGCTCAAGCTCGCCCACGCGCCGCGCGTGGCCGTGCTGTAGCTCGCCCACGCCACCATGGCCGGGGCTCGAGCTCGCCCCTGCGCCGCGTGTGTATGGGCTGTAGCTCGCCCGCCGCCATGGCCAGGGCTCGAGCTCGCCCCAGTGCCGCGCGTGGCTGGGCTGCAGCTCGCCCGCCGCCATGGCCGGGGCTCGAGCTCGCTCCAGCGCCGTGCATGGCTGGGCTGCAGCTCGCCTGCCGCCAAGGCCGGGGCTCGAGCTCGCCCCCGCGCCGCCATGGCCAGGGCTCAAGCTCGCCCTGGCACCACGCGTGCCCCGGCTGCAGCTCGCCCACCGCCATGGCTAGGGCTCGAGCTCGCCCCCTCCTCGCGCTGGCCCATGTCGCGTCACAAGATTGGGTCACGTGGCACGGACGGAGCGAGCGACTAGGTGCGGCATCCCTGGATGAGGCGCGCCACGTGTGGCCGTGCTGCAGCTCGCCCACGCCGCCATGGCCAGAGCTCTCCTGCGTTGCGTCACAGGGTCGAGGTCGCGCAGGCACGGAAGGAGCGGGCGACTGGGTGTGGCATCCCGGACGAACGCGCATGCAGGGCCAGCTCTAAGGGGGGCAAACAGTGCGACGGCCGGGGCCCTTGAACCTAGGGGGCCCAACTCCATATAGATAATCAGTATATATATTAGGCAATTCACATAATCCTCTAAAGGCCCAATAAAGATCAGCCCAATAATCCTAACATTAGCCGTATAGTTCTCCTGTACGTACAGGAAGCAGTAATTCCTTTCTTTTTTCGGCATCGCTTTCTATTCTAATCTGCCGCAGACGACGCTCACTATTCTTGGTCGCCGCCTTGCCGCTTTGCCGCCTCGGCCTGCCCGCCTTGCCGAGTTGCCGCCTTGCCGGCACACCGCTGTGGCACAAGCAGCAAGCTGCGAGTGCGACTGTTCGAGGAGGGCGGACGACAGTCTACAGGCATCACCAGTAAGCAACACGCCAACATCCCAAATGCCTATTTTTTCTAATTATTTTGTATATGTGATTTGCTTGTACAGTGGTGGTAGGGTTATGAATGTCTAATTCAATTTATTAATTTTAATATGTTAGATATTGCCTAAGAAGCATTTATCGGGTGCTGCATGTTGGGTATTCTTAACGTCATTACCAAAAGTAGACTTAGTTTTCTAATTCTGATAACGGCGCCAAAAATGCCGAACCTATCCCTCATGCCACTTAAGCCAAGTTGTCATCCCCAGCATGACATGAGAGACGCGGTATTGAAATATGCAACTGCTCTTCTAAATAAATAATAAATAAGATCTGCAAGCGCACAGATTAATACCGATGTAGCATTTTAACCGGGAAGTATTCCAGGTATCGTTATTTATATTTTTACCACTGGGAAGGGATTACTAACATCAATGTTGATTATGGAATGGAATATAGGAATGAGTATCAATCATTGCATGTATAAGTGAGAGCATTCATCTATCTCTTGCATACAGGGGCAAGTGTCACATAAAATATAGATAAAGTATGAATGGTGACAAAGATAATTAATCTGATCAGCTAGCCACATATAATAATGATAAGCACCTCAACAGATATTCTAGCAAGTCATTAGCATGGTATTAGGACGAACTACAAGGATATTTCCTAAGTTATTCTTAACTATAAAGTCTAGCATATCATAGTTAGTGCAAGTACACTTGGCAATCATTGCGAGAAAGGACTACGCCCATGCATAGTGATATTATCAAGGAAGATGAGAAACATAGCAATCACTCCCCCGTAATAATGTTGCTCTGCCTGCCTTACACACGGGAGGGGGACTATATAAGAACCAACGAAGCTGTCACCATCGCGAACCACCCCACGATCCGGCATATAAGGTGCAATCGCAGATAAATATGGTCTAAGCACCACGCCTACACAATATTTATCATTTACCCATGGATCCGATGGATAAACGCTATACGATCCTAAACATGTATATAATTCCAATCTAACTAAGCCAAGTGTATAACTACGATAAACTAAGAACAATATAATCGCAAACATAAACAAGTAGAGCATAGTCATAATCAATATATTGAAATAGAACAAAGTTGTATTCATAATATTGAAGAACAAAGATGAACAATGAAGAACAGTAAAGGAATTACCAAGAATTCTCTTGACAGATCCGGAAACCAATCGAAGATTGACTCCTTCTAGTTCTAATCCTATGTAGCTATGCTATACTAGAGATCTAGTTGATGTGGTGGCTCTAGGTCTTGATCAGAGACTCTCCTCCTGAGATTAGGGTTTGAGGAATTGAGAATGAGGGAGTGCCTCCTCCAGGGGCCAGGGGTCCTGCTTATATAGCCCCCTCAAGTGAACGTGGGCCGTCGGATCAAACCGACATTAATCGCACGGTTTTCCTTGATCCCTTAGTTCGGTGGAGCATAATCCGCGAGACGGAGCCTGATTGGCTCTCAGGCCAGGGCGGGCACCCTAGGGAGCAGGGCGGGCGCCCTGCCTCCGGGCCCGTTCGGCCTCCCGTTCGATCTCGTGGCTTCTGGAGTCTTCTAGATGATAGAAAATCGGTGAACACGTTATTATCTCTATGTAAACCCGACGTGTGGGCCTTTCCTCCGTATTTTCTGATAACCCCCTGCAGAAACAGACAAACACCACAACTCGTGGAATTCTGTTAGATAAAACCCTAAGTTTAGGTGTTGGTTGCATTTGGATCCTTTTCTTTATTTATTTGATAACTATATTTGGTACTTAAGGACCGTCAACAAACTCCCCCAAGCTTACCTCTTGCTCGTCCCTGAGCAAGGATAGACTCATTATGGATCAGAAGTTGCTGCAACGCCTTTGAACGTTGACGGTACATATGCTTTTAAATAAGGTCTCATCCCTGAGTTAGAGTAAACTGTCAAGACTTAAAACTTACTCATTTTACCTTTCACCATGGGGCTTGCAACCGTCACCTGCATCTTGAGTGGTTAAAAGATAGAACGGTCTAGTCAAACGCCATGTCTCTTATTCTTGATCAGCTATAGCTCTGGAGTTTTTGCAGATTTTTCAAATAAAACTCAGAGATTCCTTGTATGACTTTCTCAGATCTCTTTTGTGGTATTTCTAGATCCTTACCAAGGCAGTAATGGTATATGCCTTCTCTCTCAAAGTATGTGGTATTTATGGTATAAGGCGTAGTGACATTGCCTTCTCTCTCACCCTACTCTAATAAGGCTTTGATATCTGGAGCTCATAGGTGGGAGATACAGTATACATACTCATAGAACATTTATTGCATAGTCAAACCATGGATCTAGAGAAACAAGTCAATAAGTCAAATCAAGATGTGCATGTGTGGTGAATGAGTGGTGTACGGTGATAACAAAAGTCTAATGCTCTTTTTGAGGGAATACATACCTTTCTTGCTTTTTAAAACTTTTGAGGGGAATGAGATGCTCTGTATTTATATTTTTTTTCTCAGGTGGGTATCTTGTACCCCTAATTCTACTGTCGGACACTTGTCCATTTTTACCTCTCGTCTCACTTTTTCTTTCTTCGAGGTTCCGAGCACTTGCTCCTTTTTATTTCCTCGTTTTTATATTTTTTTTAGAGCAATCTCCCTCTTTTGAAAATATAGCAAGTGGTAGTAGAAATGACTTGAGCATTAACTTCACAGGGAATAACAGGAATGGGATAATGTTTTTGGCTATTCTCTCCCGGGTCAGGAGTAGAATAATTTTGGGTGAATCTGGAGATGGAAATGAGTGGATATATGAGGATGCGTACTTCCGGAGTAGAAGCAGTATGTATGAGTGAACGTGCAAGTGAATCTTGATTTTAACCACATGACAAGTTCCTAAGGGTCTACACAGCTTGACCACACTCAATGCCCATAAGCAGTAAGTAGTAAAAGTGCGGCTCCTAATCTAACAAGCATGTATATATGGATGTGGTAGGAATTTAAACTCTCATCATACAGGAACTCATCATGCAACATTTTAAAGATTTTTAAAGATAAAATTCTCCAGAATTCTAGCATCTCTAGGAACAGATAAACAGCAGCTCAACCTTCCCATATCATATCCGCTAACAACTTAGACTTTAGATCAAGTTCTCTTCCCACTAGTTCAGGTTTAGAGCCAGTTTTAAATTATAACAGTTATGTCTAAACTAGAGAGAGAATAAATTTGAAAATTAGGCAGAGCAACTATTCATCATATCCATGCTAGAGTTTTATTTTCAAGATTCAGTTTAGCATAGCTACTTTATTTATTTATTAAACTAAGCAAATATATATAAACACAAAATATTTATTTGGGTTTTCATGATTATGCATCTTTTTATTTTAATAAAGCATAGGTATAAATGTAGATAAAAATACTTATCGGGATAAATGGGGGTGCTCTCCCCCAAGCTGGATCTTGACGTAATTTCTTCTGATGTAGCTAGCAGGTGCAGAGGTGTATTTGAATGTCGGCAGCACCCTGACAGCGATTAGGATGTCCTCCATCTGCTAGTCTTCCTGAATTCTGTGGAGCTCAAATAGACAACAAAGCTTCGTGGAACTTGATTAAGCGTTAGCATAAATATCTAGCCTTTATCATGTTTGAGCTTCCTTGATAAATGTCACTCTCTATTTTTATTTTCATTTTTATAGAACAGAAAAAATATATTATTATTTTTTTATGCCACCACAGTGAATGTACTTATGGGTTTTATGCCACTCGCATACTCACATGGGGCTTACTGTTTTCAACATTTTTTTAGACAGAATGAACATGATTAACTGAGCAATAATTAAAGGGAAAATAATAACTACCAAGTTTACCTCTTGGCACGGCGTTCAGTGTTTTTAAGTCCTCCGAACAGGACTTCTTTTCTTCTTAGTTGTCCTGGAATTTGGGTAGCGTAGACGGTGGTTCCGGCAGCGCCTCCTCTTCTTGTGTAACTGTCTTCACTTTCCATACCCGACTTGGTGCTTCGGTCTCCTGTTGTGTATCCTCGGGCCTTATGACCTCTCCTTCATAGTCTGCCCATACGTCCTTGATGATTTGCCTCCTTTGGTTACGGTTACGTCGCCTTCTTCTTGTCCTGACCTGCTTAGAATCTTCAACTATATAGTTAGGGTCATTAAAGTAGCGGCGTACCTTCTCAGAGGGGAAATGCATATGGACTTCTCCGGTTCCAATGTAGATGATTGCTTTGACGGTGCCTAGGAACGGTCTTTCTAGGATGATGGGTGGATCGTACTCGTCGTCTCCCATGTCAATGACCTGAAAGTCTGTATGGACAAAATGATCGTTAATTTTAACAGGGACATCGGTTACTATACCTTCGACCTTTCGGGATGTCTGATCTGCCATCTGGAGCTGAGTGTATGTTGGTTTTAAGGGCATGGTCCCGTACAAGAGCTGATAGGTGACTGTGGCCATTATGTTGACGCCTGATCCAGTGTCGCAGAGCGTCTTCTGAAAGGAGTATCCATTGATTGAGCACTCAATGCTTGGCATACCTAGGTCGTCCTTCTTGTTCAGGAAGGGCGACTTGAGTCGACCATCTTGACCTCCTTGAACTGTAGTGACCATCTTAGCTGATTCGGTCCATCCTTGGTTGTTCTTGTTCTGCTTGTTCCTCCTGTTGGTCCTCTTCCTTGGTTCATGTTGGGGTTGCTCTGGGATTTGTGTAATCTTGTTCTTGAAGGAAAACGTCTCCTTCCTCCCCTTAATGTTGAAGTTGATCTTCGCAGCGCTAGCGTAGATGACAGCTCCCGAGGTGTTCAGGAATGGCCTTCCCAGAATAACTGGTGACCTCTCATCGGACCCGGTCTCTATCACCACGAAGTCAGCTGGAGCATACGAGGTACCAACTCGGACACACATGTTCTTTAATATTCCTTTAGGAAAGCTTAGTGTCCGATCTGCAAGCTGCAAACACATAGTTGTTTCTGATAAAGGATATGTAAAGAATTTTTCATAGAGTACCCTGGGCATAATGTTGACGCTGGAGCCAAAGTCGCAGAGTGCTTCTGGGAAGTCCACCATGCCGATGGAGATCGGGATGACGGGGCGTCCTGGATTGCCTCTCTTGACTGGCAGAAGGTCATTATGTACTCCGACAGCGGGATTACTCCAATAGTTACCTGCATCAAACATGTCTACAAGATTTGCAGATTCTAATCCTTCCGGTTGTGATGGTATACCGGGGTTAGTAGCAGGAACAGCAGCAGCTATTTGATTTAACTGAGATTCAATTATTTTATTAAAGCTAATTTGGTTTTTTGATGGCAGTAGAGAAATTATCCATTCTATTATTTATGTTTTCTAGTATTTTATCATTGGATGCCAATTTCTTAGACAAGTTATCCATTAGCTTTCCTTGATTAGACACTAACTCTCTCAGGGGTGGAAAATTATTATTGTTGTTGTAAGAGTTATTACCTTGATAATTACCTGAGTAGTTACCTGAGTAGTTAGGCCTCTGTTGATTCCAACCTTGATTTTGTTGAGGACGGTTGTAGTTGTTGTTGTTGTTGATGTACCTTGCATCCTCAAGCATCTCAGGGTAGTGATTGCCTGAGTGTCCAGTGTCTCCACATTCCTCACAAGTCATGTGAGAGTCGTAGACGTTCATGACTTCTCTTTTGTCTCCAGCTTTGTCATCGAGCTTTTTCATGAGTAGGTCTAACTTTGCAGACAGCATGTCTACCTCCTTGAGCTGGTGCATACCTCCACCCTTCTTGCGTGTTTGAGTCCTCTCTTCGTTCCAACCTTGGTTGGACGCCATCTTCTCCACAAGGGCTGTAGCTTGTGGTATGGTAAGTGATAGAAATGCGCCTCCAGCTGCAGCATCCATGGTCTCACGAGCACTAGTGATGAGCCCATGATAGAAAGTCTGCATAAGTAGCCAGCTCTCCATTCCATGATGGGGACATTCTAGGATGTAATCTTGAAAGCGCTCCCATGCTTCTGGAATGGATTCATCATGTTGTTGTTGAAAACTTGTAATCTTCCCACGGAGAGCATTGGTCTTACCCATGGGAAAGAACTTAGCCAAAAAGTTCATAGAGCAGAGTGCCCACGTAGTGTTCTTATCCTTCATCGCGTAGAACCACTGCTTCGCTCTCCCCAATAGTGAGAATGGGAAAAGGCGAAGTAGTATGGTGTCTCTGGGAACATCTAATATAGTGAATGTGCTGCAAATCTTTAGGAAGTGTTGGAGATGAGCACTTGCATCTTCATGCGGCTTCCCACAAAACTGGTTGGCTTGTACCATGTTGATGAGCCCTGGCTTGAGCTCAAAGTTCTTGTCGATGGCCGCAGCAGGTCCAGTGCGGATGTTGTCCATAGTGGGAGCTGAGAACTCGCGGATCGTCTTGTTCGCCATGGCTGCGAACTCTGTTGACAAATTCCGGATGAAACTTCGGCGGTCTTCTGGATTGGATGAAGTGTTGCGTCGAAGTGTTGACTTCTTGAGCTTGGCTCTTGCCCCTCTGATTAATGCTTCGGGGTTGTCAACAAAATTTTCTGGAAGATGTCCTCTATTCATACATCACCCTGCAAAACAATAAGAATGGAAAAAATACAGGGGTAAATCTGTATGGGAGAATTGATGATCTCAATCACTTAATGATGCGAATGATGACTCAAATTCCGTATTCATTCCTTGTTAGTAAATCAACCTTCCCCGGCAACGGCGCCAAAAATGCTTGTTGGGCATTCTTAACGTCATTACCAAAAGTAGACTTAGTTTTCTAATTCTGATAACGGCGCCAAAAATGCCGAACCTATCCCTCATGCCACTTAAGCCAAGTTGTCATCCCCAGCATGACATGAGAGACGCGGTATTGAAATATGCAACTGCTCTTCTAAATAAATAATAAATAAGATCTGCAAGCGCACAGATTAATACCGATGTAGCATTTTAACCGGGAAGTATTCCAGGTATCGTTATTTATATTTTTACCACTGGGAAGGGATTACTAACATCAATGTTGATTATGGAATGGAATATAGGAATGAGTATCAATCATTGCATGTATAAGTGAGAGCATTCATCTATCTCTTGCATACAGGGGCAAGTGTCACATAAAATATAGATAAAGTATGAATGGTGACAAAGATAATTAATCTGATCAGCTAGCCACATATAATAATGATAAGCACCTCAACAGATATTCTAGCAAGTCATTAGCATGGTATTAGGACGAACTACAAGGATATTTCCTAAGTTATTCTTAACTATAAAGTCTAGCATATCATAGTTAGTGCAAGTACACTTGGCAATCATTGCGAGAAAGGACTACGCCCATGCATAGTGATATTATCAAGGAAGATGAGAAACATAGCAATCACTCCCCCGTAATAATGTTGCTCTGCCTGCCTTACACACGGGAGGGGGACTATATAAGAACCAACGAAGCTGTCACCATCGCGAACCACCCCACGATCCGGCATATAAGGTGCAATCGCAGATAAATATGGTCTAAGCACCACGCCTACACAATATTTATCATTTACCCATGGATCCGATGGATAAACGCTATACGATCCTAAACATGTATATAATTCCAATCTAACTAAGCCAAGTGTATAACTACGATAAACTAAGAACAATATAATCGCAAACATAAACAAGTAGAGCATAGTCATAATCAATATATTGAAATAGAACAAAGTTGTATTCATAATATTGAAGAACAAAGATGAACAATGAAGAACAGTAAAGGAATTACCAAGAATTCTCTTGACAGATCCGGAAACCAATCGAAGATTGACTCCTTCTAGTTCTAATCCTATGTAGCTATGCTATACTAGAGATCTAGTTGATGTGGTGGCTCTAGGTCTTGATCAGAGACTCTCCTCCTGAGATTAGGGTTTGAGGAATTGAGAATGAGGGAGTGCCTCCTCCAGGGGCCAGGGGTCCTGCTTATATAGCCCCCTCAAGTGAACGTGGGCCGTCGGATCAAACCGACATTAATCGCACGGTTTTCCTTGATCCCTTAGTTCGGTGGAGCATAATCCGCGAGACGGAGCCTGATTGGCTCTCAGGCCAGGGCGGGCACCCTAGGGAGCAGGGCGGGCGCCCTGCCTCCGGGCCCGTTCGGCCTCCCGTTCGATCTCGTGGCTTCTGGAGTCTTCTAGATGATAGAAAATCGGTGAACACGTTATTATCTCTATGTAAACCCGACGTGTGGGCCTTTCCTCCGTATTTTCTGATAACCCCTGCAGAAACAGACAAACACCACAACTCGTGGAATTCTGTTAGATAAAACCCTAAGTCTAGGTGTTGGTTGCATTTGAATCCTTTTCTTTATTTATTTGATAACTATATTTGGTACTTAAGGACCGTCAACACTGCACTAGTTTTGTAGAATCTTTTTCTCAAGACAACAAATATGACGTTGAGTTGGATGATTTTTTCTCTGAATTAAAAGTGTTGCAAGAATCTTTGCCAGAAGAACTAATGTCAGCACTTGAGATTCTTCAATTTGTTAAAGCTGCAGATTGCTATCCGAATGTCTCCATTACATATCGTATTCTCCTAACTATTCCAGTGACAGTAGCATCAGCCGAAAGAAGTTTCTCCAAATTGAACCGCTGAAATATTGTTTGAGATCAACTATGTTACAAGAAAGACTAAATGACTTAGCTATGTGCAGCATTGAGAAGGATATTTTGGACGACATTAATCTTGATACTATTATTGAAGATTTTGCATCAAGAAATGCCCAAAGACGGCTTTTTATAAGGCACCAACACATTATATTTTTTAGGTAATTATAATGGTTACTGTTTTTAGTTTTTTTTTGTTACACTATTGTTATGTTTTATGAGCTATATATATTGTAAAGTAATTTTTGTTATCCATACTATATACTGTAATTTTGATGTTAAAAAATAGTTCAATGGGCCCTTATCTCTTGCTTGTCCAGAGACCCTTAAAATTATAGAGCCGGCCCTGCGCGCATAAAGACGTGGGCGCAGAACCGAGGACGCGCAGGTCGGATCACCAGACAAGCACCTGCGCCGCAGACATGGGGCGCCGTGAGGTGCTGAGCGCGGGGCTGGGGACGGGCGTGGAGGCGCGGTAAGTACCGATGAAAACGGATCGGATATCGACGGATATCACTGATATCGTATTTGTTTTTATATTTATGTCCGGATTCGGATTCGAATACGGATAGTATAAAAAAATACCGGATAGGATACGATTGGATATCGAGATCGTAAATATGTGATTTAAATATTCAGATACGAATACGGTATCGGATGTTAAATATCCAGACTCGGATACGAACGGATTAAAACCCCTTTAAACAGATTCAGTCTCGAATACGGTCAAAAAATATCTGTACCGTTTAAATCCCTAGCGGTGAGCAGGAGGCAACTGGGCGCGCGAACCGGAGGCAGCCACGAGCGGATGGGTGCGGTCAGGAGCTCACGCACGGACGAGGCGGAATGACAACGTTGCTAACAGAGGCGACACAAATGGCAACCAGCAAAACACAAAATTTATTTGATGCCAGAGAGGAAATTTAGAAAAATTTAATGGCAACGAAGAAAATGTTATAACTTTTAGTGGCAATGAACAAATTTCCTCATCCTTAGCGACCGGTAGCGGGCATTGGGGAATCGGACAAACAGGAGGCGACGGCTCGGTGAGTGACAAGTGAGCTTTTTTATACAGTAAATGTTTTACAGATCTAGTAAAAGCATGGATGTACGTGCACAGTGTACTCAGTACACATTGTTTGTAATACAGAATTGGTGATACGGTATTTCTGGGGTACATAGAGCAGTTTTGTGTTTTTATAATAAACAAAGAAATGGTTGATTAATACTAGGTTCATACGTACTTTAACACTGATAATTTGTTATAAAAAACACTGATGATAATTAGAATTTTTTTCAGGCAAGTACGAGGACTACTACTTGTAGGCACTGTGTTCTATGTTATGCACGAGCATCTCCGAGAGTTGTTCTAAAAATAATAGCCAAATTATATGTTTTAGCGATTATGTAAAATAGAAAACTCCTTAAAAATATGTTACTCCAACAGCCTAGCTAAATTTTTTGCTTTTTCAATATTTAAACTTGCCATGTTGACATACATGTGATTAAAATCTTAACCGATTGACATAATCCATGGCTACCGTTGCTTGCATGCCTATCACGATACCCAATCGTGCGGAGGAAACTCGCGCATGCATGGAAAGAGAGCTCGTGGGCACAGGAATCGGAGGATGGCGAGCGAGCCTGACTTGCTTTCTTTGGTCAGCGGAAAGGGTGGAATAGCACGCTTGCTAATTTAGAAACTGGGATATAGTAGCTGTTGGAGCTTCACTTTTACTATCTAAACTCTAAAAATAGACTTCAAAACAGGTTTAGCACATTTCTTGGAGATGCTCTCAGAATAGTAGAGATATCCTGGTTGCAATTTGGGTAAGCAACTGTGCTCAGCTCATCCCAAAAATCAAACTAGCAGCTCAAATAGAGCCAAGGAGTGACTACTACTCATACTGGGCGAGTAGCTCCTCTCGACGTAATTATAGACAACCTTGCAATTTTCATGATAATTAAGACAACAATATGACTATGTATGTTAGTTCACAGGCATATAAGAATAAAAATAGGTAAAGGCCCATTTACTCCCACTAAAGTATATTTCATTATTCGATCACCTTAACCTTTTTCCAGCTCACTTTGCTCATGATGTATTAAAGAGGGTGACTTCACCTCAGATCTTATTCGTCCACTTTATTTCTTCTTATATATATTTTAAAACATTTTCATGACTATATACATGAATTTTCATATACCTCAAATTTAAAACAAAGATAATGTGATCTTAGCTATTTATGTACTCATAAGGGGATTTGCCGACATATACCTAAATAGGCTAGATAAAAAGTTCGTTGAGCTGACTTCGTGGCCATGCTGTGAATAGCTCCAGATCTCATTATCTTTGTTTCAAATTTGAGGTATATGTTACAAGTACTCTGGATTACGCATATATCCAGAAACTAATTTTCATCTAATTTGTACCCATGATGTGAATAGCTCCAGATCTCAAAACCAAACCGTTTCGACGTTTTGCAGTATGGATGACCGCATAGGCGAACACTCGGCAAAAAGCCTGAGAACAGATGCCCAATGAACGATGGCCAACTGTCGCGGATTCAGAACCGCGGCAAGCATGTTGTTCGAGTCGGTGTCAGGAGTGCGTGTCTCCGATGACTCGGGTGGACTCAAGAACAAAAGGAACACAAAGAGGACACGACGGTTTATCCTAGTTCAGCCAAGGATGCCCTACGTCCAGCAGCTGATGATTATTATACTCAAGAGCACCCAAAATCAGGGGGTTACAACAAAGTATAGAGAGATTTGGTAGGGGGTTAGCTCAGTGCTAATTCTAAGGTTGCCTTGCCGCCGGTGGAGTCTTCCCCTCATCGGAAAGGAGGAAGACGGCGAATGGCGGTGGAGAAGCCCTCAGTGCCCCTCTCTGGGTTGCCCTGCCCTCAGTGCTGGGCAAGAGCGGATGGAATGAGGGATCGCAGAATGGTTGTCTGTGGATCGTCCTCCCCCTCTATAGGATCCGGCCTCCCCTTATATTCTAAGGTAGGTCGGGTACATGACGGTTTGGGGAGCTAAGTCTTTGATCTACATGAGCTGGAGTCCAGTGAGGTCTTACAGCGGCGTCTTGTGGACCGTCGAGTTGCCTTGGCGTCGAAGAAGCTCTGGGTGTCGTCCGGCAGCGTTGCCCTGACACCCTGCGTGTTAGGCCTTGTTGTCTCGGACCGGTCTTCCCCGGACGCACCTTCTGGAGTCTTCTTGGTGGCGAGGGAGGCCGTTCTGGGATGCTGACGCATGGGCCCAGAAGCCCCCACGCCCTCGGAACCCTTGGAGGACGTCACGCCCCGTGCGTGACCCTATCAGGGGAGTGGCTGGCAAAGCCACACCCAAGGGGCAGCGCCTGGGAGCCCCCGAGCCTTGGTGGCTCGGTCCGTCGTCTTCTTGTGCCCGAGCCTTGGTGGCTTAGGGCGTTGTCTTCTTATGACCCCGATCTTGGATGGAGCTGAAGGCCGGGGCGAAGCCAAGGGTCAGGCTTGGGCTCCTGTCGGTCGAGGAGCCCGAGGCTCGGGCGAGCCCCTGAGCCTATAGCAGAGGCGACAAGCGGCTTGGGCTCGGCCTGAGTCCTTAGCTTGAGGGTGCACGCTAGTGCACCCGATGGGTGTAGCCCCCGAGCCCCCGGGCAATTCTGGCTGGATCGGCTGGGGGTCTCTCGGTCAAGAACCTTAGATCCCAAGGCTTAACATACCCATATATGTTAGGATCTTGTCAAGAGCCCCTGAGCCCCTCATGGCCTTATTCGGTCTGGCCAATGACAGCGAAGAGGGGCTGAAATCGAACTAGCTGTTGACCAAGCTAGCTATAGCTGGGATGGCTTCACCTGACGAAGGATCGGGTGCCCTTCATGGGGCCTCTTCCCAGGCGAATTAGGGTGCTCGCCTGTCGGGGCCAAGCAACTAGTGGTGTTGGCTCCCCCTTCCTCCTCTTGGCCTTTTTGAAGCGAGTCTACGGCCTAAGCGAGGGCTTGGCTAGCTCGTCTAGGAGGCTGCCGACCTTGGGCCTGGAGGCACCCTCCTTTCTTGGCAAGTCCCGCCATGGGTGGGTGATCGAGAGCTTCTGGGCTCCAGCTCAAGGCCGACCGATCACCCAGCGCTCCACGCCCTTCTGGGGGCTTTGGTAGTAGGTCCCGACCATCTCGGGCCACCCTTCTGGGGCCAACCTCCTACTGTCTTAGGCCGAGGCATGGGGAGTCCCCGAGCCTTGGTGGCCCAGGGTGTGGGGAGCACGCCGAGTTCAGACAAAGGGCCCTTGTTGGGCCCGTAGCTCAACGACCCTCGCCTTGACTTCGAAGAGCCGGTTGGATTTGGGGGCATGCTTGTCCGAGCGCCCGTCGGTTGGGGGGTCAAATCTTTTCTCCATCTGAGGAGCCAGCATAGCCTACAAGGCCGTCATGGGGCCTCCCTGCTAGTAGGAGGGTGGCTTCTGGGCCCGTCCCATCCACTGACGCCTTACGTAGGCGGTTGATGGTGCCTGAATCTTCGCGCCTGCCAGAGGAGTTAAGGCGTGCACTCCTGCACCGTCCCACCTCGTTTGGGAGATGGGACGTCAGGCCACGTGGAGCGGATCTAGCGAAAGGCGGTCGTGGCACTTGGTGTGCGCGGATCTAGGCCGTCGATGATGGCTGATGGGCCTGAGGGAGCCGGATCCCCCCAAGCCTCGGAGGAGGCGTGGGCGGAGTGGGTGGCGTGCTTAGTGGAAAGTGGAGTGAAGACTTGACTCGTCAACGTCTGCCCGACTTCTGTCTTTACTGCGACCGTCATCACGCAACCATCCTAGGACGCGTTGCGGGGATGGAAGGGGCTCCTGGCCGGTTTCCCGGGGCCCTTCTAGCTGTTAATTTCTGATCGAAGGGCCTGGAGCCGCTCACGGTGTATCAACATGGCTATAAAGGGAGGTCCCAAGGACATGGCGCCTTCCATCCCTTCCTTTGACTTCCTTCATCTTCTTTCTCTCAGACCCAACTCCTGGTGGCCATGACGACGATGAAGTGTGATGCTTCCCTCCAAGTGAGCCTAGCGCTCTTCGCTGAGAGGTCGCCTCCATGAGAGTGGAAGGACTCTAGCGAGATGAAGGTGACAGCGTCGCATGGAAAGGGGCAAGGGTCAGCGCTGAGGGACATTGTCCTTCCCTCGTGCGCTATCTCCCTAGCCCTCCTTCCGGCCTCACACGCTGCTGCGCCTCGTCCCGGTCGTCCTCTTTCAAAGAGTAGAAGGACCGCAGTGATGTGGATTGCTGGGGCTTCTCTCTTTTATCAAAGGAAGGGCACTCCAGTGGTGGCAGGGGTTGCTAGCTGATGCAGAGCTAGATGCAAGAGGCTACGACGATAAGGGCAGGGCCTTGCGCTACCTCCTCACTTCACCTCTCATCGTTGCCGCTGCTATGGTGGAGTCCTAGGTTGCCGGGCCGGGGAGCAGGCGCCCGACCTTCCCCACGCTTGTCTTTGAACTGCACAATCTTGACCATGGGTGGGTCGGGGTGGTCGCATGGTCGGGAGGTTGACGCGGGTCATTTTAGGGATAGCAGTTTTTCCAACCATATATTGTAATTGGGTCATTCCCAATTAATAAAATTACTTCTGTTTGTAATCTCATTTTGCTCGCGAGTTGTGCTCGGATTCTTAGTCCCTTGTTGGGATGGGCTGTTACGACAATGGCCTCGGTGGGCACTATTGCCACGCCCGCGCTGCTAACGGGTGAGTCCGTGAGATCCTCGGGTTTATGGTTGTTCCATGCCCCGGTCATGTCCCCCAGAGGGGAGATCCTCGGCTTCCTGACCGAGCCACTCGTATAGTTCCCGAGCCTGTCGGTCGGTACAAGGGGGCTTGCTGCCTCCCTTGTTGGGTCACCACGAGCGGCTCGAGGTTAGTACTCAGACATCGTTCGATGGTCGACCGATTGCACATCTAGGCGCTCGGCTAAGGCCTCTAGTGCCTGACCATGAACATCTCTTGCACTTTAGTTGCTTCGGGCGACCTTGAAGCCCAGTGGGCCGGCCTTAGAACCCTCAACGATGCCCTTTCTAGGGGGCCTTCCGTACCGATGTGCGGTCGAGAAATCCAGTGAAGGATTGGGGCTGTGAACCATCTGGGGATCAGGTGATAAGATCCAGTGGAGGATCAGGGCTGTGATCCTCAGAGGATCGGATGATACCTGCAAAAGGAAATGGAATGGACATAAGAGAAGGGAAAGATGACATAGCTGGTAACGCAGCGGTCGGGGCCGTTCCGTTAGCGCTCTACCGACCTCTCACTCGATTCTCCTGCTCTGTCCATCCCGTCCCGTCCTTGCTCCGATCAGGGGCATCCTACTGCAATCTTCCTTGAAAAGGAGCAGCAAGTGGTTAGTTGATCGACCCTTATAGGAGTAGCCGAGCAACCGTTGAGGTGACTCAGGCTGAAAGGAAAAGAGGAAACCGAATGGACAAGTCGAATGGGTCGAGAGGACAGGACTTATCTTAGTTTTTGTTGTTGGAGAGGCAGGCCAGCGAAGGAGGTCGGCGGGCATGTTTTGGCCTGGGAGGCTTAGCCACTGGGAGGATGGTCGGGCGGTGGCCTTCCCTCATGGGGAAAGGTCAGAACTCACCTCGATTGGGTCGACCCCTTCTGGGGGGGTGAGCACTTGGATGGAGGGGCCAGCCGAGCCATCACTACCGCCAGGGGTCTTGTCCGCCTCGCCAGTGCTCGGTTGGGCGAGCAATGCTGCCGCCTTGGTCGATTCCTCTGCTAGGTCCTTCCCTGCGTCGAGGCCGGAGCCGACCGGATCGCAGGGGGCGACAAGTGTGGCCGCTTGGGCGACACGGTCTTGTTCGCAGTAGTGTGCCACCTTGAAGCTGCCGTTGACGGTGATGACTCCCATGGGGCCAGGCACCTTCAGCTTCTGGTAGGTGTAGTTGGGGATGGCTATGACTTGGCGAAGCATGGGCAGCCGAGGATGGTGTGGTAAACATTGTGCCAGTTGACCACCTCAAAGGTGAGCGGCTCCTTGCAAAAGTTGTCTGACTGGCCGAAGGTGACGTCGAGCTGGATGCGCCCGAGGGGCATAGCCTCCTTCCTCGGTACGATCCCATAGAATGGTTCCTTGCTGGGGCGCAGACGACTCTGCAGAATGCCCATCCTGTCAAGGGTGCAGATGCAGAGGATGCTGAGGCCGCTTCCTCCGTCCATCAACACCTTAGAGAGGCGTGTGGTGCCGACGATCGGGCTGACCATGAGTGGGTAGCGCCCCGGATGTGGGACGCTGTTGGGGTGATCCCCATGGTCGAAGGTGATGGCCGTTTGGGACCATCGGAGCTGCGTCGGGGCGGCGAGACTATGGACGGCGTGGACCTCCTACTTAGTGATGCGGCGGTGCCGGCGGGATTCGTATGCCTAGGAGCCCCTATAGATCATCAGGTGGTAGTCCTCTAGCCAGTGGTCCGGGTTGGTCTCGCCGTCGTATTTGGAGATGTGCATGGGCGGCCAGAACCGCTTGGGGTAAGGGGCCGCCCTGATTTCGGCCCCGAACACCATGGGGCCAAAGTGGTTCTGGACGGCGCCCCTATTGCCACGCTCAAGGGTGTGGGACCACGCTCGAGCATGGCGCCTGGCCTCGATGGTGTCGCGCATGTCACGGTCATCGCTAATCCGGTGGTGCGCTGGGGGCGTCAAGGGGAGAGCTCGTGCCTCCACTCTTGCTGATGCTTGGCGCCCTGGGCCCACAGACGGTCATAGCTATTGCCAGAGGAGTCGCTGTCGCTTCCTCCCATTGGCAAGGTGTGCGCGTCAGAGCGGTCCCCGTTGATGGTGGCCATCTGCTGGGATGGCCGTGAGTAGGGGGCGCGACACTGGGAGGCCAAACTCTCGGCCTGCTGTTCGAGGGCAACCTGGAGGAGCCACTTTGCCTCGCGTAGCTGCTTGTTAGTCTTGGGGTCTGACATGTCGGGAAGTTTAGGACGCTTCCCCCATCCATCAGCACATTCGTGAGGCGTGCCTATCTGACCATAGGGCTGATGATGATGGGGAAACGACCCAGGCTGGGAACATGGCGCGGGTAGTCCTGCCGCCCAAAGGTGATCGCCACGTTTGACCAGCGGAGGCACCGTGGTGGCGTGACGCTTGTCATGTTGACTTCCCGCACTAAGGCCCCTAGAGGCCGCGGGGGCACCAGGGTGACGTCCCCCCTGAAGACCACGAAGCAGATCTAGGCCGCGCCGGTGGCGGATCTCTCCGCTACGTGTTCTCTTGACCCGTCGGTGGCCGGCGGCTGGCGGACCGGGCGCCGCCTACCTCTACGGGGCTCGGCGGTGGGCGGAGATCTCTTTTGCTCGAAGGGTGACCCCAGCGCGAGCGCATGCTGGGACTCAAGCGACTCCCAGCTCGGGGTAGATCTGCGGATCTGGCGGGCCGAGAGCTAGGAGCGGGCTCCTAGGGGTGATGACGGAGTGAGTGGCGCTAGGAGCTTGCTGCTCGCTGGTGCAACCCCACCGAGTAGGTGAAGCTTGCCGTGGCAGTCGACGATGTAGGCCAGGCTCCCGAAGTTGAGGACCTGGCCCGAAGCGAAGGCTCTGGGTGTGGCGGAGAACTCACCAAGGAAGCGGACGCCACCATCTGGGGCAATGTCGCTTGCTCCAGCGACGAGGTGGGTGGCTCCGGCCACCGTAGAGCCTGAATCACACTTGACGCTGCCCCCTACCTAGCGTGCCAGCTATCGCGGGTTCTAAACCACGGCAAGCATGTTGTTCGAGTCAGTGTCAGGAGTGCGTCTCCGGTGGCTCGGGTGGACTCAAGAACAAAAGGAAAATAGAGAGGACACGGCGGTTTATCCTGGTTCAGGCGTAGGATACCCTACGTCCAACAGTTGATGATCCTTATACCCAAGAGCACCCAAAATCGGGGAGGGGGGTTACAACAGAGGGTAGAGAGATTTGGTAGGGGGTTAGCTCGGTGCTAATCCTAAGGTTGCCTCGCCACCGGTGGAGCCTTCCCCTCGTCGGAGAGGAGAAAGATGGCAGATGGCGGTGGAGGAGACCTCGATGCCCCTCTTTGGGTTGCCCTGCCCTTGTTGCTAGGCAGGAGAGCATGGAATGAGCGATCGCAAAATGGTTGTCTGTGGATCGTCCTCCCCCTCTGTAGGATCCGCCCTCCCCTTATATTCTGAGGTAGGTCAGGAACATGATGGTTTGGGGAAGCTAAGTCTATGGTCTACATGAGCCGGAGTCTAGGGAGGTCTTGAAGCGGCGTCTTGTGGACCGTCGAGTTGCCTTGGCGTCGAAGAATCTCTGGGTGTCGTCCGGTCGCCTTGCCCTGACACCCTGCACGTCCGGCCTTGTCGTCTTGGACCGGTCTTCCCTGGGCGCACCTTCTGGAGTCTTCTTGGTGGCGAGAGAGGCTGTTCTAGGAGGCTGATGCGTGGGCCCAGAAGTCCCCGCACCCTCAGAACCCTTGGAGGAGTTTGTCTTCTTGCGTCATGCCCCGTGCATGACCCTGTTGGGGGAGTGGCCGGCAATGCCACGCTCGAGGGGCAGTGCCCGGGAGCCCTCGAGCCTTGGTGGCTCGGTCCATCGTCTTCTTGCGCCCGAGCCTTGGTGGCTTGGGGCGTTGTCTTCTTGTGGCCCCAGTCTTGGATGGAGCTGAAGGCCGGGGTGAAGCCAAGGGTCAGGCTTGGGCTCCTGTCGGTCGGGGAGCCCCCGAGCCCAGAGCAGAGGAGGCAGGTGTGCTCTGGCTTGGCCTGAGTCCTTAGCCTGAGGGTGCGCGCGAGCGCATCCAATGGGTGTAGCCCCCGGGCGATTCTGGCTGGATCGGCCGGGGGGTCTCTCGATCGAGAACCTTAGATCCGGAGGCTTAACATACCTATATGTTAGGATCTCGTCACAAATATTCATGTAGATGGAGTTGAGAAACTTCTTCTTTCTGGTGTCTTCCTTCTTCTTCTTTGTGCCACTGAAGAATGAGGAAGACTGATCTAAAAATTATTCTCTATAGTCCTTCATCATGGCCAAATCTAACAACAATAAAACGGATAAGATACTGGAGAAAATTATTCCATGGTGACGACACCATCCCCGCCTTAATGTCGTCGTCCGAAAATAAAAGTCTCCATGTCGTCATACTGGTGAGGATGCTGACGCTGCAGTTTCGCCCTCATCTTCAACAGATCCGCCATGGAGAAAACGATTCCACCCTGCCCTCTTGCCGTTGCCGGAGAGGAGGAGGAGGAGGAAAACATAAATCTCCAATACCAAAAAAAACTTGGCATGAAGAGACCCCAACCCTAATGACTCAATCTGCTAGAAAAACTTATTAAAAACGATGGATCCTCAATCCTCCGGCCTGCGGTGATATGCCGGAGGGGGAGGGAGGGGGGACCAGCGGTGGTGGAAGCCGGCGGCGGCGCTTCGAGTGTGAGTCGTGAGACCTGGGCATGTGCGAGTCACAAGGAGAGGCTTATGAGCTAGCCATCTTGTTCATGGTGGACAGCCTAGTGTTTGGAAGCGCAGAAACATGGGTGTAATAGCCTCGCGCTATACTATATTTACCTGGCTGGCCATTGATACATACAACTCCTTCCTTTGTTTTGAAGCTTTGACATGTGCCATCAACTCCTTTTTAGCTACTCCGTATTAACTAGAACATGTTTAGAGTGCATACATCCGTATCAATAAAATTACTGGAGGAATAATTCAACTCATTTACATTAATCTAAAGTGGAGTTTATATAGAGTACATCAGGAAATACAGAAATTAAAAGACTCTAACCCTTGATATGCTAACACCCCTGCAGTTGGAATGTCAACATCATTTGGGAGTGAAGACATTCAAAGTGGAGCGAAATTCTGTAAAAATAGAGGTAGGTAGACCCTTAGTGAACACATCCGCATATTGGGAGGTGGATGGCACATGAAGAACTTGGATTGCCCCTGCAGCGACTTTGTCCCAAACAAAGTGTAAATCAATCTCAATATGCTTGGTGCGCTGATGTTGCACCGGATTGGATGAGAGATAAACGGCGCTAATGTTATCACAAAATACCACAGTAGAACGCCTTGGACAGAAATGGAGCTCCTGAAGTAACGGCTGGAGCCAAGAAACTTCGGCCACAGCATTAGCAACTGCTCTATATTCAGCCTCTGCACTGGATCGAGACACAGTTTGCTGGCGCTTCGATGACCATGAGATCAAATTGTCACCCAAAAAGACATGATATCCTGAGGTCGACCGTCTAGTATCTGGACAACCAGCTTGCCCAGTCAGCATCTGAGTATGCAACCAAGTCATGAGCAGAAGAGCGAAGTAGCTGCAAACCATAGTCCAAGGTGCCCTTGATGTAGTGGAGAACATGCTTAATCAAGGCCAAATGAGGCTCACGGGGATCATGAGGAATAATTCAACTCATTTACATTAATCTCAAGTGGAGTTTACATAGAGTACATGAGGAAAAACAGAAATTAAAAGACTCTAACTCTTGATATGCTAACAAAAATATTAGCTCTTGTTATATGCTCGTGTGGTGCCACAGAACCAAATTAGGCTCTCCTATAAAACAAGACCTACCATGGATCTCGCAAAACAAAAACAACCATGGATCGACAAGCATTCATTGTATATATAGTTTTGTGTGGCTGTGAACGGACATGCGATGGGTCAAGTATATGTTTGTTTATCATAAAACACATGCACGTGCAAATATAGAAATGGCGAGTTGTTGGAGGAAATAATCTCGGCTTCCAATTCAAGAGATACTCACAAAACTTCTATATAATCGGATAAGCAAACGGAATGCATGCCTTAGACTAGGAATCTAGAATGAGTGGCTGCATGTTATGCATGAAACCCAGTCAGTCAAAGCATCTCGATGTCAGTTTAATTTGTTGGGATAATTAAGTACAAGGTATGTAAGGGAAATAATTAAACGGTCATCAAGTACTTTCACTCTCACGATCAGTGCTACTGCTATCTATAAATATATCCTCGTGTTTACTGTCTTTTGGCCGCCTACCATTTTGTCCATGCTAAAAAAGATGACTATGAAACATGTTACTCTCTGCTGTCTTCTTTTAGTGCTCGTGCTGCATTCAGATCAAACATCTGCTGCTGGTTTGTATTCCTCGTCATACATCTCTTCTCTGTTTATTTATTAGTTCGATGTTAATCTGATCCAGTAGAGATTTGCAGTACGTCCATTTATTTTGTTTCACACTTATTCACCTTGTGTTTCAATCTTCTAGTTTTCTTTTTATTGGAAAAAAGTATTATCGAATTCTACTCTTTCTTTCCTTTTGACAAACGAACTCATAGTGATTTATAAATGTTTATTTCATTCATAGACATTTCCGTGTGAATGATTATGATTCCACCGAGCAACAATACATCGATTATATGGTAGTACTTCAATAACATGTGAATATATACCCTTTTTTTTTGCAGAAAGCTGCAGGTATGCAATTCTTTCAGCTCGGTTCTGTAAAAGCTGGATGTGCAAGAGTGAGTGCTGGTTTCAGTCGCAGCTAATAACGCCTGCAAATACAGTAAAGGAACACAAGTGTATAAAAGGAGGATTCAATGGGTTGTGTCGCTGCCTCTTCTGTAAAAAGTAGTAGTCTCATCTTTATTAAGTTTTATTTAGGAACATAATGTCTCTTGTCAGGGAATTCTCGGTCATTTAGATAGTAGTTTAGCCTCAGACTCTCTAGAGTTGTCTGCTTTTGCTCTGGGCATTCTAAATATTTGCTTCAATCTTCCATTTTCTAAAAAGAAAAATCTTTGCATGAATAATATAAATGGTCTCCAGTATTGGTTCAATGAGATTCTGTGGGCATCTTTCCAGATTCATATGTACGCTACGTTTTTTATTTTTGAAAGAATAAATAATTAATAAAAAATATGTAATTTTTAATTCCTCAAGCAACTTCTGAACCCACATTACTTTGGCAGTACTATTAGCCAAAGATTTGTATTATGCTTCATTAGCACTCCAGGATATAAATTTGAACCAAGAAAAACAGCAAAGCCTCCTATTGATCATCGGTCATCCGAGCATCCTGTCCAATCCGCATCAGAGAAGGCCATCCGAACATCCTACCCAATGTGGATCAGAGAAGGCCATCCGACCAAGCATCCTGCCCAATCCGCATCAGAGGGAAGGCACTAACAAGTATAGACAATGTCAAAATCATTTAGAACCATCAATATAATAAGATATAATAACAAATGTAAAACAACTATCAATGAATTCTATCTCTAAATGCAAAAGGACAAGTTTTCAAAAAAAAAATGCAAAAGGACAAAAAGAGCACAAGATGTCGTGCATCAGAAACACAATTCTCTGCATGTCGGTTATATCAAGCTGGGCCATTTATCACACAAGCATCATCAAAGCATATGTTTAGTATATGCTCTATACCTCTATCACAGGATCAATAGCAAAATAAGTTCAGGAAACCATGATAGCATCCCAAAAGAGTTCTCTGAATGCCAAAAGCAATACCAAAATTATCACGGAAAAGCAAAATTGAGCTTCATTTCACGCTATCACAGACAACATCAAAAGTGAAATTCATGTGATGATTGCAAACAGTAGAAGAAATGCACAGACAATTTTGTCCCAAATCCCAATGCTATTAAGGTTGTGACATCTTTTCTCTTACCGCAGCCAATGGGGCTGTCAGCAACGGAGGCAGAGGAAACTAATCAAATGATAACCCTTTTCTTTTCAGTTTAATTGGACAGCTTGTGCAAACAGATCATAATATGCATCTGCTGACATAATGTCAACAATGAATTAGCAATATTTCATTGTTAAATTAACTGACAGTCTCAAATGGAACCTGATGGCTAAATGAACCTGAAGCTATATACAGGTTCGAAGCTGTTTCGCAATAGTTGAACAGAAGTCTATGTGTGACGCTTAATGAAAAACGTGTCCTAAGGACGCTGTCGCGAAAAAGAAGTCTATGTGTGACAACTCTTCAGAAACTGCACAGCTGAGGCCTCTACGCTGCTTCCTCCCAAGGAGCAGATCAGCAGCACCATCATCCTCCAGCTTTCTGTTCTTCCGCGAAGCACAACAAGAGGTTGCTCCACCACCTCTCTCAAATCGGCAGGAACCTGGGAAAGCTTCTTCTCTTTCTCTCTGCTAATTGTCACGAACAGAGCAACTTCTAGATTGGCATGCATGTGCTTGCTCGGATGGGATTCCACTAGGCACTACTCCAGATCAGCATAATACTGCCGGTTCAAAACCCCACTTCACTTCTGGATTTCGAACCGGCAGTACCAAACTGACAGTGATGATGGGTTCATATCACTGCCGATTCAGGAAACCGCCTGTGATGAGCAGCCAAGACTGCTGGTTTCTGGCACCACCCGGTAGTGTGAGTTGAGTCAACACTGTCGGCTTGTGGTACTTGCCGGCAGTGATGCTCAATCTAACACTGTCGGCTTAAGGCTCGAGCCGACAGTGATACTCAAGACATCACTACCGGCCTGTAGCTCAACCCGGCAGTGATTCCTAAGACATCACTGTCGGCTCGTGGCTGGAGCCAGCAGTGAGAGGTTCACCAACACTACCGGCTCCAAGCTCAAACCGGCAGTGTTATTGAAGCCATCATTGCTAGCTCGGTGCTAGCCGGCAGTGCTCTGTTTTTCGTATTTTGTTTTAAATAATTTATATTATATTTATTTTTGGTGGAATCGGTATTCGCGATTTATATTACGAATGAAACATTACAAAACCGTTAACATTAAACACTATAAGAATGACTCTATAAAAATGACTCGATTTACATGATCACAAGTCCATCAATATTCCCTATTACAGTAATCTCTTGCGGGCAGCTTTTGCATATAGCTTGTTATCCTTGGTCTCAGCCCGACAAAGGGAGAATAACCCCTTCTTACTACACACCTCATCTAAGATGAAGCCTGCAAGCGCATCCTAGAATCCTCGGATCTCGCCTTCTAGTAGCCAGCGGCGCTTCATTTGTTTCCGCTGTCTCGAAATCAACAAATGTTAGACAAAACAGTAGTTTGTTTTATCGAAATACATGAGATGGGAGACATACACACCATTTCATGTGAGGCTTTTGTTTTTCAGCCGATGTAATGGTACATTGCCCACATTACGTAGAACCCACATTCGTTGTTCGCCATGGGCTGCTCTAGGATATCCATTTCCATGCGAGAAACCTCGAATGGTGGGGTCGGGAGCCCATCCACTCATGCCTTGACACTGTCATATAATGTGTAAAATAAAAAATATGAGAATCTGCTATGTGATTAAAAAAACATGCACTACGAGAAATGTGTGGTTTTTTGACGTATTTAGTATGACAACAGATCATAATGTCATTATATTATCCAGTTTATGACGTTCTGCTTTTGCCTTTTCGACTTAGTGACAATAAAAAGTTGTATGTCACAACAAATGTCATATTATTAGTCCAATTCTATCAAGTGACAATATTTGCTATGTCATAAGGACTAATTTTTGATTGTCATAAGCATGTGACAAAGGTTGTGCGTCAAAAATTACTTTATTGAGTTATTTTAAATACTCTTGTCCATGTTGGCATGTCTATTGCCATGTGGCCAGATTGTATTTTTTTTCTATTATTTATCTCAGCCCTGTTTTATTTTTCTTCGAGATGGGCCACCTGACACTCGGCCCAGCAGGCCATGCCGAGCCGAAAGGGTGCCACTGCGTACTCACTCAGCCCAACAAGCCGCGCCCCGGCCTCAAAGGGAACCTGTTCGCGCCCCATCAAAATGTAAAAAACGAGCGTAGGTGCGAGGACTCGAACCCGCACGCTCCCCATCAAAATGTAAAAAACGAGCGTAGGTGCGAGGACTCGAACCCGCACGCTCGTGGTTCCCAGGAAGCAAACATACCACTGAGCTACGAACACATCTTTGTTGGGTAGTACATCTTATTCTATATACCCAAATATAACGAGGCAATGTACCCTATATGTCCTCCGGGACTTTTAGGCTCATGACCTGTTGCGGACGCGGACAGCAGCGGATCCACCTTCGTGACCTGTTGCGGCCAGACCGGCACCTGGCGGCGGCGCGGAGCTGCGTGGCCAGCGGGCAGCGGCGCGGAGCTGCGCGGCCAGGCCGGCAGCTGGCGGCGGCGCGGAGCTGCACGGCCAGCGGGCGGCGGCGCGGAGCTGCGCGTCCAGGCCGGCAGCGGGTGGCGCGGTGCTGCGCGGACCGCATCCAGGATCCAGCGGAGCGGCTTGGCGAGCAGCGCAGCAAGGGCTGATCTCTCCAGCAGCTGGCAGAACTCCCTTGATTTGTTCTCCTCAGAGTGCTAGCCTGCAAGAAAGGTACTAATTTTCTTAGTGAAGTAATCTTGCATCTCAGTGCTTAGTAGTTGCTTACTGCTTTGCGTCAATTGCAGGGCAATAGTTCATGATAAATTGATAATACCAAATTGTATCTTAGTGTTTGTTTGTTTGTTTGTTTGTTAGCAAGAATTAAAATAAAGGTTAGTGTAGATTTATTTAACCAATTATTGGAGATAATCAACTATTGTGTACAGATTGCATATAAATAATGGCATGTCACATGTTTGATAATTTTGGTCAAGTATCATATATATGTAAATTTTTTTGAGTAAGTTTATCTCATGATTTGGTGTAGATGGACAGATCTTGGATCAACAGTAGGATGTTCAGCAAGGAACATGTGGATGGGGTGAATGAATTCATGACCTTTGTTTCCAAGAGATTCAATGACGATGAAGAGATGCTCTGTCCATGTCGTAAATGTTTGAATCGGGTTCGCAAACCTAAAGGACGGGTGCAGGATGACTTGTATTCTCATGGGATGGCTAGTACTTACACTAGATGGATAGATCATGGAGAACCATCGGAGGTTGTACCACATGAAATTAATGACCCTGTTGATGAACATACTAGTCTCAATGAGGATTTTGGCATGACTGTGGATGAAGAATATGACCCTGATGATGGAATTCATGGTATGGTAGAGGAGTTGTACACAGCTGAAGAGGAAGGTAAAGGGAAAGAGTCTATGTTTGCAATTCTATTGGAAGAGATGAAGCAACAATTGTCCCCTGGTGGCCCTTGCACAAGGTTTTCTTTTGTGGTGAAGTTACTTCATATCAAGTCATTTTACCGGATTTCTAATAGTGGATTCACAACGATACTGAAGTTGTTGTCATCATCATTCCCAAATTGCTCTATTCCTGCATCATACCAGGAAGCAAAGAGACTTATCCGTGCATTGGGGCTCGGATACAATTCAATCCATGTGTGCCCAAATAATTGTGTTCTATTTCGGAAAAACTTAGAAAAAAGTGATGTTTGTCCAGTTTGTAGTGCATCAAGGTGGAAAGACAATGATGCAAGAAAGAAGATTCCTGAGAAGGTTTTGCGACATTTTCCGTTGATTCCTAGGCTGAAGAGAATATTTTCTTCCAAAAGTACAGCAGAGGAGGTGCAATGGCACAAGTTGAAGAGGAAGCCAGTGGAGAATGAGCTCAACCATCCAGCTGATGGAGAGGCATGGAAAGACTTTGACAGGAAGTATAGGTGGTTTGCAGAAGATGCAAGGAACATCAGGCTTGGCCTTGCTACTGATGGTTTCAATCCATTTGGTAAAATGAGCTCCTCGTATAGCATGTGGCCAGTGTTTCTTATCCCGTACAACTTTCCTCCATGGGAATGTGTGGAGCAATCCAACTTTATCATGGGCCTGCTTATCCCTGGTCGAGAATGCCCAGGAAAGGATATTGATGTCTTCTTGGAGCCACTTGTTGAGGAGTTGCTAGAGCTTTGGAAAGGCGTCCCTACTGTTGATGCCCTTAGTGAGAAGAAGTTTGATTTACATGCTGCTATAATATGGTGCATTCATGATTATCCTGCTTTGAGCACATTGTCAGGTAGAGTCACAAGAGGTTATTATGCTTGTGTGCATTGTGACAAAAACCCTTGCTCCAAAAGGATAAGGAATAAGATATGTTACATTGGCCATCGGCGTTTCCTTCCTAGGGACCATCCATGGAGGAGGAGCAAGGTGTTTGATGGTAATGTTGAAAACCATGAGAAACCAGAGAAATTTACCACAGATGAGCTGATGGAGCAACTAGAGAGGGTCAAGGATGTCAGACCAGGAAAGCATCCTACAAGCAAAAAAAGAAAGCGGGACAAAGAGGGCCAATGTTGGAAGCGAAGGTCATGTTTGTGGGATTTGCCGTATTGGTCAAGTTTGAAGCTGCGGCATAATCTTGATGTGATGCACATTGAGAAAAATATATGTGAGTACATCCTTGGTACATTTCTAGGCACGGCTGGGAAGTCAAAGGACGGTATAAATTCTAGGCTTGATTTGGAAGATATGGGCATTAGGAAGCATTTACACTTGATACGTGATGGAGATTCATATAGTACTCCTCATGCCCCCTACACAATGACTAAAACACAGAAGGAGCTTTTTTGTGATTTTTTGAAGAGTGTAAAATTTCTAGATGGATACGCTTCCAACTTAGCAACATGTGTTACTTCAGACGGATGCAACCTCCAAGGATGTGCAGAAGCAATTAGAGGATCAGAAAGAGGTAGCAAGGAAGAATGAAGAAGCAGCAAGGAAGAACGAAGAAGAAACTAAGAAGCTGAAGCAGCAAGGCCTTGAAATCCAAGGTTTCCTTCGGACCTTGTTTGGCAACAAGTTTGCATCACCTGATGCTTAGCAGTAAGCTGTCTAACTCAATTAGGCTCATATTTTGGTGACATCTGTGTCTGCGATGCTAAGGAAGCTATTTTGGTGGCCGTTGTGCTGCTGGTGTATCGCTGCTGCTGCTGTGCTGCTACCGCTGTTGCTACTGTGCTACCGCTGCTATAGCAGCAAGTTAATTTGAGACTGAGACTCTGGTTCTATGTTGAATTGGTGGATGGATGTAATGTATTGCATTTTAAGACTTGTGTAATGCTTGTGATATTGCAATCATGTGGAGATGTTGATTCATTTGAATCTGATTTTTGTATGGGCTGAAAATTATATGGATGCAATTGTATGTATGGGCTGCATTTTTTGTGGCCGAAAAAAATGTATGGGCTCAATTGTGTGGTCTGGAATAAATATATGGGTTGAAATATGTAGGCTGAAAAAATTGTATGGGCTGAAATATGTGGGCTGAAAAAAGTATATGGGTTCAATTGTATGGGCTAAAAAAATTGTACAGGCTGAAATTGTGTGGGCTAAAGAAATGAGCTAAATAAAAAATGAAAATAAAACAATGGGCCAAGGAAAATCAGCCCAAAAAACCTTGTGGCCCATGAAGAGGCTGCTTGCTATATGGGCTTTAGCAAGCCAAAATTCATTTTGTGACGTTTTTTTATTCCTGCCATGTCAGCTTTTGATCCTACGTGGCATTTGCCTATGTGGCAAGGCCTAAGATTTCATGACAATAAACCAAAGTCATAAACCTATATGACACTAAAATCCATTGTCATAAGCTTGTGACAATGAATATACAAACGTCACATGATCACTTTGTGACGCGGGTTTTTTGACGTTTGAATTTTTGTCAACTGAATGTCATAAATCTTAAGTTGACAATAATTTCATATATTTTGACATAATCAGAATGTCAAAAAACCACACATGTCTTGTAGTGATGTTTTTGGGTTCACTTACTCATTTAGCACTGTGCATAGGGGATCGACACAAGAAAGTGGTTTCGTCTTCGAGTCCCACACCTCGATACGTGACTCATAAAGTTTGATATCGATGAAGATGAAATGGGACCTGCAATCACAAAGTCCTAGTTAATCAAAATATTTAAAAAACGGCAGTGATGACCAAAATAAAGGAGACAACACATACTCGCAATTGTAGGATAGAAAGATGTTCGTTTTGTTCTATTCGACGAAACCTTTGACAGCCGTGGTCACCACGTTTGTCATATAGGCCTTGTCATATCCTATATCTCCTCTGCATGTTTTCTCATTTACTATTATTGGGTCCAAGAATCCAATGTGCCAAAGATTTCGCTTAGCGCAATATGCAGCCACCCACCTGCATAAAGCATGGGATATGTTAACGTTGCCGAAGTGGTTTATTATAGCATCGTACTGGAATGGTACTTACAAAGTCCACACAATCATAATTTGGTTGTCGAGGTCGCGCCTGTTGAAGAACTGAAATATTCAATATGATGCAATGTTTCTTCTGGTTGATTGAACACCACTTTTGATAAGATGAGAGCTTCAACACAACTATACTCTCAGCTCTTAGTATCAATCATGTAATAGTCATGCAGTTGACGCATATTTATTGGCAAATCATTATATTCCCTTTCAGTTTCCAACAAAGGATGCCCAAGTCTACACTGGTATGCGAGCTTGCCTTTTCAAATTCCCCTACTTGTAGATAAAGTAACTCAACTTCTTCTTTGCTTATGCCCCTATCTTCAATAATCTTGTTTATTTTTCTCTTATATTCAAATTCTTGGTTTCGAGCTCTCTCTTCATTCTACCTGCTCTTGTCTTGCCGCTCTATATCGGTGACACTCATCCACCTAGGTTTTGAGGCGATTAAGTTAAAAAAACTAACACATTTGTCCGTGCAGTTAGGCTTGACAGGTTGTGCCTTATCCATCGGCTTCTTCCTTTTAGCCGTTCTTGGAACATTATCTACCGAAGCAGATGACACTCTCTTCGAGGTTGACCATGCCCTTGTGCTTTGTGTACATCGAGATGGCACTTCTTTGGATCTTGGTGAGGAACCACGAGGAGGAGGAGGAGGATAATCCTCTTTTCTCTGGGGTGAGGGAGAGGGAGAACGTTGAGGAGGAGGAGAAACCTCTTTTCTCTGGGGTGGGGGAGAGAGAGAGGGAGAGGTATGACATTGAGGCGTAGGAGAGTGATAGATGGGTTCATGATCTCTCGGGCACGATTTGTCTTCTTCCTCGTCATCATCATCTGAAGACAACTGGTCATCAAGCTTAATGAAGCACTTGCGCCAGGCCACCAAGCTTAATGAAGCACTTGCGCCAGGCCACATGAGCGCCCTTGTTCTGAACAAGGTGTTTCCTGTCTTCATGTACGGGGTAATCAATGTGGACCTTGTTATACTTCTTATCAACTACACTATCAATGCTGACGCGGGCATACCCCGATGGAATTAGGCAGCCATTGATTACCCTGTGTCCCACAGGCCAAACCTGGCCTAGCCAAGTGCCACCTTGTCAGTTGTCCATTGCTGACGGACGTACAACTTGACATGCATGGGCTCGGTGATGTTGTCAACTGGATGAGGCGCATTCGCCTCTACATTGTCGAGCAGGGTCGATCCGCAGCTGTTGCGACACATGAACTGCAGGCTAGAGCTAGTCACAACAGGTTCTTGTGCTCCCCTGGATGCCATAATTTCCTTCACTTTTTGTTTTACCTTCTCATCAAGCTGTTTTTCAAAATTGGCTTCCATCTCTTTCAAATCCCTCTCACACTCTGCCTCTCTTGCCACTTTACCCCTGGAGCGGCTCCGATAAGTGGCCGAATCTTCCTCAAATGCTAGTTTCCAGGGAACAATACTGGCTCCTCTAGTACGACCACCGTGCTCCTTGTTTCCAAGTGCTTGGGTGAGCACGTCATTCTTCCTATTAGAAGTGCGGGTCCCTCGCATCACCTCTTCATTTATCTCAGAGATCTTTGTGACAAGGCTACTCATAGATGGACTTTCAGAGGTAAAGCTCCCGTCCGGGCCATGGTGTATTGTAACATCCCAGTTTTTCCGAAACCCAAAAATCACAACTGAAATTTTTTTTGCAAACATGCCCATGTTTGGTGAGTGTCATATAGGAAAAGCACCCATGTAGTTGCACAAGTAGCACCCAATTAGTTAGTGAGCATTGCATTTATTTAATCTACGAGTGATTCAGCTCTTCTCGATTTTATGTTTTGCTAATAAAATCAACTACTCCTATAATTAATTAATTATGAAACTAATCAATTAACAACATCGTCTAAGTGCCTACCCTTGGTGTGGACCCCACCACCCTCGACCCCTAGTGGACCACCCCTAAGGGTGTATACATGATTGGCACTCATGCATGTTCACATAGGAGCACATGGTGTAGCTAGAAAGTGGAAGGAGTTAATAGAAAAACATTTAGGTTTACCCAGGAAAAGGGAAAAGGCCATCGGGCCCAACCAACCACCGCAGCCCGGCTCGGCCTGCCAAGCCAAACAGGCCAAGCAAACCCTCGCCCCCACAGCCGAGCAGGCCGGCCCAGTAGTCGCTGACCCAGCACCGCAGTCCAAGCCAGCCACGCGCTCGCACGACCCACTCCCGCGCTAGGAGGAAGAGGGCGCCTCGGGAACCGCCGATTGGAGGACATCGTGCCAGCGCGACCGTGCACTAGGGTGCCTCCATGACGCGCACATCCCCACCTCAACCAGCCTCCTTGTGTACCGCAAAGGAGCTCTGCAGTGCCCGCCACGATCACCTGAGCTGCGCCATGGTCTCGGCTAGCCCTAGGGCCCAGCCTAGCACCTCACCGCCGCGCGCCGGCGCGTCGGCACCGCCAAGCCACCACCACCGTGGGAGGTCCTACTAGAGTCCCTAACCCACGGCCTTGACCTCACCCTTGTGCTCCTCTCACGGCCGCGAACCCGTAGGAGTCTTTAGTGACCGAGCCGAGCCACCGTAGACCACCACCGGGCAAGGGCGCCGCCGGTGGACACTGTCTGATGAAAATAGAGGAGTTTGGGAGGGGAAGAGAGGGGAGCTGCACCCATGTGCACCTGGTCCACTGTGGACCAAGAGAGGAAGGAAGGAGCGGTGGACTGAGCCCACCGCGAACCGGTCCTTCGGTCCATGCGCCGCGCGTGCGAGTCCACGGTGAGCCACGCCTGGTGAACCAAAGGCCTAGCAGTAGGCCGAACCCGCAACGTGGTTGCACCAGTGAGCGACACGTGTCTGGCCTGGGCTGGCCCAACCCGGCCCAAGTCCAGCCCTGCCCAGGCCCGCCAAGGCCTAGTCCGAGCCCGGTCAGCTTTGACCGTTGACCGGTCAACGTTGACCGTTGACCGACCCCACCTGTCACCGACTGCACAATCTCTGGCCAATCAGGAGCCGCCATGTGTCACCCCTAGATTAATCAACCTATTTTTCTTTTTTAGAAATTATTTAAATCTTCGGAAATTCATAATTAATTAACCGTAGCTCAGAAAAATGCCAAACCAGAGTCCAAATTTTTCTAAAAATGAGCTCTACATCATAGGCCTATGCTTGAGTGCTTTTGGATCTTTTGAATTTCAGTTGCTTCTTTGTGCATATCTATAGGAGCCGCTGACGCAGCCGTATGTCACGTTTTACAGACCCAGAGGAGCCGCCGACTGAGGAGTTCGATCCTGACTACACCGGTGACTTGGGTGATGACCTGCCAGGTGCCACGCCCCACCCATTCGTAGATCCTATTATGCATTGCAAATACTTAGAATTGCTAGTGCTTTACTTTTATGCCATAATGTTACTGATAGGTTGCATGGTAGTTTACTGCTTTTTGAAGCCACTTACCTTGTTGCAACCTTACACCTGCTCACCCTGCTGTTAGACTAGATGTTGCTTTATCACTCGTTACTTACTGCTTTACTCTTACTCGCATTATATCTGTGATGTGATGCTGGTGAGTGAGAGGCGTCTGAAATAAGGCACGAGGTGCCGTTAACCTAGTAATAACCTGATAATGAAATTAGGGAGATCTTGGCGTGAGTCTTGGATGTGTGGTGAGGGTCGAGTCGACCGAGCAGGATCTACGACGAGTCAGGAGGACAAGTCTTGCCGGAGGATGCTACCTGGGCGTTTGCCATGTGAGGTGCCTGTGGCGGGTACATGTGATAGGGAGAGGTCCCGGGGTAGAGTGTCTTCGTGGGATGAAGCCCCGGGATGGGAGGTGCTGTGATGGCACGGGGTGCCGGGTGTTCCGTTGAGCGGAAAACGGTTTCCCCTTGTGAAGATGTCCTGCTTAGTCACCCTAAGGACTGACACGCCTGTGGACCGGGTCTTAGGAAATCCTTGCACACCCACTCGCTTCTGTGGGGAGGAGACGGACGTTCGACTTGCTGGTGCGGTGCCACTACTATTGAGAGGTTAGCGGATAGTGTAGGGAGGTACAGGCACGAGGACCCACACCCTCCCAAGACAGCGTAGTACTCAGGGGCCGAGTACTACGTCTCATAGTCTTAGCGTGTCGGTGGTACTCCGACACGGCCCTAGTTCTGACTGATAGGGTGGTACCGTTTTTGGTCGGTAGGCGGCCCCGAATCAGCTTAGACGAGGCATCGTCGAGGATAGCTATCTTGTGGGACGTGTAAACCTCTGCAGAGTTTTTGGTTCATCGATCGATACATATGCCGAATCTTTCGGCTATGGACCTTTCCTAAGTATAGCTTCACTTGACTAGTTGAGAGGAGTCCTTCTACCTTCCCTGGGATTTCAGTGTGTGTTCCGGCCTTAGCCGTTGAGACATGGGCGAGAGGGAGTCGCCCGTGCCGATGAGAGAGTGAGATGAGATGTGATGTGGTGATGAGATATGTGTTGGGATGTGATAACATGTGTGAATGAGATGGGTTAAAATTTGACAAACTTATATTATTAAAATATTGATTACTCGCATAGGAAACCACAACCAAAGATAGGTCTTTTCTTACCCCCTTTGCATCTAGTTCCACAAAGCAAATGCATCATAGGGTGGGAGATACGTGGCCAGTACCAAGTGTACTGATAGATATTTGGCAGGCTCAGAGCCCGAGTACGATGAGGAGGACGACTGGGAGGAGTAGGGGTTCGCCCTGCGCTCAAGCTTGGTGCGAGGAGTCCTAGTTTCTGCTGCTGTCTACCAGATGTTGTTCTAGTTGCTGTGTGTGAGTGTGTTCCGCCCTGCGTGGCGATGATAATAATTAATGTAAACCTTCTATTTATACTTTGATATCCGTGTATGACTCTGTTATTCGACTGGGATTTGGGTAATGGCATGAACTCGTTCATCTATTACACTTCGAATCTGTGGCATTCCCTTCGCGGAATGCAGGATTGTTTCAGTTGGTACCTAGGACGAACCCTTAGGATTGGCCGATAGAAACAGGCATGAATCTATACACCTTTGGTTATATTACCGACCATGCTGCATTTTCTTGCATGGCTTACCTCATTTCACACGTCTTACCACAAATACTACTTGCTTTCTTACCTATCATCGCTCTCCATCGCCCGGCTTCACTCCACTTCAGGTTACTTTTCTCTACTTCGCTCTACTTCACCCTGAGTTACTTGTCTCACATAGTTGGATTTCCTATGTGTGACCCCTGTCTTACCCTGTTTTGCCTTATCCTATCATGTTGTGTCTCAGACTTACTTTGTTCTACCCGGTTACCTTATAAGGAATAACCTGCTAACTCTGTTTTTACGGTTGTTTTGCAGATGGCTCCACTTGTTGAGCTTTCTATTGACGCACGAGACTACCATGGGTTCGCTACGATCCTGTACGGGGTACTGGACTCGCTGGGCATCCCCACTGAGAGGATCACGTGCGTGTGCCGGGATGAGGCTGGACCAGACGGACTTCTTTAGGGTCACGTCGTTGTTCACCTTTGGGTCCCCGCTAGCGCGTATGTGCCCGTGCTTCACGCCTTCGAGGAGGTGGCTGTGGAGACTTCCGTTGCTGCTTGCGTGTAGTCCGTTTCACACACGGCTCTCCGTAGCGTGATGCGTGACGCGCATGACTACCTCCAAACTGGGCCCTACCGTCTGCTGCCCCGCCCTCAACCTCAACTAGGTCACGGTGCCATAGGACGCTGCTGCTAACCATGCTGCACATGTCAAGGTCGACCCCTGTCTGAGTGCCTCCGCGTAGTACATCCTCGCCTAGGACCACTACATCATGGAGGTGGAGTCGTAGAACCGCAGCCTTCGGGACTTCCAGTTCCAGCGCGATGATGTCCTAGCCCAGGAGGAGTGGAAGCGTGAGTTGGTGATTCGCGATCTCATGAAGGAGCACGAGAACTCCTGCAAGATGGAGGTCCTCCATGAGTCCCGTGAGAAGGTACTCAAGGCGGAGATTGCCGAGCTCAAGGACAAGGTGTTGGAGCAAGAGCTCCGCAATGACTACCTATCCTCCCAGCTGCTGGAGTATGAGGATCGCATTGAGCGCCAGAGGCGTGTCCTGAAGGAGCTCTAGGAGAAGGAGAAGAAGCGTGCCTTCGCCAGGTGTGGTTTGCAGGATCACTGCAATGCCCTGGAGGATGAGGCAGAGAGGGTTGTCGTTGTTTCCACCTACAACGTGCACCATCTCACCCACTACGTCAAGTGCACCGAGTTCCTCCAACACAAGGTGAACCATCTCTGTCTGGCCTGGGTCATCGTTGATGCTTATCGCGTCTAGGAGATCGAGATGGTACAGGACCCTCTTTCGCCTGGGACGCGCAGGAAGCCTCACAGGCAGAGTTTCCACGTTGAGCCCACCAAACTCAACCTGGCAGCATGTTCGTCCACGGACTATGCTCATATTCCACGGACTGAGATGCTGGAGCATGCTCTTGCCCACGTTGCGAGGATCCACCACACTGACGACGAGCTCCGTGCCATGGACCGCACATCCGAGGTTTCTGCTGCCACCGATGGCCCATCTTCACCACCCGCCACTTTTGGACAGGAGTAGTTACCCTCTCATGATCATGTAATAATGTAGTAGTAACCTTGATGAGCCCTGCATGGCCATGAGACATGACTCATCCCTTGGAGTAGAGTAGATTGTCCACTTTTGAGCTGCCTGCGTGTAGCACGATTCCCGCGAGTCTGCCTAGTGTAGCTACTGGAGACGTCGCTTTGTAATAAAACCATGTACTGGATGTTTGGATCTTACTGCGTCTTATGGTTCTTATCGCCTTCTTGTATTGAGTGTCGGGTAGAAATCTTTTGAAATTGTGATCAAAATTGTGTAATCACTTAATAAACCATCAATCTTGACCTAACCCTGCAGTGAGATGTCTTGCCGCTGTTCCGCTCATCTAAACAATCACTCGCCTTCCCCCGCACCCATGGGCCATGGGCGTGGCCATGGCCGTGGAGCTCCCTTCACCGTTTTTGCTGCCATGGAGGAGCCTGTCCCCGTGGAGCCCACTGGTGAGGTAGGAGCCGCTCAGCCTGGAGGTGGGGTTGGAGCCACCGCGCCTAGAGAAGAAGCACCACCACCACCGCCACCACCATAGCTGGCGGAGGTGATGGACCGCCAGACCCGCCTTCTGGAGATGTTGTGTAACAGAACCGACCAAATTATAAGAGCACAAGTACAAAAACAAGCACTGAAGCGCTCAAATTTTCGAACTTGAGCCCATATAATCCCGGTAGTCAATCGAAACCACGAAGGATTTCAAACCAACATGCTTACAACCAAGATCGCATCATTCAACATACACATCATACGTTACATTTCACAAGTAGTTCCGAAATATGTTTACACACACGGAGTCGCAAATTATTACAAACCAAGTTCATAAAGTAGCGGAAGCATAACACACACCAGTTGTTTAACTACTGCCAGTCTTGCTGATCACAACCCGCAAAAGCATTAGGGAAGTACATAAAAGATGATCACGCCCTAGTGATCTAGTCTTCGTCACCCGCAGGGTGGAGACAAGTCTTGCAGAATCCTTGATAAAGCATATCATCTACAACAGGAGGGAATAAACCCTGAGTACTGGAATGTACTCAGCTAGACTTACCCGTCGAAAACCAGAAATAAGGTGACACCAAGGATTATGCAAGGCTTACACAAGAGGCTAGCTGACATCACATTTTGCAGAAAGGCATAAGTAATTGAAACTCTTATAACCTGTACTAGCAGTTATTTTTAGCATTTACCTGTCATCTATCTTAGCACCTGTACTAAACATGCACTTGATTATCATCAAACAATTATTAACATTATATCCATAGCAGGTATAAATTGTGACAACATTGTATCATTCACTTAACCATCTGTTCAATTAATGAGATCTACGTTGCCGCTGCTCAAGTCAAGTGCTCACTAACCGGGAGCGACGGCGATTCGAATCGAATTCCTATCCAGCTGGAGGGGTATTTCTAACACTCACCGAGTCACGCCTGGCGAGGGCTGCTTAGGTCATCTTTCGTACAGTTCAAGAATCACGGGTCCGAATAATGTCGCGTCCCCAAGGGCGACACTCTGCCAGGTGATAGGGACTCTAACCCCCCCTTGGTCTCACACCAATGTCCCCAAGCACATCCTTTCTCTCCTCCAAGATGCAACCTACCATTCGATTCCCGGCCTGAACCATACTACTCGACTTCGCGGTCGGAACGACTTATCCGGCCAACTAAGTGTTAGACTGCGTTCAACATGACTCAAGGACGTACAGCGAATCGGTCCTTAAACGACTCAGACGGGCATAGCTCCACACCCAAGACGTGAAGTGTCTTGCGGCTGTACTATCGAACTCCCGCCCGGTCTCAATTTCATTTTAAGGCATGGTTCCATCCATGATAGCATAAAGCCACTCGCGACCCATTCCTACATCTCGCGGATGACCGGAAATCACCCGACTTCTACCGGACTAAGCAGGGCTAAGCATTGACACGTGCCTAAACCTAATTAGGATTAAGTACGATATCTGGACAAGGACAGGTGTAATGCAGCAAGTGTTTTCATATAACTCCTACAACTTAATGCAGTAAACAAATAAAAGTACTCAAGATTAATTTATAAAACAATAGGTTCAGCATGCACCGGGGCTTGTCTTTTAGAAAAGTGGACGGGCGGTGATCTGGACAATCAGGCAATTCCTCAACGGCGCCTCCTCCGCCGGCTGGTTCCTCTGGCTCCTCCGGCTGGTCCTGGACTTCCTCCGGGATCACTTGCTCGAACTCGAGGAGCGTTACCCCCTCCAGAACACCTATTGCATGAGTGCATAATAAATCTCATGGATGCATAATGAAAGATGCAACATGCTCGGAATGAAATGCAATACAACACTCTTAAGCTATATTCAAATCACTTCAATTATTAAGTGCAAATTTCCTCTCCGGTAGAGAAGTACTCACCTAATCTACTCAATCTAAGGTATAGCTGTTCTTCTTAGGTTAAGGCCCTAACACCTAACAATCACAAGAGTAACATTACTTAGGTTACCACATCCAACACCAAAATATCACAGTAAGACATTCTGGACAGCAGCTAATTGTTTCTAACATAACTAGAGATTCCCAACTCCAAAAGATATGATCTAAGACAATCTGGAAAGCTTATGAAATACCCTACAAATCATTTTCAGACCTCAACCCTTAATTCCTAAGTTTTCCATGTCGAATTTTCCAAGTTCCAGAATCTGTCCTCTCTAAACAGAGAGCAGCCAATTCTAGACTGTCACTTAAAACAGCAATAACTCCTAAACTACTAAGCCAAATGCTCCCAATTTTTGACACAAGCTAGTTTATCAAGTTTACTACAACTTTGGTGTTTACAAGTTTTCCAGCAAACACCTTTATTAAAGGTCAAATCCTAAGATACTACCAGCTGTCTAGAAAACCTAGAATTGCAAAGATTAAATATTTATTTATGTGGCAAACTTCCTCTAAGACCAAACTAATATTTATTTACACCCCTTTCTTAATTTACTTAATTAATTAAGTGAAATTTTAATCATATATGTAAACTGCTCATAAAATTCTACAAAAATTACAGGAGACTCTCTGACCCAAAAAGAGGCTACTGTAAAAATTTGAACTAAAATTATTCAGAGAAACTCCCTACACAAAATTCACAAGCCAAAAAGGCTGATTTTTGTATAATTAACAAATCACATTGAAAAGTATCAAACAACAGATTTCATATTTTTCTTAGACACTTTAGGGTACCAGGACATTCTCCAAAAATTTATAAGAACATTGCACATGTAGAGAAATTACTAAAATTTATTCAAGTATTCCCTAAAACAACATGATAGCATTATAACTTGAAAAGTACTTAAGCACTAATGCCCATATTTTTACCAGAGCTAATACAGGTATAAGTTAACCTACTCACCAAATTTCATAATTTTTGGAACATTACAACTCAAGTTATTCATTTAACAAATTTACCTTCCTTTTAAAACACATTTCAAAGACCTATTTAAATCTCCCAGAAACTAAACATCACATATCAAATTTATATTTTTCTAAAATACTACACATCATGCAGGGCCTAAAAAAATTTACTTCATAATTTTTCAGCAAGTAAAACCCTAGATATACATTTTCCAAATCTTATTTAAAACTGTGACAGAATAAAGAAAATGAATAAATCCTATTGCTACTGGGCCGGCCCGGGAAATGACGCGGCCCACGGCGCGCGCGCGGCCTGTTCGGCCATCCCGCCCGCGCGCGGCGCCTGACAGGCGGGGTCCGCTGCCAGAGAGAGGGGAGCAGAGAGGGAAGGCCGCGGCTCCGGCGAGCTCTTGCTCGCCGACGACGACGTCTCCGGCGACGGGAAGAGCACCGACGGTTTCCACGTGACCTCCCGCATCAACCAACCCTCGATTCGCGGATCCTACCCAACCCTAGCTACGACGGCCATGGCAACCGCAGCTCAGAGGCGGCACCCGGTGACGCTCCGGCGAGCTCCGGGAGCCAGGAACCTCGGTTGGGCGCGCTACGGCTTCCAGAGAAGATGGCGGACCTTTCCATGCTAAGGACAAGGACAAAGGTGGGGCGAGTGCAGCTGACCGCGTGAGCACCGCGTCGGCGGCCATGGCGCGGTAGCGCATGACTGTGTTTCGGCGTGTACCGTCCACCCTATCCGGTAACGTCATCGCCTAAGCTTCTCTACCCGACCTAGAACTTAGAACAGGAACTAGCAAGAATGGAGGGTGATAGTAGGGAGCTGGCCACGGTGAGCCACCGCGCGGACGATACGCCGGCGAGGTCTCGCGGTGGCGGAAATGGAAATTCACCCTCACCTCGGCACAATTGGTTCAGGCAACGGGTGGAGGAGGTGGAGGGGACTCTGGCGGAGTGGTGGACGGGGTTTGGGGGACTGTGATGAGACGGTGAGCTCGCGCGAGCACGGAGAAGGATGCAGCGGCAATGGCGCCTCCGTTTTTCGCCTCGGTGAGCACGGCAAGAGCGAAAGTGAAAGGGGACGGGTGAGCGCGAGTGCGGGGTTGAGGTGTCGGCCCCGACTTCACGCCCACGCGTGTGCTCGCGACGTGGAGGCGACGGCAGAATGCGCGCGCCACGCGGCCACCGGGCTCTGCGCGGTCGACACGGCAGCGGCTGTCTATCCGACTGAATGAAGCCGACATCGACTGAATAGAGCCCGACGTGGTGGTCTGACAGTGATAGTTTGACGTTAATTATCTCCCAAACCAGCTGGATTCAGTCGAAGATAACTACATCAATTATGTAGAGCTACATGAGGGCTATAAATTTGTCAATTGGAGCTTGGACTGGTTCGGCCTAGATTTGAAACTACAGAGCTCCAAAGTGGTGTACTTGGAAACTGAAACCTAGTTTCAGTCACTATGCCGACTGAAACCCAATTTTCTAGGCACCATATCTCCTAAACCATTTAGAACTAGGTGATGGTGATGTTGACAATGTTGTAGAGCTAAGTGAGTACTACAAAAGTGTCAACATGAGTTGGGGCTGGTTTGGTCTGGTTTGCAAACTACAAGCTTCCAAAGTAGGCCACTATCAAACTGGAGGGACACTTTTGAGACTTAGAAAAATTCTAAGTGCTGAGACAGCCCCTCTAGCTGACTTGTGGGCCAATTTTGAGCATGTTCTGGTCAGTTTCATGAGATGGTCATATTGAGACTTTTGTTCCCCATAAAATTCCCTACAACTTTGATTAAGGGTGCTCCTCCATGCAAGGTCTCTAAGCTAGACTTTTTAATTGGTCAAACTAAGGCATCCTAGGGCCAAATGCTGGTCAACAACACCTTGGAGCTCATTTTGGTAATTTTGGTCAACATGAACCTTGCTCCATTAGTTACTCTAAGTGAGGTTAAGGTATTGTAGGATCCAATTAGCCACTCTACCCTTTTGCTACCCCAATTTCCTAGTGTCACAAGATTGGAACAATTCAAAACCCTAAAACACCCACATTTGTTGCAAATAAAGTAAACATAATGAAATGATGAATGTCCATGCTTATGCAAATGCAGTGCAATTATGGAGCTAAACACCTGAGGTGTTACAGCCCTCCCCCCTTATAAAAATCTTGTCCCGAGATTTAGAAAGCGTACCATTTTTCATAGAATTCCTTATAACCATCCCGCAAATAGTCCTCCCGTTCCCACGTAGCGTCACTTTCACTACCCTGATTACTCCACATCACTTTATACCATTAACCACTCGGCTTCTAGTTACTCGTTCTTGAGTATCGATCACCCGGACTGGCTTTTCTTCGTACGTTAGATCAGATTCAAGCCTGATATCCCCCAATGGAACTCTCTCCTCAGGAACTCGAAGACACTTCTTTAGCTGAGACACATGGAAAACATTGAATATGGCACTCATTTCAGGAGGTAACTGGATCTTATACGCAACAGCTCCACTCTTGCCTATGATCTGGAAAGGACCCACGTATCTCGGTGCAAGTTTCCGCTTGACACCAAAACGTTGGACACTCTTCATTGGAGAAACTTTCAGATAAACGAAGTCTTCAACTTCAAACTCGAGCGGTTTTCTACGACGATCAGCATAACTTTTCTGTCTAGCTTGGGCTGCAGCCATATGTTTTTGGATGGTACGGACTTGTTCCTCGGCTTCCTGGACAAAATCAATACCATAATACCTTCTTTCACCAGCTTCTACCCAATTTAGTGGAGTTCTACACTTACGACCGTACAAGGCTTCGAATGGGGCCATCTTAATACTCTCTTGGTAACTATTATTGTACGAAAACTCGGCTAGAGGCAACCATTTTTCCCAAGAACCCTTGGATGATATTACACATGCCCGCAACAGATCTTCCAAGATTTGGTTAACTCGTTCCGTTTGACCTGACGTCTGGGGGTGATAAGCAGAGCTTCTCACTAACTTGGTTCCCAGAAGGTGATGCAAGTGCTCCCAAAAACGAGCAGTGAACTGGGGACCATGGTCAGAAACGATAGTACGAGGTACCCCATGGAGCCGGACTATCTGATTAAAGTACAACTCAGCATAGTCAGTGGGACGATAGTCCACTCTAATAGGAATGAAGTGAGCTGATTTGGTTAAACGATCCACAATTACCCAGATGGAGTTATGATTTTTGACAGTAGGAGGAAGTCCGACGATGAAATCCAAAATTATCTCTTCCCATTTCCAACCTGGGATAGAAAGTGGTTGAAGTAACCCAGCTTTCATGTGCACAGCTTTAACTCTACAGTAGGTATCACACCTAGCAACATATGCAGCTATCTCTTTCCGCATCTTAGTCCACCAATAAAGTGGCTTCAAATCATAATACATCTTATTACTACCAGGATGGATGGACAACTTGGAAGAATGTGCTTCGGACAGGATCTGATCTCTAAGCTCTCGGTCCTTAGGTACCACTAATCTATCCTTAAACCACAGCACACCTTCTTCATCTACCCTGAAATGCTTAGTTTCTTCCTCTTTCATCTTACGCTTGATGTGGAATACACCAGGATCAGTCTTTTGGAGCTCAATAATTCTACTTTTGAGAGTACAACTGACAGTGATGTTGTACAAGACTGCTGGGTGTAGAAGGCGAGATCGATGAAAATCAGTTTCAACTAAGGAATGGCAATGGGATTTACGGCTTAAAGCATCCGCAACCACATTTGCCTTGTCAGGATGATAGTGCACCTGAAGATTATAATCCTTAATCAACTCGAGCCATCTTCTTTGACGCATTTTAACTCGGGTTGGGTGAAGATGTATTTGAGGCTTTTGTGGTCTATGTAGATATTGCAGACATTGCCCAGCAGATAATGCCGCCACACTTTCAAAGCATGAACAACTGCAGCCAGTTCTAAGTCATGTGTTGGATAATTCACCTCATGTTTCCGAAGTTGCCGAGAGGTATATGCAATTACTCGGCCTTCCTGCATCAAAACACCTCCCAAACCTATGCCTGAGGCATCACAATAAACATCAAATGGTTTCTCGATATCCGGTTGTGCCAAAACAGGAGCCGAGGTTAGGAGGGTTCGCAGTTGGTAAAAAGCCGCATCACACTCAGGGGTCCAGACAAACCTGGTGTCTTTTTGCAGCAACCGAGTCATGGGTTTGGCTATCTTTGAGAAATCCGGGATGAAGCGACGATAATAGCCAGCCAACCCAAGAAAACTCCGGACCTCATAAACCGAAGTAGGAGCCTTCCAATTCAATACTTCCTGTACCTTGGTGGGATCCACCATAATTCCCCCATCGGACAACACATGCCCAAGGAAAGGTACTTCACGAAGCCAGAATTCACACTTACTGAACTTCGCATACAGTTGATGTTCACGCAGTCTGGTGAGGACAATACGCAGGTGTTCAGCGTGTTCTTCTTCGTTTTCAGAATATATCAAGATGTCATCAATAAACACCACCACAAACTTGTCCAATTCGGGCATAAACACCGAATTCATCAAGCACATGAAGTGTGCGGGGGCATTCGTCAGGCCGAAAGACATAACAAGATACTCATAAAGGCTGTATCTGGTCGAGAAAGCTGTTTTTGGAATATCTTTAGGACGGATTTTAATCTGATGGTAACCAGACCTCAGATCAATCTTGGAAAAGACTTTAGCTTTGGACAACTGATCGAACAAGATATCGATACGTGGCAGAGGATACTTATTTTTGACAGTGACTGCATTCAGAGGTCTATAATCTACACACATCCGCAAAGACTGGTCCTTCTTCTTCACAAAGATAGCAGGGCATCCCCATAGAGATGAACTAGGACGAATCAACCCCTTCTTCAAAAGTTCATTCAACTGCACCTTAAGTTCAGCTAGCTCATTCGGAGGCATCCTATAAGGTCTCCTAGAGATGGGTGCCGTGCCAGGCAACAACTCGATTTTAAATTCCACATCCCGATCCGGAGGGAGTCCCGGCAAATCATCGGGAAAAACGTCAGGAAACTCACTCACTACGGGAATTTCAGCCAACGCCTTTGCTTGCACAGCATGAACTTCACCAGACAAATCAATTTTTCTGGGAAGTTGTACTAGAAAACCCTTTTGATCTGTAGGATCTCTGAGCATAACTACCCGAGTGGATGTATCAATGAGTACCCCATTCTGACTCATCCAATTCATGCCCAAAATAACATCTATGCCTAATCCCGGCAACACCACTAAGGCAAGCGAGTACTTTCGCCCTTCTATCTCAAACTCAAGATTCCTCACTACTTTATTTGTGGAAATATTCCCACTTGCCGCACTAATGCAATAACCCCCACCTTCAACAGTATGTAATTTGTGTGCAAACTTTGATGCAAACTTGGGACTGATAAAGGAATGTGAAGCACCTGAATCAAAAAGTACCACTGCAGGATGTTGGTCAACTAGGAACTTACCAGCAGTGACAACCGCACCAGATGGGATTTCTTCAATACTGTTATAATGAGCATGCCCTTGACGGCCACCTTGGTTGACATTCATCTTAGGATAAGGACAGTTCCTAGACCAATAGCCTGGCTTGTTGCAGTTCCAGCAAGGCATGTTGCTGGGAGGAACACTGGAGCTGCTCTGACCAGAATTTCCCTTTGGCAGAGCGACTGTATATGCCTTGCGGAACCCAGTCTTAGCAGCAGGCTTCTTCTGTGGTGGACGGAACTTGGTATTCTGGGCAGGTGGGCGAGGGGAAGCCCTAGGTGCAGCTGAGGTCCGAGACTGCGAAGCACTCGCTTCAAGGGCCCTTTTACGGCTCTTAGAGGCAGAATAAATAGCATTATTGTTTTCCTAAGTCAAAGCATTACTGATAAAATCATTGAAGGTAGTACACTTGCTAGTGCCCATGGTCTTCATCAGCTTTGGGCCGAGGCCTCTTTTAAAGCTAGCAATTTTCTTGGCATCGGTATCCACAAACTCTATTGCATACCTTGCCAGATTGTTGAAAGCTTGCAGGTATTCAGTCAAACTTTTATTACCCTGCGACAGCCTCATGAATTCTGTGTGCTTGATAGCCATAAGACCTGGAGGAATATAGTTCCCACGGAATGCTGCTTTGAACTGGTCCCAAGCAACCGGGACATTTGCAGGCAAAGTGGAACGATAGTGACTCCACCAAATACCCGCTGGACCATGCAGTTGATGAGAAGCATATTCCGTCTTTAGCTCATCGGTCAAGCGAAGCAGACGAAACTTCTGCTCAATAGTGTTCAACCACTCGTCAGCTTGCAGTGGTTCCTTCGCCTCCTTAAAGAGCGGAGGCTTAGTATCAAGAAAGTCCTTGAAATCACTATATTGATTGGGTTCCGGGCCCTGGCGGCCATGACGAGCCTCCCGGTTGGCAAGCTGGCGCATAGCATCTGCCAGCATGCGCTGCCCTTCAACCACGGTCTGCATCAGCTCAGCCGGGGTAGGTGGTGGCGGAGGGGGTGGCTGTTCCTCATCCTCATTGCCACGACCCCGACGGAGGTTGTACGACATCTGCAAAATGCATAGCCAATGAGCACTGACGATGTGGGAAATTTGTAGATGAACTATTGTAAATAGGTCAAACTGACTTCATGAAAATGACTTTGCAAAGAATCAAGGCACAATAATTCATCACAACCGCACAATCCATTCAAGCGCATCAATTGACGCAATCATGCGTGGGTATCCAACCAGATGTATTTTGATAAAAGGTTCACTCACAGGGAGCACAGCAGTGACCGAACCGTTTACTTTAATATCTACGTGACTTTTGACCTTTCGTACGGGTACTCGGATTCGATCCACAATTTCTAATTGACTGAGGAAGGCTACTTCAAACTGACCACAAAGAGACTTCTCAAAGGTAGAGTTCCATGGTGGATCATGACTAGCCACCTCGATACCAGCGCATGCCAAGCAGCACAGCCTTATGTCGCGCGCCACAGGAGGCCCTCGGTTTCGTCGCGGCACCGAAGGGTGCTAATCGTGACACCATCATCGAACGCAACACAATAAGACATCCGATTGTGATCGAAATTAACAGGTTCAAACTAAACATCCAAGAAACATAGGGTTCGACCTTACATCCCAAAAGCCAAGTTATTACAAAACCTCACTCCAACACAGGGAGGGCACAAAAGATGATCCTAACATCGTAGCTATGTGATGACTACTCTAAGCATCATCCTCAGAGTCGGTGTCAAGGATCTCCCCGCCATCCTCATCACTAACAGGCTCTAACTCCTCGTCTTCTTCTTCTTCTTCTGGTTCTTCTTCTGGTGGGGCATCCGGTGGCCCATTGACCTCCACTTCATCATCTTCTTCAGCCATGAAGATTCCCGAACCCATCTCTTCATCTGCGTTATTGTCCCGAGGCAGCAGAGGATTGAGCTGGTTGTTCAGGCGGTGCACTTCTTCATGAAGATTGTCATTATATTCTTCAGCATTCTCCAACTGTTGCTCGAGCTCCACCTGACGAGCTCTCAGGATGTTCTCCTCGTGCCAGGCTTCATCCCTCTGGTTCATGACATGGACCAGCATGCGTTGACAGTTGCGATTGGCTACTGTCAACCTCTGGACCGCAAGTGTTTCCTGATCACGGTCATGGATCACTTGCTCCAGTTGTTGACGCGCTGCATTCCTAGCAGCAGTCACTTCGGCCAACTCAGCCCGCAGCCTTTCCACCTCAGTGGGCTCGGGGCGGGGCTCACGTGGAGCTAGCTGGTGGCGAGGGGCCCTTCCTCCGGTCGACTTACGAGCGGTCCTTTTAGTGCATGCCATCTGTATCAACAAGATACGACTTAAGGTGAGGATAATTTAGGGGATACGAAATTTAATTTAGTCGGGACTATTGACATTTTAAGGAGGGAGTAAAATGACATGTATGACATAATTAAACATGATGCATGCATGTTCCGTACGCCCTCTCACCTCAGTAGAAACCTAAATTTCTAACGCTAGGCGGTGGCATACATACGTTCCCTCATATAACGAAACTATCGGTCTACTCGTTACGCTGTTAGTGTACCTGCAGAAAATCTCATTTCAGCCCAACAGTTTCCCAATATAAGCACACAAGAAAGCAGTAAATTAAATACTTTCCATATACACATCCCCTGATGTATATACTTCAGTATCAAAGCTACCCGATATATATAATCCCACAATTAAGTGCTTACATAATTACATGGTTTGAACATGTAAGTATACAAGTCACCAAAGCTACTCTCCCCTAGATCGCCAGTTGGACGATCATGCTCTCACAACTCACACTTACCAGAGCGTCGAGGCAATTGATCCATACATTACCACCCAAGTGGATGGCATCCATACAATATCACGTCGTATGAACGACGAAACAAAAACAAACAAGGCCCCCAAGTTAGTCTTTATAATAAGCCACTTAAGAGTCCTTATTTGGGCTAAGGGATGTGATCACTGGCATACCTATAACTTTTTAGAGTTTGTAACCCTTTTCATAAACAAATACTTTTGTTTTTAAATACCCGTACGATGTGTTTAATGTTGAATTATGCTCCGATACCAGCTATAACAGAACCGACCAAATTATAAGAGCATAAGTACAAAAACAAGCACCGAAGCGCTCAAATTTTCGAACTTGAGCCCATATAATCCCGGTAGTTAATCGAAACCACGAAGGATTTCAAACCAACATGCTTACAACCAAGATCGCATCATTCAACATACACATCATACGTTACATTTCACAAGTAGTTCCGAAATACGTTTACACACACGGAGTCGCAAATTATTACAAACCAAGTTCATAAAGTAGCGGAAGCATAACACACACCAGTTGTTTAACTACTGCCAGTCTTGCTGATCACAACCCGCAAAAGCATTAGGGAAGTACATAAAAGATGATCACGCCCTAGTGATCTAGTCTTCGTCACCCGCAGGGTGGAGACAAGTCTTGCAGAATCCTTGATAAAGCATATCATCTGCAACAGGAGGGAATAAACCCTGAGTACTAGAATGTACTCAGCTAGACTTACCCGTCGAAAACCAGAAATAAGGTGACACCAAGGATTATGCAAGGCTTACACAAGAGGCTAGCTGACATCACATTTTGCAGAAAGGCATAAGTAATTGAAACTCTTATAACCTGTACTAGCAGTTATTTTTAGCATTTACCTGTCATCTATCTTAGCACCTGTACTAAACATGCACTTGATTATCATCAAACAATTATTAACATTATATCCATAGCAGGTATAAATTGTGGCAACATTGTATCATTCACTTAACCATCTGTTCAATTAATGAGATCTACGTTGCCGCTGCTCAAGTCAAGTGCTCACTAACCGGGAGCGACGGCGATTCGAATCGAATTCCTATCCAGCTGGAGGGGTATTTCTAACACTCACCGAGTCACGCCTGGCGAGGGCTGCTCAGGTCATCTTTTGTACAGTTCAGGAATCGCGGGTCCGAATAATGTCGCGTCCCCAAGGGCGACACTCTGCCAGGTGATAGGGACTCTAACCCCCCTTGGTCTCACGCCAATGTCCCCAAGCACATCCTTTCTCTCCTCCAAGATGCAACCTACCATTCGATTCCCGGCCTGAACCATACTACTCGACTTCGCGGTCGGAACGACTTATCCGGCCAACTAAGTGTTAGACTGCGTTCAACATGACTCAAGGACGTACAGCGAATCGGTCCTTAAACGACTCAGACGGGCATAGCTCCACACCCAAGACGTGAAGTGTCTTGCGGCTGTACTATCGAACTCCCACCCGATCTCAATTTCATTTTAAGGCATGGTTCCATCCATGATAGAATAAAGCCACTCGTGACCCATTCCTACATCTCGCGGATGACCGGAAATCACCCGACTTCTACCGGACTAAGCAGGGCTAAGCATTGACACGTGCCTAAACCTAATTAGGATTAAGTACGATATCTGGACAAGGACAGGTGTAATGCAGCAAGTGTTTTCATATAACTCCTACAACTTAATGCAGTAAAAAAATAAAAGTACTCAAGATTAATTTATAAAACAATAGGTTCAACATGCACCGGGGCTTGCCTTTTAGAAAAGTGGACGGGCGGTGATCTGGACACTCAGGCAATTCCTCAACGGCGCCTCCTCCGCCGGCTGGTTCCTCTGGCTCCTCCGGCTGGTCCTGGACTTCCTCCAGGATCACTTGCTCGAACTCGAGGAGCGTTACCCCCTCCGGAACACCTATTGCATGAGTGCATAATAAATCTCATGGATGCATAATGAAAGATGCAACATGCTCGGAATGAAATGCATTACAACACTCTTAAGCTCTATTCAAATCACTTCAATTATTAAGTGCAAATTTCCTCTCCGGTAGAGAAGTACTCACCTAATCTACTCAATCTAAGGTATAGCTGTTCTTCTTCGGTTAAGGCCCTAACACCTAACAATCACAAGAGTAACATTACTTAGGTTACCACATCCAACACCAAAATATCACAGCAAGACATTCTGGACAGCAGCTAATTGTTTCTAATATAACTGGAGATTCCCAACTCCAAAAGATATGATCTAAGACAATCTGGAAAGCTTATGAAATACCCTACAAATCATTTTCATACCTCAACCCTTAATTCCTAAGTTTTCCATGCCGAATTTCCTAAGTTCCAGAATCTGTCCTCTCTAAACAGAGAGCAGCCAATTCTGGACTGTCACTTAAAACAGCAATAACTCCTAAACTACTAAGCCAAATGCTCCCAATTTTTGATACAAGCTAGTTTATCAAGTTTACTACAACTTTGGTGTTTACAAGTTTTCCAGCAAACACCTTTATTAAAGGTCAAATCCCAAGATACTACCAGCTGTCTAGAAAACCTAGAATTGCAAAGATTAAATATTTATTTATGTGGCAAACTTCCTCTAAGACCAAACTAATATTCCCAAAAGTTCACATTGGTCACAAAAACACCAGAAAGTAAGATGTGCCCACCTAGAATATTTATTTACACCCCTTTCTTAATCATATATGTAAACTGCTCATAAAATTCTACAAAAATTACAGGAGACTTTCTGACCCAAAAAGAGGCTACTGTAAAAATTTGAACTAAAATTATTCAAAAAACTCCCTACACAAAATTCACAAGCCAAAAATGCTGATTTTTGTATAATTAACAAATCACATTGAAAAGTATCAAACAACAGATTTCATATTTTTCTTAGACACTTTAGGGTACCAGGACATTCTCCAAAAATTTATAAGAACATTACACATGTAGAGAAATTACTAAAATTCATTCAAGTATTCCCTAAAACAACATGATAGTATTATAACTTGAAAAGTACTTAAGCACTAATGCCCAAATTTTTACCAGAGCTAATACAGGTATAAGTTAACCTACTCACCAAATTTCATAATTTTTGGAACATTACAACTCAAGTTATTCATTTAACAAATTTACCTTCCTTTTAAAACACATTTCAAAGACCTATTTAAATCTCCCAGAAACTAAACATCACATATCAAATTTATATTTTTCTAAAATACTACACATCATGCAGGGCCTAACAAAATTTACGTCATAATTTTTGAGCAAGTAAAACCCTAGATATACATTTTCCAAATCTTATTTAAAACTGTGACAGAATAAAGAAAATGAATAAATCCTATTGCTACTGGGCCGGCCCGGGAAATGACGCGGCCCACGGCGCGCGCGCGGCCTGTTCGGCCATCCCGCCCGCGTGCGGCGCCTGACAGGCGGGGTCCGCTGCCAGAGAGATGGGAGTAGAGAGGGAAGGCCGCGGCTCCGGCGAGCTCTTGCTCGCCGACGACGACGTCTCCGGCGACGGGAAGAGCACCGATGGTTTCCACGTGACCTCCCGCATCAACCAACCCTCGATTCGCGGATCCTACCCAACCCTAGCTACAACAGCCATGGCAACCGCAGCTCGGAGGCGGCACCCGGTGACGCTCTGGCGAGCTCCGGGAGCCAGGAACCTCGGTTGGGTGCGCTACGGCTTCCAGAGAAGATGGCGGACCTTTCCATGCTAAGGACAAGGACGGAGGTGGGGCAAGTGCGGCTGACCGCGTGAGCACCGCGTCGGCGGCCATGGCGCGGCAGCGCACGACTATGTTCCAGCGTGTACCGTCCACCCTATCCGCTAACGTCATCGCCTAAGCTTCTCTACCCAACCCGGAACTCAGAACAGGAACTAGCAAGAATGGAGGGTGACAGTAGGGAGCTGGCCACGGTGAGCTGCCACGCGGACGATACGCCGGTGAGGTCTCGCGGTGGCGGAAATGGAAATTCACCCTCACCTCGGCACAATTGGTTCAGGCAACGGGTGGAGGAGGTGGAGGGGACTCTGGCGGAGCGCTGGACGGGGTTTGGGGGACTGTGATGAGACGGTGAGCTCGCGCGAGCACGGAGAAGGATGCGACGGCAATGGCGCCTTTATTTTTCGCCTCGGTGAGCACGGCAAGAGCGAAAGTGAAAGGGGACGGGTGAGCGCGAGTGCGGGGTTGAGGTGTCGGCCCCGACTTCACGCCCGCGCGCGTGCTCGCGACGTGGAGGCGACGGCAGAACGCGCGTGCCACGCGGCCACCGGGCTCTGCGCGGTCGACACGGCAGCGGCTGCCTGTCCGACTGAATGAAGTCGACGTCGACTGAATAGAGCCCGACGTGGTGGTCTGACAGCGACAGTTTGACATTAATTATCTCCCAAACTAGCTAGATTCAGTCGAAGATAACTACATCAATTATGTAGAGCTACATGAGGGCTATAAATTTGTCAATTGGAGCTTGGACTGGTTCGGCCTAGATTTGAAACTACAGAGCTCCAAAGTGGTGTACATGGAAACTGAAACCTAGTTTCAGTCACTATGCCGACTGAAATCCAATTTTCTAGGCACCATATCTCCTAAACCATTTAGAACTAGGTGATGGTGATGTTGACAATGTTGTAGAGCTAAGTGAGTACTACAAAAGTGTCAACATGAGTTGGGGCTGGTTTGGTCTGGTTTGCAAACTACAAGCTTCCAAAGTAGGCCACTATCAAACTGGAGGGACACTTTTGAGACTTAGAAAAATTCTAAGTGCTGAGACAGCCCCTCTAGCTGACTTGTGGGCCAATTTTGAGCATGTTCTGGTCAGTTTCATGAGATGGTCATATTGAGACTTTTGTTCCCCATAAAATTCCCTACAACTTTGATTAAGGGTGCTCCTCCATGCAAGGTCTCTAAGCTAGACTTTTTAATTGGTCAAACTAAGGCATCCTAGGGCCAAATGCTGGTCAACAACACCTTGGAGGTCATTTTGGTAATTTTGGTCAACATGAACCTTGCTCCATTAGTTACTCTAAGTGAGGTTAAGGTATTGTAGGATCCAATTAGCCACTCTACCCTTTTGCTACCCCAATTTCCTAGTGTCACAAGATTGGAACAATTCAAAACCCTAAAACACCCACATTTGTTGCAAATAAAGTAAGCATAATGAAATGATGAATGTCCATGCTTATGCAAATGCAGTGCAATTATGGAGCTAAACACCTGAGGTGTTACACGTTGGCTGAGGGAATCCTTCACCACCATGAAGGGCAGCCGAATGACTGCCAGAGGAAGTTGGAGGGCTTCCTTAAGTTGAGGCCCCCTACCTTCGACTATGCCGATAATGACCCATCGCCGTCGAGGACTGGCTGTGGGAGATCGAGAAGAAGGTGGACCTCACCACCTGCACTGATGAGGAGTGTGTGGGAGTCGCCGCTCAATAGCTCACTGGTGCTGCGCGCGCTTGGTGGGACGGCTATTGTGATGCCCACGATGACCCCGGGAGCATCTCATGGGAAGAGTTCACTGAGGCCTTCTGCGAGCACCACGTGCCCGAGGGCGTCATGGATGCCAAAGTGGAGGAGTTCTGCAACTTCACCCAGGGGACTCTGAAGGTGCAGGAGTACACCACCTGCTTCATTCGCATGATGCGGTACGCTCCTAAGGAGACCAGCTCCGACAAGAAGAAGATGTACCACTACAAGAAGGGGCTGAACTCGCGCCTCAAGATCACTCTCTCGGGCCATGAGTGTCGTACCCTCTGGCAAATGATCAACAAGGTGCTGGAGATGGAGAGGGATCACCTAGAGGCTGACACTCAGAGGGAGAGGAAGGAGAAGAGGCATCAAGGCGAGGGTTCCTCTCACACCCCGTCCCAGAGGCAGTGAGGGTCTGCTCCGCCATAGTCCCGCTCTCGCTTTGCCCAGGGAGCTGCTCCGAGTCGTGGTGGTGGTTTCTACTCTGCCAACAGCCACCGCCCCGCACAGGGCCGCCCTGCTCAGAGCGCGAGCCAGAGTACGTGGAAGGCACCTGCGTCCACTGCCACAGGCAGTGTGCCCTTCGTGTGCTTCACCTGTGGCCAGCCAGGTCACAAGTCGGCGGTCTGTCCACAGAGGGTCCCTCCAGTTCAGACCCCTACGAGGCAGGCACCAGCCCAGGGAGTGAGTCGCAAGCCAGCCGTGGGAGCCACCCACGGTCATCTCACTCACCTGACCGCGGAGGATGCTCAGGATGCCCCCGACGTGGTGTACGGTATGTTTTTGGTACAGGGAGTTTTGGCATCAGTTCTTTTCGACTCTGGTGCTACATGTTCTTATATAACATCTAAGTTTGCACGAGAGCATAGCATACCTGTCACACCATGGGGTGTACCCATAGACACCATATCCCCCTTAGGTACCACCAGATCCACCAAAATCTATAAGGGAGTGAGAATCACCATAGAAGGTAGCACCTTTCTAGCCGACCTCACCTTACTTCCGTCAGATGGTCTGGATGTTATCCTGGGTATGGACTGGTTAACTCTACACAAGGGGGTAATATCTTGCTCGCCCAGATACGTGGAGATCACACATCCGAGTGGCCGGGTAATCAGATGTGAGCCTCACCACAAGAAGACATACGCCTTGATGAGTGCCTTGGAGGCCAAATCAGTTGAGGAGGTGCCCATCGTATGTGAGTATCCTGATGTGTTCCCCGAGGAGTTACCGGGTATGCCACCTGATCGAGATGTGGAGTTTGTGATTGACTTACTTCCTGGTACCGGGCCCATTGCTAAGAGGCCCTACCGCATGTCAGTCGATGAGCTGGAGGAGCTCAAGAAATAGCTCAAGGAGTTGTCTGACAAGGGGTACATTGGACCCAGTGCTTCACCCTGGGGCTCCCCTGTCTTGTTTGTGAAAAAGAAAGATGGCTCTATGAGGATGTGCATCGACTATAGGAATCTGAATGTCGTGACACTCAAGAACAAGTATCCTCTTCCTAGGATCGATGACCTCTTGGATCAGTTGAAGAATGCCAAGTTCTTTTCCAAGATCGATCTCAGATTTGGGTACCATCAGATGAAGATCCAGTCCGAGGATATTCCTAAGACCGCTTTTGTCACTAGGTACAGGCAGTATGAGTTCACCGTTGTGTCCTTCGGCCTCACCAATGCACCGGCCTATTTTATGAACATGATGAACAAGGTGTTCATGGACGAACTGGATAAGTTCATGGTGGTGTTTATTAATGACATTCTTGTCTATTCATCCACCGCTAAAGAGCATGAGCAGCACTTGAGAATAGTTCTGGAGAAGTTGAGGCAAAATTAGTTGTATGCTAAATTTAGCAAGTGCGAGTTCTGGCTCGAAGAAGTCACTTTTCTCAGTCATGTTCTCACTGCCAAGGGTGTTGCGGTTGATCCCGCTAAGATCGAGGCGGTGAAAGAGTGGGAGCAACCCCACAATCCGACGGACATCCGCAGTTTCCTTGGGTTAGCTGGTTACTATTGCAGGTTCATCGAGAACTTCTCTAAGATAGCCAAGCCCATGACCAAACTCCTGAAGAAGAACAATGAGTTTGAGTGGACGCCCAAGTGCGACCTTAGCTTCTAGACTCTAAAACAGAAGCTTACCACTACTCCTGTTCTTGCCTTGCCTAATATCCGAAAGGACTTCATGGTCTATTGTGATGCATCCAAACAGGGACTTGGTTGTGTTCTGATGCAGGATGGGAGAGTCATTGCCTATGCGTCCCGTCAGTTAAAGGACCATGAGTAGTGCTAGCCTACTCACGATCTCGAGCTAGCCGCTGTTGTGCACGCTCTAAAGATCTGGAGGCACTACTTGATCGGGAACAAGTGCGATATCTATACCGATCATAAGAGCCTAAAGTACTTCTTCACCCAAGAGGATCTGAATATGAGACAACGTCGATGGCTAGAGTTGATTAAGGACTACGACCTAGAAATTCACTACCATCCGGGGAAAGCCAACGTAGTTGCTGATGTCTTGAGCCATAAGAGCTATTGCCACAATCTATCCATGGAGGTCGTACCATCCGAGCTACGTCAGGAAATGGGTGGACTTCATCTTGAGATCATACCCAAGGGCATGTTGAACGAGTTGCGAGTGCAATACGACATAATGGACCGCATTCGTAAGGCTCAAAAGAAATGCCCTGAGATCTTGTAGCTTCGTGAATGGATGGAAGCTGGTAAGTACCCTGAGTTCCGAGTAGATGAATGGGGAGTGTGTTGGTGCAACGACAGGATCTGTGTACCGTCTGATAAGGTCCGTAAGGAGATCCTGATAGAAGCACATGACTCTAAGTATTGCATCCATCCTGGCAGTACAAATATGTATGCCGACATGAGGAAGATGTTCTGGTGGAAGGACATGAAGAAGGATATTGCAGGTCATGTAGCCAGATGTGATATATGCAACAGGGTTAAGGCCGAACATCAGAGACCAGCTGGTTTATTGAAGTCACTAGATGTACCCGTGTGGAAGTGGGAATGCATATCTATGGACTTCATCGTGGGATTGCCTCGATCCCTGAAAGGCCATGACTCCATTTGGGTTATAGTGGACAGATTGACCAAGGTAGCTCACTTCGTACCTGTCAAGGTTGACTACCGTGTAGAGAAGCTGGCAGATTTGTATATCGAGCACATTCTCAGACTTCACGGGGCACCTGTTAGCATCGTATCTGATAGAGGAACACAGTGGACATCTAGGTTCTGGTAGAGTTTGCACAAGTCGATCGGCACTCGTCTTGACTATAGCACCGCTTATCACCCTCAGACAGATGGGCAGACAGAGAGAGTGAATCAGATTCTCGAGGACATGCTATGAGCTTGCGTACTAAAGTATGGGATAGATTGGGAGAAGAGTTTACCACATGCAGAGTTCTTGTATAACAATAGCTATCAGGCTAGTCTTCAGATGTCACCATTTGAGGCCTTATACGGGAGGAAGTGTAGAACCCCATTGATGTGGTCCGAGGTAGGAGAGTGAATGTTCTTCGGCCCTGCTAAGATCAAGGAGGCCAAGGAGGGAGTCGCTCAGGTAAGAGAGAATTTGAGGATTGCCCAAAGTCGACAAAAGAGCTATGCAGATAACCGTCGGAGAGACCTCGAGTTCCAGGTTGGAGACCATGTCTATCTCAAGGTCTCGCCTCTCCGTGGCACTTTCCGGTTTCATGTGAAAGGGAAGTTAGCCCCGCGGTACGTAGGTCCCTACCAAATCTTAGAGAGGATTGGGAAATTGGCATATAGGCTGGAGTTGCCCGAGGAACTAGCAGGTGTGCACCCAGTGTTCCACGTATCGCACTTACGAAAGTGTCTGAAGTTGCCAGAGGAATGGTTCACACAGATGCGCTGGATATTCAGGACACGCTTGAGTACCGAGAGTACCCAGTCCAGATTCTTGACAGAGCAACCAAAGACACACATAGCACCACTATACCAATGTGCAAAGTTTTGTGGAGCAATCACACTGAGAGAGAGGCAACATGGGAGAAAGAGTCAGAGTTACGGATCCGTTACCCCTACTTGTTCGAGAGGTATGGCACACTTTAAATCTCGGGATGAGATTCCAATGAGGGGGGAGGACTGTAACATCCCAGTTTTTCTGAAACCCAAAAATCACAACTAAATTTTTTTTGCAAACATGCCCATGTTTGGTGAGTGTCATATAGGAAAAGCACCCATGTAGTTGCACAAGTAGCACCCAATTAGTTAGTGAGCATTGCATTTATTTAATCTACGAGTGATTCGGCTCTTCTCAATTTTATGTTTTGCTAATAAAATCAACTACTCCTATAATTAATTAATTGTGAAACTAATCAATTAACAACCTCGTCTAAGTGCCTACCCTTGGTGTGGACCCCACCACCCTCGACCCCTAGTGGACCACCCCTAAGGGTGTATACATGACTGGCACTCATGCATGTTCACATAGGAGCACATGGTGTAGCTAGAAAGTGGAAGGAGTTAATAGAAAAACATTTAGGTTTACCCAGGAAAAGGGAAAAGGCCATCGGGCCCAACCAACCGCCGTAGCCTAGCTTGGCCTGCCAAGCCAAACAGGCCTAGCAAACCCTCGCCCCCACAGTCGAGCAGGCTGGCCCAGTAGTCGCTGACCCAGCACCGCAGCCCAAGCCAGCCACGCGCTCGCACGACCCACTCCTGCGTGCCTGCCCACACGGTGTCATCTCGCGCGCCATCACTGACTCCTAGACCCCGCCTGTCATCCCTCTTTCCCCACCCTTTTCTCTGATTCGCCTCCTCTGCTCCGACGCAGAGCAGCCGCGCCAGCGAGTTGGAAGAGGATCCGAGGCCACCGAGGGCAATCAAGCCGTCCGACTCCACGGCACAAGCGGGAGGGCGCCTAGATGGATGCCACGGGAGCAATCCACGCCACACCCTTCCCCTCACGCCGATTCAAACTCCCGCCAGAGTGACGCCATCGCGGTGGCCCGACAAGGTGATGCCATGGTCACTTTTGACCGGCGTGAGCTGAAATCGGGGTAGCCAGTCGAGCCACAACCACCCCGTGCCCCTAAAACCCTAGGCCAAGGGCCGTATCGGCCCTACACGTGCCCTCTGTTCATTCCTCGCTGTTGGTCGAGCTCCAAGCCAGCAATGGCCACCGCCCGTCTATAAAAGGGAACTTTGGGTGCCCTAGCCGCCCTTCCTGACCCGCGCCGCCACTTCATGGCACCGTCACCACCACCACACCAGAGGGGAAGGAAGGGGGAGAGAAGGAGAAGGAGGAGCTTGTCGCCGGAGCCGCCCGAGTCACCGGAGTTGGAGCTCACCGGAGGAGGAGGCCATCTTGGAGCTGCTCGGCCTTGGCACTGCACTGACCCATCTCGGCATCGCCACTTCACTGCGCCGCTAGCCCCTCCTCACCGCCACCCACGGTGAGCCCCAGGCCTTTTTCCTCGCGCACGCCGTCGATTGGCTGTCGTCGAGCACGCATCGGCCACCTAGGCATTCCTGCACCGGGGATGGCCAAAGGCCAAGCCTTGCTAGAGCACACGGTGTGCTCGGGGCACGCGCACACTTGCACTCACCCAGGTGCAGCCCTACCAAGCCGCAACCGCGCCGGAGCGCCGCCACGCATGAACGCAGAGCACGCTCACCATGGCCAGAGCACGGCCATGGTGAGGTAGTTCCGCCACCCACACTGAGGTAGAGGTAGAAATAGAGACACTATCTGCTCCGCCTTGCCAAGGCGCGAACCGTGCGCGCGCTAGGAGGAAGAGGGCGCCTCAGGAACCGCCGATTGGAGGACACCGTGCCAGCGCGACCGTGCACCGGGGCGCCTCCGTGACGCGTGCATCCCCGCCTCAACCGGCCTCCTTGCGTACTGCAAAGGAGCTCCGCAGTGCCCGCCATGATCACCTGAGCTGCGCCATGGTCTTGGCTAGCCCTAGGGCCTAGCCTAGCACCTCACCACCGCGCGCCGGCGCGTCGGCACCGCCAAGCCACCACCACCATGGGAGATCCTGCTAGAGCCCCTAGCCCACGGCCTTGACCTTGCCCTTGTGCTCCTCTCACGGCTGCGAACCCGTACGAGTCTTTAGTGACCGAGTCGAGACACCGTTGACCACCACCGGGCAAGGGCGCCGCCAGCGGGCACTGTCCGATGAAAACAGAGGAGTTTGGGAGGGGAAGAGAGGGGAGCTGCACCCGTGTGCACCTGGTCCACTGTGGACCAAGAGAGGAAGGAGCGGTGGACTGAGCCCACTATGAACCAGTCCTTCGGTCCATGCGCCGCGCTTGCGAGTCCATGGTGAGCCACGCCTAGTGAACCAAAGGCCCAGTAGGAGCCCGAACCCGCAACGTGGTTGCACCAGTGAGCGACACATGTTCGGGCTGGGCCGGCCCAACCCGGCCCAAGTCCAGCCCTGCCCAGGCCCGCCGAGGCCCAGTCCGAGCCCGATCAGCTTTGACCGTTGACCGTCAACGTTGACCGTTGACCGACCCCACCTGTCACCGACTGCACAATCTCTGGCCAATCAGGAGCCACCACATGTCACCCCCAGATTAATCAACCTATTTTTCTTTTTCAAAAATTATTTAAATCTTTGGAAATTCATAATTAATTAACCGTAGCTCAGCAAAATGACAAACCAGAGTCCAAATTTTTCTAAAAATGAGCTCTACGTCATAGGCCTATGCTTGAGTGCTTTTGGATCTTTTGAATTTCAGTTGCTTCTTTGTGCATCTCTATAGGAGCCACTGACACGGCCGTATGTCATGTTTTACAAACCCGGAGGAGCCGCCGACTGAGGAGTTCGACCCCGACTACACCGATGACTTGGGTGACGACCTGCTAGGTGCCACGCCCCACCCATTCATAGATCCTATTACGCATTTCAAATACTTAGAATTGCTAGTGCTTTACTTTTATGCCATAATGTTACTGATAGGTTGCATGGTAGTTTACTGCTTTTTGAAGCCACTTACCTTGTTGCAACCTTACACCTGCTCACCCTGCTGTTAGACTAGATGCTGCTTTATCACTCGTTACTTACTGCTTTACTCTTACTCGCATTATATCTGTGATGTGATGCTGGTGAGTGAGAGACGTCTGAAATAAGGCACGAGGTGTCGTTAACCTGATAATAACCTGATAATGAACATGGGGAGATCTTGGCGTGAGTCTTGGGTGTGTGGTGAGGGTCGAGTCAACCGAGCAGGATCTACGATGAGTCAGGAGGACAAGTCTTGCCGAAGGATGCTACCTAGGCATTCGCCATGTGAGGTGCCTGTGGCGGGTACATGTGACAGGAAGAGGTCCCGGGGTAGAGTGTCTTCGTGGGATGAAGCCCCGGGATGGGAGGTGCTGTGATGGCACGGGGTGCCGGGTGTTCCGTTGAGTGGAAAATGGTTTCCCCTTGCGAAGATGTCCTGCTTAGTCACCCTAAGGGCTGACACGCCTGTGGACCGGGTCTTAGGAAATCCTTGCACACCCACTCGCTTCTATGGGGAGTCGAAGGACATTCGACTTGCTGGTGCGGTGCCACTACTATTGAGATGTTAGCGGATAGTGTAGGGAGGTACGGGCACGAGGACCCACACCCTCCCAAGACAGTGTAGTACTCAGGGGCCAAGTACTACGTCTCAGCGTGTCGGTGGTACTCCGACATGGCCCCAGTTCTGAGTGATAGGGTGGTACCGTTTCTGGTCGGTAGGCGGCCCGGAATCAGCTTAGACGAGGCATCGTCGAGGATAGCTATCTTGTTGGATGTGTAAACCTCTGCAGAGTTTCTGGTTGATCGATCGATACAAATGCCAAATCTTTCGGCTATGGACCTTTCCTAAGTACAGCTTCACTTGACTAGTTGAGAGGAGTCCTTCTACCTTCCCTAGGATTTCAGTGTGTGTTCCGGCCTTAGTCGTTGAGACATGGGCGAGAGGGAGTCGCCCGTGCCGATGAGAGAGTGAGATGAGATGTGATGTGGTGATGAGATATGTGTTGGGATGGGATAACATGTGTGAATAAGATGGGTTAAAATTTGACAAACTTATATTATTAAAATATTGATTACTCGCATAGGAAACCACAGCCAAAGATAGGTCTTTTCTTACCCCCTTTGCATCTAGTTCCACAAAGCAAATGCATCATAGGGTGGGAGATACGTGGCCAGTACCAAGTGTACTGATAGATTTTTGGCAGGCTCGGAGCCCGAGTATGACGAGGAGGACGACTGGGAGGAGTAGGGGTTCGCCCTGCGCTCAAGCTTGGTGCGAGGAGTCCTAGTTTCCGCTGCTGTCTACGAGATGCTGTTCTAGTTGCTGTGTGTGAGTGTGTTCCGCCCTGCGTGGCGATGATAATAATTAATGTAAACCTTCTATTTGTACTCTGATATCCGTGTATGACTCTGTTATTCGACTGGGATTTGGGCAATGGCATGAACTCGTTCATCTATTACACTTTGAATCTGTGGCATTCCCTTTGCGGAATGCAGCATTGTTTCATGTACCCCCCTCGCCATACAGAAAGATAATGATCTAGGCTCCCAAGTGGCAGTCTTAGGCTCAACGCCACGTTCTTCCAGCCCGTCAAGTTTAGTTTGAAATTTATTGATCTTACCAGCGTGCCTCGAGAGCCGAGTCTGTGAGGATTCGTAGCTTTCTCCGAGTTCTGCTTATTCTTGTTGCTCACTTCCAAGTACTCATCGGATAGCCTGTAGTGCTTGAAAGCCTCCTAGAAGTCCTTCTGTGTGGTGTATGGTTCATCATCCCAATTTGGCTCTTCTTCCTTGAGGATAAAGTTCTTGTACAATGTCCCCTTAAAATTCTTGAAGCATGTCCTCATGATTTCTTTTGTTTTTTTCTTGATTCGCTCCTTGTCACAGTCCTTTGGGAAAGTGAAAAACTGCAGGATCCATTTCTCCCATATGACATCCTTGTCACTTTCGGGAACCCTCCATGGGTCATTATCTTTCTCAGTCCACTTCTTGTACTTAATCGGGATGTACATCCTTACAAGTGCCCCAATTATAGTCTTGTATTTGGACGTAATTTTTTTAGGTGCGAGCAGGTCACCAACTTGGTCAAACTCAGTGATAGTCCAGTGTGCATTAGGACCTTCTTGAACCTTTGACACACCTCGCTTGGTTCTAGCCTTGCTTCTCGAACATTCTGGCTGATCGGTCAACTGAACCTCCGGCTAGAGACACCAAGTAAGCTAAGACCGTCTGAATTAATTAACATGTATGGCTACCTAGTCAAATGATACCTAAGTTACCTGATCATCTTGATCCAGCTGGAGACAAGAGGTAGGGGTCTATGGTGCCTCGTTCTCACCATGATTGTCACCGCCACCGTTTATCGGATCATGTGGCTCTCCCGCCCCACCGATATCAGCCCCTTCTTGTTGCCTATCTTTTCTTGGACGACGGGTTACCAGGTGTTTACGAGTCATGGTTGTGTCATGATATAGGTGAGTTTTGGCTGCGTACAACTACTAGTAGCATTTGTGCGTATATATATTACCCAACAAATAGAGATTTAATGCAAAGTCTAATCATTAACCTACAGTTTAAACCATTTTAGCAAAACTTATAGGAGACCACCACCGCCGGCGACCCGTGCTTCTCCTCTCCTCCCCCAACGTCTCTGCGCGTGTCGTGCCGTGCCGTGACGGAGCGGCGGATCAGAGCCTCCTCCCTCCCCCATAACCTCACTATGGCGGCAATGCAGGACGCGGACCGCGCGGCCATGACGGTGCCGCTGCTCCCGTGGCCCCCACAACCTCACCATGGCTCCATAGTAATCTTAGGTTTTTCTGATCTTTTGTAATATTTTTATTTTTTTTCTTTGTGCTACACGAGATAAAAAAAAGGGCCAGTTATATGTTGGGCACACTAGAATTTTCCATCCACATGGACCCAAAATTGGTCCCTAGGACACATGGGACCTTGTGAAAAAGTTTGGCACCATTCCGGATCGATTCGGAGGTAGCCTCAGTTCAACCTCTAATTAATCGGTAATGTTGTGCGGAAATTCAATTAAACCTCAAAAACTACTAGACCATCTTAGAAAAACCCCAAACTTGGTGGTTTCATCACCCATGGCACGTGCAAGCTTGAGAAAAAGTTCCAGACCAATACAGCACCAGAATGCAGATGAACTACAGAAACCTTGGAACCCAAGTGTTTAGTCATTATAACATTAGATGGCTTGTATACCTCTGTGAAGCATGTATGATCCGCCTATGTTGAAATGGCTTAAAAAATTTTTTGCAAGCATGTATACCCAAATTATGGCCCCACACTAGATCTTAGGTTTTTCTGATCATGTTTAATATTTTTATTTTTTTCTCTGTGCTACACGAGACAAAAAAAAAGGCCAGTTACATGTTGGGCACACTAAAATTTTCCATCCACATGGACCCAAAATTAGTCCCTAGGACACATGGGACCCTGTGGAAAAGTTTGGCACCATTCCGGATCGATTCGGGGTAGCCTCAGTTCAACCTCTAATTAATCGGTGACGTCGCGCGGAAATTCAATTAAACCTTAGAAAGTACCAGACCATCTCAGAAAAACTCCAAACTCGGTGGTTTCATCACCTGTGGCACGTGCAAGCTTGAGAAAAAGTTCCATACCAACACGACACCAGAATGCATATAAACCACAGAAACCTTGGGAACCCAAGTGTTTAGTCATTGTAAGATTAGACGGCTTGTATACCTCAATGAAGCATGTATGATCCGTCTATGTTAAAATGGCTTAAATTTTTTTTGCAAACATATACACCTAAATTATGGCCCCACACTAGATCTTAGATTTTTCTGATCATTTTTAATATTTTTTTCTCTGTGCTACACGAGACAAAAAAAAAGGGCTAGTTACATGTTGGGCACACTAGAATTTTTCATCCACATGGACCCAAAATTGGTCTCTAGGGCACATGGGACCCCGTGGAAAAGTTTGTCACCATTCCGGATGAATTCGAGGGTAGCCTCAGTTCAACCTCTAATTAATGGGTGACGTCGCGCGGAAATTCAATTAAACCTCAGAAACTACCAGACCGTCTCAGAAAAACCCCAAACTTGGTGGTTTCATCACGCGTGGCATGTGCAAGCTTGAGAAAAAGTTTCAGACTAGCACGGTACCGGAATGCATATGAACCACTGAAACCTTGGGAACCCAAGTATTTAGTCATTATAACATTAGACGGCTTGTATACCTCTGTGAAGCTTGTATGTTCCACCTATGTCAAAATGGTTTGAATTTTTTGCAAGCATGTACACCCAAATTATGGTCCCACACAAGATCTTAGATTTTTTTGATCATTTTTAATATTTTTATTTTTTTCTCTATGCTACACGAGACAAAAAAGGGCCAGTTACATGTTGGGCATACTAGAATTTTCCATCCACATGGACCCAAAATTGGTCTCTAGGGCACATGGGACTCTGTGGAAAAGTTTGGCACCATTCCGGATCGATTCGTGGGTAGGCTCAATTCAACCTCTAATTAATCGGTGACGTCGCGTTAAAATTTAATTAAACCTCAGAAACTATCAGACCATCTCAGAAAAATCCCAAACTTGGTGGTTTCATCACCCGTGGCATGTGCAAGCTTGAGAAAAAGTTCCAGATCAACACGACACCGAAATGCTTATGAACCACAAAAACCTTGAAACCCAAGTGTTTAGTCATTGTAAACTATCTATATATGCAATGCCATTTAAAGATGCAAATATCAATATATATATATATATATATATATATATATATATATATATATATATATACAAAGACCTAACACTAGAATAAAATGTACGATAACAAAAACCTATTACTATCTAGGTTTATGTTACCATCGAAGTGTACAAATACATTAAAATATAACCATCTCATAATCATTCTTCTAGTATCCTAGGGTCAAATAGACGGCGAGAATGCCACAGAGATGGCTGACGAGCTACGCCGGGAGATGAACGGGGAGGTTGTCGGGCACTTTTGAACCCATGTCTATTCGGACAGACAATCCAAAGCACATCGGATGGTTGACGAGCACCGATGAACCCATGCCTCTCCGGACAGACAGGATAGAGCACACCGAATAGGATGGCTCTATCAACCTCATCGCACCATCAAGCCTCGGCATGGCTCTATCTTCATAAACATTCTTCTAGTACCTCTTGTGTGCACCACCCTTGCGGATGACCACGCTTGTTGAAATTTGTACGTGGAGGGCTTTCTCCCACAAAGATGTCATAGCTGTGGATACTAGCTAAGAGAGAACGAAGTGTGAAATACTAAGCAGCAAGAGGGTGGCAAGACTTGGTCGTTGAGAGGCTCATCGCCGAGGGCCATTTTATAGGGGTCAACACTCGTGCTAATTTTGTATCTTTTTTTTGAATTAAAGCTGTCGGGTAGGTGGGAGCAACAACCACTCTCATGGATTTGAAACCCACAAGAGATTCGTTGGGGCGTAACCCTCTTAGCGACGCGCTACATCGGAACCCGGGTGTGGTGTTAAATGGGCAAGGGCCAGGTCATCTTTTGTCTTGTGCCCTTTATGTCCCTTTATATGTCTCCCTGTTTCTCGTCTCTTTTGGGTTTCATCTCTAGCATACCCCAACTTGCTTGGGACAAAAGGCTACGTTGTTGTTGTTGTTGGGTAGGTGGGAGCAGTGCTCTTGCTGTGGTCATTAGAGAGCACTACTGGCCCGTGAGGAGAATTTATACATCACTATCGGTTCTAGCTTAAAAACTGACAGTGAAGGTGGCTATCTCTGCTGGTTTGATGAACCGGTAGTGATATCACTATCGATTTTTAAGGGAAAATCGGCAGTAATGTCTCTACCATGCTGCTGCAGCACAGCTGCCGAGGGCTCAGCCTTTTTAAAAGCAGTGCCACTGCCGAGGGCTCAACTTTTTTGTTAATTTTTAAATAAAATAGTTTCCAACTTTTTTATAATGCGGCAGTTATAACAAATTTTAATAAAAATAGTTTGATTTTATTTTATTTTTCAATTTATCCCATGTAGTAAATAATAGAAGAAAAAGGAAAAAAATTTGGCCTGCCTGGGAATCGAGCGCGGGTGGGCGGTTCAGAGTGCACGGCTTTAAATGCTGGGTTAGGTAGGGAGTTCGGTTAGGTTTGTTTCCTTTGTTATATCATATAATGGCACTATTAATTAATAAAAGAAAACACAAAAAAAATGGTGAGCTAGTTAAGGAGTTCACGCAGGTTTGTTTTTTTATATCTTTTATTACTAGACATAATGCAGTTACTTTATGTTCTAAAAGAGGACAAAATTTTTTGTCTTTATTATTTAATTCTATGATAATTAATTAATGGTCTATAATTAATTCATACTAACATAATTATGATGTTCATACAAATAAAAACCTAATAAAACATAATTAATTTGTTCATATAAACATAATTAAAATATCCATACAAATAAACCTAATTATTTGAATAAAGCTGATTGAACATAACAGTACGAATAAACTAACATGGATCCTAAAAACCGGCTGTAGCCCTAGTCTGTCTCCATTGCCAATAGCGTACGTCTCGGATAGTGTAACCACGCACATTTTCTATGTAATGTAAAGCCCGCACTACAACACTCTCCACTGCCTTACAACGCCGAGGACATGACATCCCACAGATATAGCTTACTAACGGACAATCGATGGTCTGGTTCCGCCTAAATCTTACGCAATGCTGGATGCCAGTTGTCGTCGTCTCATCCACGAAGTCCCAAGCGTATCCCAGTCGCGGAACAGCTAGGGTAAAAATAGGACGCAAGTCACATATAACATAGGTGTAATCAAAGGACAAAATCTACCCGCGGACAAACAAAAAATATCAGAAAACGCTCATATAATAATAATAATAAATAAATATTATTCTCATATCATACATGACGTACCACATCCCTATCGTTGAATGTGGCATGCCTCTCGCTTACTCGCGGCATGTCTAGACTACGCTGCATTAAAGCTTGCATCTTCATCCACCACCAATCAGGCATACGGTAGCCAATTCATTCAAGTGCCTACAAAGAAAGCAGCACGGTATCCATCTGGGCGCCTACCTTAGTCAGCGACCGTGGTCCAGGAACCGTGATGCCCTGGCGCACCTCATGAATGTTCCTAATGGGTATCTGGAAGCCGAGATTGCACGTCCATAGCTCGTCTCCTTCATTATTCACGACCTCACTTGTCATATTCTTGAAGATGTCCCACACCCCAAGCCCCCATAATGCTGATTCCAGCCCCTTGACCGGTTTTATAGTCCGTGACATATGCAACAATCACATTATGAATGAATGTATATATGCAAAAATTATATTAGCACGCAAAACTTAAAATATTATATACTATTGATGGGTCCGGGTAACACGGGACGGCCCACACTGACGATACCGCGAATGGAAGATCGTCAGGGTGAAAACCTGCCTGTGGCTGGGGAAGTCCGCCGCCATTCATCATAACTAAAAATACTAAAAAACATCCCAATAATATATAGAACCCCCATATAAATATACCAGTCAACAATATATATTGTAGAAACATATAAACAATAAATCATCGAGAAATAATATTGCTAACAAAGTTCTACAACATAATAAATGTTTAACAATGGTTATGTAGAAATGATTTATAAATAAAAATAATGTTGCTAACAAAGATCAAAATATAATGTTGCTAACAAAGATATAGAATACATAATTTTTGTTACTAACAAAGGCTATGTAGAAATGATGTATAAATAAAAATAAAATCCACCATTAGTATTCCTAATTAAAAAACCACATATTTGAATATTTGATGCTTATTACTAAAGCATGAAACACACTATATTATTAGCAATGAAAGATTAGAAGAAGAAGTTGCTAACCTTTATAGAAGATTGAAGATGAAGCCGGCGGCCAAGCAAGAACAGATGAACACAGATGAACAAGCAAAACCAGTGTGTCTCAGGCTAGGAGGACACTGGATGAGGCGGGTATATATATATATATAGGTGGGGACGGCTAGCTTCTGTGCAGTCATGCTGATCACCATCGGTTCTTGCCTAGAACTGATAGTGATAGAACTCAATCACTATCGGTTCTTGGCATGACCCGGCAGTGATAACTGGACGACCAGCCACTGCCGGTTGGTAACACAAACCGGTTGGTAACACAAACCGGCAGTGATAGTTGTCATCACTGCCGGTTCGGTCGCACAGCCAACCATTTTCTGGTTATCAGAGCCAAGAACCGGCAGTGAAGGGTCATCACTGCCGGTTGTCCTAATTTCGGCAGTGATGCGGCCAGCAGTGATGACTGAATCTGTAGTAGTGAGGATGAGGGTTCAATGGATTTATGGAAGATCATTAGTGAAACCAGAGGTTCTAGATTTTAAGATCAGGATCGCAACCCTCATTGTAGCACATAGATGCACACAGCACATGAGGTTCTTAGTGTGATCCAGCACAACCTAGTGTCAACAATAAGTATAGAAAATGTCATGTAAAAAATACAAAAAGGGAGATCTACAAAAAATTTATGTATCCTAATGTAGCCTAGTTATTGTGTACACTGCCCCTAAACCAAATTAGGCGCTCGACTGGTTGGATCATTTTTTTTTCTGTTTGGCCTCATGATACAAACACAACCGACTTAATTGTCTATCCTGTTGAACAGCCATAGATCTTCGTCAAGTGAAACAACAACCATGGATGGACGAGCACTCATCAGTCATCACCATACTAGGAATGAAGGGAAGTTCCTTGTAGCAGGGAGTTACTTAGTATAGCTCTATATATAGTTTTGTCTGGCTATGAACGAATTGAACAAGCAAGATTGGATGGAAGACGGTGGTCCAAGTTTTGATGGTGTTCGGTTTGGGGTAGGGTGTTTGTTCAAGGGATTTGCTACATGCTGGATGAGCTAGTGAAAACTGGCCGGACGAAGCCATCCAAAGTAACCAAATAGTCGTAATTAGGCTATTAAGTTTTTTTGAACAATTATTATATTAAGATTATTGTTGATTATGAGCAATTAGTCTATTATGTGGTTACTTAATCGCCCTGTTCGCTTGAACTTATCAGCCCGACTTATCAGCTATGGTACAACGAAACTCTTATGAAAACCCATTGAGATTGACCTAATTAACTATGTTGGCAATATTAGTGTTGATTGTCATTGATTAATATATCAATAATTGTTACTACTTAAAGTTATGAGGTATAATTGGCTAACTATTCTCGTCCCATGAAAAAAACCTATCATGGATTACCTTATCCAAAAATAAAGGATCATCTGGCCAGGATCATCTGGCCTTGTCGTGGGGCCAAACACACCTTATATGTTTCTTATAAAACAAGTGCCACGTGCATATTCGTATATAGAAACTAGCAGGAACCCTGTGCTTCATACCGGCTCAATGGGGAAGTGCGCTAACATGTATGGATCAAACTACGGTTTCTTGGCACGTAAAATAAAATAAGATTGACTCTTGAATCCTTTCATCAGCGGGAAGGTACTACATGTTAACTTAGGTAACCAAGAGAGAGAAAAAACCTGATTTGTAACATTATAGATCTACAGAAAACACTATTGATAAACATGAAGATTCAACCCCAAGTTTAAAGGTTTATATATTATATAGATGGTGGTTTGTTTGAGGAATAAGACTTGGCTTAATTTCAGGAGCGGCAAGAGACTGACAAAACTTCTATTTAGTCGGATCAGCAAACGGAATGCCCTAGACTATGGATATAAAGTGGCCGCATGTTATGCATGAACTGAACCCAGTCAAAGCATCTGGATCTCAGTTTGTGTTGTCATATGCTGATATGCACAAGGTACTGCAATGGAAATAAACGGTCATCAAGCACTTTCACTCTCATGATCAATCTATTGCTACTTCCTTTGAATTGGCCTACCATTTTTTTCCATGCTATAAACAAGATGACTATGAAACATGTTACTCTCTGCTGTCTTCTTCTAGTGCTCGTACTGCATTCAGATCAAACATCTGCTACTGGTTGGTATTCCTCATCACATATCTCCTCTGTTTTTTAATTCAATGTTAATCTGATCCATAGAAGAGATTTGCAGTATATCCATGTATTATGTTTCACACTTTCTCACCTTGTGTTTAGTCTTATAATCTTCTTTTTATTCGAAAAAAGGTATCATTCGACTCCTTTTCCCTTTAACAAACTCATAGTGATCTACCATATACCTTAAAGTTGTAGATCCTCTGCCCCTCTCACAGATCATTGTACATTAACAATAACGGGTATTTCTCCCTCTCCCTTCCCTATTCATCTACAGTAATACTCGTAATGTACACTGGCCCGTTAGTAAATAGTACCAACCCGTTAGCCCAGCAGTACCGGATCCTGTAAACAGTGCTCTTACCCCCGGTGAACAGTACCTTTACTTGTTACTGTACATATATATATGTGTGTGTGTTTTTCTCCTCTTCTCATCCTCCTTCCTGGAAAAAAAAAGACCCGTGCGAAGCACGGGTTCCCACACTAGTATTTATAGTTTTGTTGTTTATTTCATAGACATCTTCATGAGAATGAATGATTCAACGGAGCAACAATACATGGATTATAATAAATTAATAACATGTGAATATATATACCCATTTTTTTGCAGAGAGCTGCAGCTATTCAATTCGTTCGGTTCCATTCTGCAAGAGTTGGATGTGCAAGACTGAGTGCTGGTTAGAGTCACAGCTAATAACTTCGAATACAATCAAGGAACACAACTGTATCAAAGGAGGGCTCAATGGGTTGTGTCGCTGCCTCTTCTGTGAAAAGTAGTATCATCTTTAGGAGAGTGATGAAACCGTTGAATAAGACCAAATCAGAGTAGATCGCCATGTCTCTCGTCAGGGACCTCTCGTCATTTGAGATACTACATACTAGTTTAGCCTCAGACTCTCTATATAGTTGTCTGTTTATTCTCTTGGCAATCTGCTTCAGTATTCCATTTTCTTAATTTTTTTCTTGAATAATATAATGCCCTCAAGAAATGGTTCAATAAGATTGAGTGGGTATCTTTCAAGATTCATATAGATGTGTGTATGCTACGTTGTTTATTGTTGAAAGAATAATTAATCAAAAAATACATGTTTCTTCAATAAAGATTCATATATATGCAAGATCTGGTGGGACCAGGGAATCTCTGTCAGCATCCCCTCAACTAACGGAGCTTACAAGCTATTCGGCTTATCGTTTTTATGGCTGATAAGCCAGCTGATGCTGTTTTGTTGTGAGAGAAAAATATTGTATCATGACTGATAAATTCAAGCGAACAGGGCTGATAAGTTCAAGGCTCAATCAAACCGATCGAGCCTCGATCATCTTGGGAGCTTCGCACTCTGAATTTTACAGGCTCAAGGCTCTGGTTATATATAGCCTGCAGTAGAAATAGTAAAAGGTGGAAATACAGATGAAGTACGTATCTGTCGTAGTTTTTTTTCAAAAAAAAAAAAGAATAATTCTGACCTCTACAAATGTACACAATGCATGCAACATTGTATAGAGTGGTTTCCAGGAGATTTTTATAAAGCAATGAAACAGGGATGCAAACCGTATAACACATGAGTTACGAGCTATGCAAACTAAGGCAAATTGTAGACGATGTGTTGAACGATGTAACTATTCTTCAATAATAGAGCTCGCGGTATGCATTGTCAAAAAAAATCTTACAATGTTTTTCAGCATAAATGTTGATTATCAAATAAAGAGCAAGAGCGCACTTTTAAATGAAGTAGGTATTTGTCCTAGTTGAAGTAGTCAAAGTGGAAAATGTAGAATCGGTTGTAATTATCGTAAGCAAAGGTTGCCGCTATCTTGGCGTAAGAGCGCCAGATGGATTAGTTCACCAATGTGCCCTACTCAGCCCCTCTTGGCTAGTAGGGCATGTTCGTTTCATAGACCGGAGCTTGCCTAGCTCAGGCAGCCATCTCAAATGTTCGGTTTTGGACGACTTGAGTGGAATCGAGCTTGACTAATAGAGATGCAGATTAAAAAAAGACCAGACATTAGAGGGAAAACTTCCACCAAGATATATTGAATTAGTAAGAATTATACATCCTTGGTTCAAAAAGAACATAATTCTAGCCTTCAACCTAGATAAACACTTGTTCAGATTTTTAAAACTAAAAATATATTTTTTAGGACGAACGTTTTCTTATACGTGGGCCGGGACCGGGAAAAGGCCTTGAAGGCCGACCACCCCAGGATGGGCACCGGAGAGTTCAATGGCACCGCATGAGTCAGTTAGCTTTAAGTCAACCTCTTCAATAGTGTTAGTTTTTTAGTAATATATCATAGTATGATTAGATCTACATGACATTCTCATATATTCTTATAATGTGTATATGAGCCTATCTAGCTCTTGATCAAGAGTTAGTTTTTCTCTCTCTTATATTAAAATATAAAAAAATACTTAGAGCTAACTTATTAGTCACCCGTTGTAGGTGCCCCTTGGTGAGGCATGGAGCCAGGGTCAACATATAATAGTTAAGTGTTTTTTTGACAATCGCTTAATTCATAGGAGATATTTTTTAAATTAGGAACATATAAATACTTGGTTCTTGGTGTCACAAAAAGTTAAAACTACTAAAATGGGCAAAATAGCAAATTGGATGACTACCAGGCTACATACTAGCGCACAATGTATTATTATTATTAGTAGTAGTAGTAGTATTAGAGACACGTGCTAACAGATCAGCATAATTTCTTGTCAAAAAGTTCAATCAGAGTTTTTAGACACCCGTTTGTCGAAATGCAACAGCTTTGTGAAGCGCCTCGTGATACCAAGTACTCTCTTCGTTCGAAAGATTTAATTGAAAAATATGTGAGTAGCTTATACGAATTTGAAAGACCTAAAATAGTAAATTTATGATATTTAAAGGCGGACCTAAAGTGCTGTAATTTATTGAGGTTGTCATGTCAACATATCGATAATATAGCAACTATCTTATCGAGGAGAGAAAAAAAACAAGAGTCAGTGTAGGTTCCGACGATGCAAGAAAACTATGACCTTAGCACGGTATTCCCTCCGTCCCAATCTACAAGATGTTTGATGATTCAAATTTTGTGTCAGAATAGCGGATGTTATAGCCGGCCTATGGCTCTATTCATCTAGCTTATAATCCGTACTTTTCAACTTGATTTTTAGTCAGAATAATATTTTTCTCTCATAACAAATTAGTCAACAATATTTTTCAATCGGTTTATCAACACAGCTAAACGGCACCATGTATCTAATCCTGACCGCCGTACTATCAAACGTCAGTTCGCTTGGCCAGAAGAAGTATAAAAAATGCAAAAGAATCAACTGGTGATGTTCACGAGAATCACGAGCGTAGAAAATTGAATAAACAACGTTTCCTGGCCGGAGCTCCCAACCTCTCTCTCCGTCCCAGAAAAAGTATCGTTTTAGGTTTTTCAGATATCGTGTTCGACCGTTCGTCTTATTCAAAAAATTTTAATAAATATTATTTATTTTGTTATGACTTATTTTATCATTAGAGATACTTCAATAATGATTTATTTATTTTATAATTTGCATAAAATTTTTTGAATAAGACGAACGGTCAAATACGATGTCTGAAAAACCTAAAACGACACTTTTTCTGGGACGGAGGGAGTACGTCGTTGTCAGGCACAGTGATTCCTTTAGACTGTCCGCAGTGCATACGGTATCTGCACCTGGTACAACATTTAGAGGAGAAAAAGTTCTGCAGCGGCGCACGGTATGCGATCCGCTATGACCTCGCGTCCACCATATATACTAAAATCACGTACGTACGGTACCCTGCGGCTGACCCCACCATGCACATGCGCTGAGAGCCGACCGTCCCCGGGCGTGAGAGAGAGGAGAGAGAAAGGTGCATGTAGTGCGGGCTTCACTTCATTTTCAAACAAAAAAAATGTTATATCTCACAAACCAAAAACCCAAATTAAATTTCGATTGCACCATTGAATTCGTTTCAATAAATTCTTCAAAACTAGATCTCACATAGATATATTTAGATAAAGTGATTAGTGGACCCCACAGTGGATAGAGGATGATATAGAGGATGGATGGATGCGGAAGAATTGGGTATAGAGGAGAGAATCTTGATGACCAGGATGTATAGAGGATAAATTTAGAGTACCACGAGTGCAGATAGCCTTACAGGGGTGTTTTAGTATTTTCGCTGCTACATTAGTCTCGGGGACCAGCTCTCAGACGTCTTCTAACATGAGACAGAGGGAGTAGCAACTAACTTATCGAGGAGAGAAGAAAATATGAGTCGGCGTGGGCTCCAATGATGCAAGAGACCATTAGGCCTTGTTTAGATGGCTAAAGTTAGAAAAATTTGGTATTGTAGCACTTTCGTTTGTATTTGGCAATTATTGTCCAATCGTAGACTAACTAGGCTCAAAAGATTCATCTCGTGATTTACAATCAAACTATGCAATTAGTTATTTTTTATCTACATTTACTGCTCCATACATGCGTTCCTAGATTCGATGTGATGGAGAGAGAGTGTAAAAACATGGATCTTGTAAGCGATCCTCTGGTATTTATGCAATGATCTTGCTAGTGCTCACATACTGCTCCATATATACTGCTCCATATATCTTGTTAGTGCTCACATAAATGATGATCTTGTAACTTGACTAATGGTTTATGCAATAACACTAAAAGATGATTTTTAGCAACAGGAAACAAGAGGGCTAGAGTTATCTTTAGATTTCTCTCCGTAAGGACTTATCTGTAAGCGAACATCCGGGACTTACAGTACAGCTGTGAGGGCTACATGGCTCTGGCTTTAGTCATATAAGAGGACATTTTCTTGCTTGTTAGTGGTTACCTTTGTGGCGCAAAAGGGGTGTGTTCCGGGTTAGATGTAGTGCGGCTTCTGTCCTTATGTGTATAGGTTGTGTGTCATTATGCCATACAGAAGGAGAGCTCTACATCTGCAGGCCACGAAACCTAGCGGCCCTAACTTGTTAGACGAACCTTGGAAAGACTTCATAGTAAAACTTAACTGTCCAATGGGGAGTCATGTCCTCGGACTTTTAGGGATCACGACTCATAGTGAAAGTGTACAACCTCTCCAGAGTGTAAAACTGGTATATCAGCCGTGCTCACGGACACGAGCGGCCTTGAACCCTTACGGAATAGAGATCACTATTAATTTACTTGTTCTTGCTATTCATTATTTTCTTTACATAATCATGTGTTTATTATGGGAACATCACCAATTGTTGTTACTCAATTGCTTAAAATTTGACAACTAAAAGCTACATATAGTTAAACATGTGTCTATCCCTTTTGAGCTTTCATGAACCCCATGTTATGCTTGTTGAGTACCTTTGTGCTCACCCTTGTATTTCCCCACACCTCAGGACGGACTCCAGAATGTTCGAATAGCGATTACCATTACTACTTCCCTGAAGATTATAGACTTGTGGTAACCAGTTGACGTGCCTGTGCTATGGAGCTAGTTACCACGAGAGTTATCTTTTGTTTCCGCTTAATTAAGTGAAGACTCTGTGATATTATTTATTATGTAATAAGCTTTTGTGATGATACTATTTATATTTGTCGTCTTATGTGTGATTGATCTCTAGGCGCACATAAGATTTTACATTCCATTTGTTCCTTAAAAATGGGTGTGACAGATTGGTTTCATACCACCTCTCTGAGAGCAGGTACAATAATAGGTTTATAGCCAAGCTATTGCTGACGTGAAGAAGAGAAATGATGAGAGAGATGAGAGCTTGGCTCCCATGCAAGCACCAAGCACTAGGCACGGAAGCATATGCATTAGTGGGCCCAAATAGCAAGTGTTGTGAGGAGAAATAGGAGAAAAAGACTTTTTTAAGATAAATAGGAGACACTTATTATATAACTTGGCTCTTGTAACTTGACTTATAGTCAAGTAATTTGACTCTATTATTAACCATGCTCTTAGCCATCGTTGCTCACGTGCAGAGCGCCAGCCTTGGCTTGCTACACCTCCCAATTGTTGTAGCTTGCTCGCCATGTGCCGACCTTGGGTTGTTTCCATCCTAGACGTAAGCTCGGGTTGCCTCGCTTTGTCACGGGCACATATTGCCACATGGTGACATGGTCACGCTGAGTCCGAGCACATGCCTGTATTATGCCCACACGACATATGCCCAATACGAGTGCACTCACCAAGGTAATCATTTAGTTGGCCTTGGCCTTTTTCTTACCCTTTTCAATGCATCTTGACATCTTTGATGTGATTGTGGTTTTGCCCGGGAGGATGGAAAAAAGATATACTCCCTCTGTTCCAGAATATACGATGTTCTGGTATTGGAACCGGTAATAAGGTACGAGACAAGAGACCCTACTATCCCTACAAAGCAATCACCACAGCTGCTGAAAATTTGGATTGACATGCACATTCATTGCCCTCCTTTGCTATGCTTCCGTGCCTGGCCACCGCTCCAGCGCCGCTGCACAGCTCCACCATCCAACACTAGACTTGTTTTTCATTTTTCTTTTCGAAAAGTGATAGGACAATGAATGATTGATGTCTGATTGAGCTAGAGTAGGAGGCTATGACGTCAATAATTCTGGAACAACCTTTGAGTCATAGAACATCAATTATTCTAGGATGGAGAGAGTAGACAGAGAAGAGAGCAGTTTGGTATTTTTATAGTGTTATGTGTATAGTTTCTATACAACCAAGTTTCGTGTGAGTAGAAACTACTAGCATTGGACCATCTCTTCTCTGTATTCTAATTTTATTGGATGTCTCTGAAGGACATTGGGACCACCAAGCAACATTTACAGGTGGACATTTAATTTTCTTTATTTTTTATTCTAAAAATATGGCCATTGAAGATATTTTTATTACTCAACCCATAACCCATCTAATCCCTCAAGCCATCACAGGCCCCCATAAAATCCTCGCTGTCCTATGCATTGGACGGACACAAACCTTCAAATTTCATTCGAAAACACAAAGTTTAATAAAAAGGAAAGAAACATAAATCCCACACTAAACGTTACTCAACCCACAACCAAAAAAACTCAAAAAAAAAAAAAGAGAGAGAGGAGAGAATATGCGCCACCGCGGCCAACCGTCGTGACCTCGCCGCCGGTCACCGGTCCATGGACTCCGCCGCCGCTGTCCTCGCCATCCTCAGGAAGCTGCAGTCCCTCGGCTTCTGCGCCGATCTCCGGATCCCCGACGCCGCCGCGGCCTCCGACCCCTCGGAGGCGTTCGACGCCGTCCTCGCCACGTTCCTGCTCGAGGTCTACACCGGCGGCCGCGAGGCGCGGCCTATCCCGGTGGCGCTTGGGGATGGCCGATGCGTCGACCTCCTCCGCCTCTTCCTCGCCGTCCGCGCCGCCGGGGGCTACGCCGGTGTGCCCAACTCTCCCGGTGGCTGGGCCGCCGCTGCCGAGTCTGCCGGCGTTGACCCCGCCCTCGCGGCGCCCGTCAAGCTGGTCTATGCCAAGTACCTTGGCGCCCTAGACCGCTGGATCCAGAGGCTCGTTGAAGCGCACGGGCCTTTCTTGGATGTCGACATGAGGAAGAGGCAAGAGCTGTTCGTTGGTGCCAGTGGAGTGGAGGAAGAGGAATCGCTCTTGAACTGCAACGGGAGGGAGCAGCGTCATGTGATGTTGAAGAGGAAGAGGGGGGACGTGGTTGGGATGCTGGGTTGGGTGAGAGAGATAGCTGAGAATGCTGGCAATGGTGTTGCTGTGGCTGCTGGGTGCTCGGATGAGTACTTCTCATTGGCATTGGAGGTCAGGAAGATGGTTACTGGGAAGAGGGCTCGCCGAACAAGCATGTTGAATGGCTCACTTTTTCAGGTGATTTCAATACCTTTGAAGAGTTTGTTGGCCAAACATTTGACAGTTTGATGTTAGTCTCTTTGCATTCGAATAAGAAGTACTCAATTCAGCATCTGATTTTGGTTACCATGAACCACCAAGATCATTCAAGTACCTCATCAAATTTGTATTGTTAATACTTGAAAGAACAATGGGTAGTGCATGCATCTGATCATGTGGCAAGTTTTGATGCTTTTTGGCTAAAATACTTGTCAGTTCATGAGAGAGTCCTCTGGTGTCATGTTCTTCCGTTTTTGGATTTTTGGCCAGTGGCCACAACTATCAACCTCTATTATTGAATGGTCATCTTACTAGTATGAATCATTTCTGTGTTCAGAAGATTTTTCGTTTCGGATTGTTGACCTGCGTTCCATGATAAGGTCTTTGTGATGCAGAGGTGTAGATCGACTCTCAAATCCACTCTTGATTTTGTTACTCACAAATTTGAGTAAGCTTATCAGAAGACATGTGCATGGAGGAACTTCCTGGTAGAAATTACAATTTAGATCCTCATTCTGAGGGCCTTGACTATGTTTGATATTACAATTTAGTCAAGGAATAAGCCTTTTCTGAGTTACCTGGTTATTGCCATTACTGGCTCCATAAATTCTTCATAACTAGGGTCAATTCATTCTCATATAGAACATGCAGTACTAATAATTTCTATCTTGTTGGTAAGATCTATAATCTTTTGTAGTTGAAAATAAGATAATAACCACACTTGGATTCTGGGACTATGCCTATAACTTGAGCTTGCTTGTTTACCTTTTGCATATCCTTTTTGAGAAAAAAACAATGGAGTCTTCATGTGCATTGGCTTCCGATTTAGTCGTAGATTTGAGTGTGTAGGAATGATAATGGTTAAACAACCTCCCTGATAATATGCCATTGACATGATTCCAGGTTTTCTTTTCTATAACAATTCCTTTCTAGACGACACTGTGTGAATACATGTACAATCTTCTTAATTATGAACCCTACACTATTCAGCATGTGACAGATCCCCAATTCAAGGCCTGTTATTTATGGTGTCTAATATTTAATTTCACACACCTTTTCCCTTAAATTCTGTGTTTCCTTAGTTTTACTCCCTTTAGGCCACTTTGTTTTACAGGAATAAAACTGTTGGTTCCAAATATCTCTACACCACTAGTTCCTATTTGCTACTTCATTTAGCTATCTTGCTCTTCTTAGCAATTTCTGTACTTGTTTCTACAGCTGCGAAAAGTGAAAAGGCAACACCATTTAGCAGAGGGCAAAGCCTGTTGTAGGCCTTGTGTTGTAGTACTCAACATTAATTATTCATTAGATCCCAATATCTTTAAGAAAGTAAGAATTAGCATTCACTCCCTAATGTCTAATAGCCATTATGTAAGACATAATAGAAAAATCTGAAATAAAGGGGAACTTAATTTACAACTATTGTTTGAAATCAGGTGTTCTTTTAGTCCCTGTATTTGTGAAATTTAATGATCTGATTAGTGATTTAGTTCTTGGTAGATAAACATGAAAATAAATGTGGATTATGGAAGCTTAGAATGCCACCCCATCAAGTCATAAAGCTTTTATGGTTCAATTGGCGAAAGGTACTGTAGTGGTTCCTAAGGGTTATCAACAGATTTACCAAATTAGCTGTTAAACAGATGATGGCAACCACTGCTTTTCTTAATCCTGGCCCACATAAACCTCCATAAAATGGTTGCTTATCAGATATCTCCAAAATGCTATTCATGGGAAATCATAGATATGAAATGCATGCACAACAATCTCTGTTTTTTATTTTATTGGCACATGCCAAAATTCCGTTGCTTTCAGGTGGTTCCAGCTTTGGAAAGAAAACCTGCCTACAGGCAGTTCTGGTTTTTAGTTTTCGACCAACTTCTACATTTTCAGTAGAAAGGTTTACCATGATTTTTTTTTATGAATGATCATCATCAGAAGCTACACGTTACAGTTTTCACAACTTCCAGGCATTGGGGGTCTCAGACTTGACATGTATACTCTGTTGTAGCCCTTCTTAATTTTTATTATTCTTTTAGTACCATCTGTGGTTTTAGATCCACCTTCATCATTTTTTATGATACTGTTTACTGTACATCGTTTTTATTAACATACCATCTTCTCTTTGTAATTCTTTAGAAACTTATATATTACTTACTGAGTGAAACTGACTCTTCTTTCTCTTTCAACTCAGGAAATATTCCCAATGGCTTGCAATTGCTGTACGAGTCCTACCAGTCTTGGAATTTGTTCAAAAGCAAAATTATTGAATGGTTCTTTAGTGCTCACAGAACAGGATAACAACTTGTCTGGAGAAGGGAAACATGGGACTAGGACTCATAATTCTTCTAATGGTTGGCTTTTTACAAGCCACCAGAAGAATGAAATACCTGTTGGTCCGGACTATCAAGTACACGTGCCACAATGGACTGGTGAAGTGCCTGTAAATTATGATGATCCAGAAACTCTGAAATGGTTGGGAACAAAGATCTGGCCTCCAGAAAATGAAAGCTGTAAAACATTGTTTTGTGGCGATCCTATTGGCAAAGGCAGAGAAGTTGTTTGTGGTTGCAACTATCCTGGATCAGTGGAATGTGTTCGGTTTCATGTAGCAGAACGGAGACTTAAGTTGAAACGTGAACTTGGTGCGGCTTTCTATGCATGGGGATTCAATCGTATGGGTGAGGAGATTGCACTTTCTTGGACAGATGAAGAGGAGGCAAGTTTCAAGGCCGCAGCTCAACATAGTGCTGCATCTTCTGGCAGGAATTTCTGGAACCGCCTCCACTTATTTTTTCAATTTAAGGGGAGGAAAGAACTGGTGAGCTATTATTTTAATTGTTTTCTGCTTAGAAGGAGGTGCTACCAAAACAGGATCACTCCAAAGAACATAGACAGTGATGATGACGAAGAAACAGAATTTAGATTCCTGGGGAATCGACTTGGTCACTTTGCAGCTAAGTATCACAGTACCAAGCACACCATCTGCATTGAAAATACACACTCTATGGACCTGGACGAGTAGTTGCTGATTGTATTTTATGAAGCTGATTTAGGTCTGCAGTTAGTTCACTTGGGAGATTGAGCTGATGATATTCCTCTCAGTGATTTAGTTACGTTGCTGACAGTTCACATGAGTTGCGAGAAGCCAAGCATCCAAGCAATTAGTTACTGCTGCATAGATGGATTGTAGGCTGATCCACAACCGAATTTGAAACTCAAGTCCTGATAGGGAATTCAGGTAATACTGGTCATTGAGCACTTACTTACATGGATGCACATCCAGAAAGTGAGAAATGCAATGATTTGACAGTTTCATCATTAATGCTTCCCTTGAAGGAATTATGTGTATTGTTTGTTTTGACTTTTTTGTAGCTTTCTTTTTCCCTTTGTGAATCATTAACCAGGTTCTTATCCAGTAAGTATACTTGTCTGTTGCGAGCTCTAGGCTCCTGTTGTTGTAGTTCTATGAAGTGGGATGGAGCAGTGAGCATACATGTAGATGTTAGTGTTCAGAAAGTAGTGATGTTGTTCATTGTAGACTCTGCTTGTCGTTGAGAAACTTATGTGAAGCCTTCTTTTCCATCCTGTCGAATGGTAGGCTAGCAATAATATGATCTCTGTAATTTTTCGTATGATATGAATGTTGTGCTACATGTATTCACTCGGACACATGATCTATGTTGGTCCAGAAGAGAAGACAAGAAAACGGTTTTTTTCCCCATGTGTCCAGAAGGGATAATTCATGTGCATATCTTCTTTGTGTAAGCCATAAAAGCTTGTCAAATATTGTTTTTGTCGCCTTGGTCGATTAATCCTCCTATACAGCGGAGGTGGTTGTGGTGGTCATTTGTAGTGATTGCTTATGCGCCTTCAGCTTGCCCTGCGCACTTGCATACGGCCCTTCACAGTGAAGCCATTATTTTTGGATAGTTAATCCTTGTTAGGTGGTTGGTTGGGTCCATACTTCTACAACTATGTCATGGGTCATAGCATCGTTGACGAAACAATGAGCAATAAATCTGTCGATCAAGAAAGAAAATGATGGGTGTTGATAAATTATTCAACTAATAATAAATATTTAAATACAATAGTAGACACTAGCATGCCAAAAGCAATACACAACTCTAGAGACTCAGCTACAATCTTAATTTTTTTAGGCAAAATCAAGAAAAGGCATGGTGATCTATTGAAGTGATTCTTCTCCTCCTTGGACAGCGGCAAATTAACGGCAAAAGCGGCAGTAACAATAGCCCTTGATCCCGCCTTTCATACACTTGTGTTCCATGACTTTGGCTGCGATTAATTTTGCCTCCATCCAGCACTCGCTCTTGCACATCCATGCTTTACAGAATGGCATAATAGGATATGTATAACCACATTCTGCAAAAAGAATAAATTAAACACATGTATGTATATCCGTATATGTCATCAGCTAGCATATATTGGCGTGTGATACTGATCACATGGAAATGCAAAAAATGAGCTTGTCTGGAGAAAATGATTAGAAGAGTTTTTTCCTTATATCTTATATAAAAAGTCTGAAGACTGAACACAAATGAAGATATAAAAAGATAAAGAAACAAGGAAAATTACAAATTGATCTTTGTTAGATTACAACTGAACTTAAAAACTAGAACATAAAAGAAAAGATAGATGCAAAGGAACACGAACCGGCTAGAGCATGATCTGTGTGAAGAACGAGCACGAAAAGAAGACAGCAGAGAATAGCATTCCTTGTATGCGTTGTCTGCGATATACGAAAAATTGTCACACAGGGCAGGTACAAATGAGAGCATATATTTATAGCTGGCCATTTTCTGTTGATCATGAGAGAAAATGGGTTCAGCAACGACCGTTTCTTTTTCCAGGATAATCACAGTGAGAGGATAAATTCCCGTAGGTGGTTTAGTTACTACCGTTTCGTTATCCCAGCAAAGCACCACGAAATCCACTCGCATTGGCTAGCTACCTGCACATCTCTCTGAAATCCAGTGGCTTTGACCAGATGCATGCAAGCAGTCAACACATGCAGCGTCCTTTTGCTCTCCCGATATGCATGCATGCATGCTTTGACTGAGTACCTCGAATTTTTCGCCTAGTGTACTTTTCCCGTAAGAAAAAAAAAACCTTGCCTAACAACTGACATGGGCAGTATGGACACATGTGGATGGTTACTCCGTTACATTCTGCGAATGTGATTCGTCTTTTCAATGTGCCTACACAACCACAATCTGCACCTTCTTCGGTTCGATCATGCTGCTAGCATTAGGCTGAGGAGACATGGATTAGAACTTGATTGAGATCTCATCCACGTAACTCACAAATAGCTTTTTCATATATCATAGCTAAACTAAACAGATCCTACGGCGGCAACCTCCTTGATTTCCATATGGCAATTCTTGTTGAGGATTAGACTGGTATATGGTGACAGCTTGGAGAGGCATTTATTTTGGTTAGATTGGATGACAAACTGTTGAAAATTTCAGTTCACAGCGGCTGATGTAGGTTCCAATAATAATAAATTTTATTTATAATCAAAATTACAACAACAACCTAGTAAAGGAAATATTTATTTATTATATGTAAGGACCAAGGTTTCAAGGACCTATATTACTGTATTTATTCTTTACTTTTATATTTACTAGCGAAGATGCATGTGCGATGCAACAGGAGAAAGAAAACATCAAATATTCATGGAAAGCGACGATAGAATATTACACATCTCTTTATGTTTTATCCCTTTCAGTAAAGTTCAAAATCTATAATTTATTTTATTTTTAACTATGACACCCATGGTATTAGTTAGTTAATATTTTCAATAATGACCTACCACAGGCGTCCGTCTGTGACTCTCGTCCGGACACGGCTCTGTGGGTGCGGACCCCATCTCTCTCAAAAAGAAAAACAAATCCCCACTCCCTCGTATGCTTATCCGCCCAGCCCGAAGCAGCGTGGCCGCTCATCCGTCTGCCCCCTTTCCCACCGCGCACTGTCGGGTTGCCGTGCTATGCCCATCCCCCATCACCACCCGCGCCCTCGCTCCCTATGCCGCTCACCTAGTTCTCAATCACCTGCGTCGCTCACCTACGTCCCAGTCACCTGCGACGCTCGCTGTCTATCCGTCGCCCATCATCGTCAGGTAGGCCGCAGACCCCGCCATGACTGCTGGGGCGCACGTGCCGTGGCGCCTCAGGTCTTCCCCGACCAAGTCAAGGGCACCCACGAGCGTTGCTGGTGCTGGTGGTGCTCACACGTCGCGGCTCGCAGTCGTATCCCACCCCAACAACCGAAATCGACCGGCTCCAGCCTTCCCCTTCCCTATGTTGCAAATGTATGTTTCAAGTGTTTCAGATGTTTTAGAGGTATATTGTAATTGTTACATATGGATCTTACAAAAGTAGATTAGGATGTTGCACATGTTGCATATTTTTGCAAGTGTTTTCAGTTGCATATTGCAAGAGTTTTGAAAAAATATTTCAGAAATATGTTGCAGCAAGTGTTTTGTGTGGATGTCGCACACATATGTTGCAAGTATTTTATCATAATATTGCATATATTTCACACATATGTTCCAACTGTATTTTCAAATGTTTCATCTGTGTCTGATATATATTGTATCTCAAGTGTTTCATGTTGCAAGTGTTTCACGGGGTAGGGTGGGTGATGGGCGCACGGCCTGGACGCCTGGGATGGGGCCGCGGTAGAGCTGGGGGTGGATGAGGGTGCAGCGAGCTAAGGGCCAGTCCCGACTCCCGCCCCACGCGGAGAGAGAGAGGAGGGGGTCAGGGGGAAGGAGCAGGGCGCGGGGGGGGGGGGGGGGGGGGGGGGGGGCAGGGTGCGCATGTGAGGTGGGGGCGAGGCGAAGCGGGCTGCGCGACTGTCCATATCCGAACGCGAGGAGCAGCGGGCTTGTCCAGCTTGGAATGCATGTGTATTTATTTACCATCTTGTAAGATTATTTTTTTTATATTATGTAATTTCATATGTTGATGGTTTATTTTTTGACCACAAGACTGTTGGTACAATAAGTTTAAGTTTAAAAGGTTTTTCATGCATGCCCGTTTTCAAATTATGTAAATTAATCCAGAATCATTTGTTAAAAAGAAAAAAGGAAGAAAAGAAAAGTGAACAGGTCCCTTCTCCTATCAATCCGGCTGCTCTTTTTTTTATATATATATTTAAAAACTCGATCTGGCCGATCTCAAGCGGCGGCAATCGCTACACACGAGCTCGTCCAGGCTATCGCGTTGTGCGCTGTACCGCATCGGGCAATGGGATGCTAGGCCTAAACCAGTCCAGTCCGTTAATTGGCCGCACTAAAATCTGTTTGGCCCAAGAGCAGATAACAAGCTACGGGGCGAATTATAGCATGTTTTTTTAATAATTGTTAGTACCATATCGCCCGCAAATCTATGAACTCCATAACTAATAAACAATGACCTTGATTGGGCAATGGAATGCTGGGCCAGATCAGTCTAGTCCGTTGATTGGACGGCTGAAAATCTATTTGGCCCAAGAGGAGACAACGGGCTACGGGGCAAATTAGCCTGTTTTTTTGTTTAATAATTGTTAGTGCCGTATCGCTTGCAAATCTATGAGCTCCATAGCTAATAAACAATGACCTTGGCCATGATAATAAAATATAGTAAATTAGATAAGACGGTTCCTATTCCAATTTCTATTTCTATTCCTATATACTATGTATTTATATGGTTGGCGTTTTTATTTTTATTTTATATATTATTATATTCTTATATGAGAGAAGAAGAGATGTTGAGAGTGAGGGATTTGCACTGAGTTAGTTAGAGAAGGTCATAAAAATGGATGGACGAAAAAAAGCCTGAAATTTTGCCTCTTTATTATTAGGTATAGACTAGTAAAAGTGCCCGTGCGTTGTAACGGGAGATAAAACTATGTAATATTTACAATGAAACGAAGACATAAATAGTATATTTTTATTTATGTTTTGCTTTTTCTACAAAGTTTAACAAACTTACTTTTATATCTCTCTTTCTTCCTGTCAATCAAAATTCAGACACCACTTTTCTTGCTTTTCTACTTACTCTTCCATCGCCGTACCAGCTCCCTCGGCAATTCTTGCAGCTACTGCTTACCATCTTACTCCAGTCCATGCGAGTCTAGCCGCCATGTCAAGATCGGAAAGCGCACAATACGACTTGGGGCTACGCAGCAGAATGTCGAGGACTTGGGTTGGGCGGCATGGTTTGCACCTCCCGTGCCGTTGGCAATGATATCGTCGGGCCTAGGAGTTCAGGCATTGCCATGTCCATGCCCGATGGTGCCTCGAACTCTTGCTACGTGTGCCTAGCGTGCAGTTTGTCTCCAACACCTCGGACGACAGGCATTCCATGGCAGGCACTTAGATTGGGTTCTGGCTCAGAACCTCCAGCATCGACAACATGATGGCGTGATAGAGCACACTGATGATCCTTATGAAGGAAGGCGATTGTCAGCATGCACGGTCGTTGATGTGGCCGCGGAAGGTGGAGCTTGGCGGAAGTAGCAACGTTGTCAAGAGGCGAACATGGGACGATGCCATCTCTGGCGGCAGCGAGGCACGTATGGTCAAACGCATCATCACATTACCCTCTTCGTTTTGGGTTGGATTAGAAAGAGGCGACAGGATTTGTTGGGACACATGGGTGAGCCAGGTATTGTGTTGACTCACATGATTTGCTTCTATAATATTTTCTATTTATATATAATTATAGGCAACACATAGATATCATCTTTGTGGTAGTATGTTTTTGGTTTGCTATTTTTTCCGATGATGTGTTCCCAATTGGACTCCAACATGCAGATGTTTCCAAATCTTTTTTTCTCAAGTGACATCCTCGTACTAAAATCATTATAATTCCAGGAAACAAATATATATCCATATTATTATATTTTTTTCTATTTGGATTAAAATTCCTATTCACCTAAAATCAGATAGATCTAATTGGATTATGATTCCTAGTTATCTATACCTAATAATAAAGAGGCACAATGCCCGGGGGCTATCTGCCTGTCTTACCCCCTACGGGCCAAGTTTTTTTTAGACCATTGGCCATCTACATTTAGTAAGTATAAATTTTGTTTCTACCTAAAACTGCATCAATAATTTGATAGTGTAAATCTTTTGTTTTTAGATAAAGATAAATAGTTTATAAGTGTCTGTCTCATTTTTTGTTTTTGCCATTTATATAAGAAAAGAAAACATCATGGGACTGGAGAAACATGTAGAAATAAGCAGGCCAAAAAACCCAATGGAGCCGAACAACAATCTAGCCAGAAAACCGAGTGGGTAAAAAAATCGTACCTTTATTTTTTTTTCTTTTTCTTTTTCCTTTATTTTCTCTTTCTTTTATTTTCCTTTCTTTCCCAACCTTATCCCGGAACTCGTGGAAGCGCAGGCGCATGCGACCGCATATCTCCTGGCTATCCATGTCTCTCTAACCTCCGGCCACCGCGCACGCTGCTCCCGCTTCCGCAAGCCGTGCCGCTTGGTCACCCCTGAGCCCCACGGCCCGCACAGCCCGGGCCCTGGCATCCCGACGCCCAACGTCCCGACACCTAAGCGTCCGCGTGTGGCACCTGGACTGCCGCGCCCGCGCATTCCGGCCGGCAGTTGCTTCTCCATGCCCGGTGGATGCACCCTCGCTTGCCTTGGCGGCCACGTGTGACGGCTCCTTCTCTGTGCCAGTGACAACGCTAATCCTCCTGCGCGTGCCTGTGCTCACGTCGAGCGCCCAGGGCGCGCGCATCTGAGTAGGAGCGCATATGCTCTCTATTGTTCTCTGATATTGATCTCTATGAATTTATGGAGTCTTAATTGGAGGTGATTTCTGGCTGGAGAAAAAATATTGAATCCCTTTGGCGATTCTGATTTGGACTTCTTCTATGCCCTCTCCCTGACACCCCTATGTACAGAACCCACGAGCCTGAGAAAAAAAGAAAGCGGCGGGACAAGGAACAGAGACCAAAACAGAAAGAAAAAGGATACGGACAGTATATCGGTGATTAGGTTGGACAAAATATGGGATGCCAGAAATTTTGACGAAAATAAATGCACAGTATTATCGTCAGATCTAAGGAATGTATTTAGATTATGATTCCTACTCCATATCCGTCTAGACACGAGCTATTCTAACTCATACATAAATAAAAAAAGTGGTACAAAATAAAGAACATAACTCTTGTCCTTTTCTATTTATTATTAAGAGTTCTATTTAGAGTACTCAGGATCTGAGGAATCTATTTAGGTTAGGATTCCTATTCCATATTAGTCTAGACGCGAGCTATTCTAACTCATATGAGCACGGGTTATATATATAAGTCCGGACAAAAGAAACTCTCCATTGTTCGGTAATTAGAGGAAGATAGACAAAAAAAAGGATGGACGAAAAAAAGAGCTTGAAATTTTGCCTCTTTATTATTAGGCTAGCAAATATGCCCGTGCGTTACAACGGGAGGTACAACTTTTTGCATAGTTTATCTAGATGATCTGCAGCTCAAAAAATTACCAACAAACATGTGATGCTCAGTGCTCTAACTCATATATATATGAGTATGGGAGCTCTGACATTTATCCAATGGTCCTCTGTGTATTTCAATTTGTCTTGAGATCATACTCTAAATAGTGTTTGAGATTGCATCATATGTTTAAATTAAAACTTTATACCGTGTCCGGACGTACACTGCGCAACTCGTTCTATTGTGTTTAGTCTTTCTTGTTCCTTTTTTCATTATTTTTTCATTTTTTTTCTTTTCCCATTTTTTGTTCTCCTATGTTCAGTCCGGGTTCTTATTTATTTCGGCTTCTTAGAAATCTATCAATTCAATAAAAATCTTAGTTCTAACTCGTCTTGGATCATACCCATATCATTGCTAGGTGGGTACCGCTCTAACTCGTATGGACATTGGAGCTACAGAAACTCATCTAATCTTTGCATCAAGGCCGTGTTTAGATGCCCGATTTGGGCCTCCCCGAATTACTGTGCAGCACTGTAGCAATTTTTGTTTTTATTTGGTAGTAATTGTCCAAACATTGATTAATTAGGCTCAAAACGTTCGTCGCGCAAAGTACAACCAAACTGTGCAATTAGTTTTTGATTTCATCTACATTTAGTACTCTATATATGTGCCGGTATTTTGATGTGATGGGAAATCTTCTTTTTATATAGTAGAATTTGGGGTGAATTTGGGGAACTAAACAAGGCCCAAGTGTTTTAATTCGTCTTGGGATCATACTCTGCAGGTCACGTCATGCATTTAGATTTGTTTGGGGATCAGACTTGATACTGTGTTTAGCACAAATGCTTAGAGAGCTATTTATCACACCACCAAGCACCGATACAAAAGTATATTCTATAGTGCAGTGATGTTTAAATAAACTCTCAGTCACCTGCTTGTTAGCAACCATCAAACATTGTTGCTGACTTCAGCGTCTTATTATTAACAAACTATATAAGCGTGTCAGGTACGCATATGAGGTGACAAAATAAAACACACAGTTTCATCCCCTAAGCACTTCTATGGCTCTCTGAACCTACCTAGCAAACAAAAGTAGTTACTGCATATTAAACTTTGAGAGAACACGAACTTGATACCCCAATCAATTGTATCCATCGACATATAAAACCAGTACAATATGATCGCTTGAATGATGTCCTAATGACACGTACACATGCAAATTATTCAAACAACTACTACTACTAATTGCCAAAAAAAAACTACTACTTTTTCAATCTCTCCAAAAGTCCACTACTACTGAAACTATCTGCAAAGCTCCTCCGATCAAGTACTCCTTGGCACGAGGCGTAGACGCAGTAGCTTTTTCACGACGGTGGTGAACTCGCTCTTCTCCCCGAACTCAATTTACCTCGTGTTCGGGCGCCTCTCTCCAGAACTCTTCACCAGTCACCATGTTGACCACGAAGAACTCGACGTGCAAGTCTTCTCCCCGAACTCGATCTACCTCGTGTACGGGCGCTTCTCTCCAAAACTCCTTCACCAGTCCCCATGTTGACCACGAAGAACTCGACGTGCAGCATGGCGATGGATAGGCCGGCACAGATCCTCCGACCCATCCTGACCCCACGCCCTCCAGGAACCGCTTCAGGGTGAACTCCATTGGCCTCTCCCACCCACTCCTGCTCATCCATGCCCATCTCGGCTAGACGACCACCATGAAATTCACCGTCGCGCCCTTCGGGGTCAGGTCGGCGGCGGCCTTGTGCGGCAGCACGAAGTGGCCCGGCGGTTGTTTGCGCAGGCCCTCCAGATCACCGCCTTAGGTATATGGCATCCCTTTGTACGGCCTCCTCCAAGACCGCCTTGGCTTCGTCGCCGCATGTGGCCTTGATCTCGACGTGGAACCGATCTTGGATGGTGGGGTTCTTTACCAGCTCGGCCATGATCGACTGCATACCCGTGGAGGTGCTACGGTGTCGATGCCGGCGGTGAGGAACTCGGAGCATAGCGTGCTGATCTAGTCGTGGTGAGCGCGGTGGCCCCTCCTCGTCGGGGAGCGTGATGTCAAGCAGGGTGTCCACGTACAGCTGCGGGAACTTGGTCTCCCTCGACGGTGCCTGGCCGTTCATGGTCTGTTGCTTGTACTCGCACCGAGCGTTGATCAGCGGCACGAAGAGCTCTGCCTGGCGCCGGCGCGGGGCTCACGCGGTCTGCAGGCAAACACGGAAGACGTGCCTAGTGACCGGACGGTAAGAAGAAGACGCTCATCTGCTAGAAGATGTAGAGTAGTTACTTGCGCTCGGCTCTCGATGGCGCGCACAGTGGCCTCGTCCATCCGTGGTGGCCGACGTGCGCGGCGACGGCGGCAGAGCAACGTGCGACGGCGGGGCTAGCGCACGGGCTTCGGCGGGCACGAGCACAGCGGGCTCCACATGTCGACGTGCCTGACACGACCCGATTGGTCTCATCTACGAGCTATGAGGTCCAGAGGGCTCTGCATTGTTTATAGGAACATAGATCGGCAGTCCATCGCTGCATGTATAGGAGAAACAAAACATATGGCGTTCGATCTCTCGAAGCCGAGCAGGTTAGGAAAGGCAACAATGTAATTAGAATCAAACACATTGCTAGACGCGAGTTGTTCTAACACGTGAGCACGGCTTATGAGTCTGGCTCATACACGACACAATATATTTGGGAATCGGACTCCATATCGAATTGGACTCCGTATCATGCTAGACGAGAGCTATTCTAACTCGTATGAGTACGGGTTATATATATAAGTCCGGATGCAAGAAACTCTCTATTGTCCGGTAGTTGGAGGCCAGGGGACGGACCAGAAAAATGGATGGACGAAAAAAATGAGCCTGAAATTTTGCCTCTTTATTATTAGGTATAGATAAGAAAAACCGAGAGGTACTTATAAAAGAAAAGAAGTCATGAAATAGACAGCACGAGATGGAAAGAGAAAAGAATAAATTTTACTGGCAGTCCTTAAACCTATATAGAGTTCTTATTCTAGTCCTGACACTTATAAATGTTTAGATCCCTAAACTTGTCTCAAGTTCTCATTCTAAAATCGGTACTTACTAATTGCACACTCAGCTACCTAAAGTTGCATTATTGTACCATTCTGGTCCATCCATTTCATTACTGTACCATTCTGGTCCATCCAAACCCAAACCTTACCGTCCTCGCCTCGCCACGTTGCACACATGTCCGCCTCACCCCGTTCAGACACGAACTACAGCACCGTGCTCACCCTACAACCCATGTCTGCCTCTGTTGCACCATCAGCGTGGTTCCATACCCATGTTGCCATGCTAGGACCTAACATGCCTACCTGTGTCGCCACACTGTGCGCTACACTTGCACCCTATCGTGTCACAGTGACGGCCATGTCCTTGCCGAGAAAGGCAAGGAAGTCTAGAAGGGTGACAAAGTGGTACGAGGATATGTCGAGAGCGAGAACAAGCGTGAGATCTTGCACGATAGGGGTGAGAAATTAAAGTAGTGTGGCAGTGACGATGGCAGTGTCGATTGGGGAACTGCCACAAGGCATGGGCCAGGGCACGACGATGTGGTGCAGGAGGCGAGTCAAGCGAAACTGATGAGGGCGACATGGTGAAGGCTCGGGCAGGAGGTGCGATAGGGCAAGCATGACATTGGCAAGCAAGCAACGTTGGCAGGATCTAGAAAGCTAGCTTTACACATCTCGCCTTCCGGAGCCCCCTACCCCCGCAAGTCCTACAAAGCTATGTATGCATAGTGTGGGGGTGGGAGGGGAGGAGTTAGATCAGGATGGTACAATAATATAAATTTAGGGAGCCGAGTGTATATTTTGAAAGTACCTTAACCGGGATGAGAGATCGGGACAAGTTCACAAAGCTGAATGCGTAAGTTTAGGAAGCAGTGGGTGCAATTTGTAAGTACTAGAACCGGGATGTGAACTCGAGACAAGTTTAAAGAGTCGATTATGTAATTTATAAGTACCGAGACCTGGATGAGAACTCGGGACAAGTTCAAGGATCATCAGTGAAATTTACTCAAGAAAAAAAAGAAGTCACGGAAAGTATGAAACACCAGGAGCAGGAGCGGTAGAAAATGGACCATGGGGAACACCTCAAGGGAGATAAGAAACGGAAATCAAAATGAAAAAAGGGGCACGCAGGATACTAATAAGCTATTTGATTTGAGAAATGAGTTAGTCTATCATCTTGTACTTTCTCTTCTTTTTTTGTTTTGTTTTGCGAAATGAAATAGAAAAGGTGCATCATCACCTTATTCCTCGTAAGCTAATAATTAATACCAGTGTTAGGAATAAAGTCATTCACCAAATTTGTTGAATAGACACATGATGCGCCACCTTATCGAAAATGGTTTGATCGCTTAAACCAAACACTTTCTAGATGATTGGACTGGACAAAAATTTAAAGGCAGAAATTTTAACTCTTTAACTTTATATATATCTATCTATAAATATGTCATGTTTTTTTAAAAAAAATAGGATTAGTTTTCTTAATCTGATAGAGATGCTATAATACACACGCTTGCAAAAGATGAGGGAAAATGATGACCCGGGCTACTCGTCTCGTCTCCACGTGATCAGCTAGTGCTCCGGTGTGCCCAATCTATGATACTAGTGGAATGCGCGCGCCCTCGCGCGCGAGAGCAAAGGAGCCTAGCTTGTTTTTTTCATGGACATACACGGGTAGAATGACACAGGAAAAGTCCAGAGTAGAACCGCTCATGTCTATGTATGGCGTACTGGTGTAAAGTACTATATAATACGAATTGAGCACTGCCTAAAACTATCAATCTGTAAATATTTGTCACATACAGTATGTGAACTGGAATTGGAAAATAGCTAAGGATCTGAGAGCAATGGATGGTAAAATAGAATAAAACAGGACGACGAATGTAGCTGAAAGAGTACTTTCTATAGATTTATCTTAGCCATGTTTCATATAAAAAGAATGCATTGCTTTCACTGGTCCAAACAAATTTTAGTAGATACAATAGCCTAACATGTAGAAGAAATTACATGTGATTTGGATTGGCAATGCTTCATAGAACCTTTTTTTTCGTCGATCAGAGGCAGGGTATCCTACATAGAGGAAAACAGCAACAAACCAGCATATATGAGAGGAAGCACAAAAATCGATCAGCAACAGACCACCAAATGGACAGATGTAGCGGCAGCTGGTGCGAGCTTCTAAAGCAGCAGATGGGTTATAGATGACCTTTTTTGTTTTGAGCTAAGGGTTGTAAGTAAAATTGATTAAAGACGTCGCATTGGCTTACCTGTTGGGCAATAGCTTTGACCTTCGAATAATTTCTTGCGTGGTGCATCTATATGTTGCCCTGATCTGTATTTAGCAAGAGCTAGAAATCTGAGATGAGCTGAATGGGAGGGCGCCCCCGCCGCCACGCGCGTCGACTGTAACTGACCACTGGTTAGCACAGCAAAACATTAGTTCGAGCAATTTTGACTTACAATTTAGCATATGAATCTAGAAGAAAATAACTATATGAATGCCTGTGTAAATGAAATAAGACATGTATGAAGGTTCAGGAGGTACATTGGATCAAAATAAAAAGATCATACAGAGGGCTACGCTACATCTATCTGTGTTAGCATTATGGGTGTTTTGTGTGAATGGCTATATGGTTTATTTAATCTATGAAGCAAACAATAAAAACTGGACAATCATGTCTTTGTTCAGTCATGGGTATTCTGGTAAATAGCTGCAGAAGAACGAAAAGAGTAACACACTTCATATCTTGGGTGGAGTCACAAATTCGTAAGCAAGTCATGAAAATGCAGAGAATTATAAGGTGATCCATAAACATTTGAAGTCTCAACAGTTAATCATGGGTATATACTTAAGAGAAACGAAACAATCCGACCACAAGATGCAAAACATTGCATTCAAAATATTCTGATTTTAATTGGCAGGTCAGGCAGTGGTTCATTATTTTGGCAAACCTGTTGCACAAGACAGTGGTTGTTCAATATCTTTATTGTTTATGTATGATGTCTACGCTGTACATTATTCTTTCTAACATTACCAGCTGGAGATATTAGTGCCTGCAATATTAGGCTCTCAGTTAATAATACGGTGCTCCAGGATTTTGTGGCTCGGCAAAAGTGCTCCACAAATATTAAGAAGTATTTAGAAGTATTAAAATATGGCCATATATTTTGAAGCTGATCTTGTAAGGCCCAAGGAAATAAAGAACTATTTCACAGTTATGAAGCTCTTAACCTATCAGAAAGCCTTGTCTCTGTCACAAGACAGGTATAATATGAGAGTATTATCTTATATATATTGACTGAAATAAGAAAGAAGCACTATGTTTTTAAATTTTGCAAAAAAACCTGGGACGAAGAAACATTGTTGGCTTTTTACATTTTCTACATCATCACTAATCCACAGGCAGATCATACATGGCAAGATGCAACACCTGATTACTCGAGGAGGTGCCTACTGGGCAGTGCATCCACGTATACATTCATCAAAAATCTTGAAGGCGGTCGCCTAAATATTCAGGGTAGAGGAGGCAGCACTAATGAATCAGCAGAGTAATGGACGCAGTCAACATGAGGTTTGATTAGGTTTGAATCATAAACTGTCTGTGACCTTGATTGAAATGAACAAAGCATGAATTGGAAAGCACAGAGAAGAGAAACCATCTTACAAAACACATGCTCTCCCTATACATAAAACCAGAATACATAGTTAATCTAAGAGTAAGCTAACAATGGTACCATGTCGGGTAAAAAAAAATGTGTAGCTAATTAAGAGGAAACTAACAATGGCACGACAATTAGTATTAAACATATATTTCAGGAGACATGAAGTCACTAACCAATCCTTGGAGCCCCTGGGGGCGCGAAGCATCCACAGGAATTCAGATCGAGATAATAAAATTCAGACCTATAAAGACCAACAACTATAAGGAATCTGATGGCAGACACACATCAGCAGATACCACATTGGAAATCTAAAAGAATAAGAACATAGAGCAACCGAAAGAAAGGATCAGGTCACCTCGGGTTTTGCTAGGTTGCACGAACAGATTTCTAGAAAGAACCCCTTGTCTTCCTTGACCACCCTGCATAATATAAGCATTAGCAACCAGCAAAGGGAGACAGGAAACCTGCAAATTATCATGAACGTAGAAACTAAGAGAAGCACTGAAGCACGGACAGCAGGTTCTAGAGCCGAACGGCGCAGCACAGATCCGAGGGGCGGTCGAAGCCTATATCAATCCCTGAAAGATAAACTTTTTCGCAGCATACAGTAAAAGGTTAAAAGCAGCTAGGTTCATGGTTTTGGCTGTACCTGTAGCCTAGTAAACAAATAGCAAGCATCAGAGTAATTACTGAAGGCATGTTATATGTGATATGTCCAGCACCAACGCCAAAATCTGGGAGACCTCTCAGGCATAACCAGTTCAGTGCAAAGATCAAATCTAGATGATCGACAGACACCGGTGCAAAGGGCTGTAAAAACAGAAGGGCAGTAAAACGGAAAAACAATAATGAATAGGGTAACAGGAGGCCTCTAAGCAGGACCAATTCAGTGCAAAGATTGAAGTGGAGCCGATCACATGTATGGAGCATTTTTAAATTCACCGCAACGGCACTAATATATGCACTGAAAAATCACTGTCATAAGCAAGTGGATCTGCAAGCAAGTGTATGTACTGAAAAATCACAAGCATAACCAATTCAGTACAAAGATCGAATGCAGCTGATCGATAGGACTTTAGGTCCAGATGTTCCAGATCCGCAAGAAAGTGGATTTGCAAGAAAGTGGACAGAGATGGATAGGAATAAATACATCATTGGCACTGAGGTGCGGTGAGTAATAGAACAACCAACCAATTATGTGAAGTAAAGACATCACTGACAATGGACCTATAGTCAGCAACGAGCGCAGAAAATATAGCAATGAATGAGAACGAAATAACACACGCAAAAGCGAATTGCTAAGATACAATGACATAGTCATCACCGAACTAATGAAAATAGCAAGAATCATGGAAGAATGAAAGAACCATCATTGCACAATTCCATTGTCTCAGTCTAAAAATGTTCATCATCCCACAACCCCAGAACCTCAGTAAATAAAATGCAGAATGAAACAACTAACCATCATTGTACAATGAAGGATATCAGTTCTGCACATGATCTGCGTATTTAAAAACAAGAGAAGCGCAGGAGCAAACGGCCTCCAAGGGGAGACTGGCCAAGATCCTCGCATTGAGGAGAGGGAGCTGAGGGAAGGGAAGGGGGAGAAGGGGCGAGAGGGCACCTACGCCATGTGCAACGGGCCGGTGTGGGGCTCCTCCAGCGATGAAGGCTGGCGAGCCAGATCCACAAACGTACCCGGCCCCGGCACTGGCAAAGAGAGCACGCACCGGAGAAATTGGTTACTCCCTGAGCACATCAGAAGTATACAGATCGTGGGCGCACCCACAACATAAAGAAATTGCTTGTAAGGCCTGCCAAGCTGCTGCACAGCGCAGGCACACCTTAGGGCAATCCATAAATTTGCATTGTTCCTGTTAGAACAAATAATGAAGAAATAATAGAGAATCAATGTGCTATCATTGTAACAAGGGATAAGAAGGGTTTTCAAAGAAAGAAGTGTTGACGAATCAGGAAAATAACCTCACATCTAAATGATCGCTACAAATGGTATATAGTAACTCATGTATCGAGTTGACGTCATAGCGGACACAACTACTATCACCCTATAGGCTTTTTCCATATTGATTTTATGCATTTCCTATTTACATGCCAAAGGTGTGGTAAGCACTGCAATATACCATCAATCAGTTTGTTGGCAAAGGCGATAAACTTTGTTAATAAGCAAAATAGTATCGTTAGAATGCCAAAGACAGGAAACACGTGAATAGGAAGGTAAAGAAAAAGGGAAAAAAAATGTACTCACCCAGAGGCAATGGCCTGTAGAAGGAGAATTTCTTGGCTGTGTCACTACCAAACACCAACCGGGCACTGCACCTGGAGGAGGAAAGCAATCAGTGTTTCCAGCTTGGAATGTGACAGTACCAAACCAAAATGACTTTACTGATTCAGGACATATCAGGATGGCTGTGATCTTTGATGTATGAAAGTAGAGGAACAGATAATTTGTAATGAGCAAAATAAAATTTCCACAAACAGAACTAAATGGCAAGAATGTATGAGTGGGAAGGAAAGCATTAAAAAGAAGCTCTGACCCAAACATATTGGTTGTAATGAGTGCACAGCTAATGCTCTAGGTACATATATTTGTCTCAGCGGATAAAACTTTGTATGATAGACTACAGGCCCTCGGATCTCAAAACTGCATATATACTGTCATTTGATCCACTTCTAATGTCAGCGCACCTTATGTCAGTTATCTATTAATGCTTTTGCTCATATTTCCAAGATTTCAGGTATACTAACCAAGAGGCACAGTCTATTCTTATCAATGCACAAGGGACAAAGCACCTTTCACAATCTATTATTGAGATAATTAAGTGTACTAACCAAGAGGCACAAGACAAACTTACCAATGCAATAAATGGTGAGAAACAGTCACCTTTCATTTAGGATTTCTACTCCACTGGGAAACCCTCCACCATCATCTTGGTTTTCAAAAGACAGATCCTGAATTTGCTTTAGTCTCCAAATGAGCCCTCTGTAAACATATTATGCCTCTTTAACAATCGAGGTGGCCAATTTTGGTTAGCCCCAAACACAGCAGATCCAAAACCCAATCAAAATCTAGAGGACCCAAAATATATTTGGGGCTTACCAAATTTCATTTGTTCCTTGAAGAGGGGGCACCGATAGTCCTGGTCCATGAATCGTGCGGTAGGCATGGCTGCTTGTTCTCCGTAGGCCTAGGCAGGCTAGCAAAAACCAGACCTAAAGGATGGAGCTGGCGCGTGGAAGCTCGCTATGATGAACCCATAGCAAAATCCATCAAACTCAGATACGATGCAACACAATAGAAGGAAGAAGAGGAGGGTTCTAGGGAGGGGCTTGGGGAATGGGAATACGTCGGCTTACCAACGGCGATGCCGCTGCCCGCGCCGTGATGACGCTGCTCCTCGCGTGTGGGGTCCGCAGGAGACGACTGAGCCAGCTAGGGTTTCATCAAACACAGGTGCACACTTCAGCCACATATGAATCGGCGTGCACAGCGAAGGGAAGCGAGAGATCCTGGAGATGAGGAGACGCAGCAGCAAGGATCACGGTCGCCGGCCCACGGCTGCGCCCGGGCGGAGGGGGAGGAGGCCGCTGCTGCGCCTCTCGCCGGTGGAAGCGTCGCTCCTCCCGCGGGGGGCGCCGTCGGCCGCCCGGGCGGAGGAGGGAGGAGGCCGCTGCTGCGCCGCTCGCCGGGGGAAGCGTCGCTCCGGCCGTGGGGTGCGCCGCCGGCCCGCCCGCCGCCACATCGGGAGAGATGAGAGTATGAGGATGGGGAGAGTTTTTTTTCCTTTCTGCGAGCAGGTGGAGGGGAGGAGGGGACTGGCCGTGGGGCGCCGTCGTGCCGTCGCCTCCGCCTCCGCCTCCGCCTCTGTGCCGGGCTCGAGAAAGAGGATGGGGAGGTCGTGCTGGTTTTTTTTCATGAGGAGTGGGGAGAGCGCTAGATATTTTGTGGAGGGCAACGTGGGCTGCTGCTAGTCACGTGAAGGGAGCGTAGGGGCAACCGGAGCCACCGGATGGAAATCAAACGGGTAAGAAAAATTTTGCTAACGTGGATGGCCTGCACTTTCAGCGACAGGTTCATGTTTGTATGGTTGAAATGAAATAGGAGTACACACACGTTTTTTTTGAGGGGTGAGTACACACACGCTTTGGAAAGAGGGGAAAAAAAAGCGTGACCCATCGGGCACCTGAGACGATGACACCTGTCACCGAGACCGACTTCCGTTGGCGGTGGCCGTACGTATCCCGTTCCTTTTTTTCCGTTCGTCGTCACCCAGCTCCACGAGCTCTGCGCCGCTGCCATAGGTGACTCCCGACTCCGATTCCGCCGCCACCCAGCTGCCGCCGGAGACGAGCGCCGCCACCGCTTGCGCCAATCCAGGTACGCTGACTCCATCTCCTCCTCCTTCCCCTTCTCCTCATCCCGTTTTCCCTGCAAATCCAAGGTGTGTCTCGTCATTGCCTCCCAATCTCCTCTTCCGCCTCCTCTCCATCTCCCCCTGTCCTCCTGACCCATCCCCTTCTTGCTAGGGTTTTGAGTTTTCTATGGGCGATTCATTGGAGGCTTCACAAGTTGCATTCCTCCACCCTCGTCCCCTTCCCCTCCACCGACTGCTAGCCTACTGAACCAACCATTAGAGATGGTTTTTGTGAGTTCTTGATATGTTCTTGGATGCGCCGTGCTCCAAGGTGAAGAAAACTCAATTACTAGCACTAAATCTCTCTGTGTACCCTGGGGCTCTTTTTTCTTCATATATACTTGGATTACTTGCTTGATCCTCTGGTATTTAGTACTTTATTGTTATTTGTTCATTGGATATTAGTCTTAACAAACCACCCAACGTTGATGATTTGCTCATTTGACAAAGGAAAATACTGTGTGGTAATCATTAGTTCTGTGAATGTGTTATTTTCCACCTGCAGTAATCCAAATGTTGTCTACTATAATGTTTTTGTGAATGTACCATTTATCTTATTTCACCCTTGGGACTTGGGAGTATCCTGTACACATGTCATGCTTCTTGTGTCACAATCTTTGTATTCCTCACCTAAGTTGCGCACTTATTCTTTTTACTCTTTAATGTAATGGTAGTCTGCAGGAACTATTGTACTAAATTATTTTCCTTCCTAAAATGACACAGTTTTTTTTCCTTCTCTTACTGTTTGGTGCTGGAACCAGCTGCAAGGCAATATAGATAGTGGACAGTTTCATTTCTTATGATCTTGTTTCAGTGATCAAGCCTGACTAATTACTAGTAGATCTGAGTTTATGTCCAATTTCAATAAATTTGAATCACAATAGTAGCAGTTACATGCAACTATCGCCATTCCCTGGCAAGAGTTGCTCAAGACAGACTGTATGGTATTGGTAGGAGAAATTATTTCAATTGTGTACATCCTGTCCTTTATATTTCAGTGCATAGGATCACCATATAATGGTGCAATTTTCACTTGGCAGTAAGGGATGACAATAGGAGGTTTAGCTTTGTTCTGTTTCCTTCTCCCATCTGTCCAACATGTGTATTTGTTTATTTGGTCAACTTCAGTACATCTTTGATATCCTATTTCTGAATGTGAGCTTCATAATTGCGAGCTTCATGATGCAGAGCTGATCTCCTTTTTTACGCCTGATGTATATTTCAGTTTTAAGTTCTTAATGATAGATGGGAACTGGGTGTGGATGGTCATTGTTATGGCTGTCATTGAGTAGAGATCTCAGGAAAAAAAACATCTGAGCAGCTTCAGAAATTTACCACTTGGATTTGTTATGCTCAGTGACATTCTTAATTTACCGTTTAAAGTTTACTTTCTTTAGACTTGTATTTTTCATATCTCGTCATATATTTTAATTTAATTATAGTATACGTGAGTTTGCCCAACTTTGTGTTTCCTTCTCTGTTCTCTGTTTTTTCAATGAACCTATCAGTCTCTGCTAATGCAATTTGTATTCTGTTGAATTCAATCAGAGTTGCTAGCTCTTAGAAGAGTAATTTGAATTGGCCTATTAGATAGACTTAGCTATCCCTGTGCTTTATTATTTGTTTAGCTTATTTGCGTTTCTAAATTCCCTTAAGATAATAGGTGTTAAGGTAATCTTGTCTTTATTTTTTTATCCAGGTTTCAGCGAGATCAGATTGCAATTCCAGTAGAAAACAAGTACTTACTTTCATATTGTAAGTATTGAGCATTGTATTTTTCTAATTAAATCTTTTGGCAATGTGTAATTGTATGAACATGATGTGTATGCACTTACGCCATTCAAAAATAAATCCCGACATATGTAGTTTGATCCAGGCAGCATGTATGTGCATTTTGTTATTTGAATTATTGACGCAGCTCTAAGCTATTCGTTCATTGAGAAGAAAATAAATACAGTAGTAAAACATAGACAGCAGCACTGCAGTGTTTCTTGCCACGGAACCATTCTATATCAATCCGAGTCATCCCAAATAATTAACTTCAGCAGTGGTTTAAACCCCCACGGTGGAAGGGGATTTGGGTGGGAGGGAGGGATCAACCCAATCCTCCCTTGGGTCATTTCTCCTCTAGAACGTAACCCCCACATGCCAAACGAAGCCTTAAGGTTTTTTTTTCCTAGCTGATTGTAATGTTGATGCAAGGGGATCAGGTGAATCCTTTTTTTCCTATAAAAAACAGTAGATGTGCAACATTGCTTAATGCTAGCATTATCTGCTTGGTACTGATGGGTGCTAGGTAACCAGCAACCTGAAGTCTGCAATCTGATGCTGCTGGGTTATCAAGACATTGGGTGTTGAGCATAAATGTACAAACCAGAACTTTAGCAGGTCATAGGAGAAAACTTTGCCCCTGTTGATACCATCAAGTTAATAAATGTCTCTGTATCTACCAGATACCACAGCTAAGGAAAATTCACAAATTTACCATTTCGTTTCTCAGTTGTAGGTAGCGCCTATATTTTTCTAACTTTATCCTCAAATATCCCAGTTGCACTTTGAAATTGCAATGCGATTTGTAATTCACTGTATCAAGAATAATAAGATGGTAATTCACTACCTAGATACACGATAAATTTAGCTGTTCCATTTCTACCATTGGACAATCTGAAATCTTCTCTGGTTTCTATTCAGGGCTTGAAGAAGACACTACTGCTGCAACCATGAGCACCATGAAGTTTTGCCGCGAGTGGTATACACCCTTCTACATCGACCATCTTCCTCTCTCTTGCATTAGATTGATCATACAGTTACTTGATGTTGGATGGACGTGCAGCAACAACATCCTGTACCCCAAGGAGGACAGGGACAGGCGCACCCTATTCTTCGCATGTCGCAACTGTGAGCACCAGGTACCACTCGTCAACATCTATCCTTGTTCCACCAACAAATCCAATCCAATCCAATCTTCTTGCTATACCCATCTCATCAGTGCATCACACCAAGAATGGAGTTTGGGCACAACACTTGGATGGGGTTCGAATGAGCACTAAAATGCTTATGGGATGGGGTTGTTCTCTTTTTTGCCCATATTCTAAGATTTTGGTAGGGTCATGCCAATGCTATGTGTGCCCTTTATTTCCATCTTTGGCTACTTAATTCCCTCATTTATTGCATGTATGCATAGCAAAAGTTAAACACGCTTCTGTACACACTGAAAAATACTACACTTGTTCTACAGTGTTAGTCACGTCTGTGTTTAATGAATGCTGAATTGAATAATTTTCCATCCCAAAAACATCCTTTCTTCTGCTTACAAGTTAACAGTACTATTGCTGGTCCGTTTCAGGAGGTCTCTGACAATAGCTGCGTCTATCGGAACGAGGTGCACCACACGGCTGGGGAGCGAACGCAGGTCTTGCAGGATGTAGCTTCTGACCCAACTCTTCCCAGAACCAAGACTGTCCGCTGCAATGTCTGTGGGCATGGAGAGGCTGTTTTCTTCCAGGTTTTTTTTTTTCTTGTTTTGCCTTGTCGCATTTTAATGGGTTGCATTTTCATGTGATATTGTTATGCAATCTGAATGACTTATTAAACAGAATAGTATGCCAAAATTCTGCACCTTGTTAATGTACGTTGGATATTGCATCCCTTTTTTTTGGCAGTATCTATCCTATATGTTGATGCCTGCTTCTATATCCCTGATATGAACATGTCCTAATTGACAGTCAGGAGTCAGATCCCAAGAAAATGTGGCCTTATGTTTGTTGTTTTGTGTCAGAATAAGGGTCCTCTGCCAGTAGAGGCGTAGAGCATATTACTCATGTCTCTTTCTGTATTCCAAAATTACTGTGTCTGAAGTTAATCGATATTTATATTTCAATAGTTGCAACTGATGGCACTGATCCTGCTTAAATGTTTTGAGACAATCTTAAGCCCAGTGCTGTTTAATCATTTGCAGGCCACGGCAAGAGGGGAGGAGGGGATGACCCTGTTCTTTGTGTGCTGCAGCCCTGATTGTGGTAATCGGTGGAGGGAATGATGCGATTAAATTTTGCTCGAATAGTTGTCCCATCAGAGCTAAAAACTGAATTTGTTTTGTGATTTTCTTGGAACTATGTATTTCGAAGTCCTTGCGTATCTTAAGAATGATGAGAGTATGCTCTTCCAATATTTTAATTTTTTCTATATGTGATATGTAGCTGCAGTACATAGTCGCACATGCCTCCTATAAGTATATTGTGCTTGTACTTTAGGCCACTGCATAGCTACGATTTGACCCTGGGTCTTTAGACAAGGTAGCAGATTATCGTCTGGTATAGGAAGCCTCTCTAATGAATTGGGCCAAGGTTAAAATTCTTGTCATGAAACGGAACTTTAATAGTAAGATAAGATTGCAAATCATAAGATTATAGTTATTAAGATCGTAAAATTGTATATTCTACTAAATAGGATCATAGAGTCAATTCAAAATCAACTAAGATTGTATGAAGATGTAAAATCGGATGATAACTATGCACTGGTTGGCTGTCTTGTGGTCCGTGTGATTTTGACTGTTGTCCCTATTTATTTATATCTAACTAATGATGATAATCTCTCAAAAAAAAACTAATGATGATAGCAATGGATCTTCCGGATAATCTTGAGCATTCATAATTTGGGAAAGTTAGTGCGAGGATCATATAGTTGTTATATTATCACATGCCTTCACAAGTTTTCTTAGGTTTTAGAGATAATCATATGCCTTCACAAGTTTTCTTAGGTTTTAGAGATGAAAGAAATTAAAAGTAAAGAAAGATACTAAAGCTGAGACAAGAAAAGATTAAATTGGACTTATGTCATGACCTTATAGTTGGTCAAATTGGAAAGATACCATGTTTTACCATGTTCAAGTCATAGAGCACATCACAAACTTTCTAAAAATCCAAGATCATCGAAATATAGTCCTGAGCTAGAAGATACTGCAAAAATACCAAAACATCAATTTACTGATATGCAGCGGATGGGTGGACATTTTTGTTGATGCGGTGCGTAATCTATCATTACCCTTATTTCTGTAACCACCGCCCCTCTCACAGATCATTGTACATTGTACATTAACAACAACGGGTATTTCCCTCTCTCACTTTCCTATTCATCTACAGTAGTTTGGTAAGCCAAGGTGGTGGAAATGAGATGCACTCCTTTATCTGGTAGTGCAAAACCGAATTCAGACAAGGGATAACATGCTGAGAAAACATTTTTTGAGGATGCTCTGTGTGAAATTTGTCATGGTGAGAACGAATCGGTGGATCATGTCATTCTTCACTGCCCTTTTACTGACAGTTTATGGAGACTGTTCATTCCCCGTCGTTCCCATAAAAAAATATTTTTTAGCAGAGTAGGGGCTTCCCCCTACTGTTTCTTCTCAAGAAAAAAAACTTGTCTAAACATGCTGATATGGGCAGTATGGACACACGTGGATGCTTACATTGTGCGAATGTGATTCGTCTTCTTCAATGCCCACAATCTGCACATTCTTCAGTTCCATCATTCTGCTAGCATTGCGCCAGGGAGGCATGGATCAGGGCTTAATTCAGATCTCATCCATAGGCTACTTTTGAGAACGGATCTCGTTTTTTTGTGAGGAGAACCAGATTAGAGTATTTGTTGTCCCTTGTCACCTAAGTGTCAGTAGGAAAAAGAGGCATCGACATTGCCAGATTATATTTGATGGCAGGCTAATCTATTAAATTCCTTATTTTGGAATATCTTATCGAGCTTGGCTGAATTTTTCACTTGATTAAGAAAGGTGCTTAGTCACGACGTGCTTACAAAGGAGCAGAGTATTGGATGCAGTTAGGCAATAGGCAATGCATATATAGGACACAAAAGAAAGAAAAGTAGAAGGTTACCAGGGTCAAGAGAATTGTTACAATTATTAAGGAGCTTGTTCCAAATAATGGCTTATTAATAAAAAAACCAGGAAATCTTGGATTCAAGTTACCTTGGAAGTGAAACAGAGCAATTAAATTGACTCAAGATTAGACAATTTTAGGAAGCGTTCTTTCTTCATCGCCAGACTCCAATAACATATCGCAAAACTAGCCGTTTTAGAGGGTGAGGTTTCCTCCCCATTGTTATTAAGATGAATTTGTTTGAATAATTCCTGCATTCATCTAATTATTTTTTTCTCGAATACGCAAAAGAAGCATTCATCTAATTATATTCACATAGATTGGTTTCTCTTTGGGTCCATATGACGATTTGCTGAGCTACTTTACTTAGTGCTGGATGACAGCTCACAGCTGCATCCATCTTTATTCTTCTCTCCAGTCCCAAGCAAAGAGCTATCTTTTCTGAAAGGTAGCTATGCCCAAAGCTCTTACCTGAAGGCTGAAGCTCACTTGACTGGCAACCGATCGAAGAGAGCTTGCAAGAAAACATACCACATACCAGCCAGTTTCGACCACTTCAATCCCCTCACCACACAACAGTTTCTGAATATCCTGAAGCTAGCTGACTGCCACAGGTAACTAACTCTTCTGGATTATACGTTACGTGCCTAATAGAAGTTACTAGTTGCATCTTTGGTTTTATTCTCTCAATAACAGGTAGCTATACTATATGGATTAACATGTGTTTTCTACCATATATGGGCTAGAATTCGTATTTATTTGGTTTAATTCTCTATACCATGTGCAGAGATGTAACAGATATGTGGAGCTTCTTCACTTAATTTGTTGGTGCTTCCTATATTTACACAGAAATCCATCATGCCTCGAGAGGTACGGTCTTTTGCGCCCTCCGGGGAGATACATACAGTACTTGCCAAACCTAGATCGACATGGTCACTTGTGTGCTCAGCAACATTTTGTACCTGCTTAAAGTACGGCCAAGGCCATTGGTTTCCTGTATATGGATACTCATACAACTTTGGAACTCTGGTTTGGGTCTCGCTCTCATATTAACTATTAACTACTGTACTATAGTTGGAAGTATTGTCCATCGACAAGGCCATCCATAGATGGATGAAGTAGGAGATCGTGTATATGGTAGGGTATTGGTTGAAATTATTAATGTAAACGAAAAATTGTCCTCTTATTAAACAGTCAATTATTATGGACAGATAGTATATTATATTGTTTGCTACCAGAAATCAGAAGGCACTTTAAAGAAAAGAAAACTATATTCAAACTAAAATTGTGCCTTCAATAAGTGTGTTTAGTTAAACCTTAGATTTAATTATGCCAGCTCTTGTTGCAGCCGGTCATGTGTTATCATGTATATGAATATATAGAGAGATTTAGGATTTCAACTCTTGACTTTATTAAGTGTTTTCTTCACATGTTAAATTGAACCTGTAATGCTCATTGAGTTATCGTATCTATTATTAACTATCATTTCTAGTAGATTTTTTATTAAAAAAAGAGTATTATAATTGAACTATTCTAATGTGCATATGTTATAATGTCAAAATTTATATATTTATCAAAGTAACAACTTACATAAGTCATCAGTGTCTTGGCTTATCAAAATAAACTGTTAGTGTCATCGGTGTGTGATCCATTAATGGGCATTTTCATGATTACCAAACTATAGAAATATATATTTATCATTTTATTACTTTTTGGTTATTTAGTTGTTCTAAGATAGCATATGTTGATAATTTGGATATAGAATTGACTGAGTATTTAGATTATTTCTAATAATGATGAAATGGGTATTTATATTTAAATATAAAGCTATGTAGTATCTATTATAATGACAATGCGTGTAATTTAGATATAAATTTAGAGGATTAATTTAGATTATATTCTATAATTATAAAGGTGGGTAATTTAGACGGGATCTCGGAGTATTCTACAATAGCAGTAGTGGGTAGTTGTTTTTTTAAGAAAGTGGAATAGATATGGCTATTATTATTAGAGGCTACTAGATTGATGGCGGGATGTCTCTAATTTTTGTAAGAATTTTTAGGAATTTATTTTTTTCTAGCGCATTTTGTGAGAAAAGTGGAACTTTACTAGAGTCTCCAATTAGCAAAGTATCAGATAAAAAAAATGGTGGTTGATACCCGATGAGGCACACCTGCTGCATGCATAACGAGCTGCCATGTATATATCAATATCACTAATTTATTGGTGTCTTATTGCCCTTCTCTCCCTGTGCATGTCGTATTACATTCAGGACGCATGCATGTATCCAAGGTGATCGCTGTATAAATATTGTTTTAAAAACAAAAAGGGACATAGATCAGATCGAACTGTTCTACTACTACAAGCAGTCTATTTACTACGTTTTATTTATGGACTCAGAGAAACTTTGACTAAAATTATTTAGCATTAAATAATTTAATGCAGGATATTTATGTGCATAACGTCCAGCTGGCAGTAGATACAATAATTCCTTACTTGGAGGGCACTGCACACAAGGCCGTCTACTTTGAGGGATGGAACGGACTGGCTGCTTCTGCGGTGCTGAGAGCAATAGCAGAGAGGCCTCCACCGTCTCTGAAGAAGAAATTTGACAAGATTATTCACATTGACTGCTCAAGGTGGAAGAGCCGAAGAGAACTCCAGAGGGCAATTGCAGATGAACTTAAGCTTCCTCGACATGTAGAGGCTTATTTTGACAGGCAAGACGAGGAGGATGATTTCAACGGGGTAGAGCAAGACTCTAGAGCGGAGATACTAGATGTCAAAAGAGAGATCTATCAAACCCTGAGGGACCTTAGTTATATGGTGGTTTTTCACAACGGAAGTGACAACATGGTTGACATGGCAGATTTTGGCATTTATCAATTTGACTGGTTTTCTTGTACAGTACTATGGACCTTTAGAGGAAGGTTTCGTCTGAACAAAGAAATCCAGAAAAAGGTGGACAGTTCACATCTTTTTGTTGATGCTTCAGGTTCTTATACCAACTACAATGAATTAATAGAGGAAGAGGCTAGAGAAATAACTTTGTACGCACATAAGCATGGCATCACCCCCGTGGTCGCTAGAGATTGCTACATGTACCTCTTGTCATTGAATTACTGTGGTGATAATATCATGGATTACTGCTGGGCAACCCATGCTTCCAACTATTGGGTTTGTGATGGGATTGTAGAAGGAGACAAGGACAGCCAGGCAGCTTGGGATGTTGCTCGTGCTCTGCATCAGGAGACACGGCTAAACGACTACTCGTCCAGTAGACTGCACATGTTTTGTAGTCAATTAAATACTCCACCAAGACGTTGGCACACCAGCTCTGATATTGAAGAGAAGGCACACCCAGAGACCACGTCCCTTTTCCTAGCTCCCCAAAAAGAATCTGATCAACGATTGGCATCATTACCTAATGACATGTTCCAACAAGCATACCAACTCCGTGTACTCAAGTTATGCGGCTGTACCTTCAGCTTTTCATCATCTCCATTCCATTGTTGTTACAACTTAAGATTCCTTGGACTTGATAGCTGCATGGATCAAGAAAATCTGGCAGAGGAGGAGAAGAAAGGTGCAGTGGCGATGGAAATTTTTCAGAGGCTATGGGTACTAGATGTGTGCCAAACAGATTGGGAACTGCCTTTCCCTGAAGAAATACAAGAGCAAGTGGCTACAAATATTAGAGAGGTTCATATAAGAAAGGGAAGGATTTGGCGCAGCAGCCTTGCTTGGAGACAACTGCAGAACCTTCGCAAGCTTCGAGTAATCGAGCCTACCAGCTCTTGGGAGACAGGCAAAAAAGATGAATTCACAGACATGGAGAAGTTGGAGCTCCTCGATCTGTCTGGTAATACTACCTTACAAGTTTTGCCAAGCTTATCTTCTGCAACTTGCCTGAGAACTCTGGTCCTAGATGGCTGTGTTGGGTTGGATCATATTGACTCTGAAGGACTACCTCCAGCACTTGAAACATTCAGCTTAGATGCAAGGTCGGACAAACTTTTTAAGATATCTTTGTCCGGTTGTGCGAATTTAGAGAGTTTCTTGTTGCATGGAGAACTGCCACGCCTTGAGGAGCTCAACCTATCAGGCACATCAATCAGAAGAATTGACCTCGGTGATAAGGTAGTGCAGGTGAAAGGGCTGAAGAAGGTGTTCCTAATGGGCTGCAAGCAGCTGCGTGCAATACTGTGGTGGCAAGAAGAAAGGGAACTAGAAGTTCTATGCATTGATACCTTTGAAACAGAGGACACATGTCCCCATTACTCTGACCCCTCACCCATCCAACACAGAAACTATGTTGTCACAGCAGATGCAAGGATCATTCAGTCCTTGCTGACCGAAGAATATGGAGCCATGATAACTAGTAGCGTTTATCTAGATCTGCACATGCCACCTACTAGTAGTAGCAGCAAATCTAAAGGGCCAAGCAGGGATAAGGTTATCCCCAAACCTTGCTACTATACTTATAGCGATGTCTTGCTACAGGGGGTCTCTACTTGTGATAATGAGATGAAATGGCCTACGCCCTTGGATCGCCATATGGAAGTTGGTGAAGGCATCAGCCTCACAGATGTGGAGAGTGACAAGGGAATCAAAGCCATTTATTATGTGACACTGAAGTGCATTTACTCCTTACACGTGCATGATAATTCATGCATCCTTGCTGTTACACCCAAGTTTCCAGGTGATCGTTCGTACTTCATATTTGTACTCAAATGGTGTCGTGTGGAGAGGTGCCCAAACTTAGAGACAGTGTTTGCCTCTAGTTTTCAGTACAGATTTTCATATCTGGAGACCATTTGGGCGTCAGACCTCCCTGCAGCTGCCTGCATTTGGAGCAAAGGATCAATTGACGATGATAGACAAAGTTTTGAAACACTAGAGAGAATACACTTGCACAAGTGTCCCAGGCTCAAATTTGCCCTCCCGTTGTCACGCTCCACATACTTGCCCAGATTGGAGACTCTCCACATCACTCAGTGTGGTGACCTCAGGCAAGTCTTCCCATGGGATGATGATGTCGACCAACAATACAGAGAAGCTAATCCGGTGAAGGAATTCCCCAAGCTGAAGCACGTCCTCCTGCACGATCTCTTCAGTCTACAGGAGATCTGCGAGGCCAAGATGTCTTCGCCCATGCTCGAGAGCATTAGTATCAGAGGTTGCTGGGGCCTCAGGCGCATCCCAACGATCGGCCATCGAAACAACAGCCATCGGCCAGTCATGCACTGCCAGAAGGACTGGTGGACGAAGCTGGAGTGGGATGGACTGCAGGCTGGCCACGATCCATCACTTTACGAGCCGTGCTATTCGTCGGCCTACTACAAGAAGCGCTTCCTCAGGGGCACGGTTCTTTGGTAAAGACACATATATCATTTATCCAGGTACGTATGTATACTGTTGTATGTGCTCTACATACATGTGCTGTTATTTTTTTTCTCTTCAGTTCATGTACGTATTTTGCGATGCATTTATAACTAATTATCGATGTATTATTTTTTGTGTAGGCTCAGGGGGTGCCAAGACCGTCATGCGTCATGGGTTGCGGCTTTCAATTCCACCACTGCAAGCTGTTGCTGCTGCAATATGGATCAACAAGGATTTGTTGCTTCACTAGTTGGTGGACTGCGTTTGCAAGAGTGTTTATTTTTGTCATCAAGAATAAACTGGTGGTTCGGAGTTGTATGTATCCACCAAATTGGCTGTGTGTTTAAGACTTAATCTGTATGCGTCTCTCGTCGAATCTCATTGATCAAGATATGGATATTATTAATTGGTTTGTGGTTGTGTGTGCATGTGTGCTTGAATTTGAAATAAGGGGGATGTGCATGCATGTCCCTGACTTGTGTTGAGCTTGGATTGCTCAAAGACTCGCTGAAGGAAATGTTTGTATACTTTGTTATCAAACTCTGTATACAGTAAAAGATGGCTTTGATTGATTTACATGCATGGACTGTGCAAAGTTTTTTGTTTGCATATCTGTTCCTGAGGTAAGAAGGGCAGGCCTGGTGCAGTTGGTGAGTGCTAGCTCGTCGAGTCACCAGGTCCTGTGTTCGAAGCCGTTTCTCTGCAGAATTTCTGCGGGGGTAAGACTTTGCTTCGGTTATTCCCTTCCCCAGACCCCACTCGTGTGGGAGCCTCTGGCACTGGGTCTGCCCTTTTATCTGTTCCTGAGGTAATTATTTCCTAATGTCATAGTGCTCTGGAGAAACATTGCAACACTGGATATAGTCTGGTCTAGAGGAGGCCTTCTGTTTTCTCCTTTTTTTTCTTCTTCCATGGTATGGTAAGATGGAATTCTATCTACCCAAAGGTTCAGGTTACTTGTGTTCTGGAATTGGCCTATTCCCATGAAACAAATTGAGGGCTTCATGCAGCATGTTAGAATTTTGACCTGGTGGTTCTTTGCACTGGTCAGCAGTGATTCAGTGGCTTATGGTCAATTTCAGTCTCATATATGTACAACGATCAAATCCCAATTCTACCACCATACTATGGTAATGACAACAGTTACCCAACGATACAGAAAAGTAGATTTGTCGCCTCAGCATGACAATTAATCCATTAGCTCAACATGACCAACTTATGAAGTAAAGTAACAATTGCATATAACAAGATATGGCATCTCCAAAACATAGCAACAACAGGGGTCAATGGACTCCTGCACTTATCTTTCATTACTGCCTGATAAATGGTAATAGTGATATATTCAGATAGATAACATTCGTGGTTTATTCCACACACACACAAAGGAAAACAAGGCACCCAGTCTAAACAAGTCCTTTTATTGACCTAGAACATGCCCCATTTGGGCCTGAATTTCTATACAGCAACATTCCAGCCATTTTTGCATTGATCAACACTTCAGAAGTACAGCTGAGTCATTGCACAAATGCTAAGTTCAATGTTTTCAACAACACAATCATAACAATTTGACTCCAGCTTCTCTGACTGAATCTATAACAGCCTTCACTTTCCCATGGTATTTTTGTTCTCTCTTCATGTGAATGGACACTGCAGGTATTCCCTTGAGCAGCAGGCGTTCACCAAGCAACTTTCCGATCTTTGCAGCTGCTGCAATGTCACGGGTCGACTCCATGTTTGGTCTCAGCAGCTTCTCCTGTGAGCTCGCTGAACATGCAACCGTTGATGTTGGGGTGTGGATGACCTGAGCAGATACATACTTGTTTGTGAAATGCATCCTCAACAGGTATGGCTTGAGGAAACGCGTGACTCTAGCTGCCCTTTCTGGTGGAGGGATCACCATGACTTCTAGTCTCTCTGCTGCAAGTTAACAGGGGGCAACAAAGGCTTAGTAAATTGGTAGCACATCAGTGAACTGGTAACACATCATGGGTGCTTAAAACAAGGATGCAAACAGTAGGACAGATTATTGGATCAAGGCAAAAGAAGGTGTGAATTGGTTTGCATGAGAAAGTTACAAGCTTTAAAGAATGAGAAAGAAACAAATATAACTCCACGGCAGAGTTGAATATTTAATCTGGAGTAGATCTAGGAATCTGTCCTGCTCACAATAACTAGCTGAGTATCCCTGCACAGTAATAGTTGTCATTCCACTTCAAGCCAATAGATAAAACCATCTACCAAAGAAAACAACATTTTTGATGTGTTATGCAATTGTTTGGACATATTCCCAGGGCAGTGACCTAGTTATCAATTTAGGAAGCATAAAGAAACTTATCCGATGAATCTGCCATGTCGGAAAATAAATCACAACATGATGTACAAAACTTAATCAGTCTTGGTCTCAGAAGAACGATGCCGGCCACAGAATCAAAAAAAATGGTGCCAGATATGTAGGCTACAACAAGAGCAGATTTAATAGTAGCCAACACATGGAGGGAGCTGAACGAGTATTTGTTTCATGCATGTTACCTTTTTATTTTTCAATTTAGCAAGATGAAAAAGGAGATCAGGCCATGAAACAGAGTATTTTGCAAGGTACTGGGTACAGAGTACACGACCAATAGGCTTCTCATCCTCATGTGTTCCAGCACTTGGTCCATGGCAGATATCACCATTCCCCAAAGCATGACAGCTTATATAGGACCGAAATTATAGAGGGGGCATCTCATCTTTGGACCAAACCAGCCAGTTCATTCATCAATGCATTCGATTCGATTCAAGCATTCGAATAATAAACTCAAGAACCAGCGTATCTAATAAGAAACACGGCACAAGAAGAGGAGGAGGAGGAGACGCCCGACCTGTGGCTAGGAGACCACGGGGCCGCGCGGCTGCCCGGGGACGAAGCAGGCGGCGGCGGCGCGACGAGGAATGGCGTGACGGATCGGAGTCGGAAGCTCGGAGCAGGGTTTGCAGAAGGAAACCGTCCGTTTGGGCCGAGCTGTAGTATCACCACGCCGCTGAGCTCAATGGGCCGAGACCCATTTCAAACCAGCCCAGTCTGAACCGCCTTTGCTGCGGCTGCGAAACAAACAAAACGAAACGGAAGCTGTTTCGCTCGCCGTGCGAAGCAATCAGCGGTGGCGGCGATGGCAACGACGGCGGCGGACGGTCCCCCAGTGGAGCCGCAGTCCCTGAAGAAGCTGAGCCTCCGGTCGCTGAAGCGCTCCCTGGAACTCTTCGCCGCCGCGCACGCCCTCCTCTTCACGCCCGACGCCGAGAGGTAACCTAGTTTGCCTCCTTCCTTTCCTTTCCTCGGGAGGCACAAAACCCTAGCGCGGATTCTGACTGCGTATTCTCCTGGTCTCGCTGCGGCGGTGTTGGCGCAGCAAGAGGATTCGTACCGGGTGCAAGGTGAGGGCGGAGTACGGCGCGGTGAAGGACCTGCCGCCGGAGCAGGGGCGCGGAGGGCAGGACAAGGGTTCTGCGCCGCCGTCGTCCACGGCGTTGGCACTGCCAGGTTAGCTTCGCTCTCTTCTGCTTCCCCGTTCTCACAGAAATCATACTTTCGTTTTGCTGTTCGAAGGAGAAATCTTTCTAGATCGTGTAGAATGCATTGGGAGCCATATCTGTATCATCTAAAACGGCAAATGCATTGGGAATGAACTTTTTGGTTCCCCTGCTCTGCTTATGTAAGTGTTTCCAATTTTCCAAATTATATTTGCAATGAAAATAAAATAAGATACTTCGCAATTGCAAAAGGCTCCATGAAACATGAGGTTTTTACTCTCTGCACCATTTTCTGATACAACTAATCATCAGTATAGATTTTGTCCTGAATGGTCTGCGAAGAGTAGGTCTTTACCTTCAAAGTTTGTTTTCATGGTTAATCTAATCCTATGAGTAACCAAGGCTCCAGAGCACATCGGAACATATAAAGTACTGTTAGAATCATACCTTTTTAGATTTTGTTTCACCCAATCTTTCTTTGGAGAAAGTTGGATATCAAGTTCTCCTGTCAATATTTCCTAGTCATGCAGCTCATTTCCCCCAGAAAAAGGCCTGACCTGTAAAATTCAGTGTCCTACATCTACTTTATATCAGGACAGGAACAAACTACAAATGCTTAGGGGATTGATATTTCTAGCTAAGCGCCTAACCAAAATCTGGTATTTCCAACATTCTGGAGTTGATCTCCACAATGACTCCATAAAATTAGTTTAGTATTTTGCAAGCCTTCATGGATTGTCATCCACCCTCATAATTTAAGCTAAAAAATTCAGATAAATTAGTTTATTAGCTGTGTACATTTTGTTTTTCTGTTTTGCATTTCATTATCTAACTTGCAATTATCTTGTCAGGACCAAAAGATACAAAAGATGGTCACAGAGAAGGCACTAGTAATGCCATTGTCCCTGTGCCACTTATGCTGCCAAAAGCACCGTAAGTTCATCCACATAATGTTGCTTGTTATTAACTAGTTAATGCTGGTCTTTTCATTAATTACTTTCTCCATATGATGTTTGTTCAGTGAGTCTACCATACCTGGCAAAAATACAACTCTGTCAATTCCTGGATCATCTGACAGGTTTATTCCCTTGTACTTGCTTGTATTTTATTCTGTTGATGACTCTATTGTACTTAATGGCTTGATATCAGCAATTCTTTCTTGATGTTCTATTGCATTAGAACATCCTTTGTTTATTTTATGGCGCTATAAAGGCTGTAAAATCTAATGCTTCAACCTTCTTGCTGTTGTTTAATGTTCCTTTTTTTTTGCTTGTATGGGTACTTGTTTTGTTTGTAGTTATATGCTATGCTCCAATATTTTTCATGTTGTGGTTAGTTTCGTGAGTCGTGACACCTTTTGTGACTCCCCTGCGTCCCTTTTCCCCTTTTGCTTGCAAGGATCATCTATATTTATTTATTTATTTGTATAGTGTCATTTTCTGCCGGCGTAAATTTTCTATTGCATAATTGCATAAATAAAGTCAATTATTTAGTAACTTTATTTAGGTGCTTTCATGAGTTCTGTCAGTACCAAAGAATTAAAAAGGATACATGAATATATTTTGGGTTGCGGCTGTGATAAGTGTAGTGGCTATGATACATTGATTCTTATGCACATTTGTTGTACTTGTACTGGAAAATATTTTGGCTACCTTATGTATTGGTAGTGTATCATTGTGCAACTTCCTGATAGCCCTTGGCGTGGTCTAATCCAAAAATTATAAAGCTCCTTAACAAAGACCAGTGCTTCCATACTATCAGAAACTAGCAGTTTGCTGTATGGTTTGGGTCTTGGGCTTTCCAAAATTATGGCTTGCCATCTTCTGTATTTTCTTAATATACATGCAACCTTATTTTCTCAATGATAAAATTACTTTATTGTATGTGCATGTGCACCAATAGTTTTGTATAAAAAAATGAGTTTTAAGTCCCCTTGATTTCTGGTCAATTCAGAATAACTAGAAAGACCGGCGCGGCTTTGCCGCGCCAACCTTTGATAGCCCAGTTCATCTTGATCGTCGCTGGTTTTATAATTATTACAGGTACTGATGTAGCGACCATATATGGTCTGTATCATATCAAGAGGGGATAAGCAAACTGGAGCATCATTATACTGTTTTGTCAGATACTTAGATGCATCGTTCCATTTTTTGCTTTTGAGTAAACCGTTAATCCAAATGTCACCAAGGCGTTTCTAGCTGACAGAGAGTTGATGGTATTTAGTTGAAGCTGATCACGCAGGCAAAGATAAATCATGTATAATCAAAGCCATTTTTTGAGATGTTGCTTTGTCTATCATAAATAAACTTAAAGGCAAGATAAGGTCATGAAGAGTAGCCACGAGCAGTTTTCTACCTGTTATTAGATATTAGATGCGTCTTAAGCTTCATTGTTCATTATCTGACAGTCGTTACAAAGACCGGCATGTGGTGATGTGGTCAAATGGCTATTTTTTAATCAATCCAATATATGTCGAGTACACTTAAAAGATGCATAATGTTGGTGAAAACACAGGTTTCTTCTTCAATCTGTGGACAGGGAGAACTCACTGGACCAATGCCACCGTGTCATGGTCCTGAAGAATATATATACAAGAACTATTTCTCATTTATAAAACAATTAATATCAGACTGGAGACAAACCTAATAGGCATCACCGATATGCCTAAATAATGTAATCTATTGCATTGTTTTTATATGCAATAGTACTCTTTATGGCTTTATATTGCATACAAAAACAGGGGGCCACTTTGACAAGCAGGAAACTTTTCAGGGATTCAGTTTCTGGCATAAGTTCCCATTTACCTCATTCCGATGTGTTAGGAAATGAGATTCTATTGATTTGGCTAACCCTAGAAGGGTAGCTATATAGGTAACCATACATGGGCCTCATGGGCCTAGCCTCATGGGCCTAATACACTCATATTCCAACACTCCCCCGCAGTCTGAACTACCGGCGCAGCGGAGTTCCAGGCTGAACAAGAAAGAAGAAAGACCATACACACACGTCCCCCCCACAGACGCAACTAGCCACTGGTGATGTTAAGGCTGGAGCGAAACTCGGTGAAGGTCGAGGACGGAGGCCTTTGGTGAAGATGTCCGCGAACTGGGAGGTGGTCGGAACATAAAGGACCCGCACCTCGCCCATGGCCACCCGATCACGGACAAAGTGTAGGTCGATCTCCACATGCTTCGTCCACTGGAGTTGGTGGGGTTGGTGGAGAGGTAGACCGCACTGACATTGTCGTAGTAGATCAGTGTGCTCCGGGAGGGCGGAGTGTGCAGCTCGGCGAGAAGCTGTCGGAGCCAGGAGGCCTCAGCCACGCCGTTAGCGACAGCGCGGTACTCCGTCTCGGCACTGGACCGGGAGACCACAGGCTGACGCTTAGACGACCAGGACACCAGGTTGCCGCCCAAGAAGACAGCGTAGTCGGAGGTGGAGCGCCGAGTGTCCGGACACCCCGCCCAGTCAGCGTCAGTGTAGACGACAAGGTCGGCGGCGGAGGACCGGTGAAGTAGGAGGCCATAGTCGATCGTGCCCCGGAGGTAGCAGAGGAGGCGCTTGAGAGTAGTGAGGTGAGGCTCCCGGGGATCATGCATGTGAAGACAGATCTGCTGAACTGCATAGGTGATGTCCGGCCGGGTAAAGGTTAGGTACTGAAGGGCACCAGTAAGACTCCGGTATGCAGTGAGATCTGACACTGGGGGGCCCTCAGCCTCTGACAACTTGCCCTGAGTATCAATCGGAGTGGAGCAGGGGTTGCAGTCATTCATCCCAGCCCGCTCTAGGATATCTTGAGTATACTGCCGCTGGTGAAGAAGTAACCCGGCAGGATGAGGCTCAATAGTGACCCCGAGGAAATGGTGGAGCACATCCAGATCCTTCATAGCAAACTCCTGCTGAAGAGCGGTAATGATGCGGCAGAGAAGTGGCTCACTGGAGGCTGTGAGGACAATGTCATCAACATAGAGCAGCAGGTACGCAGTGTCAGCTCCATGGTGATAGATAAACAGAGATGTATCAGACTTGGCCTCCACAAACCCTCAGCAGGAAAGCAGCAAACCGATGGTTCCACGCCCGAGATGCCTGCTTGAGGCCGTAGAGAGACCTGTTGAGTCGGCAGACCATGTCAGGACGGGAGGAATCAACGAACCCCGCCGGCTGACTGCAGTACACTGTCTCAGTGAGAAGGCCGTGCAGAAAAGCATTCTAGACGTCCAGCTGATGGACGGGCCATGACCGAGCAAGCGCCAGTGAGAGCACGGTGCGGACGGTGGCCGGCTTGACCACCGGGCTGAAGGTCTCATCATAATCGACCCCAGAGCGCTGAGTGAAGCCCCGAAGAACCCAGCGAGCCTTGTAGCACTCGAGAGTGCCATCAGCCCGACGCTTGTGGGTCCAGATCCACTTGCCGGTGACGACGTTGGAGCCCGGCGGCCGGGGCACTAACTCCCACGTCTGGTTGGCGAGGAGCGCGGAGTACTCCTCTTCCATCGCGCGGCGCCAGTGAGGATCCAACAAGGCGTCACGGATGGAAGAGGGCACTGGGGAGACCGGTGCGTCGCCGGTCGATGCCGCAAGGGCCCGGGGTGGCAGTGTGCCAGCCGTGTGTCGTGTCACCATCGGGTGAACATGCTGCGGGTGTCGGTGAAGAAGCGGCGAGTGGTAGACCGGCGGTGCATCACGGGCCGACGGGGACTGCGGCGGTGGTGTTGGTGTCCTCGGCGGAGAAGGGACCGCAAGTGGCGGCGGCCGCGGCCTTCGCTGGTACACCCGACTGGCGCAGCGAACCGCGACGGAGGTGCCGGGGCAGCACCAGGCGACGGCCCCCCCGGGGCAGTATCGGGGGACGAGGTCCCCAGGTCTGCGCCAAACGGACAGGTCGGGGCCGCGCCAGAGGACGACGTGCCCGGACCGGCCGGGGAGCCGGGACAGGTGCTCGGCAAGGAGCGCGGCGAAGCAGTACCTGCAGGAGACCACGGAAAAGGTGGCTAGATCACCGGGTCAGCGGGAAATAGGAAGGAGGGATCAGGAACAGGAGTGGTGGTGGGTGGTGGTGGGTGTGCTGGAGAAGGGAAAGACGGACTCATCGAACACCACATGGCGAGAGATAAGGACCCGTCGGGAGGTAAGGTCAAAACACCGGTACCCCTTGTGATCCGGGGAGTACCCGAGGAAGACACAGAGAGTGGAGCGGGGGTCCAGCTTGTGGGAAGAAGTGGCAGCGGTGTTGGGGTAACACGCACACCCAAAGACGCGAAGGTGATCGTACCGAGGAGGGCATGGTGTGGCGTAGGAGCGGGATAGGTAGCGGAAGGAAGACGGTTGAGGAGGTAGGTGGAGGTGTGCAAGCCCTTAGTCCAGAAGCGAGCAAGAAGAGAGGCCTGAAACAGAAGGGTGCGCACGGTGTCGTTGGTGGTGCGAATCATCCGTTCAGCCTTGCCATTCTGTGAAGAGGTATACGGGCAAGACATGCGCAACTGAACACCGTGAGAGAGAAAGAAGGCACGGGAGGTTGAGTTATCAAACTCACGATCGTTGTCACACTGGACGACCTTGATGGTGAGGCCGAATTGTGTGGACACCCAAGTGAAGAAGTGAAGGAGCGTGGGAAAAGTATCAGACTTTGCACGCAGGGGAAAAGTCCATGAATAATGCGAAAAATCATCGACCACCACAAGATAGTACTTATAACCAGAAATACTGAGAATAGGAGATGTCCATAGGTCGCAATGTACAAGATCAAAAATGCGGGCCGCATATGAAGTAGAACTATGAAAAGGAAGACGAACATGTCGGCCCAATTGGCACGCATGACACAAATGCTCATCATGAGCCCGAGTACATGGAAGACCGGAGCTATGACTGAGCTGCATCAGGGCATCACGTCCAGGATGGCCGAGGCGCCGGTGCCAAGTGGTAGAGGAAATAGAGGCGGCGAAAGCAGCTGACAAAACGGACGGCGAAGAAGATGAAGTAGCCGCCGGGAAGCGAAGAGTGTAAAGGGGCCCGGTGCTGTCACATCGGAGCAGATGACGCCGGGAAGCCAAATCCTTTACAGTAAGACCAGAAGAGTCAAATTCCACAGAACAGGAATTGTCAGCTGTAAAACGACGAATAGAAAGAAGGTTGTGAACCATAAAAGGAGCAATAAGAACGTCAGGAAGACGGAAGGAGCCATGAGCACCGGCGGTACCCACAGACGTGACCGGAAGACACGAACCATTTGCGACCATAATGGACGAAGGGAGAGAAGAAGAGGGAGAATGGATAGACGAAAGTATACCAGGGTCAGGGGTGGTGTGGTAGGTGGCTCCCGAATCAGCGATCCACTCAGGTCTAATAGGTGTCAGGCCCATAGTGCTGAACGAGCGAGCCAAAGCCGCCTGGTCCCAGCCGGCAACCCCAGGTGGGGTGTCGGAGGGTGGAGCCCACGGTGACGTAGGGAAGACGCTGGGAGGTGGAGCACCGGTGAACATGGAGATGCGCCCGGACCACGGGTTCTGGAAGGAAGGCCATGGTGCCCCCTCCGGTGGGCCAGCTGGCGGGGTGACTCCACCATGGCCTGCCCCACAGCCCTCATCGCGTCGTCGACGACCGCCACGGACCCCCCACCTCCGCTCGGCTCGGAGGGAGGAGGACCAAGAAGAGACAACGGCGGTGGAGCAGACGGACGAGGTGGAGCAGACGGACGCTGCGGAGTAGCAGCCAGAGCCGTCGAGGAAGACGAGGACCCCGGAGTGGTGGCGGACCCCGGCTGGATGGCCTGAGTGAGCTCCTCTATGACAAGGTCGTCACGGACCTGCAGGAAGGTGGGGAAGGGCCGCTGACGGGTGATCCACGTCCGGAGGTGAGCGTAGCGGTCACTGAGCCCACGGAGGACGTTGAGGACCAAGATGCGATCCTCCATCGGCCAGCCGAGGTCGCCAAGAGAGTCAGCCATGCCCTTCATCCGACGACAGAACTCGCCAACGGAGAGGTCACCCTAGACAAAGGTGCGGAAGCTCGCGTCGAGACGCAGAGCCCGGGCCTCGGCGTTGCCCAGGAACTGACCCTCAAGGGCAAGCCATGCCCGGCGAGCGTCAGGGGAGGTGCGGACGAGGTTGTGGAGGTCCAGGGAGATCGTCCCCAGGATCCAGGAGAGGACGATGCTGTCGAGACGAAGCCACAACGGGGTCTGGACGGTGACCGAGGCGTCAACAAGGACGTGGTCGTCGAGGGCGTAGCGGCGGAGAGTGAGAAGCACCAGGTCCCACCAACGGGCATAGGAGGGCGACTCAGGCTCGAGGACGACCGGGACGAGGAGGCGAATGTTCTGGATCCCCCCGGCCTGGTAGTGCAGCTGAGTCACGAGCGGGTCGGCCGGGTCGTGCCAGAGGATGGCGGTGTGGGACACGCGGCGTCCCGACGAGTCGGAGGAGGTGGCCCCAGCATCCTAGGAGGCGGGAGAGATGAGGAGCTGCTCCGCCTCGGCGATCTGGCGGGCCAGGGCATCGGCCACGTCGCGCTCATGCTCCCACACGAGGGCGGCCGCGCGCACCCGGGCCTGCCCCTCCACGGCGGCAGCTCGGGCAGCGACGAGAGCGGCGGCGTGGGCGGAGTCCGGACGCGTACTGTGGAGGGGCGGCGGAGGTGCAGTTGGGAGCGGATCGGTGCCCTGAGGCAGAGCACCAACGGCCACACCACCAGGAATGCCGATGGTGGCGCTGGGAGCAGAGCCGCCCCGCTGAGGTGCAGGCCAGGTCCTCCAGGCGGCAATAGCGGCGCCAGTCCCCCAGCAGCGGCGGCAACAGAGTCAGGTCCTCCAGGCGGCGGCGGATGGAAACCGAGGCCTGCAGCGGCAGCAACCGCAAGCGCGCCGCCATCCCTGGCCTCCCCCACCGCGTCAGGCAGAGGAGGATGGGCGCCGCCGCCATGGCCAGCAGGAGGCGCGGCCAGAGCGCCGGCGGCTCCCGCGCCCAGAGCTGCAGCCGCGCCAGGAGGAGAGGCGGCAGTAGGCGCGGCGGGTGGAGCAGCCACCACCTGGGCCCAGGAGGAGGAGGAGAGGGGAGGGAAGTAGCTGTAGTAGGAAGGAGGAGGAGGTGGGGCGCCGGCCATGGCGCCGGCGGCGGGAGCCAACCAGCGGCGGCGGCGGCTGGGAAGAGGGTGGGGAGGAAAAAACTAACCCTAGGCTGCTGATACCATGTTAGGAAATGAGATTATATTGATTTGGCTAACCCTAGAAGGGTAGCTATATAGGTAACCATACATGGGCCTCATGGGCCTAGCCTCGTGGGCCTAATACACTCATATTCCAACACGATGATTCAGGGTTATTGACTTAGTTCAGTGGTGAAGTGCTTCAGTAATGTCGTGAACAATTTTGCTGCAACTTTGCTTAACTTTAATTTAACTTCAGTAGGGTTTCCTTGCCCCTCCTGTTCCTCAAAAAAAAAAAAATGCTGCAACTTTTTTCTCGTTTCTTTTTTTTTTTTTTTTGCTGCAACTTGAAAAACCAAAAAAGGCTGCTCAGCTGAGAAATGCAGTTCCACTTAGTATACCAAAAATAACAGGTGTATTCAAATTTTTAACGAAATAATCAATAGGAGAAGAATAAAAATAGATACATTGAAAATCCGATAAATATTTCTAGCTAGCAGTTGCAAGTTGGAAATCTTATATTGTATAACTGTAATGGCACAGCACACATGTTCCTCTCACTTGTGTTAACCTCCAGGAAAGAAGTACTGCATGCTCTAGTAGTCACATATAGAAGTTATACTAAAGACTGATTAAATATATTCTATATGTAATTGTTAAGTACTTATAATGCCTGGATAAGGCCAGTTAACTTTCATACAATTAATTTAAATATCAGAAGCTATTTTGGTTCTATTACATAGCACAACCAAAATAGTTGTGAATGGCACTAACTTTGTACTCTACAAACTATCTATCAGACCTCAAAAATTAAGTATCATGTACATATTATACGGAGTATTTGCCTAACGAAGGTATTGCTTTTGAAAAAAGGGACAATGTTCCAGTATTCGAGTTGACATGGTTATCGTAGGCAAGCACATCCTGACTGTTAAAATGACGAGTATAACATTGTAAAGCTGTAAATCAAGGTTAGTGCTCAGAACCAAAAATATAATATTGATGAGATAACCTCCAAACCTGATGAGGAGCAACAGTCTTTGGAATTCATGTTGGAATTCCAATTAACACCCATGGGCCGTGGGTGATTAGTGATCCTTGGCAGATCAGAAGCTATGGTACTGAATCAGAGGCCAAAGTTTTGCATCAAAAAAGAAAGCTCTGTATATGCAAAGTATTAACTGTTTGCTAGAGAGGGCCAAACCTTGTAGGCATTTCATCCAGCATGCGGTCCGCGCCGTCGCTAGCAGCTGCTGGGGCACTGCACCCGAGAGAGAGGGGCGCCGGGAAGCTGCGTGCCTGCGCATCGCCATAACTGGTTGCCTTCTTCCTCGTAGCGGTGATGCTCTCCTTTCCCACATTGAGGATGAGCAGAGGAGGCGTGGTGAGCTCAAGCACATCCTCGCCTGGCGAGTGCAAGCAGGGAGGCGGAGGTCGGAGCCCTCGCCAGGTGCATCAATCTCGGTTGGCCACGCTCGCGTCCCCTCGTCGACGCCGCCACCGCCGGTGAGCCGCGCCCGCATCACGGGCTGCGGACTGAGAGACGGAGAGAGTTCGTGACATTTCGGGTATGTGTGATGGAGCAGGCGGAGAGCCAACCCGATCCATATCGAACGGTCCATATCACGATTTGGCTCGATCCGACGGCTTGCGGGTTAATGGGCGACGTGGATATCGCGCCCGCCCAGAGTTTCTCCTGCAGATTCATTATTAGAAGATTTGTTTTTGGATGGAGCAGTTTATAGAATTTACCACTCGCTTTGTGAAGTGCTGATATCTTTGGGATATATCCCAGATTTTCTACATCTGCACTGATGGCAAGGATACCTAGTAGATGGCCGCGGCCTATATGGCATGCTCCTTGGAAGAACTATCGGGTACTTTCTCTCTCCAGTATAGTGGTACATTTCTGAGTTCATTATTTGAATGGTTTGCACATTAGTGAGGAGTCAGTACAGATTTTTCATTGTGTTTCAGTATTCATGATTGAAGACTATATACTGCACTTGCATGTACTTTTAACATCCAGTCTAACCATTGTCAGCCAAAACCACTGACTCTGCATCTTCTTTTTGCATGTGTGATTTAAGTACAATAGAAGATTGGTTTATGGTAGCATTCTGGTTCTCATTAATTAAAAGGCAGTTTTAATTTTGTTCCACAAATTAGGTCTTGAACTTTAAATTATGCAGGTCATCATGTCACTTGGGATGGGTTTGATCTATTGCATTTGATCCAGGGAATGAATGGTTCTGCACTGGTTCTGCTGATAGGACAATACAGGTAAATTTCATTTGTCCTACACCTGCAAACTGAAATAAGTTCTTGTCATTATCTTATTCTCTTGAGGTTTTCTCTATCTGTTCCACTAAAACAACTCTGGTTCTTGACATGATTTTATTCTCTTTGGGGGTTTTCAGTCTGTTAAACTCATGTTCATCTACTACTTGCTATGACAATGGCCCACATGTCACCGACAGTGGTATTTTGTGAGGCCACAATTGTCACATATGTTATGAACCGAAATTTCCATTTCCCTTCTCTTTGCACTTCGTTAGTCTATTAGAAGTTGATAACAACTTCGATACTAGAGCTTTGTAACATCTGTCGCCATATATTTTGTTTACTTGTACACCTAATACTGCGAATCTGATAATCTACTCTTTGGGTGGGTAATATAAATGGGCTTCAGACATAACCAGTAACAGGGTTGGTTCCCAGTTGCGTTCCACACCTGACACCTGGGAGATACTGCATATGTACCAGCCATTCCTTATGATCATGCATCCTAGTATTATTTGGCTTTCAATCTCTCATAATCAGGATGACCCTATTTGAATATTTCTTTATGTTGCATACCTTGGCCCTTTTTGTCTCCTTTTTTTTTGCAAGAACATCTAGTATGAATACAATGCAATTGACTATCTCCCCCTCCTGTTATCTACTTAGTGTAATGTTAAGCCAACAGTTCAATTTTGTCACTATACTTTCTTGTATGCTCATTCGTCCTGCAACTCGTGTCTTGCTGTAGATATGGGATCTTGCATCAGGAACCCTGAAGCTTACATTGACTGGTCACATTGAACAAATTCGTGGTAAGTTTGTCTTTGTTTTTGTGAGCAGGATCTACTCAACATTCTTACACTAAGATTTGTGTCCCAGTGTAAAACTTTAGTAAGTTATGAATGTACTGCACATTACTGTAGGGCTTGCTGTCAGCCAACGTCACACTTATTTATTTTCTGCTGGTGATGACAAACAAGTAAAATGTTGGGATCTGGAACAAAACAAGGTTAGTTTTACACTTTTACTTTAAGTATGGCGTATTTTGTGTGGCATTTTGACTTCTCTTGACATCTGATCTGTATTCTATGTTAAAGGTTATTAGGTCTTACCATGGGCATCTGAGTGGTGTTTACTGCCTAGCTCTCCATCCAACAATTGATATCTTACTGACTGGTGGTTGAGATTCAGTTTGCAGGGTATGGATCCCTCTTGCAATCGCACCTTATGAAGAATCTCACCGTATGCAATGCTCATTTGGTTTTTCTTGCGTTATATACAGGTGTGGGACATCAGAACAAAAGCACATGTTTCTGCTTTAACAGGGCATGACAACACTGTCTGTTCAGTGTTTGCTCGGCCTACGGTAAGAATGCATTTTCACCTGTCAAATTCACTATTCACCACAATATTGAGTCCTGCCAAACAATACACTTTATTTCATGATGTGGTTTTATTTGGAGTCACTCCCTCGTAATTAGCCAATGGACTGTTTGAAGCAGTGTCTCTCTCGGTTCCATGGATACTTTGCTTCCTTGAAAATACTAGCAAATGGTTGTTTTAGTAAAGTTTAAAGTTCAATGATAAAAGGCAAATGAGCAACCTTGATAGAACTCCTATGCCATCAGCAGTTTTACCATTTAAGCTATGCTATTTTAAAATGTATTTGTGCTACGGTAAATACTCTGATCTGTCCTGCCTTACAGTTCATAAAAAAACTTCTTTCTTGCTTTCTCTTGTATCAGGATCCTCAAGTTGTCACTGGTTCACATGATACAACTATTAAACTCTGGGATCTTGTAGCTGGTAATTCATCTGTCAAATTGAACACTGTATACTGCTGTTTTTACGTATATATTTTTATTACAGTTGTTTCCTCCTGCAGGGAGGACTATGTGTACCCTTACGCACCATAAAAAGTCTGTCCGAGCTATGGTGCTTCATCCAAAGGAGTAAGTTTTTATATTGAAAATCAAATCATGGCTTGTGGCATCGCGAGCGAGCAAGCTGGGCGGCGGCGCGAGCGTGTGCAGGGGCCACAGCTGGGCGGCGGCACGAGTGTGCGCAAGGGGCACATCTGGGCGGTGGCGCGAGCATGCGCAGGTGGCGCAGTTGGGCGGAGGCACAGTTGTGTGACTGTGAGCGAGAGCAGGGCGCCGGCGCGGCTGCGTATGACTGCGCGAGCTTCGATTCCGCGATGGAGAAGAACGGAGAAAGGAAGGACGCAGCTGTTTCTATGACATGTGGGCCTAATTGCTAACGGTGTTAACTGATCTGTTATCCATCTATCTCATTCTTCCAAGCAAACGCAAAAATAGAACCATTCTATCCTTCCAACCAAACACAAGAATAAAGCCGTTCTATTCCTGAACTAGGGATGGAGCCGTTCTCCTCCTTTGTATTTTCTCAAGAGAAACATGTTCGCCTTTTGCTTTCTTGTATTATTATTAATATATTTTTCACCTAGTGTTTTCCTTCAAGGAAAAAAAACTAGCCTAAACATACTGACATGGGAAGTATGGACACATGTGGATGGTTACTCGGTTACATTCTGCGATCTGCGAATGTGATTCGTCTTCTTCAATGTGCCAACACAACCACAACCTGCACCTTCTTCAGTTCGACCATGCTGCTAGCATTAGGCTGGGGAGATACATTTATTTTGGTTACATTGGAATTGGATGACAAACCGTTGAAAGCTTCAGTTCACATAGGCTAATCTAGGCTCCAATAATAATAAATTTTATTCATAATAATCGAATCTACGTCAACAATTTAGTGAGAGAAATATTTATTTATTATGGAAGGGCCAAGGTTTCAAGACCTATATTACTGTATTTATTCTTTACTTATATATTTATAAAAAAAATGAGAGGTATTTATAAATGAAAAGAAGTCACGAAATAGACGACACATGATGGAAAGAAAAAAGAATAATTTCACTAGCGGCCCATAAACTTATCCTAAATTTTCATATAGATCCAGGTATTTGTAAATTGCACATTCAGCTCCCTAAACCTATATAAAGTTCTTATTCTAGTCCTGATACTTATAAATTGCACGTTTAGATCTCTAAACTTGTCTCAAATTCTCATCCCAGACTTGGTACTTACTAATTACACACTAAGCTACCTAAGTTGTATTATTGTACCATTCTGGTCCATCTGTTGCATTTATTGTACCATTCTGGTCCATCCAACCCCCCAAACCTTACCGTCCTTGCCCCCGCCACGTTGCACACATGCCCGCCTCACCCATTTAGACAGGCAGTATATATAACTCTGTGCTTGCCCTACCACCCCGTGTCTACCTATGTTGCATCATCAGCGTGGTTCCGCACCCATATTGACACGCTAGGACCTGACGTGCCTACACATGTCACCACATCGTGCGCTAGACGTCACCCTATAGTGTCACAGTGACGGCCCTATCCTTGCCGAGAAAGGCAATGAAGTCTAGAAGGGTGGCAAAGTGGTACGAGATGTCGAGAACGATTGAGAAAAAGCATGAGATCTTGCACGATAAGGGTGAGAAACTAAAGGAGAGTGTGGTAGTGACGATGGGCAGTGTCGATTGGAACTATCGCAAGGCAGGGGCCAGGGCATGGCGAGGTGATGCATGAGCGAGTCAAGTGGAATTGAGGAGGGCCACATGGTGAAGGGTCTGGCGGGAGGTGCTATAGGTTAAGCACGACATAGGCGAGCAAGCAGCATGGCAAGATAAAAGAAAGCTAGCTCTACACATCTGAAAGCCCAAGTTTGGTTTTGGTAATTAATGACACCAAGTTGCTAATGCCATATGTTAAGTGGTTTGAGTTAGGCATAAGCAACACAAGTGATGAAGGAGCATGTGGCATGAAGTGATGGCCACAAGATCACAAGAGGTGGAGATGCACATAAAATGATGATCAAGGTGATCAAGCATGTGAAGATGGACATGAAACAAAGTGATCAAGGCAAAGATATAATCGTAGGGTTTGCTTTTGCCGGTCTAAGATGAGTAGAGAAGTGATTGACTGGGTTTAGGATTGATAGCCGACTATCAAGAGGGATGTTGATGGTAGATAAGTGTCAATTTTAACCGTCAATGAAACATGAAAAAAGACCTAAACATAATTACCACTTAGATATAGGGGGTTTACTGACAGAATTCCACAAGTTTTGGTGAATGTCTGTTTCTGCAGGGTGTCAGCTGAAAAGAACCAAGGATAGCCCACATGTCAAGTTTACATAGAGACAAAAGGGTTACGCATAACTTTTCTGTAATCTAGAAGGTATGAGAAGACTCTAGAAACAAAGCGGAGGCGAAACGGGCCCGAAAGTGGGGCGCCCGCCCCACCTGCAGAGCCAATCAGGCTCCACCTCGCGAATCCTGCCTCCACCGCCTTTGAGGATCAATAATAATCGTAGATCAAGGTCGGTTTGATCCGAGGGCTGTGGTGCTTCCTAGAGGGCTATATAAGCAAGGCCCCTGGCCCCTGGAGGAGCAATCCCTAGAAACCCTAATTCATTATTTCCAGTTGGGATCAGCTGAGAGGGGTCCCTTGAATGGATCTTCTCTCTTAGGGCACATATAAGAAAGATCAGCTTTGTAGTCTCCATGTGAGATTAGAGTTATTCTTCTAGATTGAGAGAGTTAGAGTGGAGGATGAGTTGGAGGAAGCTCGGCATGTCGGTGTCTCCTCTCTAGCTTGTACCTGCGGGATCAAGTCTCCTAACCTGAGGCTTGGTTCTAGGATTCTTCGGTAATTCAACTTCTAATACTAAGTAAGTACGTTGTTATTATTATTCTATGGTTTATGAGTTTACTTTATTCTCTTCCGTGATAGAGGATAGGGTAATCGTCTGTAGCGTAAGCGTGGTGCTTAGGCTAGAGATACTCGTAGATATCCCCTATCTGGCTGGATCGGTGTGTAGTAGCGTGGGACGTGACAATCCCATTGTTACCTTTGGAACCCTCCTCCCGTCAGAAGGTTTGGTAGGATTTAAGTACCCTGGTCAAGCATCCTATGTGGTGTCTCTTTTCCATCGGTATGTCCCCATAGACCAATAGTTTCATAGCTTACCATAAGTTAGAACCAGACTATCGTCGTAATCTTCTCTAATCGCTTATATCTTCGCTACCTTGTAGCGCGGCCCAGGGGTTAAGTATAGATTTAGGTTAGTCATCGCACGCTTTCTCCTTGCGGATAAACAGATACGATACTCTGGAAATATCTCCCGGGTGAAATACTCACCGATATCCGTGTGCTTGTGGATCCTTTTCTGTGTGCGTTAACCAATATCAACAAGCATTTCTGGCGCCGTTGCCGGGGAGAAAGTCGTCAGCTGAGTTAACCTCAAGTCTTGCTTAACCTTGTGTTATACTTTTATCTTTTTCTCTTTTCCTTTTGCCTTTTCTTTTCTATCCTTATGGATAACCCAAATTCCACGCCTATCTATCAATATCCTGCACCCATGAACCAAAGTTTAGAGCCACCAGAACCTATGATTCTTATATCTAGCTATGAGCTACACCCATGTTTGGTTGCAATAGGTCAAAACCAACCCTTTCCTAAAGCCAAGGTCCTATCTTCTAATCAAGAAGATAATGAAGCCAAGGTCCTATCTTCTAATCAAGAAGGTAATGAACCAAAGGTCCTATGTTCTGATCAAGGAGATAATGAACTTTTGGCTACACTAAGGGAATCTTTCAAGCGTCTTATAAATTTAGGTTTAGACCTAGCCTTACAAGACCCTGTTCTTCTTCAATATTTTTATACGGGTCTTGATAATATCGCCTTTGGATGAGTTTTCCTTTCTTTATCCATTAGTGGAGCAAGGTTTGTCCTTATTAGTGGACACACTCCTTGCACTAGTCTTCATGATAAACTCCTAGAGGAAGAGAAGGAACCATCCCCCAAACTAGAAGAGGAAGTTTTCATACCCACATTACAAACTTTCCAATCCCACGATTTGGCTATCCATCCCAAACCAGTTATACTCCAAAATCATTTGAGGGAAGAAGTAATTCTACCCTTGGAAATCCTTTCCAATGATTTTAGGAGGAGCATAAACTTCCCGCTTCATAAGAGACCTTTTAGTACGTATAGTTTGAATCTTTTTAAGAAGGGATCTCTTTAGAAGCTTTTCAAATCTGATCCCTTTGAAAGACATTTAGAAAGACTCAAGGATGACATGTCAAGTGATGCCATAGAAGGAGAGCAAAGCCATCTAGAATGCACTCCTATCTTCTCCCTTTCTATGCCCACATTAGATATGAAATTCGAACCCATCTTTAAACCCATCCTTGATCCCTATGAATCTTCCTATGCTCTTTCTCCTGAGCGATCCTAGAAATCCACCGAGACATCTAAAGCATAGAATTCATCAAGACCATAAGGAGGATCGAGAAGAGCAACATCAATGGCAAAAGAGCATTAAAAACCTATGTGCTATTTCCATTGAATGTGTAGGCGAGTCCTTATATGAGACCTACTCGAGAGGCAATACAAGGGAAATTTTAGACATTTATGCCGAATCACCCTTGGAAGTTGAAAATGATGGAGACTTCAATGAACAAGGAAGCTACTTTATAAAAACCCTATCAAGTCCTTGCTCGTATAAGAAATCTCCTGATTCACTTAGTCTCTCTAACATTGCCCCACATGAGATCTTCAACCCCCTCATGCTCCCTGTTCCTAAAGATTTTAAAAGGGTGGCTGTAGACACATATGTTTATCATAAACATTACAGATCTCGTTGTGTTGAATCTTGAGATTAGTATACATAAACTAGTGCTAGAGGGGAAACCACTTTGCCAATTCATATCTTGAAGATTTCCTAAGGACAAGCTTAGTGTCCTAAAACAAGCACTATTCAGACCATGACATGAGTATTCACCTTTTCTGCTGTACTGCCCTTGTGAAATGAGCATAGAGTTATAATTGTGAAAATATTCCTTCGGGTATTCTTGTCACTATCCATTCCAGGTTGGAGTAGAAAGATTGAAGGAACAACAAATGCAAGGTATGTCCAACCAATCATTATGCAATATTGAATTACATTCATCCAATCTTAATTTTTGCAAAAATTCAAGCTTGGGGGATATACTTCCATAAATACATTTCTTGTCATGTTGCTACATTATCGTGGTTGTCCCTACCTTTAAGACATGCTCAATTTGCTAAACAACAATCATGCTCTTTCATCACTATTTGAGTAAATCTCTATAATGCTTTCATGCTACCCTTGTCTACCCTGGTAAGTGTTGGTTTGGAAGTACTACACATACTTCTATTGGCTTTTAAATTAAGCGTGGTGCTTAGGTTAAACAGCCTTACTTAATCTGATCAGACATGGAGTCTAGTTTGGTTATTGAACTAAAAACTGTTAGTAAAGACAATGATATATTTTGTTAGACTAACCCCTGCAGAGAAACTCCAAAAGTCAAATTGGGAAAGTCCTGAGATGAACTCATACTGGAGATGAAGAGAGACAGAATAATCTTGCACAAGGGAGACACAACTCATTCATAGCCAAAGAGAAAGAAGAAGAGTGCCACAAAGCATGATCCACAATCAAAGGACTCACTCCATGGAAGCAGGTGAACAAATTTCTATCATGCCACTTGAAGACAAAGACCATCGTGGAGGATTTCGAGTTGCAGTTGCATTCTCTTGTCAATTATTAATCATCGGGAATCAAGAAAGATTGACAAGAGGAGAGCATGCAACTTTCTGCACCCTCACTAGATTGAGAAGCTAATGCATGAGGAAGGAAGGCCAACTCCTTTAGATGATCCAACCATGACCTTCCTCCTCTCATGCTCTCATCGCTCTACATGCTGGAATGAAACAATAAGAAGGGCTAACGGTCTAAGCACAAATTAAAGAGAGAACGAAACATGACATTACTAAATGTAAGAAAGAAGGAGTGCAATAGAGAAGACATTGGCGCATGAACAAAAGAACAAGAACGACCAACGAAGGAAAGCTTCCATAAGGTGTTATAGTGCCAGCACGCTCCAACATTAAAGGTAACATCCTAAGGTTAGTGATCATCACATTAAAATCCTTTCCTTGATGCTGGTATACACATAAATAAGAACCAACCATGTTTGAGTTACAACCTCATTTGACCCAACCTAATTAACTCAACATGCTTAGTTCTCTAATCTTTGTTCCTATCACCACTTTCTTGATCTTATAATCTTAACTCAATGATCTGAAATGATTGCACATCTTTTTTTGGAAGTTGATAGTCATAATCATGAAATCATTACACAATATGCATAGATAGACTATCCTTCCATAAGGTTAAGAAATTTGATCTGCCCAATTAATTTAATGCTACATTCATGTTCATTGTTTGATCCTATCACCCATGTCAAGTTCAAGCAAAACACATAAACATTAACTTTATCTTGCTCAATATGTCTAAGGTTAGAGAAAAATAAACTTTTGGTTCTGTTGGTGTTTTTCCACCAACAGAGCCCATGCACTTGATCTCTGCCTTGTCTCTATGAGCAGGACCCACTTTGAACACAACAGTAGAGAAGCTTGTCAACTCTTCAAGAATCCTACAAGTGAAGATCCTAGACCTACGAACATGCACAATGAGCAAGATGTTGCCAGTTTCCACAACTAGTACTTCATTTCAAACTGCTAGAAGAGCAAGGAACATGGGTGACACCATCTCAAGAGGTGCAAGCTATTAAGGTCTCTACTATGGGACCAGATAGTGCACCTACAGAATAAACATGGTAAGAGGTCCTGTTCAAAGGACCTAAAAACACTGAACCTTTGCCGAAAGGTAAAATCGGTAGTTATCCATATTTATCCTTTTTCAGCATTGCATCAATTTCCCTTTTCACATAGTTACTTTCCAGCAGTTGCATAATCATTCTCCTTTTAGCATGTTTACTTTTCTGCATTAGTATTGTATTAGAAAATAAAATAAATATATGTTTGCTTTGCTGCATCATAAATTATAAGCCCCATGTGAATAATTTTGTGGCATGTAAGGACCCATAGGAATATTCACTGTAGTGGCATAAAATAAAAATAAATACGCATTCATCTTGTTAGTGCATTATAAAAATATAAAAAGTATTTGAGAGAAATCATGTTGAAACTCTGTTTAAAAGAATCAAGAACAATCTTAAAAACTCTGGACAATTAAGGCTTGAGTAGCCAACCACTAACGCTTAATCTATTCCACAAGTTTTGTTGTCTATTTGAGTTCCACAGGATTTGAAGGACCAAGAAGAGCCAACAAGCAAGTGGATGTTTTATCCACTAGTGGAGCATTGTCTCAACAATCATCAATATCAATTAATGTTCTACTAGAGGAGGAAGAATATCCCAACTGCCAGTCTGCTACTTCATAAGATTGAACGACTACGTCAACATCCAGCTTAGGGGAAAGCACCCCCATGTGGTTAGTCTGTGTTAACCCTAGGGGATTAGTCATACGGTTAAAATCAAGATTCACGTGCACTCCACCTATTTATGCTGCTTCTACCCTGGAGGTATGCATTTAAATATTTTCCATCAGACACAACCCAACAAGTTGTTCTGCTCCTATACTAGGAGTGAACAGAACCCTTCATCCATTGCTAGCCCCTTTTGTTATAAGCTCCAACATTTCTGTTGTTGTATCTTATCTATGTTTCCAAAAAGATACTTGGAAATATTCCATCGTATTCAGTTCCTTTAAAAAAAGTGAGAAATAAAAATAAAGAGAGAATAAAAGGATAAGGGTCCTAATTATGAGAGATTTTTTAGCAACCCAAGTTCTCAGCAAGTTCTTCAAAATTTAAGAGAGGTATGAATTTCTTTCAAGGAGCAAAAGTAGAAATAGATATTCACCATTTTTCCTCTACCCCTTTATTTCCACTTACATCCACTATCATTACCACTATATACATATCCACTCAACCCATATTTAGGATCACACACATGCACATATTGATTTGACTGTATGGCCGGACTTGTCCCTCTGGATCTATGTGTCTGACTATGCAATAAATGTTTGCAAGTATGAATTTCTTGTCTCCCACCTATGAGCTCCAGATAGACCTATTAGAAGTAGGGTGAGAGAGAGAAGGTATAATGTTACTATGCCTTATACCAAAAAAATACCACATATCTTGAGAAGGCATACAACATAAATGCCTTGGTGAGGATCCAGAAATACCATAAAGAAGAGACGTGAAAGGGTCATACACAGGAATCTCTGAGTTTTATTTGAAAACCCTGAAAACTCCAAAATAATGGTTGATCAAAGAGCTTGAGACATAGCGCTTGACTTGACCATTCTGTCTTTCAACTGCTCAAGACCCAAGTGACGGCTACAAGCCCCATGGTAAAAGGTAATATGGGTAAGTTTGAAGTCAGAATAGTTCACTCTAATCCAAACGAGAGTTCTTGTTTGAATGCATGTGTACTTTTGAGGCGTGAAAGCATTGTAGCAATTCTTGATCCATCACTGAGTTTATCTTTGCTCAGGGACGAGCAAAGGGTAAGCTTGGGGGAGTTTGTTGATAGTAGATAAGTGTCAATTTTAACTGTCAACGAAACATGAAAAATGACCTAAACATAATTACCACTTAGATATAGGGGGTTTATTGACAGAATTCCACAAGTTTTGGTGAATGTCTGTTTCTGCAGGGTGTCAGCTGAAAAGAACCAAGGATGGGCCACATGTCAGGTTTACATAGAGACAAAAGGGCTACGCACAACTTTTCTGTAATCTAGAAGGTATGAGAAGATTCTAGAAACAAAGCGGAGGCGAAATGGGCCCGAAAGTGGGGCACCCGACCCACCTGCAGAGCCAATCAGGCTCCACCTCGTGAATCCTGCCTCCACCGCTTTTGAGGATCAATAATAATCGTAGATCAAGGTCGGTTTGATCCGAGGGCTGTGGTGCTTCCTAGAGGGCTATATAAGCAAGGCCCCTGGCCCCTGGAGGAGCAATCCCTAGAAACCCTAATTCATTATTTCCACTTGGGATCAGCTGAGAGAGGTCCCTTGAATGGATCTTCTCTCTTAGGGCACATATAAGAGAGATTAGCTTTGTAGTCTCCATGTGAGATTAGAGTTATTCTTCTAGATTGAGAGAGTTAGAGTGGAGGATGAGTTGGAGGAAGCCCGGCATGTCGGTGTCTCCTCTCTAGCTTGTACCTGCGGGATCAAGTCTCCTAACCCAAGGCTTGGTTTTAGGATTCTTCGGTAATTCAACTTCTAATACTAAGTAAGTACGTTGTTATTATTATTCTATGGTTTATGAGTTTACTTTATTCTCTTCCGTGGTAGAGGATAGGGTAATCGTCTGTAGCGTAAGCGTGGTGCTTAGGCTAGAGATACTCGTAGATATCCCCTATCTGGCTGGATCGGTGTGTAGTAGCGTGGGACGTGACAATCCCATTGTTACCTTTGGAACCCTTCTCCCGTCAGAAGGTTTGGTAGGATTTAAGTACCCTGGTCAAGCATCCTCTATGGTGTCTCTTTTCCATCGGTATGTCCCCATAGACCAATAGTTTCATAGCTTAGCATAAGTTGGAACCAGACTATTGTCGTAATCTTCTCTAATCGCTTATATCTTCGCTACCTTGTAGCGCGGCCCAAGGGTTAAGTATAGATTTAGGTTAGTCATCGCACGCTTTCTCCTTGCGGATAAACAAATACGATACTCTAGAAATATCTCCCGGGTGAAATGCTCACCGATATCCGTGCGCTTGCGGATCCTTTTCTGTGTGCGTTAACAAATATCAACAAGGGGCAATCACGGTTGGCTCGTGAATCAAGTGCTACTAGGTCATCATCTTGAGCATATACATTAGGATCTAGTAGAGAGCTAATGTAACGCCTTGAAAAATCTTTATGAAAAATGCTAACACACATGCACATAATGGTGTATACTTGGTGGTGTTAGCACATTTGCGAAGGCGGTGGAGTTTGGGCGGTAGAGAGGGGTTTGGGGTCATCTCTCCCTCCCGCCGAGCTTGCGTACGTGGGATTCAGACGTTTTCGAGGAAATGAAACACCTATTTTTCATTGCGTCGGAGGCGAGAAAAGGTGGCAAAAGTCCGGAGTGTTTATCTCTGAAAAACTCCAACCAGACGCTGGACCAAACGCGGTCCAGGGTGGACCTGCGCGTCCGGTTAGTTCAAACCGCAGGCAGAGACGCACGCGTGAAGGTCACAGACTGGCGCGTCCGGTCCCTCGCGGAACCAGAGCGTCCGGTCATGCACCCTGTGAACAGCACAAGTCTCCGACCTGATCAGACGCGGTGGGGCGTCCGATCACGTGCGACTGGACGCGTCCGGTCGACAAAATCGCTCTCTGGACCCTTACTGGACTCTAATCGAACGCCGGGTGTAACGCGTTTGGTCATGCACCCTGTGGGCAGCGCGTGTCTCAGTGCCGATCGGACGCGGTGGCGCGTTCGGTCACGTGCGACCGGACGCGTCCGATCGCGCGAGGAGCTCTCTGGACTCTAATCGGACGGCGGGTGTAGTGCGTCCGATCAAACGGTGTAGCGCGTCCAGTTACAGCAACAGCTCCCTCTGACGCGCACTGCTATTGTTTGTCCTATAGTGACTGGACGCGTCCGGTCACCCTGACCGGTGCGTCCGGTCATCACGATTTTCACTGCGTTGTCTGGTAATAGCTAATTGCTTACCCCTTCGCTATATATAGATGGTGGCCGGGTTTGGGGGGCTAACTCTTGACTCTTTGAACACTTGAGACATACTTTGAGCTAGCGAACTTCCCCTTCACTCATCTCCTTGCTTGGTTGCATACTCTAGAGAGATTGAGATTCAAGTGCATTGCATTGAGAGTTGCATCTAGTGGCACTTGATTCTTGAGTTTGCTGCAGATTGCTTGTTACTCTTGGGTGTTTCCCGACACCCTAGACGGCTTGGAGCAGCGGTGGTGTTGAGCTCGTGATTGGAGATTGTTTCTAGCCTCACCAAGCGATTGTGAGGGGTTCTTGAGCCTTCCCCGCGGGAGTTCGCGAATTGGCACTCTAGTGGAGCTCGTGGCTTGGAGGATCCCCATCTTGTGAGTGGATGTGCGGTACCCGCTGAGGGTTCAACTCTTGATAGTTGATTAGCTCGCGATCCATCAAGTGGGTGCATCACCACAACGAGGAGTAGCTTGCCGGGAAGCAAGTGAACCTCGGTAAAAAAAATCTTGTGTCATCTTATTGCCGAGGATTTCATTTGTGTATGTGATCATGTTGATTGATTGGTACATTGGACATATCTCTTCTCATCAACGTTGGTATATCTATTCAAGCTCACTCCTTTACTTTATTGTTCGTTGCCTTGTTTAGCTTGAGTAGAATAGCTTATCACTTAGGAGTAATTAGTTTAGAGACTTAGCATTGTTGGTGTGAACTAGAGATCATAGCCTTGCACTAGAATTGTATTTGTGGCTGCATAAAAGTAGTTGAGCTAGTGCTAGAATTAGCTTCGCCATCTTATTTACTAACTTATTTAGTAAAGCTTGTAGAAAATTTAAATAGGTTATTCACCCCCTCTAGCCATTTGGACCTTACAACATCTCACCTTTCGGAGCCCCACAGGTCCTACAAAGCTAGTTATGCACAATGTGGGGGTGGGAGGGGAGGAGTTAGATTGGGATGGTACAATAATATAAGTTTAGGGAGTCGAGTGTATGTTTTGCAAGTTCCTTGCCAGGGATGAGAGCTTGGGACAAGTTCAGAGGGCTAAATGTGTAAGTTAGGGAGCAGTGTGTGCAATTTGTGAGTACCTATAATTGGGATGAGAAATCGAGACAAGTTTAAAGCATCTAATGTGCAATTTTATAGGTACCGAGACCTAGATGAAAACACAGGACAAGTTTAAGGACCGCCAGTAAAATTTATTCAAGAAAAGAAGTCACCGAAAGTAAGATATAAGAAACGGAAATCGAAACGAAAAAGAAAAGGGACACGGAGAATACTATTATGCTGTTTGATTTGAGGAATGAGTTAGTCCATCATCTTTTCTCTTCTCTTTTTTTTGTTTTGTTCTATGAAATAGAATTGATAGATGCATCATCATCTTATTCTTTACAAACTAATAATTAATACTAGTATAAGAAATGAAGTCTTTCCACCAAATTTGATGAATAGCCACATGATACACCATCTCATCTAAAATAGTTTGATTACTTAGATGAAACACCTTATAAATGATTGGACTTGACAAAAATTTAAAGACATAATTTGACTATTTAACATTATATATAAATATGTTATGTTTTAGAAAAATAGAATTAATTTTGTTAATATGATAGAGATGCTATAATACACACACTTGCAAAAGAGGAGGAAAAAAAGACGACCCTTGGGCCTAGTGGCGGACCAAACATTAGGGCTACTAGGGCTATAGCCTTAGTCTTAGCCCTTAATTACCATGAACAAATTATCTTTTTTTTATAGCCAAACACAATTAGCACTAATGCCTAATATAATGGTTCTATAGTCTTTGGCTAATCCTAGTTCGCCCCTGGGCCACTCGTCTCCACGTGAGCTCCGGTATGCCCAATCTACCACAGGAGTACAGTCACGCTTGGAAAGATTAAAAGAAAATTGACCCCCTGGGGCCCTACCAAAACAGGAGTCGGAGGAGAAGCCACGAAGAAAACAAAAGCCACACCTGACACCGGCTTCCGTTGGCGGTGGCCGTACCCGTACGTATCCCGTGGGTCCTTTTTTCCGTTCATCGTCAGCACTTCCGCCTCCGCCTCGCCCCGCGCCGCTGCCGTAGGTGACTCCCGACTCCGATTCCCCCGCCACCGCTGCCGCTGGAGAAGAGCGCCGCCACTGCTTGCGCCCAATCCAGGTACGCTGGCTTCTCCTCATCCCGTTTTCCCTGCAAATCCAAGGCGTGGTGTCTCGTCATTGCCTCCCCATCTCCTCTTCCGCCTCCTCCCCATCTCCCCCTGTCCTCCTGACCCATCCCCTTCTTGCTAGGGTTTTGAGTTTTCTACAAGCACATGTGCTTGACTAGGGCGATTCATTGGTGCATCTCTCCACCCTCGTCCCCTTCCCCTCCACCGACTCCTAGCCTACTGAACCAACCATTAGAGATGGTTTTTGTGAGTTCTTGATATGTTCCTGGATGCGCTGTGCCCCAATGTGAACAAAATTCACTTCGGAATCTTGTGCCTCCAAGGTGGAGAAAACTCAATTACTAGCACTAAATCTCTCTGTGTATCCTAGATTCCTAGTGCTCTTTTTTTTCATAATATACTTGCTTGATCCTCTGGTATTTAGTACTTTATTATTGTTATTTGTTCCTTGGATATTAGTCTTAACAAACCACCCAACGTTGATGATTTGCTCATTTGACAAAGGAAAATACTGTGTGGTAATCATTAGTTCTGTGAATGTGTTATTTTCCACCTGCAGTAATCCAAATGTTGTCTACTATAATGTTTTTGTGAATGTACCATTTATCTTATTTCACCCTTGGGAGTATCCTGTACACATGTCATGCTTCTTGTGCCACAATCTTTGTATTCCTCACCTAAGCTGCGCACTTATTCTTTTTACTCTTTAATTAATGTAATGGTAGTCTGCAGGAACTATTGTACTAAATTATTTTCCTTCCTAAAATGATGCAGTTTTTTTTTTCTTCTCTTACTGTTTGATGCTGGAACCAGCTGCAAGGCAATATAGATAGTGGACAGTTTCATTTCTTATGATCATGTTTCAGTGATCAAGCCTGACTAATTACTAGTAGATCTGAGTTTATGTCCAATTTCAATAAATTTGAATCACAATAGTAGCAGTTACATGCAACTATCGCCATTCCCTGGCAAGAGTTGCTCAAGACAGACTGTATGGTATTGGTAGGAGAAATTATTTCAATTGTGTACATCCTGTCCTTTATATTTCAGTGCATAGGATCACCATATAATGGTTCAGTTTTCACTTGGCAGTAAGGGATGACAATAGGAGGTTTAACTTTGTTCTGTTTCCTTCTCCCATCTATCCAACGTGTGTATCTGTTTATTTGGTCAGCTTCAGTACATCTTTGATATCCTATTTCTGAATGCGAGCTTCATCATGCAGAGCTGATCTCCTTTTTTATGCCTGATGTATATTTCAGTTTTAAGTTCTTAATGATAGATGGGAACTGGGTGTGGATGGTCATTGTTGTGGCTGTCATTGAGTAGAGATCTCAGGAAAAAAAAAACATCTGAGCAGCTTCAGAAATTTACCACCTAGATTTTTTTATGCTCAGTGACATTCTTATTGTACCGTTTGAAGCTTACTTTCTTGAGACTAGTCATTGATTTACCACTTGGATATGTTGAGCATTGTGTAGCATGAACTAGCTTATATATACTATACTTTAATGATAGTATATGTGAGCTTGCCCAACTTTTTGTTTCCTTCTCTGTTTTCTGTTTTTTCAATGAACTTATCAGTCTCTGGCTTTCTGCTAATGCAATCTACTCCCTCTGTCCCAAAATTTTTGCAATCTTAGAGTTGGGCACGTAGACCAATGTTAGGTGGGAAATTACCTAAATGCCCCTGTAAAGTTAGGCCCTACCGAACTGTACAGGAGTGTAGATTTTTCTTTCCGCAGACAGAAGCATCTGGATGGAGCGCTCCGGAAGCTACGCGTGAGCATTGCAGCCCGCGGCCAGTTTTTCTCGTGGGCGCAACGTCCTTGTTTTTTTCTTTTTTATTTAAAGGAGAAATGAAAAGACGCTGCTACGCTGGGTTCTGAACAAGTAGACCCCACTAGCTGATACCCAAACTGTGCTGTAAGTGTGCGTTTAATTTGGGAAAAAATTTGAACTCTAGGATTGCATTATTTTTGGGACGGAGGGAGTATATTCTATTGAATTCAATCAGAGTTGGTAGCTCTTAGAAGAGTAATTTGAATTGGCCTATTAGATAAACTTAGCTATCCCTGCGCTTTATTATTTTTTTAGCTTATTTGCGTTTCTAAATTACCATAAGATAATAGGTGCGAAGGCAATCTTGTCTTTATTTTTTATCCAGGTTCAGCGAAATCAGATTGCAGTTCCAGTAGAAAACAAGTAGTTACATTCATATCAATATCAGAAGTGTTGAGCATTGCCTTTTTCTAATTAATTCTTTTGGCAAGTTGTAATCATATGAACATGATGTTTATGCACTTGCGCCATTCAAAATAAACCCCTGACATATGACCTATATGTAGTTTGATCCAGGCAGCACGTATGTGCATTTTGTCGTATATTTGAATTATTAACACAGCTCTAAGCTATTTGTTCGTTGAGAAGAAAATAAATACAGTAATAAAACATAGACAGCAACACTGTAGTGTTTCTTGCCACGGAACCATTCCATGTCAATCCAAGCCATCCCAAATAATTAACTTCAGCTGTGGTTTAAACCCCCATGGTGAAAGGGGATTGGGACTGGGAGGGAGGGATCAACCCAATCCTCCCTGGGGTCATTTATTTCTCCTCTGGAATGTAACCCCCACATGCCAAACGAAGCCTTAAGTTTTTTTTTCTCTAGCTGATTGTAATGTTGGTGCAAGATGGTCAGGTCAATCCTTTTTTCACTATAAAAAACAGTAGATGTGCAACATTGTATCTGCTTGGGTACTGATGGGTGCTAGGTAACCAGCAACCTGAAGTCTGCAATCAGTTGCTGCTGGGTTATTGAGACATTGGACGTTGAGCATAAATGTACTAATCAGAACTTTAGCAGGTCGTAGGAGAAAACTTTACCCCTGTTGATGCCATCAGGTTAATAAATGTCTCTGTGTCTGTCAGATACCACATCTAAGGAAAATTCACAAATTTACCATTTCATTTCTCGGTTGTAGGGAGCTTATATTTTTCTAACTTATCCTCAAATCTCCCAATTGCACTTTAAAATTGCAATGCGATTTGTAATTCACTGTATCAAGAATAATCAGATGGTAATTCACCACAGAGATACAAGATAAATTTAGCTGTTCCGTTTCTACCATTGGACAATCTGAAATCTCTGGTTTCTATTTAGGGTTTGAAGAAGACACTACTGCTGCAACCATGAGCACCATGAAGTTTTGCCGCGAGTGGTATGCACACTTCTACATCGTTCATCTTCCTCTCTCTTTCATTAGATTGATCATACAGTTAGTTGATGGATGGATGTGCAGCAACAACATCCTGTACCCCAAGGAGGACAGGGGCAGGCGCACCTTATTCCTCGCATGTCGCAACTGTGAGCACCAGGTACAACTCATCAACATCTATCCTTGTTCCACCAACAATTCCAATCCAATCTTCTTGACATTATCCATCTCATCAGTGCATCACTACAAGAATGGAGTTTGGGCACAACGCTTGGATGATGGGGTTCGAATGAGCACTAAAATGCTTATGGGATGGGGGTTGTTCTCTTTTTTCCCATATTCTAAGATTTTGGTAGGGTCATGCCAATGCTACGTGTGCCCTTCATTTCCATCTTTGGCTAAGGTCCTGTTTGGTTGAGTTGTGGCTTTTGGAAAAGCTGCTGTGAGCTGTGGACTGTGGAAAAGCAGCTATGGGAAAAGCAAAAGGCTGTTTGGTTAGAGCAACTGTAAAACTGTAGGCCGTGAAAGAAATACTTGTAATATCCTGAAGGCCTGGGAGACCGTTTATATGCAAATTGCTCCTAAAAGCTAATCTATTTATTTATTCGCATGTGAATGAATATTTTTGAAAGAAAAAAATAATTTTTCTAAGTTTTGCATCCATCTTGTCGGTGGGCAGTGCATGGTGAAGGGCAGCTTGCTAGGTGATCCTGGCCACACATCTAGAGATAGATGATGGTTCACGCTTATTGACTGTATAGGATAGGTATAATTGTATTTCAAGTGTATTTCTTCTTTAGTTTTTCTATGGGAAAACGGCAAGACGCCATGGCCTTGCTCGTCCATCACAGAGCAAGCAGAGGACACAACACGGCATGGCGCACGGCTTGGCCGACGCTCGCGTGGTCGCAGCGCGTATGTGTGCGTGTGACTGCGTGCAGGGAGCAGGTGCTGCCACCGGCCGCCGGGGCTGGGACCCGTGCCTTGAAGGGGAGGGTGGAGTCGCATTCGCGCCGCCGGGACCCGGCCGGGGCAGGGGCTGCATCCGCGTCGGATGCCAGGGCAGCGGCCTCGCCCGCAATGGCCGCTGGAGCTCGAGCAGGAGGTCACGCCGCTGGGACCGGGGCAGGGGCAGGGACAGGGGCTAAAGGAGGGGAGGGATCTGTCGGCGGGGAGGATCTCGTGTGTGCTGTTGGTCTCGCCTGCGTCGGAGAAGGGATGGTCGCCGGAGCTCGCGGAGAAGGAGGTGAGGGTCGCCGTCTCTCGATTGCCCGCGCCAGAGCTCGTGGGGTCGCCAGAAAAGAGAGGAATCAGAGGAGAGCCGCTGCCTATGCGTACGTATCGCGGCTGAGAGGAATCGCGAAAAAGAACTGAACAGGTATCCATCATAACCAGTGGAAGATGGTAAATATTTGGCCCAAAAGCAGCTAAAAGTAGGGGAGAGTCGCTTTCAGTTTTGTACTAGAGCAAAACCTGCTTTTGGGCAAAAGCAGTTGCGGCTTTTGGATCCTTTGGTTGGCTTTTGACTTTTGTAAAAGCAAAAGCAGATTCAAAAGCCCAACCAAATGGAGCCTTAATTCCCTCATTTATTGCATGTATGCAAAGAAAAAGTAACACACTTCTTTACACACTGAAAAGTACTACACTTGTCCTACAGTGTTAGTCATATCTGTGTTTAATGAATGGTGAATTGAATAATTTTTTTTGACGGTCACCAGGGGGAGGCATTCTCCACCTGGCCCGTTATAAAGTTTAGACATTTGTTTACAACAGCACGCCCAGCACAAGGGTGAGAGGTGGCAAAACCAAAGATACACCAAAGGGGAGAAGAGAGAGCAGCAGCAACAACACCACCACCACCAAGACACGTGAACTCTTCAACAATACCTTCACGGAGGTGAATGACGCCGCAATGTAATCATCATCAGCCAAGCATGAAGAGGAGCTCCGCAGGGGCTTGGCGGGGCTTTCGCCCGAGCCATGCGCCGAGGTGTTGGGCGGGTCAAACCAGGAGACTGCAGCAAGAGCTGAGGTTCTTCAATGACGCCTTCAAGAAGGAGATCTCGTCACTGGCCCAAACTAATCTGAGCTTGGCTTTCACCAAGAACCTTTGCCAGTGCTCCCGTTGACTCGCCCAAAACGGCGGTGAGACGCACACCGTCAAGCATCCGTGCTTTGGACGTAGAGGGAGGGGGAGCCGGCCGCCGCCACACTGCACGGAGCCGTAACCGGACTAGCCCGCGACAGTGGGAGGCGCGCACCGGCTACCGTCCACACCTGGACACAGGGTGGGGGGAGGGGCTTGGCAGCCGCCGCCACACCGCGCAGAGCTGTTACCGGGCTCGCCCGCGACAGTGGGAGCCGCACGCCAAGACAGAGGGGGGGGGGGTTTGCCGGCCGCCACCACACCACGCGGAGCCGTTCCCGGACTCGCCGGCGATGGTGGGAGGCGCGCACCGGCCAGCATGTGCCGGTCGCCGACACACTGTGCGGAGCCGTTCCCAGACTTGCCCGCAATAGTGGTAGGCGCGCACCGGCAAGACGACCTCGGGCACGCAGCCCCGCCGCCGGCAAGTCCGTAGCCAAACTACGCACACCGCGCAACTGCTGGGCCCTACAAAATGAGAGCGAGGAAGAAAGTGGCACGCTGCCCCACTGCCGGCTCGCCAGCGGCCAAACAACGTGCCCCGCTCCACTGCACGATCATCCCCTGGTCTAGCCGCCGGCGCCGCAAGAGGCGTGACCGGCACACCAGCACACTAGCATTGTCGTGGGCGCCCCGGCCGCCACGGCCAGCCACGCGCCCGACCCCGGCCCGCCACGGCAGCAGGCCAAGACCATGTGCCTAGCTAGCCACGGCTGCCGGCCCCAGGCCAGGACCGCTGGTCGGAGTAGCCATGGCCACCGACCCCCAGTCGAGGTGGGGAGACGGAGAGGGGGTGGATCCGTTGGCAGGTGCAGCAGATCCGAGCTGGGATGGCCGAATCCGGCAGCCGACCGCCTGGAGACGCCGGAGACGAAGAGGAAGGAAGCGCGTCGCCGTCGGTGTTGTCGTCATCTCGCCGATGGTGGGGGCGTTGGATCTGCTCCCGGAGGAGCCGAATCCGCCCCCCGGACGCCTTAACCAACCAGAGCTGGGGAAGACGTGGGGCGGCCGCCGGAGCTGTCGTTGAAGAGGACCGGAGCCGGCAGGGAAGGCAAGGACGCACAGGCCGGTGAGGCAAGCCGCGCCGTCACATACCTTTCGCCGAGCTCCAACTCCTGGACACCGCCGCGCCTAGCACGGCAGCGCGCCACCCAGACCGTCGAGGTCCATCCCCACACGGAGGGGCTCATATCTTGCCTGGGAGAAGCCCTCGCCACCGCCATCCTAGAGAGCTGCGCGGGCATCCCGGCGGTCCTCTCCGGCAGCGGAGAGGGGAAGGGGAGGGGTGGAGGGTTGGCGGCGGCAGCTAGGGTTTGCCGCCGCCCGAGTCGCCTGTGCGGGGCGACGTGTCCTCGAATTGAATAATTTTCCATCCCTCAAACATCCTTTCTTCTGCTTACAAGTTAACAGTACTATTGCTGGTCTGATTCAGGAGGTCTCTGACAATAACTGTGTCTATCGGAACGAGGTGCACCACACGGCTGGGGAGCGAACGCAGGTCTTGCAGGATGTTTCTTCTGACCCAACTCTTCCCAGAACCAAGACTGTCCGCTGCAATGTCTGTGGGCATGGAGAGGCTGTTTTCTTCCAGGTTTTTTTTTTCTTGTTTTGCCTTGTCGCATTTTAATGGGTTGCATTTTCATGTGATCCTGTCATGCTATCTGAATGACTTGTTAAACAGAATAGTATGCCAAAATTCTGCACCTTGTTAATGTTAACGTTGGATATTGCATCCCCTTTTTTTTGGCAGTATGTATCCTATATGTTGAGGCCTGCATCTATATCCCTGACATGAACATGTCCTAGGGCCGGTTTAGTTGTAAAATTTTTAGCAAAATGATACTGTAGCAAATTTCGTTGTTATTTAGCAATTAATGTCTAATCATGGTCTAACTAGGCTTAAAAGATTCATCTCGTCCATTTCGTCTAAACTGTGTAATTAGTTTTATTTTTTATCTATATTTAATGCTTCATACATGTGTCCAAAGATTTGATGTGACGGAAAATGTTGAAAAATTTTGTAAAACTTCTGGCAACTAAACAGGGCCCTAATTGACATATCAGGAGTCAGATCCCAAGAAAATGTGGGCCACTTTGGTGCAGTAATATAATACTACTAAATGCCATTAGAGGCGTAGAGCATATCTGTTATCTGGGCTGTTAGGACTGAGAGGAGAGATTCAAGCGAAGCGGTGGTGACGATTGGGCTACAGTACCCGCGGGTACTGTAGCGCCACGGGTACTGTACATAGCAGCGGCTAGGACTGCGAAGGCTTGGGAGAGCCGGCTACGGGGCGTTCATCCACGGCCGAGCAAGAGAAAAGGGATTTTCTTTTTAATTCTGCTTGATTAGATTAATAAATCTTCCCTCCTTATATAGAAAGGTTTACTTAGACTCCCAAGTTACTTGACCCCTAAGTAAGCGACAATTATCTCTAATTAACCCTAATACTAACGGGCTATACCACCGCCTAGGCTCAATAGGCTCCTGCCGTACTCTAACACTACACCTCACCTAGACATGCAGCTCGTCCTCGAGTTGCAACCTAACTAACTTATAACGATGACTTGACTCGATACAAACCTAACACTTAAAAACAAGCCTTTTACATCTCGACTTATTTTATTATTCTCAATTTGAAATGGACTAGGACTCTTTATTTTTGATTCCTGAACATAAGGTGGACACCATCTACACGCTGGACCAGCACGTGTAGCCACCTGGAACCCATGGACACCATCTGTACAAAAGGGGTGCTTGTGTGTGGCCACCAGGAAGTGGTCGCAACGGCGACCAGCAAAGGCGCCCTCGCGGCGGCCGGTGGCGGAATGCGGCGGCGCTAGGCAGTGCGCTCCGGCCGATGACCCCATGCCTTCTCCTCGCCAGACGACTGTTGGTCTGCACCGTACAGAGAAGAGCAGAGGGCTTTTGATGGAGAATGACAAGGAGGGGAGCGCCTCCCCAATCGTCGCTGCAGCAGACTTTGAGTTCGCCGCCCATGGGGGAAACCGCGAGCCCAAGTTCCCCGACGCAGCGGACCAGATCGAGGTCCTCCGCGTGGCGAAGCGCAACTTGGAGGATCTGCAGCTGCAGATTGCGCATCTCACGCACCCGCGGACGCGTAGCAGCCTGCAGCCGCACCACCGCCGACTCCTGGTAGGTAAGCATCTTCCCTGCCAGCTCCGTCGTGATGTCCATCGCCTGCTCGATCTGCTGCAACGTTGGCTGCACGTCCTGGAACGGTAGCAGCGTCGTGCCGTAACCTGGCATCCCGTAGGGGAGGAACGGTGGCATCGGCCACTGCCACTATGCAGCCATATCTGAGAGACGCGAGTAGATGTCGGCAACGGATCAAGCAAGATCGGTGATGGCTGCGGTCAGCTGATCTGGCGTCATCGGTGAGGACACGGTGGACGCTGAAGTGGCCGGCAGCGCAGCAGTGGAGGCAGGCGGCGGTAGGGTGGTGGGAGAACCTGACATCTCCGATACAATATTGTTATATGCTGCTAGGATTGAGAGGAGAGAGTCAAGGGGAGCGGTAGCGACTGGCGTACTACAGTACCCGCGGAGCTACAGTACCCGTGGGTACTGTTCACAGCAACAGCTAGGGCTGCGAGGGCGAGAGAGAGCCGGCCGCGGGGCGTTCGCCCACGGCTGGGAAAGAGAAGGGTTTTCCTTCTTAATTCTTGCTTAATTATATTGATACATCTCTTCTCCTTATATAGAGTGGTTTACTTGACTCTCAAGTTACTTGATCCCTAAGCAAGTGACTCTTATCTTTAATTAACCCTAACACTAACGGGCTATGCCGCCAGCCCAGGCCCAATAGGCCCCTGTCGTACTCTAACACTACACCCTACCTGGACATACAGCTCGTCCTCGAGCTCCAACCTAACCAACTTACAACGATGAGTTGAGTCGACACAGACCTAACACATGAAAACAAGCCTTTTACATCTCAGCTTATTTTATTATTGTCAACCTGAAATAGATTGGGACTCTTTATTTTTGACTCCTGAACATAAGGTGGACACCGTTCGCACGCCAGACCTGCACGTGTACAGCCTCCTGGATCCCATGGACACCATCTGGACGAAAGAGGTTCATGTGTATGGCCACTTGGAAGTGGTCGCAACAGCGACCAGCGGAGGTGCCCTCGCGGCGGCCGGCGGCGGAATGTAGCGGTGCTACGCGGTGCGCTCCCGCTGGTGACACCATGCCTTCTCCCCGCCGGACAGCTGCTGGTCTGCACCGCACAGAGAAGAGCGGAGGGCTTCCAACCGTCAACGCCGCAGACTTTGAGTTCGCCACGCGCGGGGAAAACAACATGCCCACCGCCCATGGGGGGAACCGTATGCCGAAGATCCCCGACGCAGCGGATGGAATCGAAGTCCTCCACGCGGCGAAGCACAACTTGGAGGAGCTGCGAAGGGGTGCAGGGCTTAATCTGCTGCAGATCGCGCATCTCCTGCACCCGCCGACGTGCAAGGAGGCTGCGCGCAGCAGCCTGCAGCCGCACTGCCGCCGACACCTAGTGGGTAAGCATCTTCCTCGCCGGCTCCGTCGCGATGTCCGTCGGCTGCTCGATCTGCTGCAACTTCTCGCCTTAGTCTTGGATCTGCTGGACACCGGTGCCCCTATAGAAGATCCCATCGGTGAATGGGTGCTGGAGGCTCGGCCCATCGTGAAGGACAATGGCGCCGATGGTGAGCGCTGGGGCGACCGTCGTTGTGGCCATGGAGGGCTGAGTGCTCGCCATGGTGAACACCGGCCCCGTCGTCGATGCCATGACGTAAGACGGAGTCGGCGACGGGGAGGGCGGCATCTGCAGCTGATGGATGGGAACCGGGGCGGTTGCCTGCACGCCCTGGAATGGCGGCGCTGTGGGGTGCATGCCTTGGAACGGCAGCACATCCTGGCACGGCAGCAACATCGTGCCATAGCCTGGCATCTCGTAGGGGAGGAACGGTGGCATTGGCCACTGCCGCTGTGCAACCATATCGGTGAGGTGCGAGTAGATGTCGGCGACGGATCGAGCAAGATCGGTGATGGCCGCGGTCAGCTGATCTGGCGTCATCGGTGAGGACGCGGCAGGCACCGAAGTGGCCGGCAGCACAGTGGTGGAGGTAGGCGGTGGCAGGGTGGTGGGAGAACCTGACATCTTCGATACCAGATTGTTATGTGCTGCTAGGATTGAGAGGAGAGAGTCGAGGGAAGTGGCGTCGATGGACGCACTACAGTACCCGCATGTTACTGTTCACATCGGCAGCTAGGGCTGCGAGGGCGAGAGAGAGCCGGCCGCGGGGCGTTCGCTCATGGCTGGGCAAGAGGGAAGAGTTTTCCTTCTTAATTCTTGCTTGATTAGATGGATAATCTTCTCTCCTTATATAGAGAGGTTTACTTGACTTCCAAGTTACTTGACCCCTAAGAAGCGACCCTTATCTCTAATTAACCCTAGCACTAGCGGACTATGCCACCAGCCTAGGCCCAATAGGCCTCTGCCATACTCTAACAATATCACTCATGTCTGTTTCTGTATTCTTCAAAATTACCACGTCTGCAGTTAAGCGATATTTATATTTCAATTGTTGCAATTGATGGCACTGATCCTGCTTAAATGTTTTGAGACAATCTTAAGCCCAGTGCTGTTTTTATCATTTGCAGGCCACGGCAAGAGGGGAGGAGGGGATGACCCTGTTCTTTGTGTGCTGCAGCCCTGATTGTGGTAACCGGTGGAGGGAATGATACGATAAATTTTTTTGGCTCTAATAGTTATTCCATCAGAGTTTGAAACTGAACTTGTTTTGTGATTTTCTTGGAACTATGTATTTCGAAGTCCTGGCGTATCTTAAGAATAATGAGATAATATTTTTCCAATATTTTACTTATTTATATATGTGATATGTAGCTGCAGTACATAGTCGCATATGCCTCCTATAGGTATATTGTGCTTGCACTTTAGGCCACTGCATAGCTGCGATTTGATCATGGGTCTTTAGACAAGGTTATATATAATCGTCTGGTATAGGAAGCCTCTCTAATGAGTTGGGCCAAGGTTAAAAATTGTTGTCCTGAAACGGAACTTTAATAGTAAGATTGCAAATTGTAAGATTATATAGCTATTAAGATCGTAAAATTGTATATTCTATCAAATAGGATCATAGAAACAACTCTATGAACCGGGTTGGTCGTCTTGGGCTCCGTGTGATTTTGACTGCTGCCCCTATTTATTTATCTAATGATGATAGCAATGGATCTTCTGGGTAGGCTTGAGGATTTTTGAAAAGTTAGTGCGAGGATCATATAGTTGTTACATAATCACATGCCTTCACAAGTTTTCTTTGGTTTTAGAGATAATCATATGCCTTCACAAGTTTTCTTAGGTTTTAGAGATGTATAAGAAATAAAAAATAAAGAAAGATACTAAAGCTGAGACAAAGAAAAAAGTTAAATTGAACTTATCTCATGACCTTATAGTTGGTCAAATTGGAGAGATACCAGGTTCAAGTCATACAGCACGTCACAAACTTTCTAAAGTTCCAAGATCATCGAAATAGAGTCCCAAGCTAGAAGATACGGTTAAAATACCAAAACATCAATAAGTTACCAATTTACTGATATGCACCGGATTATTGGGTGGAGATTTTTAGTTGATCCGGTGCATAATTTTCTAATGTTCTTGTAGAACACTTCACTAGCTTTCCAACAATTATAAGACCATCGAAAACAAACTTGGGAGCTAGGAGTATACCCAAATTGCTAATAATTCTAAGTGCTGAACACATGATGATCCAGTGGATTCTCTGGTGCAGTTTCTAATTCATCCGGTGTATCTTTTTTTGAGGGAATCTTTGGTAACATTGTAGATCGCTCAATAGGCTTTCCAACAAGTTTAAGTGGCAGTATGGTTTTGAACTAGCAGATAATTTGATGATGTCTAGTAACTTGGACTCGGAAATTGTACATTACTACCGTATGATCCAGTAATATCCTTCATGGGTGAGTGCACAATCGTTTGATGTCTAGTAACGATGCATAGAGTTCAAAGAGTATCACCATATGATCCGGTGTTAGTGTCCCATGCTATAGTGGATCATTTAGTGCACACGAAAAAAATGTGACACAATGGAGCAACAACTAGTGGGCTTGCTTAGGTCTATTTATATCTCGCCAACCCGTGATTTCGAGGTTGTTGGAGACTATAGAAGCTAGAGAGACTCGCTGCACTTGATGACACACTCCAATCTCATGTGAGAGCTTACAACTTAGTGATCATATCAAAGACATACTGAGAGAAATTATAAAGTAATTAGTGATCTACATCACTAATTACTTTAACTCCATCACTATCGGGCATCAACCCCTCATCACCATCGGTTTTGGTTGTTGATGGTGAACTGGGTGGTGAAAGTGGAGTCCATCACCGCCAGTTTACAAATCAATGGTGAAAAGCGACAATGAAAGTGAGTTCAAGGATACTAGAGTTTATGAGTTGTGTGATGAGCTAGGCATCAAGCATGAGTTCTCCGCTAAGTATACACTTTAATCAAATGGACTTGTCGAGAGAAAGAATATGACACTCAATGATATGTTAAGAAGCATGTTGAGTGAATAAAATATGAGTGATTCCTTTTAAGCTGAATCTATCAATACGACTTGTTATGCAAGCAACAGGCTCTATTATCATCGTCTCTTGAAGAAGGCCCCTATGAGCTATTGACCGGAAGAAAGCCCAACATTGTTTATTTTTGAGTGTTTGGTTGCAAGTGTTACATTCTTTAGAAAGACACCTGATTGAACAAGTTTGAGAAGAAATGTGATGAAGGATTTCTACTTGGGTACTCCTCAACAAGCAAGGCCTATAGAGTTTACAACAAGATACATGGCATAACTGAGGAGGTGCATGATGTTGAGTTTGATGAAACTAATGGATCTCATGTAAAAAGTGAAAATTTGGATGATGTGAGAGGTGCAAGCTAGATGAAGCAATAAAATATATGACAATTGGTGATGTGGGACCAAGGGAGGTGCAAGATGAAGAAGATGATTCAACTAGAGTCATGCCTCCATCAAATGTGAAAAGTGAAGATCAACCTAGCACAGGTGGTTCTCATGATCAAGATCAAGTCCAACATGTGACAAGTTCTAGTCCAACTCAAGTGGTTCAACCATGTGATCAACCTTCAAGTCCAAGTGCCCTCCCACATTGCATCAAGCCATTGCAAGAGATCATCCATAGGATCAAATAGTTGAAGATTGGTGTTCAAACTAGATTAAGATTTGCACCATTTTGTGAACACTATTCATTTGTGTCATCCAATGAAACAACAAATGTAGAAGATGCTTTGAGAGATGGTGATTGGGTCAATGCAATGCATAAAGAGAGCTAAACAACTTTACAAAGAATCAAGTGTGGGTGTCAGTTGAGAGACCCAAGAACTGCAATGTCATTTGAACCAAATGGGTGTTTAGAAACAAGTAAAATAAAGATGACATTGCAGTGAGGAACAAATCAAGGCTATTGTCCCAAGGTTGTAGACAAGTAGAAGGTCTTGACTTTGGTGAGACATGCCCAGTTGCTAGATCGGAAGCTATAAGGATTTTATTGGCATATGCTTGCTATCGGGGGGAGTGTTCCTGCACCTGTCAAACCGACACAGGCGTCGCCTACCTGACCAGCCTGAGTCGTTCTCGACCGACACGAGGCCCCCCATGTAACACCCAGAATTTTCAAGTTTTTGAAATAGATAAAATTTGATTTAAATAAGCCTTAGTTTTGAGCCTAAATAATTTAGAGAATATTTTGATTGGGATTAAAATTTAAAATACTAGGCGGGGTATTAGATGATGCATTCATGTTGTTGCATTTGATTTATTGTGTGGTGTGGTTTTTATTCCATTTTATTGAATTCAAAAATTCATTTTTAAAATGGTTTTGAAAAATTATGTATAAAAAATGAAATAAGTAAACCCACTCCCCTTACCTTCGCGGCCTGGTCACCTAGAGGCCTGCACCGTGCCGGCCTGCTTCCTCTTGCCCTCTTCCTTGTTTTGGGCCGCCCGAGCCGAGCAGCCCGTTCCTTCTCCGCTCTCTCGTGTTTGCGTGGGCCGGCCCAGAGCCGCAGTGGCTGCCCGTTCCCCCTCCCTTGTTTCGCTGACGGATGGGGCCTGCATGTCAGCTGTGTCTTCCTCCTCTCGTGGTCGAGCCGGACTCAAGGCCGAGGGAAACACGCCGCTCGATCTCGCGTTTTTTGGGATTTCTTGCGTGAGGGTCACGCATAAGCATCCTATCAAGGTCGAGAGCCTCTATCGCCGTTTTTCCGCTTATGCATCGTATGCTAGCCCTAGCCGCCATTTCCGCCGAGTTGGATCTCGTTGCTCGCCCGCCGCCACGAATACTTGTGTTGGAAGCTTCTTCGTCGCATTAAGCAAGCCACCGGGTATCTCTCAGTGGTAGTCAAACTCCCTAGAACCCTCTGCTCTTTCTTTTCTTTCTTTTGCTATGTGTTCATTGTCACCGATCTCGTGTAGGGAAGCACCGTCCGCTTCGCCGCGTTGTCTGTTATCTTTGACTTGTCTTCGTTCGGTTTTGAAGCCCTAGGTGAGTCCATGTTGAGCTCCTCGTTCGTTTGATACCGGCCGCGAGCCAATTGGTGGCCAGAGTCACTAGAACGGTGAGCTCCAGTGAGCTGCTTGCGTCGGCCATGGCGGCCACCGGCCGGAGTTGATGTAGATGGCCGGCTTCCTCTCTCTCTATCTCTTGGGGTGATTTTCAGCCGTCCATTTGTTGATCAACGAGCGAGATTAGAAGATACCCCTTCGCAGGGTAAATTTCTTAAAGAGTCCCTGGATTTTCTCAGAATAGAACCCACCGTCCTAAAACGCCTCCTGAGAATACACTTTCTTCTTTGGAAAACGTAATATTCACTGGGTTAAATGAAACTATGTTTCATATGTTGCGAAGCAATGTTTTGAAACTTTAAATGCTCGTAGCTTGCTCATTTTAACTCTAATTTGACCCGTTCAAGTTGCGTTAGGTTCGTGTTCGCGTGCTCTACATGTTAGTGTTACTATATAGTAGGTTTATAGCATTTAAATTTCGAGCTAATATTAAAGTAATTATTTATCTATAGGAAATCTTAGGAAATTCATAACTTTCACGTTTTGAATCCGAATTTCGTGATCTTTACATCTGTGTGTTTGTAGCACCGTGTAGAATGTCTTCAAAACCTTTTTACTATTGTTTCACATGATTGGTGTATTGTTCTAATTTAGTTCTATTGTTTGCTTCGTGTATGACTGCATATGGATGCCTGTGTGGTGCTTGATAATCTTGTCCAGTTGGTGAGCTTTACGTGTTGATCAAGAAGAATTTCAGCTGAAGCTTTGGATTAGAAGAAGGATCTCATTTTAAGGCAAGTATAGCATGTGACCATCCTTGTTATCATATTCACTATAATCGTAGTACATATGCATGTGTCCTCCTTGATGACCTGTAGATTATAAAGTAGGCTTTGATATCCTGATACCTTGTTGCCTATGGGATTTGCATTGATGATTGTGTAATATGACTAATGAATTGTGCAATCACCCATTAAGATGATTTAATTACTGTTAAAGGGTGCTAGAGCATTATGATGTTTTTATGTAGCTCTAGTTTCTCTCTGTAAGGACTTATCTGTAAGTGATAACCGGGATTTATAGTACAGCTGTGAGGGCTATATGGCTCTGGCTCTAGTTGTTTAAGAGACCTTTTCTAGCTTGTTAGTGGTTACTGAAAGGCGCAAGAGGGGTCATGTCTAGTATGGTCTTGGCCTGCCAAGGTGGGTGTAGTCTTTTGTAAGTCGCCCCTTGGAGGGAGGTTCATGCTTTCCAATTGAGAATCCTTAGCGGCCCTAACTTGTTAGACGAACTTTTAAATGACTTTATATGATTTTCGGTGTTTTGGGAATGGCCTCCCCATGCATTTGGAAGTCATGACTCACAGTGAAAATGTACACCTCTGCACAGAGTTAAAAACTGGTATACTAACCGTGCGCACGAACACGGGCGGCCTTGGGGATTCTTATAGAATAAATGTTCACCATTGTTATATCATGCTTATTATGGTTGATATTATTATGCTTATGTTAATTGCTATTTCATTATTCTTATTACAATTGATCATTGGTTTATAATGGGAATTTGTTATCTTATTGCTACTCAATTTGCTAAGCAAATGATAAATAAAAGCTAAATGCAGTCAAACCAGTGTCTAGCCTTTTTGAGATTTCATGAACCCCATGTTATATTTGTTGAGTTCGACATGAACTCACTCTTGCTATTTCCCACACCTCAGGATAGTCTCTGGAGTTATTAGGCTTATGATCAACCAGTCAGTTTGTTCCTAGAGTGAAGTCTACGCCCGGTGTTCAGAGTTGTCTTTCCGCTGTGTTGCTCTCTAAGGTTATATCTTATACTATTGCGTTATGTTTATTAAGCATTTGTTTCTTGATATTACACTTATCTGCGTCTATATGTGAGATTTGACTCCTTTATTTCACATATAGTGTATATCTAGTTTTGTTCTTAAAACTGGGTGTGACACCCCAGGAGGTTACCATCCGTACCTCCTCTTCAGGATCTTTGTACGGTTGAGTGACATATAACAATCCAAGTAATAAACTAACACCTGACCTAATGTATAATACGATATTGGTACATAAGATGATTAAAGATTCAGGAGCTTTTCATAAATAAAATGTATTGGAGTACAAAGTTTTATATCGATTTCCAATCCCTTCTATGGTTGGCATCTCGAAATCATTCATACATGAATATAGGAGTTAACTTGTAGCTCACTTGGATTCACCCACTCCAAGGTCTACTATGCAGCGGTGGATGGAGCATTGGCTCAAATCAACCAAAACAAGAATACTTGCAAAACAACTTAATGGGAGCACCGTGAGTACATGGCGTACTCGCGGGACTTAATTCTAACATATAGTATTTAGTGGATGCAAGGATATTTTCAGGCATTTGTACATTTGCAGAAAAGCAATGGCGTTTCATAGGATGACATGCTCATGATTCAATGTTAAATTAACTATTAGCATTAAGACAAGTAGTAGTAGATACAGCACATTTAAAATGATCAACACATTATTCCATCTCATGCTTCCATTCGTCAATATCACTACCATGGGTATAGAAAGTAGGAACAACCAAACAAGTTCCGTCCCGAGGGACTTCAGATTTTCAAATAAACTCTGTAGAGGTGTACAAATTATACCCACACGAAGAATGGGACGAACCACCATACCCGTGACCCGAGTAAGGGTTGCCTCACATCTCCAACCTTTCCCCAATCCGGCCAGAATGTCCAACAAAAGGTTCGACTAGTTCCCGGTTAATGCTACCACCATCTAACCAGCGCCACCTTCTTGCTAGCTTCACAGATAGACCAGTAGTGATTAGTTACTTAGCTTATCACCCCCATATGCGATATGTGGTATGTACGGGTGGTTACTCGGAATCACTTATCCTAATGAATGGTCCTTAATTGCTCCACGAGCTATCACCTGAGATCTAACATTCACAGTGACCTTACCCCTCGCATGAGCGGGAAAATACCAAGTTGACTATGAAGTTTATTTTTCACATTGGGGTTGGTCCTTAGTCATGATTAGAGAAGTAGATAAGTTGTAACCCTCACAAGTTTTAATAATTAATTATCCCGGTGTACCATCCTACACATGCGAGAACAAGCTCCTTTCTCACACTCGACATTTGACGTTGCTAAGCAAATAAGCAATTAAGCGTTCCAATCCCCATTGATTAGATGTAAGGCTCTAATTACTTAATGTGTAGTTCTAAGTTAATGAAACAACATTAGGTTGTTAATCCTATTCAAATGAAATGCATAACTCATAATGAAACAATGTAATAAGTATCCAAAATAGAGCTCATAGTAGTGGGGTGCCTGCCTAGTTATGCTGTTCCCGATGACTGGGGATGACGATGATGACTTATACACGATCCTCACTCGTTAATCGAACCTGAAAGAGAGGATGCGAAGACTGGAAATAGCCGCACAATTGATAAGGAGATAAAGATTGAGAACTTGATTTGGAACTTTGGTAAGAGACATCTAACTGTGCTCTACTAGCTATTGCATTATTTGTTATCTAGTGCGGTTTGGGTTGATTGAACTCTAGAGTAGGGTTCTAAACAATAGCTACTATTTCTGTCATTCACCGGACACTCCGATTTGTGTGGTGAACGCTCTGCTGGTTTGGTGTCTAGGGTTAATAGTATCAGTTTTGGCTCTGGTTTGGTTGATGGACACTCCGTCATGGGTGATGGACTCTCTGTCACCCGCGGAAGGTTCCGTGGAACATTCCGATGGTTTTGGACTTAGGCATTTTCGGTGAGTTGCTAATCGACGGATGCTCCGCACAACTTGACAGACTCTCTGACGGGAACTAGGATTCTCGGGTTCTCGAAGGGTTCAGGCTTATAAATCAGCAGAGTCTCCGTGGGATGCCACAGACGCTACGGTAGAAGCTAGGTGTTCCCGGGTTCTCTAGGTTTCGGCTTTATAAATTGACGGACACTCCGCTAAGGGTCACAAATAGTCCATTGATTTATATCAAAGGTGCACAAGGTTTTGTTGGCTAGACTATGGGGTTGACAGACTCTCCGTTGACCTCGACGGACCCTCCATCAAACGGGCGACAGAACCCATGTTCTTATGTTCTTGGGTGAAGGCTTGGTGATTCACATCTAGAGGTAGGATTGTGGCCTTCATGCTTGTGCAAGATAATCCTAAGGTGACTTGGGTAGCTTACTAGGCTTAGGATATCTAGGGTTTAGGCATGAGTTAACTAGAGCAACTTAGTTATTCACTAATTTACTTATAATCCTAAATAAAGAGATTGAGAGATTGAGATTGGGCATGACAACTTAGTTGGGGATTTTGGTGAGTCCCTTGTCACCAAGATTAGAGAGATCAAGCACTTGGCATCCTTGCTTCCAAGCTAAAGAGATGGATTCCACCATTTCTTGCAAAAATATCCAAGAATCCAAATGAGAGGGAGGGAAATCATGAGAGGATTGAGTTGTAGCACACTTGATTATTCTTACCCTTGAGATGATGAACATCAAGCAATCCTCATGATCCATCCATGCATTGAGAGGTACTTGGGTTAGGGTTTGAGGCTTGATCTCAAGATAATGAGAAGAGAGAGTTCTTGAGCTAACCATGAGATGAGAGGTTGTTGAAGCTCAAGGCCTTGATCCAAAGGTGGTCTTGCTGCCCTTTGTAGACTTGAATCTTCTTTCCTTCTTCATCTTTTCCACTTTCTCACTCTATTTCATCCTTTCCTTTCTATTGTTCTTCATTCTAGAGAGGGAGGGAGTGGAATGAGGGGTGAGTGAGTAGAGCTGAGGTTCAGCTGTTGAGAAATATCTCCATTTCATGCTGACATGTGGGCCATGGCACATAATGGACAACAGCTCATTCTCCACTCAATCTGCTGTCTCTGCCATCCTGGCAGATGGTCCTGTAACTCTGGCGGATGGTCCGGTAGTCTCTATCATTGATGGATTGAGTTAAGGACTAGGGTTCATGGCATTGGGGCCAATCTTTTAACCCAAATGTGCTTAACTCTAGAGAAGATAAGGGATCCTTAATTGCACTTCTCAATAGATGATTTCGTGATACAAGCTCTGGGTTGACTAGGGTTGACCAAGGGTTGAGTTGCGTTGACTTAGGTGTTGCCAGAAATTAGGTCACGTAGTTGGTTGAAATAATGACATACTCTTTGGTTCAAAGCACTAGAGATTTTCACAGAAGCTCGATAGGTTGTATCTCCGATGACCTAAAACGAGAGCCTACATTGTAATGAACTTGGGTCGTTACACTTGCTCTCACAACATCAAGTTATATTAATTAAATGGATGTGAAGAGCGCTTTCCTAAATGGAGTCATCAATGAACTAGTCTATGTGGAGCAACCATTTGGTTTTGGAGATTGCAAGAAATTCAACCATGTGTACAAACATAAGAAGGCATTATATGGTTTGAAGCAAGCAGCTAGAGCATGATATGAGAGGTTGGATGACTTCCTACTCTCAAAGGGATTCAAGACAGGCAAGATTGATACAACACTCTTCACCAAAAGAATTGGCAAAGACTTATTTGTGTGTCAAATATATGTTGATGATATTATCTTTGGATCAACAAATCCATATTTTTGTGAAGAGTTTAGAAAGATGATGGTTCAAAAGTTTGAGATGACAATGATTGGATAGTTGAGTTACTTCCTTGGACTTAAAATCAAGCAATTCAAGAGTGTTATATTTGTGAGCCGAGGCAAGTACATCAAGGAGCTCAAGAGGTTTGGAATGGAGGATGCAAAGCTAATTAGAACACCAATGGGTACAAATGGTCACTTAGATATGGATGCAAGGGGTGAGCCGGTCATTCAAAAGGTGTATCGGCCAAATTGGAAGTCTACTTTATTTGACCGCTTCTAGACTTGATGTGTTGTTTAGTATACGCATGAGAGCAAGATTTCTAGCCTTACCCAAAGAGAGTCACTTAACCGTGGTGAAGGGGATATTGAGGAGCATACACCAAGCATTGGTCTGTGGTACCCCAAAGGCAACTATCAAGTACACATGCCACAATGGACTGGCGAGATGCCTAGCCTCCAGAAAATGAAAGCTGTAAAACATTGTTTTGTGGTGATCCTTTTGGCAAAGGCAGAGAAGTTGTTTGTGGTTGCAAACTATCCTAGATCCGTGGAATGTGTTCGGTTCCATGTAGCAGAACGGATACTTAGGTTGAAACGTGAACTTGGTGTATGCATGGGGATTCAATCGTATGGGTGAGGAGATTGCACTTTCTTGGACAGATGAAGACTGAAGAGGAGGCAAGTTTCAAGGCCGCACAGCAACATAGTGATGCATCTTCTGGCAGGAATTTCTGGAACCGCCTCCACTTAATTATTTTTTTCAATTCAAGGGGAGGAAACAATTGGTGAGCTATTATTTTAATTGTTTTCTCCTTAGAAGGAGGTGCTACTGAAACAGGATCACTCCATAGTATCGCAGTACCAAACATGTCATCTTCTTTATTGAAAACTAGTATATTGCCCGTGCTAACGCTATGGGGCTCTCTATAGGAAAAAAAAGTATTTCACAAACTCGTACTCTATCAAAAAAAAGTATTTCAAAAAGAAGTATTTCACAAACTCGTAGATTGTCAAACATCCTACAATCCTACCAACAATGACAGAGTCAAATAAATGCCAATGAGTCAATACTAAATGAGAAAGATAAACAAGTTCAGATGGATGTGTACCTACGGGCCACGGCAATCCTGCAAATGGAAGCAAAGATTCTCTGCGATTCTTATCTTCAGTAGATGGAGATATATAACATGAAAAGGTTATTCCTCCGTGCAGGAAATAGACACAATTTAAAACCGGAATCTGCTGCCATTTGAGGCTCAGACAACTGACTACACGTGTACTCCAAATCAGGTATCAAAACAGTATATAGGGATGACATCCATGATGCTATAGAGTCTCCAACAAAACCACATACACGAACCAAATTCAGAAGCCATCCATCCAACAGCATGCATTCGAGGAACCCTAATGCATTCGAGGAACAAAATGCCAGGATAAGCAATTGCCCGATTTTTGCATTTGCTGAATGGCGAAAAAGAAATATAATATGGTGTTTTATAGGGGTAGAGATACACATGAAAACAACAGTAAATCATTTCATAAACAATAGTAAATATTAATGAATTTTTCTAAATTAATTTGTATATCTATCTATATCTATCTATAGTATAAAGGTGCGAATAAATTTGCTGAAAATATTAGATCCATCTCCGCCTCCGCCTCCATGTGAACCACAAGCATACACAAAAAAATAGAGTCTTACCCACCTTCTACCCTGCATCAGATCCATCTCCACCTCGCTGAAAAATATCACGCCATGGTTAAAAGTTTTCTGATACAACTATATTCTATCGACCCATTTAAAGCATAAGCAGAAAAAAGAAATGGATTTTCTAGATCCAACATTTTCAGTTAAATGGAGAACTGGAAGTAAATTATACGTTTTTCAACTCTCACCATGAATGAGTGAATGTTGACAAGCTGCCTCCCATCCCAACCATATTTGCAGTAGGGGTGCAAGCAGCGGTGGATCATTTAGAGGGGGCTCAAGTTCCAATCATGGTGAAAACTGAAAACTGTTTCGGCAATGCGAAATTCAGAGCATCTATGCCTCTAAACTTTCACATGATTTTCTACTATAGCAAAAAACGCCATTTTATTTTCATTCCATTTTTTCAATGGAAAAATGTAAGACTCTAAAGCAGTGGAGATACAAATTAGTAACTAACTAATAGGAAAAGGATGCAAATATAGTGTAGAAATTTCTCAAATTAGAAGAGATAATGCAGCTACTCGGCTGGCCAGAGACGCATTTCGTCGAACACATGAAAAGCAAAAACTATGATGGCACAGACATACTATGCATGGGACCTGGCATCACCAATCACCATAACTATAGCAAGCGATTAGCTGCTGATCCATGGGTAGCAGACTGGCGTCACTTTATGCTCTATTTAACAAAACCAATAATTAATCGACACAATTGCCAAAGCATGCAAATATATAATTATCACACACCAGATTAGAACTTGAACGGGGCGGTGATACTTGCCTGTCCAGTCCAGTCCCGTCGCTGTGACATTTGAGCATTACTCGCGGCAGAATGGAGCCATCATCGCCAGGTTTTTCGACCAATCAAAGCACGGCAAATCTTGCCGCTAGAGCAACAATCGCCAGATTCCTAATCAGATCAGGACCAAACAACTACTCGATTGGGGATATGAAAACCTAATCCGAGTCCAGCCATCCTAGAAAACTAACTCACCAGATTCCTTTTCTCAGGGAAGTAATCCATCTTGGGCTTGGGCTTGGGCGGCGCCTTGATGTGCTTTCCCCGCCCCCGAGTTGCAAGCTTCGTCGTCGCCGCCTTCGGCTTGGTCGAAGCACCGGCGGCGGCCTCTGGCGGTTGCCTGCTCGCGAGTGCCTGCCGCCGGGTGCTGCGCCGTCCCGTGTCCTGCTCGCCGCATCCATCGCCAGAGGCCGCCGGAGCTGGAGAGGTTGCCGTCGGCGGGAACAGGAGGTGGTGGCGGAACTGTGGAAGTCGCACGGTGTGTTTTCCTTTCCGCGGTCGGTGGAGGGGAGAGGATGATGTTTCGGGATCAAACCCTGGCCGCTGGGGGGGGGGGGGGGGGGGGGGGGGGGGAGGGGGGGCGCTGATGGCGGAGGGAGGCGCGCGACCGTGCGAGGCACAGATCCATTGAAGCGTGGCCGTTGGATATGGTAGAGCAAGGAGAGAGAACAGATGACAGAAGATCCTGTGCGTACGTTTCTAGGATGCTGTATTTCCTAGGTGCATATTGTGGTGTGGACATAGTTAAAGTCATGACTGTGGAGAAGCTAATTGTTATTTGGCTATAGAATAATTTTAACTGGTGTATTATAGGGGTAGAGATACACACTCTATGGATCTGGATGAGTAGCTGTTGATTGTATTTTATGAAGCTGATTGAGGTCTGCAGTTGGTTCGCTTGGGAGATTGAGCGGATGATTTTCCTCTCAGTGTTGCCGACAGTGCACATGAGCTGGGAGAAGCCAAGCATCCAAGACATTACTTACTGCTGCATCTGCATAGATGGATTGTAGGCTGATCCAGAATCTAATTTGAAGTTCAACAACTTCTGATAGGAGAGTCAGGTGATACTGGTCATTGAGCACTTACTTTTACTTACATGGATTCACATCCAGAATGTGAGAAATGCAATGATTTGACAGTGTCGTCCTTAATGTGTTCTTGAAGGTATTATACGTTTGAAGGTATTATGTGTATCGGCTCTTTCGACTTTTTGGTAGCTTTCTTTTTCCCTTTGTGAATCATTAACCAGATCCTTATTGAATAAGTATACTTGTCGGTTGCATGTTCTAGGCTCCTGTTGGTGTAGTTCTCCGAAGTGGGATGGAGAAGTGAGCATATATGTAGATGGTAGTGTTCTGAAAGTGGTGCTGTTGTTCATTGTAGACTATGCTTGTCACTGAGAAACTTATGTCTTTTCCATCCTGTCGAGTGGTAGGCTAGCAGTATGATCTTTGTAAGTTTTCATATGAATGCCGTGCTACAAGTATTCAGTCAATCAAATATTCTTGTTGTCGCCTTGGTCGATTAATCCTCCTATATAGCGGAGGTGCTGGTGCTGGTCATTTGTACTGATTGGTGGGGGCGTCTTTGGCTAATCCCTTGTTAAGCATGTGTGGTCATTTGTAGTGATTGGTGGAGCGTCAGCGCAAATCACCCATCCCTTTTGCGCTTGAACGTTAATTACCGTATGTATTGGAAACCGTTGATACATTAGAGCATCTCCGACAGTGGTGCCTAAAATAGAGTCCCTACTTTTTGAGTAGGGGCTTTCGATTCTCTACTTTCTGGGGCTCTGTTTGAGCACATCACTCTAACAAGAGCCTCCACATTTAAGCCCTATTTCATTTTTTCTTTTGTATTTTGATATAATCTGTATATCTTTCGTAACACACAATATAATTCAAACTTAAATATTTGTAAACCATATAAATGAACCGTATTCAAATTCACGGTTTAAAAAACAACAAATTGAAATTTAAATTAGTTTCATCAAACTTTATGCGCGAACTAATCATAGATCAGTTGATTGGGTTCCTTGTGGTGGAACCTGTCCACCCGGCTTCAAGTTCTCGACTTGGCACGGGTGCTCGCATTTTCCTATAATTATTCTAGATTTAAGGGCGCTATGCTTTCAGTGGTAAACGACGTCCCCGTCGATAGCGAGGCGCCCGTGGTGACTCCGTGAATCACGAGATCTGCTGGCTTAGTCCTTCGAATGTGCTCATAGGGGTAGGGTTTAAGTACATGTGTTCATTGGGGTGTGTACGTGCGTGTTGTGGACGTCGTACTGTGTAATTCTAAAAAAACATTATGTATGACCAAATATTATCTCTAGAAGCCATGGTAATTTATTTACCTCAAATTAACAAGTAACCATATTGAAATTGCCAGGAAAAATATAAGATGTGAATTTAAGAAACATGTCTAAGATAAATCATTAGACTAATAAAAAAAAGGAAAATCGATAGGGCACAGAGATGGACATGGATATGAAGGGTCGTAGGTGACAGCACGACTGGAGGAATAGGGCGGCGGCATAGGAAAATGTCTGGATGGAAATAAAAGGACTCCCGCGGGAGGCAGTTGGGTCAGGGAAAATTTCCCAAAAAAAACCCCGTTGAGTAGGAGCTCCCTACCCACCAATGGGGAAAGAGGCTAGAGGAGGAGATTTGAGGGCCTCCATAAAGCAGGGATCTCAGTTCTATAATTTCAGAGTTTGCTAGATTTTTTCTTTCATATCTTATTTGTTTGCATGTTAGTTCAGATATTGTTCTTTTTAGATTGTGCATTGTATGAAATTGTACTAATCTAACATGTATATATTACTCCATAAATAAATACGTCTAGACTGGAGAGCATATTTGTGATGTATATTTCCTATTTCGATTTCTTGGTCGTGCATATGTTTTTACTACCCAACAATCTAAAACGCCCATGTCATGGGTTATTGCATCGTTGATGAAACAATGAACAATAAATCTGTCAATCAACTAATAGACATTGTGATAGAAGCCAACTGTGGGGTCACTTCTGGTTTCTCACCTCCACCGAGGGTCGCAGAGGGAGGGACCGAGGGTTTCCCACAGGAGATCAAACGGGGCGTGCTGCGGGATCGAGTGGGCGAGGGTTCCGAGTGACGAGGGTAGCAGGAAACAAGACAATGTAAAAATGCGGATTAAATGCTCAATAATCTGTCCGGGAAAGGATCTAAAAAATCTCCCCTCTTACATGAGTGCTCCGGGTATTTATAGGTCATACCCGGAAGCAAGGTGAAATTACATCAGGGTTTCTCTCTAGGGACTAGGCACTACACCCGACCTAGGGGCATGGCGATAATCTTCTCCCTTTGGTTGTCATCTTCTGGTCCTCCATCGCCGCGGTGGGACCATCAACGGCCCTGGGACGGCTCCCCCTCGCGGTGTGGCGGCGACCCTCGCGCGCTCCTGGTGATGGTCCGCCCCCCCGCCGTTGATCTCGCTGGCTCCCCTCCAAGCTCTCTCCCGCTTCGTCCGACCTCCGAGCGCGCCGCCTGAACAACAAGAAAAAACACCAAGAACGAGAAACCCTCGCGATGAGGGTTGGCATCCGCGACGAGGTGAGTTAGCTTGGTTAGCCGCGGGTCGAGAGTTAGGGGAGGAGCGTTGCCGAGAGTGCTTCCCCCCAACAGTAGCCCCTTGGAGATTGGGCCCAGCGTGATGGGTTGAAGCAACGTAAAAACTTGGGGAAGGGTCAGGCGGAGGTACTTGCTCTGCGGCTGAAACGTCCTTGATTTCCACAAGGGAAATCCACAGAAACGAAGTGTAAAATGACGAAACATTCCGTCAATTTACCCAAATCTCAGTGATACATGAAGTCATGCACGAATATCAGAGTACAATAGAGAGTTTTACATAAATTGTTCTCTTCGCCTCGCAGGGCGGATCACACTCACACAAGCATCTGGAACAGCATCTGACCTAGATAGCAGCGAAAAACGATCTCCGGGAACCAGCTCGAGCGTAGAACAGACCCTCTAGTCCTCCCAGTCATCGCCCTCGTAGTCGTACTCGGGCTTAGAACCTGTCAAAAATCTATCAGTACACTTGGTACTGGCCACACATAGCCCACCCTATGCTTGCAATGCTTTGTGGAAAGTGGAATGCATTGAGGGAAGTAGAAAGAGACCTATTTAGGCTGTGGGTTTCTTATGCAAGTAGTTAATATTTTAATAATAAGATATTCATCAGTTTTTAACCCAACTTAGTCACACATTTTTCCCGTATCCCATCACACACAACACATCTCATCTCACTCTCTCTCTAGGCGACGAGATTGACTCCCGCTCAGATCTCGCCTCAACGGCCAAAGCTGGAATCCAACACAAAACCCGGGGGAAAGGTAGAAAGGACTCCTCTCTCTAATCAAGTGAAGCGTAGGTCATGGGAATGTCCATATCCGCGGACGCGGCTATACATATAGATCGATCAACTCTGCAGAGTGTGTACACCTGGTAATCCATAAGATCGCCATCCTCGACGATCCGGCTCGTCTAGGCTGATTCCGACTACCTCCCAACCAGTACGGTACCACCCTACCACTCAGCCCTGGGACACCCCGGTGTCCACCGAAACGCTGAGACTGTGAGACGTAGTACTGGGCCCCCAAGGTCACTACGCTATCTTAGGAGGGTGTGGGTCCCCATGCCCGTATCTCCCTACACTGTCACCTTCCAACCTAGTAGTAGTGGTACCGCCCTAGTCAGTCGGGTAATCGTCTCCCGCCCATCGGGAGCGAGTGGTGTGCACGAAGGTCCCATGGTTCCGGTTCTCAAGACATACCAGTCCTTAGGGGACCAGACAGGATATCTTCTCAAAGGGAAAACACCGTCTTTCTCGTGCCACGATAGCACCTCCACCAGGGATAACCAACACCTTAGTTCACCTCACAATATACCCGCCACAGGTAACTCTCATGATGGATGCCCAGGTCGCACCCCTCCAGCAAGACTTGCCCCAAAGACTCGTCGTAGGATCTTGTCCGATCGACTCAACCCTCACCACTCACCCAAGATGCACGCCAATATCTCTCCAGTTCTTTTATCAGGTTTACCAAGTTCTTGGCACTACGTGCCTTATACATATACGCCTCTCACTCACCAGCATCACATCACAGATATAATGCGAGTAAGAGTAAAAGCAGTAATATGTAACATGTGAGCATCTAGCCTAACAACAGGGTGAGCAGGAGTAAGGTTGCAACAAGGTAAAGGGCTCAAAGTAAAGCATCTACCATGCAGCCTATCATCATATTATTGCACAAAAAGTAAAGCGCTAGCAATTCTATATTTGCATGTGTAATAGGTTCTACGGAAGTGGGTGGGGCGTGGCACCTGGCAGGTCATCACCCAAGTCCTCGCTATAGTCGGGGTCGTACTCCTCAGTCGGCAGGTCCTCCGGCTCTGTTAAACGTAACGTAGAGTCGCATTAACGACTCCTATAGAGGTGCACAAAGAAGCAACAGAAATTCAAAAGATCCAAATACACTTAAACACAAGCCTAAGACGTAGGGCTCATTTTTAGAAAAATTTAGAAACTGGTTTGGTATTTTTCTGAATTAAAATGAATTAGTTATGAATTTCCAAAGATTAAATGATTTTCTAGAAAATAAAAAAAGGAAATTCCCGACAGTGACACGTGTCAAGCTGTGATTGGCCGAGAGGGTGCGAGTCACTGACATGTGGGTCTAGGTCAACGGTCAGCGTTGACCGGTCAACGATCATCGTTGACCGGGACGCGACCGGGCTTGGTTGGGCCTGGGCTGGGCCGGATTTGGGCCGGGCTAGGGCCGCCACGTGGCGAGCTCAGGCGCTGCCACGTCGCGTAGATGGATTCAAATGGGCTTGGGTTCCGGTGGACATGGCTCACGGTGGACTAACAGCCATGGTCTACGGGTTTACGCGTGGTCCATGGTGGACCCTGTTCACCCTTCTCTTCTCTCCTCTGGCGCACGGTGCACCAGGTGTACGTAACAGCGCATCAGCGCCATCTTTCTTCCTCCTCTTCATGACGGCGATCCACCGACGATGGAACGGCCATTCCCATGCCACAAGGGCTCAACGATGGTGCTTAGGAGATCTACGGCTTCATGAGTCCACGCTCCACACAACAAGATACAGCAAAAGTGGCCTCGACGTTCCCACCGAGCGGCGCGGGCTTCTCGGCGGCCCGCGGTGGCGTAGCTCGACCGCGACGGTGCTACAACTGCATGCTAGGTCAAATTGATCCTCCTCCATTTGCTAGGCGGCTGATTGCGGGAGATCAGCGTGAAGCTCAGCACTGCCTTCTTGCCTTGTAAAGCGGTTGGTGTTGTCCGAAACGGTCTCGCCACGGCAGTGCCACGGAAGTGCGGCGACTCCGGCTAGGCGAGGACGACCGGCGACCTCCGAGCTCTTCTCACTCCATCACTTTAGCGCAGACGCGCCTCTTGCTCAAGCAAAACGGATGGCACTCCTCTCTTCGCCCCTACCGATCGGGATCGTCTGGAACGTGGTGGCACCATGGTCGGCCCTAACCATGGTGACCATGTTTCGGATATGCGTGCGTCGCCCACGTCCTTGTTCATTGTGGCCGTGCTAGGCGATGCTTTGGGCTCGTGTGTGTGCGTGAGCATGCAGCGGTGCTCATGGCTTGGCCTTGGCCATCCCCGATAGGGAGAGGCCGCGGCGATGCCAAGGTGAATGGCGGTGGCGAGCATGGCCACATGGTGAACAGAAAAGGGTGTTAGGCTCACCGCAGGGGATGATGGAGAAAGGATGGTGATGCAGGCGATTTGGTGCAGTGTAGATAGGAGGCCGTGCAGTGCAGACCGCGGCGTAGAGGAAGAAGATGTCCGGCGTCTTCTTCGGCTCTGGTGGTCCCAAACGGTGCTCCAGCGGTGATGCTTTCCTCCCCTTTTCCTTCTCCCTTCTTCCCCTCCTCTTCTTTCTTCTCTGAGTTGGTGTGGGTGGTAGTGCCACCAAGGCGGCGAGGATGGGTTAGGGAAAAACTAGGACTCCAAAAGGTGTCGTTTTAAAAAGAGGGCGGTGCCCATGGCGTTCGGCGGAGGCGTGATCGTGGCACGAGCCACGTGTAAAGCGATCATAGGCTCTGGGGTTGGAGTGCGGGGCACGGCGTGCGCGAGGAAGATGCCATGGCATCTTCAACTCGATGAGCGTGGTACTGGGCAGTTACGGTGTGGCAGGCGGTGTCAGGCACTCCTGTGGCCAGGGCGTCGTCACGCGCGTGGTGCTGCTTGCTGGCAGGGGCAAAACACGCGGCTAGGGTGGCTTGGGCGCCATGGCCCATGGCGTGGCATGCATCCGAGCGTCGAACCGCAATCAACGGAGCACGGACGACTCCCATGCAGGGGGACCAGGGGAATCTTCTCTGGCCGGCGGTCGTGTTCTGTTCTCGCAAAGGAGAGGAGGTGAGGGAGAGGGATGACATACGGGTCCTGCTTGTCGGCGACCGTGTGAGGTGGCGTCGTCGTGTGGTGGCAAGTGTGGTGTGGGCTTGATTGGACAGTGCGCTATAGCGGTGGCCTGCTGGGCCAGCCCACGCACGGTTGGGCATGCACTGTGCGGCTTGGGCTGGCTTGGCAGGCCGGCTTGGTAGGCTTGCCTGGTGAGGTTGGCCAGGCCAGATAGGTTTTTCTTTTTCTGATTTATTTAAAAAGCTTTTTCTATTTTGTTTCCTCTCCTTTATTCCCATTATGCCAAGGCATGCATATATAAACAAAAATATATATATTGCCTCCATTTGTATAACATAATGGGACCTACTAAATATATTTTTGGTTTCCAACTATTTGATAAGATTATATTTGTACATTTAGTTAAGCAATTAATTTAAGAAATGTTGTTCAATCCAAAGAACATAAAACCCAACTCAAGCATGTTTGGTTAAATGCAAGAATGTAATTAACTAGACTAGGTGTTACTTGTGCAACTAGGGTAGGTTTTCTACATGACACCTCACCAAACATAGGTTATTTTAGAAAAAAATTTGTAGTTGTGATTTTTGTTTCCTGGAAATTTCTAGGTTGTTACAATCCTCCCCCCTCACTGAAATCTCATCCCGAGATTTAAGGTGTGACATACCTTTCGAAGAGGTAGGGGTAAAGCATTCAGAGTTCAGACTCTTTCTCCCATGTAGCTTCCCGTTCTGTGTGGTTGCTCCACTGAACCTTGCACATGGGTATCACGGTGCTTCTAGTCTCCTTCTCAGCTCTGTCTAATATCTAGATTGGGTGTTCCTTGTACTCTAGGGTGTCTGGATATCCAGTGCATCTGTGTGTACCTCTTGCTCTGGCAACTGCAAGCACTTGCGTAGCTGAGACACGTGAAACACTAGGTGTACTCCTGTCAACTCCTCGGGCAACTCTACCTTGTATGCCAACTTGCCAATCCTTTGGCAAATCCTGTAAGGTCCCACGTACCTAGGTGCCAACTTTCCTTTCACATGAAATCTGACGGTACCTCAGAGTGGGGAGACCTTGAGATAGACATAGTCCCCAACCTAAAACTCGAGGTCTCTCCGACGGTTATCTGCATAACTCTTCTGTCGGCTTTGGGCAATCCTTAGGTTTTCTCGCACTTGGGCGACTCCTTCTTCGGCATCTTTGATCTTTGCGAGGCCAAAGAATGATCTCTCTCCTACCTCTGACCACATCAGAGGGGTTCTACACTTTCTGCCATACAAAGCCTCGAATGGTGACATCTTGAGGCTAGCCTGGTAGCTGTTGTTGTATGAGAACTCTGCGTGGGACAAACTTTTCTCCCAATCAGACCCATACTTCAAGACACAGGCTCGGAGCATATCCTCCAAAATCTGATTAACCCTCTCTGTCTGACCATCTGTCTGTGGGTGGTATGCGATGTTGTAGTCAAGTCGAGTCCCTATGGCCTTGTGGAGACTCTTCCAGAACTTGGACACGTATTGCGTACCATGATCAGACACTATGCTAGTGGGGGCTCCGTGGAGTCTGAGAATGTACTCGATGTACAGATCTGCTAGCTTCTCAACCCTATAGTCAGTCCTCACAGCTATGAAGTGAGCTACCTTGGTCAGTCGGTCAATGATCACCCAAATTGAGTCATGGCCTTTAGGGGTTCGAGGTAAACCCACTATAAAGTCCATGGATATGCTCTCCCATTTCCACATCGGAACGTCCAAGGGTTTAAGCAATCCGGCTGGTCTTTGATGTTCAGCCTTGATCCTATTGCAGATGTCGCATCGCGCGACATGCCCGGCAATATCTGCCTTCATGTTCTTCCACCAGAACTGTTTCTTTAGATCAGCATACATTTTGGTGCTTCCCGGGTGAATACAATACTTGGAGTCATGACCCTCTTCCAAGATTTCTCGCCGCAAGACGGAATCAGATGGTACACAGATTCTATCCTTGTACCAATACACTCCTTGCACATCCTCCCTGAACTCGGGGCACTTGCCCTTCTTCATGAGTTCTCGGATCTCCCAAATTTCTGGACACTCTAGTTGAGCATTGCAGATCCGATCCTTGAGGTTGTATTGCACTCGAAGCTCGTTCAACATACCCTTTGGTAGGATCTCAAGACACAGGCCACCCATTTCCTGACATAGCTCGGGTGGTACAGCTTCCATGGACAGATTGTGGCAATAACTCTTTTGGCTCAAAGCATCAGCGACTACATTAGCTTTTCTTGGATGATAGTGAGTCTCTAGGTGGTAGTCCTTAATAAGCTCTAGCCATCTGCGCTGTCTCATGTTCAGATCCTCTTGAGTGAAGAAGTACTTCAGGCTCTTATGATCGGTGTAGATATCACACTTATTTTCGATCAAGTAGTGCCCCCAAATCTTTAGGGCATGCACAACAGCGGCAAGCTCCAGATCATGGGTTGGGTAGCGTTGCTCATGGTCCTTCAACTGTCGGGACGCATAGGCAATGACTCTTCCACTTTGCATCAGAACACAGCCGAGTCCCTATCTGGATGCATCACAATAGACCACGAAGTCTTTCTGGATATCGGGCAAGGCAAGGACAGGTGTGGTGGTAAGCTTTTGTTTCAAAGTCTGGAAGCTGTGCTCGCACTCGGGCGTCCATTCAAACTCATTAGTCTTCTTCAGTAGGTTAGTCATGGGCTTGGCTATCTTTGAGAAGTTCTCGATGAATCTGCGATAGTACACAGCTAATCCGAGAAAACTACGGATATCGGTCACATTGCGGGGTTGTTCCCACTCCTTCATAGCTTCAATCTTTGCGGGATCTACAGCGACTCCCTCAGCAGTGAGAACATGACCAAGGAAGGCAACTTCTTCGAGCCAAAAGTCACATTTGCTGAACTTGGCATACAGCTGATTCTGCCTCAACTTCTCCAGAACCACTCTCAAGTGTTGCTCATGTTCTTCGGCGGTGGAGGAATAGATAAGGATGTCATCAATGAAAATGACTATGAACTTGTCCAGCTCATCCATGAACACCTTATTCATCATGTTCATGAAATAAGCCAGGGCATTAGTGAGTCCAAAGGACACCATTGTGAACTCATACTACCCGTATCTGGTGACGAAAGCTGTCTTAGGAATGTCATCGGGTCTGATTTTCATTTGATAATATCCGGACCTGAGATCGATCTTGGAAAAGAACTTGGCATCCTTCAGCTGATCTAGGAGGTCATCGATCCTAGGCAGAGGATACTTGTTCTTGACTGTCACGGCATTCAAGTTCTGATAGTCAATGCACATCCTCATGGATCCATCCTTCTTTTTCATGAACAAAACATGGGAACCCCAAGGTGAAGCATTGGGTCTGATGTATCCCTTGTCTGACAACTCCTTGAGCTGCTTCTTCAGCTCCTCTACTCATCGACTGACATGCGGTAGGGCCTCTTAGCAATAGGCCCTGTACCAGGCAGGAGGTCAATCACAAACTCTACATCTCGATCAGGTGGCATGCCTGGCAACTCCTCAGGGAACACGTCAGGGTACTCATTCACAACGGGTACCTCCTCGACTATCTTGGCCTCTAGGGCACACAACATAGAGACTGTCTTTCCCTGATTTGTCTTACAGTGGATTATGTGGCCACTCGGGTGTGTGATCTCCACATACCTTGGTGAACAAGATATCACTCCTTTATGCTGTGTCAACCAATCCATCCCCAATATGACATCTAGTCCCTCAGATGGAAGTAAGGTGAGATCGGCTAGAAAAGGGTAGCCCTCAATGGTGATACTCACTCCCTGACATCTCTTGGTGCATATAATGCGACCCAAAGGTGAACTAGTGTCAATGGGCTCCTTGTGGGGAGTCACAGGTATACTATGCTCTCGTGCAAACTTGGTGGAAATGTAAGAACAAGTAGCTCCAGAGTCAAACAAGACTAAATTTATAACTCCATGTACCAAAAACATACTGTACACCACGTCGGGAGTGTCCTGGGCATCCTCTGCGCTCATGTGGTTGAGACGACTATGGACAGCCCCAACAACATTCTTGCGCGGAGCAGTGGTGTAGTAGTCTGTCTTGTCTGGGTCGAAGCAGGCGGTGTGCCATTCTTGACGGGGCACTCAGTGATCTTGTGACCGAGCTGGCCATAACCGAAGCAGGTGAAGGGCGAGCTACCAGTGGAGGTAGGCGTAGCGGTCCTCCACGTGCCAGCTCCTTGAGTAGGGTGACTCAGAGTGGGACGGCTCTGAGCGGGGCGGTGGTAGTTGGCGGTGTAGGTACCACCTCCACGGCTCGGAGCGGTCACTGCCCCCTGGGTGTAGCGAGAGCGGGGCTGAGGAAGCACGTGAGCACGTGGCCTCTGCGGGGCCAGGCCACGAGAGGAACTATCGAACCAGCATTTCTTCTCCTTGTGGAGGGCGTCCGCCTCCAGACGATCCCTCTCCATCTCCAGCACCTTGTTGACCATCTCACAAAGGGTGCGACAAGCATGACCTGAGAGGGCCACCTTGAGATGAGAGTTCAGCTCCTTCTTGAAACAGTACATCTTCTTCTTCTCGGTATCGGTCTCACCTGGAGCATACCTCATCATACGGGTGAAACGAGTAGTGTACTCCTGAACCGTCTGGGAGCCCTAGGAGGTGTTGCAAAACTCCTCCACCTTGGCATCCATGACGCCCTCGGGCACGTGTTGCTCACGAAAGGCCTCGGTGAACTCCTCCCAAGAGATACTCCCCGGGTCCTCGTGGGCGTCGCAGTAGCTGTCCCACCATGCGCGTACAATGCCAGTGAGCTAGTGGGCGGCTACCCCCATGCACTCCTCGTTAGTGCAGGTGGTGAGGTCTAGCTTCTTTTCCATCTCACGGAGCCAGTCCTCAGCGACGATGGGGTCATCGTCGGCGGTGTCGAAAGTAGGAGGCCTCAGCTTGAGGAAACCCTCCAACTTTCGCTGGAAGTCATTGGGAGGACCCCCGTGGCGGTGAAGCATTCCCTGAGCTAGTGTCTCCAAGAGGTAGGTCTGGTGGTCCATTACCTCCACCAACTGTGGTGGTGGCGGCGGCGGTGGTGCTTCTCCTCCAAGATGCTGGGCGGCACCCGCCCCCAGTGCAGGCTCCTCTAGTGCGGGCTCCTCCCTGACACCGAAGGGAACTCCCCAGCCTCCTCCATGGCCACGACCATGACCACGGGCCATAGGCGCGGGGGAAAGTGAGCGGTTGTTCAGACGAGCGGATCGGCGGCAAGACATCTCTCTGCAGGGTCAGTTCATTATTTAACATTTTCATTAGATGCATTGTTAAGCGATTTTATCAATTTAAAAAGAGATCACTATCCAACACTCATACAAAGATGCAAATAAGAACCATAAGATGCGATAAGATCCAAAACATCCATTACATTAATTTATTACATAGCGATATCTCCAGTAGCTACACTTATAGATTCGCGGGAATCGTGCTACTCGCAGGCAGCTCCAAAAGTGGGACATCCTACATTACTCCATAAGTGCATCATATCTCTAGCCACGCTGGGCTCAACATGTCTACTACTACCTTATTACATGCTTTAGTGAAAAAGGTAACTACTCCTGTCCGGGAGTGGCGGGTGGTGCAGAAGGACCAGAAGTGGAAGCCCCGGGAGTGCCCTCCATGGCACGGAGCTCGTCATCGGAGTGGTGGATCCTCACGACGTAGGTGAGAGCGTAGTACAGCATCTCCATCCTCGGAACCTCTGAGTAACCCTCAGTCGGGCAAGCCTTGAAGTTGAGCTTGGTGGCCTCAACGTGGAAAGGCTGTCTGCGCGGTTTCTTGCGCATCCCAGGTAAGAGGACGTCCTGGACCTTCCCGATCTCCTGGACGCGTTGCGATCAGCGTCGATCCAAGCTTGGCTGATGCGGTTCACCTTGTCCTGAAGGTACTCGGTGCTCTTGATGTAGTGAACCAGGTGGTGCATGTTGTAGGTGGTGGTGACGGCAGCCTCCACAGCTAGCTTCTCCATTGTGTTGCAACGGGCCTCTAGGGCAAGCTTCCTGATGCCACGCTGCTTCTCCTTCTCATGGAACTCCCTCAGGGTAAGCCTCTGACGCTCAATCCGATCCTCGCACTCAAGCACCTTGGACTCAAGATAGTCGTGATGAAGCTCAGCTTCTCCCACCTTGTCCTTGAGATAGGCGATCTCCTTCCGAAGTGACTGCTCATGGTTCTCGTAGAAGGTCTTCATCCTATCATAGCCCATGCGTTCCTCCTCGAGCTTGCCGACCATCTCCCCCTCCTTGCGCTCCACCTTGAGGAACTCCTCGTCGCAACGGAACATGAGGTCTCGGTGGCAGCGGTTCTGCATCTCTACATCCATGATGTAGCGATCCTGGGCGATGATGTACTACGCAGAGTACCTCAGATAGGGGTCGACCTCGTCACGCGCAGCATGGTCTGTAGCAGTGATCTGTGGCTCTGAGAACCTATTGAGGTCCAGAGCGGCAGGTAGCAGGCGGTACGATCCCGTCTTGAGGTAGTCGTGTGCGCCTCGCATCACACTGCGAAGAGCTGTGCGTGAGACGGACTGTACGCATGAAGCAATGGAGTTCTCCACCTCCAGTGTCTCGAAGGCATGCAGCACAGGTACGAACTCACTGGCAGGGACCTTGAGGTGGACCACGATGTGGCCCTTGAACCCATTGAGTCCAGGCTCACCCCGGCACACATACTCGATTTGCTCTGTGGGGATGCCTAGTGAGTCCAGCACATCGTACAGGATCGTGGCGAACCCATGGTAGGCAAGTCCGTCCACAAGGAGCTCGACAATAGGGGCCATCTGTAAATTAACCGTAAGACGGAGTCAGTACCTGGTTGTATATGTAGTAACTTGAGTATTACAGAGTGAAACTTGGTAAGACAAGGCGAATCAATGTAACTCAAAGTGATACTTGGTGAATTCTTAAGTGAAACAGGGTGATTCAGGGTGGAACGAAGTGATGTGATAGGTAAGGTAGAACGAAATATAGGTAAGAGAGTGTGAAATTGAGATAAGCCATGCACGAAAATACAGCACAGTCGGTAATATAACTGAAAGTGTCAAGATCTTTCCTAATTCTATTGTCCAATCCTACGGGTCCGTCCTAGGGTCAGCATGGCTCTGGTACCAACTAAAACATCCTTGATTTCCATGAAGGGAAATCCACAGAAACGAAGTGTAAAATGATGAAACATTCCGTCAATTTATCCAAATCTCAGTGATACATAAAGTCATGCACGAATATCAGAGTACAATAGAGAGTTTTACATAAATTATTCTCTTCACCTCGCAGGGCGGATCACACTCACACAAGCATCTGGAACAGCATCTGACGTAGATAGCAGCGGAAAACGATCTTCGGGAACTAGCTCGAGCGTAGAACAGACCCTCTAGTCCTCCCAGTCATCACCCTCGTAGTCGTACTCGGGCTCAGAACATGTCAAAAATCTATCAGTACACTTGGTACTGGCCACGCATCGCCCCCTCTATGCTTGCAATGCTTTGTGGAAAGTGGAATGCATTGAGGGAAGTAGAAAGAGACCTATTTAGGCTGTGGGTTTCCTATGCAAGTAGTTAATATTTTAATAATAATATATTCATCAGTTTTTAACCAAACTTAGTCACACATTTTTCCCGTATCCCATCACACACAACACATCTCATCTCACTCTCTCTCTAGGCGACGAGATTGACTCCCGCTCAGATCTCGCCTCAACGGCCAAAGCCAGAATCCAACACAAAACCCGGGGGTAAAGGTAGAAAGGACTTCTCTCTCTAATCAAGTGAAGCGTAGGTCATGGGAATGTGCATATCCGTGGACGCGGCTATACGTATAGATCGATCAACTCTGCAGAGTGTGTACACCTGGTAGTCCACAAGATCGCCATCCTCGACGATCCGGCTCGTCTAGGCTGATTCCGACTGCCTCCCAACCGGTACGGTACCACCCTACCACTCAGCCCTAGGCCACCCCGGTGTCCGCCAAAATGCTGAGACTGTGAGACGTTGTACTAGGCCCCTAAGGTCACTACGCTGTCTTAGGAGGGTGTGGGTCCCCATGCCCGTACCTCCCTACACTGTCACCTTCCAACCTAGTAGTAGTGGTACCGCCCTAGTCAGTTGGGCAATCGTCTCCCGCCCATCGGGAGCGAGTGGTGTGCACGAAGGTCCCATGGTTCCGGTTCTCAAGACATACCAGTCCTTAGGGGGACCAGACAGGATATCTTCTCAAAGGGGAAACACCGTCTTCCTCATACCACGACAGCACCTCCACCAGGGATAACCAACACTCCAGTTCACCTCACAATATACCCGCCACAGGTAACTCTCATGAGGGATGCCCAGGTCGCACCCCTCCAGCAAGACTTGCCCCAAAGACTCGTTGTAGGATCCTGTCCGATCGACTCAACCCTCACCACTCACCCAAGACGCACGCCAATATCTCCCCAGTTCTTTTATCAGGTTTACCAAGTTCTTGGCAATACGTGCCTTATACATATACGCCTCTCACTCACCGGCATCACATCACAGATATAATGCGAGTAAGAGTAAAAGCAGTAATATATAACATGCGAGCATCTAGCCTAACAGCAGGGTGAGCAGGGGTAAGGTTGCAACAAGGTAAAGGGCTCAAAGTAAAGCATCTACCATGCAGCCTATCATCATATTATTGCACAAAAAGTAAAGCGCTAGCAATTCTATATTTGCATGCGTAATAGGTTCTACGGAAGTGGGTGGGGTGTGGCACCTGGCAGTTCGTCACCCAAGTCCTCGCTGTAGTCGGGGTCGTACTCCTCAGTCGACAGGTCCTCCGGCTCTGTTAAACATAACGTAGAGTCGCATTAACGACTCCTATAGAGGTGCACAAAGAAGCAACAGAAATTCAAAAGATCCAAATACACTCAAACACAAGCCTAAGACGTAGAGCTCATTTTTAGAAAAATTTAGAAACTGGTTTGGTATTTTTTTGAATTAAAATGAATTAGTTATGAATTTCCAAAGATTAAATGATTTTCTAGAAAAGAAAAAGAAAAAGAAAAGGAAATTCTAGACAGTGACACGTGTCAAGCTCTGATTGGCCGAGAGGGTGCGAGTCACTGACATGTGGGTCCAGGTCAATGGTCAGCGTTGACCGGTCAACGGTCATCGTTGACCGGGACGCGACCGGGCTCGGTTGGGCCTGGGCTGGGCCGGATTTGGGCCGAGCTATGCCCACCACGTGGTGAGCTCAGGCGCTGCCATGTCACGCAGAAGGATTCAAATGGGCTTGGGTTCCGGTGGACATGGCTCACGGTGGACTAACAGCCATGGTCTACGGGTTTACGCATGGTCCATGGTGGACCCTGTTCACCCTTCTCTTTTCTCCTCTGGTGCACGGTGCACTGGGTGTATGTAACAGCGCATCAGCGCCATCTTTCTTCCTCCTCTTCACGACGGCGATCCACCAGCGATGGAACGGCCGTTCCTGTGTCACAAGGGCTCAACGACAGTGCTTAGGAGATCTACGGCTTCATGAGTCCACGCTCCACACAACAAGATACAACAAAAGTGGCCTCGGCGTTCCCACCGAGTGGCGCGGGCTTCTTGGCAGCCCGCGGTGGCGTAGCTCGACAGCGACGGTGCTACAACTGCATGCTACGTCAAATCGATCCTCCTCCATTTGCTAGGTGGCTGATTGCGTGAGATCAACACGAAGCTCAGCAGTGCCTTCTTGCCTTGTAAAGCGGCTGGTGTTGTCCGAAACGGTCTCGCCACGGCAGTGCCACAGCAGTGCCACGGAAGTGCGGTGACTCCGGCTAGGCGAGGAGGACCGGCGACCTCCGAGCTCTTCTCACTCCATCACTTTAGCGCAGACGTGCCTCTTGCTCAAGCAAAACGGATGGCACTCCTCTCTTCACCCCTACCGATCGGGATCGTCTGGAACGTGGTGGCGCCATGGTCGGCCCTAACCATGGTGACCATGTTTCGGATATGCGTGCGTCGCCCACGTCCTTGTCCATCGTGGCCGTGCTAGGCGATGCTTTGGGCTCGTGTGTGTGCGTGAGCATGCAACGGTGCTCATGGCTTGGCCTTGGCCATCCTCGATAGGGAGAGGCCGCAGCGATGCCAAGGTGAATGGCGGTGGCGAGCATGGCCACATGGTGAACAGAAAAGGGTGTTTGGCTCACCGCAGGGGGCGATGGAGAGAGGATGGTGATGCAGGTGATTTGGTGCAGTGTAGATAGGAGGTCGTGCAGTGTAGACTGCGGTGAAGAGGAAGAAGATGTCCGACGTCTTCTCCGGCTCCGGTGGTCCCAAACGGTGCTCCAACGGTGATGCTTTCCTCCCCTTTTCCTTCTCCCTTCTTCCCCTCCTCTTCTTTCTTCTCCAAGTTGGTGTGGGTGGTAGTGCCACCAAGGCGGCGAGGATGGGTTAGGGAAAAACTAGGACTCCAAAAGGTGCTGTTTTAAAAAGAGGGTGGTGCCCATGGCGTTCGGCGGAGGCGTGATCGCGCCATGAGCCACGTGTAAAGCGATCACAGGCTCCAGGGTTGGAGTGCGGGGCACGGCGTGCGCGAGGAAGATGCCATGGCATCTTCAACTCGACGAGCGTGGTACCGGGAGGTTACGGTGTGGCAGGCGGTGTCAGGCGCTCCTACGGCCAGGGTGTCGTCATGCGCGTGGCGCTGCTTGCTGGCAGGGGCAAAACGCGTGGCTAGGGTGGCTTGGGTGCCATGGCCCATGGCGTGGCATGCATCCGAGCGTCGAACCGCAATCAACCAAGCACGGACGGCTCCCATGCGGGGGGACCAGGGGAATCTTCTCTAGCCGACGGTCGTGTTTTGTTCTCGCAAAGCAGAGGAGGTGAGGGAGAGGGATGACATACGGGTCCCGCTTGTTGGCGACCGTGTGAGGTGGCGTCGTCGTGTGGTGGCGAGTGCGGTGTGGGCTTGATCGGACAGTGCGCTGCAGCGGTGGCCTGCTAGGCCGGCCCACGCACAGTTGGGCGCGCGTTGTGCGGCTTGGGCTCGCATGGCAGGCCGGCTTGGTAGGCCTGCCTGGTGATGTTGGCCGGGCCAGATAGGTTTTTATTTTTTTGATTTATTTAAAAAGCTTTTTCTATTTTGTTTCCTCTCCTTTATTTCCATTATGCCAAGGCATACATATATAAACAAAAATATATATATTGCCTCCATTTGTATAACATAATGGGACCTACTAAATGTATTTTTGGTTTCCAACTATTTGATAAGATTATATTTGTACATTTAGTTAAGCAATTAATTTAAGAAATGTTGTTGCTATTAATTCAATCCAAAGAACATAAAACCCAACTCAAGCATGTTTGGTTAAATGCAAGAATGTAATTAACTAGACAAGGTGTTACTTGTGCAACTAGGGTAGGTTTTCTACATGACACCTCACCAAACATTGGTTATTTTAGAAAAAATTTTGTAGTTGTGGTTTTTGTTTTCTCGAAATTTCTGGGTTGTTACAGTGGCCCAGCCCAGCGACGCCCTGATTTGCGCTTGACCGCTGCTAGGCTTTTGCTTTTTCTATCTAGTTGGGCTTTGGATTGTAGTCTGATTTTGGTGCGCAAATGTCGGGGGTTGTTTCTCGCTATCCCTTTTGTCTCAGGATGTGGCGCTGCTGCTTGGTTCCTATTTTCTCAGGATTTGGGTTGCCTACTTTCCTTTGGTGTGGGTTGGGTGCCTATAAATAGTTGTGGTGGTGGGTTGGGGGTTTTCATTGTTGTGCCCTTTGATTGCTGACCGCCTTGCTGCTGTAGAGGTTGCTGAGCGAGGGTAGATTTTCTGTGAGGGTTGGTTTGGTGCGAGGCTTTGCACGGCTTGCTGGCTTCATCTGCTTCTTCGTGCTCGTTGAGGTACTTGTTTGTTGTTTGTGTTTGGAGTTCTTTTTTATTTGGTATCTGCTAGTGAGTTTTCTGGTTGCTTTGTTTTGTAGCTTGATGGCTCATGTGAAGAAAACTGCGAAGCCTGTCGACAGTTCTGAAGTTGCTGACTCTGCCTCGGATGCAGCAGTGAGCTTCGAGTTTGGTCTATCGAGGGTTACTTTGAGCGACCTGGATGACTTTGCGAAGGCTAGTTGGTTTCCCCGAGATCTTGCGAGGCCGTCTAAGGGGAGGTTGTTCCCGACCCTCATGATAAGGAGGTTGTTGTTTATAAGGAGTTCTTCTTGGCCGGTTTGAGGTTTTCGGTGCATCCTCTTGTTGTTGGGGTGTTGAAAAGGTTCAATCTCAAGTTTCACCAATTGAACCCCTCTAGCTTTGTGAAGCTCAGTATCTATGTTTGGGGCTATAAGTCCTAGGGGGTTCAGCCGAATCTTGAGGGCTTCATTCGACTTCACCGGGTCCATCCTCAGCCCCGTAACTGTTGATGGCAAGCCTGTGCATTTGCAGTTTGGGGTTTATACCTTCGTCTATCATCATGGTGCGGAGGTTCCTGTTCAAGCTCAGAAGAACAAGTGGGCTTCGCCTTGGATGGAAAACTGGTTCTATGTTAGGATGGAAGGTGAGCCTAGTCTTTGTGGGAAGTTGATGAGGCTTGATAGCGTGACATCGGAGGGTATTATGACTGATGGTTGTGCTACCGCTGTGGATGCGCTCAGGACTTTGTCACGCCATCCGTGTGCATGTGACTTGGTTGAGGAGTTTTTTTGTGCGAAGGTTTTGCCTTTGAGGGCTAACCAATCTTGGTTCGCGGTAAAGGATGATCAGAGGTATCGGGCGCGTGGTTTGAAGGTTCTTGGTTTGGATGTCAAGCAGGCTTGGGCCAATGTGCTTCGGAAGAGTAACACCCCAGTTGCTGGGGTTAAGGTTGTGTACAAGAAGGTTGTGGAATGCGTGGAGGAGCTCATCGGTGCTCTTGGGACTGCTGAGAATAAGGCGATAAAGGTTGCCTTGGCCGATCTTCATCGTGTTAATCGGTGCTTCGACTTGCTTGGGTTGACCTACCCAGATTGGCCGTCTATGGAGTTGAAAGATGCCAAGGGTGGCAAGAAGAGAAAGAGGGTCGAGGAGGGTGACAAGCTCATGGGTACGTCTAAGCGAGGTGGTCATGGTCGCGGGCGTGCGGGGGATCTAAGGTTGATCGTGTTGCTGTGGCGAAGGTTGCTGCTTCGTCAGCTGCCTCGCCCGTGGCGGCGGCGAGGCTGAAGGCTGCGATTTTGCTGGAGCCACGGACGAGCATGGTTGGGGGGGTTCTACCTGGCCATAAAATGCCAAGTATTTCCAGGTTGCTTATTCTGCAAGTGATCTGTGATGATGATGGTGATGATGATGGGGAGAAAGGGGAGAGTGAGGGCTCTAAGGAGGTGAAAATTGATGGCTCTAGTTCTTCTAGTAGCAGTAGTGAGTCTGGTGTGAGCGGTGATGAAGATGATGATGAATCTGGTAATGCTCTACCTGTTGGTTCTGAGGAGCTTGGGTTTTAGGGTGGTGGAGCTGAGGAGGAGAGGGAGATTGAGTCTCCCCTGACCGGATCTAGGTTGATGCCTCGCTGTCACCATGTTCATATCATGCGGGAGGGATGTGAGGTTGCTACCGATGAAGATGAGCCTGGGGCTGGTTCGGGGAAGCATGCTCTTGGCGAGGCTAGCCATAGTGGTTTGAGGCATTTCGCTATCTCCTGAGGCGCTGATGAGCCAGAGATTGATCTTTTCACCAGTCTGGACCTTTGCGATTGTCATCTTGTTAGGACTGAAGAGGAGCGTCGGTTCTTGTGGGGACGTATCGTCGGATTTGCATGCCCGAGGTAGAGTTTTCGATGTCCCGTGAGTTGGTGGATCATTTGACTGAGGATGTCAAGGTGGCTGGTGTTAGAGCCATTATGCTGGCTCGAGCTGCACGTTGGTGCCATGGTCATATTGAGACTGAGCTGAAGGAGCAGGTGACGTCGTTGGAGAAGGAGAAGGCTGATCTGAAGGCCAAAAACAAGGATCTGTCTGGGCAAGTTGAGTCACTTGAGGCCTCAGTTGCGAGGAATAAAGATTTGGTTGAAGATGCGGAGGTGTGTTTGAGTCGTAATGTTGACCTTCGTGCAGAGCTAAAGAAGATGGAAGAGGATTTAAAAATGTCAGAGGAATCCCACAAAAGGGCGGAGATAGCTCAAAAGGAGGCTGAGGATTTGGCGGAGAAGAATGCTAAAAGGTTGGAGGATTCGTGTGCCACCTTGCTTGCTTGTATGTAGGAGGCAAAGGTTGCTGTAGATGCTGTTTTTGCTAAGGGCAGCACTGAACATAGCGAGGTGTTGCCCGATGCTGATCCAGTGGTGTTTTCGTCATGGCTTCAGGTAGAGCTTGGCTAGTTTGCTCATCTACTTGATAACATTTCTGATTTTGGAGCTTATGGGGCTGTCCTCGCCGTTGCACGGTCTTTTCAAGCCATCAGGTGCGATCATCTGAATAAGCTGGGGCATGTTAATCACAACTTTCCCAGCCTCGATGATGTGCGGGGTACCTTTGGCGACCGATTGTGTAGGAAAGTTGTTGCATGATTTTTGATGAAGTTTTGGATGGACGGTGGAGGTCATGCCCTTGCGTTTGACGAGGTGGCATCAGGCACCCATGAGGTATTCCTGGGACTTTTCTTTAATTGCCTTCTCTTCTTTTTTGATGGTTGATTTTTAAGTCGTTACTTATGGGCCTTGCTTACTTTGTCAGTTGACCCAGCCTTGGGATCCTACGAGCTCTGCTGCTGGTACCGGTGAGGCAGGTACCTCTTCGACCGGTGCGAGGGTAACGGCATCTACGGTTGGTGAGGCGTCCGCTAGCGAGGTCGCAGTCGAGGTGGGTTGTGAAGGTGTCGGGGCGGGACCTAGGACTGAGGAAGGACGAGTTGGTGGAGCACCAGCCACGGAAGCCATGGATGTCGATACTACGGGGCAGGTTTGATGCGCATGTGCGTCGTAGTTAGGATGGTGATGTCCTTTGGAAAATAGTTGGTGTGCCCCCTACGGGGGTTTACTTTTGGTTGGTGATTAACTGTTGCCTTCATTGTGTAGGTTCCTGCGGGGCCTGCGCGTGAAGCCTTTGATGTTTTACCCCTGATGTTAAATCATCGGGAAACATTTATTTCCGGCGCATCATGGGCGCGTGCTAAGTCTAAGTTTCCCTCGTTGTCGTTCGATCGTTTTTGGTGGGCGAAGCTTGGTTTGTATGATAAGAAAAATCAGGAGGCGAGTAGGTTTTGGCGGAACATGGATCTTGCGAATCGTCAGTCCGAGCGCTTGCTTTTTGGTTCGGGGTCTACTTCGGGGGTGTTAGATGATGTTGATGATGAAGATGCTATAGATTTCATTTTTGGGCTAGGGCGCCTGAGTCTGGATGTCGAGGGAGAGTTGAAGGTGCCGAAGCCAGAGCCATTGGAGCTTGATGAGCGTGACCATCGGTGTTTGTACCGCGCAAGGGTTTTGGAAGGTGATTTGCCTTTGGTTCCTGCGGCGCCTGTTCTTTGGGGGCCAATTGTGGAAAGTGAGGGGTCCGAGGGGGCGAGAGGTTTTAGGTGGTTGTGGATGATGTAGCTGAGTTTGTGGAGAGTGTAGTGGGTGAACGGGTCGATAGTGTGCTTGGGGACGCAATTATGGAGATGGTGAGGGAGGTGGCATGTGAGGTGTGTTTTGAGGAGGATGCTCCCGATGTCTGGGAGTTCCGGCACCGAGGATTGGCTTGAGGCTGGTTTCTTACCGATGTAAAATTGTTGTATTTGTTGTAATTTTGACATGTTGTTGGGGGCCCCGTCGAGGGTTCCTGTTGTTGTAAACATTATATGATGTTGTTCATGTTTAATTGATGGGTCAGGGTGTAATGAGATTTTTCCTATCGATTTTCGTTTTTGCGCTTTGGTGCACGATGGTCTCATTTTGGCGCTTGGGTTGCGGTGACGTCTCTTGCTTTTAAAACTTGACGCACAGTGACGCCCCCTCCTTTCAGGCAAGGCTCGCTGTCTCTCGCTTTTACGACTTAATGAGCAGCGATGCCCCCCTTTTCTTTTAGGCGAGGCTCGCTTGTTTTTTGATTTTAAGAATTAACGCGCAACGACGCCCCCCTTTTATTTTAGGCGTGGCTCGCTTTGTTTTTTGATTTTAAGGCTTAATGCGCAGCGACACCCCCTTTTCTTTTAGGCGAGGCTCGCTTGTTTTTTATTTTAAGATTTAACGCGTAGCGACGCCCCCTTTTCTTTTAGGCAAGGCTCACTTGTTTTTCGATTTTAAGACTTAACGCGCAACGACGCCGCCTTTTCTTTTAGGTGAGGTTCGCTTGTTTTTTTATTTTAAGACTTAACGCGCAGCGACGCCCCCCTTTTCTTTTAGGCGAGGCTCGCTGTTTCTCATTTTTAAGACAACGCGTAGCGACGCCCCCTTTTCTTTTAGGCGAGGCTCCCTGTTTCTCATTTTGGGTAGGAAATAATGGAATAGGGGTGATGAGTTTTGATTTTATTTCCTTTGACGAAGTATTACAAAGCAGCGCTAGTTCTAGATACATTGAGGGTTTGTCGTAGCGGACTTCTCCGATTATCGTTCTGGTGGAAGGTGATGTGACGTATTTGGTACTGCTCGCCGATCGATGATGAACCTTGGTGAACCCTCAGTGATTTCTTTTGGTCTTGGTGACGCAGGTCCCTGTGATGCTATCTTTGAAAGTCGCGGGGGTCACAAATTTCCTTCTTGTGGAGCTTGGACCCCACTAGGCTTCGCTCCATTCTGAGCGTGAGTTTCTCCTAGAGCGCCTTCATGTTTTGGTTCTTAGTGAGGCTTCTTTGGCGTGTGGCTGATTGCCCACTTGCAGCAGGGAGGTATTGAAACCCCTCCTCTTGAGCTTTTGGTGGACGGCGCCGAAGCTCTTGTCGATGTTTCCTTCCGCTGAGCCTTCGCCTGAGGGTTGCTAGATATATGCGATCCTCAGGGCTCATGTAGTTGGGCGGAGGTGTTGGCTGGCGTGCACCGGCTTCTGATAGGAGGTGTTGGCGATCCCTTCGCTCCGGGGCTCGAGATTGGCGGCGAGGGAGCACTCAGGGGGGATGTTATATTTTTTCTTGCGGTATCCCCCGAGTGCTCTAGGCTTTGGGAGTGCGTTCACTGGGCTCGCGGATGAGATTGTTCCAGCTGTCCCTAGCATTACGTTTGTTCTTGTGGTACCCTCGTTTGAATTATTGAGGGTGGGGTCTGGTGGTTTTTAGGCGAGGCTTTTCTCTCGCGAGGGTTTAGAGACTTGTGAGGCATTTTCGAGTGTGGGGAGGTTGAGGATTGTGGCTGTTGCTGTGGTTGCTGATCGACTCATTGGGTGGGTTGGGGTGGTATTTATAGGGTGAACCAGCTGTTGGATTTTGGTGTGGTGGCTTGTTTTTAATGTTGATTGGGTGGGCGATTTCTTGATGGAGCATTTAATCTCAGTTGATTCGTTTCTCGATGTAGTGGTGAATGCGACTGGTTTATGGGTTGTTGGTGAGGTTGGTGTGTGGAGTGATTGCGTTGTTTGAGGTGACTAGTCTTCTTTTTTGAATTTCGACGTTTGATTTAGTATTCCTGTGGGTCCCCTTTTGTTTTTGTGTCATTGGATTTTGAGTCGGCGGTACGAGAATGCCCTTTGGTTAGAGTTGTTTTTGCTTTACGAGGGTGTTCGCATACTTTGACCCTCGTTTTCATCCTTTTGTTTTAAGGATGGGCGGTACTGCATCCATCTTCTGTCTTGGGGATGTTGGGGGTTTGCGTTGTGAGCCCCTGACATTTTGCGAGGTTGCTCTTTTGTTTTGAGCTCGATGCTCGCTTGTTTTGACCTCTGTGCCTGTCCTTGTCTTAAGGACGGGTGAGGTTTTCCTTGTGAGACCCTAGCGTTCTGCGAGGGTGCTTACTTATTTTGTCATCTGTGTCTGCCCTCATCTTAAGAGCTGGTGGGGTTTGGTTTTATGGGCCCCTAGTGTTCTATGAGGGTGCTTACTTGTTTTGACCTCCGCGTCCGCCCTCATCTTAAGAGTGGGTGGGGTTTGCTTTTATGGGCCCCTGGTGTTCTGCGAGGGTGCTTACTTGTTTTGACCTCCATGCCTGTCCTTGTATTAAGGATAGGTGGGGTTTGCATTGTGAGCCCCTGGCGTTTTGCGAGGGTGCTCACCTATTTTGACCTCCGCGTCTGCCCTCATCTTAAGAGCAGATGGGGTTTGCTTTTTGTGAGCCCCTATTTTGCGAGGGTGCTCACTTGTTTTGACCTCCGCGTCCGCCCTCGTCTTAAGGGCGGGTTGGGTTTGTGTTGTGAGCCCCTAGCGTTTTGCGAGGGTGCTCACTTGTTTTGACCTCCACGTCTGCCCTCGTCTTAAGGGCGGGTGGGGTTTGCTTTTGTGTGCCCCTGGCGTTTAGGGAATGTTTTGTACCGAGCCAGGGCTAAGCCAGGGGGCCTTGTTTGGTACAAATCTTTACCCATGTTTTATGGTGATGAGGGTGGGTCATTCTTGAGCCACCCATTTCGGCAAGGGTTGCAGTTTTGGGGAATGAATATTACATTAAATGGTTAAGCCACCGCCTCGTTAAAAAACCTTGCGCCCCTTCGCAAGGAAAAAGAGTGCAGTGCTGAGTTTTTTACATCTTTGAATGGAAAAAGAAGAAAATTACATAGTGCGAACGCACGCTAAGGCATCACTAAGGGTAGTACTTGTGGAGGTTGTCGATGTTCCATGTGTGCAGAATCTTGTTGCCCTCGCTGTCTTAGAGATTATACGTGCCAGGTCTGGTTGTTTGAGTGGCCAAGTAGGGCCGAGCCATTTTGGTTGAAACTTGCCTATCATTTTGGCGTTTTGTTTTCTGATTAGGACCATGTCTCCGGAGTTGATTTCGTGAGGGTTCACCTTCTTGTTTCTCCATCGAGTGGTCTCGGCTTGATGTATGCGGAGGTTGTTGACTGCTTGGCATATGAGTTCTTCTGTGATGTCTTTTGTCAGCTGCTCTTCATTTTGAGTGCTTGTCTCACCTTTCGCGAAGGTAACTCTTGGGGACTTGTGAATAATTTCTTCTGGCAAGACAGCTTCTTCGCCGAAAAGGAGTTTGAAGGGGGTGAATTTTGTTGCCCTCGACTCGGAGGTATTGTGTGACCATATGACTAAGGTGAGCTCCTCTACCCATTTTCCCTTGGGTTTGCCATGTAATCTTCTGGAGATGCCTTGGAGGATTATGGCGTTCGCTCTTTCGACGAGACCGTTGGATTGAGGGTGTCTTATGGAGGTGAAGCACAACTTTCTTCCTCTCTGCATTGTTGACGGTCACTAACGATGAAATTCGCCCGTCAATAAGCTCATAAAAAGGAGAAACTAGAAAACTTAAGTCACATATGCATTTACTATTAACCGAGTTCCACATGTATTTGGAGTATATCACTTTGCAGGTCACAAACACAAATACATGGAATAAACCATCAAAAGGCGCTTTCCAATGTTAATTCACGCAAAGAATGAAGAAGGCGCCAAGCATCGCAACACCAATGGGGCAAGGCACCACGCAATAGTGTTCCAAGCCCAACCAGAGACCACCTCGCAAAGGCGGTGGCCATTTGGGCCAACTAGTGGGCCAGCCGGCCCAGGGGGTGGCCGCCCCCCCATCACTGCCATATGCCCTAGTCTTTCTCTGGCAGGGGCATGGAGGCATGCAACGTCGGTTTCCCTGGTGCTTCGCGCCAAAAATAGGGAGGAGCACCACCTTTGATTTAGTATAAAAGGGCCCCCCCTTTCCTCTCAAGGGGGAGGAGAGAATAAATCCCAATTCAATTCACAAGGAGAGAAGAGTAGACTTGTACTTTTTCAGTAGTTGTGATTGAAATAAGAGAGGTGAGTGAGTGAGGAGAGAGTTGGAGAAGAGTCGGAGTGCTAGCAACTTCCCTTAGTGTGCTAGCTACACTAGGTCGAAGTGCTGGAGCCGGGAGCTTCTCCACCTGTACCTCTACAAGCTTCTTACTGTTTGGAGTAAGAGACTTGTTGTTTAACTTCGGTTATTTATCTTAAAAAGTTACCTTTGCACTATTATAGACCTATGGGTTCATCGTCCGTCCTTGCGGCGAGGACTCTAGTAGAAGGGCCCTGATAAAGACGGATAACCCTTGCTAGCACGCTAGAGTATTAGTGGATAGCGTAGACGTGGTGTCTAGGCTAGAAGCTATCTTCATTTGCCTCTTTCCCTACGGATTGAGGGGTAGGTGGCAGGTGGTGACAGCCCTGTCCATCCCTTGTAATCCCCCATGTACGGGCTCATGGTAGAGCAGAGGCCGGCATCGCTTGGTAGACCAAGTGCAATCCGGCGCCTGAAGCAAGTCTATAGTAACAAAGCTACCTCCATTAAGATATCTGTCCTTGGAAAAACCTCGCTACCTCGTTCATTTCTCCCTTGTGGTCATAGGTTAACTAAGTGAAGAGTCTAGCACAATCGTTCCTTTGGGAAATTACGATACCCTGAATACTTCCGGGTGAAGTGCTACAACGGTGTATCCGTGCGCTTGCGGATTCCTCTGCTTACGCTAAGAAACACCAACAAGCATTTCTAGCGCCGTTGCCGGGGATGAATTTTAATTCTATTCTTGGTAGTGATGCTAAGAAATGCCAACAAGCATTTCTGGCCCCGTTGCCGGGGATGAATTTTAATTCTATTCTTGGTAGTGACGCTAAGAAATGCCAACAAGCATTTCTGGCGCCATTGCCAGGGAACGGTTGTCGTTTCTAGTCTCCAAACCTAGTTGCCTGTGTTTTATCTAAAAGAAAAAAATCATTTATAAAATATAAATACATTCTTCATGGAGCATCAATCAATTCACCAACTTTCTGCTCCCAAGGGCGAGTTCTTAGAACCACCACAATCTTCAAAGCCAATCATAGCTTCAGGTTATGAACTGCACCCTGGTTTTATTGCTATGGTTCGGGAACATACTTTCTCAGGGTATGATTACGAAAACCCCTATCATCACCTAAGGGAATTTGAGCAGCTCTGTGCATGCCTGACAATCGCAGGCATGTCACATGAAACAATTCGGTGGAAGTTGTTTCCCTTCTCGCTTGATGAGAGGGCAAAACAATGGTACACTCACAATGTAGGGAAGGTGGCTGGAGATTGGGAAGAACTAAGGAACAAATTTTGTCTTGCATTCTTCCCTATATCCCGAATCGCTGCCCTACGACAAGAGATCCTCAATTTCCAGCAAGAGGAGAAGGAAACCATAGGCGCAGCTTGGGACCGATTTTTAACTTTATCTCGTGACTTGTCTATACCCAACCATGTGTTGTTACAACACTTTTGGCTGGGACTTAGCAAGGAATCTGCCCTTCAACTAGATATCATAGCCGGAGGTTCCTTTACACATAAAACCATAGATGAAGGAGAAGCCCTCCTAGATCTAATCTTAGAAAACACTCCTCCGCTAGAACCCATTCGAGTAGAGCCATTGCTTCGACACGAAGAAGCCTCCTCAGCTGAAGCTGAGCTTTCACTTCCCAAAGAAGAACTTTTACCCAAACCTGAAGACCCAAAAGAAGATCCTGAGCCCATAGATCTTCCACCTTTCGATGATGACCTGTTTGAAAACTTTGGAAACACCTCGAATTATCTATGCCAAAAGAAACCCCCAACTCCTAATCCTCCATCTGACCTACTAGATAAAGAGTTCCTCAGAAAATTTGTTAAAGAGTTGAGTGCCATCCGTTTTTAGTCGTTTTTGCGCTCACGCGATCGTAGACATAAGCCCTTCGCGTTAGTAAACTTTATTTTATGCTTTGCAGCTATCTGGTATATTGTTCTTATTATGTTTTGTTTGGGCCATGTTTGTTGTATTGATACAGACGGTGCGGATTTTGAGAACCTCCAGGATCAGGTGTTTGACTTACCGGACCAAACCCAGTTCGAAGGCAAGTGTCCTTGACCATACTTGCTCCTACATTTATTTATATTTTGAGTTAGTTTAGTTAGACCATTAGTTGCATGCAGAGTCTTAATTCTGAATCCTATGTTAGGGTTTACTAGAATTGCAATATCATCCTTGTAACCGGGCTTTGGATGGGTAGTTGTCATGCTTAGTATCGTCATGGTTGGGATGGGATGGCTATAATTTAATATTGATTAATGATCTATGGAAACATGTGGGTTGGTAACCTTCTTAGCAACATGGTGACTAGGAATCTGGCAGGATGGAAAGTTTGGTGGAGGTTGGTTTTTGCCATGGAATGGCGGCTGATGTTGGTGGATTGGGTTGGTGCTCGTCCCTGTTGGATTCTAAGGACCGGTTCTCGGAGCATGTAACCTGGCTTAACAGCGCATCCACGAGGTCTATATGGTACGACCTGGTTGAATAATTAGCTGCCCATTTCTGTGCATTGTGGAGAGTTAGGTGGCACAAGAGGGGGCCTAAATCGGTGAATTCTTAGTGAATGCACAGGGGTGGGAAACACAGCTTTGTAAAGACCTTGTAGTGTGACCCCGCTGAGCACCTAGGTAGTGTGAGGCGTGATGGGGAAAACATGACTCGTGGTGAAAGTGTGCAACCTCTGCAAAGTGTAAAACTGGTATACTAGCCGCGCTCGCGGTCATGAGCGGCTTGGATTTCTTCGGGATTAGATGCCTCTGGTTCGGTTGGGTTGGCCTGGATGGTATTCAGGTGTGGGTTTGCTTGGATGGAATCCAAGTGTTGGTGGGCTTGGATGGAATCCAAGTGTGGTTAGCTCGGATGGAATCCGAGTGTTGGTTCAGTTACTTGAGGAGATTGTGGTTTCACTTAGATAAATAGGTGCTTAAGGATCTAAGGTAATAGGTGTGTCGCTTTAGGTGCTGGTGTCAAACAAAGTTAGCCTATCCTTTGTTATAAGCCTCATGTCATATATTTTCCTACACTTGCGGAGTACATTTCGATGTACTCACCCTTCCTCTTTGTCCCCCTTGCTACCCCACCCAGACGCTGGAGACAACGCGCAGGAGTACGCTGACGACGACGATGCTTTCGATCTCGATGACATGTACTAGGCTGGTGCAACCCCCGGTCAACTTTCCTGTGAAGATGGCGTCCCTTTTCCGCTGAAGATTACTTAGATTTTTCTTTTAGACCCACGAGTTTTTTTTGTAATAATATTTTGATTATGTAATAAACTTTGATTTTGATACTATGATGACGGAGATATATGTATGAGTTTTGATCCTGGCATACATATATCATGCATTCGATTTTGTCCTTAAAATCGGGTGTGACAGAGTGGTATCAAAGCCATCGTTGACCGTAGGACGCTAGCCTAGGTAGTCATGGTGTTTTATAAAACTATTTTGGTAAAGATCTTTCCTTATTCTCCACTTCTATAGTTTTTCCTGTGCTCAATTCAAACATTTTGGTCCAAAACTAGGTCCTCCAACCCTAAGGTGTCACCTTAATGCTTGATCTCGATAGATCGTTGTATGCTATGTACTTGTGCACATGTTTTGATTTGGATCTTTGTAATGATTGTTGATGTGTTGCGTCCATTAGGCTGCAATGGCATCATTTGTTACTAATCTTAAATCATAATTAGTTTGGGGGTCTTCTTTATATCCTGTCTCACTCTTATCCTGGAAAACTATAACAGATGCCGGTGACCACTAGAAATGGCAATGGAGCTGGAGGCAGTGATCAGAATGGCAACCTGGACCCTCCACCACCGCCAGTCTATGATCCCATGCAAATGGCCGCCATGCAGAACCAAATGATGCAGAATATGGCGCAGATGATGGCCACCATGCAGCAGATGGCCCAGTATAATCAAGCTGCGCCACCACCTCCCCCTCCTCCACCACGTCAGGAGGATACTCTCAGGAGGTTCATGATGACTCAGCCTCCTATATTCAAGCATGCTGTGGAGCCGATGGATGCAGATGATTGGCTCCAGACGATTGGGGACAAGCTGGAGATTGCTCATTGTGAAGGACGTGACAAAGTCCTTTATGCTGCTCATCAGTTACAAGGCCAGGCGAAGAACTGGTGGACTGCTTACACCGCCGCCCATGAGGACTCTCAGTCTATCACATGGTGGGAATTCTGCCGTAGTTTCCGTGCTCAGTATGTACCAGCTGGTGAGATCAAGGTGAAGCGTAAGGAGTTTCAGGAGCTTAAGCAGGGTCCCATGACAGTTCGTGAATATCTCACTAAGTTCACGCAACTGTCCTGTTATGCCCCTGGTGATGTTGATAATGATGAGAAGAAACAAGACTGCTTTAGAGATGGCCTTCACCCTGGGATTCACTATGCTCTGTCCTCCAATGATTATCCCACCTTCCAGAAGCTTGTTGACAAGGCTTTCTCAGTGGAGAAAGAAAGAAAGATTCTTGAGGCTGATCGCAAGAGGAAGATGTCTTTCCAGGGTCAGTCATCTGGGGGTAATGTTCACCCTCGCTTCAGCCAGCCTAGACCAGTCTCTAGGCAAGGAGGTCAGTACCAGCAGCAGAGGAACTCCAACCCAGGATCTGGTCAGCATAGGCAGCAGGCTCAGCCCCAACAGCAGCAGCGACAGCAGCATCAGACACGCCAGAACTATCAGGCACCTCGCCAGGTAGTTCAAGCTCAGCCACAAGACCCTCCAGCGCAGGGGTCCAGCAAGATAGGTCCTTGTTTCAAGTGCCATCAAATGGGGCATCTCGCCAATAGGTGCCCAATGAAGGACCAGCAGAACCAGCCGCAGCAGCAAGCTCGACATGGAAAGGTCAACCATGTTGTTACAGAGGAGGCTCAGAACACTTTCGGTGTGGTGCTTGGTATGTTACCCGTCAATTCCAATCCTGCTACAGTTTTATTTGATTCGGGTGCATCAGATTCCTTTATATCCAGCAAGTTCATAGCACAACATAACATACCAAAAATTCTTTTGAAGCGAAACATGATAGTTGAATCTCCTGGAGGAGAATTGATATGTAGGCATGTATGCCCAAACATAAGAATTTCCATAAGTGGGGTAGATTTCCTTGCTCACCTTATCATCTTGGAATCCAAGGGTATAGATATCATTCTAGGAATGGACTGGCTGACCAAACATGATGGAATAATTGGATGTGCTAGAAAGGTAGTTCAGTTGAAGCATCCAGATGGTACCAGGGTGGAGTATCAAGCTGAGCCAGCAGCAACCGAGAGAATCACACTCAACCAGGCCAATGCTGTAGAAGAGATTAGAGTTGTCAGTGACTTTCCAGATGTCTTTCCAGAGGAGTTGCCAGGTATGCCACCAGATCGAGAAATTGAGTTTTGCATTGAATTAGTATCTGGTATTGCACCTATTTACAAAAGGCCATATAGAATGGATGCAAATCAACTAGCAGAATTAAAAGATCAAATCCAAGACCTCTTAAATAAAGGGTATATACGTCCTAGTACCTCACCATGGGGAGCCCCAGTCATTTTCGTTCCAAAGAAAGATGGGACTCAAAGGATGTGCGTAGATTATCGCGCACTTAATGATGTTACCATCAAGAATAAATATCCTCTCCCTCGCATTGAAGATCTTTTTGATCAACTCAAGGGTGCCTGTGTGTTCTCCAAGATTGACTTGAGGTCAGGGTACCATCAGCTGAAGATCCGAGCATCGGATATTCCTAAGACAGCTTTTGTCTCTCGCTATGGTCTGTATGAGTACACAGTGATGTCATTCAGACTGACCAATGCCCCTGCCTATTTTATGTACCTCATGAACAAGGTCTTCATGGAGTACCTGGATAAATTTGTCGTGGTCTTCATTGATGATATTTTGGTTTTCTCCAATAATGAGGAAGAACATGAAGAACATCTGAGATTGGTGCTTCAAAAGCTCAGAGATCACCAACTGTATGCAAAGCTCAACAAATGTGAGTTTTGGTTGGAGGAGGTTTTCTTTTTGGGTCATGTTATCTCCAAAGGTGGAGTATCTGTTGATCCAAGTAAGGTGAAAGATGTTTTGAATTGGAAGGCACCAGAAAATGTGAGTGAGATCCGAAGCTTCTTGGGAATGGTCGGGTATTACCGCCGCTTCATTGAAGGGTTCTCTAAGATAGCAAAGCCAATGACTAGGTTGTTGGAGAAGGGATCCAATTTTGTGTGGACTCCAGAGTGCCAAGCTAGTTTTGAAGATCTCAAGAAAAGATTGACCACTGCTCCAATCCTAGTGATGCCCAATGTTCAGAAGAGTTTCTCAGTTTATTGTGATGCCTCTCATCAGGGTCTAGGGTGTGTCCTCATGCAAGAAGGTCATGTGGTAGCTTACGCCTCACGACAGCTTAGAAAGCATGAAGTGAATTATCCTACTCATGATCTAGAATTGGCAGCTGTAGTGCATGCTCTAAAGATTTGGAGGCACTACTTGATTGGGAAAAAGACTGAGATTTATACAGATCATAAGAGTTTGAAGTACATTTTCACTCAGCAAGATTTGAACCTCCGACAGCGCAGATGGTTGGAATTAATCAAGGATTATGACTTGAACATTAATTACCATCCAGGAAAGGCTAATGTGGTTGCAGATGCACTAAGTCGGAAGGTCTACTGCAATGCGCTGGAATTACAGGAGCGACGACCTGAGTTGTATGAGGAGTTTGCTAAACTCAACTTGGGATTTGTGGGTAGCACAGAAGTTGTGGCTATGGAAGTAGAGTCCACATTAGAGCAAGATATCAGAAAGGGACAACTCACTGATGAGAAGATCCTAGAGATCAGGAAATTGATTAAGGATGGTAAGGCTCCAGGATTCGCAGAAGATGAACAAGGAGTGATATGGTTCAAAGGAAGGATTTGTGTCCCTGACATTAAGTCCATAAAGGAAGTGATTTTGAGAGAAGCACATGGTTCGGCCTACTCACTTCACCCTGGTAGTACAAAGATGTATAATGATCTGAAGCAGTACTATTGGTAGTATGGCATGAAACGAGAAGTAGCTGAGTATGTGGCCATTTGTGACACATGTCAGAGGATCAAGGCTGAACATCAAAGGCCAGCTGGGTTGCTACAACCACTGAAAATCCCTGAGTGGAAATGGGAAGAAATAAGTATGGATTTCATAGTAGGCTTACCCCGAACACAATCCGGATATGATTCCATATGGGTCATAGTGGATCCTTTGACAAAGGTTGCTCATTTCATCCCTGTCAAAGAAACATATCAAGGACCCAAGCTTGCAGAGCTGTACATGTCTCGGATTGTATGTTTGCATGGAGTGCCCAAGATCATAGTATCAGATAGAGGTACACAATTCACATCACGTTTTTGGAAACGTTTGCATGAGTCCATGGACACTCGGCTAAATTTTAGCTTAGCATATCACCCACAAACTGATGGTCAAACTGAAAGGGTAAATCAAATTTTGGAGGACATGTTGAGAGCTTGTGCCCTTCGAAACAGCCAGAGTTGGGATAAAAGCCTACCATATGCAGAGTTCTCTTACAACAATAGCTATCAAGCCAGTCTCAAGATGGCGCCTTTTGAGGCCTTGTATGGGAAGAAGTGTAGAACTCCCTTGTTTTGGAACCAAGTTGGAGAGAGAAAAGTATTTGGTCCTGACTCGATAAAAGAAGCTGAGGAACAAGTCCAAGAAGTTCGAAACAACCTAAAGATGGCTCAATCTAGACAGAAAAGTTATGCTGATAAAAGAAGAAGAGAACTAGTGTTTGAAGTTGGAGATTTTGTGTATCTCAAAGTGTCACCAATCAGGGGTCTCAAGAGATTCAGTGTCAAAGGAAAGCTTGCACCGAGGGGTCTCAAGAGATTCAGTGTCAAAGGAAAGCTTGCACCGAGATACATTGGACCTTTCAAGGTGATTGACAGAAAAGGAGTAGTGGCTTATCAGTTGGAGTTACCTCCACAATTTTCAGCAATACATGATGTGTTCCATGTCTCACAGCTGAAGAAATGTTTGAGGGTCCCAGAAGAACAACTACCATTTGAGGATATAGATTTGAGAGAAGATTTATCTTTCTCCGAGCCGATCAAGATTTTGGACACATCAGAGAAAGGCACTCGAAACAAGAAGATCAAGATGTGCAAAGTGCAATGGAAGCATTATTCAGAAGAAGAAGCCACTTGGGAAAAAGAAGATCTTAAGGCCGAGTTTCCTCATCTCTTCGACGACCTTTCCTAATCTCGAGGACGAGATTCTTCTTAAGTGGGGTAGGTTTGTAACACCCTAGTTTTAAATTTTTGCAAGTTTATAAAACTTATTATAATTTAAATACATTATGGCAAAAAAAATGGAGGAAAATAATGTTTATAAATAAACTAGTTATTTGTTGCATTCATGACGCTTGCATTTTTTTTATTATTGAGTGAAAAATGGTTTTTTTTATTCTAGGTACGGATTGATCTCGCTCTTTTTGGTAATAAAATTATAAACATTTAAGAGTTTATATGAAACAAGTCCATGCATCAATCTTTAAAAAAAATCAGGGAATATTTTTCTCTTTATTATACATGTTAACCTTTGCTTGAAATCTTTTGAATTTGATTCAAGGACGAAGCTACGAGATGAAATAAATAGAAAAGTAAATTTCTCTAACTCCCTCACCCTCTCTCTGGCTTCTAGCCTGATCCAGCCAAGTGACCCAGACCGCCCTTCATTTCCCCTTCCACCCGTCGCACGGCTCGTTTCGCCACCACGGAGATGCCGCTCGCATCGCCGCGTGCCCGTGTGCAGCGCCATGCTTGCTCCACGAGCCGCGTGCACGCATGCGCCGCTGCTACCTCCGCAGAACGCGCACACACCGCACAACATCAGGTGCCAGTTCATGGTAATTTCTTTATTAAGATCTTGCCCAAGTTAAGGATGGTTAGTTGCATGCATCACGGAGGCGAATATGGAGCACGGACAACACATCTCGCCGAACCACAGCGCAGGACCAAGCCTCCCCTCTCGTCTCACGCCATCGATCCGCCCCTCTCGTCCATGCGCAAGGCCGAGTTGGCCGCCATTGCCGGCATGCAGCGCAGGATAGCAGCGACCCAGCCCTTCCTCTCGTCTCTCTTCCTCTACAAAAGCCACCAGACCCTGCACAAGCGCGCCGCCATCACCTGTGCGTGACTGCTCCGTTTCCCACACTGCAGTGCCGCCTACCGCCACCGCCGAAGCTTTTTCCCGGGCCCCAAATCCCATCGTCGATCTTCTCCGTTAGTTCGTCTCCGTGCAAAGCTCAAGCGACGATAACCCTACCATCGGAATCGCGGTGAGTTCGCAATTCCAAATCACCTGATTCCTCTGTCTATCGTACACCATAGCATGTAACCAAATTGCACCAGCGGATTTATCGCTGCCAGCCATGGTGCCGCTAGCATAGTTCCCTGTTTCCAGTGAGCCTCGGGACCAAGCCAGCTCGCCGTGTAGGCAGCAGCCGCCGCTCCCTGGCCCCTCCCCTCTCTGCACGCTCGACACCACACGCAGGCAGGAGGTGCAGCGCCGCACTCTCACAAGCAGGCAAAGCAAAGCGCAGCAGGCCATGGGTGCCATTCGTGGTATTTAGCTTGTTGACATCATCGCTGATGTCATACTGAATTTTGGCCGTTTTCCTTTAGAAAAAGAATTCTGAAAATACACTCTAAATACACCAATGTGGACATGGTTCATGGTGGACCTCACTCACAGTTCCTCCCCGGTCCATGGCCCATGGGCTCAGTCCACAGCATAGTGCACGCCTACTTTGCATTTTAGCCCCTCTATTTTCCCCAATCAAGCCACTATTAGCTGAGTCTTGCATAAATAGCGAGCTACCCCTCCCCATCTATAGTTAATAGCGCATACCTCCCTGACAGCAATGAACCTCCCAAATAAATCAGTTTTTCCACCTCCTGCTTATACATATATGTTTATGGCCTTATGAATGTTTTCTTAAACAGCATAAATAACATTTTTTTAGAAGTAAAATAATTCTGAGAAATATTTTGTAGTTTTTTTAAATAAATATTTAATCTTTCAAACTTTAATAATCCATATCTTTTTATCTGTAACTCCGTTTTTAGTCGTTTTTGTGCTCACGCGATTGTAGACATAAGCCCTTCGCGTTAGTAAACTTTATTTTATGCTTTGCAGCTGTCTGGTATATTGTTCTTATTATGTTTTGTTTGGGCCATGTTTGTTGTATTGATACAGACGGTGCGGATTTCGAGAACCTCCAGGATCAGGTGTTTGACTTACCAGACCAAACCCAGTTCGAAGGCAAGTGTCCTTGACCATACTTGCTCCTACATTTATTTATATTTTGAGTTAGTTTAGTTAGACCATTAGTTGCATGCAGAGTCTTAATTTTGAATCCTATGTTAGGGTTTACTAGAATTGCAATATCATCCTTGTAACCGGGCTTTGGATGGGTAGTTGTCATGCTTAGTATCGTCATGGTTGGGATGGGATGGCTATAATTTAATATTGATTAATGATCTATGGAAACATGTGGGTTGGTAACCTTCTTAGCAACATGGTGACTAGGAATCTGGCAGGATGGAAAGTTTGGTGGAGGTTGGTTTTTGCCATGGAATGGCGGCTGATGTTGGTGGATTGGGTTGGTGCTCGTCCCTGTTGGATTCTAAGGACCGGTTCTCGGAGCATGTAACCTGGCTTAACAGCGCATCCACGAGGTCTATATGGTACGACCTGGTTGAATAATTAGCTGCCCATTTCTGTGCATTGTGGAGAGTTAGGTGGCACAAGAGGGGGCCTAAATCGGCGAATCCTTAGTGAATGCACAGGGGTGGGAAACACAGCTTTGTAAAGACCTTGTAGTGTGACCCCGCTGAGCACCTAGGTAGTGTGAGGCATGATGGGGAAGACATGACTCGTGGTGAAAGTGTGCAACCTCTGCAGAGTGTAAAACTGGTATACTAGCCGCGCTCGCGGTCATGAGCGGCTTGGACTTCTTCGGGATTAGATGGCTCTGGTTCGGTTGGGTTGGCCTGGATGGTATTTAGGTGTGGGTTTGCTTGGATGGAATCCAAGTGTTGGTGGGCTTGGATGGAATCCAAGTGTGGTTAGCTCGGATGGAATCCGAGTGTTGGTTCAGTTACTTGAGGAGATTGTGGTTTCACTTAGATAAATAGGTGCTTAAGGATTTAAGGTAATAGGTGTGTCGCTTTAGTGCTGGTGTCAAACAAAGTTAGCCTATCCTTTGTTATAAGCCTCATGTCATATATTTTCCTACACTTGCGGAGTACATTTCGATGTACTCACCCTTCCTCTTTGTCCCCCTTGCTACCCCAACCAGACGCTGGAGACAACGCGCAGGAGTACGCTGACGACGATGATGCTTTCGATCCCGATGACATGTACTAGGCTGGTGCAACCCCCGGTCAACTTTCCTGTGAAGATGGCGTCCCTTTTCCGCTGAAGATTACTTAGATTTTTCTTTTAGACCCATGAGTTTTTTTTGTAATAATATTTCGATTATGTAATAAACTTTGATTTTGATACTATGATGACGGAGATATATGTATGAGTTTTGATCCTGGCATACATATATCATGCATTCGATTTTGTCCTTAAAATCGGGTGTGACAAATGGCAACGCACAAACTCCTGTTATTATTAGCGATAAGCTTTCCGAGGAGGAAACATCCCATCTCTTTGCCATCTTAGAAAAAAATAGATCAGTCTTCGGGTATTCTTTACAAGATTTGAAGGGGATAAGTCCAGCACTTTGCACGCACCGCATTCCTATTGACCCTGCAAGCACACCATCACGTGAACCCCAGCGCATGCTCAATAATGCTATGCGTGAAGTCGTGAAGAAAGGAGTCTTAAAACTCCTTCACGCCGGGATCATCTATCCTGTACCACATAGCGACTGGGTTAGTCCTGTCCAAGTGGTCCCAAAGAAAGGAGGCATGACGGTCATAGAAAACAACAAGAATGAGTTAATCCCTCAACGAACCGTCACAGGGTGGAGAATGTGCATAGATTACTGGAAAATTAACGCGGCAACAAAGAAAGATCACTTCCCGTTGCCCTTCATTGATGAGATGTTAGAGCGGCTGGCGAAGCATTCTTTCTTTTATTACCTCGATGGGTACTCAGGATATCACCAGATTCCCATCCACCCTAATGATCAAAGCAAGACAACGTTCATATGCCCTTATAGAACGTATGCCTATCGTAGAATGTCATTCGGGCTTTGCAATGCACCCGCTTCGTTCCAAAGGTGCATGATGTCTATCTTCTCAGATATGATAGAAGAAATCATGGAAGTTTTCATGGATGACTTCTCAGTCTATGGAAAAACTTTCAATGATTGTCTTAATAACTTAGACAAGGTCTTGCAACGATGCGAAGAAAAAGATTTAGTCCATAACTGGGAAAAATGCCACTTTATGGTTAGAGAGGGCATCGTTCTTGGACACTTAGTGTCTGAGAGGGAGATCGAGGTAGATAAGGCTAAGATTGAGGTAATAGAACAACTACCACCCCCTGTGAACATAAAAGGAATCCGTAGTTTTTTAGGACATGCAGGTTTTTATCGGCGTTTCATAAAGGACTTCTCTCAAATTTTCCGACCTTTAACAAACCTGTTAACTAAGGATGTGTATTTTGAATTCACTGATGAATGCATAAATGCTTTTTACACCCTTAAGAAAAGCACTTATCTCAGCACCAATCATCCAACCCCCTGATTGGTCGCTCCCCTTCGAGATAATGTGTGATGCTAGTGACTATGCTGCTGGTGCGGTCCTTGGCCAAACCAAAGATAAGAAGCATTACACAATCGGCTATGCTAGCAAAACTCTGACAGGAGCACAACTCAATTATGCTACCACTGAAAAAGAACTCCTCGTAGTAGTTTTCGCTATAGATAAATTCATATCTTACTTGGTAGGCGCAAAAATAATATTTTATACAGATCATGCTGCACTCAAATATCTGTTCACTAAAAAGATGTGAAACCGTGCCTCATTAGATGGATCCTCTTACTCCAAGAGTTTGATCTTGAAATAAAAGATAAAAAGGGGTAGAGAACGTAGTTGCAGATCATCTGTCGCGTATGCCAGCCACTAACAAGCAGGAAAGGCCGATCAATGATTTCTTGCGCGATGACATGCTGCTCAAGGTGACGGGCTCCAACCCATGGTACGCAAACATAGTGAATTTTATGGTTTCAGGATACGTACCACCGGGTGAGAACAAAAAGAAGCTACGAATTAAAAGTAGACGTCACCTTTGGGATGACCCATACTCTCTTGAATTTAAAAAAATATGTAATAATCTCTCATTCCACTATCATATGTGATTTATGAACGCTTAAGTTCTCTTTTGTTGAATGATGAATAGTTGCTCTGTCTATAATTCATTTGTGCCTAAGTTATAACTTAGTATTCTCCAATATTTAAGTTTGTTGGCTAAAAATATCTCATCCTAAAAACTTGAAACTTGTGGGTTGCAAAAGCATGATCCTTTTCTAAGTTGTTGCAAGTTATGATATGGTAAATAGGATATGCTATGACTTTGTTCTAAGAGAAACTTGACATCTAGAGTTTTCTAAAAAAAAGGGTTACTCAATGATTATGAATTCCTACCAAAGCCATATGACAATGTTCAAATACAAACCTTAGTCATATGCTGCTTGTACTTATATTGAGTTTTGTCAGATTGATGTGACCCTTGTTGAGATTCTCGTCATACACCCATGATCAAGATTCACGTTGCACGCCATAAATAAAATGCTAACACTCACACTGAGAGTTACGCAAAAATATGCCCTTTCCATCCACTAGAAAACAGACTCCATACATCAAACATGAGTTTTTCTCTCTAATATTTTCATATGCCAAGAAAGAGTATGGGGCTACTTCAAAAAAAGAGAGAGAGAAATATGAACCTCTCAGAATAGCGAAAGAAAAAATGGAACACATGAAGGTTCCAAAGTACTGAAAAAAAGAGAGAGAAAACAATGGGTACTTTGATGCCCACCAGTGAGGATAAAGAATAGCCCCTACACCCAAGGCAGTTTTCAAAGAGAGAACATTCATGACCACATTGGAGTACAAAAAAAAGGATAGAAAAATTTTCCACACACTTGCACATCGTGATCAAAGTGTATGACTTGCATCTCCATGGATCCAGTTTTTGACTTAGCAATATATGTGGTACAAGTATGCCCGCCTCTCATAGCTACCCAAAGCTCCACTCAAAGCCTTAGAAGTAGGCCATGGAAAGTAAGGCAACAATCTCAAAATGCCTTGGTAAGGATCATACACATTGAGCGAATGAGTGAATCATTGAGGAACTTACTTTCTTTTTTGCAAAATTCATAAAACCTCCAGATAGAAGGTTGATCAAAGAACAAATGATTAGTTATTCTGTTATTCCATTCTATCTTGCAACCACCTAAGACATGGAAAAGCAATAAGCCCCACAGGGATTAAAGTTAAAAGGATGGATAAAATGCCAACTTATTTAAATTGCGGAAGAATACCTTGTTATAGGCATGGCACTTTTTGAATTATATCGGCATAGTAGCATCTCCTGATCAACAACCAAATACTTAGCGATTTGCTCGGGACGAGCAAAGCTTAAGTGTGGGGGAGTTGTTGACGGTCACTAACAATGAAATTCACCGTCAATAAGCTCATAAAAAGGAGAAACTAGCAAACTTAAGTCACATATGCATTTACTATTAACCGAGTTCCACATGTATTTGGAGTATATCACTTTGCAGGTCACAAACACAAATACATGGAATAAACCATCAAAAGGTGCTTTCCAAAGTTAATTCGCGCAAAGAATGAAGAAGGCACCAAGCATCGCAACACCAATGGGGCAAGGCACCACACAACAATGTTCCAAGCCCAACCAGAGACCACCTCGCAAAGGCGGTGGCCATTTGGGCCAACTAGTGGGTCGGCCGGCCTAGGGGGTGACCGCCCCCCATCACCGGCATATCTGGTACCATCTCAATATCACATTGGCAAGACCTCCAAATCATCGAGACATTCTGCCGCTATTTCTATTGGGTGTTATGGCGTCGTCACGGGCTTGTTATTCACACTTGGGACCCAGGCCCAAGTTGGAGCACGCCCCAAGAAGATGGAGAACACCTAAGAGATGCCCAAGGACGTTCTCCTCCTTGGCCACCACCGTAGGAGGCCAGCAAGGATGTCCAAGGCAAGCTGGAGGCCCAGTCCAATTCGAGTTCGAGTCTGCTTCGGCCTTCTAGACCAGTCTGCAATAAAACGGACGTCCAAGACGCATCCGGACTCTGTTTTTGATGACCCACATATGGATGGAAATATAATTTCATAATCTAACCAATGTCTTTAGTTTGAGGCCCAAATTCCATCGGAGTCAATGGGAATCGTCGAAACAAGTTGACGTCCAGAATCTGTCAGGGCGCTGCGTCGTCGTCTTTTGGACCGTTTGGGCCATGTAACGTGTCGAGACTCCTTAGAGACGTGAGTGGGGGTCCTTGGACGCCCCTTAGGCTTTATAATCAGTAGCCGCCACCTATGTTAGGTTTTGGGTTTTGCTTAGATTATTCTGTCCATCGACAGTCGCCGTCTTTCGGTTTGCGAGACCCCAACTTCGAGTGCTTAATCATTCATCTGCAACTGTCACTTCAATTGAGTTGCATTTTATCTTGTTCTTGCTTGTGTGCTTCGATTCGCAGCAGGGATTAGCCTTCGTGGTGAGGTCAACCAGATTGTGACACGGTTGATAACCAGAGGAGACGTGGTGCTAAGGTTGCAGGGTTCGGGTCTTTGTGATCTGAAGCCGGATCGGTGTGTCGCTTCCGACCAAAATCGATAGTTATCTTGAACCTGACGGAAGATCGGGAATCACGTCCCCATCAAGTGGTATTCAGAGCTAAGGTATACCATCAAGTTCATATTTACCCTAGTTTAGTTGATTTTTGCCTTCGTCCCATAGTCCACCGCCATATTTGTTTCCTGTCCTACAACCATCCGCGCTATAGCCTTTGTATATTTTAGTTTCAGAGTCCGCCGTGTTGAGTTTGTGTCCTAGGTCAAGGTCTTGTTGCTGGTTTAGTCTGTGTTCTTTTCTAATTTGTATTGATCCCTCCATCCGCCATCATCCCGTTAGATCATCAGTTTGCATCTTGTGTCCACATAAAACCCTGATTCAAACAGTTTTCATAAAACAGTCATAACTTTTGCATACGAACTCGAAACGGGGCAAATTTTATATCTACGGAGAACGCCAGAAAATTTTAGATCTGTTTTATCCCAGCAAAGCTGGGTTCGTAAAATTTAGAATTGTGAAATTCGATTAGGAACATCGAGTTTCAGGGCCCACAAGTTTTGGCCAGCTTTTTAGATCACAATCCTGAATTTGTATAGGCCACATATTTTGTTCAATTGAGCTCAAATTTTTTTAAGATTTGTTCTTGTGTGCTCCTTGATGAGAAAAAAAAATCAAAAGAGCAAAATCTAAAAAAAAGTTTGGACAAAAAAAAGAAAAGAAAAAAATAGTAAAAGAAAAGAGAAGATAAGAGAAAAGGGAGCACATAAGGAACACCTCAATAGCTCTATTATTTGTGGTGTCTTTTTACCTTGTCCGTATTTACATTGCTACCTTTTATACTTGTTTCACTCTCTTGTTTTTCACAACTGGTGCTAGGAACACGTATAGGCCAGCAACTAGGACAAGTGCTTTGGACATTTATTCAATATTGCTATCTGTTACTGAATTGTGTGCCACATATATATATTTGTTCTTTGTGTGCCTTTCAAACTCCACATATATACTCCAGATCAATACAGAAAAAGATCCTTACAATTTTAGTGCCACGCCCTCATCGGTATCACAAACCAGCCGTCGGTTGTACCATCCACTGCTTGCGTTGGTAAGAACTTGGTAAGAACTCGATAAGACGTGTGTGAGGGTGTGATTCCACTAACCCATAAATAGTTGATAGGGTACTTATTTTGATTCTAACAATATATGCCAAACAACGAGTTTCTTTTTAAGAGTGAATTGCAGGACATCATGGATGGACTATCTACGGAGTTTGCACAACGAGTGCTTAGTTCTCAAATGGAGAAGGCGGAGCAAAACCAGTTCAACATCTTGTTTTAAACATACTTTGTTGTGAAGGAATGGCGTTGTCATGTTATGATTGATGGCGAGACTTGCAACAACCTTGCAAGCTTAGAGATGATTGAGAAGCTTGGTCTGACCACAAAGCCACATCCATATCCATACTACGTCCAATGGGTAAATTCTTGGGATAAGATAAAGATAACTGAAATTGCACGCATTGAGTTTTCCCTTGGTCCTTATAAGGATAGTGCTGAATTTGATATAGTACCTATGCAATCATGTCAATTGTTATTTGGTAAACCATGGATATCTGAAAATAATGTTGTGCGCCATACAATTACTAATAAATATTTGTTCAAATATAATGGTACAAAAATTACACTTATACCTATGACTACTGCTCAAATTTTAAGGGAAGATCTGTTAAGGGCCGAGAGGAGAAAGAATGAGCCTTTTAGAAAAGAATGGGTTATTTCAAATGTTACAATACCTTCATCTAGATCTGAATTTTTACAAAATGAAGATATTACTTTGCCTCTTGTTGGAACTAATATTTTGCAGCATGTATCCAAAAACGAGGACAAGGTGACTGAGAAAGAACAGGTAAATGTATCAGATAAGAGCTCTGTTGTTGTAATGAATTTTTCCACCAATGATGCTAATAATTCTATACTAAAACCTTCTATTGATTTACCTTTGTCACATGGCGAATGTTCTACTGATCTTTGTGATAAAGAAAAGTTGTGTGATAGTGCTATGATTATTCATGAGCAGCAACCAGTGAATGAGAATGATTCTTTTGTTTTGGAACAAAATACTTGTGCTAAAAATAAACAATTGCTTCCAATTGCCACTGAACAAGATGAACTAAAATTGTCGACTTCTTTAAATACTTTGGGATATATTAAGTTTGAAACACTGTGTGCTCTGAGTAGTTTGGAGAAGAAATTTTTATGTGCTGAATTACCATGATTGTCTACATGTATATATCAATTTATTGGCAAATATAATTGTAAAGGAGAATATATGGTACACCGAGTTTATATTTGTTCAAATCTGAAATCTCCTTTTTCTGTGCATCAATATGACCAATCAAAGGGTTGTATTAGATATAATCATGTCATGTCAAGATCCCCAAGTTTTGTTATAAAGCAACAGGTTAAATTTCAAAAAGAGAAGCAATATTGGCTACAACCTACAATCTGTCCTTCAACTAAGCTCAAACCGAGGACGGTTTGTTGTCAAGAAGGGGAGGATGATGAGGACATGACACCAACGGATACGACCATTGATTATAAGGTGCGCTCGTTCCTATATTTGCATAGTAATTTTAGGTACAATTCACTTGGTTTCACATGTACATGTCGTTATTTGAATGTAGGTACAAATGTGTCTCAAAGTGCAAGTCCATCAAAGTTGAACTTTCGGTTCGTCGGCAGCCCGACAGTGCTTCATTGGTAAGGCCATAACTCATCCATTCGGAGTGCGATCGAGGTCAATGAGCACTTGATGGAAACCTTATTTGATAAGCTTTCAAATATATCTGGTACCATCTCAATATTACATTGGCAAGACCTCCAAATCATTGAGACATTCTGCCGCTATTTCTATCGGGTGTTATGGCGTCGTCACGGGCTTGTTATTCACACTTGGGACCCAGGCCCAAGTTGGAGCACGCCCCAAAAAGATGGAGAACACCTAAGAGATGCCCAAGTACGTCCTCCTCATTGGCCACCACCTTAGGAGGCCAGCAAGGATGTCCAACGCAAGCTGGAGGCCCAGTCCAATTCGAGTTCGAGTCTGCTTCGGCCTTCTAGACCAGTCTGTAATAAAACGGACGCCCAAGACGCATCCGGACTCCGTTTTTGATGACCCACGTATGGATGGAAAGATAATTTCATAATCTAACTAATGGCTTTGGTTTGAGGCCCAAATTCCATCGGAGTCAATGGGAATCATCGAAACAAGTTGACATCTAGAATCTGTCAGGGCGCTGCGTCGTCGTCTTTTGGACCGTTTGGGCCATGTAACGTGTCGAGACTCCTTAGGGACATGAGTGGGGGGGTCCTTGGACGCCCCTTAGGCTTTATAATCAGTAGCCGCTGCCTATGTTAGGTTTTGGGTTTTGCTTAGATTATTCTGTCCATTGACAGTCGCTGTCTTTCGGTTTGCGAGACCCCAACTTCGAGTGCTTAATCATTCATCTGCAATTGTCACTTCAATTGAGTTGCATTTTATCTTGTTCTTGCTTGTGTGCTTCGATTCGCAGCAGGGATTAGCCTTCGTGGCGAGGTCAACCGGATTGTGACACGGTTGATAACCAGAGGAGACGTGGTGCTAAGGTTGCAGGGTTCGGGTCTTTGTGATCTGAAGTCGGATCAGTGTGTCGCTTTCGACCAAAATCGATAGTTATCTTGAACCTGATGGAAGATCGGGAATCACGTCCCCATCAGTACTCTAGTAGAAGGGCCCTGATAAAGATGGATAACCCTTGCTAGCACGCTAGAGTATTAGTGGATAGCGTAGACGTGGTGTTTAGGCTAGAAGCTATCTTCGTTTGCCTCTTTCCCTACGGATTGAGGGGTAGGCGGCAGGTGGTGATAGCCCTGTCTATCCCTTGTAATCCCCCACGTTCGGGCTCGTGGTAGAGCAGAGGCCGGCATCGCTTGGTAGACCAAGTGCAATCCGGCGCCTGAAGCAAGTGTATAGTAACAAAGCTACCTCCATTAAGATATTTATCCTTGGAAAAACCTCGCTACCTCGTTCATTTCTCCCTTGTGGTCATAGGTTAACTAAGTGAAGAGTCTAGCACAACCGTTCCTTTGGGAAATTACAATACCCTGAATACTTCTGGGTGAAGTGCTACAACGGTGTATCCGTGCGCTTGCAGATTTCTCTGCTTACGCTAAGAAACACCAACAAGCATTTCTGGCGCCGTTGCCGAGGATAAATTTTAATTCTATTCTTGGTAGTGATGCTAAGAAATGCCAACAAGCATTTTTGGCGCCGTTGCCGGGGATGAATTTTAATTCTATTCTTGGTAGTGACGCTAAGAAATGCCAACATGCATACAAAACTCTTTGAATACTTCGCTATCAAATTGGGTTATGTTGTCTACTATGAGTTCTCTTGGCACTCCGAAGCGGCATATGATTTGTTGCCAGAAGAATCTTTTGACAGTCTACGAGGTTATTGTGGCTAGTGGCTTTGCTTCTATCCATTTGGTGAAGTACTCGACGACGACCACCGCGTAGCGGAGGTTTCCTAGAGCTGTTGGCAATGGTCCGACTAGGTCCATTGTCCATTGCTGGAGAGGCCATATTGGGCAGATTAGGGTGGTTTGAGCCCCTGGTCTGTTTGTGTGTGTTGCTAAGAGTTGGCAACCTTCGTAATGCTGCACTAGCGAGGCTGCGTCGTTGATTGCTGTTGGTCAGTAGAATCCTTGTATGAACACTTTCCCCACTAGAGCCCTGGGTCCGTTGTGGGAACCGCATAGACCCTCGTGTATCTCCTTTAACAGTTGCTTTTCCCTCGCTGGATGCGACATACTTGAGCAGTGGTGCTGTTACACTAGCCTTGTATAGTTCATCATTGATGATTCTATACCCTCGTGCCCTCTGCTACATCCTTTTTTCTTCCTCTTTGGTTTCTGGTTTATGATAACCTTTTAGATAAGCCATTATGGGCGCCCTCCAATCTTTGCTATGTATTGCGTTAATGAGCTTTGGTGCTTTTATGTTTAATTCTATCGAGGGTTGACTGATGACCTCGTAGAAAACATCTTAGGGTAAGGTGATGCCTTGAGCTACGGCTTTTGCTAGTTCATCAGCCTCGTTGTTCTCTGTTCTCGGGATTGGTTTGGTCGTGATTCCTAGGAAGGATCCCTCGATCTTGCGGACTATGTGCAGGTACTTTTGTAACTCAGTATCTCTGGCTTTGAAGCTTTTCTCAATGTGGCCAGAGATGACCTGGGAGTCAGTTTTGATGATTGCTCGCCTTGCTGAGAGTGCACGAAGCTTCGATAGAGCTAGTATGATTGCTTCGTATTTTGCGCTGTTGATTGTGCATTGGAATTCTAGCCTCGCTGCATATCTGAGTTTGATGCCAGATGGCGAGGTTAAGATTGCCGCTATTCTTGCTCCGGCTGATCCCCATGCTCCGTCTGTGTGCACTATCCATATTGGTTCTATAACTTCCGCTGTATTGTGAGTGTCGGGGGTCCAGTCTGCCAGGAAGTCTGCGAGGGCTTGAGATTTGATTACGTTTCTCCCGATGAACTCTATTACGAAGTCGTTGATTTTGGGGCCCATTTCCAATTTGACCTATGGTTTCTGGGTTCTTGAAGATGTTGTTAAGCGGGAAGCTTTAGGGTATGGTGATCTTGTGCTCCTGGAAATAGTGCTTTAGTTTTTTGGAGGCCATGATGGATGCGTATGCTACCTTCCCCATTTCTGTGTAGAACTTTTTTGCTCCATGGAGGGTTTCAGATATGTAATACACTGGTAGCTGCTTCTTCTGATGCTCTTCTTGGTTTTCTTTTACTAGCACTACACTGATGGCATGCGGCGAGGCTACGACATATAGAAGGAGCGGTTTGCCGGGTTGGGGGCTGGCGAGGGTTGTGAGGTTGTGCAGATAGACCTTCAGATCGTCAAAGGCCTTTTGTTGTTGGGGTCCCCAGATGAACGGATTTGTGTTTTTTAGTACTTCGAAGAAGGGGAGCCCTCGCTCCGCGGACCTTGAGATGAATCTATTTAGTGCCGCCAGCCTTCCTATGAGCCTCTGTGCTAGTTTTCTTGATTTAGGGGGTTCCATATTGTGGATTGCGTCAATTTTCTCTATATTGGCCTCGATTCCTCTTGTTGAGACAAGGCAACCGAGCAGCTTTCCCTTGCTTACGCCAAATATGCATTTCTCTGGATTCAATTTGAGCCCCGCGTTGCGAAGGTTGTTGAAGGCTCTACGGAGGTCCTCGATGTGGTCTTGTTTGAGTTTTCTTTGTACAATGATGTCATCGACATAGACTGAGATTGCTTTGTCCTCTTTGAATACTTTTGTTGTCATGCGGGCGAAGGTTGACCCTGCGTAGTGTAACCCCTCTTCCATTCTTCTGAAGCAGTATGTTCCAAAAGGAGTGATGAGGCTTGTTTTTTCCTCGTCTTCCTGGTTCATTCAAATTTGATGGTAGCCTGAGAAGCAGTCTAGGAGTGACAAGAGCTCACAACCAGCTGCTGAATCGACGAGGGTGCCTATTCTTGGCAGTGGGAAATCGTCCTTAGGGCAGGCTTTATTTAGGCTCATGAAATCGACTCACATTCTCCACTTGCCATTTTTCTTTTTGACTAGCACGACATTTGATAGCCAAGTTAGGTATTTAACCGGTTGGATGAACCCCGCGTTGAGCAATCTTTGGGCCTCCACCTTGGCTACCTGATTTCTTTCTTCAGACATTTCGTGAAGCTTTTGCTTGATCGGGGGTTGATTTTTGTCGACGTCAAGGATGTGCTCTATGATGGACCTGTCTACCCCTTGGAGGTCCTCTGCGGACCATGTGAAGATGTCGTTGTTGTCGCCCAGGAAATGGATGAGCTCGCCCTCAGTTTTGTCATCCAGCATAGCGGAGATGATGACTTGCTTGTTGTTGTTGCCTTTGAATAGGGGTACTTTCTTGGTTTCTTCTGCTGGCTTCGCCCGGGTTTGCTGTTCTGGTTCGTCGTGTGACGGATCTTAGCTTTTGGCTTTTCTTTGTTGAGGTTGTGTACATTTTTCTGACCTAGGGTAGCTGTTTCTTCTGCTATTCTAGCGAAGTCTTGGTCGTCGTATACGGCGATGATGCCTTTGGTGGAGGGTAGCTTCATGCAGAGATAGCCCGGGTGGAGGGCTGCGCTGAAGATGCTTGTAACCCCTCAGCCGAAGATTGCAATGTAGTTGTACAGCATGTCCACCACGTTTAAGGTTATGTGTTCTGTTCTGCTATTGTTTTGGTCTGCAAAGGTTACTAGAAGTGTTATCTTTCCTATTGCCTTTACTTGCTTGCCTCCGAAGCCGTATAGCAGGCATGTGGCCGGTTGGAGAAGTTTTCTATCGAGTTTCATGTTGTCGAAGGTTGACACAAACAGGATGTCTGCAGAGCTGCCAGTGTCGACTAGGATCCTTGTTACTGCTCAATCGGCTAGGTTTGTCTCGATGACCATCGCGTCGGTGTGAGGGTAGTCTTTCAGTTTGAGATCCGTGCTGTCGAAGGTTGCTGGGATGTGGGACCACTATGAGTTCTTGTGGGGCCCCTTAGTAGCGAGGTGGTGCACCCGCCTCATGTGCTCCTTGTGTTGCCTCTTGTTGCCATGACCCTCCGGTGATTGCAAGTATCACGCCGAAGGTTGCGGTTGGGTTGTTGATTGTCGTTTGGTTGGGTTGGCTCACGGGCTCTAATTTTACTTGTTGTTTTGGTTGGTTTGGTGGCAGTGGTGATAGTGGTGGTAAGGCTAGATGCTAGTTTTGCATTTGAGGTGGGGTGGGGGGATGGGTGACCATGTATAGTTGGTTGTTGGGACGATTGTTGTAGTTGAATGATGACTGAGGGTTGTCGTAGTTGTTGTAGTGGTGGTAGGATGGGTTGTAGGTTGCGAAGGTTTGATATTGTGGGTGTTGGTGTTGTGAGGGGATGCGGTAGTTTACTAGAGTGTATTGGTATGGGGTGGTTGCAGGGGTGGGTTGTCTTCTTGTGTAGTTGACAGGTTTAGGTGTGCCTAAAGCTGTGGCTTGTTGTGCCTCTTGATATTCTTTGCCCTTCGCAAAACATGCGCATTGTTTTGTCGTGTGGCCTTTTCCCGGTCTACAGAGGTGACAGTATAGCTTTGCTAGATCTCTTGGGTTGGGTCTGCTTTGGGTGTGTTCTCTGCTGTTGTTTGGCTGTTGGTGGGGGTTTGCTGAGATCTTGAACTTGGTTGTTGTCTTTGGCATTGCGGAGGTGTGGCCTTTATGGTATTCACATTGATTGGCTCATTGCGAGGGTACTGGTTGAGCTGTGGTGGTCTTGAAGGCGGGCGCATTTGAGGTTTCAAAGCTTCGGTCTTTGAACGGAAGACAGTGTCTGATATGATGTACTTTTCCATGACCTCGTGCAACCCTACGATTGTTTTTGGTGGCTTTCATGCGAGCCTCGAGGAACATGGCCCCGGTCTTACTCCATTGACTATGGCTAAGATTACCGCGTCATCTGTTAAGTCTGGTGTCCTTGCTCTGAGCTAGATGAACCTTTGCCAGAAGTCACGGAGGGGTTCTCTCTCAAACTGGGTACACATGAATAGTTCCATGGGGTTGTTTGCTGAGGGGCTGACGCCCTTGAAGTTGTTGCATAGCTTTTTGCGAAAGCTCCCCCAGGAGTCTATCGAGCCTGGTGGGAGGTTGCTGTACCAGCTTTGAGTGATGTCCCTTGCTATGATTATGAAGGACTTCGCCATTGTGTACTCGTCCCCACCGGCTGTTGCTACTGCGGCCTCGTAGCTCATCACAAATTGGCGAGGGTCCACGCTTCCATCATACCTTGGTAGGTTCTGTGGTTTGTATTCAAGTGGCCAGCTTTTGGTTTGCAGTATTTGGGTTAGTGGGGATTTTGGATTGTATGGCATTGGGGGAGGTTGGTTTCTATGGTGTTGTTGTATGGCTGGGGGAATGTATTCTGGGTAGAGCTGGTGAAAATGAGGTGGTGGTTGTGGATGTGGTGGGTTCGGGTGGAGCGGAGGCAGGTTTGGCTGGAGTGGAGGTGGCAAGTCGTACTGCTCGGGTAGGTAGTTTGGGTCAGCTTGGATGGCGGCCAGGTATTCATCCATTTGCCTGACCTATTCCTTGGCCTCGTCTGCCTTTTGCCTTATGACTTGTAAGCGTGCCTGCCTTTGGTGGGCTTCGACCCGGCGTCTTTTTTCTTGGTGCTCTTCATGCATCTGGTTTAGGGCCTTGAGGTCTCTTGCCTCTGCACCTTCATCATCTTTAACCTCCTCCACTCTGACTGGGCTAGGTTGCGGGTTGGCCTCGGTCCCGGTGGGAGGGGGTCTCTCCAGATCGGTCGTGACCTCCGACGGCCACGTGGTAGGCTGAGGCAGGACGGTGCCTTTCGTTCCTTCCGCAGAGGTTCCTACGACCGCTTCACCCCCATGCGGCAGTGGAGGATCCCTGTTGTTGTTGGCGGTCCTTCTGGTGCTGGCAGCCATTGGTTGAGAAATTTGTGGTGCGATCGGGTCCCCACGGTCGGCGCCAACTGTAGGGTCACTCCTGGTATCTCGCCTCCACCGAGGGTCACGGAGGGAGGGACCGAGGGTTTCCCACAGGAGATCAAGCGGGGCATGCCGCGGGATCGAGTGGGCGAGGGTTCTGAGTGACGAGGGTAGCGGGAAACAAGACAATGTAAAAATGCGGATTAAATGCTCAATAATCTGTCTGGGAAAGGATCTAAAAAATCTCCCCTCTTACATGAGCGCTCTGGGTATTTATAGGTCGTACACGGATGCAAGGTGAAATTACAATAGGGTTTCACTCCGGGGGCTAGGTGCTACGCCGGACCTGGGGGCATGGCGGTAATCTTCCCCCTTCTGGTTGTCGTCTTCTGGTCCTCCATCGCTGCGGTGGGACCATCAATGGCCCCGGGATGGCTCCCCCTCATGGTGGGGTGACGACCCTCGCGCGCTCCTGGTGAGAGTCCGCCCCCCGCCATTGATCTCGCCGGCTCCCCTCCAAGCTCTCTCCTGCTTCGTTTGACCTCCGAGCGCGCCGCCTGAACAGCAAGAAAAAACACCAAGAACAAGAAACCCTCGCGACGAGGGTTGGCATCCTCGACGAGGCAAGTTAGCTTGGTTAGCCTCAGGTTGAGGGTTAGGGGAGGAGCGTTGCCGGGGGTGCTTCCCCCTAACACCAACCAAGTTGCTCACGAGCCAGTTCGGCAAACGTACTTGGGTCGATGAACCCCCTAGATGTATTTTTCAACTTTTAACAAACGATATAACGATGTTCTCTGATGAATAAAGCTTGCCGGATGGTTTAGTCAAAAAAAATGAGGAATGTCCACTTCCAGTCCTTAAACTTGCGTCGTTGTGTCATCCCGGTCCCTAAACTCTTAAAACGCTCATCTAGGTACCTAAACTTTGTTCGGGTCACATTGATCATCCAAACGGGTCCGAATCCACTAGGCGCCTCCACCTCCTCTCCCTCAGTCTCATTGCCCACGCCGCTCCGCTTCACGGCGGTGGTTGAGAGCCGGAGGCTGAGCTTCGTGAGGAGCCATGACGCCACGATTGGCGAGCACGAGCTGCCGCTCACCATCTTTGTCCTGCTCACCATGTTCTACGACCAGCCCCGAGAAGGCGAGAACATGAAGGGCCTCAGCACGGCCATGTCCCTGACGACGTACGGCGTCGGCAGCCTGCTGAGCAGCGGCATCCTCTCGGTCATGTAGCTGACGGATTGGGCATGGCTGCTGATCGACATGTTAAGTTGGCAAAGCCTGTCACCGGAGAGCGAGTCGCTGCCGCACGACGGCCTCCGGCTGGAAAATGTCGTCGACCCTTTTCATTGTGCGCTTCATGTCGCCGAGCAGGATGTAACCATGATGTGCTCCTCGCCGTAGTCGACGTTGGTGATGCCGTCGTCATGGTATTAGCACATGGCAGAAAAGCATACATGACATCCAGGACACCATGGCAGAAAAGCAACGACACATGGCGTAGCCACAACACTTCCTCGACGATGGCAACACCAGATTCATCGTCATCATCAGCCGACGTGGTGCCAAACCATGATCAAGGCGTGCACGTTGCGGCCTGCCTGCGGAGGTGCCCGCGTGGTGGCACACCAACAGCGGGGATGACAGCTTGGCCGTGCTATCCTGGTTTGCTCGCTGGTGTGCAGAGCTGCAGGAGCTCATCCATGGCAGCGGAGATGGCCAGCTCCGGTCCTAGGATTTTGAGGGCCCTCTAGCGAACTCATCACGACGGCCTCTCTACACCATGTATAAAATCTTATAATAATATATAGGTGCGCTATTTTTACTTACAAAGCGAAAGCAAATCCAATAATATACGAGAAATGTTTCTTAGGTAACATTCTAAAATTCTAACACCTAAATTAGAAGAAAAACATGACTATATGAGTACAAAGTTTTAGAAGTCTGGAATACTATACAAATAATTAATTTGGATTAAAAATGAAGAAGGAAAAAAATACCTAGGGCCAGGACATGAATTGAAACAACTGATCGGCGATCGCAATTCGCAAAAATACAAGAACCAAGATGTCGTCATCATGGAGGTGGAGCTTGCCTGGTCGCCACCATCGTGCGCCGTTCTCCGGCAGTCCAACTCTCCGCAACAGCGTGGCTCGTGCTCGTCGCCGGCTCTGCGTGACCACGTCGTGCGTCGGGCGTCAATGCGTGTGTGCGTGACACGATCTCGCGAGTCGCGGTCTTGAGTGCGGCGCGGCTCCTTGCCTCCTCTCAGGGCCGTGGTGAAAACTAGGAAATGAAGCCAAAAAGGCTGACGATTTTCTTGGGCCAGCTGGCCAGTTCTATGCTTCTCTTCTCATTAGTTTGCTGATGCCTAACGGACTATAGGGTCTGGGGGGTTTGTGTACCTGGGTTTGGGCCCCTCCCCCACCTTGGCCCTCGGCCATCGCACCCTGTGCCCTCTCCCTATGGCTGGCACTGGAGATGGCACGAGACGAGCTCAACCTCTGGCCTGGCCGCAAGAAGGAAGGCGTGGCAAGCTGCGTGTAGTCCGGTGCGACCATGACGCCCATAGCCGCCGTGGCCTCCTCGCCCGAGGGAGCCTGGGCACCCATCAGCAGCGTGGCTGGTGGCCAGAGCACGCTGATCCTACTCATTCATGGCGGCTGGGACCAAAATGACACAGCTAAACAAGTTAAAGGCCCGCACGGTGATCTGTTAGGACTATAGTGAAACCCGAACAAAGTTTAGGTACCTAGATGAACGTTTTAAGAGTTTAGGGACCGGGATGACATAGCGACGCAAGTTTAGGGACCGGTAGTGGACTTTACTCAAAAAAATTGTCAATCAACAAACAAACTGATGGGCATTGATAAATTATTATCAAGTAATAAAGATTTAAATACAATGGTAGACACTAGCATGCCAAAGAAGCAACACACACAACTCTAGAGACTTAACTATAATCTTAAATTTTCAGCCAAGACCAAGAAAAAGTCATGGCGAACTATTAATTTAGTTGATTATTCTCCTTGCACAGTGGCTTTGCAAAACTTACGGCAAAAGCGGCAGTAACACCAGTCCTTGATCCCGCCTTTCATGCACTTGTGTTCCAGGACTTTAGCTGCAATCAATTTTGCCTCCATCCAGCACTCGCTCTTGCACATCCATGCTTTACAGAACTAGGTGAATACTTCGCGCGTTGCTGCGGGATTTTAGATAGTGTGATACTTTGCTCCTAGGAAACAACAGTGGATACAGTAATCATCAAGCAAAAGAATAGGTTGATCAAAAGAAGAAGCATAAGCTCTGAGCACTTGCCTGCGGTTTGTCTATGGCCGTGGCAGGCGGGAGGAGGACTTGCGCGCCTGTGACCAGGTTCAGGAGGTTCAGCCAGGCTCATGAACCGTGCCACCGAGAGCTTGGCGCTCCTATCGTCGTCACCATCGCCGCGCCCGGGCCTACGCCAAAACGGTGCCCAGCAGTAACTGTAGGGGGTGGCATACAAGGAACCATTGAGCTTTTTGCAAGGCATGTTAGCTGAGGGCAGAATGGACATTTCATCCTCCAGTTAAGGCACGTTAGAGGCAAAGTTCACGGTAGTGGCTTGTACGGGACTAAAATTTGTGACTGGTGGTTGCCAAGGAAGATGAACTTTTTTAGTGTCGTACAAGGAAGTTGCATCTTTTATAATGGTCTATAAGGAATTCTCTCATAGAGAGAGAGCAAAGAAGTGAATGAGTAATAATATGGTAGAAACAAAAAGGCACAATCACTACCACAATCCGGAATTGCCTTGAGTGCCAAAAACCGCCAAGGAAAGGGGTAAAACCACCAAGGAAATGATCCTTGACTACAAACCGTCAAGCAAACGCACTCAAGGATAGAAGCTAAGGGAAATTAGTTTTCTTGGCGGTTCTGGCCCTCAAGGATGATTTTCTTGGAGGCTAGCCGCCAAGGAAACTACGAGCAGACTTAATTTGCCAAAGTGCCAAGGAAATGTTGTGACCGCCAAGAAAAGTAGTTTGCTTGAGGGCCAACAGCCTCCAAGGAAAGTAGTTTTCTTGAGCGCCAACGACCTCCAAGGAAAGTAGTTTTTTTTTAGCGCCAACAACCGTCAAGGTAATACATATTTTCTTGGCGGTTATAAACCTTCAAGGAAAGACATTTCCTTGGGGGCAGCTAGCTAACAGGTTAATCATTATTCTTGAGGGCATGGCTGTAAATCCTTGGCTGCAAGAACTGTCAAGTAAACTCTTATTTCCTTGACTGTACAAAACCCTCAAGGTAATCATTGTTTTTCTTGGCTACCATTGCCGCCAAGTTTATTATTTTAGTATATACATATATAACCAGCATGGTAATTACTATTTAGGGAACCATATATAAAATATAGCCAGGAAGTCATCCATACAAATATATATTCCAGCCAACATCGTACAACCAACATCCATAGTGGTTCATTACAACAAGTTCATGCCTACATGGCAATACTCTAGCCAACAAGTTCATGCCTAGAAGGCAATACTCCAGCCAACAAGTTCAGGCCTAGTTGGCAATACGTTCATGCCTACAAGGCAATACTCCAGCCAACACGTTCATGCCTAGATGGCAATACTCTAACAGTCTGCAAATATTACTAGGTTTAGGTGGCAATATAGTATCATTCCAACATGTCAACACCACATGCATATGGAAACAATTGTCCGCAACTAAACGTTAGCAAAAGGTTAGCTGCACATCAGCCTAGTTTGTACCAAAATCTACCAAAAGAATGTCCATGCCTGCCACTTGGAGCTGTTGGCATTAGTTAGTTGCCCTTGTGCCACTTCCATCTATAGGCATGTTGATCTCCCTGCTGCCTGTAGGACCATCTGATACATGGTCAATGTAGTGGTCTTCATCACTGGTGTCATCCCCATCCTCTTCAAGGTCATCGTCACTATCTGCTTCAAAGTGGCCATCAACATCACAGTCAAGGTCATCATCGTTGTCGCTTCCACACCAGGTGTGGTCATCATCATCTTCTTCTTCTAAATTAGCATTGTTGTCTTCGCCATCACATCCATGTGATGATCCAGTGGCCTACAAAATACACAATATATATGCACTTTATTTTCTGGATTCCTGTGACAAGCAAAACTGAAGTAATAACATGAAGCATCATTAAATATAAAGTGCTGCGATCTTTGAATTCACATTATTTGGGACTGACAATGTATCACCTTAAATCTACCAGTTATTAGATAAGACTGACAAAGTCGTTTCTAATCAACAGGAAGCCACCTGTTCACTGCTGCAACTCAAGTTGGCAATCTGCCACCAAACAATAATTACTATCTAGATAAACATCCTCCAAGCACTAGATAAATTGTCGAAACAATAATTCATTATACATAACCTGATGACGACGGGCATCAATATTTGCTAGACGTTGTAGCAGTTCAGGAGGTGGCTCTGTTCCCATTTGTTCAAACATATTCTGCAATTGAAAAGCATTCACATAAAGATGCATAGAGGCATAGAGCAAACTGATACATACAAGCAATGGAAAAGTTTTTACCATCGGTCACGATGAACACTATTTTCCTCAAGTAGTAACTCATTATTTTCTTTCAATTGAACATTTTCTTTCTTCACTTGTTCATATTTATCAGGACTGATTGGTATAACTCTCCTCGAATTGGCATGCCTTAGGACAGCTGCCTTTTCCACAGCACCGTCACCTATTGGAACACGTCCATGGGCCATGCCACCTCCTATTGTGTACAAAGCCTTTCCATCAAGTTGTTGTGAGGTTTCATCTGGAACTAAAGCCTTGTAGTCATCCTAAAATAAAAGCAAATAGATGTGGCAATTATTAGTTCCCACCATGTCATTGACATTCCCCTTTCTGCTAAGTAGCTCTAGAGATTGGCTATGGACACTACATAATATTTTGCTTTAAATATCACGAATTATGTGCCTCTACCTAATGAAAGTCAGCATAAACATATTTACTAAACACAATGAAATACTACATAGTGTCCATGCTGCAAGTTATTTGTCCTGTACAAATTTCAGTCCATACTGCTCATTGGCTCATTGCACACACAAGATATGGACCAGCTAAACTAAAACAGAAAAGGGAAATTTCTAGGAAGGAAAGCTAAACTATAAAAAAAGGGAAATTTCTAGGAAGGAAAGATGTAATACCAAGCGTTTCTGTGCTTTCGCACTGGGTATTAGACCACTCCTTCCAGTGCTATCCACTCTTTTCATTCCAGATTTCATTACAGCATATGTATTTATGGTGCCGCTCTTCTCGGGGCCAAAAGTATATTCCTGTAAAACCAAAAAAAATTGCATGAGAAAACTTAGTAGAGGGTCAATTACGTAAGCATGCAAGAGTCAAGGATTTTCCATACTAGGAATTGTTGTGTCTCTGTAAAATTCCTTGAACACCCTCTATTTGGAGCAGGATCATCAGACCTCATGCGAGCATCTTGGGCTGTTTCTCTCTTTTGCTTGTATTGATCAGAAGTCCAATATTTGGAAAGCCATGCCCAAACTGCCTTATTGCACCATCCAATTCTACAAGTCAAGTATTGTTCTTCCGTAAGCTGAATGGTGCGTGCCCTTGTATCATCACAATCCTCACCCTGTTTGTTACAAAACATCTTGACAGCCTCCAAACGGACTTGGTACATCATATTTGTTACTCTTCTCACTAGATAGTTCTCTAGAACTTTTTCAGCATTTAGCCTATGTCGTGGATGACATGTAAACAAACTCTGTATAGAGATATATACATACATACATAAAGTAAATAGAATAGAACAGTAGAAGCCAACCAGCTGAAAGAAAATACTCAGATCATAAAATTGCATCTAGTCTAGATAGTTTGCTTACCCAGAACTCTGCCTTTACTTTTTTTGCATAGCAGATTCCATGCTCATCTCTTTTCCAATAATAATCATTCCATGAAAATGCCGGTTGTCGTTTGACAACTGTGCCATCGTCTTCATATACCTTGATAATACCAGGGTACTCGCGTTTAAGAATGACACCTACTTGTGAGGGATACTTGTAGCCTTTAGGGTTGTACCCAACATATTTGAATTGACTGCAGAGAAGTTGATATGTGCATTAGTCATCCCTAGATTTTGAATTAATTGTAGAAAATGACAAGCAATGTGGTATTATATGTAAAAGGGCTCATATATTTACTTACCTATGACCAACAGGTTCCAGCACCACCCTCCCACTACGAGGAGGCACCGCCAATTCTGTCCTTGCCATCTTTGCTCTCCCTCTTTTTGCAGGTGCTTGGCTGCCCCGTTTGGAACCAATATTCAGGCTGGAGTTAACACCACCACTACCACCACTCAAACGGCTGTTAACATCAGTTGTAACCCTTCCACAAGCATCATCATCACCTCTTACAGCACTAGTCCTTTCAGAGGTAGATGCAACAATTCTAGAGTGAACACCAGCTGCACTAATCCTCCTTTCAGTGTTCCTAGCAGCACAACCTCCCCTTTCAGTATTCCCATCAGCATTAGCACCCCTTGTTTCAGTGTTGTCAACATCAACATTAGCACCATTTGCTCCCCTTTCAGTGTTGCCAGCAGCTGCAACTCTCTTTTCATTCCTTCCATCAACAGTAGCAAACATCCTTTCGGTGTTCCCAGCAACCTCATTGCTTCTTTCAGTGTTCTCAGCAGCAGCAGCACTGCCCGTTTCATCACCCCCAACAGCAGCAGTACGGCCCCTTCCAGCACTCCCAGCAGCAGTAGCAGCACTGCCCGTTTCATCACTCCCAACAGCAGCAGTACGACCCCTTCCAGTGCTCCCAGCAGCAGCAGTACTGCCCCTTTCAGCGCTCCCAGCAGCAGCAGTACCACTCCTTTTAGTGCTCCTAGCAATATCATCAGCACTCCTCCTTTCGCTCTTCCTAGTATTAGTAGCACCCCTCCTTTTAGAGTTGCTAGCAGCAACTCTTTTGGACTGAATACCACCAGGACTACATCATGTTTGGTTGCTCCCACCACTTCCTACATCCTTCTTGTGTATAAGCTTCTTGTGTCGAAGGCCATGCATCTCCTGGAAAGTGAACAAAAATAATTAGTACTTAGTACATCTCAAGAACAAAGGGGCATATTTTTTTAGAACATGCAAGAACAAAAGAAAAGAAATTTTTATCACATAATACAGACATGTAGCAGCACACGCAAAGACACTTCAGCAGGAATTGTTTTAGTTCAACAAGGTACAAATTGGAAACAAAGATGAGAACTAAGAAAAACAAGTCAATAATCATTTGGATCTAAAGCTAGATTTTCTTCATCTTGACTGTCTTCATCTTCTTCATCTTGACTCTCTTCATCTTCTTCTTCTTGACCATCATCCACATTCCCTTCACCTTCAGTGTTCAATTTGGACAGAAATTCTAACTCCTTAGGATCGATTATCTCATCCGACACAACTGCAGTTGTATCATCTAGCTCAATATTCAGATCAATGACAAATGTGCCTTCTAACCCCTCCTCTTGAAAAAATAACACTCCTTCTACTGGACCAGTATGAGGGTTCGGGTCATCAACACTGTCATCTACACTAACATAGCCATGTGGAGTAACCTGATATGTAACCCACCACTCTTGTAGATCTGATCTCTGACATGCATAAGGTAAATAATATACTTGTTTAACTTGGCTAGCTAAAACAAAAGGCTCAAAAACAGAAAGCCTAGTAGCATGCTTAATTTCCACCAGTCCCAAGTTTTCAGTGCGCCTTGTTCCACTAGGTGTTGGATCGAACCAATCACAATCAAACAAAACCATCTCTAGTTGCAATCGTCCTTCCCATTTTATTTTTATGATGTCCTTAATTGCACCATAATACTCTGTCTCATTGTTGTCATCATCAACACAAGATACACAAACACCAGTATTCACTGTTGCCAATCCTGATTTAGATCTCTCATGCTCTTTCGAGCGAAATCTATAACCATTCACATCATAACAGCCATAGGTGGTAACTCTTTTGCGGAAACCATAAGATATTTGATATAAGGCTGTATCAATGCCAGGTGTTTGCATGCACTGCAAATTAAATAGATATAGTTTGATATGTTAGTTTTAGATGGAAAATAGATGGACAGATAACTAAATGTGAAAGGTTGTAGAAGGATTACTTCTTCCTTGAACCAATCAAAGAAGTTTGAGCCACGTTTTCCTCAGCTACTCTTCCACCCATTTAACCTTAAGTCCCTAAGTTGTTCAGGTGTTGGTCTAATTTTGCTCTTCCATTGTTCCTTCTCAAATTTACTATAAGAGAGGAAAGTAAATTAACATAGAGCTACCAAAATACAAAAAAGGAACATCTATGGTTTATAGGATGAAAGCAAGTATTACTTGAAGTGCTCATCCATCTCTGAGATGTTTGTCAAAACATATAGGAATGCAGCCTGATATTCTTCGGTTGAAAGCACACGGACACCGTGAGGGCTTGAGCACCGACCAGGGTACTGAAAAATTTCAATGTTGCATGGACTTTCAAAGGTAGAAGCACCGGAATCATATCGAGGTACTTTGTTCCTATTTGATGGGATATGTGGCCTGAAGTAAAGAGAGAGAAAATTTGTAGCCTCCTCAACTAATTCAGCCTCAACGATGCAACCCTCAACACCAGCCTTGTTTCTTACTTTCTTTCTAAGCTGCTGAATTTTCCTACAAGAAATAACTAGAATTGAGGAAAGAATTATAAAAGAAGCATAATATGGTTTTTTCTGTTTTATTTTTACCTCTCAAATGGATAGTTCCAACGAGCTTGGACAGGACCTCCTAGTCTAGCCTCACGAGGAAGATGAATAATCAGATGTTGCATAGGATTGAAAAAACCTGGAGGAAATATCTTTTCCATTTTGCAAAGAAGAACAGCAACTTGCTGCTCCAATGAACATAAGGCATCCTTGCTTAGCTCTTTGGAACACAATTGACGATAGAAAAAGCTAAGTTCAGCCAAACATGTCCATGTGTTGTTTGGAAGGAAGCCACGGAATGCAACAGGAAGTAAGCGTTCCATGAAGATGTGGTAATCATGACTTTTTAGTCCCAAGATCCTCCTTGTAATCAAGTTCACCCCTCTTCTAATATTGGCTGCATACCCATCAGGAAACTTGAGTTCCTTAAACCACTGAAGGATTGTTGGCTTGTCTTTCTTGTCAATGCAAAATGGGCCGCGAGGCCTGTCCCAGTTGCCATTTGGTTTTTGCCTCAAATTCTGTGAGGGACGGCTGCAAATTTCAGCTAGATCTCTATGAGCCTTAGCATTATCTTTAGACTTCTCAGGTATGTCAAAACATGTGTTCCATATAGCTTCTGCTACGTTTTTCTCATTATGCATCACATCAATGTTGTGACGCAGCAACAATTTATGGAAGTATGGAAGTTGCCAAAAGCAACTAATATAGTTCCAATTGTGCAGCTTACCATAGTTATCTGTATCACCGACAAATGTGTTCATTTGGGCTAGGATTTCTTCCCCAGTTAAATGTCTTGGAGGCTCATCATGCACGACTGTGTCCTTTCTAAATGCATTAGCTTCAAATCTGAATGGATGATCTGCAGGTAAGAAGCACCTGTGGCAATCAAACCAGCATGCCTTGCGACCATTATGGAGTTGGAATGATTTTGTATCACCCAAGCATACTGGGCATGCAAGCCTACCATGAGTGCTCCATCCAGAAAAGTTTCCATTAGCTGGAAAATCATGTATTGACCACAGATAGGCTACCCGCATTGTAAAATCTTTCTTCCTAGAAGCATCATAAGTATTCACCCCCTCCCACAAACGCAGCAGTTCATCAACTAAAGGTTGCATTAGTATGTTTAGATTCTTTCCAGGATGTTCAGGTCCAGGGACTACAAGGGCAAGGAATATGTACTCCGTCTTCATGATAAAACCCGGAGGAAGATTCAGTGGAGTAATAAAAACAGGCCAACATGAATATGGAGCTGCATTTATACTGAATGGTGTAAAACCATCAGTTGCCACAGCAAGGCGCACATTTCTTGGTTCACTAGCAAAATCTTTGAAGTCTTCATCAAATTGTTGCCATGCTTCCCCATCACAAGGGTGTCGCATCTTACCAGATTTGGACCGTTTGTGAGACTGCATCAGCTTAGCTGTATTTTCATGACGATATAATCTTTCAAGTCTATCTTGTATAGGAAGGTACCGCAACACTTTGCGTGGGACTTTATTCTGGCCTACCTCATAGCGCGAGAGACCACAGACATCACACTTGTCTTTATTTTTATTGTCTTTATAGTAAAGCATGCAATTGTTATAACACACATCAATTTTCTGATATGGCATGCCTAGACCTTCTAATAATTTCTTTGATTGGTAGAAATCCTTGGGAATCTTAGATTCTAGAGGCAGAAGTTCATTGATTAACTCTAGGTTTGCTTCAAAGTGTGCAATAGACATATTGTACTGTGATTTCAAAGCTAGCAGACGTGCCACAGCAGAAAGAGATGAGTGTGTTGTGTTCTCATGGACCGGTTGATCAGCGCTAGCAACCATCCTATAGAAAGTCTGCGCTGATCTTGTGGGCTCCTCTTCAAAGGTCGGTGCATGGCCACCACCTAGGTCAACTAACATATCATCCATTCGATCAGCTTCATCAAAACTCTCATCACTTCCAACTTCCACATGACTCTCTCCATGTGATGTCCATATTCTGTAGTCATCTCTAAACCCATTTTTACACAAGTGCATCTCCACATCAAACCTTATATGCCTAACATAGTTTCGACACATGGCACATGGGCACTTAATGGTGCCATTTTCAACAAGATCAACCCTAGAGAACGCATGGTCCAGAAACATGTTTGTGTTTTCAATCCACTCATTAGTGGGAGCCTGCCCACGAGACCAACCACTATACATCCACTCACGGTCTGTCATTACTCTTTGTTCTGTTTAAAAATATATAGCAAGGAGATATATTTTAGTTTCATCACAAATTCACAGAACTATCACCCAAATCTGGTTATGCAGAAACATGTGCTTTCTAGTAAATATTGGTAGATATTCAATAGACTAACAACGTAGTGTGCAACCTACTAAACAGAAATATTCTAGCCAATGCGTTAACACACAAATGTAATTGCAAAGTTGTTAACACAGATATATGGATACTTACTACTATTTCAGAGTTCTGTTCTTCCTCAAATCCAATCAATTTTGCTGCTGTTGCATGATAAACAGAGTATCTTCAGATAACCTTCTCAAATTCAGTCAATGTTACTGCTGGTACATGGAACTGCCTCCATATATCCTCAGATTGCCCCTAAAAAATCAAAGTGCTTCAGCTTGCTAAATTTAATGAACACATGCTCCCATAGATGTAACTCTAAAACAGATAAGAAACGTAAGCAGCAGATGATAATCTTTCCACAGAGAATTGTATAGCAGCATTTTTAAGTGGCTACGCCCAAATTATAAGGTGGTAGTACCAATATTTCAAAAGAAACATCATAATTAATTTGCTAGCTTTACTATCATCACAGTCCAATCCCCTATTTTATTTTACTAGTAAATTAACACACTGGTACTAATAGGACCTTCGATTAAGACCCAAACCTATGTGAATATGTGATTTAAATCCCCAGAAAATACAGATCTGTGCTAATAGCCATTTGATCCAGTCACACAACAGCAAGGTTACTTAAAGAGTTAAGATGGATCCGAATTTTTACCTCTGCCTAGTGACCTGATTGCAACAAGAAGCAAGGTGGATCCGAATTTCCGATGACTTGAGACCTGATTGCAAGGAGAACGAAGGAGGGTCCGACATCCTGGACTGTGCTCAGGCCTTAGTGTGGAGGGCGTCGGTCCGACGAAGCATGAGCACACATGACTGGGGGCGATGGATGAGGGAGGAGGGGATGAGCAGAGGAGGGCAGACGAGCGACGGCGGGAGGGGTTCGTGCGAGGGGTGATGGATGAGGGCGGAGGAGGGGATGAGCAGAGGAGGGCAGTGGAGTGGAGGGCAGACCAGCGCCGGCGGAAGGAGCTCAAGCGAGCGACGGTGGGAAGGGGTTCGGGCGAGCTGAGGAGGAGAACGGGGATAGCGGCGGGTCTGTGTGAGGTCGAGTTGTGTGTGTTGTGTGGTGGGCTGGTGGCTGAGGCCCGTGAGTGGAGGCGGCTGGAGATAAGGTTAGGGTTTGTCCACGCGGGAGTCTGCCAAATTTTGCCGCGCTGTGCGTTTTGGTAACGCGGGGGAACTAGGAATTTGATGACCTGTACATTTGGACCTGAGTCCGACGGTGATACGTGATGCTGCGCGAGGTCTGATTAATCTATGAAGGGGTCAAGATGTATGTACACGGTCAGCATTAATCGTGCATGCACAAATCAGCAAATAGCAAATGTACATGCACGTGGCCAGCTAGGTGTTTTGGTCCTATACGTATCCGGCAAGGTAAAAATATACTTGCATTAAAAAAAGATTTTAATTAGGGGCTGTCGAAGTCGCAAGTCGCGCAATTTTTCGCGCAAAGATCGCGCGCTACGCGCTCCGGGTGGGATTCGAACCCACGACCTCGGCCTCGCGCGGAGCCTCCTCTACCACTGCACCACACACTCACATGTGTCCATATACCCTTTCGGTTCCCCACATATTATACAAATCCGTGTGTAATTTGCTTGTTTGAGGTCCTAAACGATTTTAAATAAAAAAGTTGTCAACTACAAAGTTTCATAACTTTTTGAGAGGAACAACTTTCGTATTGATCATTTCTCCATCCGAGATCGTTTACAAATTTTGAATTTAAAATTTGAGACCATTCAAACATAGTTAGGTGGGACAGCAACATACTTTCACAGTAGAAATTTACGCCAAGGCGTGGCAGACATATTCTCCGCCACAAGTCTTCGATGACGCCACAACTGAGTGCCTGGTGTGCGCTATGAACCAAACAACCTCTATATAGATATGCCATTGAAGCTATTGATTTTGACATTCTAGACCTCCTTAAAGCTTCATTACTAAAAAGGACATATCGACACAAAAGCATATCTAGGGTTCGAGGGGCGCATCGGCAGAGGGAAGTGCCATTGGAGGGGCCGCGGCTTGCTAGTCACGCTGCTGGAGGGAGGGGGCCACCCGCACCATCGAAGGGGCGCGCCGCTGGGGTTCTATCTCCAAATTATCATAAGATAATTAATAATATTTAAACTTTGTTAGAAAGTTCTACAAACTCGCATGACATCATGGTTTTTGGTGTATAATCTTTACATAAAAAATCAAAATGATTTAAACAAAGTGGTCTTATATATTGTTCACAAATGGATACATCTCTCACAACTTATGTAACTATGTGAGAGATTTATCTATTTATGAATAATGTGTAGTCCAACTTTGTTAATATGATTTGAAAATTTTATGGCAAGATAATACAACCATGTTATGATCTCATGCCAAAATTTAGGATTTTTAGACACCTTTAAGATATTATTGTATTTTTTTCAGTCGGAGACACCAAAATACTTACAAGCATTTCCTTTGATGCCGACCTCCAAGAAAATTAAATAACCCCAAGGAAATGATAATTTACTTGACGGTTTCAAATAACACCCAAGAAAATAGGTATTTTCCTTGGCAGTTGAGAATAACACTCAAGGAAATGAGTCATTTCCTTGGAGGTTACTAGAAACCGCCAAGGAAACCCCCATATTCCTTGGCGGTTTACTTAAACCTTCAAGGAATATATGTTTCCTTGAGTGTGGAGTACCACCGCCAAGGAAACTGTCCTTTTCTTGGCGGTTTGATTTTGGCCCCCAAGGAAATTCTGGGCCGCCAAGGCAATTCTAGTTTCCTGTAGTGAATGGTCAGCATGAGAGGAGCAAGTAGAGTGGAGAGGCTATTTATGAAGGTAATTAGGATGGAGTTGCATGTTTTGCATGTTGCATGCATGTAATAGTGGAATGAGAAAGGATCAAACTTAAAGCACTAAAAGGCATTGTGGCCATGCATGCTTGAGTGGAGGAAGTGGAGGAGGAATGGAGAGGATATTTAACCAAGGTCACCCATGTAGTAGTGTAATAATGGAAAACAATCCTATGTACATATGCTTGAGTTAGTGACACATGGGTGGAGGTGGATGCATGGGTCATAAGGGAATGATGACATGGAGGGCTGTCGATTGAGAAAAAATGCTAGTGGGGTTTTGCTTTATAAGAGTATAGGACGGAGATGCATAACCACACTCTGCAAAAGAATGAATCGAACACATGTATGTATATCCATATATACGTCATCACTCATCAGCACAAAAGATAAAGATAGATGCGAAGGAACACAAAATTTGCAAAATGATCTTTGGTAGATTACCACTGAAATAGTAATAAACTACTCGAACACAAAAGAAAAGATAGATGCAAAGGAACATGAACCGGCTAGAGCATGATCTGTGTGTAGCAGCGCAAGCACAGAAAGAAGACAGCAGAGAATAGCATTCTTAGTATTCTTTGTCTGCGATACTAAAAATTGTTACACCGAAGAGGTAGAAATGAGAACATATTTATAGCTGGCTATTATCTATTGATCATGAGAGAAAATGGGATCAATGACCTTTCTTTCTCCAGGATAGATAACGACGAGTGATGAGAGGATAAATTCCCATAGGTGGTTGGTTAGTTACTACCGTTTCGTCATCCCAGCAGAGCAGCAACAAAATCCACTCACTGACTCACATTATAGCTAGCTACGTGCATATCTCCTCGCTGAAATCCAGTGGCTTCAACCAGCTGATGCACGCAAACAAACATGCAGCATCTTTTTGCTCCCCCTATGCATGCTAAGTCTTCTTCTTACCTAGAATTTAGCCTCTTTGTGCCTAGCTTAGAGGAAGAAATGGTCACCACTGCTTCAGTGTAGCAACTACTATATATTTTAGTATAATCTGCTATTTTGCACAATCATCAACTGGACTTGAAACTTCTTCAGTGTAGTTGGGTTGTCTTAAATTTTGGACTAAACTGCATTGTCAGTCATTGATTGTGTATTCCATACGGGCATAAACTAATAGGCCATCAGAAACTTTGTTTTGCCAACTTGCATAAACTTTGCTTTCACCTCTTTCCTCTCTCCTTGTTGAGTGACCTGGGCCTTCTGGGCCACCTTTAGTTCTCCTCCTCCTTATAATTTTGTTAAGAGAACGTGTTTGCCTTTTGCTTTTCTTATAATAATATTTTTCCCCTAGTGTTTGACTGTTTCCCCTTAAGGAAAAAAAAATTGCCTAAACATACTGACATGGGCAGTATGGACACATGTGTTGGTTACTCGGTTACATTAGGATGGGGAGGCATGGATCAGAACTTAATTCAGATCACATCCACATGCTACATTTGAACTTACATCTCAGTTTTTGTAAGGAGAATCAGGCAGTATAGTTTTGGAAGTGAAACAGAGCAAATTTGACTCAAGATTGGACAATTTAAGAGGTATTCTTTATTCATCGCCAAACTTGGACATACCACAAAACCAGCCGTTTTAGATGGTGAGATTTCCTCCCATTGTTGTTATGATGAACTTGTTTGGATAATTCCTGCATTCATCTGATTATATTCACCACATAGATTGGTTTCTCTTCGGGTCCATTCAACGTTTTGCCGAGCTACTTTACTTATGGCTGGACAACAGCACCATCCAACTTTATTCTTTTCTCCAGCCCCAAGCAAAGAGCTATTCTTTTCTGAAAGCTAGCTATGTCGAAAGCTAGCTATGTCCAAAGCTCTGAATATCTTGAAGCTAGCTGGCTGCCAGAGGTAACTCTTCTGAACTATAGTTGCCTAATAGCAGTTCTTAGTTGCATCTTTGGTTTAATTCTCTCAATTAATATATAGGTACCTATACTATATGGATTAACATGTGTGTTCTACTATATATGGGCTAGAATTCGTATTTGCTGTGAGGGTGCAGCGACGATGTAACAGATATGTGGAGCTTCTTTACCTAATTTGCTGGTCCTTCCTATATATACACAGAAATTCGTCATGCCTCGAAATGTACATATTTTCTCCATACATCAAGATACATATGGTACTTGCGAAACATAGATCGACATGGCGACTTGTGTTGTCAGCAATGTTCTGTAGCTGTTGAAAGTATGGCCAGGGTTATTATTGGTTTCCTGTATACTCAAACAAAATAGGAACTCTGGCTTGGGGCTCGCTCTCATATTAAATATTTGCCCATCGACAAGGCCATGCATAGATGGATGAAGTAGGAGACCGTGTATATCATAGGGTCTTGGTTGAAATTACCAATTAATGTAAATATTAAACGAAAAATTATCTCCTTATTGAACAGTCAATTATTATGGACAGATAGTATATTATGTTGTTTACTCCAGAAATCAGAAGGCACGTTCAAGAAAAGAATACTCTATGCAAACCAAAATCGTACCGTCAATAACTGTGTTTAGTAAAACCTTAGATTGTGTGTCATCATGTATATGAATTTATAAATTTTGGATTTTAATTATTTATTTTATTATAAGTGTTTCATCCACATGTTAAGTTGAGCCTCTAATGCTCATTAAGTTATTGTATCTATTATTAACTATCATTTCAACTAGATTTTTTTCGCTGTTTAATTCCCATATACTAAACGTCGGCATAAACCAAGGGCAAACGGTGGTTTCGTTCCAAAATCATAGGGGTAAAATCACAAAGTTTAAAAAGTAAGGGTAAAATCACCATTGACCCTGGAATGAGGGCATGAACACCAAATTCCCTATTATTAAATGCTTGTTGCATGCCCACGGTGCCTTGCTGCATGCCCACAAGAACCTATAAAAAACAGACGAACAAGTGTTCAGTTCCTGTAGCACAAACTGAGAACTCGAGAGATGCCTATGTAGGGACTGGTGGTTCTGCGGCCTTTCGATGACATGGCTTCACGAGTTTGCAGAGAAATTTGCTAGTGGGTTATGAGAAATTTGATACAGAGTGTTCATGTCTGAGCTGTGTCTCACTCCCGGTTAGAAACTTAGAATATAATGTGTATTCCTGTCTCTCAATTCAACTAATTTGGGCCGACAATACGGCGATATGCAAGTTGGGCTGGCAGCTCCTTGTGGGCCTGGGCGCAGATAGCTCCTTGGACACGCCTGGTGGAGTCCCCGTCGCAGCTTCAGTTTCTGGAGGCTGGCTCCTCACACTGAGTCTTACCTCGAATTTATCCTCGTGCTGAGCTTCAGTGTAGCAACTACTATATATTTCAGTATAAGCTGCTATTTTGCGCAATCATCAACTGAACTTGACACTGCTTCAGTGCAGTTGGGCTGTCTTAAATTTTGGACTAACTGCATTGTCAGTCATTGATCGTATTCCGTACGGGCAACATATAAATGTTGGTCGTCATTTCTTAGCAACTGAACTTAGTAGGCCATCAGAAACTTTGTTTGCCAACTTGCATAAACTTTACTTTCACTTCTTTCCTCTCTCCTTGAGTGACCTGGGCCTTTTGGGCCACATTTAGTTCTCCTCCTTTTATTTTCTTAAGAGAAACATGTTTGTGGCTTTTCTTATATTAATTAACGTATCTTTCCCCTAGTGATTCCCCTCAAGGAAAAAAAACCTTGCCTAAACATACTGACATGGGCAGTATGGACACATGTGGATGCTTACACGGTTACATTCTGCGAATGAGAATAGTTTTTTTTTGCGACTGGGGAATATAGCCCATTTTTTATTAAAAGGAGTGAATTACAGGTCAGCTATGAAAGAACCCTCATAGCACAGATTATAAACCACTAAGATAGTAGTCAGTAACCTGGAATACACATAGGAATATAAAAGGTACATAAGAAAGAAAGAGCGACACCCTCAACACCCCGACCTACAACCGTGCCTGCACTAAACAAAACGCAATGGTTTCCTTTGCAAAATACCAGCCGCGGTGGCAAAGCATCCACCCAGAGAACAAGCATACAGAAGCAATGGCGGCAAAGCATCCGCCAACGAACCGAGCAACCACGGCGGCAAAGCATCCGTCAAGGAGTGGGCCAGCACACTCTCGGCAGCAACATCTACCAGAGAGGGGGCCAAATAGCCTATGGCGGCAAAGCATCTGCCAGGGATCCACAGATGGCCAAGCATCCGTCGGGAAAGAAGACGCCCCCTGCAACAAAGCATCCGCAGCGAGCGGCGGCCATCACACTCTAGGCAGCAAAGCATCTGCCAAAGAGGAGGCCAGCGACACAACGGCAAAGCATCCATCAACGAAGAAAGCAATAGCAGCAAAGCATCCGCTACAAGCAATGCCGGCGAGGTCAGGTGCATCAGGACAACCAATGCGGTGAAACATAAGCACACACAGGCACAGGAGGGAGCTTGATCAGGAGCCGGCTCAACGGCAGGAACAACGGACTTCGGCGAGAGCAGCGAGAGGTAGGATGCAGTAGTGCTCCGACGTTGCCTTCAGGAAGGACTTTGACACCTGCAGATGCCAACAACATTGAGAGCACAAGGGTAGGTCTTTCAACCCTGGCCTGCTCCGACGAACATGAACTTCGACGACGCCTTCAACACGGCTGCACCACCGTCGCCGCCCCGGAGGAAACAGGCAGGGTCTTCACCCAGATGTTCGCCGGAGCAGGCCACCCCATTGCACCCGTACCAACGACCGCCGACACCCTGACCCCAGCAGTCGCAGCACCACAACGCCGCAGCTGGGAGCCCGACCGCGACCTCCACACGCAGGTGTGCGTCACCAAGGCGGGCAGCCCCATGAGCGCAAGGGCCGGCCAGATCCGGTCACCGCGCCCAAAGGCACAGGAACCGGTCCCCACGCAGCCGCCCGCCGTCATCCGCCTTGCATCCAGCCAGGGAGGGGGGCGCGGGGCCGGCCCCAGACCGCGCGCCGGCCAGGCCTGGCCGCAGCAGATCCCCAAGGTAGCCTAGAACGGCAAGAGGGGAGCAGTCCCCAGGGCCGACAGATCCACCCCCCCATCAAAGGGAACCGCCGCCTGGCCGTCAAGCCGCTGCCGCCGCAGATCCGTCATGGAGGGAGCCGGATCCAGCTTAGGGGAGCCCGGATCCGAGCCGCCGGCCGCCGGACCCGCCTGAGAAGCACTGGAGAAAGGTCATGGTGGTGGAGGAAGGGGAGGGAGAGAGAGAGAGGTGGGGGATGGGGGTGGGGAGACTGCAGTGGGTACCGTTGTTAGGGCCGCCACGGGCCGCCGCCGCCGCACGTCGGTGGGCGGCGACGGCGGCCGGAGAGAAGCACCGGGAGGGGGGCCCGGGGGCGCCGCGGCGGTCACCCCCGAGTCGCCCCAGAGGAGCGTTCGGGGGAAGGGGGAAGGGACCTACTGAAAAGCCCAACCGGATAATGAGAATAGTCTTCTTCAATGTGCCTACACACAACCACAATCTGCACCTTCTTCAGTTCGACCATGCTGCTAGCATTAGGCTGGGGAGGCATGGATCAGAACTAAATTGAGATCTCATCCACATGCTACATTTCGAGAACTTCCATCTCAGTTTTTGTAAGGAGAACCAGCTTAATATAGTTTTGGAAGTGAAACAGAGCAAATTTGACTTCAGATTGGACAATTTAGGAGGTGTTCTTTATACACATCGCCAAACATGGACATGCCACAAAACCAGCCATTTTAGAAGGTGGGGTTTCCTCCCATTGTTGTTATGGTGATTTTTTTATAATCCTGCACTCATCTGATTATATTCACCACATAGATTGGTTTCTCTTTGGGTCCATTATTCGAAGATTTGCCGAGCAACTTTACTTATCGCTGGACGACAGCTCCATCCAACTTTATTCTTTTCTCCGGCCCCAAGCAAAGAGCTATTCTTTTCTGAAAGCTTGCTATGTCCAAAGCTCTTACCTGAAGCTCACTTCACTTGCTATGGATTGAAGAGAGCTTGCTAGAAAACACAGAGGCCACATACCTGTTTCCACCACTTGGATCCCCTCACCACATACCAGATAATTTCTGAATATTAAATATATCCTGAAGCTAGCTGCCTGCCAGAGGTAACTCTTCTGAACTATACGTGCCTAGTAGCAGTTCTTAGTTGCATCTTTGGTTTAATTCTTTCAATAATAGGTACCTATACTATATGGATTAACATCTGTTTCAACTGTATATGGGCTAGAATTCGTATTTGGTGTGAGGGTATGTAACAGATATGTGGAGCTTGTTCACCTAAATTGCTGGTCCTTCCTATATGTACACAGAAATTGGTCAATTTTTTTTAGGGTCAGGGGGAGGCTCCCCACCCGAGGATAATTTCATTAATCTAGGTCCAGTGGACCCATCATGGTTTGAAAAATACACCTTTTACAACAACCCTAGCACAAGGGCGAGATTGTGGCTTTTAACCACGAATAAGAAACAACAACAACAACAACAACAACAACAAGAGCCCTAGCACAAGGGCGAAAAGTGGCACAACCACAAATACAGCAGCTAGATAAGGAGACTATGATACCATGGCACAAGAGCCTAAACAGACTCATGGATAAGCCTAGACACCAACCGAACGTCGATTTGCGCCCCCGCCAAACAGTATATTCGCTAGTTTCACTATAACCATTGTGCCCTCCACCATTCCTCGGACAGACGGTGACATCCTCTAGCACATCCGGGCCCACGTACCACCAACCAACAGGGAAATGGCGGCAGCGGTGGAAACACCACCTGACATTTGATATTCTGGCACCATCAAAGAGTGGTGACGGACACGCAAGCCTAGGATACGCCTTTTCTCTCCCTCCATGCAGATACTTACAGTACTCTCAAAACACAGAGCTCAAAGCATGCAGGGAATCTTTTTTTTGTTTCGGATCGAAAAAATGCAATATCTCCTAAACCGTAGCGCCTATTTCAGATCCGTTTGCATCAGGTTGTTCAAAAAAAAGTGCTTAACAAAACGAGATCCATGAAGACTATATTTGATGAACTTTTTTTAAGTATGTAATTGCAACTTCAATGTACTATGAGTTGCATCATGATTACAACACAATTGCAACTTGGCTGTAGCGTAGTTAGGCTTGTTGCAACCACTTAGAACGTAATTTTTACCCATTTTGCTACTACATGCAACTAGTTACAACCTAGTTGCAAGTCAAGTTAATGAACAACGTGCATTTTATATACCAAATGTGTGTATTCTCTACCAATTACAACCGCAAGACTAGACCAATCACAACTATAACATCATACTAATTGCAACTTGACGGAAGTAATTGCAACAGATCTGATGTAGTTGCAACCTGACGCGATCCAATTACAACTAGAGTTAGGCCAGTTGCAACTGGGCAAGAACCAGTTGCAACCGGGGTGGGTGCAACATATTCTCTGTAGAAAATGCACCAATTGCAACTCGGTGTGTGTTGTGGTTGCAACCTCCGTTGTGTTCTAGTTGCAACAGGGTGTGTGCCACTGGGGACAAGAGCGGGTGTGGGCCGCGCGCCCAGGTGTGTGCAGTGTGTGCGGTGTGGGCCGGACCAGGTGTGTGCGGGGATGGTGCGGGGTGTGGTGCGCGTGCCCAGGTGTGTGTGCGTGTCCGGTTTGCTCGCCGGCCTGGGTGCATTCTGTAACGGAACCGTCCAAATTATAAGGGCACAAGTTCAAAAACAATCGCCGAAACGATCAAATTCTCAAACTTGAGCCCATATAACTCCGGTAGTCCACGAAATCGCGAGGGATTTCAAACCAAACCGAGAGCAACCAGATCGTAATGATTCAACATAACACAACACTTGTTACAACAGTTCAAAAGTAATCTCATACATCGGAGTACAAATATTTTTATTACAAAACCAAAGTAAAGATTAGCGGAAGCAACATAATTTATGAAACTATTTGAAGTCAAATACTGCCAGTACATAGTCACATCCTGCAAAAGCATACCAGAAGAGATACTACAGAGACCATGCCCATATGGTCTAGTCTTCACGCCCACATGGCGAAGACAATACTTGCAGCAACAAGTAAGAATCTGCTACCTGCAACAGGTGGGAATAAACCCTGAGTACGAGAAGGTACTCAGCTAGACTTACCCATCAAAAACCAGAAACAAAGGTGACACCAAGGATTATGCAAGGCTTTATAAAGTGAGCTAGCTTGACTCATTTGCAGAAAAGCTTAATACAGATAAGTAACCAATATATGCTTAAGTATCAATTTGATCATCATTAACCTGAGAACTAGATTAGCACCTGTACTAGAGCAATCACTTTATTAAGAGCAAACAATATTAACCATAGCAGGTATAATAAGGCTATCATCATCATTATCATCAATTCCGAACCATCATTATAATTAGTGTATCTACGCTGGAGATAACCAGTCAAGTTTCTCACTATCCGGGAGAGACGGCGACTCGAATCGATTCCAACTCAGCTGAGGGGGTATTCCTGACACTCACCCGGCAAACCCCGCTAAAGGCAGCCGTAGATAACCTCTGGTACAACTCAGGGTGGGCCCGAACAGCGCCGTGTTCTCAGGGATACCAGTGGCCAGGATGCTCAGGACTTTTAACTCACCTGCCCTTGGACCCTCTGGCTCCCTTCCGAGGCGACTTTCACTTTTCGACTTCGCAGCCTGAGTTGAGCTACTAGGCTTCGCGGTCGGCAACCTCAGGCCGGCCAGCTAAATATCAGGCATGCGTTCAAAATGACATAGAAGGCTCCAGGTCTCGGTCCTTAATCGACACAGACGGGGATAGATCCACACCCAAGACCTCCATGCCTTGTTGCTTCACTATCGTCATCCCGCCCGGTCTCATTTTATTTTATTAACACATGGTTCACTTCCATGATAGCAAGTATAGCCAACCGTGACCTGATAAAGCCCTATATCTCGCAGGTGACAGGAAAACACCCGACTTCTACCGGTCTAATTTAGCAGGGCTAAGCATAGATACGATCCTGTCTAATTAGGATTCGAGGTTCGAATTGCTGGACAAGGAGAGTTATCAATGCAGCAAGGGTTTCCAACCAACTCCTATCACTTAATGCAACAATACATATAACATGTATAGATAGATAATTGCTTTGAAAATAGGAGGCTTATAATGCTCCGGGGCTTGCCTTAACCGAAGGAAGAGAGATCGAGGTTCGGCTTCAAGAACGATTCCCACGTCTTCTCCGGCTTCGTCGGACTGGACCTCCGGCTCTCGAACGGACTTCAACTTCGGGTTCCACGCCTAGCGGGACTTCGCTCGTAACACGATTCTTGGCACACCTATTGCATATATATGCATCCAATGAATTTCATGTATGCATCCAAAAATGACATGATGATTTATGGACGTGCATGAATGATGTGAAGATGAATGCAATGACATTGCAACGTTGTAAGCACAAAACCAAGTTATGTGGTGCTCTATTCAAATCACTTCAAGCTTAGGTGCAAATTTCCTCTCCGGTATTGACATGTTTAAACATTCCTAAGAAACCACTAAGTATCACAAAGTTAAGATTAAACACGCACGTAACAAGATTCCAGACATTAGTATTTACAACATATTATCAACAGTAGCTAAGAAAACTCACAACTGGAGTTCTACCAATCCAAATGACCTGGAAGAGGACATTCTGGAAAGCTTATGAAATTGTCTACATTTCGTTTATAAACATCTAAGCATGATTTCATCATTTACTAAGTCGAAATAGCACATGTACATAATCTGTTCTAAAAGACAGAGAGCACTTCCAAAACTGAATCCAACTTGGAACAGCTATCATTTTTAAACTATAAGTTCAAATGCTACCAAAATTTACCAGCAACTAGTTCATGAAATTCTCAACAACTTTGCTATAAATCACCAGGCATAAAAACATCATTATCATAGGTTAATTTTTCTTAATTAGCAAATCTGTCCAGAAATGGCAGAATCACTAATTTAAATATTTAGTGACGATTCAAAAGCACAATTGGACCAAACTAAGTTTACCAACCTGTTGTGCATATCAAAGGAACATCAGAAAGTATAGTGCCAACTTCTAAATAAATTATTTAATATTATTTTATAATTTATTTAGTTAATTAGGTGATTAAAGAAACATATAGTAAAACTATATCTAAAAATCTACAAAAATTACAGTAGCCACCTAATGCTTCACATAGGCTATCATAAAAATTTCACTTCATTTTGACAAGCAGATATGGAGATATAAAAAATAACAGATGGCAGGTCTATTTCTAGCATAAATAGGAAGCCCTATTGAAAAGTATCAAACAACAGATTTCATATTTTTCCTAACATCTTTCTAACATAAGAACAACATTCACCAAGTTTCACCCTTACTGGATCTATAGACAAATTATGAAAATTCACACAAGATCCATTCAAGCAGACAAGATAATTATATAACTCCACCAAACCCCATTCAAATTGCATGAAAATTTAACCATAAGCTATTCATGGTATCAGCAGTTCACTATAAAAATTTCATGTCATTTGGAGCTTCACAGAAAGAGATATCATTTTCTCCTTTTTCTTCATGAATAAAAGATATAATTAATAACTATTTAATTCATCACAAAACATGGCACATATTATATTTTTATAATAAACTAGACATTATGTAGAGCACACCAAAATTTAAAGCACCTTATTTGGACCTCTAGAACAGGAGATACATATTTTTTTTGAATTTAGGCACAATTCTATGAAAAGGAATAAAAATAAAACGAAACTGGAGCCCTAAACCTAACTGGGCCAGCCCGGCTTGACTGCTTGGGCTTCGCACGCGGCTCAGCCCGGCACGCGCTCGGCCCAGCGCACGGCTCGGCCCAACCATGCCGAGACAGGGGAGGGACTAACGCGCCGATAGGCGGGCCCCTGCGGCCAGAGAGAGCGGGGCAGGGGAGCGGCTCCGGCCGGCGATTGCTCGCCGCCGGCGGCCCTTCCGACGAAGACGAGCGCTCCATCACGCTCTCCGTGTCACCCCGCACCTCGGCACACCATTTTCCCCAACCCCACTTCACCGGAGTACGCTCACCGACGGCCCAGGCGGACGGCGGCGCTCGGCTCCCGTCGTCGATGACGAAAACGACCCCGATTGAGGCAAACCTCGGGACCTACCCACTCTACATCACTCCACTAACTCGATGAACCCGACATCTAGGCAAGAGGAAGGCCACAGTGGCGTAGCCACGGCGGTGGAGAAGCTCGGCGGCGCTCCGAGCGCGGCGACCGTGACAAAGAGAGTTTTTTGGCCACCTACCTATGGCTCGGTTAGGCTAGCGAGTTAGAGCACGGCTAGAGCAACCCAAGACGGAACGATTGGTCGAGTTCGATCGGAATATGGTGGCCGAATGGAGAAGCTATGGTCGGTTTAGTAGCGGTGGCATTCCGTCTGCGCGGAGGAAGAAGAAGGCGAGGCAGAGGAGGAATGGAGTGAGTGCGGGCGAGAGGGAACGCTTCCAGGGCATCGTGGCGACCATGTAGAACAACGTGGCCCGGCTGGTGGACACGCGCCGGTGTACGGCTTGCCAAGTGGCGAGCAAGACCTGAGCCCGGTCGGTCACTGCACCTCCCCCTCCATCTCCATTCAGTCAAAGACCGACTGAAACCGCCTCAAACACGACCCTCTAGCACCTCATCCAGCCGGATTTAGCGAGAAGCACCAACAACAAAATGATAGAGCTATAGGCATACTACAAGATTGTCAATAGGGTCTTGGGCTGATTCGGCTTAGGTAGTGAGATACAACTCCCCAAAGTGAGGCACATGAAAGCTGAACTGAGTTTCAGTTATTCCCCCGACTGAAACCCGATTTTCAAAGCACTCTAACTCATAAACCATTGGGAACTAGGTGATGGTGTTATTGAAAATATTGTAGAGCTATGTTAGGTCTCCAATTTTGTCAATATGGACTTGAGCTAGTTTGGCCTGTATTAGTAACGATAGAGCCCTAAAGTGGTGTACATTGAAACTGTGACTGCATTAGGACTTAGGAAAATTTTCTAAGTGTTAGAACAGCACTTCAAACTGACTTGTGGGCCCTGCTTGAGGATTTTCTAGCCATTTTCATGAGATGGTTATATTGAGACTTTTGTTCCTTGATAAATTGTCTACAACTTTGGTAAAGGTTGCACAACCATGCAAGACCTCTAGATACCACTTTTAAATCGGTCAAAGCAGGTCAGTGCTATGGTCAAACTGGGGTCAAACCTAGTCAAATTGGATTTTGGTCAAAACATGAATATAGACCCTAGCTCATTTTACTCCACTAACATATCAAAGATGTTTTCAAGCCCCCAAGTCACACAATAGCATCACATATGTCATCTATACAAAACCCTAGCAACACATAAAAGAAGCACATAGAAACCACAATGTTGCAAGGTCATGTTTCAAACAAGGATGCACATGAAATGACGATGCTTATGGTAATGTCATGCCATGATCATGCATTATGAATGCATTATGAGGCTAACTAACACCAGGGGTGTTACACATTCAATAGTGCAATATATACATTCAACCAATTGCAACTCTGTGTGTGTTGTGGTTGCAACCTCCGTTGTGTTCTGGTTACAACAGGGTGTGTCACAGGGGACAGCCAATATATACACACATACGCGCGCGCACACACACGCACCAGGTTGCACACGCACACACGCGCGCACACACGCACCAGGTTGCAAACCAGGGTGGGTACATTTTCTGTAGAAAATGCACCCAGGTGTATTATACCATAACACTATATATATATATATATATATATATATATATATATATATATATATATATATATATATATATATATATATATATATATATATATATATATATATTAAATACAGTACTATACTAGAAAGAATTGCCCATCGACAAGATGAAGTAGGAGATCGTGTATATCGTAGGGTCTTGGTTGAAATTATTAATTGATGTAAATATTAAATAAAAATTATCCCTTATTAAACATTCAATTATTATGGACAGATAGTATATTATATTGTTTACTCTAGAAATTAGAAGGCCCGTTCAAGAAAAGAAAACTCTATGCAAACCGCGCCTTCAATAACTATGTTTAGTAAAACCTTAGACTTAGATCATGCGTTGTCATATATATGAATTTATAGATTTTAGATTTTAATTCTTTATTTTATTATAAGTGTTTCATCCACATGTTAACTTGAACCTCTAATGCTCACTGAGCTATGGTATCTATTATTAACTATCATTTCAAGTAGAATGTTCATTAAAAATACAGTACTCATAATTAAACTATTCTAATGTGAATTGTTATATGTTATAATGTTTCCGTCGAATTATATATTTATCAACGTAACAACTTACATAATTCAACATTTTGGATTATTAATATAGTTCAGAATAAACTATTAGTGTCATTGGTGCGTGATCCATTAAGGGGCATTGTCATGATCACCAACTAGAGAAATATATATTTATCACTCATGCATAGTGTTAATACTTTTTGGTTTTTCAATTGTTCTAGGATATCATATGTTGATATAATTTAGATATAGAATTGATCGAATATTTAGCTTATTTCTAATAATGATAGAGATGGATCTTTATATATTTAAATATAAAGCTATGTAGTATCTGCTATAATGGCAAATGCGGGATAATTTATATGCAAATGTAGAGGAATGATTTAGATTATATTTCATAATGATAAATGAGGGTAATTTAGACGGGATCTAGGAGTATTCGCTACACAATAGCAGTGGTGGGTAGGTTTTTTTAAGAAAGTGGATTAGATCTAATGGCTATTATTGTTAGAGGCTACCAGATTGATGGACGGATGTCTCTAATTTTTGTAAGAATTTGTAGGAATTTATTTTTTCTAGCGCATCTTGTGAGAAACGGTGTCTCCAATTGGTAAAGTAAGACAAGATCGTGGCTGATGGCCCATTAACCACGATGTATAAAGATGACTAGCTAATTTATTGGTGTCTTATATATATATATTTTTTTTAGAGAAAGGTCACTTGACCCGGCCTACTTTGGAGGCTTAATATAGGAACTAGGGCTCGAGCCCTGGCCGGCTAGCACCCACCCTTGGGGCTTGACCGCCTGCTCTGCGAGCAGGCCTATTGGTGTCTTATTATTGCCCTTTTCTCCATGGGTACGTCGTATTACATCCAGGATGCATGCATGTATCCAAGATGACCAATTTATCAGTTAGTGACTTAGTCATGCTTATTATTCTGTCAGCAATGCAAATCTTGTACATACGTGTTCTAGTTTATTTGTACATACTACTTGTTAGCGTGTCAAGTAGTTTTTCCACTGTGGCTAAATAAAAGGAGTAATAGATAACTAGAAAATGCTGCGGCTGTTAGGCAGCACTAAGTGTTTCCACTGTGCTCGTGTGTGTTCTCTGCGTGGTTCTCTGGTCAACTCTAACATATATTCTACTACTATAACAGTCTATATGCTGTGTTTTATGGACTGAGACAAACCTTGACTAAAGCTAATTAGCATCAAATAACTTAATGCAGGATATCTTTGAGTCTAACGTCCGTGGGGCAGTTGGTGCAATAATTCCTTACTTGGAGGGCATTGCACACAAGGCCGTCTACTTTGACCGATGGAACAGACTTGCTGATTCCGCGGTGCTGAGAGCTATAGCAGACAGGCCTCCACCATCTCTGACCAAGAAATTTGACAAGATTATCCACATTGACTGCTCAAGATGGAAGAACCAAAGAGAACTCCAGAAGGCAATTGTAGATGAACTTACGCTCCCTAGACATGTAGTGGCTCATTTTGACAGGCAAGACGAGGAGGATGATTTCAGCAGGGTAGAGCAAGCCTCTAGAATGGAGATAGCAGATGTCACAAGAGAGATCTTTCAAACACTGAGGGACCTTAGTTATTTGGTGATTTTTCACAACGGGAGTGGCAACATGGTTGACATGGCAAATCTTGGGATTTTTCAATTTGAATGGTTTCCTTGTATAGTGCTATATGGACCTTTCGTCTGAACAAAGAAATTCAGAAAAAGGTGGACGGTTCACATCTTTTTGTTGACGCTTCAGGTTCGGTTACCAGCTACCATCAATTAATGGAGGAAGAGGTTAGAGAAATCACATTGTACACATATAAACATGGCCTTGGCATCACCCATGAAGTCATTAGAGATTGCTGCATGTACCTCTTGTCACTGAATTCCCGTGGTGGCAATATCATGGATTACAGCTGGGCAACGCATGCATCCAACTATTGGGTTTGTGATGGGATTGTAGGAGACAAGGACAGCCAAGCAGCTTGGGATGTTGCTCGGTCTCTGCATCAGGAGGTATGGCTAGAGGATTACCCATCCAATACATTGCCCTACTTTGCTTATCAATTAAATACTCCCCCAAGACGTTGGATTTTTTCAGTCACCAGCTCAATTATGGAGACCATGTCCCTTTTCCTAGCATCCCAAAGAGAATCTGATCAACCATTGGCATCATTACCTAATCACATGTTCCAACAAGCAGACCAACTCTGTGTCCTCAAGTTATGTGGCTGTACCTCCAACTTTTCATCACCTCCATTCCATTGTTGTTACAACTTAAGATTCCTCGGACTGGATAGGTGCATGGATAAAGAAAATCTAGCAGGAGAGGAGAAGAATGGCGCACTGGCGATGGAAATTTTCTAGAGGCTATGGGTACTATATGTGCTCCAAACAAATTGGGAATTGGCTTTCCTTGAAGAAATACAAGAGCTAGTGGCTACAAATATCAGAGAGATTCATATAAGGGAAGGATTTGGTGCAGGAGCCTTGCCTAGAGACAACTACAGAGTCTTTACAAGATTCGAGTAATTGAGCCTACCTGTTCACAGGTTTTGCCAACAGGATTGAAGACTCTGGTCCAAGATGGTTGTGCTGGGTTGGAGCATGTTGGTCCTAAAGGATCACCCCCATCACTAGAATCAGTCAGTTTAGATGGCGGAGCAGGGAACGATGACAACTATATAGCTAAAATATCACGAATGACCTTGGCGGGTGAAACGTCCTTGATTTCCACGAAGGGAAATCCACAGAAACGAAGTGTAAAATGACGAAACAATCCGTCAATTTACCCAAATCTCAGTGATACACAAAGTCATACACGAATATCAGAGTACAATAGAGAGTTTTACATAAATTATTCTCTTCGCCACGCAGGGCGGAACACACTCACACATAGCATCCAGAACATCATCTGACGAAGATAGCAGCGGAAAACGATCTCCTGGAACCAGCTCGAGCGTAGAACAGACCCTCTAGTCCTCCCAATCATCGCCCTCGTAGTCGTACTCGGGCTCAGAACCTGTCAAAAATCTATCAGTACACTTGGTACTAGCAACGCATCGCCCACCCTATGCTTGCATTGCTCTGTGGAAAGTGGAATACATTGAGGAAAGTAGAAAGAGACCTATTTAGGCTGTGGGTTTCCTATGCGAGTAGTTAATATTTTAATAATAAGATGTTCATCAGATTTTAACCCATCTTAATCACATATTTTTCCCAATCCCATCACACACATCACACCTCATCTCACTCTCTCTCTAGGCGACGAGATCGACTCCCGCTCAGATCTCGCCTCAACGGCCAGAGCCGGAAACCAACATGAAACCTGGAGGGAAGGTAGAAAGGACTCCTCTCCCTAATCCAGTGAAGCGTAGGTCATGGGAATGTTCATATCCACGGACGCGGCTATACGTATAGATCGATCAACTCTGCAGAGCGTGTACACCTGGTAATCCACAAGATCGCCATCCTCAACGATCCGGCTCGTCTAGGCTGATTCCGACTGCCTCCCAACCGGTACAGTACCACCCTACCACTCAGCCCTGGGCCACCTCGGAGTCCACCAAAACACTGAGACTGTGAGATGTAGTACCGGGCCCCCAAGGTCACTACGCTGTCTTAGGAGGGTGTGGGTCCCCATGCCCGTACCTCCCTACAATATCACCTTCCAACCTAGTAGTAGTGGTACCGCCCTAGTCAGTCGGGTAATCATCTCCCGCCCATCGGGAGCGAGTGGTGTGCACGAAGGTCCCATGGTTCCGGTTCTCAAGACATACCAGTCCTTAGGGGGACCGGACAGGATATCTTCTCAAGAGGGGATCACCAACTCCCCCATGCCACGACAGCACCTCCACCAGGGATAACCAACAACCCAGTTCACCCCACAACATACCCGCCACAGGTAACCCTCTTGAGGGATGCCTAGGTTGCACCCCTCCATCAAGACTTGCCCCAAAGACTCGTCGTAGGATCCTGTCCGATCGACTCAACCCTCACCACTCACCCAAGACGCACGCCAAGATCTCCCTAGTTCTTTTATCAGGTTTACCAATTTCTCGACACTATGTGCCTTATACATATACGCCTCTCATTCACCGGCATCACATCACAGATATAATGCGAGTAAGAGTAAAAGCACTAATATGTAACAAGCAAGTCTCTAGCCTAACAGCAGGGTGAGCAGGAGTAGGGTTGCAACAAGGTAAAGGGCTCAAAGTTAAGCATCTACCATGCAACCTATCATCATATTATTGCATAAAAAGTAAAGCACTAGCAATTCTATATTTGCATGCATAATAGGTTCTACGGAAGTGGGTGGGGTGTGGCACCTGGCAGGTCGTCACCCAAGTCCTCGCTGTAGTCGGGGTCGTACTCCTTAGTCGGCAGGTCCTCCGGCTCTGTTAAACGTAACGTAAAGTCACATTAACGACTCCTATAGAGGTGCACAAAGAAGCAACAGAAATTCAAAAGATCCAAATGCACTCAAACACAAGCCTAAGACGTAGAGCTCATTTTTAGAAAAAATTAGAAACTGGTTTGGTATTTTTCTAAGTTAAAATGAATTAGTTATGAATTTTTAAAGATTAAATGATTTTCTGGAAAAGAAAAGAAAAGAAAATTCCCGGCGGTGACACGTGTCAAGCTTTGATTGGCCGAGAGGAGGCGAGTCACTGACATGTGGGTCCAAGTCAACTGTCAGCGTTGACCGATCAACGGTCAACGTTGACCGGGCCGCGACCGGGCCTCGGTGGGCTGGGCCAGGGCCGGATATGGACCAGTCTAGGCTGGGCCGGGTCCACCACGTGGCGAGCTCAGGCGCTGCCACGTCGCGCAGATGGATTCAAACGGGCTTGGGTTCCGGTGGACATGGCTCACGGTGGGCATGACCGAGCGGTCCACGGATCGCGGGTGTGGTTCACGATGGACTTGGTCCATCCTCTCCCTTCTCCTCATGGTGCACGGTGCACAGCTCTACCTCCACTCCTCCCTTCAGCTCTCTCGCACGGTGACGCGCTCGCCGGCAGCGAAGCAGCCAACCTCGCGCTACAGCGGCTCCCCGACGACGTTCTAAGGCTCAACTTAGCCGCTAGTACATGGCGAACCCGAAGGTGCAGTGAACTCAGTGGTTTGGCGCCTCCAACGAGGTTTTCCATGGCGGCGGGCGGCGCTTCGACGCCTCCTTCGTTCCGGTGAAAACGAGCAGAGGGGCTCTAAGGTTACCTTCTTCTATGCTAGAACGTGTTCCACCACAAGGCGAAAAGGAAGGGCTCCATCCCCTTACCTCTACTCATCTAGCACGGCTGGACCAAGGCTTCACCATGGCGGAGCCTGGACACGGTGACTGTGTGCGGTGCGGTGCGTGTCGCGGTCGCTTCTGAGCCCCTGTGGCTCGGCAGCGTCTCCACGTGTGTGTTTCGCGTGAGTGGGTGCGGGTGGAGTTGTGCGCTGGAGTCACGGCCTCCGTACGCTCGCTCCCGGTACGAGAACGGCGATGGTGACGCCATGCCGGGGTACAAAACAGAGACATCGCGGCGGGCACCGAGCTCACCGTAGGTGGTGAAGAAGCAGGCTATCGGTGCGGGCGAGGCGACGCAGTGGCGACAGTGGTGCAGTGCAGGGAGAGCGGCAACGTCGATGTAGCCGAACGTTGACGCTCCGAGCTCCGGCGTGCTCCGCGGCGGCGCGCTCGGCTTCGGGTTTCCGGGCTACTTCTCCTTCCTCTCTTCTTCTCTGTGCGCTAGCGTGGGAGTTGGGTGCCACCGAGGGCGGCGGAGTTGGGGAGATTAGCTAGGGCACACGCTCGGGGGTTCTTATAGCCGTACATGGCTGTGGCTTGGATGGCAAACGGTGGTGATGGGGAGAAAGGTCTTGGAAGGGCGATCCGAACCCTTGGGTTAAGATTTGGAGGAAAGGGGTTGGTGTCAATTACACTGGGCTCACGAATTGGAATCCCAGGCGGTTAAGGCGTGTACGGGTGGTGTCAGGCGGTGTCAGCCGAATTCGCGGCCATGGCGGCATCGGCTTCATGCGCGCGGTGCGTGCTTGGCGAGCGCAAGCGACTGGCGAGCGGGACCAGGGTTGTGGCTTGGCGCTCACGGCTGGCAGAGGGGGCAGAGGGAATCTCCCCTCGCGTGTTGCGTGTCCCTCTTTCCCCCTCTGATTTCCGTTTGGGCGAAGCAGAGGAATCAGACGAGGGGGAGGAAGGGGATGAAGGCGGGTCCCGCCCATCAGCGAGTGATAGCGGCGGGGTTCAGCTGTCGATGACACAGGGGTGCAGCTCCTCTTGGCGCGTAGCGTCGGCAACGTCGCGGGCCGACGACCGTATGGCTTTGCTGGGCCAGCTCGCGTGGCGAGCGTGCGCAGGCGCGTTTGTGCGCTAGCTGGGCTAGGCCGTGGGCAGGCCGGCTGGGGTAATTAGGAGGGAAAAAGGGTTTTCTTATTTAATTAAATAGCTTTTCTATTTATATCTCCTTTGTTCCCATTATGCCAAGGCATTTGTATGAAAAAATATATTGCCTCCACTTGTATAAATGGGGCCTACTAAATATATTTTTGGTTTCCAACTATTTGATAAGATTATATTTGTACATTTAATTAAGCAATTAATTTAAGAAATGTTGTTGCTATTAATTCAATTCAAGGAACATAAAACCCAACTCAAGCATGTTTGGTTAAATGCAGGAATGTAATTAACTAGACTAGGTGCTACTTGTGCAACTAGGGTAGGTTTTCTACATGACACCTCACCAAACATAGGTTATTTTAGAAAAAAAAATTTGTAGTTGTGATTTTTGAGTTAGGGAAAATTCCTGGGTTGTTACAGTCCTCCCCCCTCACAGGAATCTCGTCCCGAGATTTAAGGTGTGACATACCTTTCAAAGAGGTAGGGGTAAAGCATCCGGAGTTCGGACTCTTTCACCCATGTAGCTTCCCGTTCTGTGTGGTTACTCCACTGAACCTTGCACATGGGTATCACGGTGCTTCGAGTCTCCTTCTCAGCTCTGTCTAGTATCCGGATCAGGTGTTCCTTAGGGTATCCTAGATGTCTAGTGCATCTGTGTGCACCTCTTGCTCTGGCAACTGCAAGCACTTGCGTAGCTGAGACACGTGAAACACTGGGTGTACTCCTGTCAACTCCTCGGGCAACTCTACCTTGTATGCCAACTTGTCAATCCTCTGACAAATCCTGTAAGGTCCCATGTACCTAGGTGCCAACTTTTCTTTCACATGAAATCTGACGGTACCTCGGAGTGGGGAGACTTTGAGATAGACATAGTCCCCAACCTAAAACTTGAGGTCTCTCCGACGGTTATCTGCGTAGCTCTTCTGCCAGCTTTGGGCAATCCTCAGGTTTTCTTGTACTTGGGCGACTCCTCCTTCGGCATCTTTGATTTTTGCGGGGCCAAAGAATGATCTCTCTCCCACCTCCGACCACATCAGAGGGGTTCTACACTTTCTGCCATACAAAGCCTCGAACGGTGACATCTTGAGACTAGCCTGGTAGCTGTTGTTGTATGAGAACTCTGCGTGGGACAAACTTTTCTCCCAATCAGACCCATACTTCAAGACACAAGCTCGGAGCATGTCCTCCAAAATTTGATTAACCCTCTCTGTCTGACCATCTGTCTGTGGGTGGTATGCGGTGCTGTAATCAAGTCGAGTCAATATGGCCTTGTGGAGACTCTTCCAGAACTTGGACTCGTATTGCGTACCACGATCAGACACTATGCTAGTGGGGGCTCCGTGGAGTCTGAGAATGTGCTCAACATACAGATCTGCTAGCTTCTCAACTCTGTAGTCATTTCTTATAGCTATGAAGTGAGCTACCTTGGTAAGTCGGTCAACAATCACCCAAATTGAGTCATGGCCTTTGGGGGTTCGAGGTAAACCCACTATAAAGTCCATGGATTTGCTCTCCCATTTCCACACTGGGACATCCAAGGGTTTAAGCAATCCAGCTAGTCTTTGATATTCAACCATGATCCTATTGCAGATGTCGCATCGCGCGACATGCCTGGCATTATATGCCTTCATGTTCTTCCACCAGAACTGTTTTTTAGATCGGCATACATATTGGTGCTTCCTGGGTGGATACAATACTTGGAGTCATGGCCTTCTTCCAAGATTTCTCACAGCAAAGCAGGATCAGATGGTACACAGATTCTATCCTTGTACCAGTACACTCCTTGCACATCTTCCCTGAACTCGGGGCACTTGCCCTTCTTCATGAGTTCTCGGATCTCCCAAATTTCTGGACACTCTAGTTGAGCATTGCGTATCCGATCCTTGAGGTTGTATTGCACTCAAAGCTCGTTCAGCATACCCTTTGGTAGGATCTCAAGATGAAGTTCACCCATTTCCTGACACAACTCAGGTGGTACAGCTTCCATGGACAGATTGTGGCAATAGCTCTTTCGGCTCAAGGCATCAGCGACTACATTAGCCTTTCCTGGATGATAGTGAATCTCCAGGTCATAATCCTTTATAAGCTCTAGCCATCAGCGCTGTCTCATGTTTAGATCTTCTTGAGTGAAGAAGTACTTTAGGCTCTTGTGATCAGTGTAGATATCACACTTATTTCTGATCAAGTAGTGCCTCTAGATCTTTAGGGCATGCACAACAGCGGCAAGCTCAAGATCGTGAGTCGGGTAGCTGTAAGGTCCAAATGGCTAGAGGGGGGGTGAATAGCCTATTTAAAATTCTACAAGCTTCACTAAACAAACACGTTAGTATGAAAGATGGCTAAGCTAATTCTAGCACTAGCTCAACTACACTATGCAAGCCACCTATACAATTCTAGTGAAGCAAGGCTATGATCTCTAATACACACCAACAAGACTAAGTCACTAAGCTACTTACTCCTATGTGATAAAAGCTACACTAAGCAAACTACACTAGGACTAGTACAAGAAAGTAAAGAGCAAGTAACTTGATTCTTATACCAACGATGTAGAGAAGTAATGCACTCGAAGAATCAATCACAATGATCAACCACAAGAGAAATCCTCGGCAAAGAGATGACACAATATTTTTACCGAGGTTCACTTGCTTCCCAGCAAGCTACTCCTCGTTGTGGCGATGCACCCACTTGTCGGTTCGTGAGCTAATCGACTATCAAGAGTCGAGCCCTCGGCGGGCGCCGCACAACCGCACACAAGATGGGGATCCTCCAAGCCACGAGCTCCACTATAGTATCCAATTTGCGAACTCCCGTGGAGAAGGATCAAGAACCCCTTACAACACTTGGTGAGGGCTCCAACAATCTTCAATTGTGAGCTCAATCACCTCCGTTGCTCTAAGCCGTCTACCGTGTCGGGAAACACGGAAGAGTAACAAGAAATCCGTAGCAACTCAAAGATCAAGTGCCTCTAGAATGCAACTCTCAAGCAATGCACTTGAATCTCACTCAAGATGTGCAACTAAGCAAAGAGATGAGTGGAGGGGTTGTTCTCTAGCTCAAAGGATGTCTCTACGTCTCAAAATGTGCAAGAGTTACCCTCAAACCCCGGACATCTTCTATTTATAGCGAAGGGGTACGCAGCTAGCCATTACCGGACGACACAGTTAAAAACGAGCTGACCGGACGCACCGGTCAGGGTGACCGGACGCGTCCGGTCACTACAGGACAAGCGTGAACAGTACGCGTCAGAAGTTACTGTTGCCGTGACCGAACGCGTTCTAGCGTTTGACCGGACACGCTACACCTGGCGTCCGGTCGGAGTCCAGTAAGCTCCCACCACGACCGGACGCGTCCGGTCGCACGTGACCGGACACGCCGCGCGTCCGATCGTGTCGCGTTACTAACCGGACGCTCCGGTCCCGAGGACCAAGGGACGCGCCGGTCGCGCGTTCTGCGTGCACCTTTCCTCTGCGCCCAGGTGAACTGACCGGATGCACTGGTCAGGCTAGACCAGCGTCCGGTCACAAACCCTAGGTGCGTTGCGCCTCTGCCCTCGACTTGAGCTGACCGGACGCGCAGGTCCACCCTGGACCGCGTCCGGTTGACGTTTTTTAGTGATAAACACTCCAGACTTTTGCCTCTGTTTCTCCGCCTCCGGCGTAGTAGAAAATAGGTGTTTCACTTCCCCAAAAAGCGCTGAATGTGCTAACACCTCTCTACCGCTTAAACTCCACCGCCTTCGCAAATGTGCTAACACCACCAAGTGTAAACTACCATGTGCATGTGTGTTAGCATTTCACAAACATTTTCAAGGTGTTATGTTAGCTCTCTACTAGAACCTAATGCATATGCTCAAGACATTGATCTAGTGGCACTTGATTCCCGAGCTAACCGTGATTGCCCCTCTTGATAGTCGGCTATGTATCCTAAACCCGGTCAATCACTTCTCTACTCATCTTAGACCGGCAAAAGAAAAACCCTATGGTTATACCTTTGCCTTGCGCTCTTAGATCCTTCTCCTTCACTTGATCATCATGTCCATCATTTTATGTGCATCTTCAACATGTTCATCATTTCATGTCCATGCACCATCTCTTTGTGATCTTGTGGCCACCACTCCTTGCCACGTACACCTTCATCACATGTGTTGCTTATGCCTAACTCAAAACACTTAACACATGGCATTAGCAACTTGGTGTCATTAATTACCAAAAACAAACTTGGGCTTTCAGTAGCATTGCTCATGGCCCTTCAACTGTCGGGATGCATAGGCAATGGCTCTTCCACTTTGCATCAGAACACAGCCAAGTCCCTGTCTAGTGCATCACAATAGATCACGAAGTCTTTCTGGATATCAGGCAAGCCAAGAATAGGTGTGGTGGTAAGCTTCTGTTTCAGAGTCTGGAAGCTGTGCTCGCACTCGGGCGTCCATTCAAACTCATTAGTCTTCTTCAGTAGATTGGTCATGGGCTTGGCTATCTTTGAGAAGTTCTCGATGAATCTACAATAGTACCCAGCTAATCTGAGAAAACTGTGGATATCTGTCACATTGCGGGGTTGTTCCCACTCCTTCACCGCTTCAATCTTTGTGGGATCTACAGCAACTCCCTCAGCAGTGAGAACATGACCAAGGAAGGAAACTTCCTCGAGTCAAAAGTCACACTTGCTAAACTTGGCATAAAGTTGATTCTGCCTCAACTTCTCCAGAACCACTCTCAAGTGTTGCTCATGCTCTTCGGAGGTGGAAGAATAGATAAGGATGTCATCAATGAACACTACTATGAACTTGTCCAGCTCGTCCATGAATACCTTATTCATCATGTTCATGAAATAAGCCGGGGCATTAGTGAGTCCGAAGGACACCACTGTGAACTCATATTGCCCGTATCTGGTGACGAAAGCTGTCTTTGGAATGTCCTCGGGCCTGATTTTCATCTGATGATACCCAGACCTAAGATCAATCTTGGAAAAGAACTTAGCATCTTTCAGCTAATATAGGAGGTCATTGATCCTGGGTAGAGGATACTTGTTCTTGACGGTCACGACATTCAAGTTCCGATAGTCAATGCACATCCTCATGGATCCATCCTTCTTTTTTACGAACAAAATAGGGGAACCCCAAGGTGAAGCACTGGGTCTGATGTATCCCTTGTCTGACAACTCCTTGAGCTGCTTCTTTAGCTCCTCTAGCTCATCGACTGACATGCGGTAGGACCTCTTAGCAATAGGCCCGGTACCAGGCAGAAGGTCAATCACAAACTCCACATCCCGATCAGGTGGCATGCCTGGCAACTCCTTAGGGAACACTTTAGGATACTCGTTCACAACGGGTACCTCATCGACTGACTTGGCCTCTAAGGCACACAACATGGAGACTGTCTTCCCCTGATTCGGCTTACAACGGATTACGTGGCCACTCGGGTGTGTGATCTCTACATACCTTGGTGAACAAGATATCACTCCATTATGCTGTGTCAACCAATCCATCCCTAGTATGACATCTAGTCCCTCAGATGGAAGTAAGGTGAGATCGGCTAGAAAAGGGTAGCCCTCAATGGTGATACTCACTCCCTGACATCTCTTGGTGCATATAATGCGACCTAAAGGTGAGCTAGTGTCAATGGGCTCCTTGCGGGGAGTCATAGGTATGCTATGTTCTCGTGCAAACTTGGTGGAAATGTAAGAACAAGTAGCTCCAGAGTCAAACAAGACTGAAGCTATAACTCCCTGTACCAAAAACATACCGTACACCACGTCGGGAGCATCCTGGGCGTCCTCCGCGGTCATGTGGTTGAGACAACTGCGGACAGCCCCAGCAACGTTCTTGCACGGAGCAGCAGGTGTAGCAGCCTGTCTTGCCTAGGCCGACGCAGGCGGTGTGCCGTTCTTGACGGGGCACTCAACGATCTTGTGACTGGGCTGGCCACAACCGAAGCAGGTGCAGGGCATGCTACCTATGGAGGTAGGCGTAGCGGTCCTCCACGTGCCAGCTCCCTGAGTGGGGCGACTCGGAGCAGGACGGCTCTGAGCAGGGCGGTGGTAGTTGGCGGTGTAGGTACCACCTCCATGGCTCGGAGCGGTCACTGCCCCCTAGGTGTAGCGAGAGCGGGGCTAAGGAAGCACGTGAGCACGTGGCCTCTACGAGGCCGGGCCACGAGAGGAACTCTCGAACCGATGCTTCTTCTCCTTGTGAAGGGCGTCCACCTCCAGATGATCCCTCTCCATCTCTAGCACCTTGTTGACCATCTCGCGAAGGGTGCGGCAAGCATGACCCAAGAGGGCCACCTTGAGACGAGAGTTCAGCCCCTTCTTGAAACAGTACCTCTTCTTCTCGGTGTCAGTCTCACCTGGAGCATACCTCATCATGCAGGTGAAACGAGTAGTGTACTCCTAAACCTTCTGGGAGCCCTAGGAAATGTTGTGAAACTCCTCCACCTTGGCATCCATGATGCCCTTAGGCACGTGTTGTTCACGGAAGGCCTCAGCGAACTCCTCCCAAGAGATACTCCCCGGGTCCTCATGGGCATCGCAGTAGCTATCCCACCATGCGCGTGCAGCGCCAGTGAGCTAGTGGGCAGCTACCCCCACACACTCCTCGTCAGTGCAGGTGGTGAGGTCCAGCTTCTTTTCCATCTCATGGAGCCAGTCCTCAGCGGCGATGGGGTCATCGTAGGCGGTGTTGAAAGTAGGAGGCCTCAGCTTGAGGAAACCCTCCAACTTTCGCTGGAAGTCATTGGGAGGACCCCCGTGGCGGTGAAGCATCCCCTGAGCTAGTGTCTCCAAGAGGCGGGTTTGGCGGTCCATCACCTCTACCAACTGTGGTGGTGGCGGCGGTGGTTCTCCTCCTCCAAGCTGCTGGGCGGCACCCGCCCCCAGTGCTGGCTCCTCTGGTGCGGGTTCCTCCCTGGCACCGAAGGGAACTCCCCAGCCACCTCCACGGCCATGACCACGACCACGGGCCATAGGCGTGGGGGAAAGCGAGCGGTTGTTCAGACGAGCAGAGCGGCGGCAAGACATCTCATTGCAGGGTTAGGTCATTATTTAGCATTCTCGTTAGATGCATTGTTAAGTGGTTTATCAATTTAAAAAGAGATCACTATCCAACACTCATACAAAGATGCAAATAAGAACCATAAGATCCAAAAAAACATCCATTACATTAATTTATTACATAGCGACATCTCCAGTAGCTACACTGACAGATTCACGGGAATCGTGCTACTCGCAGGCAGCTCCAAAAGTGGGACATCCTACATTACTCCATAAGTGCGTCATATCTCTGGCCACGCAGGGCTCAACATGTCTACTACTATCTTATTACATGATTATGTGAAAAAGGAAACTACTCCTGTCCGGGAGTTGTGGGTGGTGTAGAAGGACCAGAAGTGGAAGCCTCGGGAGTGCTCTCCATGGCACGGAGCTCGTCGTCGGAGCGGTGGATCCTCGCGATGTAGGTGAGGGCGTAGTCTAGCATCTCGGTCCTTGGAACCTCTGAGTAACCCTCAGTTGGGCAAGCCTTGAAGTTGAGCTTGGTGGCCTCAACATGGAAAGGCTGTCTGCGCGGTTTCTTGCGCATCCCAGGTAAGAGAACGTCCTGGACCTTCCTGATCTCCTAGACGCGCTTGCGATTAGCGTCGATCCAAGCCTAGCTGATGCAGTTCACCTTGTCCTGAAGGTACTCGGTGCTCTTGATGTAGTGAACCAGGTGGTGCATGTTGTAGGTGGTGGTGACGGCAGCCTCCACAGCTAGCTTCTCCATTGTGTTGCAATGGGCCTCTAGGTCAAGCTTCCTGATGCCACGGTGCTTCTCCTTCTCGTGGAACTCCCTTATGGTAAGCCTCTGCTGCTCAATCCAATCCTCGCACTCAAGCACCTTGGACTCAAGATAGTCGTGGCGAAGCTCAGCCTCCCCAACTTTGTCCTTGAGGTTGGCGATCTCCTTCCGAAGTGACTACTCATGGTTCTCGTAGAAGGTCTTCATCCTATCATAGCCCATGCGCTCCTCCTCGAGCTTACCGACCATTTCCCCCTCCTTGCGCTCCACCTTGAGGAACTACTCGTCGCAACGGAACAGGAGGTCTCGGTAGCGGTGGTTCTGCATCTCCACATCCATGATGTAGCGATCCTGGGTGATGATGTACTGCGCGGAGGCCCTCAGATAGGGGTTGACCTTGTCACGCGCAGCACGGTCTACAGTAGTGATCTGTGGCTCCGAGAACCTATTGAGGTCCAGAGCGGCAGGCAGCAGGCAGTACGGTCCCGTCTTGAGGTAGTCGTGTGCGTCACGCATCACACTGCGAAGAGCTGTGCGCGAGACGGACTGCACACACGAAGCGATGGAGTTCTCCACCTCCAGTGTCTTGAAGGCACGTAGCACGGGTACGAACTCACTGGCGGGGACCTTGAGGTGGACCACGATGTGGCCCTTGAACCCATCGGGTCCAGGCTCACCCCGGCACACGTACTCGATCTGCTCTGTGGGGACGCCTAGTGAGTCCAGTACATCATACAGGATCGTGGCGAACCCTCGGTAGGCTAGTCCGTCCACAGGGAGCTCGACAATAGGAGCCATCTACAATTTAACCGTAAGACGGAGTCGGTACCTTATTATTTATTAAGTAACTTGAGTAATACAGAGTGAAACTTGGTAATACAAGGCGAAACAAAGTAACTCAGGGTGATACTTGGTGAATCTTGAGTGAAACAGGGTGATTTAGGGTGGAACGGAGCGATGTGATAGGTTAGGTAGAACGAAATGTAGGTAAGAGAGTGTGAAATTGAGGTAAGCCATGCACAAAAATGCAGCACGGTCGGTAATATAACTGAGAGTGTGAAGATCTTTCCTAATTCTATTATCCAATCCTACGGGTCCGTCCTAGGGTCAAGCATGGCTCTGGTACCAACTGAAACGTCCTTGATTTCTATGAAGGGAAATCCACAGAAACGAAGTGTAAAATGACGAAACAATCTGTCAATTTACCCAAATCTCAGTGATACACAAAGTCATACATGAATATCAGAGTACAATAGAGAGTTTTACATAAATTATTCTCTTCGCCACGCAGGGCGGAACACACTCACACATAGCATCCAGAACAGTATCTAACGAAGATAGCAGCGGAAAACGATCTCCTAGAACCAGCTCGAACGTAGAACAGACCCTCTAGTCCTCTCAATCATCGCCCTCATAGTCGTACTCGGGCTCAGAAACTATCAAAAATCTATCAGTACACTTGGTACTAGCCACGCATCGCCCACCCTATGCTAGCATTGCTCTGTGCAAAGTGAAATGCATTGAGGAAAGTAGAAAGAGACCTATTTAGGCTATGGGTTTCCTATGCGAGTAGTTAATATTTTAATAGTAAGATGTTCATCAGATTTCAACACATCTTAATCACACATTTTCCCCAATCCCATCACACACATCACACCTCATCTCACTCTCTCTCTAGGCGACGAGATCGACTCCTGCTCAGATCTCGCCTCAATGGCCAGAGCCGGAAACCAACATGAAACCCGGAGGGAAGGTAGAAAGGACTCCTCTCTCTAATCCAGTGAAGCGTAGGTCATGGGAATGTACATATCTGCGGACGCGGCTATACGTATAGATCGATCAACTCTGCAGAGTGTGTACACCTAGTAATCCACAAGATTGCCATCCTCGACGATCTGGCTCATCTAGGCTAATTCCGACTGCCTCCCAACCGGTATAGTACCACCCTACCACTCAGCCCTAGGTCACCCCGGAGTCCACCAAAACGCTGAGACTGTGAGACGTAGTACCGGGCCCCCAAGGTCACTACGCTGTCTTAGGAGGGTGTGGGTCCCCATGCCCGTACCTCCCTACGCTATCACCTTCCATCCTAGTAGTAGTGGTACCACCCTAGTCAGTCTGGTAATCGTCTCCCGCCCATCGGGAGCGAGTGGTGTGCACGAAGGCCCCATGGTTCCGGTTCTCAAGACATACCAGCCCTTAGGGGACCGGACAGGATATCTTCTCAAGAGGGGATCACCAACTCCCCTGTGCCACAACAGCACCTCCACCAGGGACAACCAACACCCCCAGTTCACCCCACAACATACCCGCCACAGGTAACCCTTGTGAGGGATGCCCAGGTCACACCCCTCCAGCAAGACTTGCCCTAAAGACTCGTCGTAGGATCCTGTCTGATCGACTCAACCCTCACCACTCACCCATGACGCACGCCAAGATCTCCCTAGTTCTTTTATCAAGTTTACCAATTTCTTGGCACTACATGCCTTATACATATACGCCTCTCACTCACCGGCATCACATCACAGATATAATGTGAGTAAGAGTAAAAGCAAAGCAAGTCTCTAGCCTAACAGCAGGGTGAGCAGGAGTAGGGTTGCAACAAGGTAACGGGCTCAAAGTTAAGCATCTACCATGCAACCTATCATCATATTATTGCAAAAAAAAGTAAAGCACTAGCAATTCTATATTTGCATGCATAATAGGTACTACGGAAGTGGGTGGGGTGTGGCACCTGGCAGGTTGTCACCCAAGTCCTCGCTGTAGTCGGGGTCGTACTCCTCAGTCGGCAGGTCCTCTGGCTCTGTTAAACGTAACGTAAAGTCGCATTAACGACTCCTATAGAGGTGCACAAAGAAGCAACAGAAATTCAAAAGATCCAAATGCACTCAAACACAAGCCTAAGACGTAGAGCTCATTTTTAGAAAAATTTAGAAACTAGTTTGGTATTTTTCTGAGTTAAAATGAATTAGTTATGAATTTTTAAAGATTAAATGATTTTTTGGAAAAGAAAAGAAAAGAAAATTCCCGGCGGTGACACGTGTCAAGCTCTGATTGGCCGAGAGGGGGTGAGTCACTGACATGTGGGTCCAAGTCAATGGTCAGCGTTGACCGGTCAACGGTCAACTTTGACCGGGCCGCGACCGGGCCTCGGTGGGCTGGGCCAGGGCTTGATATGGGCCGGTCTGGGCTGGGCTGGGGCTGCCACGTGGCGAGCTTAGGCGCTACCACATCGCGCAGATGGATTCAAACGGGCTTGGGTTCCGGTGGACATGGCTCACGGTGGGCATGACCGAGCGGTCCACGGATCGCGGGTGTGGTTCACAATGGACTTGGTCCATCCTCTCCCTTCTCCTCATGGTGCACGGTGCACAGCTCTACCTCCACTCCTCCTCCCTTCAGCTCTCTTGCACGGTGACGCGCTCGCCGGTGGCGAAGCGTCCAACCTCGCGCTACAGCGGCTCCCCGACGACGTTCTAAGGCTCAACTGAGCCGCTAGTACATGGCGAACCCGAAGGTGCAGTGAACTCGGTGGTTTGGCGCCTCCAATGAGGTTTTCCATGGCGGCGGGCGGCGCTTCGACGCCTCCGTTCCGGTGAAAACGAGCAAAGGGGCTCTAACGTTACCTTCTTCTATGCTAGAGCGTGTTCCACCACAAGGCAAAACGGAAGGGCTCCATCCCCTTACCTCTACTCATCTAGCACGGCTGGACCAAGGCTTCACCGGTGCGGTGCGCGTCGCGGTCGCTTCCGAGCCCCTGTGGCTCGGCAGCGTCTCCACGTGTGTGTTTCGCGTGAGTGGGTGTGGGTGGAGTTGTGCGCTGGAGTCACGGCCTCCCTACGCTCACTCCCGGTACGAGAACGGCGACGGTGACGCCATGCCGGGGTACAAAACAGAGACGTCGAGGCGGGTACCGAGCTCACCGTAGGTGGTGAAGAAGCAGGCTATCGGTGCGGGCGAGGCGACGCAGTGGCGACGGTGGTGCAGTGCAGGGAGAGTGGCAACGTCGATGTAGCCGTACGTCGACGCTCCGAGCTCCGGCGCTGTAACAGAACCGACCAAATTATAAGAGCACAAGTACGAAAACAAGCACCGAAGCGCTCAAATTTTCAAACTTGAGCCCATATAATCCCGGTAGTCAATCGAAACCACGAAGGATTTCAAACCAAAATGCTTACAACCAGGATCGCATCATTCAACATACACATCATACGTTACATTTCACAAGTAGTTCCGAAATAAGTTTACACACACACGGAGTCGCAATTATTACAAACCAAGTTGTTTCAAAGTAGCGGAAGCATAACACACACCAGTTGATTAACTACTGCCAGTCTTGTTGATCAACAACCCGCAAAAGCATGAGGAAAGTACATAAAAGATGATCACGCCCTAGTGATCTAGTCTTCGTCACCCGCAGGGTGGAGACATGTCTTGCAGAAGCCTTGATAGAGCATATCATCTGCAACAGGGGGGAATAAACCCTGAGTACTGGAATGTACTCAGCTAGACTTACCCGTCAAAAACCAGAAATAAAATGACACCAAGGATTATGCAAGGCTTACACAAGAGGCTAGCTGACACCACATTTTGCATAAAGACATAAGTAGTTGAAACTCTTATAACCTGTACTAGCAGTTATTTTTAGCATTTACCTGTCATCTATCTTAGCACCTGTACTAAACATGCACTTGATTATCATCAAACAATTATTAACATTAATTCCATAGCAGGTATAAATGGTGGCAACATTGTAACATTCACTTAACCATCTGTTCAATTAATGAGATCTACGTTGCCGCTGCTCAAGTCAAGTGCTCACTAACCGGGAGCGACGGCGATTCGAATCGAATTCCTATCCAGCTGGAGGGGTATTTCTAACACTCACCGCGCAGGCCCCTGCCAGGGTTGCACAAGCCACCTTTCGTGTGATTCAGGAATCGCGGGTCCAAATGATGTCGCGACCCCAAGGGCGACACTCTGCCAGGTGATAGGGACTCTAACCCCCCCTGGTCTCATGCCAATGTCCCCAAGCACATCATTTCTCTCCTCCAAGAAGCAACCTACCATTCGATTCCCGGCCTGAACCACATTACTCGGCTTCGCGGTCGGAACGACTTATCCGGCCAACTAAGTGTTAGACTGCGTTCAACATGACTCAAGGACGTACAGCGAATCGGTCCTTAAACGACTCAGACGGGCATAGCTCCACACCCAAGACGTGAAGTGTCTTGCGGCTGTACTATCGAATTCCCGCCCGGTCTCAATTTCATTTTAAGGCATGGTTCCATCCACGATAGCCATAAAGCCACTCGTGACTCCTTCCTACATCTCGCGGATGACCGGAAATCACCCGACTTCTACCGTACTAAGCAGGGCTAAGCATTGACACGTGCCTAAACCTAATATAGGATTAAGTACGATATCTGGACAAGGACAGGTATAGTGCAACAATTGGTTTCATACAATTCCTACAACTTAATGCAATAAACAATTAAAAGTACTCAAGATAGATTTATAAAATGATGGGTTCAGCATGCACCGGGGCTTGCCTTTGAGAAAGGTCGCAGGCCGGTGGTCCGGGCACTCAGGAAGGTCTTCTTCGGAAGCTTCTCTGCCGGTTGGTTCCTCTGCTGGCTCCGGCTGGTTCTGGACCTCCTCCGGAACCACTTGTTCGAACTCGAGGAGTGTTACCCCCTCCGGAACACCTATTGCATGAGTGCATAATAAATCTCATGGATGCATAGTAAAAGATGCAGTATGCTCGGAATGAAATGCATTACACAATTTTAAAGCTCTATTCAAATCACTTCAAAAGAGTAGGTGCAAATTTCCTCTCCGGTAGAGACGTACTCACCTAATCTACTCAACCTAAGATAAAGCTGCTCTTCTTCAGTTAAGGCCCTAACACCTAACAATTACAAGAGTAGCATTTCTTAGAATACCACACCACATCTAATCAGCAAAATACCACAGTAAAACATTCTGGACAGCAGCTACTTGTTTTTAACATAACTGGAGATTCCCAACTCCAAAAGATATGATCTAAGACAATCTGGAAAGCCTAAGAAATGCACTACAATTCATTTTCAGACCTCAATCCCAAACTCCTAAGTTTTCCATGTCAAATTTCATAAGTTCCAGAATCTGTTCTCTCTAAACAGAGAGTAGCAGATTCTGGACTGCCACTTTAAACAGCAATAACTCTCAAACTACTAAGCCAAATGCTCCCAAATTTTGACACAAGCTAGTTTATCAAGTTTACTACAACTTTGGTATTTACAAGTTTTCCAGCAACCATTTTTATCAAAGGTCAAACTTAGAAATACTACCAGCTGTCCAGAAAACCTAAAATTGCAAGGATTAAATATTTATTGATGTGGCCAAAGTCCCCTAAGACCAAACTAATATTACCAAAAGTTCACATGGGTTACAAAAACACCAGAAAGTAGGGTGTGACCACCTAGAACATTTATTTATACTCATTTCTTAATTTACTTACTTAATTAAGTGGAATTTTAAACATATATGTAAACTGCTCCTAAAATTCCACAAAAATTACAGGGGACTCTCTGACCCAAAAATAGACTACTGTAAAAATTTGAACAAATTTTATTGACAGAAACTCCCTATACAAAATTCACAAGTCCAAAAGGCTGATTTTTGTATAAATAATAAACCATATTGAAAAGTATCAAACAACAGATTTCATAATTTTCTTGGACACTCTAGGGTACCAAGACATTCTCCAAAAAGTTACAAGAACATTGCACATGTAGAAAAATTACTAAAATTCATTCAATTATTTCCTAGAATAAAAAGATAGCCTCATAACTTGAAAAATACTTAAGCACTAATGCCCAAATTTTTACCAGAGCTAGGGCAAGTATAAAGTAACCTACCCACCGAATTTCATGATTTTTGGGATACTACAGCTCAAGTTATATATTTAACAAATTTGCATGCATTTCAAAACACATTTAAAAGATCTATTAAATTCTCACAGAATTTAAACATCACATACCAGATTTATATTTTTCTAAAATACTACACATCATGTAGATCATAACAAAATTTATCTCATGATTTTTGAGCAAGTACAACCCTAGATCTATATTTTCCAAACTACCACAAAATCTGTGACAAAAATAATTAAATGAAATAAATTTCAATCGAAACTGGGCTGGCCCGGGAACAGGCGAATCCCATGACGCGCACGCGCGGCCCGCACGGACTCCCGCCCGCGCGCGGCACTGACATGCGGGTCCCCGTGGTCAGTGACAGAGGGCAGGGGGGCGGCGACCCGCGAGCTCCGGCGAGCTCAAGCTCGTCGGAGGGGAGCTCGCTCGGGAAACCAAACGCACCCACGCGTTCCCCGTGACACGGTGCTTCGATTCGTGCAGGCTGGAGGGGTTGGGTTGGAGTGGGAGGGGCTCGTCACCGCGAGCGGCGGCCGGTGAGGGTCGGGTGGTGGTGTGCCGCCGCCGGTGAGGCCGCACGGTCCCATCTAAGCTCGGTACGAGCTTCACAGCAGCTAGGCGGAGCGATTGAGGTAGAAAGGGAAGACGGAGAGAGGCCCGAGCTACCCCGGCCACGGTGAGCCTCCATGGCGGAGCTCCGGTGACCTCTCGGGAACGGGCGGAGGTAACAATGTGGCTCACCTCGGGCTCAATCAAAGCTGCCGGTGGGTCGAGGAGGTGTAGGGCGGTGAGGCGGAGGAACCGGCGTGATTTGGTGGGCGGTGGTGCGGTGGAAAACGCGCGCGAGCTCGCCGGAGTTGGAGCGGCAATGGCGGCTCGGTTCTGGCGCTTTGAAACCGAAAGAGGGAGGGGGAGGGAATGGAGGCAGCCTCGACGCGTCGTGGCGGTCTTGAAGGCGCCGTGGCCTGACCGGTGGGGCCAGGGCCGGCGTACGGGCGCCACCGCGTGTCCACGCGTCGGCGAGGCCCTGTGGCCGGTTGGCCACTCCCCCTTCTCTGACGAAACTGAAACGAGGTGAAAGGCGCCGTTGTAATCGACTGACAGGGCAACTTCGTCGATGTTTTACTCCTAAACCAGCTCGTTTTAGTGAAACCTCCAATTAGCAAAGTTGTAGACCTATGTAAGCACTACAAGTTTGTAAAAGGCATCACGAGCTGGTTCGGTTTAGTTGATGAGATACAGTGACATCAAGTGGTACTCGGTGAAACTGAAATGTGATTTCAGTGGTTAAAACCGACTGAAACCCTAACTTCTTGACACTATAACTCATAAACTATGGAGAATCAGGCTTGGGTGATGTTGGCAATGTTGTAGAGCTACATGAGGACTACAAGTTTGTCAATACGAGTGGGAGCTAGTTTGGCCTGGTTTGCAAACTACAAGCTTCTAAAGTAGGCCTCAGTAAAACTGGAGGGTCAACTTAAAGACTTAGAAAAATTCTAAGTGTTGAGGCAGCCCCTCTAGCTGACTTGTGGGCCACTTTTGGGCATGTTCTGGTCAGTTTCATGAGATGGTCATGTTGAGACTTTTGTTCCCTATAAAATTCCCTACAACTTTGCTTAAGGGTGCTCCTCCATGCAAGGCCTCTAAGCTAGACTTTTTAATTGGTCAAACTAGAGCATCCTAGGGCCAAATGGTGGTCAACCATCTCTTGGAGGGCATTTTTGTAATTTTGATCAACATGAACCTTGCTCCAAGAGTTACCCTAAGTATAACTATGGTGTTGTGGGACATAATTGGCTACTCTACCTTTTTGTTACACCAACTATCAAGTATCCCATGATACGAGCCAAACAAAACTTCTAGAAACAATCACATGTGTTGCATCACATAAAATAACAAACATGAATGATGCATGCTTATGCTTATGCAAATGCAATGCAATTATGGAGCTAAACACTTGAGGTGTTACAGCCCTCCCCCCTTATAAAAATCTCGTCCCGAGATTTGGAAAGCGTACCATTTTTCATAGAATTCCTTATAACCATCCCGCAAATAATCTTCCCGTTCCCACGTAGCATCGCTTTCACTACCCTGATTACTCCACATCACTTTATACCACTTAACCACTTTGCTTCTAGTTACTCGTTCCTGAGTATCGATCACTCGGACTGGCTTTTCTTCGTAGGTTAGGTCAGATTCAAGCCTGATATCTCCTAAAGGAACTTGTTCCTCTAGAACTCGAAGACACTTTTTAAGCTGAGATACATGGAAAACGTTGAATACGGCACTCATTTCAGGGGGTAACTAGATTTTGTACGCAACAGCTCCACTCTTGCCTATGATCTAGAAAGGACCCACGTATCTTGGTGCAAGTTTCCGCTTAACACCAAAACGTTGGACACTCTTCATTGGAGAAACTTTCAGATAAACGAAGTCTCCAACTTCAAACTCGAGTGGCTTTCTACGACGATCAGCATAGCTTTTCTGTCTAGCTTGGGCTGCAGCCATGTGTTTCTGGATAGTACGGACTTGTTCCTCGGCTTCCTGGACAAAATCAATGCCATAATACCTCCTTTCACCAGCTTCTACCCAGTTTAGTGGAGTTCGACACTTACGACCGTACAAAGCTTCGAACGGGGCCATCTTAATACTCTCTTGGTAACTGTTATTGTACGAGAATTCGGCTAGAGGTAACCATTTTTCCCAAGAACCCTTGGATGAAATGACGCATGCCCGCAACAGATCTTCCAAGATTTGGTTAACTTGTTCCGTCTGACCAGACGTCTGGGGGTGATAAGCAGAGCTTCTCACTAACTTGGTTCCCAGAAGGTGATGCAAGTGCTCCCAAAAGCGAGCAGTGAACTGGGGACCACGGTCAGAAACGATAGTACGAGGTATCCCATGAAGCCAGACTATCTGATTGAAGTACAACTCAGCATAGTCAGTGGGACGATAGTCCACTCTCACTGGGATGAAGTGAGCTGATTTGGTCAAATGATCAACAATTACCCAGATGGAGTTATGATTTTTGACAGTAGGAGGAAGTCCGACAATGAAATCCATGCTTATCTCTTCCCATTTCCATCCTGGGATAGAAAGTGGTTGCAGTAACCCAGCTTTCATGTGTACCGCTTTAACTCTACAGCATGTGTCACATCTAGCAACGTATGCCGCTATCTCTTTCCGCATCTTGGTCCACCAATAAAGTGGCTTCAAATCATAGTACATCTTATTACTACCAGGATGAATGGACAGCTTGGAAGAATGTGCTTTGGACAAGATCTGATCTCTAAGCTCTCGGTCCTTAGGTACCACTAATCTATCCTTAAACCACAGCACACCCTCGTCATCTAACCTGAAATGCTTAGTTTCTTCCTCTTTCATCTTACGTTTTATGTGGAATATACCAGGATCAGTCTTTTGGAGCTCAATAATTCTGTTTCTGAGAGTACCACTGACAGTGATGTTGTACAAGACTACTGGATGTAACAGGCGGGATCGATGAAAATCAGTTTCAACTAAGGAATGGCAATGAGACTTACAGCTTAAAGCGTCCGCAACCACATTTGCCTTGCCAGGATGATAGTGTACTTGAAGATTATAATCCTTAATCAACTCGAGCCATCTTCTCTGACGCATATTTAACTCGGGTTGGGTGAAGATGTATTTGAGGCTTTTGTGGTCTGTATAGATATTGCAGACATTGCCCAGCAGATAATGCCGCCATACTTTCAAAGCATGAACGACTGCAGCCAGTTCTAAGTCATGCGTTGGATAATTCACCTCATGCTTCCGAAGTTGCCGAGAGGTATATGCAATTACTCGGCCTTCCTGCATCAAAACACCTCCCAAACCTATGCCTGAGGCATCACAATAAACATCAAACGGTTTCTCGATATCCGGTTGTGCTAAAACCGGAGCCGAGGTTAGGAGGGTTCGCAGTTGGTGAAAAGCCGCATCACACTCAGGAGTCCAGACAAACCTGGTGTCTTTTTGCAGCAACCGAGTCATGGGTTTGGCTATTTTTGAAAAATCCGGGATGAAGCGACGATAATAACCAGCCAACCCAAGAAAACTCCGGACCTCATGAACCGAAGTAGGAGCTTTCCAATTCAATACTTCTTGTACCTTAGTGGGATCCACCATAATTCCTCCATCGGACAACACATGCCCAAGGAAAGGTACTTCACGAAGCCAGAATTCACACTTACTGAACTTCGCATACAATTGATGTTCGCGCAGTCTGCTGAGGACAATACGCAAATGTTCAGCGTGTTCTTCCTCATTTTTAGAATATACCAAGATGTCATCAATAAACACCACCACAAACTTGTCCAATTCGGGCATAAACACCGAATTCATCAAGCACATGAAGTGTGCTGGGGCATTTGTCAGGCCGAAAGACATAACAAGATACTCATAAAGGCCGTATCTTGTCGAGAAGGCTGTTTTTGGAATATCTTCAGGACGGATTTTAATCTGATGGTACCCAGACCTTAGATCAATCTTGGAAAAGACTTTAGCTTTGGACAACTGATCGAATAAGATATCGATACGCGGTAGAGGATACTTATTCTTAACAGTGACTGCATTCAGAGGTCTATAGTCTACGCACATCCGCAAGGTCTGATCCTTCTTCTTTACAAAGATAGCAGGGCATCCCCACGGAGACGAGCTAGGACGAATCAACCCCTTTTTCAAAAGTTCATTCAACTGCACCTTAAGTTCAGCTAACTCATTCGGAGGCATCCTATAAGGTCTCCTAGAGATGGGTGCCGTGCCAGGCAACAACTCGATTTTAAATTCCACATCCCGATCCGGAGGGAGTCCCGGCAAATCATCGGGAAAAACGTCCGGAAACTCATTTACTATGGGAATTTCAGCCAACGGCTTTGCTTGCACAACATGAACTTCCCCCGACAATTCAACTTTTCTGGGAAGTTGTACTAGAAAACCCTTTTTATCTGTAGGATCTCTGAGCATAACTACCCGAGCGGATGTATCGATGAGCACCCCATTCTGACTCATCTAATTCATGCCCAAGATAACATCTATGTCTAAACCCGGTAAAACCAATAAAGCAAGCGAATAATTTCGCCCTTCTATCTCAAACTTAAGGTTCCCCACTACTTTATTTGTGGAAATATTCCCACTTGCAGCACTAATGCAATAACCCACACCTTCAACAGTATGCAACTTGTGTGCAAACTTTGATGCAAACTTAGGACTGATAAAGGAATGCGAAGCACCTGAATCAAAAAGTACCACTGCAGGGTGTTGGTCAACTAGGAACTTACCAGCAGTAACCACCTCACCAGATGGGATTTCCTCAATACTGTTATAATGAACGTGCCCCTGACGGTCACCTTGGTTAACATTCTTCTTAGGGTAAGGGCAGTTCCGGGACCAATGGCCTGGCTTGTTGCAGTTCCAGCAAGGCATGTTGCTGGGAGGAACACTAGAGCTGCTCTGACCAGAATTTCCCTTTGGCAAAGCGACTGTATAAGCCTTGCGGAACCCAGTTTTTGCAGCAGGCTTCTTCTGTGGCGGACGGAACTTGATATTCTGAGCAGGTGGGCGAGGGGAAGACCTAGGTGCAGCTGAGGCCTGAGACTGCGAAGCACTCGCCTCAAGGGCTCTTTTACGGCTCTTCGAGGCAGAATAAATAACATTATTGTTCTCCTGGGTCAAAGCATCACTGATAAAATCATTAAAGGTAGTACACTTGCTAGTACCCATAGTCTTCATCAGCTTTGGGCCGAGGCCCCTTTTGAAGCTAGCAATTTTCTTGGCATCGGTATCCACAAACTCTGTGGCATACCTTGCCAGGTTGTTGAAAGATTGCAGATATTCAGTCAAGCTTTTATTTCCCTACGACAGCCTCATGAATTCTGTGTGCTTGATTGCCATAAGACCGGGAGGAATATAGTTCCCACGGAATGCTGCCTTGAACTGGTCCCAAGCAATCGGGACATTTGCAGGCAGTGTGGAACGATAGTGGCTCCACCAAATACCCGCAGGGCCATGCAGCTGATGAGAAGCATATTCAGTTTTCAGCTCATCGGTCAAGCGAAGCAGACGAAACTTTTGTTCAATAGTGTTCAACCACTCGTCGGCTTGCAGTGGTTCTTCCGCCTCCTTAAAGAGCAGGGGCTTAGTATCAAGAAAGTCCTTGAAATCGCTGTACTGATTAGGTTCTGGGCCCTGGCGGCCATGACGAGCCTCCCGATTGGCAAGTTGGCGCATAGCGTCAGCCAACATGCGCTGCCCTTCGACCACGGTCTGCATCAGCTCAGCCGGAGTAGGCGGTGGCGGAGGGGGTGGCTGTTCCTCATCCTCATTGCCACGACCCCGACGGAGATTGTACGACATCTGCAAAATGCATAGCCAATGACGATGTGGGAAATTTGTAGATGAATTATTGCAAATATGTCAAACTGACTTCATGAATGGATTTCTCAAAATAATCAAGGCACAATAATTCATCACAACCGCACAATCCATTCAAGCGCATCAATTGACGCAATCACACCAGGGAATCCAACAAGATGCTCTTCGATAAAGGCTCACTCACAGGGAGCACAACAGTTACTGAACCGTTTACGTCACTATCTACGTGATTTTTGACCTTTCGCACGGTACTTGGATTCGATCTCAAAATTTTTAGTTGACTGTGAAAGGCTACTTCAAACTGACCACAAAGAGACTTCTCAATGGAGAGTTCCATGGTGGATCATGACTAGCCACCTCGATACCAGCGCGTGCCAAGCAGCACAGCCTTATGTCGCGCGCCATAGGAGGCCCTCGGTTTCATCGCGGCACCGAAGGGTGCTAATCGTGACACCATCATCGAACGCAACATAATAAGACATCAAGTTGTGATCGAAATTTAACAGGTTCAAACTAAACATCCTGGAAACATAGGGTTCGACCTTACATCCCAAAGTCAAGTTATTACAAAGCCTCACTCCCACACAGGGAGGGCACAAAAGATGGTCCCAACATCACAGATACGCGATGACTACTCTAAGCATCGTCCTCAGAGTCGGTGTCAAGGATCTCCCCGACGTCCTCATCACTAACAGGCTCTAACTCCTCATCTTCTTCTTCCTCCTCTGGCTCTTCTTCTGGTGCGGCAGCTTGGGGCTCATTGACCTCCGCTTCATCATCATCCTCAGCCATGAAGATTCCCGAACCCATGTCCTCATCTACGTTGTTGTTTCTAGGTAGCAGAGGATTAAGCTGGTTGTTCAGGCGGTGCACTTCTTCATGAAGGTTGTCATTGTATTCTTCAGCATTCTCCAACTGTTGCTCGAGCTTAAACTGACGAGCCCTCAGAACGTTCTCCTCGTGCCAGGCTTCATCCCTCTGGTTCATGACACGGACCAGCATGCGTTGATAGTTGCGATTTGCCACTGTCAACCTCTGGACTGCAAGCGTTTCCTGATCACGGTCACGGATCACTTGCTCCAGTTGCTGCCGCGCTGCATCCCTAGCAGCAGTCACTTCGGCCAACTCAGCCCGCAGCCTTTCCACCTCAGTGGGCTCGGGGCGGGGCTCACGTGGAGCTAGCTGGTGGCGAGGGACCCTTCCTCTGGTCGACTTACGGGCGGTGATCTTAGTACGTGCCATCTGTATCAACAAGATATGACTTAAAGCGAGGATCATTTAGGGGATACGAAATTTAATTTAGTCGGGACTATTGAAATTTTTTTAAGGAGGGAGTAAATGACATGTATGATATAATTAAACATGATGCATGCACGTTCCGTACGCCCTCTCACCTTGGTAGAAAACTAAAGTTCTAACGCTAAGCGGTGGCATACATACGTTCTCTCATATAAGCGAAACTATCGGTCTACTCGTTACGCTGTTAGTGTACCTGCAGAAAATCTCATTGCAGCCCAACAATTCCCAAAATAAACATACAAGAAAGCAGTAAACTAAATACTTTCCATATACACATCCCCTGATGTATATATTTCAGTATCAAAGCTACCCGATTTATAGATGCCCACAATTAAGTGCTTTACATAATTACATGGTTTGAACATGTAAGTATGCAAGTCACTAAAACTACTCTCCCCTAGACCGCCGGTTGGACGATCATGCTCTCACAACTCACACTTACCAGAGTGTCGAGGTAATTGATCCATACATTACCACCCAAGTGGATGGCATCCATACAATATCACGCCGTATGGACGACGAAACAAAAACAAACAAGGCCCCCAAGTTAGTCTTTATAATAAGCCACCTAAGAGTCCTTATTTGGGCTAAGGGATGTGATCACTGGCATACCTATAAAATAATTTTTTATAGTTTAACCCTTTTCGTAAACAAATACTTTTGTTTTTAATTACTCGTAAGATGTGTTTAATGTTGAATTATGCTCCGGTACCAGCTGTAACAGAACCGACCAAATTATAAGAGCACAAGTACGAAAACAAGCACCGAAGCGCTCAAATTTTCAAACTTGAGCCCATATAATCCCAGTAGTCAATCGAAACCACGAAGGATTTTAAACCAAACTGCTTACAACCAGGATCGCATCATTCAACATACACATCATACGTTACATTTCACAAGTAGTTCCGAAATAAGTTTACACACACACGGAGTCGCAATTATTACAAACCAAGTTGTTTCAAAGTAGCGGAAGCATAACACACACCAGTTGATTAACTACTGCCAGTCTTGTTGATCAACAACCCGCAAAAGCATGAGGAAAGTACATAAAAGATGATCACGCCCTAGTGATCTAGTCTTCGTCACCCGCAGGGTGGAGACATGTCTTGCAGAAGCCTTGATAGAGCATATCATCTGCAACAGGGGGGGAATAAACCCTGAGTACTGGAATGTACTCAGCTAGACTTACCCGTCAAAAACCAGAAATAAAATGACACCAAGGATTATGCAAGGCTTACACAAGAGGCTAGCTGACACCACATTTTGCATAAAGACATAAGTAGTTGAAACTCTTATAACCTGTACTAGCAGTTATTTTTAGCATTTACCTGTCATCTATCTTAGCACCTGTACTAAACATGCACTTGATTATCATCAAACAATTATTAACATTAATTCCATAGCAGGTATAAATGGTGGCAACATTGTAACATTCCCTTAACCATCTGTTCAATTAATGAGATCTACGTTGCCGCTGCTCAAGTCAAGTGCTCACTAACCGGGAGCGACGGCGATTCGAATCGAATTCCTATCCAGCTGGAGGGGTATTTATAACACTCACCGCGCAGGCCCCTGCCAGGGTCGCACAAGCCACCTTTCGTGTGATTCAGGAATCGCGGGTCCGAATGATGTCGCGACCCCAAGGGCGACACTCTGCCAGGTGATAGGGACTCTAACCCCCCTGGTCTCACGCCAATGTCCCCAAGCACATCATTTCTCTCCTCCAAGAAGCAACCTACCATTCGATTCCCGGCCTGAACCACATTACTCGGCTTCGCGGTCGGAACGACTTATCCGGCCAACTAAGTGTTAGACTGCGTTCAACATGACTCAAGGACGTACAGCGAATCGGTCCTTAAACGACTCAGACGGGCATAGCTCCACACCCAAGACGTGAAGTGTCTTGCGGCTGTACTATCAAATTCCCGCCCGGTCTCAATTTTATTTTAAGGCATGGTTCCATCCACGATAGCCATAAAGCCACTCGTGACTCCTTCCTACATCTCGCGGATGACCGGAAATCACCCGACTTCTACCGTACTAAGCAGGGCTAAGCATTGACACGTGCCTAAACCTAATATAGGATTAAGTACGATATCTGGACAAGGACAGGTATAGTGCAACAATTGGTTTCATACAATTCCTACAACTTAATGCAATAAACAATTAAAAGTACTCAAGATAGATTTATAAAATGATGGGTTCAGCATGCACCGGGGCTTGCCTTTGAGAAAGGTCGCAGGCCGGTGGTCCGGGCACTCAGGAAGGTCTTCTTCGGAAGCTTCTCTGCCGGTTGGTTCCTCTGCTGGCTCCGGCTGGTTCTGGACCTCCTCCGGAACCACTTGTTCGAACTCGAGGAGTGTTACCCCCTCCGGAACACCTATTGCATGAGTGCATAATAAATCTCATGGATGCATAGTGAAAGATGCAGTATGCTCGGAATGAAATGCATTACACAATTTTAAAGCTCTATTCAAATCACTTCAAAAGAGTAGGTGCAAATTTTCTCTCCGGTAGAGACGTACTCACCTAATCTACTCAACCTAAGATAAAGCTGCTCTTCTTCAGTTAAGGCCCTAACACCTAACAATTACAAGAGTAGCATTTCTTAGAATACCACACCACATCTAATCAGCAAAATACCATAGTAAAACATTCTGGACAGCAGCTACTTGTTTTTAACATAACTGGAGATTCCCAACTCCAAAAGATATGATCTAAGACAATCTGGAAAGCCTAAGAAATGCACTACAATTCATTTTCAGACCTGAATCCCAAACTCCTAAGTTTTCCATGTCAAATTTCATAAGTTCCAGAATCTGTTCTCTCTAAACAGAGAGTAGCAGATTCTGGACTGCCACTTTAAACAGCAATAACTCTCAAACTACTAAGCCAAATGCTCCCAAATTTTGACACAAGCTAGTTTATCAAGTTTACTACAACTTTGGTATTTACAAGTTTTCCAGCAACCATTTTTATCAAAGGTCAAACTTAGAAATACTACCAGCTGTCCAGAAAACCTAAAATTGCAAGGATTAAATATTTATTGATGTGGCCAAAGTCCCCTAAGAGCAAACTAATATTACCAAAAGTTCAAATGGGTTACAAAAACACCAGAAAGTAGGGTGTGACCACCTAGAACATTTATTTATACTCATTTCTTAATTTACTTACTTAATTAAGTGGAATTTTAAACATATATGTAAACTGCTCCTAAAATTCCACAAAAATTACAGGGGACTCTCTGATCCGAAAAGAGACTACTGTAAAAATTTGAACAAATTTTATTCACAGCAACTCCCTATACAAAATTCACAAGTCCAAAAGGCTGATTTTTGTATAAATAATAAACCATATTGAAAAGTATCAAACAACAGATTTCATAATTTTTTTGGACACTCTAGGGTACCAAGACATTCTCCAAAAAGTTACAAGAACATTGCACATGTAGAAAAATTACTAAAATTCATTCAATTATTTCCTAGAATAACAAGATAGCCTCATAACTTAAAAAATACTTAAGCACTAATGCCCAAATTTTTACCAGAGCTAGGGCAAGTATAAAGTAAACTACCCACCAAATTTCATGATTTTTGGGATACTACAGCTCAAGTTATATATTTAACAAATTTGCATGCATTTCAAAACACATTTAAAAGATCTATTAAATTCTCACAGAATTTAAACATCACATACCAGATTTATATTTTTCTAAAATACTACACATCTTGTAGATCATAACAAAATTTATCTCATGATTTTTGAGCAAGTACAACCCTAGATCTACATTTTCCAAACTACCACAAAATCTGTGACAAAAATAATTAAATGAAATAAATTTCAATCGAAACTGGGCCGGCCCGGGAACAGGCGAGGCCCATGACGCGCGCGCGCGGCCCGCACGGACTCCCGCCCTCGCGCGGCACTGACATGTGGGTCCCCGTGGTCAGTGACAGAGGGCAGGGGGGCGGCGACCCGCGAGCTCCGGCGAGCTCAAGCTCGTCGGAGGGGAGCTCGCTCGGGAAACCAAACGCACCCACGCGTTCCCCGTGACACGGTGCTTCAATTCGTGCAGGCTGGAGGGGTTGGGTTGGAGTGGGAGGGGCTCGTCACCGCGAGCGGCGGCCGGTGAGGGTCGGGTGGTGGTGTGCCGCCGCCGGTGAGGCCGCACGGTCCCATCTAAGCTCGGTACGAGCTTCACAGCAGCTAGGCGGAGCGATTGAGGTAGAAAGGGAAGACGGAGAGAGGCCCGAGCTACCCCGGCCACGGTGAGCCTCCATGGCGGAGCTCCGGTGACCTCTCGGGAACGGGCGGAGGTAACAATGTGGCTCACCTCGGGCTCAATCAAAGCCGCCGGTGGGTCGAGGAGGTGTAGGGTGGTGAGGCGGAGGAACCGGCGTGATTTGGTGGGCGGTGGTGCGGTGGAAAACGCGCGCGAGCTCGCCGGAGTTGGAGCGGCAATGGCGGCTCGGTTCTGGCGCTTTGAAACCGAAAGAGGGAGGGGGAGGGAATGGAGGCAGCCTCGACGCGTCGTGGCGGTCTTGAAGGCACCGTGGCCTGACCGGTGGGGCCAGGGCCGGCGTACGGGCGCCACCGCGTGTCCACGTGTCGGCGAGGCCCTGTGGCCGGTCGGCCACTCCCCCTTCTCTGACGAAACTAAAACGAGGTGAAAGGCGCCGTTGTAATCGACTGACAGGGCAACTTCGTCGATGTTTTACTCCTAAACCAGCTCGTTTTAGTGAAACCTCCAATTAGCAAAGTTGTAGACCTATGTAAGCACTACAAGTTTGTAAAAGGCATCACGAGCTGGTTCAGTTTAGTTGATGAGATACAGTGACATCAAGTGGTACTCGGTGAAACTGAAATGTGATTTCAGTGGTTAAAACCGACTGAAACCCTAACTTCTTGACACTATAACTCATAAACTATGGAGAATCAGGCTTGGGTGATGTTGGCAATGTTGTAGAGCTACATGAGGACTACAAGTTTGTCAATATGAGTGGGAGCTGGTTTGGCCTGGTTTGCAAACTACAAGCTTCTAAAGTAGGCCTCAGTAAAACTGGAGGGTCAACTTAAAGACTTAGAAAAATTCTAAGTGTTGAGGCAGCCCCTCTAGCTGACTTGTGGGCCACTTTTGGGCATGTTCTGGTCAGTTTCATGAGATGGTCATATTGAGACTTTTGTTCCCTATAAAATTCCCTACAACTTTGCTTAAGGGTGCTCCTCCATGCAAGGCCTCTAAGCTAGACTTTTCAATTGGTCAAACTAGAGCATCCTAGGGACAAATGGTGGTCAACCATCTCTTGGAGGGCATTTTTGTAATTTTGATCAACATGAACCTTGCTCCAAGAGTTACCCTAAGTATAACTAAGGTGTTGTGGGACATAATTGGCTACTCTACCTTTTTGTTACACCAACTATCAAGTATCCCATGATACGAGCCAAACAAAACTTCTAGAAACAATCACATGTGTTGCATCACATAAAATAACAAACATGAATGATGCATGCTTATGCTTATGCAAATGCAATGCAATTACGGAGCTAAACACTTGAGGTGTTACAGGCGTGCTCCGCGGCGGTGCGCTCGGCTTCGGGTTTCCGGGCCACTTCTCCTCCCTCTCTTCTTCTCTGTGCGCTAGCGTGGGCGTTGGGTGCCATCGGGGCCGGCGGAGTTGGGGAGAGTAGCTAGGGCACACGCTCGGGGGTTCTTATAGCCGTACATGGCTGTGGCTTGGATGGCGAACGGTGGTGATGGGGAGAAAGGTCATGGAAGGGCGATCCGAACCCTTGGGTTAAGATTTGGAGGAAAGGGGTTGGTGTCAATTGCACTGGGCTCACAAATTGGAATCCCAGGCGGTTGAGGCGTGTACGGGTGGTCTCAGGCGGTGTCAGCTGAATTCGTGACCATGGTGGCATCGGCTTCACGCACGTGGTGCGTGCTTGGCGAGCGCAAGCGACTGGCGAGCGGGACCGGGGTTGTGGCTTGGCGCTCACGGCTGGTAGAGGGGGCAGAGGGAATCTCCCCTCGCGTGTTGCGTGCCCCTCTTTCCCCCTCTGATTTCCGTTTGGGCGAAGCATAGGAATCGGACGAGCGGGAGGAAGGGGATGAAGGCGGGTCCCGCCCGTCAGCGAGTGAGAGCGGCGGGGTCCAGCTGTCGGTGACGCAGGGGTGCGGCTCCTCTTAGCGCACGCGCGTTTGTGCACTATCTGGGCCAGGCCGTGGGCAGGCCGGCTGGGGTAATTAGGAGGGAAAAAGGGTTTTCTTATTTAATTAAATAGCTTTTCTATTTATATCTCCTTTGTTCCCATTATGCCAAGGCATTTGTATGAAAAAAATATATTGCCTCCACTTGTATAACATAATGGAGCCTACTAAATATATTTTTGGTTTCCAACTATTTGATAAGATTATATTTGTACATTTAATTAAGCAATTAATTTAAGAAATGTTGTTGCTATTAATTCAATTCAAGGAACATCAAACCCAACTCAAGCTTGTTTGGTTAAATGCAAGAATGTAATTAACTAGACTAGGTGCTACTTGTGCAACTAGGGTAGGTTTTCTACATGACACCTCACCAAACATAGGTTATTTTAGAAAAAAATTTGTAGTTGTGATTTTTTAGTTAGGGAAAATTCCTGGGTTGTTACAGCGTGTTGTGCAGAACTAGTGGAGGTCACATTGCTTGGATCCTTGCCAAATCTTGAGGAGTTGGACCTCTCACGCACAGCAGTAAAAACTATAAACCTAAAAAAGGTCCATGTGGAAAAACTTGGACGAATCTTCCTGATGGGATGTGAGCAACTCCGTGCTATAGTTTGGCCAGAAAAAGGGATGAAACAACTGAGGTTGCTACGAAGTACGAATTGATACTCAACAAGGAGTAGCACTATCTAGAGAAACTTCACACCATTCTATTGTTTGCCAGGAGCAAGAAGGGTATTGTCATGCACATGTTTCTATCACGGACATAAGGTTCCTTTAGTCATTGGTGCTAACAGGCTCTAGAAACTTTTGCCGGAGCACAACTCCTTTTAAGTTGAATCTATACCTGTCTTGTACTATCAAGGATGATGCAAAAAAACTGCAACAGTGAGAAGGTGGGCCGCTGTTTTCAAAGCACTGGACATATAGCTGGGTCACGGTCTGCAGTACACAAGTCATTAATCTCCAACACATGCAGCACCTACAATGGCGTCAGCATAGAACAGATAGGTATTACTGAAGATGATGATATCAGTGCACTGCAGTTTGAGCCACAAGACCTCCATGTTGAGATGAGTCAGGAAATGGTCGACATAAATATGGCTAATAGCTCACAAGGAATCAAGGCTTTCTAGTTTGTTATGGACAGGGTCCAGTCACTACACCTGCATGACAATTGTTCTATCTCTTCTATTATCCCTGAGCACCTTACATCCACAAGAGAGGGGGAAATTAGATACCATGCTCTAAAGTGGTGCTACGTGGAGAAATGCCCCAAACTGGACACGGTCTTCCATACTAACTATGATGGCCCTTATCTTTTTGAAGAACTCGAAACCTTTTGGGCAGCCGATCTTTTGATGGCCCATTCTATCTGGAGCAGAGGAAGACCATATGATTCTGTGGAGTCGGTTTCATTTAGAAAACTGCAGGCTATACATCTGTATCGCTGCCCCATGCTAAAATTTGTTCTCCCCTTGTCATGGAATCATACCTTGTCTAGCCTAGAGACCCTCCACATAGTCTGGTGCGGTGATCTCAGGCAAGTATTTCTAGTGGAGGCAGGCTTTCTAAATAAAATAGCTGCTGAGCATCCAAATGGCATGCTGGAATTCCCAAGGCTCAAGGACTTGTACCTGCATCATCTCTCCAGCCTGCGACAAATATGCGAGGCCAAAATGTTTGCTCCCAAGCTGGAGACAGTCCGTCTTAGAGGCTGCTGGAGCCTGAAGCGTCTCCCGGCCACTAACAAGGGTAAACACCCTGTTGTTGTGGACTGTGACAAGGAGTGGTGGGATAATCTAGAGTGGGATGGTTTGGATTTCGGCCACCACCCCTCCCTCTTCGCGCCGAGCCATTCGAGTTATTACAAGAAGCGAACGCAGAGAGGTACAGTGCTCCGGTGAGTGTAGCTGACGTTAGGTGCTTGCTGTTGCTGCTCGCTTGCATTGTCCAGGTACATACACACGAACAACATACTCTCTCTGCTTTGTAATTTTATTTTTCTCTCATTTATCTTCATTTTGTGTTCCAGTACATACCATTTGTATATATCATCATCATCTATGTAGATTTGATGAGGGGATAATCAAGGAGATGACTGGAGCTACTGCCTGCTTTCTGTCTCCTCGTGTTTGCCTGCCAAGCTAATCTTCGGTGTGTTTTCTCAATATATATACAATAAAAAGTTGGTGTGTCTCCATGCTGCTACTGCATCTACCAAATTCAATCAGTGGGCTACTGTATCTCTTTTCGAACAAACCTGCCGTCTGCTTGGTCTTACATGCTTATGTGTGTGCCTGAAATTAGCGGGTCTGATGGGGCTGCTGTGTTGTGTGTCAGTGTGTTTAAGCGTCCCCTAGAACCTGACTTGTTACCATTTTCACGAGTGTGAATTATTTGTATTCCTAAGAATATTCAGGACAAAATTTGTGAGCAATGAACCCGACTTGTTACCATTTTCACAAGTGTGAATTATTTGTTTCATCCTGGTCCGCATTCCTACATGTTCTGCTTATGAACGTGTGCATGCGGCCAACAACCAAGTTTGGTAAAGTTGGGGCCTGGGGGCTGGGCATCACCACTTGCAGTTGCAAAAAATGCAGTAGTCACTGTTTCCATATGACAGTATGAGTCACCCATGGGTTGGCTTGCTTGTTTTGGTAACACATCGTCCTTGATTAGATACATTTTTTTACATAGGCTCTGCCGCTCTCCATAAAATAAATCTAGAAGGAAGATGTCCATTTTATGAACATGATACCTAACCAACTTGTGATGTGCATATACCTATACTAATAAACAAATCTGTGATCCAAATTATGACGATCAAACAACCAAAGGCATCCAAACTAAATATTATTGGACCATTTTACAAGTTTCCGTGATTAAGTTTTTCCAATCTTACTATTACTAATTAGAGGCTCCAACGAAGGCACCATGTTAATTCTCACCAGACGAGCTAAGAAAAAAGATAAATTTTAGAAATTCTCACAATAATCAGAAACATCTGGCCTTTGATTTAGTAGACTCTAATCATCATTAGTAATAATAGCCATTGGATCTATTGTAATATATTAAGAAAATTACCCACCACTGCCATTATGAAAAAAACATAAAGTAATCCCCTAATTTTGCATGTAAATTACCCACATTTGCCATTACAAAATATAATTTAAAATAACCCCCTATATTTGTATATAAATTACCCACATATGTCATTACGAAAATAATTCAAAATAACCCCCTAAATTTGCATCTAAATTACCCACATTGGCTATTATAAAATATAATCTAAAATAACCCCCTAGCATTGCGTCCAAATTAACCAGCTTGTCATTATGAATGATAGTTTAAAATAATCCTCTAACTTTTGTACCTAAATTAGCCATGTCTAGGCTCAAAGAAAATTACACACGTCTACCATTATGAATGATAATTTAAAATACGTCCTAATGAATTTATAAATTATCCACCTTTACTATTATGAAAGATAATGCAAAATAATATTCTAAGTTTGCATTTAACATATTCATATATGTCATTGTGAAAGATAATATAAGGTATTACCTTTATATTTGTGTACACCATAGCCACTATAAAGAATAAATAAAAATATCTAAAATCTACACGTAAATAGTTTTATATATATTGTTACAAAAAAGATAAATTAATATAAACACTTCTATAATCATGAAATTAAAAAATTATAACTCTATGTTTCACCATGTATATCAAATAAACATGTATATATTAGAATAAATATTTATTTTAACAAGTTATGAAAAATGAAAAAATGTTCACTTAACAAACCACGTAGCAATAACACTTTATATTAATACTCCATGATAATAAATTTTATAAGTTATTATTTTAAATAAGTGTATACGTCTTTATTAAAACATTATGCTATATCAATGTTATTAATTAAATTTTATGCACTCTATAATGTATAAATAGTACTACATATATATTCCTGCGATATAACAAATTCAACATGTTTATAGTCGGGATGCAAGCCATGTTTCAATTTACGTGGAAAACAATACTACTAAGACCTAGACTATTTTAAATTTAAAATAATCCTCTAACTTTTGTATCTAAATTAGCCATGTCTAGGCTCAAAAAAAATTACGCACGTCTACCATTGTGAATGATAATTTAAAATATCTCCTAATAAATTTATAAATTATCCACCTTTACTATTATAAAAGATAATGCAAAATAATATTTTAAGTTTGTATTTAACATATTATATTATTTTGCATTTAACATATTCATACATGTCGTTCTGAAAGATAATATAAGGTATTACCTTATATTTGTGTACACCATAGCCATTATGAAGAATAAATAAAAAATATCTAAAATCTACAAGTAAATAGTATTATATATATTGCTACAAAAAGATAAATCAATATTCATAAAGTATGATATATATATATATATATATATAATCATGAAATAAGATAATTATAACGCTATGTTCCACCATGTATATCAAATAAACATGTATATATTAGAATAAGTATTTATTTTAACAAGTTATGAAAAATAAAAAAATATTCACTTAACAAACCACGTAGCAATAACACTTTATGTTAATACTCCATGATAATAAATTTTATAAGTTATTATGTTAAATAAGTGTATACGTCTTTACTAAAATATTATGCCATATCAATCTTATTAATTAAATTTTTTGCACTCTATAATATATAAATAGTACTATACATATATTCGTGCGATATAACAAATTCAATAGGTTTAGTGTCGGTATGCAAGCCGAGTTTTAATTTATATGAAAAACAATACTACTAGACCTAGACTCTTTTTAATATAAAAATAATTTTTGAATAAATATAAAGAATACTAGAATTTCTAATTAACATGTGAAAAAATTACAACAACTTAATTAAAGTTAAAAGATAAACTTTAGATTCGTGACTAGAAAAGAAAAGATAAATAATAGAAATTCTAACTAGAGGTCTCCACTGAAACTTCATGTTAATCCTCTCAAGATTTGATAGGAAATCAAACGATAGATCCTACAAATTTTCATGAAAATTAGAAACATTTTATCAGCAATTAGATATAACTTAATCACTGTTGATACTAACAATAGCTACTGGATCTATTCTATTTTCTAAATAATAATCCCCTTCCGTTATTGTGTAAAACAATATAAACTAACTTATGACTATAATTTATATTACCCGCATATATCGTTAAGAAACATGATCTAAAGTAGACCTAAATTTAAATTTAGCTAACATCTGCTTATTATGATTGATTACATAACTCAACTTTCATCTCATTATTGGAAAAATTAAATACCCCCTCAAATCTACATCTAAACTATCAACATTTCCGATTACAACAAATCTCTTTAGATAACAAGAGCATATATATGTTTCTACGTTACCCAACCTCTATCAATTAATATAGTAAGATTTAATTAAAGGTAATATAAGCGTCATGCATGAGCAATAAAATACATATGTTATGTTTAATCACATAAAAACTATTTTCTTAATTAAAAACTCATATACTAATGATACTAACAAAATATTTAAACCATATTAGTAACCATAACATATAATTTATATAGATTGCTACTTTAGATATATTTATGTATTTTAACTAAAATATCTAATAGGTTTATATTGATAGTACAACCATAACTGTAAATATAATTCCTTGATAGGAAAATTCAACCATCTTGAGCAACGTAGGAAACTAAAAGTCAAGCATTATAAGATTTGAGTATTAAAATTCTTTAGAGTAAAAGGGAAGCATTATAAGGTTTAAGCATTAAAATTCTCTTGAGGTTAGCACTAAATCTCACTTCAAACTCTATGACTTATCTTAAATGATATGTTGCAACTTTCAAATTGTAACACCCTAATTTTTGAAAAATTTTAAATAGGAGAATTTGATTTAATTGTGTATATATGTGTGCATGAAAACTTAGTGAAATAATAATTTTTGAGAAATTAAAATTTACTATAAGGTTAAACACATGCTTGTGCATACATGCCGCTGCATATTTTCCTTTGTGATGATTGGTTTTTTTTACAAGAGAAAAAGATTTCAAAAACTCATTTGAATTGCATTTGGAATAATAGAAAAAAAAGAAAATGGAAAACTCTATCTCTTCTCCTTTTGGCCCGAAGGGCCGTCCTCTCTCCTATCGGCCTGCTTCTCCCTCTCTTGGGCCCCTATTTTCCCTCGCGCACGCGCAGGCCCAGCTGGGAAGGCAGCCCGGGCGTTAAGCCATCCCCTCCCTCCTTCTGTTGTGTCACTGTCAGCATGGCCCACTAGTCAGCGTCGTCTTCTACCTCGCGTCGTGACCGCGTCGGTCACTGCCGGCGCCACCCAAATCCCGAAAGCTACGGGATTCCTTCACGTATCTGGCCCGTCTTTGCCGTATATAAGTTCACCTAAGCCGCCGCCCTCCTTTTTCACCAAATTGCAGCACCAATTGCCCTAGAACGGAGCTCGCGGTTGTCAAAACCCTAAACAGCCGGGGCACAATCTATTCGACGCGTTTCCGACATTGTGAGTACCGTGACGAGCTCCGTGTTACAATTACGAGCCCACCGAAGCTTTCGCCCTCCATTCTATCAGTTTGTTTCGCTTACCTCGCATTGTTGTTGAACACACGGACTACGCTGCCGCCTCCCCGAGCCGCGACTCACCCTTGGTCCGTCCCGGTCTCTTATCCTACATTGGTGAGTTTGTATTGAGCTTCCCGTTCATTCGGTGCAAGTCGCGTGTATTTTGGTGGCCGGAATCACTTGTTCTAGGTGCGCCGGTGAGGTTTTTGGCCGACGGCAATGGTCACCGCCGTGGTCTCACTCTGTTCCGGCGTCTGCCTTTTCTCTCTCCCCTCCCTCATCTAATCTGGAGCGTCCATCTTAGATCCAATGGCCGGTGTGGCTCCGTACCCCTTCGCGGGGTAAAATTGTTAAAGAGACCCTGAGTTTTTCTTTATTAAAACCCGCAGTCCCTTGGCGTAATTCCCGAAGTACGTTTCTTTGTTTTGAAGACGTATTTCTTCTCGGTAATTCAAAATACGTTTTCTGATATTTACAGTTTTGCCACTAAACTTGTTTTGAGCATAAAATCTTCGTTTTAACTCCGATTTGACCCGTTCAAGTTGCGTTAGGTTCGTGTTTACGAGCTCTACATGTTAGTGTAGCTGTACAGTAGGTTTGGAAAATTTAATTTTTGAATTTATATTTAAGTAATTATTTATCTATAGGAAATCTTAGAAAATTCATAACTTTCACGTTTTAACTCCAAATTTTGTGATCTTTACGTCTGTGTGATCGTAGTAACGTGTAGAAGAGTTTTACAAACTTTTTAATACTGTTTTGTTACTGTTTGTGTACTGTTCTAACTATGTTTCTTTGTTTGCTTCGTGTATGATTGCTCGGATGATTGTGTGTTGATGCTTGGTGATCGAGAATAGACGGTGAGCAGTTTCTTGACGATCAGGAGTATTATTTTGAATCAGACCAGCAGTATCATCAGGAAAGCTTTGATCAAGGCAAGTATAACATGGGACCATCCTTGTTGTCCTATTCACTGAAATTATTATATATATGCATGTGTCCTCCTTGACAACCTTAGAGATTATAACTTAGCGATTGGTATCTTGATTCCTTATCACCTATGGGTTATGCATTTGGGTAGGTATTGCTAGTGCTTAATTATGAACAATGATCTTGTAATTTGATTAATGGATTGAGCAACCAACCATTAAGATGATTTTATTACTGTTGAAAAAGGGGGTTAGAGCGTTGTGTTGTGTTGTTTGTTTGTCGCTCTAGTTACTCTTCATAAGGACTTACCTGTAAGTGATAACCGGGATTTACAGTACAACTATGAGGGCTATATGGCTCTGGCTTTAGTTGTTTAAAGGACCTTTTCTAGCTTGTTAATGGTTATCTTAATTGGCGTAAGAATGGCTTGACACGTTGGGTGTAGGACAGCCTCTAGTCTATGAGTATAGCCGAGAAGGAATTATGCCATTTGAAAAGGGGGGTTCCTACATCTGCCTGCCGAGTGAATCTAATGGGCCTAACTTGTTAGACGAACTTTTGAATGGCTTTATATGATTTCCGGTGTTTTGGGGAGTCGCGAACCCATGCATTTGGAAGTCATGACTCACAGTGAAAGTGTACACCTCTGCGCAGAGTTAAAAACTGGTATACTAGCCGTGCTCACGGACACGAGCGACCTTGGGGATTCTTACAGAATAGCTGATCACCATTGTTATATCATGCTTAATTACTGTTGTTATTACTATGCTCATGTTAATGCTATTCATTATCCTTATTACAAGTGATCATTGGTTCATTAATGGGATTTGGTGCATCTTGATGCTACTCAATTGCTAATTACATGATGAATAAAAGCTAAATGCAAACAAACTGTGTCTAGCCTTTTGTGCCTCATGAACCCTGTGTTATACTTGTTGAGTTCGACATGTACTCACCCTTGCTATTTCCACCATAACAGATGAAGATTATGAAGATGATTATCGTAATGAGTACTAGTCTTGGTGTCAACCTGTCAACCGTGTCCCTGTGTTTGCAGTTTCCGCTGGAGATCTACTATTAGTACCTATAATTTATTGTATCAGAGTCGTGTTGACTGTAGGACGCAAGCCTAGTTAGAATGGTCGTTATTAGCATCTATGCTTCACTTATTTCATGCTTACTTCTTTCACCTTGTTAATTGCTAAATTTTTATGCTTCTCTATCTTATTCTATTGTGAAAATATATTGATTCCATCTAATCTATGTCTAATTCTTGTAAATGCCTCCTCATCCCCGCATGTCCGCTGCACAGTACATTGCCCACTTCAAACCCCAGGAGCCCCATGCAGATGGTGACCAAGAGATATCAGATGCTGAATCAAGAGTGCGAAACACTTCAATGGAGAATTCAGTTATGGGATGGACCATGAAGCTTTACATCATGGTTCCTAAAGCAGATGTTTTCTTCCATGACATGCTAACAAGAACTTTGGATACTTATTACTACGATTGGGAAGCTACATTGGAGTATCGCTGCAAGGAGTACAGTCATCCATTGATGGACTCTTACTGGGAGACTGAGTTATGGGTCAAGACAATGGATCCTACCACTAAGGAGCCTAAGGTGGAGTCAAAGTTCATCACCCGAGTGAGCCGGGCAACTGTAGAAACAAGTATAGAAGATGTCGCCTACAATGCATTTGTCTTCTACCATGGTCTTTGCTCCGACAAGACGTTGAAGGGTGCACTCCGGCACTTTCCCTGTTTCTTACACGACAAGGGTGTTTGGAACGTGCCGCTTGCTGATGATTCATCCTTGACTTTACAAGCCACAGTGGGACTGGTTCGTGAGTTGGCTCTTCATGAAGTGGATTTGAAGGATGAGTTGTCAAAGGAAAGGGAACTTAAAGAACAAGCCTATAAGGAGATCGATGCACTAAGGGCTGAGCTAGGCCGTCCCAAGATTTATGAGAAGCTCAATTAAAATTAGGAGGTCCCTATGTAATAAGAACGATATTAGTTTGCGAGTCAATTTAAGTTTGGTAGTGTCGAGTATTAGTATGTGGTGCGAACAATTCTGTGCTTGATGAATTGTTATTGTGATAATGGGTGATTTGGATCTTTGTAATGTGTGCTGGAGCTTTGTGGGCATGTCTACAAGTTCCATAGTTAAGAATATTAAGTTTGATCATGAATATCAAGTTGGGTTCGGGGTAAACCTGGTTCTGTCTTTTGCTAATTTCTGGATCAGTCTGAGATGTTTCTGGAATAATTCAAAATCTGTTCGTGAGAAATTTATGAAATTTTACTAGGAATAATTAGACTTCTATATCTTTCCAACCCCGTAAGAATTACCTTTTTATCCATTATAAGCTAAGAGATATACCTATTCCAAGTTGAGGTCACTGCGCAGTCTGGAATTCTGAAACAGTTTCGGTTAAACTCAGTTTTTGGACTAATTTAGTGGCAGAATCTGCAAAAGTTTTATTAATAAAAGTCATATATAATTTCATAAGCTTTCCAACCATGTAAGGATCACCTTTATTGGAGGTCTGTAGCTCGAGATATGACAGTTTTATTGAGCCGCTGAAATTGAAATTCGCCCAGAGAATTCAGATTTACTTATCTATTATATACATCATCATGGATAGTACTGAGCTTCATTTTTTGTGCTTTGAAAACAGATGGCAGCCAGAGGAGGCAGAGGCTGTGGCAGGGGCCGTGGAGATCCTAACCCACCCATTACTATGGAGGAACTTATGAATACACAGAATCAGATGATGCAGATGTTCATGCAGCACATGCAGAACAACCCCCTGCAGGAGGACCGCCACCTGTTCATGTGAGAGACAAACGTGGTGAATTTTTGAAAGGACGCCCTCCAGTGTTCTCTCATGCTGCTGATCCATTGGAGGCGGATGATTGGGTGCGAGCGGTGGAGAAACAGTTGAACATCGCCCAATGTAATGATCTGGAAAAGGTGTTATATGCATCTGGCCAGTTACAGGGACAGCTCAGACTTAGTGGGAGTCGTATCAAGCTACATGTCCTGATAATGCTCCTCCTGTCACTTGGAATGAATTTGTTAGAGATTTTAGAGCTCGCCACATTCCTGAGGGAGTAATTGAATTGAAACAGGAGGAATTCAGAAATCTCAGGATGGGACAGATGAGTGTCAGCGAGTATCATGACAAGTTCTCGCAATTGGCTCGCTATGCTCCCAATGAAGTGAGGGAAGATGCAGATAAGCAGCGTCTATTCCTCAAGGGAATTTATTATGATCTTCGTTTGCAGCTGAAGGGTAATAATTATGCCAGTTTCCAGGAACTTGTGAATAAGGCTATTGTGCTGGATAATGAGCGTCGGGAGATGAACAGAAAAAGGAAGATGAAAGGACAAGGTGTTGGGAACAATATTCACCAACGTACAAATTCTCAACATGGCTTTCATTCAAGATTCCAAGGACCAGTCAGTCAGTGGAACCGTAATTCAAATCAACAGTGGTCTCAAAATCGGTAGAATAATCAGTTTCAGCAACGACCCCAGTATCAGCAGAACAGACAGTTCCAACAGCAGAGTGGTCAGCAAACTCCTCGCCAGGGTAATTCCAACTCTACACCAATGAAGACTAGTGCACCTAGTACCCCCAATCTGTGTTATCGCTGTGGAGAGCCTGGACACTATGCTAATCATTGTCCCAAGAAGCAGAATCAACAGACACCGTAGGGGCAGAGATCATCCAACACTGAAAAGGTGAATCATGTGTCTATTGAAACAGCATAGACGGAGCCTGAAGTAATGCTTGGTACGTTCAATGTTCATTCTACTCCTGCAACCATTCTTTTTGATTCTGGAGCTTCGCATACCTTTATTTCCAACATTTTTGTTAGAATGCATAGCGTATCCATGCTTGCCATGAAAGAACCTCTCTTAGTAAACTCACCTGGGGGTACCATGCAAACCACTAATCGGTGTCTTCCAATTAGTATGATTCTAAGGGAGGTAGAGTTTAAAATAACTCCTATAGTGTTGAGGACATCTGGTATTGATGTGATCTTGGGTATGGACTGGATGATGCAAAATCAGGCAGAGATTCAGTGTCAAAAAAAGGTAGTAGTTGTAAATGCACCTAATGGGGAGAAGATCAGTGTGAATGTAGCAGTGCAGAAGCAACCAACAGCCCTAGTGAATCAGCTTGATGAGGATGCTAGACAAGAGGATCTAGTTATCAATGAATTCCCAGATGTTTTTCCAAATGATTTGCTAGGTATGCCACATGACCGAGACATTGAATTTCTTATTGAATTATTACCTGAAACTGCACACATAGCTAAACGACCATATAGAATGGGAGTAGATGAATTAGAAGAACTTAAGAAATAAATTAAGGAATTACAAGATAAAGGTTTTATTCGTCCTAGTTCGTCACCTTGGGGTGCACTAGTTATCTTTGTTGATAAGAAAGATGGTGGTCAGAGAATGTGTGTTGATTATCAGTCACTTAATGAAGTAACTATCAAGAACAAGTATCCTTTGCCCAGAATTGATGACTTGTTTGATCAGTTGAGAGGTGCTTGTGTGTTCTCTAAGATTGATTTGCGTTCTGGTTATCATCAACTGAAGATTTGTGCCTCTAATATTCCAAAGACAGCTTTTACTACGAGGTATGGTTTGTATGAGTATACTATTATGTCATTTGGTTTGACCAATGCACCTTCCTACTTTATGTACATGATGAATAAGGTGTTTATGGAGTATCTTGATAAGTTTGTGGTGGTATTTATTGATGATATATTGGTATTTTCCAAGACGGAGAAAGAGCATGCTGAACATCTGAGGTTGGTATTGCAGAAACTTAGAGAGCATAAACTGTATGCTAAACGAAGTAAGTGTGAGTTTTGGTTGAAGGAAGTCTCTTTTCTTGGTCATATTGTCTCTAATGGTGGAATATCAGTGGATCTGGGCAAGGTAAAGGATGTATTAAATTGGAAGCCACCTACTGATGTGGGCGAGATTCGTAGTTTCTTGGGTTTAGCTAGATATTACAGACAGTTCATTGAAGGGTTTTCTAAACTTGCTAAACCTATGACATCTCTGTTAGAGAAGAATGCTAAGTTTTTATGGTCTGATAAATGTCAAGCTAGTTTTGAAGAATTGAAGAAGAGATTGACTACAACACCTGTCTTGGTATTGCCAGATTTGAGTAAGAAGTTCTCTATCTATTGTGATGCTTCTCGTCAAGGTTTGGGGTGTGTTCTTATGCAAGAAGGTAGAGTTGTTGTCTATGCATCTAGGCAGTTGAGAAGGCATGAGCTGAATTATCCCACTCATGACTTGGAGTTAGCAGCTGTAGTTCATGCTCTGAAGATTTGGAGACACTATTTGATTGGGCATAAGAGTGATATATACACCGATCATAAGAGTTTGAAGTATATTTTCACTCAGTCTGATCTGAACTTGAGGCAACATAGATGGTTGGAGTTGATCAAGGATTATGATCTATAGATACACTATCATCCCGGTAAAGCCAATGTTGTAGCTGATGCCCTTAGCGGGAAGAGTTATGCCAATGAGATGCAAATGTTGTCCATGACAAGTGAGTTGTGTGCTGAGTTTGAACATCTAAATTTAGGAATTGTTACTAATACAATGGAATTGGTGATAGAACCTACATTGGAGCAAGAAATATGCAAGGGTCAGTTGAAGGATGAGAAACTAAAGAAGATAGCGGAGGATATAGTGATTGGTAAGTCAACAGGATTTCTAATGGATGATAATGAGATTTTGTGGTTTGGAAGAGGCTGTGTGTACCTGAGGATCATGTTATTAGGCAGGCAATCCTTCGTGAAGCTCATGAGTCAGTTTATTCTATTCATCCTGGAAGTACTAAGATGTATTTGGATCTCAAACAGAAGTATTGGTGGATTGGATTGAAACGAGATGTGGCTGAGTATGTGGCCGTGTGTGACACTTGTCAAAGAGTGAAAACTGAGCATCAGAGACCTGCTGGATTGTTGCAACCAATGAAGATTCCTGAATGGAAGTGGGAGGAAGTTGGTATGGATTTTATAGTGGGATTACCTCGCACTCAGAGAGGTTATGACTCTATTTGGGTGATAGTAGATCGGTTAACTAAAGTTTCTCATTTCATACTAGTCAAGACTACCTACCATGGACCAAGATTGGTAGAGTTGTATATGGAGAGGATAGTATGTTTACATGGAGTTCCAAAGAAGATTGTATCAGATCAAGGTTCGCAGTTTACGTCACACTTTTGGAAGGCTGTATATGAATCTTTGGGGACAAAGCTGAATTTTAGTACAATATGGAACTAGTTGGGATAAGATAGATGGGCAGGCTGAAAGAACCAACCAGATACTAGAAGACATGTTGAGAGCTTGTGCGTTGCAATATGGAACTAGTTGGGATAAGAGTTTGCCTTATGCAAAATTCTCTTACAACAACAGTTATCAACAGAGTCTTAAGATGGCACCGTTTGAAGCTTTGTATGGACGTAAGTGTAGAACTCCATTGTTTTGGGATTAGACGGGTGAGTCTCAGGTGTTTGGTACAGATGTTCTTAGAAACACGGAGGATCAAGTGCGAGTGATTCGTGAGAATTTGAGGGTGGCACAATCTCGTCAGAAGAGTTATGCTGACAACCGGAGAAGGGATTTAGTTTTTGAAGTAGGTGATTATGTCTATTTGAAGGTGTCACCAATAAGAAGTGTGAGGAGGTTCAACATGAAAAGCAAGTTAGCACCAAGGTATGTTGGGCCATTCAAAGTTATAGCTAGACATGGTGAAGTTGCTTATCAATTAGAGTTGCCTGAGAATTTGTCTGGGGTACATGATGTGTTTCAAGTTTCTCAACTCAAGAAGTGTTTACGTGTGCCGGAGGAGCAAATACCTTTGGATGAATTGACCGTTAAGGAGGATCTTATGTATGAAGACTTTCCGGTTAAGATTTTAGAAACTGCTGAAAGAGTTACTCGGAGTTGGGTTATTAAGATGTGCAAAGTTCAGTGGAATCGGTATTCAGAGGCAGAGGTAACTTGGGAAAGAGAGGATGAATTGAGGAAATCAAATCCGCAGTTATTTGAGTAAGCAGTCCAATCTCGAGGATGAGATTCTTTTAAGGGGGTAGAGTTTGTAACACCCTAATTTTTGAAAAATTTTAAATATGAGAATGTGATTTAATTGTGTATATATGTGTGCATGAAAACTTAGTGAAATAATAATTTTTGAGAAATTAAAATTTACTATAAGGTTAAACACATGCTTGTGCATACATGCCGCTGCATATTTTCCTTTGTGATGATTGGTTTTTTTTACAAGAGAAAAAGATTTCAAAAACTCATTTGAATTGCATTTGGAATAATAGAAAAAAAAAGAAAAGAAAATGGAAAACTCTATCTCTTCTCCTTTTGGCCCGAAGGCCCGTCCTCTCTCCTATCAGCCTGCTTCTCCCTCTCTTGGGCCCCTGTTTTCCCTCGCGCACGCGCAGGCCCAGCTAGGAAGGCAGCCCGGGCGTTAAGCCATCCCCTCCCTCTTTCTGTTGTGTCACTGTCAGCATGGCCCACTAGTCAGCGTCGCCTTCTACCTCGCGTCGTGACCGCGTCGATCACTGTCGGCGCCACCCGAATCCCGAAAGCTACGGGATTCCTTCACGTATTCGGCCCGTCTCTGCCGTATATAAGTTCACCTAAGCCGCCGCCCTCCATTTTCACCAAATTGCAGCACCAATTGCCCAAGAACGGAGCTCGCGGTTGTCAAAACCCTAAACAGCCGGGGCGCAATCTATTCGACGCGTTTCCGACGTTGTGAGTACCGTGACGAGCTCCGTGTTACAATTACGAGCCCACCGAAGCTTTCGCCCTCCATTCTATCAGTTTGTTTCGCTTACCTCGCATTGTTGTTGAACACACGGACTACGCTGCCGCCTCCCCGAGCCGCGACTCACCCTTGGTCCGTCCCGGTCTCTTATCCTACATTGGTGAGTTTGTATTGAGCTTCCCGTTCATTCGGTGCAAGTCGCGTGTATTTTGGTGGCCGGAATCGCTTGTTCTAGGTGCGCCGGTGAGGTTTTTGGCCGACGGCAATGGTCACCGCCGTGGTCTCCCTCTGTTCCGGCGTCTGCCTTTTCTCTCTCCCCTCCCTCATCTAATCTGGAGCGTCCATCTTAGATCTAATGGCCGGTGTGGCTCCGTACCCCTTCGCGGGGTAAAATTGTTAAAGAGACCCTGAGTTTTTCTTTATTAAAACCCGCAGTCCCTTGGCGTAATTCCCGAAGTACGTTTCTTTGTTTTGAAGACGTATTTCTTCTCGGTAATTCAAAAATACGTTTTCTGATATTTACAGTTTTGCCACTAAACTTGTTTTGAGCATAAAATCTTCGTTTTAGCTCCGATTTGACCCGTTCAAGTTGCGTTAGGTTCGTGTTTACGAGCTCTACATGTTAGTGTAGCTGTACAGTAGGTTTGGAAATTTTAATTTTCGAATTTATATTTAAGTAATTGTTTATCTATAGGAAATCTTAGAAAATTCATAACTTTCACGTTTTAACTCCAAATTTTGTGATCTTTACGTCTGTGTGATCGTAGTAACGTGTAGAAGAGTTTTACAAACTTTTTAATACTATTTTGCTACTGTTTGTGTACTGTTCTAACTATGTTTCTTTGTTTGCTTCGTGTATGATTGCTCGGATGATTGTGTGTTGATGCTTGGTGATCGAGAATAGGCGGTGAGCAGTTTCTTAACGATCAGGAGTATTATTTTAAATCAGACCAGCAGTATCATCAGGAAAGCTTTGATCAAGGCAAGTATAACATGGGACCATCCTTGTTGTCCTATTCACTGAAATTATTATATATATGCATGTGTCCTCCTTGACAACCTTAGAGATTATAACTTAGCGATTGATATCTTGATTCCTTGTCACCTATGGGTTATGCATTTGGGTAGCTATTGCTAGTGCTTAATTATGAACAATGATCTTGTAATTTGATTAATGGATTGAGCAACCAACCATTAAGATGATTTTATTACTGTTGAAAAAGGGGACTAGAGCATTGTGTTGTGTTGTTTGTTTATCGCTCTAGTTACTCTCCATAAGGACTTACCTGTAAGTGATAACCGAGATTTACAGTACAGCTGTAAGGGCTATATGGCTCTGGCTTTAGTTGTTTAAAGGACCTTTTCTTGCTTGTTAGTGGTTACCTTAATTGGCGTAAGAATGGCTTGACACGTTGGGTGTAGGACAGCCTCTAGTCTATGAGTATAGCCGAGAAGGAATTGTGCCATTTGAAAAGGGGTTCCTACATCTGCCTGCTGAGTTAATCTAATGGCCCTAACTGGTTAGACGAACTTTTGAATGGCTTTATATGATTTCTGGTGTTTTGGGGAGTCGCGAACCCATGCATTTGGAAGTCATGACTCACAGTGAAAGTGTACACCTCTGCGCAGAGTTAAAAATTGGTATACTAGCCATGCTCACGGACACGAGCGGCCTTGGGGATTCTTACAGAATAGCTGATCACCATTGTTATATCATGTTTAATTACTGTTGTTATTACTATGCTCATGTTAATGCTATTCATTATCCTTATTACAAGTGATCATTGGTTCATTAATGGAATTTGGTGCATCTTGATGCTACTCAATTGCTAATTACATGATGAATAAAAGCTAAATGCAAACAAACTGTGTCTAGCCTTTTGTGCCTCATGAACCCTGTGTTATACTTGTTGAGTTCGACATGTACTCACCCTTGCTATTTCCACCATAACAGATGAAGATTATGAAGATGATTATCGTAATGAGTACTAGTCTTGGTGTCAACCTGTCAACCGTGTCCCTGTGTTTGGAGTTTCCGCTGGAGATCTACTATTAGTACCTATAATTTATTGTATAAGACTATGTGTTAAATATTTATTCGCTATGTAATAAGCATTGTGATGATACTATGTAATTTGTCTACTTATGTGTGCGATCATTTTCTAGGGCGCACATGAGTCTTTTATGCATCCTATTTTTGTCCTTAAAAATGGGTGTGACAAATAATGGCTTATGCTATTGAAGTACTTAAGAATATACTCTATGACCTAAAATCCTAATTTTCAAAAAGTGCAAAAAGGAGAGTTAATGAAAGATACAACGAGGACAACAGTTTCAACTTAACTTGAGAGAGAGAATCCATAGCAGTCAATAAGAATAAAATTCGAAAAATCAAAAATTTAGATTCATAACTTCAGAATATATATGATGCAACAAGAGCCACAATGATTAATGGTAAGGTTTCAAAGTAATTGCATATTTAAAATATATAGAGGTTTCATGAAAAGAAAGAAAGTTCCTTGAAAAAATAGTAATTAATAAATTTATGATAACTAGATGTTATGATTATTAGATGTAGACTACAAAGTACCTATTTTGTCTATTATGTTAGAAAATAAACAAAGAAAAACTTATGATTTAGTAAAAGTAATTTTTTATTAGTTAGATGTACTTTCTCCGTTCCAAAGTATTAAACAGTACATAATACATATATCTCCTAAAGTTCTAACCCGTGCGAGAGCACGGGTTGATGGACTAGTGTAAATAAAATTGCAGCCTAACCTCTGATTAAAAGATTAGGGTCTGATGGGGCTATTGTCTGTGTGTAACAGTCCCCTATAACCTGACTTGTTACCATTTTTACGAGTGTGAATTATTTGTTTCATCCTGGCCCTCATTCATTTATGTTCTGCTTGTCAACGTGTGCATTCGTCCAGCAACCAAGTTTATTATAGTTGGGGCATCATTAGCAGTTGCAGAAAATGCAGCAGTCAATGTTGTCATATGACAGTATGAGTCACCCACTGGTCGCCAATACATGCTTGTTTGTGTAACTCATCCTGATGAGATACATTTTTGTACATAAGCTCTGCCCCTCTGCATCAAATGAATCTGGAACTCTGGTTAGGTATCATGTCCATTTTGTGTACATGATACCTAACCAGCCTGTGATGTACATACCTATACTAATAATATAATAAACAAATTTGTGACCCAAATTATGACGAGTAAAAGACCAAAGGCATCCAAACTAAATATTATTGGACCATTTTACAAGTTTCCATGATTAAGGCTTTCCAATGTTAATGAAATTGCAGCCTAACCTCTGATTAAAAGATTAGGTGACGACCCAGAGCTACTTTAACTTGAGCAAGAGCCATGCAAAGAGCACGGAGTCACACTTGCTTTTATATCTTTATTCTGTCGCTCCAGCCCCAAGCAAAAGAGCAAACAAAGTGCTGTGCGGGTATTCTGTTATAGGTTAGGGCAGCTCCAGTGTCCGGTTCGATTTATGTGCCGAGATGGATTCTAAGGGTGTGTTTAGCTCGCAAAAATTTTTGGTCTTGGGTACTGTAGCACTTTCATTTGTATTTGTCAATTAGTGTTTAATCATAGACTAATTAGACTTAAAAGATTCGTCTCGTGATTTTCTACCAAACTGTGTAATTAGTTTTTTTCGTCTACATTTAATGCTCCATACATGTGTCTAAATATTCGATGTGACGAGGAATCTTAAAAATTTTTAGAAACTAAACATGGCCTGAGATGCAGATGTTAAGCATGGTTCAAGCATTGCAGTATTGGCGGGGGCCACAGCAGAATAGAAACGAGTAAAGAATGCCGCATCCATTCTGTTTCCTGTCCACACCTACTGCAAAAAGGACGGCAACTCCACTCACTCAATTTTTTATTGGCTTGGTTCGAACCCAAAGGATAAGCCGCTTCCAATAATCGCTTTGCTCGGTTCGGTACCTGCAGTGGTGAAAGCGAACCACACTCCTCTCTCCTCATGGTTCGGTTTCAAAGTACACTGGAGCTGCTCTAAAGCAAGCAAGGTGCATGTATCCCGAACGTGTGCTCTTTTCTCAAGAATAAAAATAAAAATGGAGTTCGAATGTTCGATACTACTTGGCTCATATTCTCTTATCAAAGCCAAAGCGATGTGCATGTATCTAGTAACCAGACAGGTGCTGTTTTCTCAAGAATAAAAATGGAGTTCAAATGTTCGATACTACTTGGATAATATACCAAGTTGCATTGTTCACGAGAATGGCACCCGTGCAATCGGAACTTGTTGCATGAATTAATTATTTCCTTCGTTGGGAACTTTGGGCCTGTCAAACTTACCTTAGTTGATGGTCGCCTAAGTTTTCTGACGTGGACGCCACGGAGGCATGAGGACGACGTGCGCTCGAATTTACTGAAAACATGTTACGCAGAAGAGCACCTGCAGGTGATCGTAACATAACCAAAACCATTACACGAGTGTCTCCAACTTAACTATTCTGGAATTTTTTTTTTGCGATGAAAGAAGAATTATATTATATGATAGCTGGGTACATCAACACATTACACGCATTCTGGATTACAAAATAGTACCCACGCTGTGAATAGCACAACTCAAAACCTAACCTGTTAGATGCTTTGCAGTATGGATGACCGCACAGGCAAACACTCGGCAAATGGTCTGAGAACAAATGCCCAACGAACAGCGGCCAACATTCCTGTAGGCGGAATTGAGGAACTTCTTCTTTCTGGTGTCTTCCTTCTTCTTCTTTCTGCCACCGAAGAGTGAGGAAGACTGATCTGAAAATTATTCTCCCTAGTCCTTCATCATGGCCAGATCTAACCACAATAAAACGGAGAAGGTTTAAGAAAATTGAGCAAAATATTTTAATCTAAGCCACCTTCAAAAGTGAAACACAGAAAATCAGCCAGAGGTAGAAAATTTGGGATGACTCTATTAATTAACTGCCCAGCTTCTGCGTGCCTAGACAAGCAACAGAGTGAACGATTAATTAACAAGAAATTTTGTAATGGTTGGAAAATATAGAAGATAAATCAGGAGAAATCGAATTGCGCAAAAATAAGAGGTACTGCCTCCATCCCAAAAAAATTGGTGTTCTTTGATGCAAAAATATCCCAAAAAACTTATGTTCTAGGTACTGGCCATACACTTTCTCTGCATGCCTCTATGCAACACACTTCGATTGAAAAACTTAAACCTTGACATCCCCCTTTTAAGGAAATCTCCTGTAACAAAATAGGGGTACTAGAGTCATTTCTCTCCTCCACTAATCTCCTGTAACATTCTTTATTCCTCCCCATTGTTATTATGATGAATTTGTTTGAATAATTCATGCATTCACCTGATTATATTGACCACATAGATTGGTTTCTCTTTGGGTCCATATGACGATTTGCTGAGCTACTTTGCTTAGCGCTGGACGACACCTCACAGCCACTATGCCAAAACAGCACAAATGAGACACTTCATTTGTGACTCAAAATTAAAACGCGTCACTAACAACATCATTAGTGACGCGGGTAAGTGAAACGCGTCACTTGTAAGTTGTAGCCAATGCCCAAAAAGCAAGACGCGTCACTAATAATAATCTACCAGTGACTCGTCCCAAGAAAACGCGTCACTGACAATATATGTGACGCGTTTTAACTAGGCGCGTCACTTTTATGGATGTATATTAGTGACTCGTCCCAACAAAACGTGTCACGGTTACTACTAGTGACGCATTTTATGTAGACGCGTCACTCATATGGGAACATATTAGTGACTCTTCGAAACAAAACGCGTCACCAATAATAAGTGTGACGCTTGACGTCCAGACGCGTCACTCATATATATACCTAGTAGTGACTCTTCCTATTGAGCCGCGTCACTAACTATCTGGTCAGAAAATTAACAAAATGAATCGTACGTGAAGCTCCGACCTACGAAGAAGCCGTTGCTGCCCATCTTCGTGAAGCTCCGATCGTGGCAGCCCCCACCCCGACACCTGCATCCCGGCCAGCACCGCCCCGTACCCCAGCACCTCCCACTCCGGTAGTCGCCGCCGCCGACCTCGGCACCTCCAGCTCCGGCCATCGCCGCCGCCGACCTCGGCACCTCCAGCTCCAGCCATCGCCGCCGCCCACCTAGGCACCTGCAGCTCCGGCCGGTGCCGCTGCCCACCTTGGCGCCGCCCCATCACACCAGCCCCAGCCCCGACGGTAGCGTGTTGGCCGCGGCCTCCAGCGCGCGGCGTCGTCGGCCCAGAGCATGGCCGTGTCCGGCGAGGGTGATTCACTCGCGCCTAGCCCCAGCGTGAGGTCCGGCCACATGGTAAGCTGCTGCTCTGGGCTTTCTCTCCTTGTTCACTGACGACGCCGTCATCTTGCTCTGCAAGGTTGAAGCTCTCCTTGAGTTCTTCTTCTTCCCTTTTCTGCTTGCTTCAATGCTGTAATGGTGTTTGATGAAATGTCCAGGTCGGCAATTGCACATTTAGACCGCAGTGCATGTGGATTTTTCAGGTCGTGATTTGGAGCTAATCACCGTAGTAAAGAAATTAGTCATACTCTCTATTTTGTTTCTGGATCTTGACTGCTCAATGTTTATTTCTATCATCTGGTACTGTGTGTCCTAGCTCATGTAAGATGGAATATGGGTTTTAGGGTGGGGAATGATTTTTCCACTGATCTGATAACCTGATGTTGTTTGTAATTTTTATTTCTATCTACAATGAATGGGGAACTAAACAAGGTTTTCTTTCATTTTAAATGCAGGGATTTACAGTCTGAATGTATCTTTGTCCCTAGTTGTTAAGTATTTTAGTTAGCAATGTGATCAGTAAAAATGGTCATTTTGTGAACTTTTTTCCAACTATATTATGAGTGAGTAGTGCACTAGTGCTTCTGGATCATGAGGTGATTTTCTGTATTTTCTGTGTTTCTCATTCAGAGATACGTATAGGCAACATATCCTTTGAAATTCATAGATTTTTTGTAAATATATTGTAGTGCTCAGTAAGTAAAATCCATGTACTACTACCATATCTTTTTTTTCTGAGATGATCCATTGTCAAACTTACAGTCTGAATTGCTGCTTGACATAAGCTCCAAAATGGTGATTTCTATTCTTCTTATATGCACTTGTCAAATTGCTTAACTGATTGAGTGTAATGGGCACTCCAAAATGGTGTTTAATCAGTGTTTATGTACACATCATGAAAGGATGGGTAATGTGAATGAGCTGTAGTGACTTCTTGATTAACGTGACACCAACTTCTCAATTTGATACTTCTGTTTTTTATATGCAGATTTTAGTTTTCAAGCGGATAGCTGTCTGGCACACATAGGTTCAGAGGTTCAGTGCTTGCTTGTGTACTTGGAGTGCTCAGGTTTATCGGTGCTTCTGTTCAGTCCTTTTTCATAGATATGGAGGATCGGAGCTGGATGTCTCTTCGCAATCGTACATGTGCTGAGTACTTAGATGGTCTGAAATCATTCATAAGTGCAGCATAAAAGGATATGTCGAATGAGAACAAGACGGCTATGTGGTGTCCATGCATTGATTGTAAGAATGAAAAGCAGTACTCAAAATCAATATCAGTCTTTGGCCACCTGGTCATGCGAGGATTCATGGGTGACTACAGATGTTGGAACAAGCATGGAGAAGAAGGAGTTAATGTTGGAGACTCGCAAGCTGGTCGTATGGACCAGGGATTCTCTAGTAACATACGTCAGGATGATGGAACTCATGCTGCTAGTCAGGACAACGAGGAAGGACCCTTCTGCAGTCCGGATCTCACTGATGACAAGATAGCAGATATTAGTGTCAATTATGTCCAAAAGGCAGAGAATATCGAGGAGATGGTGCGGGATGCCATGGGGTTTGATGAGTTCACCGAGAAGGATTTGGAGAAGTTGAAAAGGCTGGTGGCAGATATGAAGATGCCGCTCTATCTGAGTTGCAAGGAGAGCTATACAAAGTTGTTTGCTACTCTCAAGCTTCTCCAGTTGAAGGCGACACATCATTGGACTGACTGGAGCTTCGATGAATTGCTAGATCTATTGCGGGACATGCTGCCTGAGGGGAATGAGTTACCCAAGACCACATATGAGGCCAAGCAGATTGTTTGTCCTATGGGATTGGAGGTCGAGAAAATCCATGCTTGTAAGAATGACTGCGTCCTATTCCTTGGCAAAAACATTGAACTAACTGAATGCCCCGAGTGTGGAACCTCTCGGTACAAACGAAGATATGACGGGGGTGATGACAAAAAGAAACATGGAGCTCCTCGGAAGGTGGTATGGTACTTTCCTATAATTCCCCGCCTGAAGCGTTTGTTTGCAACTGCCAAGGATGCACGGCTGTTGAGTTGGCACAAGGAGGGACGCAAGATTGATGGTTACCTACGGCATCCAGCTGATGCTATTCAGTGGCGCGTCATCGATTCCAAGCATCAATTTTTCAAAGATGAGCCTAGGAACATTCGCTTTGCACTCAGCACGGATGGCATGAACCCATTTGGAAACATGAGTAGCTCACATAGTGTCTGGCCGGTGTTGTTGTCCATCTACAACATTCCACCGTGGTACTGTAACAAGAGGAAATACATGATGATGCCCCTTTTGATCTCAGGCCCGCACCAGCCAGGGAATGACATCGACGTCTATTTGAGGCCGGTTGTGGATGAGCTCAAGCAGCTCTGGTCAGACGGCGTCAAGGTATACGATGGGTTCAAGCGAGAATCATTCGAGTTGCATGCCATGGTGTTAAGCACCATCACTGATGTCCCGGGACACCGCTGCTTATCTGGGCAGTCCAAAGGGGACAAAGATTGCTTTCATTGCTTAGATGACACTGAGTCTCTTTGGCTGAACAATTCAAAGAAGAGGGTGTACATAAGGCATCGCCGTTTCCTTCCTCGGTCCCATCCTTACCGGCGCATGAAATGCCAGTTTGATGGCACGATTGAGACAGGATCTGCTCCGAGGCATTTCACTGGGCGTGATGTTTATGACCAGGTAAAGGATGTCAATGTTACATTCGGGAAGAACAAAAAGAGTGCCCTTGGAAAGAGAAAGCGCACGGAGGAAGTTGCTAATAAGAGGTGGAAGAAGATGTCGATTCTATGGGAACTACCTTACTGGAAAGACTTAGCAGTTCGCCATAGCATCGATGTCATGCATGTGAAGAAGAATGTTTGTGGGAGCCTGCTCGGAACACTCTTGAACAGCAAGGGGAAAACCAAGGACCATGCGAATGCACGAGCAGATATGGAAGAATTGGATATAAGGCCCGAGTTGAGTCCCGAGGGCCCAGGTGCCCAATTACCATTGTCTGCCATAAATCTGACCAGGGAAGAGAAGCAGGAGCTGTGCGACTTCTTCCGTAGCGTGAAAGTTCCCTCTGGATACTCAGCAGACATAAGGAAACTTGTGGCGGCGAAAGAGAACAAGATGCTCCCAATGAAGGCCCATGACTGCGATGTCATGCTCACAACAATGCTTGCGGTCGGGATCAGGAACATTTTGCCAGAAAAAGTCCGAAAGGCAATCATGAGCCTATGCTTCTTCTTCAATGCAATATCTCAGAAGGTTCTTGATGAGAGGTCATTGGACAGCTTGAGAAGAACATTTTTGAGACAATGTGTCTTCTAGAGGCGTATTTCCCACCGACATTCTTTGATGTATCCATTCATCTCATTGCTCATTTGGTAAAGGAAATAAGGTACCTTGGTCCCGTGTTCCTCCATCATATGTATCCTTATGAGAGATTCATGAGTACTTTGAACAGATACACAAAGAGTCGGGCACATCCTGAGGGAAGCATGGTCCAGGGTTACTCGGCCGAGGAGGTAGTTGATTGGTGCCTTGGTTACATTGATCCTACAAATCCAATTGGCATATATAAGTCCCGCCACGAGGGAAGGCTAGCGGGGATAGGGACTCTTGGGAAGAAGACACTTAATCCTGATCGGGAAGACTTCCGATGAGCTCACTTTCTCGTATTGGAACACACAACAGAAGTTGGTCCTTACATCGATGAGCATAAGGAGCAGTTGCGTCAAGCGAATCCAGGTCGGAGTGAAGCTTGGATAGCTAGGGAACATATGAAAGGATTCAACTTTTGGTTCAAAAAACGGATCCACAATTTGAGCTCTTGCACGGATGAAGGGCTTCAGAACCTAGCAGAAGGCCCTTTGTCCACAGTCACAAGTTACCAGGGATATGACATAAACGGCTACACATTTTACACCTTGGCTCAAGACCAGAAATGCATCTACCAAAATAGTGGTGTTCGTATAGATGCCCTTGACAACAATGATGTGGAGAAGGATGCATACTATGGTCAAATCGAGGAGATTTGGGAGCTCACATATCCTGGCCTCAAAGAGCATAGCTTCAAGATCCCCATTTTTCGGTGCCGTTGGGTTAAGGGCACAAGGGGCGTCACGAAAGACATATATGGATTCACCACGGTTGACTTTGAACATGTTGGATACAAGGAAGAACCATTCGTGCTTGCATCTCAGGTTTCCCAAGTCTTTTATGTGCTTGACACAAGGAACAAGAAACGCCTCGTAGCTCTCCCCGGTAAAAAACAGGTCGTCGGAGTTGAAAATGCCGTGGACGAGGAAGAGTACAATCAGTTTGATGAAGTCCCTCCTTTTGGTGATTGGGTCCTTCCTGTGATTCTGGAGAGTGAGACAACTCCATACTTACGACAAGGTCATGTAGAAGAGGCCACTGTGGCAAAAGGTCGCCGAAAACGACAAGTACGCAAAAACTGATGCACATGTGATGTTTTATTGGACTGATGCTCTCATTGGTCAGTTGGTCAGTTTACTGCTGCTGAATATAGCAGTTCACTATATGTTCACAGATGGATGTCTCATATGTTTTGCCTGCCGGTATTTGCAAACGAGAATTAGCGCTGTGCTGGTGAGCATTTTGCACTTTCAGTTTGCCTGCTGTTGTTTGTAATTTTTTATTACTATCTACTATGAATGGGGAACTAAACAATGTTTTCTTTCATTTTAAATGCAGGATTTTACAGTCACATCTTGCAGAATTGACAATCTTCCTATGCCCTCATACCAAGAAGTTTCTGGTGCAAGTGTACCTAAATGGCAATCAGCTCAGTGGTTCGATACCCTTCTCGGTTGGTGAAATGACAAGCCTTAAGTCACTGTGGTTATATGGAAATATGTTGTCTGGAGTTTTGCCCAGTTCAATTGGTAACTGCACCAAGTTGGAGGAACTGTATCTCCTTGATAATCATCTGAGTGCAGTCTTCCAGAAACCTTGAGTAAGATCAAAGGATGGGTAATGTGAATGAGCTGTAGTGACTTCTTGATTAACATGACACCAACTTCTGAGATTGATACTTCTGTTTCTATATGCAGTTCTGCATGATCAGGAAACTGGAGCAAAGTACTGCCCACTTGACCAGATCTGCTTTGAACGGCAGAGTGCATTAAGGTGCCTGCAACTATAACATGCTACTGCAGTGTGAATTTTACAGCTAAGTGTTGGCACTCAGTCATGTGTCCCATGCTACTGCAGTGTGTAGAACAAGTATGGAGCTGGACTATTGGAGACAAAAATATGGAGTTCAAGATCAAAAACTTGATGATCTTGCACATCTCCAGCTCTGTTCTTTATTCAGTTGGCAAGCTGCTCTCAAAATCGTCAAGACTCCCCAGGACAGAGGCAACTGGGCCGGAAACCTACAGGCCCAATTTAACATGTACCCACATCCCTCCTCCCTCTCCTGACCTAACCAAATCACGCGCCCCTCCTCTCCCGTGCTGCCTTGCGCTGCCTCTCTCCCGTGTGCTGCCTTGCGCTGCCTATCTCCCGTGCGCCGCCGTCTCTCCTGCCCTCGACTCTCCAGCAGCCATTCGCGAGCAGGACGCAAGGTAATAGATGCTCCTTGCACTGATTCGTTTTGCCCGGCTTTGGGTTGGGTTGGCGTATCTTGTTTCTCATTGGGCTGATTTGGTTAGGTCAGGAGGTGAGGATGGTGTAGGCGACGCAGGAGGAGGGTGCGTCGGCGCAGGGCGCAGGAGGAGGCGGAGGGCACCCGCTGTGGCTTCGTCGGCGGCGGGCTGAGTTGGAACCCCGGGCTTCGTCGACCTGTGCCGCCGGAACAACAGAGAAGAATGGGCTCAAGCTCCCGGGATTCCTAAAGACCGGGACAACCATCGTCCGCCTCGTCTTTCAGGTGCGGTCCCCTACTCTCGTTGTGGCGCCTTCTGGTATATTCCGGCAATTGGTGTGGTTACCTTCTGCTGGTTCAGATCTACCTGTGTCTGCGAATTTGGAAGGCACGAGCCTGATTGTGCTGTCGTTTGTTCAGTTAGTTAGGTCTAAAAAATTCGTTTGTTCAGATCTACCTGTGTCTGCGAATTTGGTACACGGTGATGCAAGCTTTGAAAATGAAAATGTATGCATACAACCTTTTTCATCCTAATAATGCAGATATTGTCTTCAAATGATGACCTAGAAATTGCTGATCGAATTGGATTATAGTAAGAGCAGACATTGTTAACAGAGATATTTCTTATTTTATTCAGAGTGAATTAGTTCACATATGTTTTATCAGTAAGAGAATGATAATTTATTTTGGAAGTATGGATTTCATTGATGATTACAGTTTCTTTTTATTCTGAACCGAGTGAACTTTGCTTTGAATGGGATCTAAGTGAAAGCGCTCAATAAACAGATTTTGCCATCTCATTCACTACTCTGGAATGACCCAGGCTCCTTCTTCCTCCGGCTCGGCGGCCTGTGCCTGGTGACATTCACTGCCCAATTGCAGCCGCAAGAATGGGCACAAGCTCCTGGGATTCTGGAAGACCGGGACAACCATCGTCGGCCTCGTCGTTCAGGTGCGACCCCCTACTCTCGTCTTTTAGTGGTTCAGGTGTGATCTAGATTGTCCTAAACACCAGACAAATAGTGGTTCAAGTCATTAGTTGGTTAGCTAAGCTTGAGTTAGTCCTATAGCTGCATATCAAGTGATTTATAGTTCAGCCTTGTTGAGTTAGTCCTATACCATGACATTTCTGTTGAAATAGCTTTGTCTTAAAATTTTCAGCCATGGCATTTTTTTCATGACTAAGTGTTCTTATTTACCTACTAGGCATTGTTGCTCCTGCATATACCCTCACTTAATTTGCTTCATTCCAAGACATTTTTGCTCCTGCATATATAGGATTAGGAGATACTGCTCTTTATTTCCTCATAGTACACAATTCATTCTATACTATATCCTCACCTATTTTCCTCTTTTTATGAATGAATGAATGTGTTTACTGATCTAGATGAGCTGACAATTTTTATTGTAGCTCTGTCTGCTATATCCTCCTTTATATATAAATTGACAATACAATTGGCATCAGGGCATGTAATTCTGATCATTCATCAATACCATTAGGTGGCCTTTTAATGTTTTCTTCCTAGAGTTCTGATCTTGTATGCACATGTCTTGATGCTAAAACATTTGCCACAGCTCCTTCAGCCCTACCCGAATTTTGATGGTTTCTTTTTATTATGAGCAGGTTCTATTAGTGTTTTTTTGTCATTCAGTAATTTGCTCTGTCCACATTCCTAGATAACCAGAAATATTTCTTATGTGTGATTTGTGTTTGCCCTTTCTTCATCTAGTCATTATCCAATCTGGCAATTTAATGTGCATTATGTACAGTACAATTACAATATGCTGATGGTTACTTTTTTACATGTGAACAAACCCATGTATGATATACTGAATCGTTGGTATTGTGGGTGCTGTTGAATCTAGTTCCACATCAAAATGGTAAGCTATCACCGCCCACAATCATTCAAGTGTTTAGCAGATTTCTAGCATCTAATTTAGTCTTGCACAATATGTTGAACCACATCTTTCTTGAATTTGATTGATAGGTGTCTTCCAAGGAATCTTCATCAAGTGGTGATGATGAAACGGGGGGACAAACTTTTTCTGAGGAAGTAGAATCACCTATTGATGATGATGATGTTGACGAGCAGCAGCAGCAGCAGCAGCCTGTGCCTGTGCCTGTGCGTCGACCCCGAAAACCAAGGACACCTTCTAAGTGGCCGACTGACAAGATTGTTGTCACCGAGATTAGTCCAGATGGGATGCCAACTGAGGAGAGAGCACGACAAAGATTGAGGTTGCTTGCTGGTTTGATTGCTAGGGAAAAGCTATCCTTAGTTATGCCATCATTCAAAAACCTTACTGATGTGGACAAGTGGAATTTGTTTGATAAACATGTCATGCCTCATTTGGTGTTCCCAGATAACATGAAGTCTGAGGGGTTTAGGGCTATAATGAAGGTGATATCTAAGAGTTGGAGAACCCACAAAAATAGGCTAGTAACCAATTTTATCGAGAAAGACCTCTGTCCATTAAAGAAGTACTCGTGGCTTGATCCTGAAGATTATGCAGAATTTGTGGCATTGAAGCAGTCCGCAGAAGCAGTAGCGACACGTGACAAATACAGAGAGCTTCGACAAAAGAATGTGCACAACCATCTTCTGGGCACAGCAGGGTATGAGGGGAAATTGAAACAGTGGGCGAAGGAGGATGTAGATTTATCCAGTAAAGGCATCCATAACCCATGAGACGACTACCCCGAAGGTCGCTATAAGTTGTGGCTGCGAGCAAGGAGTAAGCTTGTTGTGTCAGAAGATAAAGCTGAGATCATCTGGTCACAGGAAGCAATAGAGAAAATCTCCGAAGACATGCAAAAGAAGCAAGCAGCTGCAGAATCCTCGGGCATCACTTGTGTCAGGGAGAAAGATGTGCTAGCTGCATGTTTGGGCCCTGAACAGCCAGGTCGTGTGCGCGCTGTTTCAAGTTACACTAGCTGGAAGCATGGATGGCATGAGTGTTCTGGCATGTACAGAAAGAGGAAGAGGTCTGATGTTGATGTGCAAGCAATAACAGCTCAAGTCAGACAAGAAGTTACAGCTCAAGTCACAGAAGAAGTGACAGCCAAGGTCACTAAGGATATCATGTCCTTTCTTGCAGATCAAGGAATACAGCTCAAACCACCACCTTCTAGGACCCCTAGTCCTGCTTGTGGACGGAGGAGCAGTTGTGCCTCTGCCTCCGATGTTGCAAATGAAGTGGAGTTGGACAACATTTCAATTGAGCCAGATACCATTGATCTTCTTCAAGAGCCAACCCAGTGTTCCCTTACAGCGAACCTTAGAGGCTATCAAGCTGTGGTTGCAGAGGGTCGGGTGTTCCCAAAGGAAACCGAGCTAAGATCAGTCCCAATAGACTATGACCATGCAGTAGTCCAAGTGGAATATGTACATCCGGGTCATGAGAATTATGTGCTGCAGCCACCCCCTGATGATGATACAAACACACTTGGAGAAGCTCTACTAAAGAGAATACAATGGAGGAGGCTGCACATTCTAGTCAATAGTACACAGACCCAGCCAACCCTATCTCAGCCAAATGAGATCACAAAGAGTTGCAAGAGTGCTTCGAAGGGCACTAATGCTATTATTTCTACAAAGCTACTTTTGGGCGCCAAGTCAACTTCTTCAAATCATCAATCTCCTGCCACATCTGATGCATCAAAGAGTGTGCCAAAAGAGCCTAATGCAACCAATCCAAAGAGCTCAGAGAGTGGGGTTGTTGCTAACATTATGCTGCCCACACACCCAAAAGTGGGTAATGAGGCTGTTGGAGGGAGTGGAAAGCCGCCCATGCAACACAAAGGGGCTAGTAAGGCAGTTGGAGCGAATGTAAAGCCACCCACACAGCAAAAGGTGCCTAGTAATGCTGCTGGAGAGAGTGGAAAGGCGACCACACATCTAAAACCACAGCAGCACCAAAAATGGACTGCTAAGTACAAAGTTGGTCAGCCACTTCTCCCAGCAATGGACCTCAAGGCGGTAGGACCTGAATGCACTGCTCTTCATGCTCATTACATGAAAGATTGTGTCGACAATCAGAAGAATGGGATACTGTTTAGGTTCAGGTGTATGTACATGTTGAGTTCTTCAGATTTTGAGGTCGGACTTGTCAGATACAATCATCTATATGACCTCTTCAACTTTGTCGCATTGGATTCCTCCCTTCTTCAATGCTTGACATTGTAAGTTACAAATGATCCTAACATTTGTGTGATCCTAACATTCTTAATACATCATTTTCTGTTAGTTCATTTAACAAACTGACAATATTCATTTAGAGTTCTTACTTCTCAACATGAAAGTATTGTAACGTTCAAGCTATAAAGTCTGCAGTATGCAGCTAAACAAAGTTGAGCATGTCATTTTCTCTTGTGGTCTAGTTGGTTACTAAATCATCTTGTTTATGGGATATTTAGTTTCTTCCATCATTCTGCCATCTTTGGGTATTAACATCTCAATTGTAGAAGCAGATTACTAGTTGACTACTGGTTCATAATGTAGAGGCATATTTTCTTATGTGAGCTCTTCATGTGTCTTTACTCCTTGGCATATCTTTTTTTGTTTCTATACTCATCTTCTCTACATGTTCTTTCTTATTTTTAGATCCCTAGTTGTAGAAGCTAATGCTAAGAACATTCCTGTGGGCTTTCTTGATCCACAACTGATGTCATTGGACAGCATAAAGTTTGATAGAGCGGCTGTTCTTCACTATGTGCAAAAGGCCTTCACCAAATATACCAAGAAAGACTACATAATGTTTGCCTACAACTCTAGTAAACATTGGATCGTTGTGATAGTAATTCAAAAGTGGGACAAGGTCATCTACCTCGATTCCGACAAATCTGGAAACCATGATTTTAGTATGTTAAAATTGTTGATTGACGAGTGAGTTCTTTGCTAACCTACTTGACTTGTTTCATAAATGCCAATGTAATTGAATGAACATAATGAGGCATATATATGTGTGCTGCATTCTTTCATGTAGGGCTTTTGCAGCACACACAAGCAAGATGAAAGACAAACCAAAGCCATTGACACATGCTCTCAAATATGCGGTAAGTGCTTCCAAAATGAAATTCAGTATTGTGACTTTAGTATATTCAACTTCCATTGTCAAATAATTGTGTGTATTCACATCTAATTCATCAAGTGTATTATGTTCTATATATATTTGTTGCAGTGCCAACAGCAATCTACTTCCGGCAAGGGATCTAGCTTCTTTGCTGCACACCACTTGATTGTAGGCGCGGGAAAGACAAGCTTGGAATGCCTAGAGGTATTCTGTAAACCACTTGATTTCATCTCTTTGTTTATTTCAAGATGTGAGGTTGCCAAAATGGCTGCACATAGATATACCAAGATGTGTACCTGTAAACTCCAGGACCCCTTACATGCGGACAGAACAACGTAATGTATATCAGGTAGTTCTACCAGACCTGCCCGGGCTCCCAGGTCAAATAGAAGTTCCCTCGGCTGGAGACAGCCACATAGCGTCCATCAGGCGATCGGTTAACCGTGTTGAAAGTCCCAGTGTAGTAACTTGCACCGCTAATGCCACTTGAAACTGTTCTGCATCACAAACAGAAACAAGGGGAAAACAGAGCAAAAATGTCATGGTTTAATCACTAAGTTACAGCTAATTTTTCTAAGAAGACCACCTTAGCCACAGATCATCAGAACAAATGGAAAAAGATAAAATCAAGAGGCTACACAGTATTTTCTCTGACTGGCATGGTGCCTTTTATACCATTTTAACTGCTCCCTTGAATGGCCAAAACAGGACTTTCAGATATTTTATTTCATGCACTTCTATGAATAATTTTAACATGAAAAAAATTAATGTGCCTCATCAAACTAGATACCATTTTTAAGAGGGTTGTACGTCAGTGTCTGTGCATTAACTGGGTGAGTTTGTTTTACTTGTTTCTACCTGTTCAGAGTAGCTGAAACTGTCTCTTGCACGGCAGCCTTCCAGTTGTAGCCACGGTTAGAAGTAACATAGATTGCTCCCTCATCGGTAACCATCTCTGCGCTCTGCTCCCCGGTAGCTTTTATGTAAACCTGCCATCGTCTCACAACAATTAGCGATTAAGGATGATCCTCCAGTTCAAATGGAAACAAAGGGAGGGAGCGTCTTTGTATGTGGCAGCCGAAAATGAAAATACCATGTTCCCAGGAAGTTGGGCACTCAAGGGTATTCTTTCCCAGCTCTCGCCAGCATCAGAAGTGTGCAGCAGAATTGCAGGCTTGGGATTAGAGATGTATTTGAATCTTGATTTATCGATTATTTATGTGCTAAGTGATTTCTATAGATCTGAGCAGCGTGTATTCTATACTATCAAGTGTGGTATACTAACAGGTGTGCCAACCATAGGTTATTGTTGTTTGATAATTCCTCGTTAAGGTTCTTGCATTTTTTTTAATTTTGAAACAAGATTTTCAGTGCAGCAGTTGTGCAGGTTCAGGTTTTCTTAACTCCTGTTATCTTACTGTCTGGCACAGTAGCTATAGCTGTATTCACTATTCATATTGTCAGCATTCCTACTATTGCAGATTATGCTATGTGGTTGCAAAGCAATAGGTTGTAGCTATATACATATTCGAATATGTGGATCCTTATCTTACATCTTCTATTACTGTACTATGTTTTGTTTTTGACTAAAGTTCATTCTTGACACAGGAGTTTGAAGTGTTGACGACGCCCTTCTCTGGGCGCATGATCAGAGACAAGTTGGCCGATTTCCTAGTGGAACAAGTCATCAATAAGAAAGGAGAGTTCCATCATCCTAGTTAATATGGGTCATCACCACTGAGTGTCCAATGATGTAGTGTGTGTGTGAACAAATTGTGAACCTGTGAATGTATAAGTTAAGTGGATTTGGAACAAATATTGTGAACCTGTGAATGAATTCGATATATATATGTGAATCTGTTGATATTTGAAGAGCTTCTGTTGAGCTTCTGTTGAGTGGCATGAAAATGTAAACACGCTATATGTGACATGTCTTATTAACACGCGTCACTTGTATACATGCTATGAGTGACGCGTATTATCAATGCGTGTCACTCGAACCCTACTGCGCATATTATTATTAGTGACGCGCATTACCCTTACAAGTGACGCGTGTAGAAAATAAGCGTCACTACTATTATCAACATAGTGACGCGTGTAGACAATATGCGTCACTCATATTATCAACTTAGTGACGCGTGTGGACAATACGCGTCACTCCTATTATCAAATAAGTGACGCGTGTAGACAAGGCGCGTCACTAGTATTATCACAACAGTGACGCATGTAACTATTACGCGTCACTGGTATTTCCATATTAGTGACGCGTATTTACGCGTCACTCATATCATCACATCAGTGACGCAACATAGGTGACGCGTCTTTTCCGCGTCACTAAAGGTGGTCTAGACGCGTCACTGATGTGTTTTTTTGGCATAGTGAGCTGCATCCATCTTTATTCTTTCTCCAACCCCAAGCAAAGAGCTATCTTTTCTCAAAGCTAGCCATGTCCAAAGCTCTTACCTGAAGCTCACTTCTCTTGTAACCGATCAAAGAGATCTTGCAAGAAAACACGCCACATACCAGCCAGTTTCGACCACTTCAATCCCCTCACCACACACCAGTTTCTGAATATCCTGAAGCTGCCTGCCAGAGGTAACTAACTCTTCTTTTTTTTCTCGAATACGCAAAAGGTTTGCGCATCTTTTGTATTAAGATCGAGAAGTAGTGAACAGTACAACAACGCGCCACTAAGGACGCACTAGGGGGGAGATCAAGCGCTATTACTCGCTAATGAAACTACCTAGTCATCGCTGGCGATCAGACGCGTTGGCTTGCGTGGCGCCTCGACCACCTCGGCCCCTCTCCCACTGGATCTTGGAAGAGCTCTCCCATTGCCTCTTGATGCGAGGGGTTGGGGTCGTCGCCGAAGACGCTGTCGTAGGCCTCCATTGCCGCCGTGGAGGGCGTCGTCCGTCCATCGATGAACCCCATCCGCTGCATGACCAGCAGCTCCCCCGCTTAGAAACTGGGTCGCGCGAGAGCAGCTGTGCGGCGATCCTCTTGCTGCAGTGCGGCAACGCTGGCCGCGTCGGCGTCTCCTCCACACTCGGCTGGGGCAACAACGGCGAAGGTGCCTTGCACAGAATCCTGTCGCTGAACCTCTTCAGCTTCTTGCCGAAGGAGTCAGCTGACCGCAGAGAGGCTACTGCATCCACGCCTGTAGGGGCAGCGTCGGGAGTTCGTGCGACCGCCTTAGCATCCATGGCCTTGCCGAAGTAGTCGGCTGACCGTGGAGAGGCGGCTGCATCCACGCCCGTAGAGGTGGCGATGGGAGTTCGCACGGACGCCTTAGCATCCACGGCTCCGTGGGGATCAACCGGAGTCAGTGAGGCATGCCGGCACGCCTTGACAACCACAGAGTCGCCGTCGTGCTGTCCCCCCGCGGGTGGTGCGACGGGTGGCTGCCTCAGCACAGGTGGCAATAGGGTGAGACCTCTGTCCACACAGCAGCCCTCTCCGGCAAACGATCGTCCGCCACCGATGCATCAGCTACCAGAGAGATGAGCCCCGTAGCAGACGGATGCCCTGGTGTTCGTGCCTCCGCTGGCCGGCTCACGATGAGCGAGGCAGTGAACTCCTCTAGACCCACACTGGAGGCCCCGCACTCGTGCACACCTCGGACATCAGGGGATCCGGCTCGACAAAGGAGCGAGCCGCAGAGGAGGTGGCAGCTTCGCAGACGTGGCCGACCGTCACGCCCACACAGGAGGAAGTTGCCGGCTTACTCTGGCGCCTCCAGCGTCGACGCTGAGGTTTACTGGCACCCCGCAAGGAACCCCGCACAGCCCCCACCGAAGTTGTCGGTGACTCCGCCCCAAGGGGTGCGGGCTGGGAGTCCAAAGGGGTGCTACCAGAAGTAGAATGTCGTGGCAGGTCGCCCCTCATCGTCATGGATAGTGCAGCAACCCTGGGCAGCCTACAATCCCTGGCAAGGTGGTGGAGGCCTTGGCAGCACAGGAAACGCCGTGGCAGCCAACAGGTCGCCACGCGATGCGAGTAGGAGAGGCAGTTGAAGCACCTGTCACGAAACTCCCGGGGAAGCGGACGCTGCCTCGGGTCGCGGCAAGGCTCTGGTGCCATCGCGGGGCGCATCTCCTGGCGGGGAAGGATGTCACGCCACCCATCGGCGTTGGGGGCAGACACTCTCCCACGGCGGCCCAGACGCTGCCGAGCAGGGGCGCGGCCTTCCACTGGCTGAGCAGGAATACCACTCACCAACTGGGGACGCGGCCGGCCGCGCCTCCCCCGCCGTCGCCAAGGTTCTCTCCGTCCGGCAGCCGCCCCATCCCGTCCCGAAGCCTCAGTAGGACGTGGCTGCGGCTGCGCCCGAGGCACTGAGGTAGGCTTCGGCGATCGACGGGCGGCATCCAGGTAGGACGAGGGACGCTCATCGTCGGAAGCATCGCCGTCGTCGTCCACCCACTGGTGAAACTTCGAGCGTCCAGCCGAGGTACCCCCTAGATGGAAGGGGGCGGCATTGGGGGACAAGGTGGACGACGGGCTCGGAGCGGGGGCAGACGGGTGGATGAGGAAGGCGTCGAGGCCGGTGCTCACCCTAGCCGGAGAGGTTGAGGACGCCCGCGCAGTAGTACCGGCATCGGTGCTGTCGCCATCGTCTTCCTCGCCATCGCTCTCCGTGGCGTCCTCGATGAGGACCGACAGCTCGATCTGCACAGCCTCCGTCCCCGCCATTGTCGGGGAGACGGAGTCGCATCCACTGGATCCGGCCGTCACTAGCATGGTCGGCGGCGGCGCGGCCGCACCAACATCGGCAGCGGAGACGGGCTCCAGCGGTGGCCCGGCAGCGGCAAGAACCCGCGTTGGTGACCCAGGGGAGGCCGGCGCACGGTCGGCATCAGCAGGATCCGTCCCCGGCGGCGGCGGCGATGTCTGCCCGGTAGAACCCACACCTGCGCGCGCCCGGGGAGGAGGAGGAGGAGGCTGCATAGGCAGCGGCGACCCGGCAGCCGTGCCATCGCCGGCGGCCACATCTCCGCCCGGCCCCGACTGGAGCAGAGGCGGCAGCGCCCAGGATGATGTCACGGGCTTCACGGGAGGGGAGGCCTGCGAGCCGGCGCCTGCCATTGCCGGACCACCGGATCCGGCGGCCAGGTAGCCGGGAGCGGCGGCGGCAGGGCCCTGCGGATGCGACGGTGGCTCGACCAGAGGTGGCGAGGTAGCAGCGCCAACAGAGGAGGGCAGGGGAGGGGAAGGGGAAAGGGAGATGGAGGCCGGGGAGGGGGAGGAAGAGGAGGAGGAGAGCGGCGCCGAGGAGGTCAGGGCGCTAGGGTTGGGGTTCTAAGGACTGGTTTTTTTTCAATAACTAACTCTTCTGAATTATACATTACGTGCCCAATAGCAGTTACTAGTTGCACCTTTGGTTTTATTCTCTCAATAACAGGTAGCTGTATTATATGGTTTACATGTGTTTTCTACTATATGTGGCCTAGGATTCGTATTAGGTTTAATTATCTCAATAACAAGGTACCTATACTATGTGCAGAGATGTAACAGATATGTGGAGCTTCTTCACTTAATTTGTTGGTCGTCCATCCTATATATACACAGAAATCCATCATGCCTCGACAGGTACGGTCTTTGCGCCCCTCTGGGGAGATACATACAGTACTAGCGAAACATAGATCGACATGGTCACTTGTGTGCTCAGCAACTTTTGTAGCTGCTTAAAGTGTATGGCCAAGGTTATTGGTTTCCTGTATATGGATAGTCTTACAACTTTGGAACTCTGGTTTGGCGCTCGCTCTCCCATCGACAAAGCCACCCATAGATGGATGAACTTGGAGATCGTATATTTGGTAGGGTCTTGGTTGAAATTAAATATAAAATCTTAAACGAAAAATTGTCCCCTTATTAAACAATCAATTATGGATTTTGTTGTGGTCCAAGTAACCGTGGAAACCAATCTCTTTAGCTTACATCAAATACCGTCCAATATGTTGTCATTTTATTTATTTTTTCTAATTATTTTAATTTTACAATTAATTTATCTGTCAAAAAATTAAGGGTCATGAATTGTTCTAGCTCTTACCTCCTAGATCTCTACTATAATGTACCAATCAAAATTATACCAGGTCTCCCTAGGAAAACGTCCTCCGCTGAGAGCCTACCATTGTGCACCTAGAAAAATACACACAAGATTTCATCTCCATTAAAATCAAGGGGTTATAAAATACAAAAACTCATCTGACGGCTGATGTTTGATGTGTGATGCCAGGGCTTCTCACCCCGCGCCTCCATCCCACGCACGCGGGCTTCAAACGCGCACGACAACGCGACGCTTAAACCTCGGTGACCAGCGATCGATTCCTAGAGTCATCACCGAATAAAAAAAATCCAAAGGAAACGCACAATCAGGACCCGACTGCCTCCTCCCGTATCCGCGCTAGCAGGATCGCCTCCACCCACAGCCCTGGCGCCGCCGCCAAACGCAGGGGAGGACGGCCACGCCCTGGAGCCCAGCGCGCCTCCGACTGCGAGGGGTCACGTGCGCAGGCATCACCACCGGATCCGGTTCCGCAGGGGCTAGGGTTGCGATGGCGTCCGCAGCTGGGGCGGGTTGCAATGGCTGCCGCAGGGAGGAATGCCGCCGGACGCGCGCAGTTGATGAAGCAGCTGCGCTAGGTGAGAATTGAGCCCGCTCGCCCTCTTGTTCCTGCTGCATTTTTTGTCGTATGATGAGAAATTACAGCTTTATTTTTTATTTTATTTATTTTGGGAGCAGCATGTGACTGTGGGCGTGGTTGGCGGATCCGATCTGGCGAAGATCACCGAGCAGCTCGGCAAAACTGGTGATGAACATAGGCGCTCAATCATTGCACTGATGATGAACTCTGCAACGTTGGAAGTAATTGGTTTGTCCTTTTTTTTGTGATTACGTCTCTAAAAACGGCCAGGTTGCACACAAAAATGGCCACCTAATTTTTTGGTTCCTTATTTAAGGTGTATTCGCAAACAAGTCATGTAAATAACCGCAGATGAGACAAAAGTCTGAACTGTTCTAAATGTGTTGTCACGAATCGCTTTCAGGTTCTCTTTCCATATCACAATTTAGTAATTTAATGTCTTGTTTATTTTTCTCTCATCATTTGAAGGTTCTGGGAATTGAGAAGACTGCTTCACAACAAGAAATAAAGAAGGCATATCACAAATTGGCTCTTCGCCTCCACCCAGAGTGTTTTTCTCACATCAGTGAGGTCTTAGACAGGGGGATCCCCTCTCTCCCATGTTATACATACTAGTGATGGATGTCCTGAACTCAATGGTAAGGTACGCAACGATGAATAAGTTACTGCAGCCGCTATCCATTCAACAGGTTCAGCATAGAATCTCCTTTTATGCTGATGATGCGGTGATATTCTTAAGGCCCTTCAGTTCAGATTTGATTGTTGTCAAACATCTTCTTGACCTGTTTGGGCATGCCTCCGGCCTTACAACCAATCTGTCCAAAAGTGCAGTCTCCCCTATCCATTGTACAGATGAACAGCTAACACTCACTGCCAACATTCTCTCTTGCTCCATCAAGGATTTTCCCTGTACTTATCTTGGCCTTCCACTCACAATTGGTAAACCAACCAAGGAAGTATTGTTGCCTTTACTAGATAAAGTGGCTGAATACCTCCCAGGATGGAAAGCATCATTAATGTACAGAGCAGGACGGCTGGTAATGGTGCGCGCGGTCATGACTGCAGCTCCTATTTACCTCTTGACAGCTATTGATATGCCAAAATGGTTTTTTAAAGCTATAGATAAAATAAGAAGAGGGTTCCTTTGGAAGGGACAAGAGCAAGCAAATGGGGGTCACTGTTTGGTAGCTTGGCAGAAAGTACAACGGCCACTCGAATATGGAGGGTTGGCCATCCATAATTTAGAACTACTTGGCTGCACTCTAAGAATCCGATGGCTTTGGGCACAGAAGACTCTGATCGGGATAGATCATGGGCAGGGCTCCCGGTCTCAGTACCTCGTAAGGCTCAAGCCCTTTTTGATGCCGCAGTGGATGCCATTGTTGGAAATGGGGAACAGATCCTGTTTTGGACCGACAGGTGGCTGGATGGTCACACCATGGCGGAAATAGCCCCAAATTTGGTCAAAAGAGTCACAAAAGGAACAGCCCAAGCGACGGACGGTGGCTCAAGCAATCCAGAGCAGAAGATGGGTTGGTGACATAAAAGGAGCTCGCACAATAGACGTACCGATTGAATTCTTCCATATTTGGGATATTGTGGATGGCTTAGTCTTACAGCCGGACGTGCAGGACCGTTACACCTGGAAGTTATCTGTAACATCCTGGCCCAGGGCTTAACAGGATTAAAAGGATACTCATACCAATAAGTTGCAACTTCTTTTTTGGAAGCCCATCTCCAAAGAACTCCAAAGTTAAGCGTGCTTGTCCTGGAGCGATGGGTGACCGACCGGAAAGTTCTTCCCGGGTGCGCGCGAGTGAGGACAAAGTGCGTAGAAAAGACTTGTGTTGGTCTGTGAGGGCAGTCTATATCCTAGAAAAGCGACCACATGTAAGCGGGCCCGGCCTCGAGGAGGCGGGACGTTACATTATCCCAGGATGGGACATACAACAGCAAATCTGTGTACGGAGCATTCTTTATGGGAACCATCAAGTTTGGTCCTTGGCGAAAGATTTGGAAAACATGGGCACCCCTGCGCTGCAGATTCTTCATTTGGCTGGTATTTCACAATAAAGTCTGGACAGCAGATAGGTTGGCTAAAAGAGGTCTCCCCCATCCAGATGTTTGTCCCTTCTATGATCAGGCTGAAGAAACTATACATCACTTGCTGGTCGGATGTGTATTCACTCGCCAAGTGTGGGCCTTGATATTCCAGAAGCTTGACCTGTTGTTTTTGGCTCCGGACCCAAGTGTGACACGATTTTCGGGATGGTGGAGGAGAACTATTGCAGCAGCTCCAAAGGAAATGAGAAAGGGTCTGAACACTTTGATAATATTGGTCGCTTGGGAGGCCTGGAAGCATCGTAATGATTGTGTCTTCCAGAACGTATGGCCAAATGTGCAGGAGGTTATCGTGCTGTGTGTACGGAGGGTGGTCTTTGGTGTATGGCCGGGGCCTCCCAGCTCGCACAACTTCTTTCCAGGTCGCTCCCCTCTGGAGTTTAGGGTCCTGGGGGTCGTTGGTCGTCTTTTAGTTTTGTGGCGCGTTGCTGTACTGGTATCCTTAGTGTGGGTGTGTGTGTCCTGGTGCTCGGGTTGGGTCTTCTAGACCCGTGTACTTGTTCTTTTCTACCTTAATGAAATGACGCACAGTTTCTCCTGCGTGGTTCGAGAAAAAAAATTAGTGCAATGTATCTCAAATATAATGTTATATGCTTCCAGGAAGCCAAAGAGAAGTTTCAGCAACTGCAGAAGGTTATATCCATTCTTGGAGATGCAGAGAAGAGAGCTTTATACGATCAGACTAGCATCACTGATGATGATGTGCGCATCTCTTTTGTAGCACTCCAGTTCTACCTTTGAGATTCAGGCACTGGTGGGAGAAGCTGCAGACAATCTTCAGGAGTACTTCAGAACAATGTACAAGGAAGTATGGTTGCTTCTATGTCAGTTGCAGGCTAATGTTGCCTATTAATTTACAATTATATTTTTTGGGGGAAATAAAGTAGGGAGAACCCTTTTGTAGCCTATTAATTTAATTTACAATTATATTTTTTGGGGGAAATAAAGTAGGGAGAACCCTTTTGTAGCCTATTAATTTACAATTATATTTTTTAGGGAAATAAAGTAGGGAAAACCCTTTTGAGTTTAGTTTACCCTGTTTTATCTTATGAAACTTGCTTGCTTAAGAAAAGGAGAACGCTGAACAACTGTAAAAAAATGCTTCAGCATAAACCTTGCAATTGGATTCTTTAGGCACAAACCTGTCATGTTCTCTAATATTTTTGCTAATTTTTTGCCCTCTGCAGGTCTGGTTTGGATGATGACGTACATTGACACAAAACCATGTACGCAATCCTAATCTGCTGTAGTGAAATTCGATTAGTTTCTTTGTGCTCAGATCAAGTTCAAAGAAACCCCTTCTCACTTCTCTCTTCTGTTTTATTTTTCTGTGGATGCTGAGGCAAGATTGAAAAAAAGCACATAAGTAACAGGTCTTTCAGGTTCTTTATGTATTGACAGTTTGGCTTGAGTGTCCCATAGCTACATATAACTACAAGTGGTGCTTACTACATTTAAGGGGCTTTGAAGTTTGAAAAATTATGCTAATGAATTATAGCTCAGTGGTGCCTATTTTGTCAGTGTCTAGGTCAACTAATGTTGTTTTCACCAATCCTCTGAAACTGGCTTCATGGATGCAGACTGCAGAGTGATGTAAAAATTGGTAGAGAATTTTTATTGCAATAAACTTATGCATTGGCTGACACATTGTTCCCTAAAACCTGCAGATGCAGAGGTCGCTATGCAGTCCAAGAACAATGAACTTGCTAATGTTGCTAGCTTGCTTGAGAATCTCCAGCAGCTTAGCACGAACAACTCCTCCTCCATAGCCGCCGCCCCCTGCCCTCGCCACAGCCCTCTACCTCACAACAGGCGTGTTACAACAATACTTGAGCTTATTGCTGTTTGTTATTTTTTTTAAAAATTGTATCCTGATGCATAATCCAACACTTGATCCAAGGCCGGCTTCTGCTGAGTGAGTGATGCACAGACATCTCTGCATCTGAATCCTTAACATCCTTAACTATATCTCTCGGTGTTTGACGTTGTTGAAATGTATCTGTCTTTTTCTTTGTTTCAGATGATGAAACCTCGAAACAATCTTAGGACACCTTCTGACACAGTGCTGGTAGCTCTGTGAGTGAGAAGGCAATTCTTTTCTGATGATAATGCAAGTGCTCTTGATTTTGCCTTTTATTTTTGTTTTTGGGTATCTTTTGGTCTTTAAAATTGTTTGCTCTAGGTAGGTGTATCTTTACAAACTTACACTGTCATGTGATCTGTGGTATGCCAATCTAGAATTACCGTCAGATTACTTATGCCGAAAATTGTCTGGCTTGCTGTGGCTTATGTGACTATACGTATTATACATTTCCTGTTTTGGTCATGTACTCATGTTAGTTTAATCTGATTATATAGACGTAGTTGTAGTCCCAATGAGGATCTCAAGACCTACCGATAGGAAGTGCCGTTTGACAATGTAAACAGTAGCTGCTTCTTTCTGCTGCAAGGGTCTATCCTTCGACCATAACCTCTGGTCTGATCTGGGATGGAGCCCCATCTGTAGTTTAATTCAGCTGTTGTGTGATTTAAAACGGGTCCCTGAGGGGTTACAATAACTGCTTGTTAACTTATTCAACGTCTTTTAGTTTATGAACTGTAATGATATGCTACAGACAAAAAAAACTGCAATGAGGCCTTGTTTAGTTCACCTCAAAATTGCTAGTTTTTTCACTCTCTCTCCATCACATCAATCTTTAGCCGCTTGCATGGAGCATTAAATATAGGTACAAAAAATAACTAATTGCACAGTTTGGTTATAAATCATGAGATGAATCTTTTAAGCCTAGTTAGTCCATGATTGTACAATAATTGTCAAATACAAACGAAAGTGTTACAGGAGTTTGAATTGAAATTTCTAGCCATCTAAACAAGGCCTGAAATGAAATTTCGGGCCTAATGCCACGCTTCTGTTAGCCATGGCATTATTGACTAGAGATGGTATGATTAGGCCGAAACAAAGTTGTTTCAACATTAGCATGGCACACTACTAGCGTTAGCACGACTCGAGACCAATATTGTTCTAGAATTAACTTTTGACTTAATATGGTCTGTAGCGTTAGCACGGGTACTATACTAGTAGAAGGTAAGGGCAGCTCCAATAACATTAGAAGAGCTAGCTCATAGAATATTTTATTTAATAAGAAGAGATAAATGATAAGTTAGCTCTTCATAAAAATCTAAGCTCATACTTTATTTTTATTTTTTAAAATTTGTATGAACTAGTAAGTTGATTTTATTGTTGAGGTCGCCCTAACGGGAGTACCATAGTAAGGCCATCAATTATTATGGATAGATAATATATTATATTGTTAGCTCCATAAATCAGGCACGTCCAAGAAACGAAAACTCTATGCAAATAAACAAAATTTGTTCCTTCAATAGGTGTGTTTAGTTAAATTTTAGATTAAATTATGCTAGCTCTTGTGGCAGCCATGTGTCGTCATGTACATGAATATATAGATTTTGGATTTTAATTCTTCATTTTATGAATTGTTTTATCCACTTGTTAAGTTGAACCGCTAATGCTTATTGAGTAATTGTACCTATCGTTAACTCTTATTTCTAGTATTTTTTATTAAAAATACAATACATATAATTAAACTATTCTAATGTGAATATGTTATAATATTTCAGTAAAAAATTTATATCTCAATAGTAGTAACATATATAGGCCATGTTCATCTGGCTTATAATCCGTCTTATTCAGCTTGTTTTTTCAGCCGGAACAGTATTTTTCTCTCACAAAAAATCAGCCAATAATGTTTTTCAGCCGGCTTATAATTCCAGCCGAACGGCACCATAAATTGGATTTTCATGATTACTAAACTATAGAAATATATATTTATCATCCGTTGTACCTCATCTTTTGTATTTTTGTGTGCCCTCTTCCGTTTCTGTACCCTCTACGTGTTGACTCATGATGGTGCAAAGGAAGTGTCTGTTTGGTTTGGGGATTACTTGAGAAGGGACGGTCCCATCCCTTTCTTAGGGATGGAGTCATCCCATTCCTATATGGGTGTTTCATTAATGGGATGTGACGATTAGTTCTTTTGTTCGGTAGAAGGGATGACAAAAAGATGTTTTTTTTTTTATAATTCAAGCATGTTTTCGATAGAGCACTTTGATGCCGTTTGATTCAATCATAAATGGACCGCATTGTGCTCAGTTGAGCATCTCTAAGAGTTTGTCAAATCAACTTGGCATTCATTTATTTTTGGCAAAATAGAAAAAATTGTGCTCCAACAGTTTGGTATCCAACTTGGCAAATCTCCCCCCTCCACGCGTATATTTGCGCGCTAAGCGCGAGCGCGCATCCGGCTTCACGTGCAAATTTAAGCGGGGCTCTTCGTTTCTTAGCGGGACTCTTCGTTTCTTAACGGGGCTCTTCGTTCGCTTAGCGGACCTCTTCTTATTTTACCAAGTCCAAATGACAAACTCTTGGAGAGAGTCTATTTTTTCACTTGTCATATATTTTAGCGAGTTGTCAAATCACGATATTTGCCAAGTGAATTTTGGCAAACTCTTGGAGATGCTTCTTCCTCTGCCTTTCTCTTCTCACCCGCATGGCCGCATCGTGCTCTGTCTCAAACTCTCGCTAAAGCTGCCCCACTTCTACAGATCTGCCGAAGGCCACTCCTACTCTACCTTGCCAAAACTGCCCGAATCCATGAAGTCATCAGCCCTTCTATGCCACCACATCTACTCCGACCGGAGCCATGAGCTCATGGATCGCCCCTTGTGCCATCCATAGCCTCATGCTTCGCCTTCTGTTTGGCTCAACATCACATGCCTTCCGTTCGTGCCATCTACCCACTGTCCGTCCCCATGCTGCCCCTTTTGCTGCAATGTTCGCACTACAGAGGAGGGATAGAGACGTGAGCTTGGTTGGGGGCGTGAGGTGTGCCAGTGCTAGAGGAGAAACAATGGTTGGAGCTAAAGACCCATGCTTAAGACGAAGCACCACATCATGTACCAAGGATGTGCCTATCCCCTCGATTTCATAGGACAGGGGTGCACCAAGTCTGAGGGGTATATTCCCCTCGTGGATAGATCCATCTCAGGTTGCTTCCCTACCCAAACAATATTAAAATAGGGATCGACCCATTGTATCCCTAATGATCCCTTGAACCAAACACACTCAAAAGAGACAGAAAAGTGTAGGCGCTAGCAAGAGATGCTCCCGCATAGTGGCTGTCTACATATGTCATGTTCGAATTTGATACCCCAAGTTATGCATAGCTGCCCTCAGATCCTAGAAAGGACATCACGAGTATAGCACACAAGCTTGCATCGTACCAAGAACAACATAGATGAATCGCGTAGAAAATCCTAAATGACGATGTTAAAGCAACCATGACAAGAGATTAGGATTTTGGCGAAGCCAACCGCAAGCTCAACTCCAAAAGAGCACAAGTGATTGTCGCTCTCTCACAACCCTACTTGACCATCTAGAACCCTCTGATTCTTGCCCTATACAAGAATCTAGTGCAATAGAACTTCTAGCCTAATCCTCTTTAAGCACTCCCAATTGCTCCTTGAAACACTTTGATGAGACCCTTGTGTTGGCTTGGTTGATTCCTATGGCTCTACTCCTTATTTATATAGTCCCCTCCAAAGCCCCCATACATGCAAGTAGGAGTCCTATTCCTAGTAGGATTCTGCACCCAAATCCTAATAGAACCAAAAGTCCTAATAGCACACCTTTATTGAGTCCTATTACAAGTAGGATTTAAGTCACCATACAAGAATCACCACCTTGACTCTATTCCTTTGAAGTTCCCCACGCTCCCCAAAAAATTCGCTCCAAGTCATCTCCCTTTTTATTTATACTCCCACCATGAGAGTGCCCCCACCACAGAGGCTCATGCATATCACCTCATTGTAAGTGTCGGTGTCCAAGCTAGAGAGCCTGAACGTTCCACCTGAGAGCTCCATGCCATACGTTTGTACCACCTTCAAGATCCACCTATTCACTGGTACAGCATGGTCGGTCGCACCATGTCTTCCTTCTTCCAACAACTTGCAGCTTTGCCTCTATGACTGTTAGATTTTGCAACCATCTTTGCAATCTTGCACTTGACTGCAACTGAGATTTGAGTACCCGCCGTTGACGAGATGACTTCCTTCTACTGATCAGGATTATTACCAAATCTCCCCATGGTTTCACCACACTTAAGATTTCCTATCACTCGATATCCTCCATTAACCCAAATACTTTTCGTAATTACCTGTGTTTGCAAGTAACTTGCATGACTCCACCTTAAAGTGATAAGCCACAACCTTGGAGTTCTAGAGACCACATAGATAATAGATTCTCTTCAAGCTTGGGATATACTGAACTCCCTCGGTGCGCAATGTGTTCCATTATGCATCTCTAATGTAACCATTCCCATCGCATTGATTGCATACTCATTTCAATCTGCTAAGTGAATAGTTCCATTTATTTGTCTGGTGTAGAGATCCTTCAACAAACATCTCCCTCACCGAGCATATATGGCAACAACTCCCTAAATCTAATATCCACTTATGAATAGTACCTAGTTGACTAACGATAAGTACATCACTTTCGTCCTCCCTTGCCACTGAGCATACTCCTCTCATAGTCTTCAAATTCAGACAATCCTTTCTCATTTGACTGTCCTTGTCACATTGATAACATGTTTGTTGTCCCTTGCTCTTACCTTTCTTCTTCCCATGATTCTTGAGTTTTCCTACTCCACCTGAATCAGTCAAAGCTTGATCACTGAGAATGAAGATTCCTGTGGCTTCTTTAAGGACTCTGCCTCTAATAGGTATGTAACTATCTCATTGAAGTTGAGAGTGGTTTTCTCGATGAGAATATTCATCACTAACTACTCCCACGATGGTGATAAGGATGAAGCCAATATGACAACCTTATCGTTCTCCTCAATTTTCTCATCCACAATAACCAGCTATGTGACAAGCTTGTTGAAGACATTTAGATGGTCGATGAATCATGTACCTTCCTCCATGAGTAACCTAAATAGTTGATGCTTCAGTACCCACCAATTTGTTAGCAACTTTGCCATATACAACTCTTCCAAGCTCGTCCATAGTTTTGTTGGTAAATTCTTCTTGATTACCGAGTACTTTACCACATCAGAGATACATAGTCAAATTGTACTTGACAACCTTCTGCTCCATCACCTTACAGTCTTCATTGGCTGTCTTGTCGACTTGGTGCCCTCACAAGAATCAATCATTCCTTGTTGGACAAGCACATCTATTACCATGCATTGCCACACGTAGAAATTCCCTTTGCCATCATAACTAGGGGTATCAGATTATTTTTGTGAGAATCTGATACCCCTAGTTATGTGCAACAACCCTTAGGCAGTATGGCACAATCTTGCTCTATATCAAGAACGACATAGATGAATCGCATAGAAAACCCTAGATGATGATTTTAAAGCAACCACAATAATAGATTAGGATTTAGTGAAGCCAACCGCAAATTCTATTAGCACAACTCCAAAAAACTACAAGTGATTTTCACTCTCTCACAACCCTACTTGATCCTTTAGGATGCTTTGATTCTTGCCATATAAAAGAATCTAGTGCAATAGAATTTCTAGCCTAATCCTCTTGAGCACTTCCAATTGCTCCTTGCAAGGCTTGGATGAGACACTTGTGTTCCCTAATTTATATAGTCCCCTCTAAGGCCTCCCATACATGCAATTAGGAGCCCTACTCCAAGTAGGATTCTAAACTCAAGTTCTAATAGAACTAGAAGTCCTAATATCACACCTCCATTGAGTCCTATTACAAGTAGGATTTGAGTTACCATACAACACATCGTGTACTTGTGGTCCGCCCATGAAGGTGGTCGAGCAATAGACTAGCAATACCACCAAACTAACTGCCGAAGATGTGATTCTATTAGAAAATAATCAAGGATAGAAAGGATTTAGGGTGATCCATCCGGAACAAGTAATCAAGGATTCTACCGCTTTATCCTTTGCACTAACTTTCAATTGCTAACTGGATGAAAAATATCACTTCAAATAATTCTATGTTTAACTAGGTTTATAGAAAATAATGTTAATAACTATATCTCCAAATAGATTTAATACGAAAATATGTCCCATAATTAATCTAGTGATACTTATTACGCATGGTAATATTTGTAGTTTTTATATATTTCGTCAAACTTGGGATTGTTGGTTCCTCGGGAGTCTACTCCATTGAGACGTGGGAGTAACGAAGATCATGTCGTTTAGAAGTTTGCATGTGACAATAGCAAATGAAAAATAGAGCGAGTGGATGACAATAGAATAATCACAAGGATAATCCATAAATTAATACATCTTACGATAATAAACATGAACACTTCGAGAAATCTAAATGAGTTAGCCATAGTTCCTGGAAAATTAATACTAATATAGAAAATCAGGAAGCTACAGAGGACAATTGTTGGACTGAGATTGATCTTACTACTATCATCAATGAATTCGCATCAAGAAATGTTAGAAGAAAATTTTATGTTAATATATAAATTGTTTGATATAAATATTGCCTTTGGACAAACTTTAACAATATATTGTTAGAGAAATTTTGACAAAAATGAGAGCCCTTCATTCGATTAGATCGAATGGTTAAGAATTAGGAGGAACTAATTTAGAGAAACTTAAGTCATGGATCTGATTTAAAATTTGGTGGGCTTGGAACCAATTTCAAATTAAATTTGGGATTCCATTGACTTGTACTCGGCAACAGTAGTGACCGATAATTGAGGGGAGGCAGCTGATGAATTGAATCTGAGGAGGTCGCAGCCAGGTTGGGGTGCCCGTGTTTGTGGTGCTGCCTCATGACACTGCGAGGATGACGCTGCCCACGAACTGAAGCGATTGCCTTTTACCATACAGTCTGGTACAAACTTGTGCCTTGACAATGGAAGGAACCAAATGCACAGAATAATGCCCTTAGTTCTGCGCTTGTCGTTCAATTTGCATATCTATCGAGTCCCTACTCTAAGAAGGCAGCAAACGCGGCGGGGTTTGTTTACCTTAAGAATTATATAGTTGATTGACACCTCCGTAATTGTACGTGCAGGCACAGCAGTAGCCTCAGCGTGCATAGAATGCCACACTTGTTATTCCCCCATCTTGTCACACCCCAAAATTTCTGATTTTGGGTTGTGAATAGAAAACACTAAATAAAACAAATCGTTTAAATATTTGTTTAAGAATTGACAAGACTAATTTAAGTTTTATCAAATTTAGTTATAGAAAATTATGGTATTTCAAACTTTTTCAAATTAATTTGGTGGGTTTTTGCCTGATGTAATGTTTGCTTGTTGTATGACTATGTGTTGTGATTGTGAAAAGTTTTAAAACGTGTTTAGTATGTCTTTTATTAGTTATCCGTCTTGTCTCTGTCTTTTTCTACAATCAAATTTGCGCTTTCTTGGTCCTAATCTTTTCATTCTGAGTTTCCCAAAATCCTTTTCTTCCACTCGAAATTACTCATTTCATTTCATCATCCATCAGGGTATCTCTGAAATATTCCCGGGAATTATTCGGGTTTTGTCTGGAACCTTTTCCTATTTTTTAGGAGAATAATCTAATTTTTAGATGCTCCAAATTATCTTATCATGAGCTCCAAATACTTTATTTGGGTTCCTCATATTCCATAATATCTCTGGAAATTTTCCCGAATTTTCGGAGCTTTCGAAGTATTTTTCATGGCTTAAATAATAATTCTGGACTTTTCTAGAATTATTTTATCCATGAAATTAATTAATTTCGAAAATAATAAATCTCTTATTTTTTCAAACGCTCAGAGCCCATGAGCAATAATCCTACATGTCTTTATTTATTAATGGGTCTTAATGTTTATTTAAGCCCGTTAGTGCAGGTGGATGGTGCAACGTCAATTAGTACCATACTGTTAATTGATGTAGAGATGTAGAATTTTTCTCCCTATAAGTACGTACCAATCTCATGGGCAAAGCGCACCAAAACTACCATAAGAGGAGCCCCTAGTTTGGAAAATCTCTCGTATAGTAAATTAGAATTTTCTCCCTTCTTATCGTGTCGCCGCCGGCGTCAGGTCATTTGATCTGTGTCCGGTTAGTACGTGCTCGCATCTTCATCTCTCAGGTCTACGTTCTATGCACTTATTTTCACTATCAAATTTGTCTGCTTTGTTTCAGGCCGTTCCGGCCCTGTGCCCCTCGTCTTGGCCACCTCGGTCGTCGCCCGCGCGCTGGACTGAGCGCTGCCATGACCGTGGCCGTGGCCGCCTAAGTCGTAGCATCTGTCGTCGACTTCTTGAAGACCCGCCGGAGTTCTGTTTGTCCGCAGCTGAGTAGAAGCCGGACTCCTACCAGCATCATCCTATGGCCTGATCATCTACTCTCCGCATGAAGCGGGGGACACCGTTCTTCCTCTGCAACTCACAATCATCCAGTTCCTGTCCAACAGCAGGAAGCAGATGCTATTTCTCTCATCGCCTTGACACAAGTAGCAAGCGTCATGCATGCATAATTTGGTGAGACACACATCTCCTTGTCCATTATTTTATTCATTAAAAATTGTGCAGATGTCATGCCTATGTCATTCATGCATAATAAATGATCAATCTCTATCTATCCCTCGGTTCTGAGAAAAATTATCTTTTCTATGTCCTCGAGATATAATTTTCTAACTACATAGACTGTCCATTGAATCTCTGCACTCGTATGTACTCATATGTCTATCCTTGCCCTGAACTCATTGTCATCTTATCTCAGTTATTTTAGCTCCGTTTAATTTGACTCTTTTCCGTCGTGTTTGTACCGACGGTATAGCAACTACGTTTTACATGCGACATGTTATCTGAATTTATTTAATATTAATTGGAATAACGTGGATGCATCTTGCTTTTGCAATTTAAAACAAGCTATGTTTAAGTCTCGGCTTTTCATAAAAAAATAATTATACATATCATTGTGATTAATATCTACCTATTGTGTTCTGTTAATTAAATTTGTTAGCTTGAACACAATTGTATTAAATTCAAATTAGATGTTCTCACAATTACTTTGTTTTTGCAAGCTAAAGAATAATCGATATATAAAAGACACTAAAATATTTGTAACCAAAGTATGACTAGATTTAACTCGGCCTTTTAGTTAACATGAGATTTCTGTAATCTGAATTAATAATGCTTCACATAGTTTCACTTAATCAAAAATAATCAAGCGTGTAGTTGTTTTTTTATATAATTTGATTAATATTGATTTAATATCTTTTAATTAAAAACCAACCTAGGGTTGTAGTTCCGTCTTTTTGCTTTGCGACCATGCCTATGTTAGCTACACGTGAACAATGCCATATACTATGTCACATTTTGATTAGATTAATCCTATTACTTTGATTAATGACTATACAAACTTGGTTCTAAATAAAAGCAACATAGGATACTATCGATCTTTTTATAATTACTACTTGTCAACTTAAATACGTATTTATTAATTGTAATTGTCTAGTTTAAACATGATTTATATAAAGTTAGGTTAAGTGCAATTTGATAGTATTTATTCAATGTCTTTTGTAATTAAAAGTAATTTAGGTTTATCTCTGATCTTTTATAAATAATAAAATGTTAGCTTGGTAAATAACAACTTAAATATTTCTTTGTTAATTATAATTTATTTAGCTATACATAAAATGAGTTGATTAATGTTTATCTAATGACTATTAATTTATTAAAAACAACTTAGGTTTATAACTCCGGTATCTTATAAATAGATGTTAATATGATTAATATCAACTTAAACGACTTTTTCAATTATGACTTCTTAGCTTAAACATGAAACGTAAATGCTTACATTTAGCTTGTCACATGTTCTATGTTTTCTAAGATACAAATAGTTAAATAACTTAAATACAATGAAAAGTTTATATTTATAAGTAGAATTTAACTTCGGCTTTATAATTTGATTAACTCAACTTTAGGATATTTCTCTGAAAATGTTAATCACCTTATCTTGATAACTAAAATGAATCAAGCATATAGTTTTCTCTTTTGTTATGTTGCAAGCCTCGATAGTCGTGTACTTTTTGAACGATAGCTCAATTCTCCGTCGTTCTTGCGCTCCCGTGATCGTAGAAACGAGCCATGCCGTTTAGTGCGCTCTCCTTTAAAGTGTCTCTTTTGATTGGTGTATTGTTCTTAGTTGTTTGATTGGTTGTCCATTTGTGTTGCTTGGTTGCTGCGAGTAGAGGAAGCGTGGTTCGTTAGCAATGAAGATCAGGAAGTGAGGACCGACAAGTATAACCGAAGCTGAAGATCAGAGACAGAGGTTAAAGATTCTGAGCAGCTTAACTTTGGAAAAAAGGCAAGTATAGCATGGGATCATCCTTGTTACCTATTCACTTTAATGTCATAATAATCATATTGCATGTGTCTTCCTTGTTACCTTTAAGGATATCCTAGCTTTTGTATCTTGTACCTTGACACCGGTGGAACATTGCATTGGGTAGTATTTATGCTAGTGCTCAAGATAAATAATCATGGTCTGTAACTTGACTAATGGTATATGCAATAAACGTTTAAAAGATACTTTATAGCAACATGGCTCAAGAGGGCTAGAGCATATTGGGTTGTTTTTATGGTGCTCTAGTTTTTCTCCATAAGGACTCATCTGTAAGCGAACATCCGAGACTTACAATACAACTGTGAGGGCTATATGGCTCTGGCTTTAGTCAAATATGAGGACCTTTTCTAGCTTGTTAGTGGTTACCTTTTGGCGTAAGAATGGCTTAACGAATCGGGTATAATGCGGCCTCTGTCCTTATGTGTATAGGCTGCGCGTCATTGTGCCATTTGGAAGGGGGGCTCTACATCTGTTTGCTGAGTGAATCTAATGGCCCTAACTTGTTAGACGAACCTTTGAAAGACTTCATAGTGAACCCTGCCGACCTTCCTCGGTAGTGGGTCAAGAGGCTGATCACCTTGGTCGAAAGGATAAATCACGACTCACAATGAAAGTGTACAACATCTGCAGAGTGTAAAACTATTATAACAGCCGTGCTCACGGTCACGAGCGGCCTTGAACCCTTACAGAATAAATGATGAACACCGATGGTAATGATAATACTGATGATCTTAAAGCTCACTGATGATTATTGTTTCTTACTATACATTATTCTCGTTTACATGATCATGATGTTATTTGGGCTTATGGTAACTTGTTGCTACTCAAATGCTAAAAAGATGACTCACTAAAAGCTATCGCAGTAAACCAGTGTCAACTTTTGAGCCTCATGAACCCTATGTTATATTTGTTGAGTATGACATGTGCTCACCCTTGTTATTTCCCTATACTCCAGTATGTAGTGAGGTGCTGCTTAGAAGAAGGATGAAAGTGTAGTGGAGTTTCCAGAAGTCTTTTCGAAGTGCTTGGCATGCGGAGCCCCCAGTCAGCCGTCTCTGAGAAGAATGGAGCCTGAAGTTTAGTCACCGTTCCGCGATACTCTGATATAAGTATTAATTTATAGCTATGTATACACTATATAATAACATTGTTTCTGATACTTTTTCATTCTGATATATGTGTGGACTTTCTGGGTACACATATGGCTGACCTGGTTTTATTCTTTAAAACCGGGTGTGACACAGGTCTGTATAATTAATGATAACCAAGTGGCGTGTATATATCCACGATCATCAATTTGCTACTAGTTAGTGTTGCCACAACGAACCAGAACTGTGCACCTAGCACAAATCGAGTTAATCAGAACAGCGAAGTACGTACTAGTACATTTATGGATTCTCAACTTTAATTAATTGGCGTCAAATAATAATTTAATTTAATTTAATTTAATGCAGGAGCTTCCTAGTGGCGTGTATCTCATCAAGGAGGCTGTAGAAGCAATAATCCCTTACTTGGAGGATACCCGAAGGAATGCACACAAGGCCATCTACTTCGATGGATGGGATGGACTGGCTGCTTCTCCTGTGCTCAGAGCTATAGCAGAGGACCCTCCACCATCTCTGAGGAGCAAGTTTGATAGGATCATCCACATTGACTGCTCCAGGTGGAAGAGCCGAAGGGCACTCCAAAGAGCAATCGCTAATGAGCTCAAGCTTCCTCAGAGTGTAATGATTGCTTTTGATAGGGAGGATGACAAGGATGATTACGGTGGGGTAGATGAAGATTCTCGAGCTGAGATAGAAAAAGTTGGGAGAGTGATACTTGGATCATTATCACAATACAGATGTTTAGTTATCTGTCACAATGGAAGCACTGATATGGTTGACTTGGCTGATTTTGGCATTCCACAACCATTGTTTGGCACTAAGATAATGTGGACCTTCAGAGGAAGGCTCCGGCTCAATCCAGAAATAAAAGAAAAGGTGGACAATTCACATTTGTATCTATATATAGGAATATTTCCTGGGGGTTTGATGATGACACTAGTCAACTAATATTGGAAGAGGCTACCGAAATTGCCAAGTACACACATTATAAGAACTACATCACCCCAGAAATAGCTGCCAAGTGTGTCTCATATTTGTTGTGGCTGAACAAAGATGGTGGTAATACCATGGACTACAACTGGGCTACCCACGCATCCAACTATTGGGTTTGCGATGGGATTATCGGACATGATCAGTTCAATGATGACATCTGGGAGGTTTCCGCTGCTCTCCACAAACAGATACGAACAGAGGAATGCTCATCTCATTCAATCAACTTTCCTGATGGTTACTACATGGAACATTGGATGTCAGTCATCTATACATCTGACAATGAAGAAATGGCAGATATAACTCTACCTCCGAAGTTAACATCCTTTTTCTTGGTTAACAAAAATGGGTTGTATATAGCATTACCACGTGAAATGTTTCAACAGTTGGAGACACTTCATGTACTGAAACTCTCTTGGTGTAGATTCAGCTTTTGTTCGCCTCCTTTCCAATGTTGTCTTGCCTAAGATTCCTTGGATTAGACCATTGTGAAGATCAAAGGCAGGAAGAGGAGCACAAGCAAGGGAGACCAATAATTGAATTTTTCCAGAGCCTATGGGTGCTGGATATAAGCCACACTGATTGGGAATTTGATCTATCCCAAGATGTTGCAGAACAGATGGCATCAAACATTAGAGAGGTTCATATAAAGAAGGGAAGGATTTGGCACAGCCACCTTGCTTGGAGACAATTCCAGAATCTTCGCAAGCTCCAAGTAATTGAGCCTACCAGGTCTTGGGAGACAGGCAAAAAAGATGAATTCACAGATATGGAGAAGTTGGAGCTCCTCGATCTGTCTGGTAATAGTACGATACAAGTTTTGTCATGCTTATCTTCTGCAACTTGCATGAGAATTCTGGTCCTGGATGGTTGTGTTGGGTTGGATTATATTGGCCCTGAAGATCTATCTCCGGCACTTGAAACATTCAGGTTAGATGCAGGCACAGTGGAGGATGGTAAAAATATAGCTAAAATATCACGAATCAGCATGTCTAGTTGTCATAAACTGGTGGACTTCAAATTGCTTGGATCACTACCAAACCTTGAGGAGTTGGACCTCTCACACACAACAGTAAAAATGGTAAACCTAAAAAAGGAGGTCCAAGTGAAAAAACTTCAACGGATCTTCCTAATGGGATGTGAGCAACTCCGTGCTATTGTTTGGCCAGAAAATGGGATGCAACAGCTGAGGTTACTACACATTGATACTCAACAAGGGGTACTACAGTCTAGAGAAGCTTCACACCATTCTATTGTCTGTCAGGAGAAAGAAGGGTATTGCCATGCACATGTTTCTATCACAGACATGAGGTTCCTTCAATCATTGGTGCTAACAGGCCGTCAAGAGTTTTGCTGGAGTACTGCCCCATTTAAGTTGAATCTATACCTGTCTTGTACTATTAAGGATGATGGAAAAAACTGTAACAGTGAGAAGGTGGGCCGCCGTTTTCATAGTACTGGACAGATAGAGATAGCTGGGTCCCGGTCTATAGTACACAAGTCATTAATCTCCAACACATGTAACACCTACAATGACGTCAGCATAGAACATATAGTTATTACTGAAGATGATGATAGCAGTGCACCGCAGTTTGAGCCACAAGACCTCAATGTTGAGATGAGTCATGAAATGGCCGACATAAATATGGCTGATAACTCTCAAGGAATCAAGGCTTTATACTTTGTTATGGATATGGTCCAGTCACTACACCTACATGACAATTCTTCCATCTCTTCTGTTATCCCTGAGCGCATTACATCTACAAGAGAGGAGGGATTTAAATACCCTGCTCTAAAGTGGTGTCGCGTGGACAAATGCCCCAAATTGGACATAGTCTTCCATACTAACTATGATGGTGGTTCCCCTTTGTTTAATGAACTGGAGATCTTTTGGGCGGCAGACCTCTTGATGGCTCGTTCTATCTGGAGCAGGGGAAGGATATACAGAGGAGATGACACCCTTTCCTATGCAAAACTGCGAACTATACATTTGTATCGCTGCCCGAGGCTCACATTCGTCCTCCCGTTGTCATGGAACAATACTTTATCCAGCCTGGAGACCCTTCACATAGTCTGCTTGAGCTGTAGTGATCTCAGGCAGGTCTTCCCAGTGGAGGCAGAGTTCCTAAATAAAATAGCTACCAAGCATCCAAATGGCATGCTGGAATTCCCAAGGCTCAAGGACATGTACCTACATCATCTCTCCAGCCTGCGACAGATATGCGTGGCCAAAATGTTTGCTCCCATGCTCGAGACTGTATATATCAGGGGCTGTTGGGGTCTGAAGTGTCTCCCGGCCACCAGCCGCCGTCAGCGTGATGCTCCCCGTGTCGTCGTGGACTGCGAGAAGGACTGGTGGGATAATCTAGAGTGGGATGGGCTGCATGTCGGCCACCACCCCTCCCTCTTTGCACCGAGCCACCCAGCATACTACAAGAAGCGAATGCTGAGAGGTACAGTGCTCCGGTGAGTAGCTGACCTCGGGTGCTTGCTGTTGCTGCCCGATTGCATTGTCCAGGTACGTACACATGAACAACATGCTTCACTGCTTTGTAATATTATTTCTCTCTCATTTATTTTTGTTTCATGTTCCAGTACTAATCATTTGTATATCTCATCAGTTATGTTGATTTGATGTGGGGATAATCGAGGAGGCAATTGGATCTGTTGGCTGCTTTCAGTCTCCTTGTGTTTGCTTGCCGAGCCTGTCTTCTGTGTGTTTTCTCAATATTTACAATAATAAGGTTGTGTGCCTGGTGCTGCTGCATCATATCTACGTACCAAATTCAATCAGTGTGCTTGATGCTATGTTGAGAGAGACGTACCATCTGTTTGGCCTTAATTGCTTGTGTGTGCGCTTCAAATAAGAGGGTTTGATGGGGCTGTATGATGTGTTGTGTGTGTAACAGTCCCCTAGAACCCCCATGTTGTGAATTACGTATTCCCATGTATATTACAGACAAAATTTGTGATCAACGAACCTGGCTTGTTGCATTTTAATTAACGAATGTGGATTATTTGTTTTATCCTGGTACTCATTCTTACATATTCTGCTTGTGAACATGTGCATTCGGCCAGCAACCGAGTTTCTTAGCTGGGTCTTGGGCGTCATTTGCATTTGCAGAAAATGCAGCTGTTTGCCTGTTTGTGTAAAGCAGCATCCTGCTTGTGAACATGTGCATCCTGCTTGTGAACATGTGCACCCTGTTTGTGTAAAATCAGAATGAGTGTGTTGCAAACAAATACACTAGGTACTGAGTCTCTAGTTTGGCAAATATTTTTGTACTTAGGCTCTGCTGATTTGCACCAAATGAGTCTGTAAGGAAGATGTCCGTTTTGTTTACATCAGTACATGGTACCTACCAAACCTGTGATGCACGCATACCTATAATGAACAAATTTGAATGATCCACGTTACGAAGAGGAAATGATAAAAGGTATGTGTAGAAATGGAGCCAATAGTCATTTCGTGATCCATGCAGGGAGGCCATAACCGCCTCTACCGTGCCTAAGCGCAAGGCGAGCCCGTCATGGGCGACGTGGGCGCGCGTGACATCGTGGTGACCAGACCCGGTCCAGAGTCCGTTTCCTCAACACCCGCAGTCTGACGTTGGATTGGGACAACACAATGACTGGAGCGAAAAGCCTCTCAAATGTCGATGTCGGAAGGCCCTTGGTTATCACGTCCGTGAATTATTCTGCTCTGGGCACATGGAGAACGCGAATTATTCACGCCCTTGGCCTTAATTGCTTGTGTATGCGGCTATGCGCTTCAAATAAGAGGGTTTGATGGGGCTGATGATGTGTTGTGTGTGTAACAGTCCCCTAGAACCCCCATGTTGTGAAATACAGACAAAATTTGTGATGCTATGTACAAACAAATAATCTGTAAGGAAGATGTCTGTTATGTTTACATCAGTACATGGTACCCAACAAACCTGTGATGCACGCATACCTATAATGAACAAATTTGTGATCCAAATTACGAAGAGGAAACGATCAAAGGTATCCAAAGTAAACATTGGACCATTTTACAAGTTTCTATGATTAGGTTTTTCCAATCTATAAATAAAATTGCAGCCTAACCGACTTCTGATGAAAAGATTAGTGAGGACCCTGAGCCACTTTAATTTGAGCAAGAGACATGCAAATAAAGAGCACGGAGTTACACGTGCTTCTATCTTTATTCTGTCGCTCCAGCCCTAAGCAAAAGAGCAAGCAAGAGCTATGCGTGTGTATCAGTAACCAGACGGACGCTTTTTGTCAAGAATAAAAAATGGAGTTCGATACTACTTGGATTGCTTTCACCTGGTTGTGCCATAAATTAACTATTTCCTTTGAATATTTGTTCTTTTATGTAAACACAACTCAAGCACAGATTCAGTAGACTTTGGGCCTGTCAAACTTAAGTTAGTTGATGATCACAAATACGCCAACAACTATTTCGCCTAAGCTTTTCTGACATGGACGCCACGGAGGCATGAGGACCATGTGCGCTCGAATTTAGTGAAGATTATGGATCTGTTTGGTACAACTCAGCTTTATCAAAATAGATGAGAATGGATCTATATTTTTATGACTTAATTATATTTGTTAAGGGTACAATAGTCATAGTCATCTCATTATCTTCCATGAGGGGTAAAACTAGAGTTCCTATTCGGCTTGTTGCAGGACGCCCAGACCTACAACCGCCTGTTGGCTACCTGGTTGTCGTGCTTCCGCTGCAGGCGCTCGACGTGTCGAGCAACAAACCTTGCGGGCCTCGTCTGGATCAATGCAAGAAACAAAAGTTCCGAGAGTGTGATCCTCTTGTTCTGTGCAGATAGCCCGGTCCTTGTCGTTCTTGAGCTCCCGGTTAACCAGCTCAGTAGAGGCATCCCTATCGGGTTCAGAAATGGCTCCAACGAGCACTTAGGGCCTGTTTGGTTTTCCATAACTAAAATTTAGCTACTAAAACTAATGACTAAATTTTAGCTACTAAAACTAATGACTAAATTTTAGTCACACCTATTTGGTTCTAGTGACTAAAGTAACTAAAAGCCATTAAAACAGTTTAACAAAGACCAAGCTACCCCTAATGATTAATGAATGCCCAAATCAGGATAGAGGACCAGCAATAATGAGAGGCAGCCCTTGTCCACTGGTTACTTTAGCCCACTTTTAACTACTTTTGGATAACTAATGTGACTAAACTACTTTAGTCTCTTTTTAGTCAGTTTGTTTGACACTTTAGTAGCTAAAGTGACTAAAGTTTAGTACCTAAACTTTAACGGGGGGACCAAAGAGGCCCTTACTCTGATCAAAGATGCCCTCAACCGTCTTTTGTTCGTCTGTCACAATGCCGCCACGGTCAAAGATCCCACAATATGGCGTCATGCCGCCAGGCAGTGCGCCACTCCCTATCCAGAGCCTGGCTGGACTCACTTATTTACCGAGCGCCATCGACGGGGTGACATGAAGTTCTCAAGTCGTCATCCTGCTCCCATGGTGTGAGTCCATTCGCGACCGTTGGGACGAGAACTGACTTTCCGCACTTCAGCAGGCAACAGGGTGGCAGGACTGGCAGGTGCACGGCCTTCTCTAAAAATCTCCATAAGATTGAGTATGCCCTTTCCCTAAAAATCTTATATAGGGGATTAAGAAACTTGAATTGGAAGGTGTAGGGGAGGACTGCTGCAACAGATCGAGAATACTCCATCCCCATTATTACATGGGACCCACATGTCAATGACAACAATCTTTTCTCCCTCTTTATTGCTTCTGTCCCCTTTATTGCTGGTGCATTTATTTATTTTTGATTCAATCCCCTTTATTGATTTTAGTCAAATCTGGTGGATATGGTATTACAGTTAGAGAATCATGATGCCCAGCGAGAGTAAGATAAAAGAACAACTACCAATATACCCCTAATAATGAAAAACTAAATTTTATAAACTTCCTTCCTCAGTTAATTAAATGGTAACAAAATAGAAAAAAGAAAAAAACATAAATCTTGAATTTGAGTTACCTTGGAAATTGAAAGAGCAAATTGTCCCAAGCTGCTTGGACTACTTCATTTAGGCGATGCATTCTCTATTCATTGCCACAAAACTTGTCATTTTAGAATTAGGTAAGATTGCCTCCCATTGTTGTTGTAATGAATTCGTTTTCTCCTATAAAAAAAATTTGTTTTCTGAATAATTCCTGCGTTCAACTGATTATATTAAACACATGCATAGATTTTGGTTTCTGAGCTACTTTACTTAGCGCTGGACGAGAGCTGCATCCATCTTTATTCTTTCTCCAGCCCCAAGCAAAGCAAAGAGCTATTCTTTTCCGAAAGCTAGCCATGTCCAAAGCTCTTAGCTGAAGCTCACTTCACATGCATGGAACAGATCAAACAGAGCTTTGCTAGAAAACACAGAGGCCACATACCGACATACCTGCAGTTTCGACCACTTGGATTTGGGTCTGGATCCCCTCACCACACACCAGTTTCCTAGCTAGGAGAAGGTGAAGCACCACCATTTCTGAATATCCTGAAGCTAGATAGATAGCTGGCTGCCAGAGGTAACTCTTCTGAATTATACATGCTTATAATAGCAGTTATTAGTTGCACCGTACCTTTGGTTTAATTCTCTCAATAATATCTAGCTATGCTATATGGATTAACATGCGTGTTCTACTGTATATGGGCCAGAGAGAACCCGTATTCGGTGTGAGTGAGGTGCAGAGATGTAAAAGATATGTGGATCTTCTTCACCTAATTTGCTCGTCCTTCCTATATATAAACAGAAATTCGTCATGCCTCGAAAGGTACGTGTTTTCCCATCCATCAAGATACATAAGGTACTTGCGAAACATAGATCGACATGGTCACTTGTGTTGTCAGCAACGTTTTCCCATCCATCAAGATACATACAGTACTTGCGAAACATAGATCGACATGGTCACTTGTGTTTTCCTATCCATCAAGATACATACGGTACTTGCGAAACATGGATGGACATACGGCAGGGGCTCCTAGCTTGCAGCGCCTCTGCGAGAAGAGAACCGGCCTGAACAGTGTCAGAACCGACCAGTATGGTATATAGACAGACGACAGACTAGGTCATCCATCGATCCATGGAATGCTCGCCTGAGACGGGCTTGTCTTTCCTGTATACAATGCCAACAATGAGGTCATAAGGATAGCGACACAGTTTCCATAATTATTTGAGCTGCAGATTGCTAGCTTCTTCCTCGGATTATAGATCGATTCCAGCCTCTAGTCCTTCAATCATGTCTTTGTCGTACCTACTGGTGCGAAGCCGTCCGATCAGGTTTCTAATTCCAAACTATATTTTGCTTTTCAAACTTCCTTTCCGAGACCAATCTGACTGCGTGTCGCCGGCAGAGTCTAGTCCAAGCAAGCTGCCTTCCCTCTCAATCTATGCATGCGTAAATAACGCTAGTTAATTCTCTATTGGCCACTTGCAGTGGTGTCGATGGACCTTGGCATTGTCGTGGAGCCAAACAAGCCCTGACACGCCGAGTGTCAGGCTATGTCGGTTTGGACCGGCCTCCACCAGGTGCTCCTTATGGAGGCTTCTTGGCGATGAAGGCATCCGGCTTGAGGGGTAGATGAGCGGGCCCGGGAGCCCTTCGTGGCCTCACTTGTCAACTTCGTGATGGCGACGAGGCGCTGGATCTGATCTGTCGGTGACCGGGCCAGCCATGGCGGGGACGGCTTCCGCTGACGAGAATCTGGTGCCCTTCGGAGGGCTCCCAAGCATGGTGGGAGTGCTCGACTATAGGTGCCGAGCGGCAGTGGTGACCCGCGCTGCATAAGTCTAGGCCAAAGCGAGGGCCCTGCGATCTCTTCTGGGAGTTGTCGGCCTTGGGCCCGGAAGTGCCCTCCTTTCTAACCTAGGCCCACCGTGGGTCGGGTGATCAAGAGCATCTGGGCTCTGGCGTGGGGCCACCTGATCACCTGGCATGCCATGCCCCTCTAGGGGCTCGGTGGCAAGCTTTGGTGGCTCAAGCCAACTTCTGCAGCATAGGTCAGGGTGCGGATCCAACTCCAGGGAGTTGGTTTTTTGGTGGCACGCCAACCGGGCACCCGTCGATCGGGATCCCAGGATCTCCATCTTGGGAGTTTGCGCAGCCCCCAAGGCCGTCATGGGGCCTCCCTGTCAACGAGCGAGGCAGTTTCTAGATGCGCCTTTCCCTCTGACGTCCCACGCAGGCGGTTGATGGTCCCTGGTTTGTGGCGCCGGTTGGAGGAGTTAAGGCGTGCACTCTCACGCCATCCCATGCCATCTGGAAGACGGGACATCGTGCCACACTGCATGGATCTGACGGAGGAGAGGCCGCGACACTTGGTGTGCGCGGATTCGGGCCGTTGAGGAAGCCTGATGGCCTCGAGGGGAGTCAGATCCCCTCGAGTCCTGTGAGGAGGCGCGCGTGGAGTGGGCAGCGCGTCTGATGGAAAGTGGAGCGGGGACTTGACACATTGCCAATGCCCTCCCCGACTCTGCCTTTAATGCGCTGCCGCCATCACGCAACCACTCGGGGCGCGTTGCGAGGGCTAAGGGGCACCTGGTCGGCCCTGGGTTACTTAGCCATTGATGGCTGATCGGAGGGCTCGGTGCCGCTTTCAGGGCATTGTCTTTGGATATAAAGGGGAGCACCCAGGGCGCGGCACCTCTATCCCATCTCTGGCAACCTCTCCTCTCTCTCTCAGATCCACATCCACATGAACATAGCGACGATAGAGTGCAAAGCCGCCCTACGGTGAGACTCTCCCTTCGCCAGCTGAATCACACCCATGGGAGTGGAAGGATTCTAGCAGGGCCCCAACCATGACTTGGAGTTGAGGAGGTCACGGTTTTGGGCCCTTCGAGGGGGCACTGTCATGCACGCGCTACGACAAGGCCAGGTGGCGGCTGACCTACCCTCTTGAGCCGCCTCCATGTCATCATCTTCAGAGGCACAGGTGGCAGGAGCGAGGAGACAACATGGAGCCATCTGTAGGCTTCTAGTTGCCTATGGAGATTGGGGGGCTTCGGAGTGGCTTGCGGGTGACCGGGAGTCCCCCGACCCCCAGTCGGAGGCGTGGTCAGGCCGGACGTTGCCCCTCCAGGGGGCTCGGGCAGCTAGGGGTGAAGTCGATCTCCCATTTGTAGCTGGGAGATCTCTGCCTCTTCTCAATGCCCACTGTCCCCCCTGTAGCTGGACCACCGAGCTTTGGGGCTCGGGTGTCCCAACCTTCCTCCCTCAATCTTCCCTCTGATCCTGGAGCGTGGAGAGGAGGGAGTGGGTCGGGTCACTTGCATGGACGGTTGCCCTGCGGGCCCCTTGGGGAGGCTCCACTGTGGCATCGGCATTTTTATTTTTAGCTCGCCGTATATTGTAACTGAGTGGTTCCCATTGTAATAATGAAATTACTTTCGTTTGTAATCTCATTGCTCTTGAGTCATGCTTAGAGACTTTGGTCCCTCATTGGGATGGGCATATACGACGCTAGCCTTGGTGGCCAAGTGCGCTGCGCCCGTGCTGCTAGCTGGTTAGTCCGTGAGAACGCCAAGTTTATGGTCGTTTCATGCCTTAGTCTCGGTCCCCTAGGAGGGAGATTCTCGGCTTCCCGACCGAGCCACTCGTATAGTTCCCAAGCCCATTCGATTGGTGCTCGAGGGATCGCTACCTCCCTCATTGGGTCACCATGAGTGGCTTTAGGTCAATACTCGGACATCGTTCGACAGGTGGCTGGTGCTGCTTCTGAGCACCCGGCTAAGGCCGCTTGTGCCTAGCCGTGAATGTCCCTCGCACTTTAGGTGCTTTGGGTGGCCTTGAAGCCTGATGTAGCGGCCTTTGAACCATCAAAGAAGCCCCATCTAGGGGGGCCAACGTTGTCGTGTGGCTGGGATACTTGATCCATCGACACATCAAATAACTGAAATGAAATGAAACGAAATGGAAATGTGTAAGGTAAACATCACATAGCTGGTAACACAGCAGTCGAGGCCGTGTTGTTAGTGCTCGCCGATCCTTCGCTCGAGTTCCTCATCGCTCGACCTGTTCCATATCCTTCCTGACCCTATGTAGTGAGGTGTCCCTGGATACATCATCCCTTTAGGAATGGCCACAATGTGATGAGTTAGTTGTTCCAGGGGGTATTCGAGCGTTCAAGAAGTCATTCAGGAAGGAAAGTGGTAACAAATGAGAGAAAGGTCCGGAAAACAAGACTTATCTTGGTTTTTGTTGTTAGGGCGATGTGTTGGCGAAGGAGGTAGGCCAGCGTGACTTGGCGCGGACACCGAGCTACTAGACGGAAGGCTCGGCGGTGGTCTTCCCTCAGGAGGAAAGGTCAGAACTCACCTCGATCAGGTCACCCCTTCTGGGGGCTGAGCACCTAGATAGAGGGGCCAGCCAAGCCTTCGTAGCACTAGGAACATTGGGCGCCATGACGGTGCTCGATCGATGGAGCATTGCCGCTGCTTGGATCCCTTCCTTCACTGGCGCCCTTCCTGCGCCGTGGCCAGAGCCAACGAGGCCACAAGAGCTGGATAGTGTGGTCGCCTGAGTGACGCAGTCCTGATCACAGTTATAGGCCTGCTCGAAGCTGCCTTTGACGGTGATGACCCTGTTCAGGACGAGCATCTTCAGCTTCAAGTAGGTGTAGTTGGGGATAGCCATGAACTTGGTGAAGCATGGTCAATCGAGGAGAGCGTGGTAGGTGCTAGGGAAGTCCACCACCTCGAAGGTGAGTGGCTCCTTGCGGAAGTTGTCCAGCTGGCTGAAGGTGACGTTGAGCTAGATGCGACCGAGGGGCATAGCTTCCTTCCCCAGGATGATCCCATAGAATGGCGCCTTGCTTGGGCATAGGCTGCTCCAAGGGATCTTCATCCTGTTGAGGGTACTGGCATGGAGGATGTTGAGGCCGCTCCATCCATGAGCACCTTGCATAGGTGTGTGGTGCCCACAATCGGTCTCACCACGGGCGGGTAGCATCTCGGATAGGGGACATAGTCAGAGTGATCGCCCTGATCAAAGGTGATGGCCATCTGTGACCACTGGAGCCATGTTGGGCCGGCTAGGGTGTGGGAAATGTTCACCTCCTTCTCGGTGATGCGGCGCTGGTGATGGGACTCTTATGCCTAGGAGCCCCCAAAGATCATGAGGCACTACCCGGCCTCGGGGAACTTGGTGTCTTCCTCTAGGGCGCCGTCAGCCGCCACGCTGACCTTCTGGGCAGGCTTCTAGGCCTTGCCCCATTGGACAAGGGTGCCATAGATGTAGCCCCTCATGGTCGCGCAGTCCTTAAGGAGGTGCTTCGGCTGTCCCCTAGGGAATGACAGGGGGCTCTGAGTGCCTTCTCAAAGTGCTCGGGGCGTGCGGCCCTTCCATGGGGTTGAGACCGAGCGGCATGTTCGGTCACTGCCACCATCTCCTCCCCACGGTGCTTCTTGTCTCTAGCCCTCTTGTCACGGTGGCATTGGGCTGAGGCAGGCTCCTCGCTGCCATCACCACCACTGAGGTGGGTGGCAGCCTTGGCCTTGAAGTTGGCCTAGATGGCCTCCTTGCTGGTGGTGTACTTGGTGGCGACGTCCAGAAGCTTCTGCATTGTTCGTGGGGCCTCATGTCTGAGCACGTGGATGAGCACCTCGCACGTCATGCCCCAGGTGAAGGCAATGATCATGTCAACGTCGGTGACGTTGTAGAGCTCATTGTGCTTCTTGGAGAAGCGCTGAATGTCCTCCCGGAGGGTCTCATCGGCCCTCTGCATGCAATTGTGCAAGTCCCATGAGTTTCTAGGACGAGTGTACGTACCTTGGAAGTCCCCGACGAAGATCAAGCGGAGGTCACCCCAGCAGCGGATGCTGCAGGGCTCGAGCTGCTGGGGCCAAGCTCTCATTAAGCTCAACATGAGTAGAGGTAGGTACTGCACGGCGAAGTCATCATCAGACCCCCCAACACTAATGGCAAGGCAGTTGTCCTTGAGCCTGTGGTTCTGGTTGGTCTCACCGTTGTACTTAGCGATGTGTGTCGGTGGTCGGAAACACCAAGGGTAGGAGGCCACCTGGATCCTAGCCCCAAACGCTAGGGGGCAAACTAATCCTAGGAAGGCTCCCTTCCCATCGCTCAGTTGTCCATGACTGAGCTTAAGCTTGGTTCTTACCTTGATGGTGTCGCGCACATCGCGGTCGTCACCGATCCGGTTGTGCGCGGGTAGACATCGAGGGGAAAGCTCGCACCTTCGCTCCTACTAGGGTTTGGTGCCCCTTGTTCTCAGGTGATTGAAGCTATTGCCAGAGGTGTCATCGATGTCTCCTCCCATCAGCGGGACGCATGCATCAGAGCAGTCCCCGTTGACAGTGGTCGTCGGCTAGGATGGCCTTGAGGGGGCAGCACGGCGCTGGGACACCAAGGTCTTGGCCTACTGCTTGATGACGACGCGAAGGAGCTGCTTTGCCTCATGCAGCTGCTCATTGGTCCTCGGGTCCGACGTGTTGGAGATGTCCTCTAGACGGCAGGCGGTGGACACCATGTTGTAGGCCGCCCGGGGGAGCGCAGCAAGCTGGGAGCCCCCATGCGATCGTAGTCGTCATCGACAATAGGCTATGTTTTCGTGCAAGCTCCTCCCTTTGCCACCATAGAACTCACCAACTGGGGCGAAGGTGCCGACTGTGATGGAGAACTCACCAGGGAGGTGGACACCGCCGTCTAGGGCGGCGCCTCCTGCTCCAGTGATGAGGTAGGTGGCTCTAGCCACCATAGAACCAGTATCACACTTGACGCGCTCCCCTACCTAGCGCACTAGCTGTCGTGGGGTTGAAACCACAGCAAGCATTGTTGTCTATCGAATGTCACTAAGTGTGATGTCTCTGGTGGCTCGAGTGGGCTCAAGAACACGGAAGAACTCAAAGATCACACTAGGGACACACAGGTTTGTCCTGGTTTGAATTATTAGGGCCCAACGTTGCACCCAAATCAGGGGGTTACAACAGAGTGTAAGAGAGATTTGGTAGGGGATCGATCGGTGCTGATCCTTGGCTTGTCGGCAGTGAGGTCTCCTCCTCTCCGGAGAGGACGAAGACGATGGAAAGGGTGGAGGAGCTCTCGGTACTCCTCTAGGGGTGGCTCTGCTCTTAGTGCAGAGCTCAAGCTGTTCTGGTGAGGACTCGAATGATCTATTCGGAATCGTCCTCCCCCTCTATAGGATCTGACCTCCCCTTATATATCGAGGTAGGTTGGGTACAAGGTGGTTTGGGGGGTTTAGCCTATGGTCTATGTGTGCTAGAGTCCAGGAGAGTCTTGCAGCGGCGCTGATGGACCTTCGTGTTGTCATGGAATTGAAGAAGTCCGTGGGAGTCGTCCGGCTACTCTGTTCTGACACGCTGGGTGTCAGGCTTTATCGGCTTGGAACGGCCTCCACCAGGTGCGCCTTTTGGAGCCTTCTTGGCAGTGAAGGCATCTGGCTTGAGGGACTGGCGAGCAAGCCCGGAGCCTCTGAGCCCTAGAAGCAGGCGGAGGGGTTTGTCCTCTTGTGTCACACCCCGTGCGTGACCCTATCGGAGGAGTGGTTGGCAGTGCCACGCTAGACAGCACTGGGGAGCCCTTGAGCCAAGGACGCCCGGGGGGCTTGTCTCTAGCCCGGGCCTTGGCTAGCGATAAAGGTCGGGGGCCGAGGACCAGGTTCAAACTCCTATCAATTGGGAGCCTGAGGTTTGGGTGATCCCCCCGAGCCCCGAGTAGAGCCAAAGGGCATGCTTGGGCTCGGTCCAGTCCTTAGATGGAAGGTGTGTGCGAGCGCACCTAAGGGGTACAGCCCCTGAGCCCCCAGGCGATCCTAGGGGGATCGGTTGGGGGGGGGTCTTTCAGTCAGAAACCTCTTGCCTCTGGAGTTTAACATACCCCTGTCGACGAAGTACCATCGGCAGTCCACCGAGGGGTATGCCCATAATGGTAGATTGTGTGGTAGTGGTGCGCGTGATCAGGAACTAGATGGTAATACAAGCATCGAGACACAAGATTTAGATAGGTTCAGGCCGTCAATACGACGTAATACCCTATATCCTGTGTTCTGATGGATTGTATTGAGATATCTGGGATGCCGACTAGGGGACCTCTGTCCTTCCTTATATACTCTAGCTATTTAAATTACATTTTCCATAAGAATCCTAGCATATCTTCTACCATCTTGTGGTACCTGGGGATATATCCCCCACAGCTAGTCCCTGCGCGCCTTGTATCCACTGAGCAACGCCATCTTGATTACGTCCAAGCAGTCAAACTTGGAGCCGACAAGTTTAATTGGTAATCTGACCAGTTCAACTGGTAGTCCAAGCGGTAAAATAGGCAACCGACCAGTTTAATTGGTGATTCGGCTAGTGAAAATGGTTGCGGACTAGTTTAACTAGTAATAGGCCTTGGACTTACTCAAGTAAGGCTTGCCAGTAGGATGTAAGGGGCTCAAAATTAAATTTGAGATTTCTTCACCTCAGTTGAAGTGTAGCCACTTAGACTCCGTTTGTGAGGTCTGATGATTATCATCCGTGACTTAGTCAATAAGGAGGGTAATTAGGAAAAAAAAAAGCACTACATTCACCGCCAGGTGAAGTGTAGCCACTTAGTCCCCGAGCCTGGCAGCAGGTGAATAATTCACGTGGTGTCAGGGTCAAAAAAAAATAGAAGACTCCAGATGCATAGACGATCACACAGTCAGTCCCTAGCTTAGCTGAGGAAAGTACACTCACCGCGAGATGAAGTGTACACACTTAGTCTCCGAGCCTGCCAAAAGATAGAGAAACATCTTGTAGCAGGGTCAAAGAAATTAAGTCAAAATATTTTACAAGATCAAAGGACTAAGCAGCATGGTCTTGATGCTGTCCAAGCATTTTCACGTGCAGCCGACCAGTTTAACTGGTAATCTGACCAGTTTAACTGGTAGTCCATCGGATAAAATAAACAGCCGACCAGTTTAACTGGTCTGCAGGCCTCGAACTTGCTCGAGTAGGATATTCCAATGTTGATGCGTGAAATAGCCAGCGTCATCTACTACGTACTTATCAAGGCCCCCGACGTGCCGTCCAGGATCAGCTCCCTAATCTGAACAGCATCAAGCAGCTTGATAACACACATGGCATGCAGCGCCGTCGAAACGTGGTAAGTCGACAGGTGAATTTCCTTGGCGTCCTCTCTTTTGTGTTTTTTTAACCGACCAACGAGATGTAGCAAAACCGGACCGCCAAGGGAGTCCCCAGCTTAGCTGGCAACTCTTGCACAAAGAATCCGAACGCCGAGGAGTCCCTAACTTAGCTAGCTAGTCCCCCAGCGTAGCTAACGATGAAGCCCAAGCGACGAGCAATGTGACTAACTGGTCGGCGATGAAGTGAACGTCGAGCAGAAGTGAGTGCTGAACAGTCCGTCCAACCGTCGGCAATGAAGTTCATGAGCCTAACAGTCCAACGAGTTCGTTGGCGGTGAAGTCCGACTGCTAGGTGGTGCGACCACCCGGACGATGATCCTCTTGCCCTTCCTGACTGATCCAGTCCCCGAGCGTAAAAAATAAGGTCGTTGACTGAACCAGGCCCAGTAATACAAATACGTAGAACGAGTAGTACATGATGTAAAAATAAAATATATAAACTTGGCGATGAAGGCAGCAGAGCAGAGTAGATAAACATTATATTTGTTTAAAGTTTGTTCATATTTTAAATATGAGTAATTTCCTTCTAGTTGGTTCTATATTGCATCACTAGCTTCAATTAGCCCATGCCCCATAGCGTGGAGTGACCGGCACCCGTGTACGCGTAAGAGAATGAGCGTCGCCGAAGAGCCATTGCCGACCACCCATAACGCAGAGCGCTGGCGCCTGTGCACGGGTAGGTGCGAGATCGAGCACAGGGCTGCTTCTGGATAACACGAATGAGTCGGTGGAAAGCAAATGGAGTATCTTAAACATGAAGAATTAATGGAGAAAAAACGATTGGAGAATCACCAAGGAGAAAACTTTAATAAATACAGATATAGGAAGAGTACTTATCTTTAGTCAGAAAGTCTGGTCGGCGGCGTATGACGTTATCTGGTCGCGTTGACGAAATTGCCTGGCCCTTGGGCTTTCCGGCCTGTCGTCGTGGTGGTGGTCGCGGTCGTCATAGCGCCGCTCTTCGTGGCGATCATCATTGCGACGTGGCAGGTGGTCGGAGTCCGGGCGCGTCGTCCTTATATTACTAGTCGGCCTTAGGCAGATCAGATTCGGGGAGATCGTTGAAGTAGCCGCATTTGATCTGGTCGCAGAAGAGATGCTACATGGCGCTTTGATAGACGGCCGAGCAGAGCAGTCGGCGTGTATGATGTCCGAGTAGATGGCTCGCTCAATGGCTCGGGGCGGCTTGCTTGGCGGCTCGGACGGCTTGCTTCATGTAGGAATCAGATCGTGCTCGAGTCGGATCCCATGTTGGAGGCAGGTCACGAGGATTCTTGTATGTGTGACTCGTGCATGCGTATACGCGTATATGCAGAGACCAAGACCTTTGGCTAGCTTGCTTTTTGTTTGTCGGCCGATGTATGCTTGATTCTTTCAATAAACAGATTGCTTGCTTGCATCATCAAGCGTGCATGATGCTGTAGATGGCGTGGTATGTCTCAGACGCAGCCTCCTTGTCGTAGTTGCCGGGTTGGGCTGTCATGTCGACGATGGCGTGTTGCATCTCAAACACGGCCTTCCCATAGTGGTACTGCACGTGCTCGCGTACCACCGCTGTTGCGGGGTGCTCCTCACCCTGGGCACTTTTTCACCAAAAACCGAACACCGAACACCGAACCGAACCGAACTGAAACCGAACCGAATAGTCGGTATTTCAGTTTTTCGGGTCGGTTTCGGTTTCCAGTTCTGCGAAGTTCTGTGTTCAGCTTCGGCTTCGGTTTCATAGTCTGGGAGAACCGAACAACCGTGAAACTGAACAGCGAAGCAAATCATCGGCTTCCAGCCCCAGCCCTGCTCTGTCTCCGTCCAGGTCATAGCCCACCATGGCCCAACTGCTCTCTCAGCCAGCCCACAACCCCCACCCCTCCCCTCCAAGCCCAAAGTCCCCACCCCCCCCCAACCCTTCGGCTCTCACAATCACTCCCACCAAACCCTAACCTCTCCTGGCGGCGGCGGCCTGGCCTGCGCGGCGTGCGAGCAGGGAGTGCGCGCAGGCGTGGCGGCGGCCACTGGCGAGCGGCGAGCGGTGGCGAGCAGTGAGCGGCGCCCGGCGGGAGGACTCAGGGGACGGCAGCGGCGAGCGGGGCTGCAAGGAGCGGCGGCCGCGAGCAGGGCTGCAAGAGCGGTGGCCGCGAGCGGGGCTACACCAACAGCGGCGGGCGCGAGCGGGTCTACAGGAGCGGCGGCCGCGAGCAGGGCTGCAGGAGCGGTGGCCGCGAGCGGGGCTACACCAATAGCGGCGGTCGCGAGCGGGTCTGCAGGAGCGGCGGCGGTCGTGAGCGGGGCTGCAGGAGCGGTGGTGGCAGCGCGAGCAGGGCTGCAGGAGTGCAGGGGGCCAAGGGCAAGGGGTGACCTGGCCACGCGAGCAAGAGTTGAGCAGGGAGCGGCGCGTGAATCTCTTGATTCTCCTCCTCTGTGTTGAGCTTCGGTCGGTTCAGTTTCCACCGAAAAACCGAACTATTAAACCGAAACCGAATCTGTCGGTTTTTAGTTTTGAAACAAACCGAACGGTTGTTGACTGTAGAAAACCGAAATTTACAAAAACCGAACCGAATTTTCAGTTTAAACCGAATGCCCAGGCTGAGCTCCTCCAGATAACCCGGCGTAGCGTCGAGCGTGTCGATTGGCGGCGAGTAGCGGTCCGTGGACGCGATTGCGGAGGTACTGATGTCACTCGGCGGCGTAGTATTCTTTTCGTAGATTGGATCGGCCGATCAAGATTGGTTCAGCCTGGACTCCGAACCGGACTAGTAGACTCTGCCTTAGGCAGAACGTGTACCCGTCGAGTTGTTGACCGCACGGCACGGAAGAAATTAGATTAATCTCGACGGTGGCGGTAATAAGCCAGCAATCATCAAGCATGTCCGATCTGTCTCCTAGCGTCGCGATGGATTCCGGCGCTGCCAGTTGTATGGCACAGTAGTTCCTGTCGCCAGATTTGCTGGAAGTAGGACGCGGCTTGACGCTGCCGATGCTTTCGTGATGCATGCAAGCACTCCTACATGCCGCGAATAGCCTCAAGACGACGACTCTATCGTAGGTGAAGGACGCTGCCGCCAGAAGCCAAATTGCCATGGATGGCATTGATCCTGAGGTCCATCTAGTTCACCACGGGATCAGCACGCACATCTCTACCTGACACGTCACTGTCGACGAAATACCGTTAGCAGTCCTCCAAGGGTATGCCCACAATGATAGATTGTGTGGTAAAGGTGCGCGTGATCAGGAACTAAGATGGTAATACTAGCATCGAGACACAAGATTTAGATAGGTTCAGGCCGTTAATACGACGTAATACCCTATATCATGTGTTCCGATGGATTGTATTGAGATATCTGGGATGTCAACTAGGGGATCCTTGTCCCTCCTTGTATACTCTAGAGGGGTAGGGTTATAATTAATATATCATAGTCGACTATATAGTAGGTATTCTATTTAGATTACAAACCATAAGAGTCCTAGCATATTTTCTACCATCTTGTGGTATCCGGGGATATATCCCCCACAACCCCTATGTTAAAATCTCGTTACCGCCCAAGCACAACCTTGTGTGTTGGGCCAGGCCAGACTGGGCATGTATAATACCGAGTCATGTTGCGCTCGTGTCATATTAAAATAATGGGCTTTGTGTCGCTGTCGAGCCACGGGCTGCATGGCTATCTATACATGTGAGCATGTGATGCAAGATTTGGTTGCGCATCCTTCGGGGACCAGGTACAATTGACTGAATATTTGAATTTTCATTTTCTTTGATTGGATTGGAGACTAACAAACAATAATGATTTGATTCTAAGCAAAGATTGTTGTTTTTTGGGTGATTCTTTATTTTGCATCTTCTGCTCGTTTGCTGCACTCAAAATCAAGTGCTGCTTTCCTCTCCTTGTTCTAGCATGAGTTCGCTTCAGCTCGTGAGATAAATGAGCCGTATCTAGCTAGCAAACAAGTCTAGACGAGCCAGACCTCTCTAGCTTAACGAGCTATCTCGATATCCACCCCTAAGAAAACTCAAACTGGAATACAACAGAGCAACAAATAACAACAAGGAGAAACTAAAACTATAGTTTATGATCAGTTAGATTGGGACCTCAATACACACCACACGACAAAGAAAAATGTATGATTACGGCCGCTCCACAAGCACTACAACACCAACCATGGATTACCCCATTTCACCAACAACACGTCGAAGACAATACCGTCAAGTCGATGCACTATCTACATCGCTTGCGCCATCGTTGCTGACCCTGCCCCCATCGAACCAACTGCTGTCATGCAGGGCTGGCTGTCGTGGTTCACTGCAAGCCAAGTGGTTTTCACGCCTTTAGTTCCCTTTACGTCATCTATCAATGTTGTCCAGCACCGGACTAGCCTTGCCAAGCAGGGGTAACCGTCGCAGTCTGGTACAAGCCACCAAACCAAACACAAGAACAAGCTGCCTCTGACCGTTCCAATCTAGCTATATCCTTCAAGATCCAAATGTGTGGATCACATCTATCAGCAACCTAGTCACCTCATCGAAGATATCATAAATGTAGAGCTACGAACTGCCATCCGAGGACCTCCTTACACCAAAATGTCCAACAGCTATGCAAGACCGCTCATCGTCTCACCACGCATGTCATCTCAACAATGCGCTTCTGTAGTCCACCACCTCCTGCATCGGCCACTCTAGTCAACTTCACGGACACCAATGGCACACTGCCCTACCATACCGTCGTCCAACAATTGACACACAGAAGCCCCCTCAAAACACTGCACCTACATGCATCCTCGACCTAACGACCTTTTGCCACCATTGACACTCGTACTTCAATCGAATCCACATCAAGGCCTTCACCATCCTAAATTGAACTTCAGCTTGCAAATGCCTCCACTACCGCTTAAGCCGAGAGCTATGCAAGCGCGCCCTAGCAAAAAGATCTGCCCTCCTCTACTTCGAATCAGGCTATACCACCGTAGCCTGCGAGTCCATAACACACCCCAACACCAGTGCTAACAATGAGTAACTGACATGAAAGATGTGGAGAGGGATGCCCCGCCGCCGCCCTCCTCGCTGCTCACCAGGCCGAGTCTGGCAACCTGCTCCAGCAGCGGCGAGGTCAGCAAGGGAGATGAGGAGGTGATGTCGGCTAGGACTCATTACTAATAGGAGTATTTGTAGAGGCGGCGGGGAAGCCTCTATACACCGCCTCTATTTTTCTGCTTCTAGAAATCAACTATTTATAGAGGCGATTTCTAGCTGCCTCTACCATTCGAATTTCTAGGGGCATCTACCACGAGCAATCAATTTGTCAAGGGAAGTGTATTTTTTATTCAAGGAGACCTCACCAGGCAACTACACGCATGAGCCGTCACAAGTGACATGTCAAGCAATTTTTCGTACGAAAATCGCGCTCTACATGCTGCAGGGGATCGTACCCATGAACTGCAGACTCGTACATGTATCCCCTCTATTCACTCCACCCATAAATCACTTGTGTCCATATGAGAAATCATATTATCTTTATCCAATTTTGAAATGAGTATTTTGGACCCTAAATGAACTCAAATGAAAAAGTTTTCAATTGTAAAGTTGTAGAAATCGTCGAGATCTACAACTTTAGTTTTTGATCATTTTCTCCACCCGAGGTCATTTGAAAATTTTGAATTTTAAATTTGAGAATTCAAACGTATTTTTTCTTAGATAGATGATTTTAAATGAAAAGGTTATCAACTATAAAGTTGTATAACTCTCCGAGATTTACAACTTTGGTTTTAGTCGTTTCTTCATCCAAAATTGTTTGAAAATTTTAAGTTTTATTATGCTGCATCTATTTTTAGAGACAGCTCCAGATCCAACAGCCTCTACAAATCAACTTTTCAAGATGGCTTTCCAACCACCTCTAGACCGTTTATAGAGGCGGTTGTGTCTAGAGACGCCTCTAAAGATAGGGACATTGATAGAGGCGGCTGAAAATGGCAGCCCCTCTACAAAACATTTCTAGAGGCGGCTCGTTTTAGGACTGATTTATAGAGGCGACTGTAGATTAAGCTGTGTCTATTCAAAACTTAAAATGTCGCTTAAAAAGTAATCTGTCGCAGTGACTGGGAGCACCGCCAGTGTCGGCCTTCTCATTTGCGACACACTGGCTGGGCTGGTCTTCATGTCTCCACCTGTTCACCCAAATAATCAACCGAAGAACATTAATGGTATACATAGCATCCGGATTAATAAAACTAGTGCATATAACCACATAATTTAATAGAGAGAAATTCATGCCCAGTCCCTCAACTTCGTAAGAGGTGTCACCTAGGTCCCTCTACTTTCAAAATACCATTTCTGGGTCCCTGAACTTAGCAAGACGTATCACCTAGGTCTCTCTACTTTCAAAATGTCATTTTCTGGGTCCCTGAACTTAGCTTCGGGTGTCATATGGGTCCCTGAACTTGGCTTCGGGTCCCAACGGGTCCAAACCCGCTATGGATGCTGACGTGGCTCGGTCCTACATGTGGGGCCCTCATGTCAGTTGATTATATTTCTATTTATTTTTATTTCTATTTTGGGGTACTGTAGCTACAATATCTAGAATATTTCAAAAAATGTATCTTTTTCGTACTATCTCAGATGAAGATGATTTTTATATAAAAATTGTAGCTCTCGACGAGATCTACGACTTTCTAGTTTTGAGTTTTTTAATTTGAGGTAGTTAAGATGCTCAAAAAAATTAAATAAATTTTCAGCAGTATATTTATCACGTACTAGCGCTGGTCGCCTAGGAAAAATCATATCTTTCTTATATGTGTTAAATTAAGATACTTTATATATGAAAGTTGTAGCTCTTAATGGGATCTACAACTTTATGGTTTTAAGTTTTTTAATTTGAGGTCGTTATAATGCTCAAAAAATTAAACAAATTTTCAGCATTGTCACTCGTAAGATCTATCTGCCTTCATACAACGTCGACCTTTCTTCTTGTCCTGCGGCACCTGCTCTGTTTCCTGCTCTGCTCTGCACTTCTGTATATATACTAGCAGCAACCCTGCATTGCCGCGGGCATTATACAACAATCTCAAAAGAGGCACGTTGTGTCATATAATTGCACACATGGTTTTACTCAGCAACTGCTGACAACAATTTGACTGAAAACACAATATGGTAATGTCAAAAGGGCACGTATATAAGACTGTCTCAGACATTTTAGAGAAAGGAAGATCCACTGGAGCCTATAGATATGTGAGGTAATTTGCATACGGACGCATGTTGCTGCTCTTTATTTTGTGAGCCTATAGAATTAAGGCAGCAAATTAAACGCGGCGAGGCCTGTTTATTTACCTTATAATATAGTTGATTGACACCTCCATAATTGTGTAGGCACGACAGTAGCTTCAGCGTGCATATATAGAATGGCACACTTATTATTCCCCCATCTCCGTAGTTGTGTACGTATATATCCACGATGATCAGTTTGCTACTAGTTAGTGTTGCCACAACCAGAACTGCAGCTACGTACGTGTGCAGTGCAGCTAGCACAAATCGAGTTAATCAGAACAGCGGAGTACCTACTACTAGTACATTTGTGGACTCAAGTCTCAACTATAATTCATTGGCGTCAAATAATAATTTCATCATGTAATGCAGGAACTTGCTTACGTGTATAGCATCAAGGAGGCAGTAGAAAAAATAATACATTACTTGGAGGATACTGGAAGGAGTGCACACAAGCTCATCTACTTCGATGGATGGGATGGACTGGCTGCTTCTGCTGTGCTCAGAGCTATAGCTGAAGACCCTCCATCTTCTCTAAGGAACAAGTTTGATAGGATCATCCACATCGATTGCTCCAGGTGGAAGAGCCGGAGGGCACTCCAGAGGGTAATCGCTGATGAGCTCAAGCTTCCTCAGAGTGTAATGGTTGCTTTTGATAGAGAGGATGACGAGGATGATTACAGTGGGGTAGATGAAGGCTCTAGAGTTGAGATAGAAGAAGTTGGGAGAGTGATACTTCAATCCTTCTCACAACACAGATGTTTAGTTGTATTTCACAATGGAAGCCCTGATATGGTCGACTTGGCTGATTTTGGCATTCCTCAACCATTGTTTGGCACTAAGATAATATGGACCTTCGGAGGAAGGCTCCGGCTCAACCCAAACATAAAAGAAAATGTGGACAGTTCACATCTCTGTATCTATAGGAATATTGACTGGTCGTTTGATCATGACACTGTTCAATTAATATTGGAAGAGGCCAGAGATGTTGTCAAACACATCCAACATAAGCAGAGCATCATCACCCCAGAAATAGCTGCCAAGTGTATCACGTATATCTTGTGGTTGCATGAAATGGCTGGCAGTACCATGGACTACAACTGGGCGACCCACGCTTCCAACTATTGGGTTTGTGATGGCATTATCGGACAACAAGGTCAGTTAGACGATGATGAATCCTGGGAGGTTTCCGCTGCTCTCCATAAACAAATGCAAAGAATGGAATTGTCCTCTCGTCCAGTAAGGTTTTGGCATCATGAATACAAGGATGTTTGGAAGTCAGTCACCTATACATCTGACAGTGGAGAAAAGGAAAACTTAACAGCACTATCTCAGAATTTAACATCATTTTTCCTTGCTTCTAAAGGCGGATTATACACAACATTACCATGTGACATGTTTCAACAGTCAGAAAGACTACGCATATTGAAGCTCTCTGGAAGCAGATTCAACTTTAATTCACCTCCTTTCTGTTGTTGCCATAGCCTAAGATTCCTTGGATTAGATCACTGTGAGGACCAAGGGAGGGAAGAGGAAAACAAGCAAGGGAGACCAATAATGGAATTTTTCCAGAGCCTATGGGTGCTGGATATAAGCCACACGGATTGGGAATTTGATCTATCGCAAGATCTTGCAGAGCAAATGTCATCAAACATTAGAGAGGTTCATATAAAGAAGGGAAGGATTTGGCGTAGCCACCTTGCTTGGAGACAGCTCCAGAACATTCACAAGCTTCGAGTAATCGAGCCTAGCAGCTCTTGGGAGACAGGCAAAAAAGATGAATTCACAAACATGGAGAAGTTGGAGCTCCTCGATCTGTCTGGTAATACTACCTTACAAGTTTTGCCAAGCTTATCTTCTGCAACTTGCCTGAGAACTCTAGTCCTAGATGGCTGTGTTGGGTTGGATCATGTAGGCCCTGAAGGACTACCTCCAGCACTTGAAACATTCAGCTTAGATGTAAGGTCGGAGAAACTTTTGAAGATATCTTTGTCCGATTGTGCAAATTTAGAGAGTTTCTTGTTGCGTGGAGAACTGCCATGCCTTGAGGAGCTCAACCTATCAGGCACATCAATCAGAATAATTGACCTCGGTGATAAGGTAGTGCAGGTGAAACGGCTGAAGAAGGTGTTCCTAATGGGCTGCAAGCAGCTGCGTGCAATACTGTGGTGGGAAGGAGCAAGACAACTGGAAGTTCTATGCATTGTCACAGCAGATGCAAGGATCATTCAGTCCTTGCTGATCGAAGAGTATAGAGCCATAACTAGTAGCCTTTATCTAGATCTGCACGTGCCACCTACTAGTAGTAGTAGCAAAACTGAAGGGCCAAGCAGGGATAAGGTTATCCCCAAACCTTTCTACTATACTTATAGCGATGTCTTGCTACCGGGGGTTTCTACTTGTGATAATGAGATGAGATGGCCTGCACCCTTGGATTACCATATGGAAGTTGGTGAGGGTATCAACCTCACGGCTGTGGAGAGCGACAAGGGAATCAAAGCCATTCATTATGTGACACTGAAGTGCATTTACTCCTTACACGTGCATGATAATTCATGCATCCTTGCTGTTACACCCAAACGCCCACTTAATTCGTACGCCATATTTGTACTCAAGTGGTGCCGTGTGGAGAGGTGCTCGAAGTTAGAGTCAGTGTTTGCCTCTAGTTACCGTTACAGCTTCAGAGAACTAGAGACCATTTGGGCGTCAGACCTCTCTGCAGCTGCCTGCATTTGGAGCAAAGGATCAATTGATAGTGAAAGCATATGTTTTAAAGAACTACAGAGCATATACTTGCACAAGTGTCCCAGGCTCAAGTTTGCCGTCCCATTGCGTCACTCCACATACTTGCCCAGATTGGAGACTCTCCACATCACTCAGTGTGGTGACCTCAGGCAAGTCTTCCCATGGGATGATGATGTCGACCAACAATATAGAGAAGCTGATCCGGTGAAGGAATTCCCCAATCTGAAGCACGTCCTCCTGCACGATCTCTTCAGTCTACAGGAGATCTGCGAGGCCAAGATGTCCGCGCCCATGCTCGAGAGCGTCAGGATCAGAGGTTGCTGGGGCCTTAGGCGCCTCCCAACGATCGGCCATCGAAACAACAACCATCGGCCAGTCGTGCACTGCCAGAAGGACCGGTGGATGAAGCTGGAGTGGGATGGACTGCAGGCCGGCCACGATCCATCACTCTACGAGCCGCGCTATTCGTCGGCCTACTACAAGAAGTGCTTCCTCATGGGCACGGTTCTTCGGTAAAGACACATATATCATTATATCATTTGTCCAGGTATGTATGTATACTGTTGTATGTGCTCTACATACACGTGCTGTCTTTTTTCTCTTCACTTCACGTACGTATTTTGTCATGCATTTATACCTTATATCGATGTATTATTTTTTCTTAGGTTTAGGCGGTGCCAAGCCTGTCATGCGTCATGTGTTGCCGCTTTCAATTCCACTTCAAGCTGTTGCTGCTGCAATATGGATCATCAAGGAATTGTTGCTTCACTAGTTGGTGTACTGTGTGTTTTCAAGAATGTTTATTTCTGTCAAGAATAAACAGGTGGTTCGACACTGTATGCATCCACCGAATTGCTTGTGTTTAAGACTTAATTGGTTTGTGGTTGTGAGTGTGCGTGTGTGCTTGAATTTGAAATAAAGGGGGGATGTGCATGCATGTCCCTGACGTATGTTTGGCTTGGATTGCTCAAAGACTTACTCAAGGAAACGTTTGTCTAGTTTGTGATCAACTCTGTATGTAGTAAAAGATGGTTTTGATTGATTTAAATGCATGGACTGTGCAAAGTTTTTTTGTTTGCATATCTGTTTCTTAGGTAATAATTTCCTAATGTATATCCATCAATCCCGAGTTTAATATCAGAGTGCTCTGGAGAAACATTGTAACTTTGGATATATAGTCCAGAGGAGACCTTCTGTTTTTCCCCTTCTTTTTCTTCTACCATGCTCTGGTAAGATGGAATTCTATCTACCCAAAGGTTCAGGTTACCAAAAGCAAATTGAGGGCTTCATGCAGCATGCTAGAATTTTGACCCGGTGGTTCTTTGCACTGGTCAGCAGTGATTCAGTGGCTTATGGTCAATTTCAGTCTCATATGTACATAACTGCAACGATCGAATCCCAATTCTACCACCATACTATGATAATCACACCAGTTAACACATAAGTACCCAACGATACAGAAAACAAGATTTGTGACTTCAGCATGGCCGTTGGTCCATGAGCTCAACATGACCATCATTATGAAATAAAGTAAGAATTGCATATAACCAGATATGGCATCTCCAAAACATTGCATCAACAGGGGTCCATAGACTCCTGCACTTATCTTCCATAACTGCCTGATAAATGATAATAGTGATATATTCAGATAGATAACATTCCTGGTTCATTCCACACACACAAAAAAAAAACAAGGCACCCAGTCCAAACAAAATCCTTTTATTGACCTAGAAAATGTCCCATTTGGCTCTGAATTTCGAAAGAACAACGTTCCAGAGCCATTTTTCCATTGATCAACACTTCAGATTTACAACAGCTCAGGTATTGCACAAATGCTAAGTTCAGTATTTCAACATCACAATCACAACAATTTGACTCCAGCTTCTATGACTGAATCTATAACGGCCTTCACTTTCCCATGGTATTTCTGTTCTCTCTTCATGTGGATGGACACTGCAGGTATTCCCTTGAGCAGTAGGCGTTCACCAAGCAACTTTCCGATCTTCGTAGCTGCTGCGACGTCACGGGTCGACTCCATGTTTGGTCTCAGCAACTTCTCTTGTGAGCTTGCCGAACATGCAACAGTTGATGTTGGGGTGTGGATGACCTGAGCAGATACATACTTGTTTGTGAAATGCATCCTCAACAGGTAGGGCTTGAGGAAACGGGTGACTCTAGCTGCCCTTTCTGGTGGAGGGATCACCATGACTTCTGGTCTCTCTGCTGCAAGTGAACAGGAGCAACAAAGGCTTAGTGGCTAGTACACAACATGACTGCATTTCTATAATAACCCTGTGGGAACAAATACAGAATAGAGAAGCACAACAGTGTACAAACCAGCCTTGAAGCAGTAAATTGGTAACGCATCATCATGGGTTCTAAAAACAAGGATGCAAACAGTATGACAGTCTGTAGGACCAACACAAAAAAGGTGTGGAGTTATTTGTTTTCCAACCTTGTTGACAGGGTGAAAATGCATCGGAAAGTTACAAGCTTTAAAGAACAAAAAAGAAACAATTATAGCATCTAACTAAGGCACAGTTGGATATTTGATCCGGAGTAGAACTAGGAGACTCTCCTGCTTAAAATAGCTAGCTGACTATCCCTGCACGGTAATAGTTGTCATTCCACTTCAACCAGATAGGTAAAACCATCTACGACAGAAAAGAGTATCTTTTATCTGTTATATGCAACAACATTTTCTGTTATGCAATTGTTTGGACATATTGCCAGGGCAGTGACCTAGTAACCAATTTAGGAAGCACAGAGAAGCTTATCTGATGAATCTGCCATGTAGGAAAATAAATCACAACATGATCTAAAACTTAATCCGTCTTGGCCTCAGCAGAACGGTGCTAGCCACAGAAACAAAATGCACACTAAAGATCACTCACCCTAAAAATGGTGACAGATATGTAGGCTACAAAAAGAGCAGATTTAATGGTATCCAACACATGGAGGGAGCTGAACCTTAGAGCATTCGTTTCATGCATGTTACTTTTTTTTTTTCAGTTTCAGCAAGATGAAAAAGGAGATCAGAACAAGGGATAGCCTTCTCATCCTCATGTGTTGGTACTTGGTTCATGGCAGACATCGCCATTCCCCAAAGCATGAGGGGGCATCTCATCTTTAGACCAAATCAGCCAGTTCATTCATCAATGCATTCGATTCGATTCAAGGATTCGAATAATAAACTCAAGAACCAGCGTATCTAATAAGAAACACGACACAAGAAGAGGAGGAGGAGGAGACGCCCGACCTGTGGCTAGGAGACCACGGGGCCGCGCGGCTGGCCGGGGACGCAGCAGGCGGCGGCGGCGCGACGAGGAATGGCGTGACGGATCGGAGTCGGAGGCTCGGAGCAGGGTTTGCACAAGGAAATCGTTGGGCCGAGCTGTAGTATCATCACACTGCTGGGCTCAATGGGCCGAGGCCCATTTCAAACCAGCCCAGTCTGAGACCGCCTTTGCTGCGGCTGCGAAACAACCAAAACGAAACGGAAGCTGTTTCGCTCGCCGTGCGAAGCAAACAGCGGCGGCGGCGATGGCAACGACGGCGGCTGACGGGCCCCCAGTGGAGCCGCAGTCCCTGAAGAAGCTGAGCCTCCGGTCGCTGAAGCGCTCCCTGGACCTCTTCGCCCCCGCGCACGCCCTCCTCTTCACGCCCGACGCCGAGAGGTAACCTAGTTTGCCTCCTTCCTTTCCTCTCCTCTCCTCGGAGGCACAGAAACCCTAGCGAGGATTCTGACTGCGTATTCTCTTGGTCTCGCTGCGGCGGCGGTGGCACAGCAAGAGGATTCGTACCGGGTGTAAGGTGAGGGCGGAGTACGGCGCGGTGAAGGACCTGCCGCCGGAGCAGGGGCGCGGAGGGCAGGGCAAGGGTCCTGCTCCGCCGTCATCGACGGCATTGGCACTGCCAGGTTTGCTTCGCTCTTTTCTTCTTCCCGTTCTCACAGAAATCATACTTCCGTTTTCCTGTTCAATGAAGGAGAAATCTTTATTAGAATGGTCAGCTAGCAGCAGTACTAGGAATTCATGAGTTTACCCTATTTTTCAATCGCTAGAGCGATTGAATATTGATTGATTTTAAGTTACTCACAGAATCCCAGAAATCGTGACTTTTTTTTTTAGACCAAAGGTTTCCCCTGCTTATATTGAAAGCAGCCAGTTTTTGCTGGGGTTACCAGCCAAACAGTGACAGTGCCGAATACAAGTTCCAACGACAACAAAACCACTCCACCTCTCAAACACTAAACGGCAGAACACTAAAAAGAAAAAGCACTACAAAGAAAGAACTTCGACACATCCAGAGCTTCTTCAGCATCCTTTGATCACCAAGTCCTGAGCCCCTCCTGTAGCTTGTGGATAGCGTCCTCCATCAGTTGTTGTTCCTTCGTCTTGAGCAGGATCTTCCACTGTTTCATGAAACCCAGAGCCATATAAGTGACAGCTTTAGGAGATTTGATCAGATTATTATTGAAGACCCAGTCATTCCTGGACTTCCACACACTCCAAGAAATACTAGCAATGATAAACAAATTCACACTCTTTGACCTATCCACCTCCCCATAATCCATCATATCCTGGTAATTGGTTAGAGAAATTGGTCTTTGACCCCACCTCATACTAATCCTAATCCAAACCCAGAGGAGTTGAGAAATAGGACAGTTAAAGAAAAGGTGATCTAAAGTTTCTAATTTTAGAAATCGTGACTTGTATTGCGAAAATCTATAGTTTCTTTTCCCCTTAAATTAAATACCGTAGACACATGGCTTTATACTGCCTACTAGTAGGAAAAAGGAACAGACCCCCTAATAGCAAAAGGTAGGTTGCATCCCTGGGCTTAAATTGAACAAGAAACTATTGTTGAGGTACTCAGCGGGTTACCTTCAGTAACTCAGCTTGGGCTTGGGTAGCACTTATGATCTAGTACAGCTTCTGCTGATTTCCCTGCCTTCATCAAATGCAGTCGCTGCTACAGAAGAAAATTTGTCTTACACAGAAAATCATTGCGATTAGAAATTAGTTTACCCCAATTGCTATTCAGTTTGTGATTTTCCTGAAGAGCCATATCTATATCATCTAAAACGGCAAATGCATTGGGAATGAACTTTTTGGTTCCCCTGCTCTGCTTATGTAAGTGTTTCCAATTTTCCAAATTATATTTGCAATGAAAATAAAATAAGATAGTTCGGAATTGCAAAAGGCTCCATGAAACATGAGGTTTTTACTCTCTGCACCATTTTCTGATACAACTTATCACCAGTATAGATTTTGTCCTGAATGGTCTGCGAAAAGTAGGTACCTTCAAAGTTTGTTTTCATGGTTAATCAATCCTATGAGTAACCATGCCTCCAGAGCACATCGGAACATATAAAGTACTATTAGAATCATACCCAATCTTTCTTTGGAGAAAGTTGGATATCAAGTTCTCCTGTCAATATTTCCTAGCCATGCAGTTCATTTCCCCCAGAAAAAGGCCTGACCTGTAAAATTCAGTGTCCTACATCTACTTTATATCAGGACAGGAACAAACTACAAAATGGTTAGAGGGTTGATATTTCTAGCCAAGCGCCTAACCAAAATCTGGTATTTCCAACATTCTGGAGTTGATCTCCACAATGACTCCATAAAATTAGTTTAGTATTTTGCAAGCCTTCATGGATTGTCATCCACCCTCATAATTTAAGCTAAAAAATTCAGACAAATTAGTTTATTAGCTGTGTACATTTTGTTTTTCTTTTTTGCATTTCATTATACTTGCAATTATCTTGTCAGGAACAAAAGATACAGAAGATGGTCACAGAGAAGGCACTAGTAATGCCATTGTCCCTGTGCCACTTATGCTGCCAAAAGCACCGTAAGTTCATCCACATAATGTTGCTTGTTATTAACTAGTTAATGCTGTTTTTTTTTCATTAACTATGTTCTCCATATGATGTTTGTTCAGTGAGTCTACCATACCTGGCAAAAATACAACTCTGTCAATTCCTGGATCATCTGACAGGTTTATTCCCTTGTACTTGCTTGTATTTTATTATGTTGATGACTCTATTGTACTTAATGGCTTGATATCAGCAATTGTTTCTTGATATGTTCTATTGCATTAGAACATCCTTTGTTTATTTTATGGCGCTATAAAGGCTGTAAAATCTTGTGCTTCAACCTTCTTGCTGTCGTTTAATGTTCTTTTTTTTTTTGCTTGTATGGGTACTTGTTTTGTTTGTAGTTATATGCTATGCTCCAATATTTTTCATGTTGTGGTTAGTTTCGTGAGTCGTGACACCTTTTATGACTCCCCTGCGTCCCTTTTCCCCTTTTGCTTGCATGGATTGTCTATATTTATTTATTTATTTATTTGTATAGTGTCATTTTCTGCCGGCGTAAATTTTCTATTGCATAATTGCATAAATAAAGTCAATTATTTAGTAACTTTATTTAGGTGCTTTCATGAGTTCTGTCAGTATCAAAGAATTAAAAAGGATACATGAATATATTTTGTGTTGCGGCTATGATAAGTGTAGTGGCTATGATACATTGATTCTTATGCACATTTGGTGTACTTGTACTGGAAAATATTTTGGGTAGCTTATGTATTGGTAGTGTATCATTGTGCAACTTCCTGACAGCCCTTGGCGTGGTCTAATCCAAAAATTATAAAGCTCCTTAACAAAGACCGGTGCTTCCTTACTATCAGAAACTAGTAGTTTGCTGTATGGTTTGGGTCTTGGGCTTTCTAAAATTATGGCTTGGCATCTTCTGTATTTTCTTAATATACATGCAACCTTATTTTCTCAATGATAAAATTACTTTATTGTATGTGCATGTGCACCAATAGTTTTGTATAAAAAATGCGTTTTAAGTCCCCTTGATTTCTGGTCAATTCAGAATAATTTGTTTTTGGATGGAGCAGTTTATAGAATTTACCACTCGCTTTGTGAAGTGCTGATATCTTTGGGATATCTCCCAGATTTTCTACATCTGCACTGATGGAAAGGATACCTAGTAGATGGCCACGGCCTATATGGCATGCTCCTTGGAAGAACTATCGGGTACTTTCTCTCTCCAGTATAGTGGTACATTTCCGAGTTCATTATTTGAATGGTTTGCACATTAGTGAGGAGTCAGTACAGATTTTTCATTGTGTTTCAGTATTCATGATAGAAGATATATACTGCACTTGCATGTACTTTTAACATCCAGTCTAACCGTTGTCAGCCAAAACCACTGACCCTGCATCTTATTTTTGCATGTGTGATTTAAGTACAATAGAGATTGGTTTATGGTAGCATTCTGGTTCTCATTAATTAAAAGGCAGTTTTAATTTTGTTCCACAAATTAGGTCTTGAACTTTAAATTATGCAGGTCATCAGTGGTCACTTGGGATGGGTTCGATCTATTGCATTTGATCCAGGGAATGAATGGTTCTGCACTGGTTCTGCTGATAGGACAATAAAGGTAAATTTCATTTGTCCTACACTTGCAAACTGAAATAACTCTGAGTTCTTGTCATTATCTTATTCTCTTGAGGTTTTCTCTATCTGTTCCACTAAAACAACTCTGATTTCTTGACATGATTTTATTCTCTTTGGGGGGTTTTTAGTCTGTTAAACTCATGTTCATCTACTACTTGCTATGACAATGGCCCACATGTCACCAACAGTGGTATTTTGTGAGGCCACAATTGTCACATATGTTATGAACCGAAATTTCCATTTCCCTTCTCTTTGCACTTCGTTAGTCTATTAGAAGTATAACAACTTTGATACTAGAGCTTTGTAACATCTGTTGCCATATATTTTGTTTAGTTATACACCTAATACTGCGAATCTGATAATCTACTCTTTGGGTGGGTAATATAAATGGGCTTCAGACATAACCAGTAACAGGGTTGGTTCCCAGTTGCATTCCACACCTGACACCTGGGAGATACTGCATATGTACCAGCCGTTCCTTATGGTCATGCATCCTAGTATTATTTGGCTTTCAATCTCTCATAATCAGGATGACCCTATTTGAATATTTCTTTATGTTGCATACCTTGGCCCTTTTTGTCTCCTTTTTTTTGCAAGAACATCTAGTATGAATACAATGCAATTGACTATCTCCCCCTCCTGTTATCTACTTAGTGTAATGTTAAGCCAACAGTTCAATTTTGTCACTATACTTTCTTGTATGCTCATTCGTCCTGCAACTCGTGTCTTGCTGTAGATATGGGATCTTGCATCAGGAACCCTGAAGCTTACACTGACTGGTCACATTGAACAAATTCGTGGTAAGTTTGTCTTTGTTTTTGTGAGCAGGATCTACTAAACATTCTTACACTAAGATTTGTGTTCCAGTGTAAAACTTTAGTAACTTATGAATGTACTGCACATTACTGTAGGGCTTGCTGTCAGCCAACGTCACACTTATTTATTTTCTGCTGGTGATGACAAACAAGTAAAATGTTGGGATCTTGAACAAAACAAGGTTAGTTTTACACTTTACTTTAAGTATGGCGTATTTTGTGTGGCATTTTGACTTCCCTTGACATCTGATCTGTATTCTATGTTAAAGGTTATTAGGTCTTACCATGGGCATCTGAGTGGTGTTTACTGCCTAGCTCTCCATCCAACAATTGATATCTTACTGACTGGTGGTCGAGATTCAGTTTGCAGGGTATGGATCCCTCTTGCAATCGCACCTTATGAAAAATCTCACCATATGCAATGCTCATTTGGTTTTTCTTGTGTTATATACAGGTGTGGGACATCAGAACAAAAGCACATGTTTCTGCTTTAACAGGGCATGACAACACTGTCTGTTCAGTGTTTGCTCGGCCTACGGTAGGAATGCATTTTCACCTGTCAAATTCACTATTCACCACAATATTGAGTCCTGCGAAACAATACACTTTATTTCATGATGTGGTTTTATTTGGAGTCACTCCCTCATAATTAGCCAATGGACTGTTTGAAGCAGTGTCTCTCTTGGTTCCATGGATACTTTGCTTCCTTGAAAATACTAGCAATTGGTTGTTTTAGTAAAGTTTAAAGTTCAATGATAAAAGGCAAATGAGCAACCTTGATAGAACTCCTATGCCATCAGCAGTTTTACCATTTAAGCTACGCTATTTTAAAATGTATTTGTGCTACGGTAAATACTCTGATCTGTCCTGCCTTACAGTTCATGAAAAAACTTCTTTCTTGCTTTCTCTTGTCTCAGGATCCTCAAGTTGTCACTGGTTCACATGATACAACTATTAAATTCTGGGATCTTGTAGCTGGTAATTCATCTGTCAAATGGAACACTGTATACTGCTGTTTTTATGTATATATTTTTGTTACAGTTGTTTCCTCCTGCAGGGAGGACTATGTGTACCCTTACGCACCATAAAAAGTCTGTCCGAGCTATGGCGCTTCATCCAAAGGAGTAAGTTTTTATCCATGATTTGATTTTCAATATTGTCTACAATGTTATGGACATTTATATAGAAACCCTTTTTCAGGAAAGCATTTGCATCAGCGTCAGCAGACAACATAAAGAAGTTTAGCCTTCCTAGAGGCGAATTTCTGCACAACATGCTGTGAGTCTTTCATATAATTAATTCTCATTTTCACAGTGTAACTGAACGCATTGTGGTTCATGCTTACTGCTACATGATTAATATCAAAAGCCATACCACATAATGATGTCAGAAGGAAATACCTTTTAAATGTCAAATACATGGTGTTGGGTGCCATGATCCACGAGCCAAGAAACCTTGGGCGTTTCTGCAATTTTCCAAAATTTACCTCCTTTTTTGCGATTAAGTTACTTGATACATATGCTGGTTGTGATGAATTCTTATCAGCCTTTTGTACTTCCACACTGTTCCCTTCCTGCTTTTTCAATAATAAAAAATTTGAATCTGCACAATTTGCTAGTTCCCTGACATGAACAGGGAGTAAACTTGGGATCGTACTTCCAATATTTTCCTAAGCAGATACTAAATTTAGATTCAAATAGAAACCAATTTAGCCTGGCAAGGAAACCAAATCTCTTTATTGCCTTGTGGTTTCTTTCCCCCACCTTTCTCTCTTTTAGCTGACCGGATCAGTTATGCTTTTTTAAATATATTGTGTCTCCAACATTCTGCATTTTTTGTAACATATAGAGGAAACTCATTGAGTCCCTCTTTGACATTGCATTAGGCTCTTCCTAAATGCTGCTTACATGCCACTGAGACATCTCATATCTTCATTATGTTCAGGTCACAGCAGAAAACAATTATCAATTCAATGGCTGTAAATGAGGATGGTGTCTTGGCGACTGGAGGTATGTCGTATGTACTGTACAAATTGTCATGTTTGTTGTAATTGAACATACATGTGGTCTTATTAAGAAACTTTGGTTCACAATGTTTTTAAATACAATAATATATTGATTGGAAATTGGAAATATCTGAATCGTGTGTGCATTTGTTTTGAAAGGTTGAATAAAAATAGTATAGCTTTTTTGGGGTTGTATAACTAGGTTGATTGAAAACTATTGTAGTCAAACTAAGCTGAATTGTGGAGACCATGTGGATGTGCAGAATGGTGTGTATTAATAACTTGTCAATATTTGAAACCTTCTGTGCAGGGGATAATGGAAGCCTGTGGTTTTGGGACTGGAAGAGTGGCCATAACTTCCAACAAGATCAGACTATCGTCCAGCCTGGTAAGTTTTAATTTGCATCATGCAGGCACCGATAATAGGAGATAAGCAACTATGTTTTGAGTCTCCACAATCTTTTTCCTCATATGAGATGTGCTCGAGAACACCAGTAGTTTCAGAAATGCTGCTGGCGGCTTAAATCAGCCTAAATGTTATCACCCTAGAGTTCTTTGGTTACTCCATAGCAACTAGCCAAACTATTCCAGTGGCCCATCATCTAAGCATTACCTAGATTATGTTATGTCTGTAGAAAAGCATACGATTTGAAGTGGTTATGCTCATTACTGGTATCTCCCCCCTTTTCAGGATCACTGGAGAGCGAGGCATGCATATATGCCCTGTCGTATGACGTCAGTGGATCAAGGCTTGTGAGTTGCGAGGCGGATAAGACCATAAAGATGTGGAAAGAGGACTTAACAGCGACGCCAGAGACACATCCCATCAATTTCAAGCCCCCAAAGGACATCCGAAGATATTGATCGATACTCAAATCCTACAAGCTAGCAAGCTAGTGGGGATCGTTGGAGCCTCCCCAATTGTGCGCAACCCAAGTCGCTGCTTCCCTGAGCCCAATTGAAACTCTGCGTACACGTTCACCTGTACACTATTCCTGGGAAGACTGTATGGATGACTGACTAATTCGACATTAGCTGTATGATAGGTGCATATGCAGCGGTGGTTGTATTAATGCTGAATTTGAACCAGTTGACGTGGCCAAATTCGTTTTGAGCAAGCATTGAGCGTTTGTTTTGTACCATCCCAGTGGCATTCTGGTGATTGGAATTCTGTTGCTTCATTTCATCCATCGACGTCCGTTCTAGCGGGGACGTGCTTCTGACTGCTGTGAATGCTATCTCGTACTTATCTTGCGTTTTGAGAAACTAGTTTGGTTGCATCGAGATTCATCGGGTTTGTCAAATTGTTAGGGTGTTATTCAATTCAATCAAATATATAACGTAGCATAACTAATTTATGGTAGGGCAAAAGTTGTCATGGTTAAGACAGCGTTGTGCTGGCCGGGCCGTAATATTGTGGAATCATATCATGCGTATGTTCTGCTCAAAAAAAAATCATGTGTATGTGCACGCCAATTCGGTCACAGAATAGTACTATTAGGGCGTGATGGTCACAGAATAGTACTATTAGGGCGTGATTGGTTGCCCGAACTGAGCCGTCCTCGTACGCTTTGCCAACTTCACCTCGTTCCTCTGTCGTATTTGTTCCCCTCGCACGCTTTGCTTCGTCTCATTCCTCTACCTCTGCTGTCCCGCACGACTTTGTCTTCTTGATTTCTCTTTCCCTCGCGATGTGGGATGGCGCGATGCACGCATGGTGCAGGGACCCATGTATCAGACAACCCAAAACTCAAAACTGTGATGCATGTCTGCAACCAAATAAGATCTCATCTTGTATTAGACCGACAACAAAGACAACCAAACACGACTGGGTACATGGTTTGAGCATGCATTTCACCAGCCCGAACCGGCTCCCTATCGCCGAAGCAACCAATCACGCCCCGTATCTTATCGTTTGAACATGATGGATGGATGCATCGAAACCTGACCTGACTTTGATCAACAGAATAAAGTTATAAAGGTCACCCAGGCAGCAATTGTATATATTATGTCAGCCAGGTGGTCGACCAAGTGGATTTTAGTATGTCAACAAATAAATGAAAAGGCACGGAGAAGAATTAAGAAACAGCTGCCGGCGGGCGTCAGTACATACGTAAGCAAATACTGCTCTTTTCGGTGCGAACGCTATTTCTGCCACACGACATATTGTACTTTGCTTGTCACGTACAGTAGGATGCATGATGCCACGATTGTTGTTGGGATACACCAGTATAGTATACATACACATGACGTGCCGTCCGTCCGGTTTCATTTGTGATCCGATAAGACAACCTCCAGTCCGTGGATGAAAATGGTACGGATATTGCCCGATCGTATTCGAGACCAAATTCATTTAGAGGAATTCAAATCTTTCTGTATCCGAGTCCGGATATTCAACATCCGATACCGTATCCGTATCCGAATGCTCAAATCGTATATTTATGATGTCGATATTCAATCGTATCCTATCCGACATAGTTGATATTATCCATATTCGAATCTGAATCCGAGTAGAAATATGAAAACAAATGTAATATCGGTGATATCCGTTCGTATCCGATTCGTTTACATCCCTACTCCAGTCCACGCAGGCCTTAGGTACATCAGTGTGTGCGTCGGCAAAAGGCGCTGGATCTGGAGGGATTCCGAATTCGGCAGCAACAGTGGAGCGAGGCCGAATGGAAAAATTCCTGATTGAAAAAAGAAACATAATTTGATCTAGGTGAGGCGATGATGATACGGTCAGCAAGTGACAGTGACAGTGTTAGCCCTGCTGACAAACTAATGCGCTTATCACCGGACGTACTGTAATCATCTTAGCATTAATATATATACGTGTATAATAACTCCAAAATTTGATGACATCTTTTGTCATAGAATCTTCGGTATGATGAGATTCCATGCATATCCTTATTAGCCATTACCATCATGCGTATGCAGGCCATAAGTAAATAAAATAAATCCACTTCAAATCAAATCAAACAAACATAAATAAATCAATCAATCAACTCCGGCCGCACGATATACATATAGACGACGACGCATCCGAGCAGATTTTTTTTTGGAATTATAAGACAATGGAGTATATTATATTATATAAGAATAGGGCCGGGACGCATGAAGATCCGTTGTCTGAAGAAGGGGATCGATACCTTTTTGGCTTGACGCACATGACTTCGATTAGCCGGCGACGTTGTTAAGTTTGCCCTAATCTCCTGAGACATGCATAAATTTGTTTGTTTGTTTCTTTACGTCCTGTATATACATGCCACTGAATCATGACTGCTACTGATGCTTCCATTATAAATTATAAGTACGACTTCTACTCTAAATTATAAGTCATTTATACTTAGCTTTTCTACACACATGATTTTGTAGTATTTATTTTGATATAGTGTGTATCTTTTTTTAATGAAGATATGGTGTACTCCCATCCTGAAATATAACATATTTTGATTTGTCCAAAGTCAATCCACCTCATATTTAACTAAAATTATATGAAAAACATATTGACTTTTTTAGTTACATAGCTTTGCTACGCACAAAAGCTAGCTTCCCACTTGATTTATATGGTGCTCTGCATGTCATGTGCATCACATAACATGAAGTATATATGATATAAAAATACACCAGGTTTGTTGTTGTACCTACTTGCAAGGACAGTAAGGCGCCCGACCAAACCAATTAATCAAACCAAAATTAGAGACACATTTTCTTCTCCCATTATTCTCCCTCCTTAAAATCCTATTCTTTGCAGAGTGTAGGTACATCCATGCTGCTGCCATTAATTTATTTTCTATTATGGAAAAAACTGAAGGTACACCCATGTTGTTGCCATTCTATTTGTCCAAAGTCAATCCGTAAGTAATGATGAATCTCTGAATAAATAAATCAATTATTAAAGTTGTCTGCCTGCTTGAAAGTCCCAATTTGGAGATCACCTATACATATTTTTAGGGGATTGGAAATAAGCAATCTGTTTGGGAATGCTATAAGAGAATAAAGAAATCATTTGCTACAGTTTCTTTCAAAGCTGGGCATGCAGCTGGCCAATAATACAAGTCAGTGGCTACTGTTTTTGTTTTATTTATTTACCGCTTAGGATTGGAGCAGGATGCCAGGATCTAACCATTGCACCAGTTTTTGCTAAGTTTATTTCTCTTCTAGGTGGCGGTAAGAGAAACCTAGAAGCTGGTGAAACAAACACTCCTTGTGGTGAAAACCTGGGGAAATAAAGGGGAGTGTTGCTGTGGGGAAGAAAATGCACTGAGATGACTAGTCTAAACCTTACTTGTTTGCCAATTTTAGCTAATTGCAATGTTTGTTTAGGACTTGTTTGCCATATTTATTTGTCTCTGACTTTTGAGTTCAGATCGTTGTGCGGGGGAGTCTTTAACATGACAGGGTGCATCGATCAAATTGTATTTTGGATATAATAACAAGATCAGGGCTCTGTTCATCCGGCTTATAATCCGTATTTTTCAGCTTGTTTTTTCAATCGGAACAGTGTTTTTCTCTCACAATAAATCACCCAACAGTGTTTATCAGCCGGCTTATGCCGAACGGGCCTGCCTGCCGGCAACATTGAAACTTGTTATATCAAACTTTTTATTTTTTGTGTTGAAACTGAACATACGATGATTGCTATGTATAGCTCGCCACAGCTAATTTTTTTTAAAAAAAAACAGAGTGGGTAAGTATAGAGCAAGAAAATAAAAAGAGGTTTTTTTTAGAAAGGCCGGCAAAAGTTTTGCCATGATTTATTTTAGACAAAGAAATTGAAAGCTTTGCCAAGATTTATAGAAGATGTTTAGATCTTGTTGTCAGTGGCGAGCGTGGCTTTTTGCAATCTTTTGTACCCTTATTTGGTGAGAGTGTTTGTAGTTGTCTCTTTCTTTGTTGTGCTTGCTGTTCAATTTTCAAGCTTCAATAGACAATGGACGATCAAAGAAAGAAGATGAACGGATAGGGTTTTGACGTACTCTTAATTTTTAGAGCCTATTTTGTGTCATGCTAATGTTGTTCATTTTTTTTATACTAGCCTTTGCTTTTCTTAATATATATCACCCATGAGATACTCTTCTGAGTATCTTTTATCAAAAGAAGAAAAAAAACACTTAGGCCTTATACATTGCACATGCTCTAAGATGAGGAAAGGGAAAAGGCGGAAAAAAAAAAGATTACTACCTTGAATTGTATCTATCAATCTATATACGTCGATGGGTCGATGGTCAAAGTCGATGGTGGTTGATTTGATAGACGGATATGATGTAGAGTGGCAGTGTGGCACACACAGCTAGCGACGGTGGAAAGCATGCATGCCTTTCCTGCATGTGCCTTGGACCAAGGCATGTTCTCTTCCCTTCTAAATTCTAAGTTTTTTCACTCTTTTCATCACATCAATTTTTAGACGCGTGCGTAGAGTATTAAATGTTAGTAAAATAAATAACTAATTATACAGATTAGTTGTAAATCACGAGACGAATTTTTTGAACCTAGTTAGCCTATGATTGAACAATATTTATCAAATACAAACGAAAAATTCTAACTTCCCACCCAGGCCCAAGTTTGTTCCGTCGCAGCAGCTTCGCTTGCGTTGCGTCGTGGCCGGCCGCCGCGGTGCACTGCATCCGGGCGGGCGCGCCTGCACGTGCCGGTGGAGATCTCGATAGCAGAGTAGAGCAGCCTAGCTGCCCACGAGCGAGGTGTGCAAGTGCCCCCACCAGTTGTTTTTGGGTGTGGTGTGGCACGAAGGAAACGAGGACGGGGCGGCGCGGCCACCAAACAAATTAACAAGCAAAGAAAAACCAGTGTTTTCCTTGGTTATATGCCAGTTGTGCACGCATGGAGTAGTAGTACGTACGTACTGTACGCTGTACGCAGCAGGCAGCAGCAATGCAAACGTGCTGGATCGTCTCACTAAAGCAGGTCTTAATGGAGTTTCATCAGAATTTTATAGATATTAATTATGTTGATGTGGCACTATATTTATGAAGAGAGATGATAAGAATTTCATGAGAGCAGAGAGAGTTTTATGGGGATGAAACTCTTATGCACTGTTTTTAAAATTTAGATGTGTTAGAAGAGTGACATGAAATCTCTATTGAGACCGGCCTGACCAAACCAATCACAAACGACAGAGAGACAGACCCCTCTTGGCTTCGCCTCGCCTGGCCCGCGTATTTTAGCGGGCAGCCCCAACGCTGCCCGTGCCTGCCTGCAGCCTGCTACGTACACAACACAACACACTGGTGTGGTGACTGGCCTGGCCTCTCCTCCACCACCACCCAACCCACCAGTGGGCAGTAACTGTGCACCCAATCATCAGCAACCTGAGCTCTCCTCTCCTCTCCCTCATCCTCACTGCTAGTACCAGCTAAGTAAGCTAGCTCCGTCATCATATCATATCGAGGAGGGAATGGAGAGGATGCTGGCCAGGCTGATGCGGCGGCGGAGCTCCTCCCCACTGTCCGGCCTCCTCTACCAGGGAGGAGCGGCGGCGGCGGCCGCGCCCGCTGGCGGCGCCTCTGCGGCCTCCTCGCTCTTCTCCCACCACCACCAGCAGCACACGGCCGCCGCCGCCTCCGCCGCCCTGCCGGGTCTCAAGATCAGGGACTCCGCGTCCCAGGTGCGTCGTCGGTCGTCACAATATATCCTCACTCGGTTCATCAGTCACAGCCTCAACATTTTCTTGCTACACTAATCTGCTGGTTCTGGTATCTTGTCATGATTGTTTGCATCTTAAGCCACCGTACGGTGCTATTTTGTTTGTTCTACCACCATTTATTTACGCTTCTTTAATTTTTACCTCTGTGTTTGCCAATAAAAATAAATAGTGCAAGGATCCCATCAAAAAACTAGCTACTTGCACGTCTGTTCTTCAGTGATGATCGAGACGGTTCATTGGTTTTGGTCTGACTAATTTATTTATCCTCGCTCCGTATATATATTTATATATATCTACGTACGTACGTTGCAGCTGATTGGGAGGACCCCGATGGTGTACCTGAACAAGGTGACCGCGGGATGCGGCGCCCGGATCGCCGCTAAGCTCGAGTTCCTGCAGCCCTCCTTCAGCGTCAAAGACAGGTAAGGAATATAGTCCTCCTCCTCCATCTCCCACTCCCACCTTAATTAATTAATTAATCTACTAGTCAGTGGCGGATGTATGTGTAAGCTGTGGGGCCACCTGGCCCACAGGTTTTAAAAAAATTAGTAGAAATTTACTGTAACATATATGGCTTAGCTACACAGCTCTTACTAAATGGCTCCCACAGGGTTTGATTACTGGATCCGCCACCTCTACTAGTAACTAATAGCGCCCACACGCAGGATCCTCTCATGCAACTCCAATCCAATAATTAATTTAACGCCAAGCACCTAGCTAGGGGACCGGCTGGGTTATCATTTCTCTAGTATTTCTTTTCTGCTCTCCAACCAGCAGCAATCCAACAATTCCGCTACACGTGTCAATGCCGGCCGGCCCATTTCTTGTGGCTGCTGCCATCCCATCCCAGCACTGACGGCGATTCTATCCTGGCCGGGGACCTTAGCTTGCTGCCGGTTGGTTGGTTCAATACCTGTAAATATACTGCTACTGCAAATACAAAAAAAAAAGTTGGATTGTCGCTTCCGACCAATAATCAAACAAGCAGGGCCCACAAATCTCCTATCAGTCCCACCATGGAGTACGTGGTGGGATGACACTTCAATAATCTTTATATATATATATATATATATATATATATATATATATATATATATATATATATATATATATATATCTGTTGACACTTTCATATCTAACTGAAAGTAGTGATGAAGACCGATGATGCACACCTTCCATTCCATCGCACAAAAACATGGATATACTTTTCAAGACTAACGACACAGCACGACTGCATATATATTGGTGTAGAGTTATTCAACATAAATTGCTAATAATGGGCATGGATGAAAGGATAAATAGAGAACCCAACTTGTGTGGTGTGTAAGGAATGACTATATGGAAGGAAATATGCAGTAATAATATATGATGGATAGTGATTTTTAATAGGGACCATTGGGTTACGATGGGGACCAATATTTGGTGTCTGGAGTAATACTAATACTACCGACAGTAACATCCAAGAGTGCTTGATGCAAGAAGAAAACAACAAATTATCGCTTTCGGCAGATGATAGCAATTGGGGATAAATGTCCTGCCTGCCCATAAAAGTCAAGGAAACCATGCGAGCTCGAGTCAAGACGATTAGACACCAGATCAGTCCAGTTTCTTTTCTTTTTTTCTTTTCATTTGCAAGGGAGTCCATCTATCACTTTCAAAATTGGATCAACTATTGCCCCCAGTTGCAGGATACAGGGATCTAGGACGTTAATGTATCGAGTACATATGGAAATCGCCGGACAGAGGAATTTTTTTTCTCGAATACGCAAAAGATTTGCGTATCATTGTATTAAGAAGAAGAGTTTAGACAAACATATAACGCGCTTCTAATGAGCGCCGAAGAAGGTCGATGTAACACAGCCGTAGCTGGACCATCCTAGCAGTAGATCTCTAGGTCGATATTACATAAACGAACAACCAATTTTGACGCAACGGTGCGACCTAGGAGGTGGCCTTGCGTCTTCACGGCCGAACAACCGGGAAGAGCTCGTCCAGCGCTTCGACATTGTCCGTTGTCAGGTCACCGCCGAAGAGCTTGTCATACGCCTCCAGCCCCGACGCAGGTGGCGCTAATGGGCCCTTGATGAAGCCCATACGCTGCATGATCAGCACTTCCCCTCGCTTGGAAGCGGGTACTCGAGAGAGGGGCTGAGACGCCAACCGCCTGCTTCGCCACAACAACACCGGCTTAGCGGGAGGTTGCTTTGGAGGCTCGCGGATAAGAGGAGAGTCCCTCTTACGTGTCACCTTGCTGATGAAGTTGTCGAGTCAGCGTTTGGCGGTGTCGTCGCTGACCTCACTCAGGGGGGTGTCCACGGGCGGTGAACCAGGAGGGCCCGCTGCCATCAGAGAGCCCACCGCCCATTGAATGGGGCGTGGAGGGGGGGCCGCAACGCACAGGAGTCCACTACCGCCGGGTCCTCATCTTCTAGCAAGGTGGACACTACGGTCGGGTCCTCATCTTGCAGCAGTGGTGCCACCGGAGGTGACACCAGCCGTTCAAAGGAAGCCCCCACAACAAACCAACTGCTGGCAAGTGAGGTTGCGAACTCCTCCAACATCGGGTCCTCCGTGATGTCACGAACATGTGTGGTGTCTAGGCACAGTGTCAACGTCAACGGGTCGGGCTGGGCGATGCCCGTCTCGCTGGACAGCTCGCTGAGACCAGGCAGAGCTTCAACAGCAATCGAGGCGAAGGCTAGTGCATGCGCTGTCCGTGCCGACCGCTCGCGACGCCTCCGTCTTTTGCGCCTCCTTCGTCTTCGTCGCCGGCGACCATCGGTGGTGGGAACGGTGGTGTCCGCGCATGGCCCCACCATGTTCCAGCGAACCGCCAAGGTCCGCCAGCCTCTCGGAGCGATCCGAAGCACCTGCATTGCCCGAGCTCCGAGAGCCCACATGCCTTGGCTACTTGCAGTCGCGCACAATGTGTCGAAAACCCCTGCACCGCAGACATCGTTGGGGCAGCTTGCAGGTAGCCACCCGACGCGTGGAGGAGAGGCAATTGAGGCACTTGCCGTGAAGATCGGCCGAGATGCGCTTCGGTGGTCGACGACTGCCGGAGGAGGATCTCCCGCCACCCATTGGCGTCGGGGCGGAGACCCGTCCGCGGCATCCGAGGCGTTGGTGTGCCGGGATGCGGCCCTCCACCGGCCGAGTCGGCATGCTGTGCACCAGCTGTGGGCGCGGCCGACGGCGCTTCCCCCCACTCCGACCAGCACCCTGGCGACCCGGCACCACCCCGCCTCGGCCCGATGTCTGAGGCTAGGTGAGCGACACGGACATCGTAGGCCGCGTCGATGACCTCGGCGGCTGCGGCTCCCGACGAACCGCGTCCAGGTAGGGCACCGTGGAGGTTGGCGCCGTTTTCGCGTCAGAGTCGTCACTGAAGTCATCGTCCGCCCAATGACGGGCCTTGGGCCGTCCCCCTGTGCTACCCCCTAGATGGAAAGGAGCGGCATGGGGGGACAAGGTGGACGATGGGCTCGGAGTGGGGGCAGACGGGTGGACGAGGAAGGCGTCGAGGCCAGGGGCAGTTGGGGCCGGCCACGGCCACGGGGGTGCAACATTTGCATCCTCATCCTCGTCCTCGCCTTCCAGGACATCCTTGACAACGACCAGTGACTCGTCCACAACCGTTCCATCCATGGCAGGCACAGCGCCCGGCGGCGGCGGCGTTGCTGGCGTTGAGGGAGTCTGCGGTGGCGCCCCAGCGGCGGCGTCAGCCGGCATCGGGCAGCCCCGTCAGCGTGGAGGGCGAGGGGGGGCGTGGCACCACCGCCCGGCACCGGCAGCGGTGGGGCCCCGGTGGCTGCGGATGCACTCTAGTCGGCGTCGTCGGCGACACCGGCTTTTGCAGCGGCGGGGGTGGCACTCCATCGTCGGATCCAGCAGGGACGGGTCCGGTAGCGGCTGTGGCGGCGGCTCCCAGCGGCTGCGGTGCCCGCCGCGTCGCACCGGCGCCAGATCCCGCAGCGCAGGGGGAGGTGGAAGGAGAGGGGGAGGTGGTGGGTGGTGAGATGGAGGAAAATGACTGCATGTGTAACTTGGATAGGAAATTTAAGGGTTGTCACTGTCTGATTCTGATACATTTAGTCGAGTAATAATCAACAAATCAATTGTGATGGCATAGCGTATTAAGTGGATGTAAGTATGCAATACAATTATGGATAAAATTCGAAAAATAATTTCACTTAAGTGCTAATATGTTACCACCCATATATGTACCAGTTGATATTTGTTTCCCAAAAGTCGATATTCAACTGCCAATGGACACGTTCTCGAAAAAAGATATGCTCTTGGAGATCTTCATCTGAAAAGTACTTGCTGCATTCTTCCCTTTAGTTGGTGTCGTAGTTCATTATGAGAAACTTCACGATCATGTTGGCACAACTCTGATATATGGATCATGCATGGCTAACTGTGCGATGCCTATTTTTAAGAGCCAAATAATTCATCAGAGTGACATTTATACTTGTGGAACTATGATTCAATGACTGATCTTGATACTCTTTTTCGGGTGTGTTGTGATGCAGACCTGCAATTTCAATGTTGGAAGATGCTGAAAAGAGGGGGTTGATCACTCCAGGAAAGGTCAATTATCACCAACAGTTCATAAAAATTATCTGTAAAATTAATATCTACCTAACAAATAAGAGAAAATAACAACTTTGACCCAAAAACATCCTACTTCGAATTTCAGTATTTTTTTTCCTCTAGCAAAGCATTAACTTGATTGCACACTGAAATGACATTTATGACACACTAAATAAATCACTTCTTGAACAGACCACATTGATCGAGCCCACATCTGGGAACATGGGCATTGGCTTGGCGTTCATGGCTGCCCTAAAAGGGTACGAACTCATTCTTACTATGCCGTCATACACCAGTCTTGAGAGGAGGGTGACCATGAGGGCCTTCGGTGCAAACCTGGTCCTTACCGACCCAACAAAAGGGATGGGTGGGACAGTGAGAAAAGCAGCAGAGCTTTATGAGAAACATCCTAGTGCATACATGCTTCAACAGTTTCAGAATCCTGCTAATGTCAAGGTACTCTCCCTTTCTTCTTATTTAACCATTTTGCCTGTTTTGGCCATGAGTTTCACTTTGTAGGGGTAGTATTTAGTATCCAGTTGATGCTGTTTCTTAAGAGTTGCTGACTGATTCTCTGGCAGATACACTATGAGACAACGGGTCCAGAAATATGGGAGGACACACTTGGACAGGTTGATATTTTTGTCATGGGGATTGGGAGTGGTGGTACTGTCACGGGAGTTGGCAAGTACCTCAAGGAGAAGAACCCTAATGCAAAGGTACTAAAAATCTCACACCTAGATGCTCATAAGGTGTAGTTTCTGGAACTTGTATTCAGTTGTATTGTAAATCTCATAGCGTTTACATGGTAACTTGCAGATCTATGGAGTTGAACCTGCTGAAGCAAATGTTCTGAATGGTGGAAAGCCAGGTGAGCTTTGGCATTCTTTAAAAGAACTACTTCCCCCACTGTGCATGGTTTTAATATTTTTTATATTGCTTACCGAACCTAATTGCAGGACCACACCTCATCACTGGAAATGGAGTAGGGTTTAAGCCAGATATTTTGGATATGGATGTAATGGAAAAGGTTCTTGAGGTAATGCTAAAAATATTTGTAGTGGATGCTCTTCTTAAATCGTCAATACTATGTAATGCTAATTGAATTGGGCATATGACAGGTGAAAAGTGAGGATGCTGTTAAGATGGCTCGAGAATTGGCAGTCAAGGAGGGTCTTTTGGTAAGTGAGACAAATAAGTGATGTTCTCTTAAAAACGATGAAAGTTATTAGGAAGACCTGATAAAACATTCAAAATCTAGACTTCATCCTGAAGTGGTTTAATATTGTTTTAGAAGTGATGTGGCACGTGGATGCCGCATCATGAACCAAGTTTGAATAAAGAAAGATGCATATTGTTTTAAAAGACGTCGAAGGCTGAACTAGTCAAATATTTGCAGGTTGGGATATCATCAGGAGCGAACACTGTTGCTGCTCTTGAGCTAGCAAAGAAGCCGGAAAACAAAGGAAAACTCATTGTGGTATGTGACACGTATCGAATCCTTTTACATTGCTTTACAATGTTGACAAGAAGAAAATTTCAGAGTACTGACCAGTGAACCATTGGTACAGACTGTTCTTCCAAGCCTTGGGGAGCGATACTTGTCGTCGGCGCTGTTTGATGAGTTGAGAAAGGAGGCTGAAGCCATGGAACCAGTGGCAGTGGATTAATTTGGCCAATCAAACAGGGCACTGGAATCTGGATATTTGGTGCACAATAAACCCGCCGGCAGATATGTTACAACTGCCAGTTGTACTTCCATTCCTCTCATCCAATTTCTATTATCGATCTGTCATCTCATTTGTGAACCTTGTGTAAAATAATAATAATAGAAAGTGTTGAAAAAGAGCAACTTTAGTCTCTAGACATTTGTGATGGTCATTTCTTGGCTTCTGGGTTTCAAACCAGCAATAACAGGTGTTGATGCAATTTTGCACCAAGTAGTAGTCACAACTCACAACAGCAAGTGATTCAGCATGCAACTCTAAGATTGGACTTTGGAGGCAATGCAAGCCGTGAATACTCTCATAATCATTTTGAATAGAGTTGAATACCTGCACCTGGTAAGCTCCTCACCGACCAGTCTCTACAAGCAAATCTGTCAGGGATGCTTATTTTGTTGCTACAAGAGATGAAATCATGAAAATCCTCAATGTGATGGTATCACTGCCTATTGAAGATTATGTAGCTTCTTATGCCATCCTACACTACCATGAGAAAATAAAGGCTCGATGAAGCCTAAAGTAGCAGATCAGAAAACATGTCAATGTTGAGGCATAATCCTGCCTTCTGGCACCATTCTGTCGACTCGATGTATTCTATAAGGTGGCCAGATTATGTGTGTGATCCTCCCTTCCATCAGACCCAGAGGAACCTGGAGCTTATAAAGTTAGAATTTATACCAAAACTTAAGATGGCTAGAAACCGATTCTTGTGTACTGCAGAAACAAGTACTTATCCGCAATATGATTAGTATCGCATTTTGTTTCTAATAAATTAGATGCAACTGATTAAACTTACAAAGAAACTGAACAAACAAAAGGGGTATTTCAGTTTGAATACTTTCAAATTGCCGAGTGACTCTAGTGAACTAATTCCTGATGTTCATCCAAACACTATATCAATGAGGCACCAAAATTGGATAAAAATTGATTGTAAACCATGAAATCTGCTTTAGCATGCATTTCTCTACAAGTCCAGGTGCATTCATAGCTAATGATGATAAAGAATGCTTCATGTAAACAGAGGAATGTGACATAAAAAGATTATAATACAAGACCATGATCCAGTCACAATCAAACAACACATGTCACAAGGATAAGACTGAGTTTGTTCAAGTTAGTAAATGGCAAGTATCTTGTAGCAAATATCATTGAATCAGACTGTATTGCTCTCTGTCCCCTTCTATTTCAGGGCAAGGTTTTCTTGCTGCCCTATTCTACTTCTATCAGGATAAATTTGCAGCCCAAGCTACATTAATCAACATTATTTCAGGCTTCAGAAATCAGCACTGAGGTGTGAACTCAGCCTTGGTTGAACACGACCACAAAAGCATCAAATTTTATGGGGCCCTCCTGCAATGCCACTGCCAAACAATCTGTGCAGTTTTTGCCTAGCAGGAAGATCACAAGATTGTGATCTTACGCAGTGTCAAGTCAGTACCAGGTGATAGCATTTGTGTGTGTTATACTAGTACTCTGTTGCCAGCTTGTTCAGCATTGTGTCGCTCTGGTAGGCCATTGTAAAAATACTATAATAATTTCCAAATAAAACATGTGCTAGGCACGTCCTCAGAGCAATGAAGATCAAAAAATTCATATAGACCATCGGAGAATGCCTTACAGGGCCATAGTGTCTCGAGTCCCAGCTGTGGCCGGCATTGTCCCCTTCCACCCAGCAGTGGCCGTCGGGGACCTGCCGGATCTCCCGCTTCTCCGGGATCTGGATCCAATCCCCCGGCAGCGCAATCAGCCTCTGCGCCGCCCTTTTTCGATGGTCCGTCGGCGACCTGCAAACGAGACGGCATCACATCAGCGGGCCGACCTATCCAATCAAATCGAAGAAATGCCAAGGAATCCGGGACGGACGGGCGGCGGCGGACAGCAGGTGACTGACCTGAAAACAACGACGTCGCCGCGGGAGAAGTCGTGGCCGGCGAGGCAGCGGCGGTCCAGCAGCCCGACGTCGCCGTGGGCTTGGATAGTGGGGAGCATGGAACTGCCCTCCAGAATGCAGAACCCGCCGTAGCGGTCTTTGACGACGACGCCGGCGGCGGTCGCGGCGGCCAGGCGCCACCAGAGGGAGGGCCAAGCTTTCACTCGGGCCATGTCTGAGAGACGGGCGGGATGAGCTGCCCGAAGCGAGGGTTCAGAGTTCGGAATCCTGAGTTATCGGAAAATCAGTTAAAAAAGTAATTCGAGTACTCCGCTGTGTCATAAATAAACGTAGTTCTCGCTTCCAAAAAGTTAAATATATTCTACTTTGACCAAATATATACAAGAAAATAGTTGTATTTATTATATATAATTAGTTTAGTTAGATAAATTTTGAAATATATTCTTATAATGAACTTATTTAGAAATACAAATGTTGTTAATATTTTTTTATAAACCTAGTTAAAATTTGACCAACATGCTTACCGTAGCGACGGTTAATAAGAGACGGAAGAAGTAACACAGGAGGCATGTGGAAAAGGTACTCGGCCTACTGGCCAATGCAACAATCCCGTAAGCTGAACCTTTTTTAGAAAAAAAAGGGAATTATTCAACAATTGTCTGGGTTTTTCACCGCTACTTTCATAATCGGAATTTCATAATCCACCTCTTCGAATATGTATTAGCCCGTGTCATTTATGGACCTTGACACAAAAAATAGTGAGAAAAGACAACTTTTACGATGTTTCATTTTTCGGCTTCGACGTGACCAATTGTTTCGGGCGGCCCAAATTGTGGACAGATGACACAGTGAATCGTGTTGTTATCGAACCCTTGGCTGGAAAAGGAAAATGGAAAATTCCTTACATGCCATTAACATAAACCTAAGAGCATCTCCAGGAGTTTGCCAAATCAATTTGGCATCCATTTATTTTTGGCAAAACAGAAAAAATTGTGATTCATCAGTTTGGCATCAAACTTGGCAAAATTTAGCAATTTGGCAAATCTCCCCCCCCCCCTCCACGCGCATATTTGCGCGCTGAGCGCGAGCGCGCATAGCTCGCGCATCCGGCTTCGCGTGCATATTTAAGCGAGGCTCTTCGTTTCTTAGCGGGGCTCTTCGTTCGCTTAGCGGGTCTCTTCTTATTTTACCAAGTTTAAATGGCAAACTCTTGGAGAGTCTATTTTTTTCACTTGCCATATATTTTAGCAAGTTACCAAATCACGATATTTGCCAAGTAAATTTTGACAAACTCTTGAAGTGTCATCTAAAAAAATCATGATTTTCGTATATATCATTGGTGTTAAAATGTAATCCCTTTCATACCAAAGGTAATTGTGTGAGTCTATGAATATTCAAATGTCAGTATGTCATCCCCAAATCGTAAAGGTGATCAACGACAAGTGAATGGACAGCTGAGCTAGAAAGGAGGTGGCAGGAACGATGGTGTGGGCTATCGGCTATGTGGGTTGCTTAGTGGCTACTGCTTGGTGCGTTGGTTGGCTATGCTCGTGCTCAGGGGCGAATCTAGCCTATATTACCGGGGTCGCCTGACCCCGATGGCTTAGTCAAAACTAGTGAATAATTACTGTTCATTATAGTTCAATAATGGTGCTGACCCCCACTGTATAAATGTGATGACCCCGGTAAACTTCATGGCTGGATTCGCCACTGCTCGTGCTATTGCTCAACTGCGAGTGTGGCCACAGTTGTGGAGATAAGCCACTGAACACTCCTCGTAAGTGAATATATCCTTTTTAAAGTTCCAAGGTTGCATATTAGTATAATATAATCTACATTATATGTTCAATCAGGAGTATAAAAGGGAGCGACTAAATTTATGTCCGACTAAAAGAAAGGGTAAATTGGTTTTTTCATGTTAATTAGCCAAGGCTCCATTGGAATATGATCAACAACTCTTAATTGAAAGCCCAGTTTGTTCAAAAAAAAGAATATGATCAACAATGGTTGAAAGAGATTAATATTAAATTAAACAAGATTTGAGTTTTTTTAGGTGGCAGAAAAATTTCCCAAACAAAAACCACCTGAACAAGAAGTTTTAGCGGCAAAGTAAAGGACCAATCAAACGCTAAGACGAATGTCCCTAGCTAGCCACCCAGGAGGCCCGCCAAACTGAAACTAGTATTCCTCAGCCACACAGCGACAGGTTCATGCCTCCACCGTCGTGGGCTCCTGGTCCAATACAACAATTACACTGACATACAGTTTTGCCGCTGGGTGTTGCTGGTATACCATATACCATACAGTTTTGCAATACTTAACGTATGTAGCTTACAACGGATTAGATGTACAGACAGAAATAAGTAAGTAGTTCAATTCACAGTCACCCAGGCAGCCACATCACACGGTTCATTGTAGACAGAAACAAGTACTCCAGCTTACAACAAATCAGATGTAAAGTTGGCAGATAACTGAAAGCGGGTAGAGCGCGGTTTTGTCCCCACGTCTGCACCATGTACTTGGTCGCGTGGAGATGGCACAGCGTGGCTCCAGCCATGTTCCACACGAAACGGCACTTGGTGACGCTCCTGGTAGACCTTGCTCGCTCGTAGAGACTTCGGATCTTTTCTCCCGAGAAAAACATCACGTAGCACATGCTTGTAACCTGTGTTTCTCTTGCATCTATAAAAGGAAAAGACAGGGACCATTCAAGGAGATGGGAAAACGGACACACAGACACCGAACACAAAAACACGAAGAAAAACACATGCTCACTCACTCCTCTCGCATCTTGAAACCTGAGAGCTCATCCCTCTCTCACCCGCTTGTAACCCCTACTACAAGCACCTCGGTGCAAGATAATACAAGACTCCTCTCTCTCACTGGATGTAGGGCATTCTTTGGCCCGAAGCAGTATAAATCGTTTGTGTTCTTTTTGCACACCATCCGGATCCCTGACGTGCAGACATACATTACTCATCGGTGCTAGAACCGCCAGTTCTTACACCGACAGTTGGCGCGCCAGGTAGAGGTCAGTTTGCGCGTCACAACTAACTAATCCTACAGGGTCTAGGATGGCTACATTACCACGCCTCCGCCCGACGATCATCTCCTCGATGGCCGGAGGCAATGTCGACTTCACTCCGGGCTCCCACATCTGGTTTGGGAGTCTCAAGTTCATCATCACCGGGGAAGGCCCGTTCATCGTCGCCGAAGTGCTAAAGCCTGGAACCTACAAGCTGGCCAACGAGAAGGGCGAGGTCTTCACCAACGCTTAGAACATCGAACAGCTACGTCGCTTTTACCCTTAAGCTCTCAAGCTTTGTATATACTTTCATCTCAAAAACAATAAAGAAACGTTCTTTATGTGTCGCACTTTCGAGAATCGATCCGGACCAGCTAGCGAGGTCGGAAGCATCTTTTCTTTACCACGCAGTCAGAGCGAGGCCCGACCCTGCCACTGGCAGAGCCGAGCCTCCCTCAGGGGCTAGGTGGGGGGAACCCCCCCAAAGTCCCGACGATTTTTTCCTTTTTCGATCGCTTTTTTGACTCCATCCTAAAGCTCCCTCCCGTACTTTGGTGAAAGAACCGTGAAATCCGAAGGAGTAAGAGAACGAACCAAGGTCAAGGTTGGCCGAGCCGCGGGACCGCCTACGCCCCTAGGCTACGGCACCTCCACTCACCACTCTTTGCCCAAGGGACGACTCGTGCTCTGGAAATATTTCACGAAGATTTGCCCAAGGACGGAACGAGAGACAAGGGTTCAGGAGGCAAAGCAAAAAACGATCACATAACTTTCCTTCCGAGGTACCTAGCGGTGTGAATATGACAAAGTGGGAACCCCTCGGATCGGACGAACAATAGTGCAGGCTCTGTCTACGCTACCGAGGCTACGACACCCCTAAGAAACACTAAGTCGTTGAGGTTAGACCACATGTCAAGAGGCATGCGCAAGTGTGGGAACTCGAAAGAAAGTAACACACGTAAATTACAAGCGTTTTCATTATAAAGGCCTCGAAGGGCCACACGCTTGTTCCACCAACAAAAACTAACCTATTACATGGGCACCACGGCCTAGGCTTCTTCACAGGTTGAGAGGAGGGGGGACGACTTCATCCTCAAAACGGGCCGCCAAGACGGTGCTAGGAGCGTCAGCCGCGTCAACAAGCTTCTCTACGTCTGGATCGGGCATGTCGACAAAGCCCTCGCTGAGGCTCTAGAGGTTGAGACCGTCGTAATGCGAGGTCATCACCGCCAGAGTCCGCTGCACGCCAGTATGGAGGGCGTCGCGTACCCGATCACGCACACCACCGTAAAGGGAGGTAAGGCGACTCCGAAGAGAGTTGCCCGACTGCCTCCCCTCTAGAGGTTCGAGAGCATCGCAGACCGCCATCGCCGCATTTTGCAGGGCGGTGTGCTTCTTGGCCTCAATGTCCAAGGCTGTCTGCAGCACGGCAGAGGTTGTGGTGGCGTCGGCCAGATCTTTCTCCAGGCCTGCTCCAAGCAAAAGGGGATAAGGAGATAAGTGCTAAAAACAGTGACCAAAACCCAGGGATAGAGTCAAAAGAATATTACCTTCCACTTTCTGCTTTCATTGTAGAATCTTCGCACGAGCCGCCTTAGCCATTTGGATAGCCTGAGCCACAACACCCGCTTTCAGCTCAAGCTCCGTTTTCATCTCCGCCAGCTCGGTACGGAGGCTTCGGGCGGCAGCAACCTCGCGATCTGCATCATCCTTTAGGGCATCCTGCTTGGTGCTTATCCGAGCAAGCCCCTGTTCCAACCCTTGCATTTTCTCCGCCAGGAAGGTAACTTGCCCCTAAGCCATGGTGAGCTCCTCCCTCAAGTTGGAGCAGCATACGCGGAGATCCGCCGTCTCCACGCTCTGCTCAGCCAGCAGCCCATTCATCCGGGCAAGGGACTCCCTCTACTGGTCAAGCTGAGCCCGGAGACCCTCTTCTTGGCGGAGGAGCTCGGCCTTAGCCCGAGACCTCCCCTTGATCTCCTGAAATAAAAAAGAGCAAGTTTCAAGGCCCTTCATGGAAAGGAAAGGGGGAACGGCTTTATAAAAATAAAGAGGGACTCACCTCGATGGTGTGGGGAAGGTCTTCAGTGAGGATGCGGAGCAGCGTCTGCAAGGACCGCCCAGCCAGGTTCACGAATCCCTCGAGGATTGTCCAGTGTGCTTCCTCCTCCTTCTTAGGGCCACCCAGGAAAACAGGCACCGAGACGGGCCGTGGGCTGGCCTCGATGCAAACGAGGGCCAAGTTCCCCTCGATCTCTTGCCCCTCCGGTGCACGCAGGGCAGCCATCTCCACAGTGCTGGACACTTTAGCATCCATCACCGCCTTCCCATGTGGCCTGGGGGGCTCGTCCGAGGAGATGGTGTGAACTTTCCTCTCCTTGACATGACCCCCAGCTGATTCTCCGTTAGGGGTGACACTGCCTCCACCGCTGTCTGCCCTGTTTCGATAGGCGCCACGCGCTCATCGGCCTTGACCCCCCCGGTTTCATCAGCTTTGGCCGTCGTGGCCTCGTCAACCTTCGTCACCGAGGCCTCTCCAACCATGGCCCCCTTAACCTCCCGCTTCTTGGCGGCTTCAGCCTCAGCGATGGCCTTCTCCTGTGTGGCCCGTACCGCCTCGTCGGCATGAACTAAGGCAGCTCCGCGCTGTAGGGTGACCCCGGCGGCGATCGCCCACTGGGCCATCCGACCGGCCTCGCCGGAGGAAGAAAGGGCCCCCGACTTGAGCGCCTTGTGGGGCGCCAAGGGTGGCACCCCGGCCCTCTGGCGCATGCTGCAAGAGTAAACAGAGTAGGTCAGCCAGGAGAATGAGAAAAAGCCGTAAAAGAACCAAGCACTACAGCATTGCACGTACCTCGACTTGGGGAAGGCCATCTTCCTCTTCTTCGTCACCATGACGACCGCCGTGGCCGTCCCCGCCCCTGGTTCCTGTCGCTCGGGCGGTGGCGGCGGTGGCGGGGCGACTGAAGCCTCTGCTGTTGAAGACCCCAGGTCAGGAGACACTAGGGCATCATGAGCCAGAGGCCGACCTCCGGCAGCTGTGGCTGCCTCCTCGGTCCTCTATGGAGGGGGCGGAGGTACCTCCTCGGAGGGAGATTTGCCTACCACCCCCGCCACGGGCACAGCCACCGACGCCTCGAGAGGTGCAGCCCTCTGCTCCGAGGCATCTCCGCCTCCTACCGGGAGCGTTAGGCTCCCCCCAGGCCTCTCAGGCGTCGGCGCCTAGGAAGAGATCCCCCGCAGCACCATCATCTCGCCAGGGCCAAGGGGCCAGACCCCCGCCCTCTCTTTCGGGAGCGCCGAGCTCCCCTGAGGCCTCGACCCCCCGGCAGGAGCCCCTTGTGGGGGCACCTTGCCTCCGAGGCCCTGCACCTTCTCCTCCTCATCCGAAAAATCATCAAAATCATCGCCGTCCGACTTCGGTTCTAACGGCGACTCCTCCCGAGGAAGCCCGTCACGCGCCTACTATCGACGGCACTTCTCGAGGGCTTCCCTCGCACGAATGTCCTCATCACGCTTCCTCTTTGTCACGTCCTTCTTCTGCTTCTGCCCCTCGGCAAAAAGCCGGTTTCGCTCCTGCCGCTCACAGTCCTCTGGAACCGGGGGCTCGGAATCTCTCACCATCACCAGCCCCTAATGATGGGACGATATCAGTAACAGAAGAAGGGGCCCATAGAGGACAGACAAAATACGGGAAGAGTGGTCGTACTCACCAGAGAGATGTATCCCAGGGTGGGACGCATCCGGACCTGGTTCAACTCTGCCACGGTGAACCCCGCGGCCACCGTGTAAGTCACCCTCCTGGTGACCTCGACCGCCGTGAGAGAAGCGTCGGACATCCGACACCCCTCCAACGACGCTCCCTCCTCCATCTGGTCCAGGCGTAGCCGCCGCGCCATCAGCGGCAGCACTCGCCGTCGGTGAAAGGCGGCAACGACCCCGGCCGTGGTGAGACCGCCATCCCGCAGTCTCTTCAGGGCGTCGAGCAGCGGCTACAGCCTGGGCTGCTCGGAGGCAGGGGCCCCCCATCTCCACTTGTCTGGCCTCTTCGTCACGACGCGACCTATATAGGGAGGCAGTCGGTCATCATTGTTACAGAGGTAGAACCAGCCCTCCTGCCATCCCCTGTTGGACGACTGAGCTGGGCGGGGATGTACAGGTTTGACCGCTCTTGGCGCACCTACAGGGTGCAACCACTGGCCCTCACCATCTTCTAGGGACATCCGCCCTCAGCCGCCTTGGTGAAGTGCTCTGCCTTGAAGAGATAGAGCCAGAGGTTCCAGTGGGGAGCGATACCCAGATACCCCTCACAAACGATGGTGAAGATGGCCATCTGTGAGATGGAATTGGCGTTGAAGTTGTGAAGCTCCACCTCGTACCAAATAGGCAGCGCTAGCAGGAATCGACTCGCCGGAATCCCTAGCCCCCGCTCGTGGAACGCCATGAAACTAAGGACATAGCCCGTGGGTGGATTCGGCACGTCGACGCCCACCCCCGGTGTGATCCATTCTGGCGCGATGGCGTTGGTGATAGGGCGGAGAAGACCCTCCTCAACGAGCTCCTCCAGCCTCTCCTAGGTCGTAGATGAGCGGCTCCAAGGCTCCACGGGCAAGGCAGAGGCAGCCATGAGATGGGTGGCGGCGATGGATGACGGCGACAAGATTGGTCCCTTTTCTTTTCTCTCCCCAACTCTGGCTCTCCTCGTTCACGTCTGCGGCAGAGAAACAAGGAAAGCAAGAGCAAATGACAGGATAAGAGGATGCAGCGCCCGCTGCACACTTATATAGCAAGAACGGGAAGGCGAACAGGAAAAATCTTAGGAGACGGATGAATCCAGCGCATTTACTGCTAAAATGGTGGAAACCACTATGATTACTTTCTTTTTTCTCAATAACTGCATGGGCGCATGCACCGCATTAACTGCCCCTGCCCGCGGGCGAAACATCCCATCCATCCACGACCGCTGCAGCACCCGTTCCACCTCCCTTAGAAAACCGCCTAAAAAGGCACGCCCGTAGTCCGCGCGCGGCAGACGACAGACCCTTCCACTAGATTTCTTCTCCAAGAAGGAATCACGGGTGCGAAACCGTCCATGACCCAGGGGTTCGAAGGCTATCTTGCCTTGGGTTCAACAGTCGCCCCAGGACAAAAAGAGTTAGGGATGGCTAAGGGTGAGCCCTTCTGCGGCCATGCCCGAGCAATGAAGCTCGGGACACCCCTAAAACCGTGTCTAGGGCCCAAAAGGCGTTGACCAGTGGGATCCCCTCAAAGGGAGGCCTCGAGCCCTCAGATCCCATCGAACGAATCTGAGACCCACTGGACGACCCTCGGGTGACATGGAGCACACCTCTGAACCACTAGCCGACCCTAAGCAAACAAGACTTGAACCTCCAGCTAAACTTACCCGTTAACAGCTCACCGGAAATGCTACTGACTACCCACCGAGGGTAGCATGGCATATTCCACCTCTCTTCTCTGCGAAAGAGGAACGTGAGGGATGTGAAAAAGACAAGGCACCCTTGACCACCCTCTCGCCATGAGCAGAGGCTCTGGGGCTACCCTTGCACTACGGCCAAGGCCTCAGACTCTCACCTCGCATAAAAATCAAGCCCTTGGAAGCATATCCTATCCTCCCAAGGCCTCGGGGGCTACACCCGGCGCCCCCCTGGAGAAAGGCAACACAAAGACTAGCCAAGTCTAAAGCCCGGCAAAGAGCATAACCAACGTACAACCTTTGAAGGAGTATACCTACTCCTCCACAGGCTCGGGGGCTACACCCGGCGCCCCCCCAGAGAAAAGCAACCCAAAAAACAAGCCGAAGCACCAGCAACAATCTGGCTGAAAACCTAGCACAAACCAAACTCGACGAACAGCCTCTGAAGGAGTGCCCTCACTCCTCCAAAGGCTCAGGAGCTACTGTCGGGTACCATAATTAGGGTTACCCAAATTAGGATGAAAATCCACCCAAAACCAAACACTAATCTACCCCATCCAAGGAAAGAATCAACCAAGAAAATCCACGGGCTAATTCTCCCCTTGTTGGGCCTCCAGCAGGCCATGTGAGCGTACCAGCCCATTCTCCCACTTCATCTAAGGCGTCACGCAAGGGGTCTCGGAACATCACCGCCTCGTCCGAGCCCCAGAGATGATGTCATCAGTCTCTGCCTCGCCCGAGATCGACTCGGCCAGCTACCGTCAACAAATCAATTCTCCGTCTCGCCCGAGGCCCTGATACAAGGTCTCGGACACGGGAAAATCTCCGCCTCGCCCGACCTCGGCCTCTGACGCCGCTTCCCCATTGGTGCGCTCGAGACCCCCTGTGACGTCACCCACATTCCTACGCCAACCAGCCGGACAGGCCAGGAGAGACAGGGGTCAAATCACAACGCTGCTGCCCATAACAGTAGCTGCTGATCACTATACCTCCCATACTGACACTATACACACGATCCTGGCCTGTGCGGCGCCACTCTAGGCCACTGTTCCCTAAAATGGAGTGAAATCACGCCATGATTCACGCCACCGAGGCCTCGGCTCTCTACGTCGATCAAACCACAAGGACAGACACATCGCCATAGTGATGATCACGATTCTACACTTTGTAGCTGCAGGGCTACATATGACTGAGCACATCGCTACAGCGTCCAAGGACGGAGGCATACCTCCAACAGCAATACACCACCAACTACAGACTAGAGACTTCGGATCTTTTCTCCTGGGAAAAACATCACATAGCACATGCTTGTAACCCTGTGTTCCCCTTGCATCTATAAAAGGGGAAGGCAGTGACCATTCCAGGAGACAGAAAAATAGACACACAGACACCGAACACGAAAACACGAAGAGAAACACACACTCACTCACTCCTTTCGCATCTCGAGACCTAGGAGCTCCTCCCTCTCTCACCCGCTTGTAACCCCTACTACAAGCACCTTGGTGCAAGATAATACAAGACTCCTCTCCCTCACTGGACGTAGGCCATTCTTCGGCCCGAACCAGTATAAATCATTTGTGTTCATCTTGCACACCATCCAGATCCCCGACGCGTAGACACACATTACTCGGTGCTGGAACCGCCAGTTCTTACACCGACACATGGGCAATCTGGAATCTCTGCAATCGATGCGTGTTTGATGGGATCTCGCCTAGTTTGAATGGAGTTTTAGAGTACATCAAGGAGGAGTTACATTTCTGGTGTTTTGCTAGGGCTCGAGGGGTTTCACATCTCCTCGCCCTTGGGTCCAGCATCAGTTAGTTTGTTGGTCGTGGCTGTTTGGTGCTTGCAGTCTTTGGCAAGTTTCTTTTTCTTCTTTTTCCTTTTCTTTTTGTGTGTGTGATCTGGCTGTTTGGTGGGGTTGTGTGTTGTTGTTTGGGTTCTATACCCTTTTCTTCTTAATATATTGATACGCAGATCTCCTGCATATTCGAGAAAAAAACAATCACAGCACATTTTTAACATCAACAATGGTGAAGGGGGCATGCGGTGCAGAAGCTGCGGCGGCTTGGGGATCTAAACTTAGACTCATGATACCATGAAGGAGAATAGAACTAGTGTAATTAGATGGATGTATTGCATTGAGCCCTTGGGCAGTTTATATAGAGTACAAGGCTCGGGAGAAAAGGAAACCCACGGATACATACGGCAGTCTACGATACACAATATCTAAACTACCAAATACACTATAACAGATGGTTAACAGTTAGATTTGAAATACAAGTATAAAGGTAAAACTAACTGTTGCCTCAACCAGACTTACAGTATACTCGAGATAATGAAACCAATTATGTTTTGCAACAAAATAGAGTAATAAGGAACCAAAATAATTTCACCACCAAAAATGGTATAGAATGATTTTGCAGAGGATTAGGGTTACGATTGCAACAAAAGGTTGTATATGAAATCGCAAATATTCAAATGTGCTAGATAATAAGTACGAACTTTAATACCTAAATCCAGCATTACAAAAACTAAAAATATTTCCAGACACACCTTGTGTTAACTATTTCCAAAGAACTGAGAGACTTCATCTGGCACAACTTTGGGTCAGCTTTTACTTTTACCATTGATGGTCGGATAACAATAGTATTATTGCGAATCTGTAATGGAAAAGAAAGAATACTCAGTTTTAGGTAAGCTAAGAAGTAAACATTGCCGCACCCTTCAAATCTACATTACAAATAAATATCACAGTTACTTTGTTAGGGAAATGTCACAAGGTTGGTTTTTGTTTTTGTTGGGGGAGGAGAGAGAGGGGGGGTGGGGTGGGGCAGATTTTTCTATCCACGGTATTGAGTGTCACACCCGGTTTTCTAAAGAACAAAACCAAGCTAATCATATGTGCGCCCAGAAAGTCCACACATATGTCAGAATGAAAAAGTATCAGAAACAATGTTATTATATAACGTATACACAACTATATTAACACTTACATCAGAGTATTGCGGAACAGTGACTAAACTTCAGGCTCCATTCTTCTCAGGGACAGCTGACTGGTGGCTCCGTATGCCAAACACTTCTGAAAGACTTCTGGAAACTCCACTACATCTTTATCCTTCTTCTGAGCAGCACCTTACTACATACTGGGGTGTGGAGGAAATAGCAAGGGTGAGTCCATGTCGAACTCAACAAATATATCATGGGGTTCATGAGGCTCAAAAAGGCTAGACACTGTTTGACTGCATTTAGCTTTTAATCATCATATAATTAGCAATTGAGTAGCATCAAGGTAATCCAAAACCCATTAATGAACCAATGATCAATTGTAATAAGGATAATGAATAGCATTAACATGAGCATAATAGTAATAACAATAATTAAACATGGTATAAGAATGGTGATTAACTATTCTGTAAGAATCCCCAAGGCCGCTCGTGTCCGTGAGCACGGCTAATATACCAGTTTATTAAACTCTACGCAGAGGTGTACACTTTTACTGTGAGTCATGATTTCCAAATATATGGGTTTGCAAGGCCCAAAACATCGAAAACCATATAAAGCCATTCAAAAGTTCGTCTAACAAGTTAGGGCCATTAGATTCACTCGGCAGGCAGATGTAGGAACCCCCTTTTCAAATGACACAATTCCTTCTCGGCTATACTCATAGACTAGAGGCTGTCCTACACCCAACGTGTCAAGCCATTCTTACACCATTTAAGGTAACCACTAACAAGCTAGAAAAGGTCTTTTAAACAACTAAAGCCAGAGCCATATAGCCTTTACAGCTGTACTGTCAATCCTGGTTATCACTTACAGGTAAGTCCATACCAAACCGGGAGGCTGCATTGCTTGACGACTACGGCAGCGGCGGTGGCGATGGTTGGCGGAGCCGACTACCGTGAGGCGGCGAGTGAGGTGGGGCCCGGATCAAAGCGGAAAACGGAAGAGGAGCACTGGCTTTTGGCACAGGCGGCGGGGGGGAGGGGGGACACGCGTTATTATTGGAGAGATGGTGCGGGTGGGAGTGGTACGGAGGAAGGAAAGCCCCCACCACCACCACCACCTGGCATGCAATAGAGTGGTGGCTGTTCCTCCTCTAAAACTTTACATCCTATCGCATTAAAAGTTTGACATATACATGGAGTATTAAATGTAGATTAAAAAATAGCTAATTGCACAGATTACGTGTATTTTGCGAGACGAATTTTTTGAGCCTAATTAGTCCGTGATTAGACAATGCTGTGCTATAGTAAACATGTGCTGATGACAAATTAATTAGTCTTAATAAATTCGTCTCACAGTTTCCAGACAAGTTCTGTAATTAATTTTTTTATTAGTATCTGAACACCTCTTTCGACATCCCACAAAACATCTGATGTGGCACCCTAAAATTTTACACCGCTGGAACTATCCAGCCCAGTCGACGGGTCTTGTCAAGGTCGTCTCCAAGGTCAGGTCAGCAGCCCATGCTACAAGTCTGCAGGTCATGGGGCCGCTGTTTGGTTTCGTAGCACATGAGCTATGGCAGTCTTTAAAAAGAACAGTCCCTCGGTCTTTAAATAGATGTGCATCTTGTTATTAAAAAAATCAAAGTCTTTTAAGTTTAATTAAATCAAATATATAACAAAAGTATTAATATTTATATAGTAATTCATTTAGAGATATAAAAATGTTTGACATATTGATAAATGAAATGTGCATTTATTTGGAGACAGAGAAAATGAAAGAACGGAGTCTGACTTTCATCTCCTTTTTTTGAACTATTGATTTTTCATCATTTTGTCAGAATTAAAATGTGGTGACGTCCAAGGATGGTAAAAGAATGTTCTTCGAATTATAGCTAGATTCAATCTATTCTGAACCATACAGAAAGAAAATGCAGTGTGGATTTCAGCCGTACTCAAGCTTGCCCAATATATGATTATGTCTATGATTCTTTGTCTCCATGGCAAGATACTTCCTCCATTCTAAAATACTATACATTCAAATATTTAAAATTTATCCTAAATTATTATAAGAGATTATATGTGAAGTGATCTAGTTTAGCTTAAAAGACAGCATTCACGAGCATTATCTATCATTAATATGTGTAACCAACCTAAACATGGTAATCATAATATATCTCTACAATCAAGTGAGATTTACATGCCTTATTTTCTTTATCCTATAATTTATTTTCAAATACTTATGATGCCTCGTATTTCAGCACAAATGCAATAGTTAAGTGTGTAATTATTTGAATGTGGCCCACTAAGATTTCTACAAAAATAAATTGCAAAAATCTCCATGAATTTTTAGGCTGCGTTTGGTGCGGCTCGGGGTGCTCCGGCTCCTGCTCCCAACACACTGTGCAACACTGGTTTTTACTGTAGCAGCGAAAAACAGCTCTGGCTCCTCTAAAAATGAACTAGAAAGAAGAGGAGCCGGAGGAGCAGCACATTTGGAGCTTCCCCTGGCCCCGCCACAGTAGTGCTATAGTGCTGGAGCCGGAGCCAGGAGAAGCCCCTCCAAATGGGCTCTTAGCTATGCGCAAGTGACACCCATACCTAGGGGTGAGAGCTAACAAGATCACGGTCAAGTTTGTAGCTCATGGAGTCATGATATCACTACAAGTGGATATATAGTACTCCATCCGTTCCAAATTATAAGTCGCTTTGACTTTTTTGGTACATCCATTTTGTTATGTATCTAGATATAATAATATGTCTAGATACATAGCAAAATGTATGCATGTCATGGCAAATGACAATTCACACAAATGACAATTCACACACAGACCAAAAAACAAAATAACATGCTATCATGGCAAATGGTACCATGTCTTAGGTCCTTTTTTTGGCAGTGGCTCAAAGGGCTCCAACTTCTTTTGGCGCGACTACTGTAGTCATACTTTACTATACCACAAGAGCCGTTTCTAAAATACGACTCAAAATGAACAAGCAATTAGGAGAAAGTCGGTGAAGTCAAGGAGAGGGGCTTCTATGGCTTCTGTTACAATAGCGCTACAATACTCTATAATGCAAAAGCTGAAGCCCCTATAAGCCCCACCAAAGAGACCCTTAATTCAAACTCAGTGACCTATGGATCATTAAATCATTGAAGTCATTCATGACATTAGGATCCACTTATTTATCTTCTTTCTCATCCTGCTCCTCTCTTCCCTATTCTTGTCCTCCTGTAATTCAGTTCTTGCAAAGGAAGGCTATATATAGATTCAGGCATGTAGCTAGTCTAGTTAAACTTATTATTGCATTGAATACTATGTAGCTTCATGACTTTCATCACACATGACAGTCATAGTATAATGAAAAAGAAAACTAAGGATGGAAATATGGTTGATATCCAAGAATTTTTAAGTAACACATTTAGGATTCACCCCTAATTATCAGTTTGTCAACCATGGTAATAAACAAAAGCCTCTACCACAAGGTCAATCAGGCTTGGACAAACGGTCTTAGAATAGGAATGATCAAAGAGAAAGGAAAAGGAAGATATTCGATACGCCCTTTAGTTCAAAATTTATGTTGTTTTAGTTTCATCCCGAGTTATAAATATGTTACATATACAATATCAAATAGAGAAACTATAAAAATAGGAATAATTAAAGGGAAAAGCAGACAATCTTGGCCTCACCTGAGAGCATTGCTTGGTCCAAGCAGCTCCACCAAAGAGCCAACCAAACAGGCCCGTACAGCCCTAGATCGTGCTAAGTTTCTCTCTCTCCACCTTGTGTGCAAACTCTAGATTTGCCCCTGCCAAGGTATTAACCTGCATGCTCTTCATCCATCCAACAAGAGTGCGCGCGGTGGAGTTTTTCACAGGAACCTCAACATGCTCCAATCTAATTTCTAGGATCTTAGTGGCTACTACTTCCTACAATCATTTAGTTTCTTGAAACAAGATCTAAAAGCTTTCGTTCATAGCATGCCCTGACTTTGCACCTCACCAATGTCGTTCCACATCTTGATATATATACACGTGTGAGCATGGCTCGGCTTGGCACGCACGTGCACCTTCCATCTCTTCCAACTTTACAATTTTTGTACACTTCATAAAATTTTATCTATTTAAGTTGGTCAAATTTCTTTTTGATTCACTATAGGGGATAAATACATTTACTCCTAGCGCATTAGTTATGGATCTTGAGATTTAATTAGCGCATAGATATGATGGGCCGCTAGCCCAATTAAATTTAACACTTGCAGACTACTGGAGGGGAATAGGTTATCACATCATCACACGGTTAATTAGTTATTTAGATTGATTGGGTGCTCGTATAGATGATGGGCGTGTATGGCATGGGAGCACCACGGTGTATACATGCATGTTATTACATAATGGAGAGCCACCATGCAAGGATTGAAACCACGTTTACAGTCATTTGTGATCTTGATCACATTGCAATATTCAAGAAATTAAGAAAAAAAAAGGTAAAACTAATGTGAGTTTGTCCATGTAAAAATATTAGGAGACATTTTAATTAACTACATGAACATAAAAAAAGAATGAGGTAAGTGAAAACAAGAAACAAATTTGCACTTGTATCCTGGATCATATATCATCATCGAATGAATAAATTAGAACACAACAAAAAAAAGAGATGTATAAAGAACACAAACCATCAGCCGATGTATAATCTGCATGTAGCATGAGTGCCACTAAAAAGAAGGCAGCAAAGAGTAGCTTGTTTCAGATTCATCTTGGCTTGTTCGATATGGAAAAAATGGTAGGGTGTATGGGTCCAATGTTTACACACAAGAATGCATATATGTATCTATAGCAGCCGGCCAGTACATATAGGCCACTGATCGATATATATATAAGAGAGAAAAGGAGACCTGTAACCACCCTTAACGGGCTATGCATGAGTCAAATTTGTAATTGCGTTTGTGCATGCAGTTAACCACATTCAGTCCTTTTTTTTCAAAGGAAAACCCAGTCCAATTCTGTAAGTAGCGAGCATAAATCCCTGATTTACCGAGTCATAGGCACTTAGGCAGCTAATCACTGCATCTGATCTTTCGGTGGCCTTAATTGTATCTCCCCAAACTGAAATCTAGGTGGTTTTTGACGGGGTTCATGCACCGAAACATGTAGGATCATGAACTGCTCTAGAATCTCAATCTCGCCAGCAGGGGTGTAAGGTGTGGGCTAGTTCGTGAACCACATATATAGACCTAATTTGGAGGCTATTGCTCAAGTTGAATCCAAAAATCTAGACACCCAAAAGTAGTAGGAGCCCCTAAATATAGGGAATATATTGGCCCCCTTTTTATGTGCGTATGCATGTAGATATGGATCTATATCTTTCTTCGAAAAAGTGAGGATGGACGTAACTTTACGATGCTACTACACACGCATGTGGATACAACTTTAGAACGCATGGCCATGTACATTGCAATGCATCAGGGGACGTAACTTTACGATGCTCCTACACACACGTGGGGAGAGGCTCCTGCTAGCTTCGGCTCCAAAACCGTAGAGGAGCTCTAAAATTAGGTGTAAAATTGGACTTTGGTAGCTCCTCCCCTTTCACAGTTGTTTTGTGGAGGAGCAGGAGTTTTCTTTTTCCTTTTTTTTGCACTCGATATAGTTCTGTACAGTACGTACATGCAAGAGCCAAAAGGAGATCAACCAAATGAGCCCTTAAATACAATCAGCAGCACTATAACGAGTGCAAAAAAAAAAATTGAAGAAAGAAGTCTTCAGTCAGGAACATCCAAAGAAGTCTCGGTAGTGTTTTTCTCGTCTACTCTGTTTCGTATGCTACTGCCCAAACCCCCCTTTCCCGAATGAAAGGGGATTCAAGATTACTTCAATGATCCGGGTGGTCGAGACACAGGACTGGAATGCGCCGCCATCCTCCAACAACGATGACTCCCCGGGCAATGACCCGCATCAACGCAACATGGGGAACCGAGGCCACTTTGGGCCTTGGCCGCGCCGGTACCGCTTCGGCAATGGCGTTCAGGACGCCGGCGTCATGCCGGACCCACGGCTTGGGATGGGATGGGGCCCAACCTTCCAGCATACGATGCCTGTCCTCGTTGGCGAGATTCCATGTCCGGTCTTCCAGAGCGCCGGTCCAAGCAAGGGGGTCCTACTGTTAGTTTGATCTCCACCATACCTGGCCCAACGGCCATGTGTGGGCCCTAATCTCGCGTCCTGATCGGGGACGCTCAGCCCGTGTTTGGCTGATGGGCCCCCGTCGCACAGTGCTTATAAGAGGAGGTGGGGGGCCAGCGGCTCGTGACACGAGGTTCACCGCCCAGCCGCCACCCCACTCCTAACCCAATCCGATCCCGAGGGTGCACTGCCAGCGGCGGGAAGCCTCACCGGTCTCCACCGCCGCCTGTGGATCGCACCCCACTACACTGCTGCATCTCCATCGACTCTGCAGGACTTCACCATCAACACCATACGCGGACCTCGAGTTCCTCCATCTCCGACGATCGGTAATGTTACCTACCACTCCTCTCTCCTCTCACTGAATCGAACTGTCATTGTTCATATCAAAACAGAGAAACTACCGACTGATCTACACCTAGAAAGGTCCTAAGGATCTAACAATGGTACCCAAGCCAAGGTTGCTAGCGTGTAGATCTAGATCGGGATTGAGAAAAGAGGCAGAAACTTTTTTTCGAATCGGATGAATTTGAAACCCTAACCCTAAAGAAGTTGGACGGTCAGAGAGAAAGAAGACCACGCCGCCGGACCATCTCCATGACCGGCGCGTTGGAAGAACCCCACTACCGCCGGCTGTCGATTGACGCCGCACGGGAAAGAGATGGCCCGCGTCTCGTCGCCGCATCGCGCGCGCACGAGCACAGAGGTCAAGGGCACCACCAAGAAAGAACAAAGAAGAAATAGATTTCGATCTCGAATCGGAATCGGATGAAACCCTAACCCTAACCCTAAAGTATGAAGAAAGAAAGGATGGAGGGAGGGGATCCTAACAGGTCTCTTTCCCCACCATCGCCAACCACCGGAGAGCGGGAAGAAAGGGCCGACTGGCTGGCTCACCGGCGATCTGGCTCGTCCACGCACAAGCGCGGAACCTCCAGAGGGCACCACCGAGGTGCTGCTCGATGGTGCCGTGCGTGGCTCCGGCCGCACTCGTGCGCTGGCACCACCCCGTGGCGAACAGAAGAGCCACCGCCGGCTTGCCGGCGCTTGGCCGCGCCACCGTGCGCAAGAGAGAGCAATAAGAGGGCACCGTCGCGGGGCCAATCGACGGCGGCGCGCTCAGCCACGGGCAAGCGCGCGCGCCAGCGATGAGCTCCACGGCGGCGCCAAGCGCACCTCCTCCGAGCCAGCCATGGGGCCATCGCGGGACCGCTGCGTGCGGACGCGAGAAGAGGATGGGAAGGGGAAGACAAAGAAAAGAAGTGGGGGCTGAGGGGAGCCGGCGGCGGCGCGAGCTCCGGCGAGGCCGCGCCCTCGCGGTCGCCGGCGACCACCACAGCCGCCGTTGCGGCTGAGAGAGAAGGTGGAGAGAAAACGAAAATGAGACCTAGGGTTTGCAAGAGGCGGCCGATGGGAACTTTTGTTCCCGCGATAATGACGCTCGACCGTCGGATGTTGATCCACGGCTGACAATGAATGGGCCGACATTAGGCCCATGCGGGGGAGAAGAATCCCGGCCCAGGCCCAGGTTGCGGCCTGGGCGCAGGGAGTGCGCGCGCGGGCGACGAGTGGGCCGCTACGGGAGCACGTGCTGGGCCACCGCTGCTGGGCCTTAGCCAGCGCGCACGCTGGGCCGTGAGCCGACTTAATCACTGGCCGGGCCAAAATGAAGAAAAGACGCAGTTTAAGTTTTATTTTATTTCAGAAACAATTTTGAATGAATTTTGTAAAGCTTAATGCTTAAATCTCTGTCAATTTTTGAACCAACGGGATAAAATTGTCAGAGAGTAAATGAGTATAGAGAAATGCTTCTGAATAAGAATTATTTTAAGAATTTTATCACATTTTCTGCTACAAAGAAAAAGAATATTGTCTTCTCATTAAATCCGAACCAAAGGGAGGATTTAATTTAAAGATCAGTTACAACTGTTTAGAAAATGATGAAAAGTTTATCCTCTAATTAAAATTGGAACCAACGAGAAAATTTTAATTAGAGGGATATTCACATTATGATTTAATTGAAATTATGATATTGTTATTTTCTGACCAACGCTGATGATAACAATATTATAAGCTTATTTATGAGTTTGAGGTTGAGGTTAAAATTTAAATCTCTGATAAATTATGCATCAAAGTGACCAATTTTTCAGAGAATAGATAAAGATTAAGAAATGCTCATGAAATAGAAAGATGATTTTCCGCTGCAATGATGATGATGATGATCTTCTAATTAAATTCGAACCAACGGGAGAATTTAATTTTGAAGAGGGTTAATGATAATTGAGTTGTTCCATATGTTAATTCCATTTATGTCTAACGGTGATGTGGAATTAATATACAAGAATATTGTATTCATGATGTTGCTAATTTTAGCAAAAATTATTGATAGAAAATTTTATGAGTCTTATCTATGAGTTTTATGCATTTATGCTATTTCTGTCCAACGGTGATATAGAATTAATGTAGAAGAAAGTTGTTTTTGTTCTATATCTGCCCAACGGTGATATAGAATAGAACATAAAGAAATCAGAGTTTAATGTTGATAATTATTGTTGAATAATTTCAGACAAAGATCTTCATGCTTTCGTTCTTGAAGGCAGAAAAGAAAGAGAAAAGAAAAGCACTGGGTACTTGTGACTCAGATGATGAAAAGCCTAAGCACAAATTGTGTATATGAAAGTAGGCCATTGCATGAGAGACTGTGTCCTCTTCAAGAGTGGCTTAAAAAGAAATATTTTTCAAAGATTTCAGGGATATTGATCCAAGAAAAGAAATAGAACAATAAGAGTTTAGTTTGAGAAATGTCTTTTATGTACTCTCTATAAAAAATCTGTTTTATCATTACGATATGAATTGTAATGAATGGCATGCATGTTTAATTTGACCAACATCGGATTAAGCATGTGTGTTAAAGAATATCGAATTTATTCCTCAATTTGATGATTGAATATGAGCCAATCCTGACATTTATGTCCCTTCATGAAAATTGTCTCGCATGGTGGCATAAAATTTAAGAAAATACCCGCATTGCGGGATAAAGTTGGTATAATACTTGTCCTGTATGGCAGGAGAAAGTGAGATGACGATGTGTATCCCGCACAGGGAGAGAAGTTTAGGGTAGCTTTTGTGCTATCCTAGTATGAGTTTAAGAACAGAAGAAAGTTGAAAACGAACCTCATGATAAGAATGACATGCAAGCATGACTTGCAGAAGTACTGATGAAAAGGACTCTGTTGAGTTTTTGAAGTGAAATGAGGAAAAAGAATACATACTTCCATACGAATTAAGAAATAATTTCATCTTCCATGATGTACATGTGGATGAAGTTAGTAATCAAAGTTTCCTCACTCACAAGAGTTATGAAGGTTTTGAAATTGTGGCAGAAAAGTTTGTGCCACATTTCGAGGGGGAGGATTGTGACATGAATTGAGAAAGATAGAAAGACAATTGAAAGAAACTCAGAAAAATAATTGAAAGATGTTCCCCATTGTATGCTTTGCATTTAGAGAAAAAGTGATCTATAAAAGATGAAGGTGATCGTTGAGGGAGTACAACGGTCATAATAAAGATACCCCTAAATACAGAAATGGCTATCAGAAATGGCTAAATTCCTGAACCTTTTATAGTTCGACAGGAAGATAGCAATGAGACTAAGAAATACTAAGACGGTGCTTAAAGCACCAAATGAGATAGATTTTAACAGAATAAACCCAAAATAAGAAAGATTGAAGATACACTATCCTTATAGAAGATGGAGTAATCTGGGGGAGTATAGTATAAAAAGATCTACGACTTGAAGAGAAGTGGGATCAGTGCCTACTCCAATGACTCAAGATCGACAAATGCTCAACACCATGTTGATGTTGTATGACTCATACAACACATGTTGTTAGCCTTCAAGAAGATGAATAAGAAAATGTGGATCTTGTTATACAGGATCCTATAGAATCGATTGGCGATGAAAGAGCAACAACAACCCATGAGAAAGAAGTGCCATTAGCTAAAGACCTGAAGGTCTCAAAGAATAAGAGAATCAAATATTTTTGATGACTATAAATTATATATTAATGAAGAAATTCAAATGGAGGGTGATCCCACCTCATTTGAAGAAACCATAAGAGGCGTTAACACGTCTAAATGGCAAGAAGCTAAGGAAATTGAAATGAAATCGATGAATACCAACAAAGTTTGAGAAACAGAAGCAGTTCCTAATGGAGCCAAAACAGTAGGCTGTAAAGGGTCTACAAGACGAAATGTGACTCCAAAAGGAACATAAGATATAAAGCACGACTTGAATCGAAAGATTTTATACAAAGAGAATGAATAGATTACAATGAGTACTAGTGGCACATCATGATCTGAGATGAAGGTAGAGACAACATTTCCCAATAGGATTTGTATGAAAATAATTACATGGCACAACCTAAAGGTTTTGTCATGGAAAGAAAGAACGAACGAATGGGATGCCACAAGTTAAAATCTTTTATGAACTAGAGCAAGTCTATAAACAGTGGCATTTCAAGTTGAAAGGTCAACTAGAAATTTTGGGTTAAAGAGAATGAGAGGACAATTGCATCTGTACAAAGTTATAGAATGGGAGATTCAATTCCTAATCCTGTATATGTGGATGACACCTTACTTGCTAGTAGTGATGTCAATCTACTATATGTGAAGAAGCTCTTGTCCTCGAGACACAATAAGAATGTTCTCGGTGAAATGACTCTCGTTATAAGAATTGAAATTCACCGAGACAGATGAAAGGGGTTGTTGACGGTTCTTAAGTATCAATTATAACCATCAAATAAATAAAGAAAAGGACCTATATGCAAGCAACACCTAGAATTAGGGTTTGATCTAACAGAATTCCACGAGTTTTGCTGTTTATCTATTTCTGTAGGGGGTTATCAGGAAATACGGAAGAAAGGCCCACATGTCGGAATAATGACGGGATATTAACCAAACACGCAATTATCTTACATCTAGAAGATTCCAGAAGCCACGGGAACGAACGGGAGCCGTAACGGGCCAGGACACAGGGCGCCCGCCCTATGCCCTAGGGCGCCCGCCCTGCCCCCGGGACCAATCAGGTCGAGTCTCATGGATTATGCTCCACCGCCTTTGAGGATCAAGGAAAACCGTAGGATGAAGGTCGGTTTGATCCGACGGTCCAGATTCATCCAAAAGGGCTATATAAGCAAGGCCCCTGACCCCTGGTGGAGAAGACCCCAATTCATTATTCAGTTGCATATCTCTAGTTAGGGTTTAGAGAGAGAGGTTCCCTCTAGGGTTCCCACCTCTTAGGGCTTAGCATCCAATGTGAAAGTAGAATTAGTTCTACTAGATTGAGAGAGATAGAGTGGAGGTGTAGATCGGAGGAAGCCGGCCTATCGGTGTCTACTCCGAGGTTGTACCTGCGGGAGCAAGTTCTTCTAACCCGAGGCTTGTTCTCAGGATTCTTCAGTATTTCGACTTCTAAATTCTAGTAAGTTCTTTGTTTTATTGTTCTTTGGTTTATGAGTTTACTTTGATCTCTTCGCGTAGAGTTTAGAGTAATCATCTCTAGCGTAAACGTGGTGTTTAAGCTAGGATACTCATAGATATCCCCTCGTCTAGCCGGACCGTGGTAGTAGCGAGGAACGTGATAATTCCGAGTTACCTTTGTATTCCATATCCCGTTAGCAGGATCGATAGGGTTTATAGGTGCGGGTTGAACATCCTTTGTGGTGTCTAGATTCCGTAAACCTCCCCAATAGAATAGTAGATCATCCTTACCAAGGTTAGAAGAAGAGTGTGGTTGTAGTCTTCTCTATACATCACTCACATCGAATCATAGTGGTTGTAGCCTAAAGGTTAGTAGTAATAGATTTGGTTAGTCAGATGCACTCTTTCTCCTAAAGGTAAAAATATAAATACGATACCCAGGAATACATCTCGGGTGAAGTGCTCACCGATATCCGTGCGCTTGCGGATCCTATTTCCTAATTGCGTTACCAAATATCAACAAGCATTTCTAGCGCCGTTGCCGGGGAGAAAGACGGTTTGCTGAGATAACCTTGAGTCTTACTACTAGCTTGTATTCATACTTTTTATTTTCTTATCTTTTTCATTCTTTCTTTTTCTTTTTACCAAAAATGGAAAACCAAGGTTCTATATCTATCTTTGATGCCGCAACACCTTCAGCAACTGACCTTTTACCATGGGAGTCATCACAGCCTATCCAAACATCCCAGTATAAGTTAAGTTCAAGGTTGATTGCGATGATTCAAAATTTATCTTTTTCGGGAAAGGAAGACGAAAACCCTTACCTTCATATTAGAGATTTTGAGCAGACATGCGATTGTCTTCGCATTGATGGCATCTCTGATAAGACTTTACGTTGGAAGCTTTTTCCTTTTTCTTTAAGAGGAGAAGCTAGACGATGGTATAGTCAGAAGGTAAGTCAACAGCAAGGTGAATGGGAAGTTTTAAGAGCCAACTTTTGTCTAGATTTTTATTCCCTTGACCGTACTAGTGACCTTAGACTCGAAGTCCTATCTTTTAAACAAAAAGATAATGAAACTTTGGGGAAATCCTGGAAACGTTTTTCTGATCTTTTAGAATCTGGTCCAAAACTTTTGCTTGAAGACACTGTTCTTTTATTTCACTTTTTTCGAGGTCTTCAGAAAGATAATAAACAAATGCTACATACAATGTCTAGAGGTTCTTTCTTTCGTATCCCTACTGATGAAGCTAGAGCGATCCTAGATAGAATCCTAGAAGCTGAGATGGATAATACCCTCCATGATGAAACCTACGAAGCCGAAGTAGACACTCTGCCGAATTCTTCACCTACTTCAGCTATACCAAGTTTTGAGCCACAAAAGGAAGAAATTCTACCATCTGATTTCATGCTAGACATAGAATCCGATCTCTTTGCCGATTTTGGAAACATTTCAAACTACCATTCTATAGACCGACCCCAAAACGGCCAATTTAGCATTTGTTTACCAAGTGAACGTCAATTGAGAGAGCTTATCTCGGTTATGAGTAGCGAATGGTTAGAGGAGTCAGAGCTTTCCTCTGAAGTAATCCGAGTGGACACACCCTCTATAACTATACACTGTGCTTATAATTCTGATCAATTTAACGCTCTCTATAATCCTGTTGTGGGGATCAATATCATGTCTGAAGCTTTTGCACTTAAATTATTTGGAAAATTAATTTTAACCCCCACAACAAAGGTCATAAAGGAATCTTCGGGACGATTAGTCCCCAGTTTTGGAATTATTAATGTCCTACCCTTTATGGTAGAAGGCTCCATGATTCATTTGAACTTTTATATCTTTGATACATGGGACTTCGACCTGTTGATAGGACAACCATTTAGAAGACTCCTTTATGAAGGTCAAACTGGAAAGCTCCACATTTCCTTGGGAAAGGATTTTAAACTTCCAATTACAATAACTCACTCCTTGAATAATAAGACCGAGCCATATCTTTTGCCTGATCCTATGGAGGAGGTAAAGGCTGCATCTCTAGAACTTTTAGATGATCCAGACTTAGAAGAGGAAGCCCCCTTCTTCACTGAAGAAGAGGCCGAACCTTCTGAACCTGAACCCTTAGATGAGTTTGCAGAAACACCTAGACCCCCATAGAACTCAAAACTTTACCACCCAGTCTTACCTATGCTTTCCTAAACAATAATCCAGAGTTTCCTGTGATCGTTAGTAATAAACTCACTCAGGAGCAAACTCTACGATTAATGACCATTCTTGAAAAACACCACTCTGTTTTCGGCTACTCACTTCAAGATCTCACAGGAATCAGTCCTATGATTTGTACCCATCGTATTCCGACAGATCCTTCTGTTACACCCTCTCGAGAGCCTCAACGTAGACTTAACAACGCGATGAGAGAGGTAGTTAAAAAAGAAGTTATAAAGTTGCTGCATGCAGGGATTATATATCCTGTGCCGCATAGTGAGTGGGTAAGCCCTGTTCAAGTTGTGCCTAAAAAGGGAGGCATGACTGTTGTTACTAATGATAAGAATGAGCTAATTCCGCAACGCACCGTCACTGGGTGGCGGATGTGCATAGACTATAGAAAACTTAATAAAGCCACGAAAAAGGATCATTTTCCTTTGCCTTTTATAGATGAGATGCTTGAGCGGTTAGCAAAACACTCGTTTTTCTGTTTTCTAGATGGATATTCAGGGTATCACCAGATCCCTATCCATCCTGATGATCAAAGCAAAACCACTTTTACATGCCCATATGGAACGTATGCTTATCGTAGAATGTCTTTTGGGTTATGTAATGCACCAGCTTCTTTTCAAAGATGTATGATGTCTATATTTTCTGATATGATTGAAGAGATTATGGAAGTTTTCATGGATGATTTCTCAGTTTATGGAAAAACTTTTGATAGTTGTCTTGAGAACTTAGATAAGGTTTTGCAAAGATGTGAAGAAAAGCACTTAATCCTTAATTGGGAAAAATGTCATTTTATGGTTAGAGAAGAAATAGTGCTAGGACACCTAGTGTCTGAAAGAGGTATTGAGGTAGATAGAGCTAAAATTGAAGTAATTGAACAACTACCTCCACCTGTGAATATAAAAGGAATTCGAAGTTTTCTTGGCCATGCTGGTTTTTATCGCAGATTTATAAAAGACTTTTCATTTATTGCGAGACCACTTACTCTTTTGCTAGCCAAGGATGCTCCTTTCGAATTTGATGATGCATGTCTAAATTCTTTCAATTTATTAAAGCAAGCACTCATCTCTGCACCAATCATTCAACCCCCTGATTGGTCGTTGCCTTTTGAAATTATGTGTGATGCTAGTGATTATGCTGTGGGGGCAGTTTTGGGACAAACTAAAGATAAAAAGCATCATGCAATTGCTTATGCAAGTAAAACTTTGACAGGAGCTCAACTTAATTATGCAACCACTAAAAAAGAGCTTCTGGCTGTTGTTTTTGCCATTGATAAATTTAGATCTTATTTAGTTGGAGCTAAGATAATTGTTTACACTGATCATGCTGCACTAAAATATTTGCTCACTAAGAAAGATGCTAAACCCCGCTTAATCAGATGGATTTTATTACTCCAAGAATTTGACTTAGAAATAAAAGATAAAAAGGGAGTAGAAAATTCTGTTGCTGATCACTTGTCTAGAATGTACTTTAAGAATTCACAGGAACCCCCCATTAATGACTCACTCCGGGACGACATGCTTTACGGGATTAACAGATCTGACCCCTGGTATGCAGATATTGTTAATTTTATGGTTTCAGGTTATGTACCACCCGGAGCAAACAAGAAGAAGCTTATTCAGGAAAGTCGTTCACATATATGGGATGAGCCATATCTCTTCCGAGTATGCGCTGATGGCCTACTTAGAAGATGTGTGACCACTGAGGAAGGATTGAAGATCATCGACAGATGTCACTCATCACCATACGGAGGTCACTATGGAGCATTCCGTACACATTCGAAGATCTGGCAATGTGGATTCTACTGGCCTACAATGTACGATGACACGAAGCAATATATCAGAAGATGTGGGCCATGTCAAAGGCACGGAAACATAAATACAAGGGATGCCATGCCACTCACCAACAACCTTCAGATTGAACTCTTTGATGTCTGGGGAATAGACTACATGGGTCCATTTCCCCATCTAAGAAGTGTGAGTTCATCTTGGTGGCGGTTGATTACGTCTCCAAGTGGGTAGAGGCACTACCTTGCAAGCATGCCGACAATATCAGTTCGAAGAGGATGTTTGAGGAAATCATATTTCCAAGATTTGGAGTCCCCAGGATAGTGATAAGTGATGGAGGATCACACTTCATTGACAAGCGCTTCGAGCACTATCTATCAAGACATGGAATTCGTCACAATGTCGCTACTCCCTATCATCCTCAGACAAGTGGCCAAGCAGAGACTTCCAACAAGCAAATCAAGAACATTCTTCAGAAGACGGTGAACGAGATGGGAACGGCATGGAAGGACAAGTTACCCGATGCACTCTGGGCTTACCGGACAGCATACAAGACCCCAATTGGAATGTCTCCATACCAATTGGTATATGGAAAGACCTGTCACCTACCTGTTGAACTTGAGTTCAAGGCACACTGGGCCATAAAAAGATGGAATATGGACCTATATATCGCCGGAAAACATAGAAGAATGCAATTATCGGAGTTAGAAGAATGGCGGGAGAAAGCATATCACAATTCAAAGATCTACAAAGAAAGAGTCAAGAGATGGCATGACAAGAGGATCAAGAAGAAGGAGTTCTCACCCGGAGATAAGGTATTACTTTTTAATTCCAGGGTGAAGCTTTTCGGGCATGGAAAGCTCCGGAGCAAATGGGAAGGACCATTCAAGGTAATTCATTCATCATCCCACGGAGCTATCACACTTCAAAATGACGAAGGTACGTTATTCAAGGTAAATGGTCAATGTCTTAAATTATTTTTAGAGCCCAATAAAGAATTAGAAGAAATAGACGTGATCAATTTTTACCTTCCAATTAAAAATTAAAGCCCGACGCTTTCAATTTGATGTTTTTGGGCCAAGTATATATTTTTCGGGATAAAAACACGGTGAGAAACACGCTCGAGAAAGCAGGTTTGAAGAGGAGCCGGACACAGGGCGGGCGCCCTGAGGATGAGGGCGGGCGCCCTGCCCCTGTCTCCCCTCGGCCCCAGACTTCTCCCACGCGATAACCTCGCCCGTTGCTATCTGGAAAATTCCGTCCTCGGTTTGTTTCGCAAACATGACGGCGGGAAGAGTCCCGACCATGCACGAGAGCAGTTTTTACCCCCTATATAAACAGACCCCCAACGTCAGCTTTTAGCACCAATTCATTCAAGCCTTCTTTCCTTCCTCAAATTAGATCTTGCTTAGTTCCTAGCTGCTCCAATGGCCGAGAAGTTTCACGTTGATTGGGAAGTCGTCCCCTACGACCTCAACCATAACACTACGATCCTAAAGCTACGGGATGACCTTGCCGACGCCAACAAGAGGATCGATGAGTTAGAGCATAGACTTAGGAGGCGTGAGCGTCGCTGAGCTATCTAGATTAGATCTTGGGGCTATATATGTCTTAGTTATTATTAGATTCGATTAGGTTCGCTTATAATCAGTTTAGATCTATTATATTCGGTTATTATTATTATTCGGTTGTAATAAATGCCTCAAGATTAATAAAGATTATTATTAGTATGTCTTGTGTGTCTCTACTTTACTTTTGTGCAAGAAAGCAGAAAACAAGTATGGGGGAGATTCCCTGACATGTCACACACACTTCGATCGCACCACTCCATGAACCAGGTACACACTCTGCACACTTTTATTACACACTTACACACTCACCTTAGTTTGTGCAGAATTTTATCTCTCTAAACATGATAAATTAAAAGGATAAAAATGCTTATAATCATGATCAATCTCACTCTGTGATATTTCCTGGAAACCTGCAATTATTAAAATTATTTCAAAACCCTGTGTTGCTAAAAGTCATTGTGGAATAAGAGATGGTAAGGGTATGAGTACCTTATTCTTAGTATCTTTATTGCTTGGAGAATTTGTTTTAAAAATCTCAAAATTATAGCTACCATCCTCAAGTTTTATATGCCTGCTAAACATGAAAATATTAATTAAAGCTATCTGCTTTGTATTGAGTTTGTTCAAAACAAGTTAGACCCTTGTTGAGAGATTTATCATACTCCTAAGATCAAGACATTTTTATTCAGAAAGATTCACTCTTCCGAAGTATTATTGCGTTAGAGGCATGGGCTATGCAAAATTATGAATATATCGAGGAAATAAAAAGGAGCAAGTGCTCGATAACCTCGTGGAAAAAAATGGACAAGTGTCCGGCAGTAGAATTAGGGGTACCTCGGTATCCACCCAAAATGAAAAAAAATGAGATATGATAAAAATATGATGGAAAGAAAATGATAGCCCATGGTCCCTCTAATAAGCAATATGCCAGTAAGAGTGACAAGTTTTTAATTTTCAAAATCTTTGATCTAAGAGTATGGCATTCTTCTCCTCGGATCTGGTTTTGACCATACAATAAATGCAAGGTATGTATGCTTAAAGAATTATTTTTGCAAAATCAAAACAGCCTCAGAGAGAAATATAAAAGATAATGAGTGATTCTGAGAGCACCTATGAGGATAAAGGTATGCTAAGTTTTTCTTTTCAAAAATATGTAAAAACTCCAAGTGATAGGGATTAAGAAGAAGAAAGGCTCTTTACTCTGACCATATATTTCCCTGACTATAAGTGCACAGTGGATTTTTACAACACCCTGCAGGTATGAAAGAATGTTTCAACCCCAGATGTTTTATTAACCAACCTTTTCTCGAGGACGAGTAAAAGCCTAAGTATGGGGGTGTTTGTTGACGGTTCTTAAGTATCAATTATAACCATCAAATAAATAAAGAAAAGGACCTATATGCAAGCAACACCTAGAATTAGGGTTTGATCTAACAGAATTCCACGAGTTTTGCTGTTTATCTATTTCTGCAGGGGGTTATCAGGAAATACGAAAGAAAGGCCCACATGTCGGAATAATGACGGGATATTAACCAAACACGCAATTATCTTACATCTAGAAGATTCCAGAAGCCACGGGAACGAACGGGAGCCGTAACGGGCCAGGACACAGGGCGCCCGCCCTGCCCCCGGGACCAATCAGGTCGAGTCTCGCGGATTATGCTCCACCGCCTTTGAGGATCAAGGAAAACCGTAGGATGAAGATCGGTTTGATCCGACGGTCCAGATTCATCCAAAAGGGCTATATAAGCAAGGCCCCTGACCCCTGGTGGAGAAGACCCCAATTCATTATTCAGTTGCATATCTCTAGTTAGGGTTTAGAGAGAGAGGTTCCCTCTAGGGTTCCCACCTCTTAGGGCTTAGTATCCAATGTGAAAGTAGAATTAGTTCTACTAGATTGAGAGAGATAGAGTGGAGGTGTAGATCGGAGGAAGCCGGCCAGTCGGTGTCTACTCCGAGGTTGTACCTGCGGGAGCAAGTTCTTCTAACCCGAGGCTTGTTCTCAGGATTCTTTAGTATTTCGACTTCTAAATTCTAGTAAGTTCTTTGTTTTATTGTTCTTTGGTTTATGAGTTTACTTTGATCTCTTCGCGTAGAGTTTAGAGTAATCATCTCTAGCGTAAACGTGGTGTTTAAGCTAGGATACTCATAGATATCCCCTCGTCTAGCCGGACCGTGGTAGTAGCGAGGAACGTGACAATTCCAAGTTACCTTTGTATTCCATATCCCGTTAGCAGGATCGATAGGGTTTATAGGTGCGGGTTGAACATCCTTTGTGGTGTCTAGATTCCGTAAACCTCCCCAATAGAACAGTAGATCATCCTTACCAAGGTTAGAAGAAGAGTGCGGTTGTAGTCTTCTCTATACATCACTCACATCGAATCATAGTGGTTGTAGCCTAAAGGTTAGTAGTAATAGATTTGGTTAGTCAGATGCACTCTTTCTCCTAAAGGTAAAAATATAAATACGATACCCAGGAATACATCTCGGGTGAAGTGCTCACCGATATCCGTGCGCTTGCGGATCCTATTTCCTAATTGCGTTACCAAATATCAACAGGGGTATTAGGATTATCACAAAGGCATGCTTAGAAAAGATTGTAAAGAAACAAAGTATGCATGCAAGTGAACCTACGCCTGTTCATATAGTCAAGGGTAATAGTTTTGAGAATTTTAGTGTTACAAGAACCGACATGAGATAGATCAAATAAATATGAATCCATATGCTTCAGCTGTTGGAAGCTTAACGAGTGCACAACTATGATATTACAGTTTAATGAGTGCACAAGTATGATATTACCCTAACATTGTTCATTTATCCGGGATGTTTTGGCAGAAAATCCAGTCCAGATATAGATCACTGGAATGGAGTTGAGAATGTTTTGCAATTGTGCAAAGATTTAATAAGCCTCATGATGACTAAGAAAGAACAAGTACTCTTAAATGGTTGTGGGTACAAGAATGTTGAATTTCGGCGAGATGTTTAGTGAAACCCACATAGTAGCTAACCCTTGCAGTTAGAGTTTTATTGTGGAAAAGCTCCAAAGAAACAGTTGTAGTGTCATCAATGATGCATACCTATAGTACAACTTATTATGAGGCTTATAGGACAGGCGAAATGGTTAACTTATACCCGGAATTGGTAATGGTACACAACAGCAATTACCATTTAAAGTGATTGACTCCTATGACAACGGGTCAAGTGTGCTGCCAAACACATTGACATGAAGTTAGACGTTGTGAAGGAGAAAGTCCGGAATCTTTTAAAAGCTTTCGAATGTATAAGTAAAAGCAAGTACTTGCAGATCCACTTATAAAGGCTTACTACCCAGTGTGTTCAGAGAACGCACAGTCGACATGGGTTTATGGTATAGCCTATGATTTCCGGACAACAAAGGGCCCAAAGAAAGTATCATTTCAAAATGGAGAAGTGTATTGTGGCTGTTAGTCTAGCGGCACTAATTGCTGTGACGATGGGACAGTTCTATGCACTAATCTACGATGAAATAGGAAAGAAGAAAGAAAAATATGAATTGAAATTTTGAGTAAGAAATTGAAGAACGAAGAAAGTGATGAGAGATCAAGGGGGAGAATGTTAGTTTGATCTCCACCATACCTGGCCCAACGGCCATGTGTGGGCCCTAATCTCGCGTCCTGATTGGGGACGCTCAGCCCGTGTTTGGTTGATGGGCCCCCGTCGCACAATGCTTATAAGAGGAGGTGGGGGGCCAGCGGCTCGCGACACGAGGTTCACCGCCCAGCCGCCACCCCACTCCTAACCCAATCCGATCCCGAGGGTGCACTGCCAGCGGCGGGAAGCCTCACCGGTCTCCACCGCCGCCTGTGGATCGCGCCCCACTACACTGCTGCATCTCCATCGACTCCGCAGGACTTCACCATCAACACCATACGCGGGCCTCGAGTTCCTCCATCTCCGACGATCGGTAATGTTACCTACCACTCCTCTCTCCTCTCACTGAATCGAACTGTCATTGTTCATATCAAAACAGAGAAACTACCGACTGATCTACACCTAGAAAGGTCCTAAGGATCTAACACCTACTACTAAATGGATACTCTCTGTTGTCAGCCTCCGTCATGGCCTGTGTCGTGTTCCACACACCAGTCACCCACGGCTTCCCGAGATTTTGAATTTCGAATTCTGTCCCAGCCTCTGCAGCAGCCTCTGTGGTTGGACCCGTTGTTACTTGTGGTCGACATGGAAGCACCTGCCCAAGGAAAGCCGCAGTCGATAGCCAGGATGCCCCTGCTTTCTTCCTTGGAGCCAGATTTGGCGCTGGAAAGCAGTCCACCGCCGGAGTCCTAGGCAGCTGATCTGGTTGCTGACGAGCTTGGGGCCATGACTTGGCCCACAGTCGTGGCCGCAATTTGCGGGCAGAATCTCATGTCCTTGGCGGGGGACATCGACTCCACTGTGCCCACGGACCATCCCGGCGGCTTCGACAAGGGTTGTGATCCTGTCATGGCGCTGGGCCCTGACGGGCCTTCAACACTTAGCGCCTGTGCCAAGCCCACCAGCCAGGCCCAGGAGGGGCAGTGGCTGCAGTCGCCCATCAATGAAGCTGGGCAAGCCCACGGTGTGGAGCCTGCTCATCCACCTGTCCACGGCCTAGCGCCGCTCACCCAGGACGAACCCCAGGTCATTAACACCCCGTCATCTGTTGTCGGTTCCCCTACAGTACAATTGATCTCTGTCGCAGACTCTGCTGTAACCCTTCTTAATTTTTATTATTCTTTAAGTACCATCTGTGGTTTTAGATCCACCTTCATCATTTTTTATGATACTGTTCACTGTACATTGTTTTTATTAACATACCTTCTTCTCTTTGTAATTCTTTAGAAGCTTATATATTGCTTACTGAGTGAAACTGACTCTTCTTTCTCTTTCAACTCAGGAAATATTCCCAATCGCTTGCAATTGCTGTACTTGTCCTACCAGTGTTGGAATTTGTTCAAAAGCAAAATTACTGAATGGTTCTTTAGTGCTCACAGAACAGGATAACAACTTGTCTGGTGAAGGGAAACATGGGACTAGGACTCATAATTCTTCTAATGGTTGGCTTTTTACAAGCCACCAGAAGAATGAAATACCTGTTGGTCCGGACTATCAAGTACACGTGCCACAATGGACTGGTGAAGTGCCTGTAAATTATGATGATCCAGAAACTCTGAAATGGTTGGGAACAAAGATCTGGCCTCCAGAAAATGAAAGCTGTAAAACATTGTTTTGTGGTGATCCTATTGGCAAAGGCAGAGAAGTTGTTTGTGGTTGCAACTATCCTGGATCAGTGGAATGTGTTCGGTTTCATGTAGCAGAACGGAGACTTAAGTTGAAACGTGAACTTGGTGCGGCTTTCTATGCATGGGGATTCAATCGTATGGGTGAGGAGATTGCACTTTCTTGGACAGATGAAGAGGAGGCAAGTTTCAAGGCCGCAGCACAACATAGTGCTGCATCTTCTGGCAGGAATTTCTGGAACCGCCTCCACTTATTTTTTCAATTTAAGGGGAGGAAAGAACTGGTGAGCTATTATTTTAATTGTTTTCTGCTTAGAAGGAGGTGCTACCAAAACAGGATCACTCCAAAGAACATAGACAGTGATGATGACGAAGAAACAGAATTTAGATTCCTGGGGAATCGACTTGGTCACTGTGCAGCTAAGTATCACAGTACCAAGCACACCATCTGCATTGAAAATACACACTCTATGGACCTGGACGAGTAGTTGCTGATTGTATTTTATGAAGCTGATTTAGGTCTGCAGTTAGTTCACTTGGGAGATTGAGCTGATGATATTCCTCTCAGTGATTTAGTTACGTTGTTGACAGTTCACATGAGTTGCGAGAAGCCAAGCATCCAAGCAATTAGTTACTGCTGCATAGATAGATTGTAGGCTGATCCACAACCGAATTTGAAACTCAAGTCCTGATAGGGAATTCAAGTAATACTGGTCATTGAGCACTTACTTACATGGATGCACATCCAGAAAGTGAGAAATGCAATGATTTGACAGTTTCATCATTAATGCTTCCCTTGAAGGAATTATGTGTATCGTTTGTTTCGACTTTTTTGTAGCTTTCTTTTTCCCTTTGCGAATCATTAACCAGGTTCTTATCCAGTAAGTATACTTGTCTGTTGCGAGCTCTAGGCTTCTGTTGTTGTAGTTCTCTGAAGTGGGATGGAGCAGTGAGCATATATGTAGATGTTAGTGTTCAGAAAGTAGTGATGTTGTTCATTGTAGACTCTGCTTGTCGTTGAGAAACTTATGTGAAGCCTTCTTTTCCATCCTGTCGAATGGTAGGCTAGCAATAATATGATCTCTGTAATTTTTCGTATGATATGAATGTTGTGCTACATGTATTCACTCGGACACATGATCTATGTTGGTCCAGAAGAGAAGACAAGAAAACGGGGTTTTTTTTTTCCATGTGTCCAGAAGGGATAATTCATGTGCATATCTTCTTTGTGTAAGCCATAAAAGCTTGTCAGATATTGTTTTTTGTCGCCTTGGTCGATTAATCCTCGTATACAGCGGAGGTGGTTGTGGTGGTCATTTGTAGTGATTGCTTATGCGCCTTTAGCTTGCCCTGCGCACTTGCATATGGCCCTTCACAGTGAAGCCATTATTTTTGGATAGTTAATCCTTGTTAGGTGGTTGGTTGGGTCCATCCTTCTACAACTATGTCATGGGTTATTGCATCGTTGACGAAACAATGAGCAATAAATCTGTCGATCAAGAAAGAAAACGATGGGTGTTGATAAATTATTCAACTAATAATGAATATTTAAATATAATAGTAGACACTAGCATGCCAAAAGCAACACACACACACACACAACTCTAGAGACTCAGCTACAATTTTAATTTTTTTTAGGCAAAATCAAGAAAAGGCATGGTGATCTATTGAAGTGATTCTTCTCCTCCTTGGGCAGCAGCAAATTAACGGCAAAAGCGGCAGTAACAATAGCCCTTGATCCCGCCTTTCATACACTTTGTGTTCCATGACTTTGGCTGCGATTAATTTTGCCTCCATCCAGCACTCGCTCTTGCACATCCATGCTTTACAGAATGGCATAATAGGATATGTATAACCACATTCTGCAAAAAGAATAAATTAAACACATGTATGTATATCCATATATGTCATCAGCTAGCATATATTGGCGTGTGATACTGATCACATGGAAATGCAAAAAATGAGCTTGCCTGGAGAAAATGATTAGAAGAGTTTTTTTTCCTTATATCTTATATAAAAAGTCTGAAGACTGAACACAAATGAAGATATAAAAAGATAAAGAAACAAGGAAAATTACAAATTGATTTTTGGTAGATTACAACTGAACTAAAAAACTAGAACATAAAAGAAAAGATAGATGCAAAGGAATACGAACCGGCTAGAGCATGATCTGTGTGAAGAACGAGCACGAAAAGAAGACAGCAGAGAATAGCATTCCTTGTATTCATTGTCTGCGATATATGAAAAATTGTCACACAGGGGAGGTACAAATGAGAGCATATATTTATAGCTGGCCATTTTCTGTTGATCATGAGAGAAAATGGGATCAGCAACGACCGTATCTTTTTCCAGGATAATCACAGTGAGAGGATAAATTCCCATAGGTGGTTTAGTTACTACCGTTTCGTTATCCCAGCAAAGCACCACGAAATCCACTCGCATTGGCTAGCTACCTGCACATCTCTCTGAAATCCAGTGGCTTTGACCAGATGCATGCAAGCAGTCAAACATGCAGCGTCCTTTTGCTCTCCCGATATGCATGCATGCTTTGACTGAGTACCTCGAATTTTTCATCTAAGCCATGTTTAGTTCACCTCAAAAGTTTGAATTTTTTCACTCTCTCCATCACATCAATCTTTGAACGCATGCATGCAACATTAAATGTAGGTAAAAAAAATAACTAGTTACACAGTTTAATTGTAAATCACGAGACGAATCTTTTGAGCCTAGTTAGTCCATGATTAAACAATAATTATCAAATACAAACGAAATGCTACAGTTCCAAATTTTTCTAACTTCTTCAATCTAAACAAGGCCCTAGTGTACTTTTCCCTTAAGAAAAAAAAACTTGCCTAACAACTGCATGGGCAGTATGGACACGTGTGGATGGTTACTCCGTTACATTCTGCGAATGTGATTCGTCTTTTCAATGTGCCTACACAGCCACAATCTGCACCTTCTTCGGTTCGATCATGCTGCTAGCATTAGGCTGAGGAGGCATGGATTAGAACTTGATTGAGATCTCATCCACATAACTCAAATAGCTTTTTCATATATCATAGCTAAACTAAACAGATCCTACGCCGGCAACCTCCTTGATTTCCATATGGCAATTCTTGTTGAGGATTAGACTGGTATATGGTGACAACTTGGAGAGGCATTTATTTTGGTTAGATTGGTTGACAAACTGTTAAAAATTTCAGTTCACATCGGCTGATGTAGGTTCCAATAATAATAAATTTTATTTATAATCAAAATTACAACAACAACCTAGTAAAGGAAATATTTATTTATTATATGGAAGGACCAAGGTTTCAAGGACCTATATTACTGTATTTATTCTTTACTTTTATATTTACTAGCAAAGATGCATGTGCGATACAACAAGAGAAAGAAAACATCAAATATTCATGGAAAGCGACGATAGAATATTACACATCTCTTTATGTTTTATCCCTTTCAGTAAAGTTCAAAATCTATAATTTATTTTATTTTTAACTATGACACCCATGGTATTAGTTAGTTAATATTTTCGATAATGAGCTACCACAGGCGTCCGTCTGTGACTCTCGTCCGGACACGGCCTGTGGGTGCGGACCCCATCTCTCTCAAAAAGAAAAACAAATCTCCACTCCCTCGTATGCTTATCCGCCCAGCCCCGAAGCAGCGTGGCCGCTCATCCGTCTGCCCCCTTTCCCACCGCGCACTGTCGGGTTGCCATGCTATGCCCATCCCCCATCACCGCCGGCGCCCTCGCTCCCTACGCCTCTCACCTACGTCCCAATCATCTGCATTGCTCTATGCCCATCCCCCATCACCGCCGGCGCCCTCGCTCCCTACACCGCTCACCTATGTCCCAATCACCTGCATTGCTCACCTACGTCCCAGTCACCTACGCCGCTCGCTCTCTCTCGCTGTCTATCCGTCGCTCATCATCGTCGGGCGGGCCACAGACCCCGCCATGGCTGCTGGGGCGCACGTGCCGTGGCGCCTCAGGTCTTCCCCGACCAAGCCAAGGGCACCCACGAGCGTTGCCGGTGCTGGTGGTGCTCACACGTCGTGGCTCGCAGCCGTATCCCACCTCAACAACCGAAATCGACCGGCCCCGGCCTTCCCCTTCCCTATGTTGCAAATGTATTTCAAGTGTTTCAGATGTTTTAGAGGTATGTTGTAATTGTTACATATGGATCTTATACAAAAAGTAGATCGGGATGTTACACATGTTGCATATTTTTTCAAGTGTTTTCAGTTGCATATTGCAAGAGTTTTGAAAAAATATTTCAGAAATATGTTGCAGCAAGTGTTTTATGTGGATGTCGCACACATATGTTGCAAGTATTTTATCTGAATGTTGCATATGTTTCACACATATGTTCCAACTGTATTTTCAAATGTTTCATCTGTGTCCGATATATGTTGCATCCCAAGTGTTTCATGTTGCAAGTGTTTCAAATGTAGGGTGGGTGATGGGCGCACGACCGGAACGCCTGGGATGGGGGCGAGGCGAAGCGGGTTGCGCGACTGTCCATATCCAGACGCGAGGAGCAGTGGGCTTGTCCAGCTTGAAATGCACGTGTATTTATTTACCATCTTGTAGGATTATTTTTTCATATTATGTAATTTCATATGTTGATGTTTTATTTTTTGACCACAAAACTGTTGGTACAATAAGTTTAAGTTTAAAAGGTTTTTCATGCATGCCGTTTTCAAATTATGTAAATTAATCCAGAATCATTTGTTAAAAAGAAAAAAGGAAGAAAAAAAAAAGTGATCGGGTCCTCTTCTCCTATCAATCCGGCTGATCTTTTTTTCTTTTTTTATATTTAAAAATTCGATCTGGCCGATCTCAAGCGGCGGCAATCGCTACACACGAGCTGGTCTAGGCTATCGCGCTGTGCGCTGTACTGAGTCGCATCAGGCAATGGGATGCTGGGCCTAGACCAGTCCAGTCCGTTGATTGGCCGCCCTAAAATCTATTTGGCCCAAGAGCAAACAACGGGCTACGGGGCAAATTATAGCCTGTTTTTTTAATAATTGTTAGTACCATATCGCCTGCAAATCTATGAGCTCCATGGCTAATAAACAATGACCTTGATTAGGCAATGGAATGTTGGGCCTAGACCAGTCCAGTCCGTTGATTGGCTGGCCTAAAATCTATTTGGCCCAAGAGCAAACAACGGGCTACGGGGCAAATTAGCCTGTTTTTTTGTTTAATAATTGTGAGTGCCATATCGCTTGCAAATCTATGAGCTCCATATCTAATAAACAATGACCTTGGCCATGATAATTAAATATAGTAAATTAGATAAGATGAGTATACTATATTCCCGGTTCCTATTCCAATTTCTATTCCTATATACTATGTATTTATATGGTTGGCATTTTTATTTTTATTTTATATATTATTATATTCTTATATGAGAGAAGAAGAAATGTTGAGAGTGAGGGATTTGCACGGAGTTAGTTAGAGAAGGTCATAAAAAAATGGATGGACAAAAAAAGTCTGAAATTTTGCCTCTTTATTATTAGATATAGATAAGAAAAACCGAGAGGTACTTATAAAAGAAAAGAAGTCATGAAATAGACAGCATGCGATGGAAAGAGAAAAGAATAAATTTTACTAGCAGTCCTTAAACCTATATAGAGTTCTTATTCTAGTCCTGATACTTATAAATGTTTAGATCCCTAAACTTGTCTCAAGTTCTCATTCTAAACTCGGTACTTACTAATTACACACTCAGCTACCTAAAGTTGCATTATTGTACCATTCTGGTCCATCCAAACCTAAACCTTACCGTCCTCGCCCCCGCCACGTTGCACACATGTCCGCCTCACCCTGTTCAGACACGAACTACAGCACCGTGCTCATCCTACAACCCATGTCTGCCTCTGTTGCACCATCAGCGTGGTTCCATACCCATGTTGCCACGCTAGGACCTAACATGCCTACCTGTGTCGCCACACTGTGCGCTACACTTGCACCCTATCGTGTCACAGTGACGGCCATGTCCTTGCCGAGAAAGGCAAGGAAATATAGAAGGGTGACAAAGTGGTACGAGGAGATGTCGAGAACGAGAACAAGCGGGAGATCTTGCACGATAGGGGTGAGAAATTAAAGTAGTGTGGCAGTGACGATGGCAGTGTCGATTGGGGAACTGCCACAAGGCATGGGCCAGGGCACGGCGATGTGGTGCAGGAGGCGAGTCAAGCGAAACTGATGAGGGCCACATGGTGAAGGCTCGGGCAGGAGGTGCGATAGGGCAAGCATGACATTGGCAAGCAAGCAACGTTGGCAGGATCTAGAAAGCTAGCTTTACACATCTCGCCTTCCGGAGCCCCCTCCCCCCGCAAGTCCTACAAAGCTATGTATGCATAGTGTGGGGGTGGGAGGGGAGGAGTTAGATCGGGATGGTACAATAATATAAATTTAGGGAGCCGAGTGTATATTTTGAAAGTACCTTAACCGGGATGAGAGATCGGGACAAGTTCACAAAGCTGAATGTGTAAGTTTAGGAAGTAGTGGGTGCAATTTGTAAGTACTAGAACCGGGATGTGAACTCGGGACAAGTTTAAAGAGTCGATTATGCAATTTATAAGTACCGAGACCTGGATGAGAGCTCGGGACAAGTTCAAGGATCGTCAGTGAAATTTACTCAAGAAAAGAAGAAGTCACGGAAAGTACGAAACACCAGGAGCGGGAGTGGTAGAAAATGGACCACGGGGAACACCTCAAGAGAGATAAGAAACGGAAACCGAAATGAAAAAGAAAAGGGATACGCAGGATACTAATAAGCTATATGATTTGAGAAATGAGTTAGTCCATCATCTTGTCCCATCTCTTTTTTTTTTGTTCTGCAAAATGAAATAGAAAGGTGCATTATCACCTTATTCCTCATAAGCTAATAATTAATACTAGTGCCAGAAATGAAGTCATTCACCAAATTTGACGAATAGACACATGATGCACCAACTTATCGAAAATGGTTTGATTGCTTAAACCAAACACCTTCTAGATGATTGGACTGGACAAAAATTTAAAGGCAGAAATTTTAACTTTTTAACTTTATATATATCTATCTATAAATATGTCATGTTTTTTTTAAAAAAAATAGGATTAGTTTTCTTAATATGATAGAGATGCTATATTATAATACACACGCTTGCAAAAGATGAGGGAAAATGATGACCCGGGCTACTCGTCTCGTCTCCACGTGATCAGCTAGTCCTCCGGTGTGCCCAATCTATGATAGGAGTACACACACCACCCACGCTTTGGAAAGAGGGAAAAAAAAAGCGTGACCCATCGGGCACCTGAGACGATGACACCTGTCCTTTTTTTTTTCCGTTCGTCGTCACCACTTCCGCCTCCGCCTCGCCCCGACTCCACGAGCTCTGCGCCGCCGCCGTAGGTGACTCCCGACTCCGATTCCGCCGCCACCCCGCTGCCGCCGGAGACGAGCGCCGCCACTGCTTGCGCCAATCCAGGTACGCTGACTCCATCTCCTCCTCCTTCCCCTTCTCCTCATCCCGTTTTCCCTGCAAATCCAAGGTGTGTCTCGTCATTGCCTCCCAATCTCCTCCGCCTCCTCCCCATCTCCCCCTGTCCTCCTGACCCATCCCCTTCTTGCTAGGGTTTTGAGTTTTCTTTGGGCGATTCATTGGAGGCTTCACAAGTTGCATTCCTCCACCCTCGTCCCCTTCCCCTCCACCGACTGCTAGCCTACTGAACCAACCATTAGAGATGGTTTTTGTGAGTTCTTGATATGTTCTTGGATGCGCTGTGCTCCAAGGTGAAGAAAAATCACTTTGGAATCTGATGCCTCCAAGGTGAAGAAAACTCAATTACTAGCGCTAAATCTCTCTGTGTACCCTGGGGCTCTTTTTTCTTCATATATACTTGGATTACTTGCTTGATCCTCTGGTATTTAGTACTTTATTGTTATTTGTTCATTGGATATTAGTCTTAACAAACCACCCAACGTTGATGATTTGCTCATTTGACAAAGGAAAATACTGTGTGGTAATCATTAGTTCTGTGAATGTGTTATTTTCCACCTGCAGTAATCCAAATGTTGTCTACTATAATGTTTTTGTGAATGTACCATTTATCTTATTTCACCCTTGGGAGTGTCCTGTACACATGTCATGCTTCTTGTGCCACAATCTTTGTATTCCTCACCTAAGCTGTGCACTTATTCTTTTTACTCTTTAATGTAATGGTAGTCTGCAGGAACTATTGTACTAAATTATTTTCCTTCCTAAAATGACACAGTTTTTTTTTCTTCTCTTACTGTTTGGTGCTGGAACCAGCTGCAAGGTAATATAGATAGTGGACAGTTTCATTTCTTATGATCTTGTTTCAGTGATCAAGCCTGACTAATTGCTAGTAGATCTGAGTTTATGTCCAATTTCAATAAATTTGAATCACAATAGTAGCAGTTACATGCAACTATCGCCATTCCCTGGCAAGAGTTGCTCAAGACAGACTGTATGGTATTGGTAGGAGAAATTATTTCAATTGTGTACATCCTGTCCTTTATATTTCAGTGCATAGGATCACCATATAATGGTTCAGTTTTCACTTGGCAGTAAGGGATGACAATAGGAGGTTTAACTTTGTTCTGTTTCCTTCTCCCATCTATCCAACGTGTGTATCTGTTTATTTGGTCAGCTTCAGTACATCTTTGATATCCTATTTCTGAATGCGAGCTTCATGATGCAGAGCTGATCTCCTTTTTTATGCCTGATGTATATTTCAATTTTAAGTTCTTAATGATAGATGGGAACTGGGTGTGGGTGGTCATTGTTGTGGTTGTCATTGAGTAGAGATCTCAGGAAAAAAAAACATCTGAGCAGCTTCACAAATTTACCACCTAGATTTTTTTATGCTCAGTGACATTCTTATTGTACCGTTTAAAGCTTACTTTCTTGAGACTAGTCATTGATTTACCACTTGGATATGTTGAGCGTTGTGTAGCATGAACTAGCTTATATATACTATACTTTAATGATAGTATATGTGAGTTTGCCCAACTTTTTGTTTCCTTCTCAGTTTTCTGTTTTTTCAATGAACCTATCAGTCTCTGGCTCTCTGCTAATGCAATCTGTATTCTGTTGAATTCAATCAGAGTTGGTAGCTCTTAGAAGAGTAGTTTGAATTGGCCTATTAGATAAACTTAGCTATCCCTGCGCTTTATTATTATTTTTAGCTTATTTGCGTTTCTAAATTACCATAAGATAATAGGTGTGAAGGCAATCTTGTCTTTATTTTTTATCCAGGTTCGGCGAAATCAGATTACAATTCCAGTAGAAAACAAGTAGTTACATTCATATCAATATCAGAAGTGTTGAGCATTGCATTTTTCTAATTAATTCTTTTGGCAAGTTGTAATCATATGAACATGATGTGTATGCACTTGCGCCATTCAAAATAAACCCCTGACATATGACCTATATGTAGTTTGATCCAGGCAGCACGTATGTGCATTTTGTCGTATATTTGAATTATTAACACAGCTCTAAGCTATTTGTTCGTTGAGAAGAAAATACATACAATAATAAAACATAGACAGCAACACTGTAGTGTTTCTTGCCATGGAACCATTCCATGTCAATCCAAGCCATCCCAAATAATTAACTTCAGCTATGGTTTAAACCCCCACGGTGAAAGGGGATTGGGACTGGGAGGGAGGGATCAACCCAATCCTCCATTGGGTCATTTATTTCTCCTCTGGAATGTAATCCCCACATGCCAAACGAAGCCTTAAGTTTTTTTTTCTCTAGCTGATTGTAATGTTGGTGCAAGATGGTCAGGTTAATCCTTTTTTCACTATAAAAAACAGTAGATGTGCAACATTGTATCTGCTTGGGTACTGATGGGTGCTAGGTAACCAGCAACCTGAAGTCTGCAATCAGTTGCTGCTGGGTTATTGAGACATTGGACGTTGAGCATAAATGTACTAATCAGAACTTTAGCAGGTCGTAGGAGAAAACTTTACCCCTGTTGATGCCATCAGGTTAATAAATGTCTCTGTGTCTGTCAGATACCACATCTAAGGAAAATTCACAAATTTACCATTTCATTTCTCAGTTGTAGGGAGCTTATATTTTTCTAACTTATCCTCAAATCTCCCAATTGCACTTTAAAATTGCAATGCGATTTGTAATTCACTGTATCAAGAATAATCAGATGGTAATTCACCACAGAGATACAAGATAAATTTAGCTGTTCCGTTTCTACCATTGGACAATCTGAAATCTCTGGTTTCTATTTAGGGTTTGAAGAAGACACTACTGCTGCAACCATGAGCACCATGAAGTTTTGCCGCGAGTGGTATGCACACTTCTACATCGTTCATCTTCCTCTCTCTTGCAATAGATTGATCATACAGTTAGTTGATGATGGATGGCTGTGCAGCAACAACATCCTGTACCCCAAGGAGGACAGGGGCAGGCGCACCTTATTCCTCGCATGTCGCAACTGTGAGCACCAGGTACAGCTCATCAACATCTATCCTTGTTCCACCAACAATTCCAATCCAATCTTCTTGACATTACCCATCTCATCAGTGCATCACTACAAGAATGGAGTTTGGGCACAACGCTTGGATGATGGGGTTCGAATGAGCACTAAAATGCTTATGGAATGGGGTTGTTCTCTTTTTTCCCATGTTCTAAGATTTTGGTAGGGTCATGCCAATGCTACGTGTGCCCTTCATTTCCATCTTTGGCTAAGGCCCTATTTGGTTGAGCTGTGACTTTTGGAAAAGTTGTTGTGAGCTATGGACTGTGGAAAAGCAGCTATGGGAAAAGCAGAAGGCCGTTTGGTTAGAGCAGCTGTAAAAGTGTAGGCTGTGAAAGAAATACTTGTAATATCCTGAAGGCCTGGGAGACAGTTTATATGCAAATTGCTCCTAAAAGCTAATCTATTTATTTATTCGCATGTGAATGAATATTTTTGAAAGAAAAAAAAAATTCTAAGTTTTGCATCCATCTTGTTGGTGGGCAGTGCATGGTGAAGGGCAGCTTGCTAGGTGATCCTGGCCACACATCTAGAGATAGATGATGGTTCACGCTTATTGACTGTATAGGATAGGTATAATTGTATTTCAAGTGTATTTCTTCTTTAGTTTTTCTATAGGAAAATGGCAAGACGCCATGGCCTTGCTCGTCCATCACAGAGCAAGCAGAGGACACAACACGGCATGGCGCACGGCTTGGCTGATGCTCGCGTGGTCGCAGCGCGTATGTGCGCGTGTGACCGCGTGCAGGGAGCGGGTGCCGCCACCGGCTGTCGGGGCTGGGACCCGTGCCTTGAAGGGGAGGGCGGAGTCGCATTCGCGCCGCCGGGACCGGGCCAGGGCAGGGGCTGTGTCCGCGTCGGATGCCAAGGCAGCGGCCTCGCCCGCGATGGCCGCCAGAGCTTGAGCAGGTCATGCCGCTGGGACCGGGGCATGGGCAGGGACAGGGGCTGAAGGAGGGGAGGGATCTGCCGGCGGGGAGGATCTCGTGTGTGCTATTGGTCTCGCCTGCACCGGTGAAGAGATGGTCGCCGGAGCTCGCGGAGGAGGTGAGGGTCGCCGGCTCTCGCTTGCCCGCGCCAGAGCTCATGGGGTCGCCAGAAAAGAGAGGAATTAGAGGAGAGCTGTCGCCGACGCATCTGTATCGCGGCTGAGAGAGGAATCATGAAAAAGAAATGAACCGGTATCCATCTTAACCAGTGGCAGGTGGGTAAATATTTGGCCCAAAAGCAACTAAAAGCAGGGGGAGACTTGCTTTCAGTTTTGTACTAGAGCAAAAGCTGCTTTTGGGCAAAAGCAGTTGCGGCTTTTGGATCATTTGGTTGGCTTTTGACTTTTGCAAAAGCAAAAGCAGATTCAAAAGCCCAACCATATGGGGCCTTAATTCCCTCATTTATTGCATGTATGCAAAGAAAAAGTTAAACCCACTTCTTTACACACTGAAAAATACTATACTTGTCCTACAGTGTTAGTCATATCTGTGTTTAATGAATGGTAAATTGAATAACTTTTTTTGAGGGGGAGGCGTTCTCCACCTGAATTTATATATATTAGCCTGAAATGGCCCGTTATAAAGTTTAGACATTTGTTTACAACAGCACACCCCAGCACAAGGGCGAGAGGTGGCAAAACCAAAGATACACCAAAGGGGAGAAGAGAAAGCAGCAACAACACCACCACCAAGACACATGAACTCTTCAACGATGCCTCCACAGAGGTGAATGACGCCGTAACGTAATCATCGTCAGCCAAGCATGAAGAGGAGCTCCGCAAGGGCTTGGCGGGGCTTTCGCCGGAGCCATGTGCCGAGGTGTTGGGTGGGTGGAACCAGGAGACTGCAGCAAGAGCTGAGGTTCTTCAGTGACGCCTTCAAGAAGGAGATCTCGTCACTGGCCCAAACTAATCTGAGTTTGGCTTTCACCAAGAACCTTTGTCGGTGCTCCCGTTGACTCGCCCAAAACGGCGGTGAGACGCCCACCATCAAGCATCCATGCTTGGACGCAGAGGGAGGGGGAGCCGGCCGCCGCCACACTGCACGGAGCCGTAGCCGGGCTAGCTCGCGATAGTGGGAGGCGCGCACGGCTACCGTCCGCACTTGGACATAGGGGGGGGCTTGCCAGCCGCCGCCACACCGCGCGGAGCCGTTACCGGGCTCACCCGCGACAGTGGGAGGCGCACGCCGGCAAGCGATCACGCCAAGACAGAGAGGCGGGGGGTTTGTCGGCCGCCGCCACACCACGCGGAGCCGTTCCCGAACTCGCCCGCGATGGTGGGAGGCGCGCACCGGCCAGCATGTGCCGGTCGCCGACACACCATGCGGAGCCGTTCCCGGACTTGGCCGCAACGATGGTAGGCGCACACCGGCAAGACGACCTCGGGCACGCAGCCTCGCCGCCGGCAAGCCCACGGCCAAACTACGCACACCGCATAGCTGCTGGGCCCTGCAAAATGAGAGTGAGGAAGAAAGTGGAACGCTGCCCCACCGCTGGCTCGCCAGTGGCCAAATAGCGTGCCCCGCTCCACTACACAACCATCCCCTGGTCTGGCCACCGGCGCCGCAAGAGACGTGACTGGCACACCAGCACAGCAGCACTGTCGTGGGCGCCGGCCGCCACGGCCAGCCACGCACCTGGCCCCGGCCCGCCACGGCAGCAGGGCAAGATCGTGTGCCTAGTCAACCACGGCCGCCGGTCCCAGGCCAGGACCGCTGGTCGGAGCAGACATGGCCACTGGCCCCCAGTCGAGGTGGGGAGACGGAGAGGGGGCAGATCCGTTGGCAGGTGCAGCAGATCCGAGCTGGGATGGCCGGATCTGGCAGCCGACCGCCTGGAGACGCTGGAGACGAAGAGAAAGGAAGTGCGTCGCCGTCGTGTAACAACCCCAAAATGGGCCAAGTGGGCCCAATTCACTGTGCTGCCGGTGTTTAGTACCATACTGTGAATCTTAAGGGAGCTAGACCGACTTAAATACCAGGGCCAGGGACGCGTAGTAACCTTCGGTTAACCGTTTTGAGCGAAGCGAGGATGAAAGCTCAAGCGGGTTGCTACGTAGGTGGGACCACTCCTCGGTAGAGTGGGCCTGGGCCGTGTATGCCGGGACTGGATGTTACACGTCGGTGTCGTCGTCGTCGTCTCGCCGGTGGTGGGGGCGTTGGATCCGCTCCTGGAGGAGCTGGATCCGCCCTCCGGACGCCTTAACCAACCAGAGCTGGGGAAGACGTGGGGCGGCCGCCGGAGCTGTGTCGATGAAGAGGACTGGAGCCAGCGGGGAAGGGAGGGACGCACAGGCTGGTGAGGCAAGCCGCGCCGTCGCACACCTTTCGCTGAGCTCCAACTCTTGGACACCGCCGCGCCTAGCACGGCGCCGTGCCACCCAGACCGTCGAGGTCCATCCCCGCATGGAGGGGCTCATATCCTGCCTGGGAGAAGCCCTCGCCGCCGCCATCCTAGAGAGCCGTGCGGGCATCCCGGCGGTCCTCTCCGGTAGCGGTGAGGGGAAGGGGGAGGGGGAGGGGGTGGAGGGTTGGCGGCGGCTAGGGTTTGCCGCCGCCCGAGTCGCCTGTGCGGGGCGACGGGTCCTCGAATTGAATAATTTTCCATCCCTCAAACATCCTTTCTTCTGCTTACAAGTTAACAGTACTATTGCTGGTCTGATTCAGGAGGTCTCTGACAATAACTGTGTCTATCGGAACGAGGTGCACCACACGGCTGGGGAGCGAACGCAGGTCTTGCAGGATGTTTCTTCTGACCCAACTCTTCCCAGAACCAAGACTGTCCGCTGCAATGTCTGTGGGCATGGAGAGGCTGTTTTCTTCCAGGTTTTTTTTCTTGTTTTGCCTTGTCGCATTTTAATGGGTTGCATTTTCATGTGATCCTGTTATGCTATCTGAATGACTTGTTAAACAGAATAGTATGCCAAAATTCTGCACCTTGTTAATGTTAACGTTGGATATTGCATCCCCTTTTTTTTTTGGCAGTATGTATCCAATATGTTGAGGCCTGCATCTATATCCCTGACATGAACATGTCCTAATTGACATGTCAGGAGTCAGATCCCAAGAAAATATGGTCCACTTTAGTGCAGTAATATAATACTACTAAATGCCATTAGAGGTGTAGAGCATATCTGTTATCTGGGCTGTTAGGACTGAGAGGAGAGATTCAAGCAAGTGGCGGCGACGGGCGGGCTACAGTAACCTACGGACTAGCTACAGTAACCTATGGGTACTGTAGCCCATGGGTACTGTACATAGCGGCAGCTAGGACTGCGAGGGCGAGGGCGAGGGAGAGCCAGCTGCCGGGCGTTCGCCCATGGCCGAGCAAGAGGAAAGAAATTTTCTTTTAATTCTGCTTGATTAGATTAATATATCTTCTCTCCTTATATAGAGAGGTTTACTTGACTCCCAAGTGATTTGACCTCTAAACAAGCGACCCTTATCTCTAATTAACCCTAATACTAATGGGCTATACCACCAGCCTAGGCTCAATAGGCCCCTGCCGTATTCTAACACTACACCTCATCTGGACATGCAGCTCGTCCTCGAGCTGCAAACTAACCAACTTATAACAATGACTTGACTCGATATAAACCTAACACTTAAAAATAAGCCTTTTACATCTCGACTTATTTTATTATTCTCAACCTGAAATGGACTATGACTCTTTATTTTTGACTCCTGAACATAAGGTGGACACCATCTACACGCTAGACCAGTACGTGTACAACCACCTGGAACCCATGGACACCATCTGGATGAAAGGGGTGCTTGTGTGTGGCCACTAGGAAGTGGTCGCAATAGCGACCAGCAAAGGCGCCCTCGCGGCGGCCGGTGGCGGAATGCGGCGGCGCTAGGCAGTGCGCTCCGGCCGATGACCCCATGCCTTCTCCTCGCCGGACGACTGTTGGTCTGCACCGCACAGAGAAGAGCAGAGGGTTTTCGATGGAGAACGACAAGGAGGGGAGCGCCTTTCCAATCGTCGCTGCAGCAGACTTTGAGTTCACTGCCCATGGGGGAAACCGCGAGCCCAAGTTCCCCGACGCAGCGGGCGAGATCAAGGTCCTCCGCGTGGCGAAGCGCAGCTTGGAGGATCTGCAGCTGCAGATCGCACATCTCCCACACCCACCGATGCGTAGCAGCCTGCAGTCGTACCACCGCCGACTCCTGGCAGGTAAGCATCTTCCCTGCCGGCTCCATCGTGATGTCCATCGCCTGCTCGATCTGCTGCAACGTTGGCTACACGTCCTGGAATGACAGCAGCGTTGTGCTTGGCAATAGCGTCATGCCGTAACCTGGCATCCCGCAGGGGAGGAACGGTGGCATCGGCCACTGCCGCTATGCAGCCATATCGGAGAGGCACGAGTAGATGTCGGTGATGGATCGAGCAAGATCGGTGATGGCCGCGGTTAGCTGATACGGCGTCATCGGTGAGGACGCGGTGGACGCCGAAGTGGCTGGCAGCGCAGCGGTGGAGGCAGGCGGCGGCAGGGTGGTGGGAGAACCTGACATCTCTGATACCAGATTGTTATATGCTGCTAGGATTGAGAGGAGAGAGGCGGCGAGGGGAGCGCTACAGTACCCACGGAGCTACAGTTCCGTGGGTACTGTTCACAGTGGCAGCTAGGGCTGCGAGGGTGAGAGAGAGCCGTCCGCGGGGTGTTCACCCACGGCCGGGAAAGAGGGAAGGGTTTTCCTTCTTAATTCTTGCTCGATTATATTGATACATCTCCTCTCCTTATATAGAGAGGTTTACTTACTCTTAAGTTACTTGATCCCTAAGCAAGTGACATTTATCTTTAATTAACCCTAACACTAACGGGCTATGCCGCCAGTCCGAGCCCAATAGGCCCCTGCCGTACTCTAACACTACACCCCACCTGGACATGCAGCTCGTCCTCGAGCTGCAACCTAACCAACTTACAACAATGACTTGACTCGACACAGACCTAACACCTGAAAACAAGTCTTTTACATTTTAGCTTATTTTATTATTATCAACCTGAAATAGACTGGGATTCTTTATTTTTGACTCCTGAACATAAGGTGGACACCGTTCGCATGCCAGACCTGCACGTGTACAGCCTCCTGGATCCCATGGACACCATCTGGACGAAAGGGGTTCATGTGTATGGCCACTTGGAAGTGGTCGCAACAGCAACCAGCGGAGGTGCCCTCGCGGCGGCCGATGGCGGAATGCAGCGGTGCTATGCGGTGCACTCCCGCTGGTGACACCATGCCTTCTCCCCGCCGGACGGCTGCTGGTCTGCACCGCATAGAGAAGAGCGGAGGGCTTCCAACCGCCCGACGCCGTAGACTTTGAGTTTGCCGCGCACGGGGAAAACAGCATGCCCACCGCCCGTGGGGGGAACCATATGCCGAAGATCCCCGACGCAACGGATGGAATCAAAGTCCTCCACACGGCGAAGCACAACTTAGAGGAGTTGCGAAGGGGTGCAGGGCTTAATCTGCTCCAGATCGCGCATCTCCTGCACCTGCCGATGTGCAAGGAGGCTGCGCACAGCAGCCTACAGCCGCACTGCCGCCGACACCTAGTGGGTAAGCATCTTCCCCACCGGCTTCGTCGCGATGTCCGTCGGCTGCTCGATCTGCTGCAACTTCTCGCCTTAGTCTTGGATCTGCTGGACGTCGATGCCTCTATAGAAGATCCCATCGGTGAATGGGTGCTGGAGGCTCGGCCCACCGTGAAGGACAATGGCACCGGTGGTGGGCACTGGGGCGACCGTCGTCGTGGCCATGGAGGGCTGAGCGCTCGCCATAGTGAACACCGGCCCCGTCGTCGATGCCATGACGTAAGACGGAGTCGGCGAGGGGGAGGGTGGCATCCGCAGCTGATGGATGAGAACCGGGACGGTTGCCTGCACGCCGTGGAATGGTGGCGCTGTGGGGTGCATGCCTCGGAACGGCAGCACCATTGGCTGCACGCCATGGAATGGCAACAACATCGTGCCGTAGCCTGGCATCCCATAGGGGAGGAACGGTGGCATCGGCCACTGCTGCTGTGCAGCCATATCGGTGAGGTGCGAGCAGATGTCGGCGATGGATCGAGCAAGATCGGTGATGGCCGCAGTCAGCTGATCCGGCGTCATCGATGAGGACGCGGCGGGCGCCGAAGTGGCCGGCAGCACAGTGGTGGAGGTAGGCGGCGGTAGGGTGGTGGGAGAACCTGACATCTCCAATATCATATTGTTACGTGCTACTAGGATTGAGAGGAGAGGTCGAGGGGAGCGGCGGCGATGGGCATGCTACACTACCTGCGTGCTACAGTACCCGCGCTACTGTTCACATCGGCAGCTAGGGCTGCGAGGGCGAGAGAGAGCCGGCCGCCGGGCGTTCGCTCATGGCCGGGCAAGAGGGAAGAGTTTTCCTTCTTAATTCTTGCTTGATTAGATTGATAATCTTCTCTCCTTATATAGAGGTTTACTTAACTCCTAAGTTACTTGACCCGAAGAAACGACCCTTATCTCTAGTTAACCCTAACACTAACGGGCTATGCCACCAGCCCAGGCCCAATAGGCCCCTGCCGTACTCTAACAATATCACTCATGTCTGTTTCCGTATTCTTCAAAATTACCACGTCTGCAGTTAAGCGATATTTATATTTCAATTGTTGCAATTGATGGCACTGATCCTGCTTAAATGTTTTGAGACAATCTTAAGCCCAGTGCTGTTTTTATCATTTGCAGGCCACGGCAAGAGGGGAGGAGGGGATGAACCTGTTCTTTGTGTGCTGCAGCCCTGATTGTGGTAACCGGTGGAGGGAATGATACGATAATTTTTTTTGGCTCTAATAGTTATTCCATCAGAGTTTGAAACTGAACTTGTTTTGTGATTTTCTTGGAACTATGTATTTCGAAGTCCTGGCGTATCTTAAGAATAATGAGATAATATTTTTCCAATATTTTACTTATTTCTACTAGGTTAGTGCCCGTGCGTTACAACGGGATAAAAATCATATATGCATGACAAAAGGGAAGAATCAACCCAACCACACATAATTCATTGCTGACATAACACAATGCAAATCATTTAAATTGATGGTGCTCCTTTTAAACAGAGCACCTATCTATGTTTGTGAATTTTTTTTTCGAGATCGGGCGTTTAACCCGTTTTTCATTAAGAGGAAGAAGGCAAAGTGCCTAAGTTACACGAGCGACCCACAACGCTGGCGAGGGGCCATCGTTAGCGAGTCACAACTACCCTAACTACCAGAGTTTTAGCTAAAAGTTACATCTTAAACAGGTTGCACGACCTAACACTGGTGTTACCCTAGGCATGGACGTCAATGTTTCTTGCCCGATGTTTGTGAATTTGAGAGCAAACATGATCAACACGACAGTACAAAAATAAAAGATTATAGTCATCCAAGGAGAACAATGCTTGATAACAGCTGCAAGTTTTATAAAACTATGTCACAAACATATTCGACATGATGTTAATGCTATCATGTTTGTTCATCCTTGTACCCAGGCCAACCTCACCTTATTCCACCATAGTCGTATCCACAACTCAGGCATCACGAAACTCACCTTGCCAACTCATCCCTGGAGCAGGAGCATTGTAAACAGTTACCAGAACCATGATCAATTGTCTAGATAGCTCATTTGCATGCACAAAAAATACAAACAATTAATAGAACAATAATTCTAAAAATGAGAACATCATGGATGGGAACAACATTAAGGAGCTATAAGCTTATTAGTTAATGATATATGACCTAATAAGCAAATGAGTTGAATCAAAAAAAAAGTTATCATTCTTATCAATTATCATTGTTTCCTTACCAATGAGCATATGCCAAACCTGGTGAATCATATGCCAAACATTCAGGCTATCAACAAAGTACAAAATAGCATAACCATTTTTTTAAACTTCAACATGCTCCCTGGTGAATCAAATGTCATTGAATAAAAGCATATGCCAAACCTTGAACGCCCCCAATTGGCAACTCATTTGCACAGAGATTTGCAACTTCAACAAAGAAAACATGAACTAAAATATAGATTAAACAGTGCCAAAGGAAACTTAAAATCTATCTTGCACTGTTTGGACTATAAGCATCCAAACAGTCCTTGAGATGTTTTTCCTCAGCTGGACAAGCACTCTACAGAATGATCAATTTAGTCCAGAATGATCAATTTCAAAATTTTGAACTTTAAAAAAAATGAAAATGGCATCATGAAATTGTCTCGATTAAAGTTTCCCACAAATTCACAATAGCTCACAAACATTGAGCCAATGCAAAATCATCCCACGGGTAATGGAATCAGGTAACTGCTACTACTCTGATTATATCCCTATGCACAGTTGCACACGTTATTATCTATTATCAGTGTGTAGTGGGATACTGCTACCGCAAATATACTTGACATGTCATGCTACCTAAAATCCAAAAACTCAAAAATATAATCATCGCAACACCAACTGATAAAGAATATTAGGGTCCAATGCGCAGTTGTGCACTTTACTTTAAATTTGATAATGAATTTATGGTTTCTTTATGTAGAAGAATGTGCTGAAAGTTCAGTACAATAAGCAGCTACTATGTGACTCAGGTGAGATAATTTAACTTATCCAAAAAAGCAAGAGAGCAAGCCAACCTGATATGCTAATGGTATCCATGTCAGGGGAGTCATCCTGAAGGAAACGCAGCACATTATGCATGCTCTTTAAAACCATATTCATTCCCATTTCGTCCCATGTGCTGCATCTGAATCTCATATTCCCATCTCGCACTCCAACACTTGCAGCCACACGAACCTGCTTGACCTGCTCAAGTTTCATAGTTTCCAAACAATTCAGCACACCATGTCATGCTAAATTCCTCGCAAAAAAAATGTCATGCTAAATCATTTTATCCATTTCAAAAACTCACAGGTGATATACAACATAAGTTGAAGACGATTTGTACTATGCATGACAACGATGGAGCATAATTCTTATACTGGGTGTGATAACCCAAGATTTTTCTTCAACCTCCCCCACTTTGCGTGTCATTCCAAACTGCCATGTGCAGCTCAATTGCAGGATCACATTTCATACCTCAACCGATAACCAATTGCTCCCAATGCATCAACCCTGTTCTCCCCTAATCCCATGTTGTGGCACTACCACAGCTGCTTCACCCATCACTCAAAGTCCTCCTCTAATCCCGTCACTTAGTCATTACCACCACTGTTCCATCGATGAAAGCAACAACATCACAACACGATCCCAACCGAGCAAACTGAAATAAACCGTACATTAGCAGGCAGGCTTCCTCGTCAGGTCCTGCTCGACACTGTTAGCAGCAAGGCTATCCCCGTCAAGTCTTGCTTGATGACACTGCTTGTTAATGCCCGACCTTGCTTGATGACACTGCTTGTTGATGCCCGGTCAATCCGCCAGCATGTGAACAACGCCGTCCTAGAATGCGTTCTGTGAGGGACATCACAGCCTGGTCAATATATATGGAAATGCATCATTTATCCAATCTGATATATTTTTTTAATAAAATAAAAAGAACAACTTAGCCTGATGCAGAAGAAGGCAAACCAAAAAATCTGGCAAAAATATGGCCCAAGTCTGTAGCCTGATGATGACCTCCTACAAAAATCAAATGAATTAATCAATACCTTGCAAGATTCACCTACCTTCAAACAATGGTCAATCAGCCAAAAGAAAATAGGAGTAGAAATCAACTATCTAATTACTTGGAAGATTAGAAAATGGAAGCTAGGATAGGAACAATTAAATTCAGAAATCAATTAATCACCATGGTTAAGGGGCTGCAACATTTTTCATAATCTAAATTTCTCAGAATCCGATCCTTCTATATGCTTGAAGGAAATGGGTGCGTGGTGCATTGATCAAGCAAAATAGTAAAGTTTAGAAGCAAGACATTTTAAAAAGCAAACATTACCAAGAATATAACAATAGAAATGGTAGTTTCTTGCATTGAAGAATATATACTTTGATCAAAGTAAAATGTATCATGATAGATTTGAGGTTGATAATGGACAAGTAGTAAATACAGAGGACTTATTAAAGCAAAAAAACCACCAGCAAATATTAACGCTCATGGTGATTAACTAAGTTATTTTATTACCTACAGCCAAAAACTCAGAAACCTGATTAGCTATGTACTCCTCATAACCTGATTAGGCTACCTACTACTCGAATTTGATGTGGCCATCACCCAGAGCAGGTCGTCCAAGATGGCCTGGCATTTGTCGCTAACCATCAGACCATGCACGCATCACCAGTGCCGCCGCTGAAGCTCGAATGAGATTCAACTCAGAGAAAAGAAAGAAAACCCAACCTGATCCAAGGCCTAGGCCGCACTGCCGGGTAGGGTTAACTCAGTCACTTGTGATGTTAGAGATGAACTATTGTAGGGTATCCTTGGTGTCGTTGGCGACCATGCCATTGGCGGCGTCATGGCCTTCTCTTGATGTGTCACGAATCCACCACCGTGGCCGCACCCCAAAAGCTCGTTGCAGCAATCACCTTCCAGGCGACGACAAGCTGGTGGCGGATGAGGCTCAATCGTGACGACAGGCTAGATGCGGCGGAGGAGGCTCGATCCGGAGCGAGGAGGGGGAGATCTAGTGGCGCAGTCGCCTACTCGCCCCTCTCTCGGTCTTCACGGAGCGACCGGGCGTGGTGGTGGCGTGACGGGGCAGGGCGAGCCGGCGGAACCAGCGGGGGTGGGCTGGGGCGGGACCGCCGCGTCGACGGGAGAGGGCTACGGCGGCGGCGTCGGGACAGGTCAGGGAGGCAGGGTAGGGGCTTTTTTTTCTCGATTGATCGATGGCTGGGGAGTAAGGAGGGGATGCGTGCGGAAGAGAAGCGGGGGCGAGCGAATGACTACGGTAGTTTTCGCTCGCCCCGGTGAACGATTCTGTTGTAAATTTTTTAGTAGTAGAGATATGTGATATGTAGCTGCAGTACATAGTCGCATATGCCTCCTATAAGTATATTGTGCTTGCACTTTAGGCCACTGCATAGCTGCGATTTGACCATGGGTCTTTAGACAAGGTTATAATCGTCTGGTATAGGAAGCCTCTCTAATGAGTTGGGCCAAGGTTAAAAATTGTTGTCCTGAAACGGAACTTTAATAGTATGATTGCAAATTGTAAGATTATATAGCTATTAAGATCGTAAAATTGTATATTCTATCAAATAGGATCATAGAAACAACTCTACGAACCGGGTTGGTCGTCTTGGGCTCCGTGTGATTTTGACTGCTTCCCCTATTTATTTATCTAATGATGATAGCAATGGATCTTCTGGGTAGGCTTGAGGATTTTTGAAAAGTTAGTGCGAGGATCATATAGTTGTTACATAATCACATGCCTTCACAAGTTTTCTTTGGTTTTAGAGATAATCATATGCCTTCACAAGTTTTCTTAGGTTTTAGAGATGTATAAGAAATAAAAAATAAAGAAAGATACTAAAGCTGAGACAAAGAAAAAGTTAAATTGGACTTATCTCATGACCTTATAGTTGGTCAAATTGGAGAGATACCAGGTTCAAGTCATACAGCACATCACAAACTTTCTAAAGTTCCAAGATCATCGAAATAGAGTCCCAAGCTAGAAGATACGGTTAAAATACCAAAACATCAATAAGTTACCAATTTACTGATATTCACCGGATTATTGGGTGGAGATTTTTAGTTGATCCGGTGCATAATTTTCTAATGTTCTTGTAGAACACTTCACTAGCTTTCCAACAATTATAAGACCATCGAAAACAAACTTGGGAGCTAGGAGTATACCCAAATTGCTAATAATTCTAAGTGCTTAACACATGATGATCCAGTGGATTCTCTGGTGCAGTTTCTAATTCATCCGGTGTACCTTTTTTTTTGAGGGAATCTTTGGTAACATTGTAGATCGCTCAATAGGCTTTCCGACAAGTTTAAGTGGCAGTATGGTTTTGAGCTAGCAGATAATTTGATGATGTCTAGTAACTTGGACTCGGAAATTGTACATTACTACCGTATGATCCAGTAATATCCTTCATGGGTGAGTGGACAATCGTTTGATGTCTAGTAACGATGCATAGAGTTCAAAGAGTATCACCATATGATCCGGTGTTAGTGTCCCATGCTATAGTGGATCATTTAGTGCACACGAAATAAATGTGACACAATGGAGCAACAACTAGTGGGCTTGCTTAGGTCTATTTATATCTCGCCAACCCGTGATTTCAAGGTTGTTGGAGACTATAGAAGCTAGAGAGACTCGCTGCACTTGATGATACAGTCCAATCTCATGTGAGATCTTACAACTTAGTGATCATATCAAAGACATAGTGAGAGAAATTATAAAGTAATTAGTGATCTACATCACTAATTACTTTAACTCCATCACTATCAGGCATCAACCCCTCATCACCGTCGGTTTTGGTTGTTGATGGTGAACTGGGTGGTGAAAGTGGAGTCCATCACCGCCAGTTTACAAATCAATGGTGAAAAGCGACAATGAAAGTGAGTTCAAGGATACTAGAGTTGACAAGTTGTGTGATGAGCTAGGCATCAGGCATGAGTTGTCCGCTAATATACACTTTAATCAAATGGACTTGTGGAGAGGAAGAATATGACACTCATTGATATGTTAAGAAGCATGTTGAGTGAATAAAATATGAGTGATTCCTTTTAAGCTGAATCTATCAATATGACTTGTTATGCAAGCAACAGGCTCTATTATCATCGTCTCTTGAAGAAGGCCCCTATGAGCTATTGACTGGAAGAAAGCCCAACATTGTTTATTTTCGAGTGTTTGGTTGCAAGTGTTACATTCTTTAGAAAGGCACCCGGTTGAACAAGTTTGAGAAAAAATGTGATGAAGGATTTCTACTTGGGTACTCCTTAACAAGCAAGGCCTATAGAGTTTACAACAAGATACATGGCATAATTGAGGAGGTGCATGATATTGAGTTTGATGAAACTAATGGATCTCACGTAGAAAGTGAAAATTTGGATGATGTGAGAGGTGCAAGCTAGATGAAGCAATAAAATATATGACAATTGGTGCTGTGGGACCAAGGGAAGTGCAAGATGAAGAAGATGATTCGACTAGAGTCATGCCTCCATCAAGTGTGAAAAGTGAAGATCAACCTAGCACAAGTGGTTCTCATGATCAAGATCAAGTCCAACATGTGACAAGTGCTAGTCCAACTCAAGTGGTTCAACCATGTGATCAACCTTCAAGTCCAAGTGCCCTCCAACATTGCATCAAGCCATTGCAAGAGATCATCCATTGGATCAAATAGTTGAAGATTGAGTAGTGGTGTTCAAACTAGATCAAGATTTGCACCATTTTGTGAACACTATTCATTTGTGTCATCCAATGAGACAACAAATGTAGAAGATGCTTTGAGAGATGTTGATTGGGTCAATGCAATGCATAAAGAGAGCTAAACAACTTTACAAAGAATCAAGTGTGGGAGTCAGTTGAGAGACCCAAGAACTGCAATGTCATTTGAACCAAATGGGTGTTTAGAAACAAGTAAAATAAAGATGACATTGCAATGAGGAACAAATCAAGGCTACCGTGCCAAGGTTATAGACAAGTAGAAGGTCTTGACTTTGATGAGACATGCCCAGTTGCTAGATTGGAAGCTATAAGGATTCTATTGGCATATGCTTCCTGTTGGGGGGAGTGTTCCTGCAACTGTCAGACCGACATAGGCGTCGCCCACCTGACTAGCCTAAGTCGTTCTCGACCGACATGAGGCCCCCCAGGAGGTTACCATCTATACCTCCTCCTCAGGGTCTTTGTACGGTTGAGTGACATATAACAATCCAAGTAATAAACTAACACATGACCTAATGTATAATACAATATTGGTACAAAGATGATTAAAGATTCGGGAGCTTTTCATAAATAAAATGTATCGGAGTACAAAGTTTTATATCAATTTCCAATCCCTTCTATGGTTGACAACTCGAAATCACTCATACATGAATATCGGAGTTAACTTGTAGCTCACTTGGATTCGCCCACTCCAAGGTCTACTATGCAGCGGTGGATGGAGCATCGGCTCAAATCAACCGAAACAAGAATACTTGCAAAACAACTTAATGGCAGCACCGTGAGTACATGGCGTACTCGCGGGACTTAATTCTAACATATAGTATTTAGTGGATGCAAGGATATTTTCAGGCATTTGTACATTTATAGAAAAGCAATGGCATTTCTTAGGATGACATGCTCATGATTCAATGTTAAATTAACTATTAGCATTAAGACAAGTAGTAGTAGATATAGCACATTTAAAATGATCAACACATTATTCCATCTCATGCTTCCATTCATCAATATCACTACCGTGGGTATAGAAAGTAGGAACAACCGAACAAGTTCCGTCCTGAGGGACTTCAGGCTTTCAAATAAACTCTGGAGAGGTGTACAAATTGTACCCACACGAAGAACAGGACGAACCACCATATCCGTGCCCGAGTAAGGGTTGCCTCACATCTCCAACCTTTCCCCAATCCAGCTAGAATGTTCGACAAAAGGTTCGACTGGTTCCCGGTTAATGCTACCACCATCTAACTGGCGCCACCTTCTTCCCAGTTTCACGGATAGACCGGTAGTGATTAGTTACTTAGCTTATCGCCCCCATATGCGATATGTGGTCTGTACGGGTGGTTACTAGGAATCAATTATCCCAATGAACGGTCCTTAATTGCTCCACGAGTTGTCACCTGAGATCTAACACTCACAGTGACCTTACCCCTCGCATGAGCTGGAAAATACCAAGTTGACTATGAAGTTTATGTTTCACATTGGGGTTGGTCCTTAGTGATGATTAGAGAAGTAGATAAGTTGTAACCATCACAAGTTTTAATAATTAATTATCCTGGTGTACCATCCTACACGCACGAGAGCTAGTTCCTTTCTCACACTCAACTTCTAACGTTGCTAAGCAAATAAGCAATTAAGCATTCCAATCCCCATTGATTAGATGTAAGGCTCTAATTACTTAATGTGTAGTTCTAAGTTAATGAAACAACATTAGGCTATTAATCCTATTCAAATGAAATGCATAACTCATAATGAAACAATGTAATAAATATCCAAAATAGGGCTCATAGTACTGGGGTGCTAGTCTGGTTATGCTGTTCCCGATGACTGGGGATGACGATGATGACTTATACATGATCCTCACTCGTTAATCGAACTTGAAAGAGAGGATGCGAAGACTGGAAATAGCCGCACAATTAATAAGGAGATAAAGATTGAGAACTTGATTTGGAACTTTGGTAAGAGACATCTAACTGTGCTCTACTAGCTATTGCATTATTTGTTATCTAGTGTGGTTTGGGTTGATTGAACTCTAGAGTAGGGTTCTAAACAATAGCTACTATTTCTGTCATTCACCGGACACTCCAACTTATGTGGCAAACGCTCCGCTAGTTTGGTGTCTAGGGTTAACAGTATCTGTTTTGGCTCTAGTTTGGTTGACGGACCCTCCATCATGGGTGATGGACTCTTTGTCACCCGCGGAAGGTTTCGTGGAACATTCCTGTGGTTTTGGACTTAGGCATTTTCGGTGAGTTGCTAATCGACGGATGCTCCGCACAACCTGACGGACTCTCCGGTGGGAACTGGGATTCTCGGGTTCTCGAAGGGTTTAGGCTTATAAATTAGCGGACTCTCCATGGGATGCCATGGACACTCCGGTAGAAGCTAGGTGTTCCTGGGTTCTCTGGGTTTTGGCTTTATAAATTGACGGACACGCCACTAAGGGTCGCGGATAGTCCATTGATTTATATCGAAGGTGCACAAGGTTATGTTGGCTAGGCTATGGGGTTGACGGACTCTCTGTTGACCTCGATAGACCTTCCGTCAAACGGGTGATAGAACCCATGTTCTTAAGTTCTTGGGTGAAGGCTTGGTGATTCACATCTAGAGGTAGAATTGTGGCCTTCAAGCATGTGCAAGATAATCCTAAGGTGACTTGGGTAGCTTACTAGGCTTAGGATATCTAGGGTTTAGGCATGAGTTAACTAGAGCAACTTAGTGATTCACTAATTTACTTATAATCCTAAATAAAGAGATTGAGAGATTGAGATTGGGCATGACAACTTAGCTGGGGATTTTGGTGAGTCCTTTGTCACCAAGATTAGAAAGATCAAGCACTTGACATCCTTGCTTCCAAGCTGAAGAGATGGATTCCACCATTTCTTGCAAAAATATCCAAGAATCCAAATGAGAGGGAATCTAGGGAAATCATGAGAGGATTGAGTTATAGCACACTTGATTATTCTTACCCTTGAGATGATGAACATCAAGCAATCCTCATGATCCATCCATGCATTGGGAGGTACTTGGGTTTGGGTTTGGGTTTGAGGATTGATCTCAAGATAATGAGAAGAGAGAGTTCTTGAGCTAACCATGAGATGAGAGGTTGTTGAAGCTCAAGGCCTTGATCCAAAGCTAGTCTTGCTGCCCTTTGTAGACTTGAATCTTCTTTCCTTCTTCATCTTTTCCACTTCCTCACTCTATTTCATCCTTTCCTTTCTCTTGTTCTTCATTCTAGAGAGGGAGGGAGTGGAATGAGGGGTGAGTGAGTAGAGCTGAGGTTTAGCTGTTGAGAAATATCTCCATTTCATGCTGACATGTGGGCCATGGCACATAATGGACAATAGCTCATTCACCACTCAATTTGTTGTCTCTACCATCCTCGGATGGTCTGGTAACTCTGGCAGACGGTCCGATAGTCTCTGTCATTGATGGATTGAGTTAAGGACTAGGGTTCTTGGCATTGGGGCCAATCTTATAACCCAAATGTGCTTAACTCCAGAGAAGATAAGGGATCCTTAATTGCACTTCTCAAGAGATGATTTCATGATACAAGCTCTGGGTTGACAAAGGGTTGAGTTGTGTTGACTTGGGTAGTTGCTGAAAATTAGGTCACGTAGTTGGTTGAAATAACGACATACTCTTTGGTTCAAAGCACTAGAGATTTTCACATGAGCTCAATAGGTTGTATCTCCGATGACCTAAAATGAGAGCCTACATTGTAAAAAACTTGGGTCGTTACACTTGCTCTCACTACATCGAGTTATATTAATTAAATGGATGTGAAGAGTGCTTTCCTAAATGGAGTCATCAATGAACTAGTGTATGTGGAGCAACCGTTTGGTTTTGAAGATTGAAAGAAATTCAACCATGTGTACAAACATAAGAGGGCATTATATGGTTTGAAGCAAGCATCTAGAGCATGATATGAGAGGTTGATGACTTCCTACTCTCAAAGGGATTCAAGACGGGCAAGATTGATACAACACTCTTCACCAAAAGAATTGGCAAAGACTTGTTTATGTGTCAAATATATGTTGATGATATTATCTTTGGATCAACAAATCTATACTTTTGTCAAGAGTTTGGAAATATGATGGTTCAAAAGTTTGAGATGTCAATGATTGGATAGTTGAGTAACTTCCTTAGACTTAAAATCAAGCAATTCAAGAGTACTACATTTGTGAGCCGAGGCAAGTACATCAAGGAGCTCAAGAGGTTTGGAATGGAGGATGCAAAGCTAATTAGAACACCAATGGATACAAATGGTCACTTAGATATGGATGCAAGGGGTGAGCTGGTCATTCAAAAGGTGTATCGGCCAAATTGGAAGTCTACTTTATTTGACCGCTTCTAGACTTGATGTGTAGTTTAGTGTACGCATGAGAGCAAGATTTCTAGCCTTACCCAAAGAGAGTCACTTAACCGTGGTGAAGAGGATATTGAGGAGCATACACCAAGCATTGGTCTGGTAGCCCAAAGGCAACTATCAAGTACACAAGCCACAATGGACTGGTGATATGCCTAGCCTCCAGAAAATGAAAGCTGTAAAACATTGTTTTGTGGTGATCCTTTTGGCAAAGGCAGAGAAGTTGTTTGTGGTTGCAAACTATCCTAGATCAGTGGAATGTATTCGGTTCCATGTAGCAGAATGGATACTTAGGTTGAAACGTGAACTTGGTGTATGCATGGGGATTCAATCGTATGGGTGAGGATATTGCACTTTCCAAGACAGATGAAGACTATTGGAATAGCAAATTCCAGCAAGCGGGTAAGGTGGGCCTCCACTCGGTCGGTGCCCCGAGCGAAGGTCAAGATGCTGAGAAAGACAAAGTGGCTAGGGTTTCGTTATTGTATTCACCAACCAACCTCTAGTACAATTACTTTCCCCTTTTATAGGGCACTGTTGGCCATCATTGCCTTTTTCACATTTGCCCCATGACAGTGGCGGGATATTCTAAGAATATTCCTATTGCAAGCATGCAGGGCAGGGGCAGCGAGGTAATCTGTCCGCAAACCACCTTCTTCATGATGGGCGAAGAGCACATGCCCAATTCCGGCCCACGCTGCTAGTCTGCCAATCACTTGAAGAGTTAGCCAGGCGCCAGCGACCTCCGTCTTCCCGTCGGGGTCCTCGGCCAGCTGGTCGTGGAATCCTCTGCTAGTGACGCCGGAACCTTCGCCTGTGAGGCCCGAACCTCCGCCGTGCCTCATCATCTGGGAGCCCTCAACATCATCGTGGATACCTCCGCTGGATTTCCCCTGCACAACACATAAGATCCTGGTGTCCTGTTAGATGCTCCCTCCCACAAGGCCCGAAACCTTCGCCTATTGGGGTCATCCCCGAACACCGAGTCCTAGAACCCCCGCTCGCGTCACCGGGACCTCCACCAACGGCCCGGTCTCGCGTCCCGCTTGGGTCTTCGTCATCGTCATCGGAGGCTCCGTCTTCCCTGCAAGGCCTTTAAAAGGGATCATTAGAGTGTGCTCGCCCTACGTTTGCCTATGCCTCCGCCACTTGGGATGATCATGTCCCAATAGTTTCCCCCCTTTTGAGGCCACGGTTTGATGCCGTGGACCGTGATCTCAAAATTTGTTTCAGGCCTATTGGGCGAAAGCCTCTCTGGCCGTGGCGGAGGTATTCTTTCCTCCTCTTCCCCCTGGGCCCACTGTATTCGACTGTTGGCCTTGGTTTCTGCCTTACGCCGAGTGGTTCGTTATGTAGACACGCGTGGATCCAACCGTTGTTTCTCAGGAAGCGGGACGGTTGTGCTCGCGCTCGCGTCCATTGGTTCTAGGAGCCAAAGCACCCGCCCGCAGCCTATATAAGGGGGGTGGGCTTGGTGGAGGTCCTAGCACCGAGTCTGAGCAGTCGCTTTCTAGCCTTCCACGCTGCTTTCTGTCGCCATTTACCTTCTTACGCTCCTTGCTTCTGGTGCTCCCTGCCTCCGCTGTTGCTGTGCTTGTTGCCTCCGCCATTTTCGACCTCTGCTTGCTGCTAAGTTGCTACCTCTGTTTTGGTGGTGGCTTCTTCTTCTTCCACTCTTCCCCGCTGGGCTACCTTTTTTGGTCATGATCGCCACCTCCTTGGCGTTAGGGCTCGTGGGTGGTTTGCGCGGTTTGAAGAGTGCATGGTGGTGAGTGTTGAGGCGCAAGAGCTAGAGGAGGATCTTGCGAGTGTCGATGCTTCGATTGGTGATCTAATCGGAGTCAGTGAGGCAGAGGCGGAGGCGATGGCTGGAAAAACTTAGGATTTTGGTGAATCTCTAGTGATGGAGAGGATGATCAAGAAGATGGAGGAGGGGTTCTTTTCTGCCGAGTGAGTCGAGCCTCCGTCGGTGGGGTAGACCAAGCCTTCGCTCGCTGAGGGCTTTGCGGTTGTGTTTAGGGACTACTTTTCTTGCAGCCTTCGCCTGCCCTCCGTTACGTTCCTACGTGAGGTTCTTGAGGCATTTCAACTCCAGATTCACCATCTGACCCCCAACGGGTTCTTGACTTTGAGCAAATTCTGTTGGGCCTGCGAATCTTATGGTGCTGAGCCAAACCTAGACACGTTCTGCGCATACTACGAGTTGCAGTGGCAGCCAAAGAGGGTGAAGGTGGGCGGAGAGGAGCTCGTTGCCCAGTATGGCTGCTACACCTTTATGGCGAAGAGGCAGTAGGAGGCCTCTTGCTTGGAGATTTCTTACTGCTAGAAGAACAAGTGGGATCGGGACTGGATGAGGTACTGGTTTTACCTCAAGACATACAGCATGACCCAGACGTATGAAGATGGGACAAAGGAAGTTCGCTATCTGCTGGCCTTTGTCATGTCAGAGATGAAGCCTCTGTCAAAGGTTATTCTGGGTGGTAAGATGACCCCTGAGAGGGAAGCCTGCAATAGGGCTTTTGCTTTGGCATGCCGGTACTCCGGAGGCCGGGACCAGGTCGAGGAGATTATGGCATCTAACTACGGGCCACTCGGCAAGAGGAACCTTGAGTTCACCATTGAGATGGTGAACGTCCCTGTCTATGGTCTGGCTGAGGGGGTTCCCTTCCTGCAGTTCGATCGTGAGCTGCAGGAAGGTGAGGACAAGAAGGCCTTCACTGCGATGGTGGAGGAGGGTGTGCGCATATTATTGGAAAGATCTCCGATAAGGAATATCTTGCACGGAGGGCTGCTAGAGGCATGATGCCCAGGCTTAACAGGGTTCTGGAGGAGCTTGGGATCCACCACGAGGAGCATGAGGTTTCTCCGGAGGTTCTGGCTACTATTGAGGAGAAGAAGAGGAGGGCCGCTGCCAAGAATGCTACAGTGACTGTGGAGACAAAGAAGAGGAAAGGGGTTGGTGCTTCTTGAGTGGTTGCTAAGAAGCAGAAGACTTTGGTCGCTACAGATGCTTCTGCTGCCTCCGTCGCTTCTTCAGCCTCCTATTCTATATGGGCCTTCGCCAATGCTAGGGGGGTGGAGGCGGAGAAGTTCGTCGCACCGAAGAATACTAGTGACGGCTAAGGGGCTGCGGGTGAGGATCATGTTGAGCCCTCCATTGCCAACCCACTTCCTGGTGTTCTTGGCGGTGACTCGTCCAGCTCGGACAATGTGGGAGATGCTAGGTGTGGAGGTGCCCATCCTTTGGACGATGCAGAGGCTGGGGACGCAAGCTGTCGCTGCCCCGTGGATGTTGAAGTCTTGGAGGTGTCGGAGGATGAGGTGGAATCGCAGCCTCTCACCGCATTCCATAGCGCTAGCTTTCGGCTGCAATCGCATCGTTGGTGTGGGTGCCACTGATGCAGAGGCTAGCGTGTACCAGCTCCATTTGAGTAAGTTTTACTTGTTTATTTTTTTCGTACTCCGTTTACAAGTTTTGTTTTCAGGGGAGGTGACCAACGCCCTTGCAAGCCACGAGGAGCTTGCTGGTGGCATGAGCATTGGTTGGGTCAGGGTGGAGTTGCCTCCGCACTCTCCAGTCATTGGTGTGACTCCCCGACCTACCGCTCCTGGGCTGGAGCATGGCCAGGGTATGTGCCTTTGATTTTTGAAGTGCACATTTTTTTGCGTTCATGCGTGCTAACACTTTACTTTTTTGGTTTCAGTGGCCTCCGACACTACTATAACTGGTTGGGCTAATGAAGTTCATACCGTTTATATTGAAATCAGAGGTTATTTCCTTTTTCTTTTTTTTGTCAATTTTAGTTTTTGTGCTCATGTTTGTTTAACTCATAAATAGATTTCTTAAGCTTGCATATTTTTCCAGCATTATTAGGATCAACAAAACCTTCAGGCTGTATCATATACATGTCCTCTTCCAAATTTCCATTTAGAAAGGCTGTTTTAACATCCATCTATCAAATCTCATAATCGAAACAAGCAGCTATTGCTAGAATGATCCGGATAGATTTAAGCATCGCTATCGGCGAGAAAGTCTCGTCGTAGTCAATTCCTTGAACTTGCCGAAAACCCTTTGCGACAAGTCAAGCTTTATAGACATGAACATTTCCATCCATATCCTTTTTCTTTTTATAGATCCATTTGCACTCGATAGATTTAACCCCATCAGGCTTGTCAACCAGGTTCCAAACTTGATTTTCACTCATGCAATCTATCGCAGATCTCATGGCACTTTGCCATTTCTTGGAATCTGGGTCCATCATAGCTTCCGCGTATGTCGCAGGTTCATCATCATCTAACAATAACAAATCACCACGTAATGCATGGATTCTAGCCGACCTTCGTGGTTGTGGCAGTGTCTCTATTGCCATAGGTATGTCAACTTGTTCTGCTACATTAGCATCATTCGTAGAATCATTCCCTATTGGCTCATCCTGAACTTCTTCAAGATACACCTTCTGTCCACTTTTCTCTCTTTTGAGAAACTCTTTCTCTAAGAAAACACCGTTTTGAGCAACAAACACTTTGCCCTCTGATCGGTTGTAGAAATAATATCCTAAAGTTTTCTTCGGATATCCCACAAAAAAGCACTTGTCCGACTTGGGTGTTAGTTTATCTGATATAAGTCGTTTGACATAAACTTCATAGCCCCAAATTTTCAAAAAAGACAAACTAGGACTCTTACTAGTTCACATCTCATATGGTGTCTTAACTACGGACTTAGACGGTACCCTATTTAGTGTGAAAGCGGCTATTTCTAGAGCGTATCCCCAAAACGATAAAGGAAGGTTCGACTAGCTCATCATAGACCGAACCATGTCCAACAAAGTCCGATTACGTCGCTCAGACACGCCGTTTCTCTGAGGCGTTCCAGGTGGCGTAAGCTATGGAACAATTCCGCAACTCTTTAGATGATTGCTAAACTCGTGGCTCAAATATTCACCTCCACGATCAGATCGCAAGGCCTTAATTTTCTTACCACGTTGATTCTCTACTTCATTCTGAAATTCTTTGAACTTTTGAAAAGTCTCAAACTTATGTTTCATTAAGTAGACATAGCCATATCTACTAAAATCATCAGTGAAGGTAATGAAGTATTGAAATCCGCCTCTAGCTATCGTGCTCATTGGTCCACATACATCAGTAGTACAAGTTCCAACAAGTCTGCCGCCCTCTCAGGAAAACCTATGAAAGGCGCCTTGGTCATCTTTCCCATTAAGTAAGCCTGACACGTCTCGTGTGATTCAAAATCAAACGAAGTTAGAAACCCATCAGAATGGAGCCTCTTCATGTGATTCTCACTTATATGACCTAAATGACAATGCCACATATAAGTAGAACTTAACTCATTAAGCCGAGGCCTTTTAGCATTAACATTACAGACAGGTGCATCATCAAGATTTAAAATAAATATCCCATTCACAATGGATGCGAAAGCCACAAACATATCATCCTTGGAGATTACACAACCATTGTCTTTACTCACAAATGAATAACCATCCTTCATCAAACATGAAGGTGACACAATGTTTCGACTTATACTAGGAACATAATAACAATTATTCAATTCCAAAATAAATCCTAATGGTAGGTGGAGTTGCATCATCCCGACGTTCAACGCAGCAACTCTTGCATTTTTGCCAACGCGGAAATCAAATTCTCCTTTTCCCACGCTTCTACTTCTTATCATTCCCTACATCGTATTGCAAATATGAGCAACCGATCTAGTATCAAATACCCAAGAATTAATATAAGAGTTAGCGAGGAAAATGTCCATAATATAAAAAACAAGTGTATGAGCAACGGTAGTACCTTTACCACCATCCTTCTTTAAGGACTCCAAATATAGCTTGTAGTTCCTCTTCCAGTGACCTTTACCCTTATAATGAAAGCACTCCTCATTAGCAGATGGTCTAGCCTTGGGCGCATGTGGGTTTGGCTTAGAGGTCTCACCTTTAGCCTTGCCCTTGCCCTTTTGCTTTCTCCAAGCATTGTCCTTCTTCTTAAAGTTAGGCTTGTTATGGACCGCCATCACATGGCTAGCGCCAGCACCTTTCTTAATATCAGCCTCAGCTATCTTAAGCATGCCACATAATTCATTCAAGCCCTTCTCCGCCAAATGCATATGGTAGTTCGAGATGAAGTTCCCATAACTAGGCGGAAGAGATGCGAGAATGAAATCAGTAGCCAACTCTGGACCAATTGAGAAGCCCAACTTCTCCAACCTCTGAGTGCGACCAACCATTTTGATCACGTATGGCCCGACAGGTGTGCCCTCTACAAGCTTGGTTTCAACAAATGCCTTAGAGACATTGAACCTTTTAGTCCTAGCTTGAGTATGGAACATATCATTCAGCGCCACGATCATATCGTGCGCTGCATGGTTGTTGTTGTCAAACTGCATCTGCAGATCTAGTTCCATACATGCAAGCATAAGGCAACTCACTTCAAGATCAGCATCACATGCCCTTTTGTAAGCATTTTTCTCAGCAGCGGGCGCATTGTCAGTAGGTGCTTCAGGTAATGGGTTGTCTAGAATTTCTTCCTTTTTTTAGCCCTGAGAACAATTCTTAGGTTGCGGATCCAATCCGCATAGTTTGTTCCATTCAACTTATCTTCCTCAAGAATTGAACGCAAAGTAAATGGTTGATTGCTAGGCGCCATTTATCTACAACAAAAGTAATGCAAAATACTAAGACAAAGTATCCAAGACAAAGTAAATCATATTAAAATCTTAATAGAATCTACTCCCACTAAAATCAATATCCCTCAATTGAAACTTAGTGATTCAAGACCCACAACTAACAAGTCGACTAGTGAGCTTTAGCATCACCACTAGAAGACATGGTAGATCGATAAGCAACTCTTTGGTAATCATATCACATATGACTCTTGTTGTTGGGTAGCATCTCTATGCTGAATGCCTAACTACTCATGCTTCAAGGTCCCTAACCGTTAGGATGACCTTGTTCAAGTAACCAACCCTTCCGCTGTAAGTATCCGGTACGAACCTGCCAGGTCAAGGAAAATCAGTGGCACCCTAATTTCATAGACCCACCACCAATTGTACAAGACATGTGACAGTGCAAGGTTTGGGGAAGCATTATAACTTAAACATTGCTGAGGGATCGTTCTACTTCACTATCGCATATGTAGACAAAAACATTATCACGTGAAAGTAGAACATAATAGTAAGAATGACATTATCACATATAGGACTTGGTATAACCCATTGTCACTTTGGGGATCTCCATCTCCATCATCCATGTACGCCGTCCATCAGTGATGAATCCACCAAGACTATCTATCACTAACGCAGGGCAGTGAAATATAATTACATAGTCGCGATCATCACAGATTGGCACGCAGGCCATTACATTAAATTGACAATATCTACTTGACGCCAGCCCATATTGTCTTCCTCATGACGTGCAAGCCATGAATTAATTACATACATGCATCACATACACATAAGGGCTATACCAGTCATGAAATCCTGCAAAATAGAGTTAACTGATTCCGACGTCTAAACTTAAAATGCCGAAAACACCATCTTCCCAGACTTTTTTTGCAAATCTAATTTTGGTAAACCCAACAAAATCGGGGAGTATTGGATATAAAATTTTCTGTAGATCAATTTTCATATAAAATGCGTCTCAATCCGAGGTCGTATGCAAAAGTTATGGCCGTTTTACCGAACAACACCTTTTCTGCACCCCGGTGCCCGGCAGTAGATCCAATCTACCACTGCCGCGCATCATATGCGCTCGGCAGTTGATCTAGGTTTGATTTGATCAATCTGATTGATCTCCATCTCGCCATAACTGGGTTTACATGTATCACTTAACTCGGATGGTGGAATTCCGACCGGTACGAGTAGATCGTTACAAGACCAACACAGCAAGATCACGAACCATGATCAGAGACTCATCTACAACCGTGCATATCTCCATATGCATACAACCGAACCTATAACGAAGCAGCTACGGCTTTGATACCACTGAAGGGTTATGAGGATGCTACACTAGCCATAAAATCAAAATTTTCGACCTCATAAACCAAGATCTACTGCTAGTTACACGTTACGGGATTACCACTAGATGCGCTGGTGCAGCGGAAGCAACTCGATGTAGTCAAACGTGTCATAGCAGTGTCGTGCAGTTGCGTGGTCGTCTGTCACATCCACCCTCCACTCGCGGATCATCCCTCTCGTGCGGTTCGTCCTTGTTCTCCAGATGCAGCACCTCCAAGGTATCCCACACGTACAGGGAGGAAGCGTTGCACCTCCGGACTGCTAGGTCCACGAGGAGCAGTAGGCGTGAGCGTGGGGGGGGGGGGCAACGACGGCTGCCTAATGGCGTGAGTCACCTTGGCCGCGCCCCCTCCCTCTCTTATATAGGCGCCTCTAATTAGCCCCAAGTTGGAGGCCCAATTAGAAAACCCTAAGTCTAGTCTAATTTGGGTCCAACCCGAATTAGGCTTCTAGCCCCTTAAGCGTGCGACCCTATGGGTTCACGCACACATAGACATGGCCCAAGTACTCCTACTCGGCCATTAGTTGATAGCGGTCTCTAGCAAGACATGTCAACTCCTATGTGTACGCAAAGATCATATCAGACGAACCACCACAAACCATATACATGTTATTCCTTTTACCACACGATATTTAGTCCAACTCATAGGTTAACACTTAACCTAAGCATGGCCATGCATTTGTTGATCCAATCATTAGAGTGTTCCATTGGTATCTCTCTCACATAGAGAGGGGCAAATTCTATCTTGATTGTCTATGTCTCACAGCATGTTTCTTGACAAACTGGAAGACCACCTTTATAACTACCCAGTTACGGAGTAGCGTTTGATAGTATCTAAGTAGGTCATTTCACATCTTGAGTACATACAACAATCTCAGGTCTAAGGACATAACATACATGATGTGAATCGAGACAATAACAACATCTCACGTTGGGTCAGTCCAGCCTACATGTCACACATGTGCCCACATTATTAGTTCGACATCTCTATATCTATGACTTGTGAAACATAGTCATCAACTAATAATGTGCTGATCTAATATTCATGTGCGTCCTAACATGAACTCTGATCAGGGACCATTCTAGAATAACCATACAAGTAAAAGAGTTTCACAAACAATTCACATAATTGTTAATCGATACAAGTTGTCTTTAATGGATATTCAATGGACTCATAATATGTCATGGATACAAGGCAATACAATCATCTCTATGATAACCTATAGGGCATACTCCCAACACCTTGTTACTGCCCAACTGGCTAGTTTTGTCTCGATGACCATCGCGTCGGTGTGAGGGTAGTCTTTTAGTTTGAGATCTGTGCAGTCGAAGGTTGCTGGGATGTGGGACCACTGCGAGTTCTTGTGGGGCCCCTCGATAGCGTGGTGGTGCACCTGCCTCATGTGCTCCTTGCATTGCCTCTTGTTGCCATGATGCTCGTTGGATCCTCCGGTGATTGCAAGTATCACGCCGAAGGTTGCAGTTGGGTTATTGATTATTGTTTGGTTGGGTTGGCTTGCGGGCTCTAGTTTTGCTTGTTGTTGTCGTTGGTTTGGTGGCGGCGATGGTGGTGGTAAGGTTGGATGCTAGTTTTGCATTTGAGGTGGGGTGGGGTATGGGTGACCGTGTATGGTTGGTTGTTGGGACGATTGTTGTAGTTGAATGATGACTAAGGGTTGTCTTAGTTGTTGTAGTGGTGGTAGGATGGGTTGTAGGTTGCGAAGGTTTGATATTGTGGGTGCTGGTGTTGTGAGGGGATGTCGTAGTTTACTGGAGTGTATTGGTATGGGGTGGTTGCGGGGGTGGGCTGTCTCCTTGTGTAGTTGATAGGTTTAGGTGGGCCTGAAGTTGCGGCTTGTTGTGCCTCTTGATATTCTTTGCCCTTCACAAAACATGCATATTGTTTTATCGTGTGGCCTTTTCCCGGTCCGCAGAAATGACAGTATAGCTTTGCTGGATCTCTTGGGTTGGGTCTGCTTTGGGTGTGTTCTCTGCTATCGTTTTGGCTGTTGGCTAGGGTTTGCTAAGATCTTGAACTTGGTTGTTGTCTTTGGCATTGCAGAGGTGTGGCCTCTATGGTATTCACATTGATTGGCTCATTGCGAGGGTATTGGTTGCACTGTGGCGGTCTCGGAGGTGGGTGCATTTGAGGTTTCAAAGCTTCGGTCTTTGAACGGAAGATAGTGTCTGATCTGATGTACTTTTCCATGACCTCATGCAACTCTGTGATTGTTTTTGGTGGCTTTCTTGCGAGCCTTGAGGAACATGGCCCCGGTCTTACTCCATTGACTCCTGCTAAGATTACTGCGTCATCTGTTAAGTCTGGTGTCCTTGCTCTGAGCTGGATGAACCTTCGCTAGAAGTCATGGAGGGGTTCTCTCTCGAACTAGGTACACATGAATAGTTCCATGGGGTTGTTTGCTAAGGGGCTGACGCCCTTGAAGTTGTTGCATAGATTTTCGTGGAAGCTTCCCCAGGAGTCTATCGAGCCTGTCAAGAGGTTGCTATACCAGCTTTGAGCGATGTCCCTTGCTATGATTACGAAGGACTTTGCCATTGTGTACTCGTCCCCACCGGCTGCTGCTACTGCAGCCTCATAGCTCATCACAAATTGGTGAGGTTCCACGCTTCCATCGTACCTTGGTAGGTTCTGTGGTTTGTATTCAAGTGGCTAGCTTTTGGTTTGCAGTATTTGGGTTAGTGGGGATTTTGGATCGTATGGCATTGGGGGAGGTTGGTTTCTATGGTGTTGTTGTATGGCTGGGGAATGTATTCTGGGTAGAGCTAGTGAAAACGAGGTGGTGGTGGTGGTGGAGGTGGTGGGTTCGGGTCGAGCGGAGGTGGCAAGTCGTATTGCTCAGGTAGGTAGTTTGGGTCGGCTTAGATGGCGGCCAGGTATTCATCCATTTCCCTGAGCTATTCCCTGGCCTCGTCTGCCTTTTGCCTTATGACTTGTAAGCATGCCTACCTTTGGTGGGCTTTGACCTGGCATCTTTTTTCTTAGAGCTCTTCATGCATCTGGTTTAGGGCCTCGAGGTCTCTTGCCTTTGCGCCTTCATCGTCTTCAACCTCCTCCACTCTAACTGGGCTGGATTGCGGGTTGGCCTCGGTCCCGGTGGGAGAGGGTCTCTCTAGATCGGCCATGACCTCTGACGGCCGCGCGGTAGGCCGAGGCAGGACGGTGCCTCTTGTTCCTTCCGCGGAGGTTCCTGCTACTGCTTTGCCCCCACATGGCGGTGGAGAATCCCTGTTGTTGTTGGTGGTCCTTCTGGTGCTGGCGGCCATTGGTTGAGAAATTTGTGGTGCGATGGGGTCCCCATGGTTGGCGCCAACTGTAGGGTCACTCCTAGTTTCTCACCTCCACCAAGGGTCACGGAGGGAGGGACCGAGGGTTTCCCATAGGAGATCAAACAGGGTGTGCCATGGGATTGAGTGGGCAAGGGTTCCGAGTGATGAGGTTAGCGGGAAACAAGACAATGTAAAAATGCGGATTAAATGCTTAATAATCTGTCCAGGAAAGGATCTAAAAAATCTCCCCTCTTACATGAGCACTCCGGGTATTTATAAGTCATACCTGGAAGCAAGGTGAAATTACATCAGGGTTTCACTCCGGGGCTAGGAGCTATGCCCGACCTGGAGGCATGGCGGTAATCTTCCCCTTTGGTTGTCGTCTTCTGGTCCTCCATTGCCACGGTGGGACCATCAACGGCCCTGGGATGGCTCCCCCTCGCGGTGGGGCGACGACCCTCGCGCGCTCCTAGTGAGGGTCCACCCCCCGCCATTGATCTCGCCGGCTCCCCTCCAAGCTCTCTCCTGCTTCGTCCGACCTCCATGCGCGCTGCCTGAACAGCAAGAAAAAACACCAAGAACGGCAAACCCTCGCGACGAGGGTTGGCATCCACAATGAGGCAAGTTAGCTTGGTTAGCCGCGGGTCGAGGGTTAGGGGAGGAGCGTTGCCTCGGGGTGCTTCCCCCAACACCAACCAAGTTGCTCATGAGCTAGCTCGGCAAGCGTATTGGGTCGATGAACCCCCTAGATGTATTTTTCATCTTTTAACAAACGATATAACGATGTTCTCTGATGAATAAAGCTTGCTGGATGGTTTAGTAAAAAAAATGAGGAGTGTCCACTTCCAGTCCTTAAACTTGCGTCGTTATGTCATCCCGGTCCCTAAACTCTCAAAACGCTCACCTAGGTACCTAAACTTTGTTCGGGTCACGTTGATCATCCAAACAGGTCCAAATCCACTAGGCGCCTCCACCTCCTCTCCCTCAGTCTCATTGTCCATGCCGCTCCGCTTCACGGCGGCGGTCGAGAGCCGAAGGCTGAGCTTCGTGAGGAGCCATGACACCACGACCGGCGAGCACGAGCTGCCGCTCACCATCTTTGTCCTGCTCACCATCTTCTACGACCAGCCCCAAGAAGGCGAGAACATGAAGGGCCTCGGCACGGCCATGTCCCTAACGACGTATGGCGTCGGCAGCCTGCTGAGCAGCGTCGTGTAGCTGACGGATTGGGCATGGCTGCCGACCGACATGTTAAGTTGGCAAAGCCTGTCACCGGAGGCGAGCCGCTGCCGCACGACGGCCTCCGGCTGGAAAATGTCGTCGACCCTTTTCATGGTGCGCTTCATGTCGCCGAGCAGGACGTAACCATGATGTGCTCCTCGCCGTAGTAGACGTTGGTGATGCCATCGTCATGGTATTAGCACATGGCAGAAAAGCATACACGACATCCAGGACACCATGGCAAAAAAGCAACAACACATGGCGTGGCCACAACACTTCCACGACGATGGCAACACCACATTCATCGTCATCATCAGCCGACGTGGTGCCAAACCATGATCAAGGCGTGCACGTTGCGGCCTGCCTGCGGAGGTGCCCGCGTGGTGGCACACCAACAGCGGGGATGACAGCTTGGCCGTGCTATCCTGGTTTGCTCGCTCTGGTGTGCGGAGCTGCAGGAGCTCATCCATGGCAGTGGAGATGGCAGATGGGACGAGACGAGCTCAGCCTCTGGCCTGGCCACAAGAAGGAAGGCGTGGCAAGCTGCGTGTAGTCCGGTGCGACCATGACGCCCACAGCCGCCGTGGCCTCCTCGCCCGAGGGAGCCTGGGCACCCATCAGCAGCATGGCTGGTGGCCAGAGCCACGCTGATCCTACTTGTTCATGGCGGTTGGGACCAAAATGACACAGCTAAACAAGTTAAAGGCCCGCACAGTGATCCATTAGGACTATAGTGAAACCCGAACAAAGTTTAGGTACCTAGATGAACGTTTTGAGAGTTTAGGGACTGGGATGACACAGCGACGCAAGTTTAGGGACCGGTAGTGGACTTTACTAAAAAAATTGTCAATCAACAAACAAACTGATGGGCATTGATAAATTATTATCAAAGTAATAAAGATTTAAATACAATGGTAGACACTAGCATGCCAAAGAAGCAACACACACAACTCTAGAGACTTAACTATAATCTTAAATTTTCAGCCAAGACCAAGAAAAAGTCATGGCGAACTATTAATTTAGTTGATTCTTCTCCTTGCACAGTGGCTTTGCAAAACTCACGGCAAAAGCGGCAGTAACACCAGCCCTTGATCCCGCCTTTCATGCACTTGTGTTCCAGGACTTTAGCTGCAATCAATTTTGCCTCCATCCAGCACTCGCTCTTGCACATCCATGCTTTACAGAACTAGGTGAATACCTCACGCGTTGCTGCAGGATTTTAGAAAGTGATATCTTTCCTGCGATTTGTCTCTGTTCATTTAGTGTGATACTTTGCTCCTGGGAAACAACAGTGGATACAGTAATCAAGCAAAAGAATAGGTTGATCAAAAGAAGAAGCATAAGCTCTGAGCACTTGCCTGTGGTTTGTCTACGTTCGTTTAGCGTGTGAAGCACTATATATAGAGAGCAAAGAAGCAAATGAGTAATAATATGGTAGAAACAAAAAGGCACAATGGCCAGCGTGAGAGGAGGAAGTAGAGTGGAGAGGCTATTTATGAAGGTAATTAGGATGGAGTTGCATGTTTTGCATGTTGCATGCATGTAATAGTGGAATGAGAAAGGATCAAACTTAAAGCAGTAAAAGGCATTGTGGCCATGCATGCTTGAGTGGAGGAAGTGGAGGAGGAATGGAGAGGATATTTAACCAAGGTCACCCATGTAGTAGTGTAATAATGGAAAACAATCCTATGTACATATGCTTGAGTTAGTGACACATGGGTGGAGGTGGATGCATGGGTTAGAAGGGAATGATGACATGGAGGGCTGTGGATTGAGAAAAAATGCTAGTGGGGTTTTGCTTTATAAGAGTATAGGACGGAGATGCATAACCACACTCTGCAAAAGAATGAATCGAACACATGTATGTATATCCATATATACGCCATCACTCATCAGCATAAAAGATAAAGATAGATGCGAAGGAACACAAAATTTGCAAAATGATCTTTGGTAGATTACCACTGAACTAGTAATAAACTACTCAAACACAAAAGAAAAGATAGATGCAAAGGAACACGAACCGGCTAGAGCATGATCTGTGTGTAGCAGCACAAGCACAGAAAGAAGACAGCAGAGAATAGCATTCTTAGTATTCTTTGTGTGCGATATTAAAAATTGTTACACCGAAGAGGTAGAAATGAGAACATATTTATAGCTGGCTATTATCTATTGATCATGAGAGAAAATGGGATCAATGACCTTTCTTTCTCCAGGATAGATAATGACGAGTGATGAGAGGATAAATTCCCATAGGTGGTTGGTTAGTTACTACCGTTTCGTCATCCCAGCAGAGCAGCAACAAAATCCACTCACTGACTCACATTATAGCTAGCTACGTGCATATCTCCTCGCTGAAATCCAATGGCTTCAACCAGATGCACGCAAACAAACATGCAGCATCTTTTTGCTCCCCCTATGCATGCTAAGTCTTCTTCTTACCTCGAATTTAGCCTCTTTGTGCCTAGCTTAGAGGAAGAAACGGTCACCACTGCTTCAGTGTAGCAACTACTATATATTTCAGTATAATCTGCTATTTTGCACAATCATCAACTGGACTTGAAACTTCTTCAGTGTAGTTGGGTTGTCTTAAATTTTGGACTAAACTGCATTGTCAGTCATTGATTGTGTATTCCATACGGGCATAAACTAATAGGCCATCAGAAACTTTGTTTTGCCAACTTGTATAAACTTTGCTTTCACCTCTTTCCTCTCTCCTTGTTGAGTGACCTGGGCCTTCTGGGCCACCTTTAGTTCTCCTCCTCCTTCTAATTTTGTTAAGAGAAATGTGTTTGCCTTTTGCTTTTCTTATAATAATATTTTTTCCCTAGTGTTTGACTGTTTCCCCTTAAGGAAAAAAAACTTGCCTAAACATATACTGACATGGGCAGTATGGACACATGTGTTGGTTACTCGGTTACATTAGGATGGGGAGGCATGGATCAGAACTTAATTCAGATCACATCCACATGCTACATTTGAACTTACATCTCAGTTTTTGTAAGGAGAATCAGGCAGTATAGTTTTCGAAGTGAAACAGAGCAAATTTGACTCAAGATTGGACAATTTAAGAGGTATTCTTTATTCATCGCCAAACTTGGACATACAACAAAACCAGCCGTTTTAGATGGTGAGATTTCCTCCCATTGTTGTTATGATGAACTTGTTTGGATAATTCCTGCATTCATCTGATTATATTCACCACATAGATTGGTTTCTCTTCGGGTCCATTCAACGTTTTGCCGAGCTACTTTACTTATGGCTGGACAACAGCTCCATCCAACTTTATTCTTTTCTCCAGCCCCAAGCAAAGAGTTATTCTTTTCTAAAAGCTAGCTATGTCGAAAGCTAGCTATGTCCAAAGCTCTGAATATCTTGAAGCTAGCTGGCTGCCAGAGGTAACTCTTCTGAACTATAGTTGCCTAATAGCAGTTCTTAGTTGCATCTTTGGTTTAATTCTCTCAATTAATATATAGGTACCTATACTATATGGATTAACATGTGTGTTCTACTATATATGGGCTAGAATTCGTATTTGGTGAGAGGGTGCAGCGACGATGTAACAGATATGTGGAGCTTCTTTACCTAATTTGCTGGTCCTTCCTATATATACACACAAATTCGTCATGCCTCGAAATGTACGTCTTTTCTCCATCCATCAAGATACATACGGCACTTGCGAAACATAGATCGACATGGCAACTTGTGTTGTCAGCAACGTTTTGTAGCTGTTGAAAGTATGGCCAATGCTATTATTGGTTTCCTGTATACTCAAACAAAATAGGAACTCTGGGCCCTGTTTAGTTCCCAGAAAATTTTGCAAAATTTTTCAGATTCCCCGTCACATCGAATCTTTGGACACATGCATGAACCATTAAATATAGATAAAAAATAAAACTAATTACACAGTTTAGACGAAATGGACGAGACGAATCTTTTAAGCCTAATTAGACCATGATCGGACAATATTTGTCAAATAACAACGAAAAGCGCTACAGTGCCATTTTGCCAAAAATTTCGGATCTAAACCAGCCCTGGCTTGGGGCTCGCTCTCATATTAAATATTTGCCCATCGACAAGGCCATGCATAGATGGATGAAGTAGGAGACCGTGTATATTGTAGGGTCTTGGTTGAAATTACCAATTAATGTAAATATTAAACGAAAAATTATCTCCTTATTGAACACTCAATTATTATGGACAGATAGTATATTATGTTGTTTACTCCAGAAATCAGAAGGCACGTTCAAGAAAAGAATACTCTATGCAAAAACCAAAATCATACCGTCAATAACTGTGTTTAGTAAAACCTTAGATTATGTGTCGTCATGTATATGAATTTATAGATTTTGGATTTTAATTATTTATTTTATTATAAGTGTTTCATCCACATGTTAAGTTGAACCTCTAATGCTCATTAAGTTATTGTATCTATTATTAACTATCATTTCAACTAGATTTGTTTCGCTGTTTAATTCCCATATACTAAACATCAGCATAAACCAAGGGCAAACGGTGGTTTCGTTCCAGGGGTATAATCACAAAGTTTGAAAGTAAGGGTAAAACCACCATTGGACCCTGAAATGAGGGCATGAACACCAAATTTCCTATTATTAAATGCTTGTTGCATGCCCACGAAATAACCGATAAAAAACAGACGAACGACTGTTCAGTTCCTGTAGCACAAACTGAGAACTCGAGAGATGCCTACGTAGGGACCGGTCGTTGTGCGGCCTTTCGATGACATGGCTTCATGAGTTTGCAAAGAAATCTGCTAGTGGATTGCTTCTATCTAGGCATAGTAGATGAGAAATTTGATACAGAGTGTTTCATGTCTGAGCTGTGTCTCACTCCCGGTTAGAATATAATGTGTATCCCTGTCTCTCAATTCAACTAATTTGGGCCGACAATACGGCGATATGCGAGTTGGGCTGGCAGCTCCTTGTGGGCCTGGGTGCAGATAGCTCCTTGGACACACCTGGTGGAGTCCCCGTTGCAGCTTCAGTTTCTGGAGGCTGGCTCCTCACACTGAGTCTTACCTCGAATTTAGCCTCGTGCCGAGCTTCAGTGTAGCAACTACTATATATTTCAGTACAAGCTGCTATTTTGCGCAATCATCAACTGAACTTGACACTGCTTCAGTGCAGTTGGGCTGTCTTAAATTTTGGACTAAACTGCATTGTCAGTCATTGATCGTATTCCATACGGGCAACATATATATGTTGGCCGCCATTTCTTAGCAACTGAACTTAGTAGGCCATCAGAAACTTTGTTTGCCAACTTGCATAAACTTTACTTTCACTTCTTTCCTCTCTCCTTGAGTGACCTGGGCCTTCTGGGCCACATTTAGTTCTCCTTTTATTTTCTTAAGAGAAACATGTTTGTGGCTTTTCTTATATTAATTAACATATCTTTCCCCTAGTGATTCCCCTCAAGGAAAAAAAAAACCTTGCCTAAACATACTGACATGGGCAGTATGGACACATGTGGATGCTTACACGGTTACATTCTGCGAATGAGAATAGTTTTTTTGCGACGGGAATATAGCCCATTTTTTATTAAAAGAAGTGAATTACAGGTCAGCTATGAGAGAACCCTCATAGCACAGATTACAAACCACTAAGATAGTAGTGAGTAACCTGGAATACACATAGGAACATAAAAGGTACATAAGAAAGAAAGAGCGACACCCTCAACACCCCGACCTACAACCGTGCCTGCACTAAACAAAACGCAATGGTTTCCTTTGCAAAAGACCAAGCCGCGGTGGCAAAGCATCCACCCAGAGAACAAGCATGCAGAAGCAATGGCGGCAAAGCATCCGCCAACGAACCGAGCGACCACGGCGGCAAAGCATCCGCCAAGGAGTGGGCCAGCACACTCTCGGCAACAACATCTACCAGAGAGGGGGCCTAATAGCCTATGGCGGCAAAGCATCTGCCAGGGATCCACAGACGGCCAAGCATCCGTCGGGAAAGAAGACGCCCCCTGCAACAAATCATCCGCAGCGAGCGGCGGCCATCACACTCTAGGCAGCAAAGCATCTGCCAAAGAGGAGGCCAGCGACACAACGGCAAAGCATCCATCAACGAAGAAAGCAATAGCGGCAAAGCATCTGCTACAAGCAACGCTGGCGAGGTCAGGTGCAGCAGGACAACCAATGCGGTGAAACATAAGCACACACAGGCACAGGAGGGAGCTTGATCAGGAGCCGGCTCCACGGCAGGAACAACGGACTTCGGCGAGAGCGGTGAGAGGTAGGATGCAGTAGTGCTCTGACGTTGCCTTCAGGAAGGACTTTGACACCCGCAGATGCCAACAACGTTGAGAGCACAAGGGTAGGTCTTTCAACCCTGGCCTGCTCCGACGAACATGAACCTCGACGACGCCTTCAAGAAGGTAGATGACACGGCTGCACCACCGTCGCCGCCCCGGAGGAAACATGCAGTGTTTTCACCCAGATGTTCGCCGGAGCAGGCCACCCCATTGCACCCGTACCAACGACCGCCGACACCCTGACCCCAGCAGTTGCAGCACCACAACGCCGCAGCTGGGAGCCCGATCGTGACCTCCACACGCAGGTGTGCATCACCAAGGCGGGAAGCCCCATGAGCTCAAGGGCCGGCCAGATCCGGTCACCGCGCCCAAAGGCACAGGAACCGGTCCCCACGCAGCCGCCCGTTGTCATCCGCCTTGCATCCAGCCAGGGAGGGGGGCGCGGGGCCAGCCCCAGACCGCGCGCCGGCCAGGCCTGGCCGCAGCAGATCCCCAAGGTAGCCTAGAACGGCACGAGGGGAGCAGTCCCCAGGGCCGACAGATCCACCCCCCCCCATCAAAGGGAACCGCCGCCTGGCCGTCAAGCCACTGCCGCCGCAGATCCGTCATGGAGGGAGCCGGATCCAACTTAGGGGAGCCCGGATCCGAGCCGCCGGCCGCCGGACCCGCTGGAGAAGCACTGGAGAAAGCTCATGGTGGTGGAGGAACGGGAGAGAGAGAGAGAGGTGGGGGATGGGGGTGGGGAGACTGCAGTGGGTACTATTGTTTGGGCCGCCATGGGCCGCCGCCGCCGCATGTCGGTGGGCGGCGACGGCGGCCGGAGAGAAGCGCCGGGAGGGGGGCCCGGGGGCGCCGCGGCGGTCACCCCCGAGTCGCCCCAGAGGAGCGTTCGGGGGAAGGGGGAAGGGACCTACTGAAAAGCCCAACCGGATAATGAGAATAGTCTTCTTCAATGTGCCTACACACAACCACAATCTGCACCTTCTTCAGTTCGACCATGCTGCTAGCATTAGGCTGGGGAGGCATGGATCAGAACTAAATTGAGATCTCATCCACATGCTACATTTTGAGAACTTGCATCTCAGTTTTTGTAAGGAGAATCAGGTTAATATAGTTTTGGAAGTGAAACAGAGCAAATTTGACTTCAGATTGGACAATTTAGGAGGTGTTCTTTATACACATCGCCAAACATGGACATGCCACAAAACCAGCCATTTTAGAAGGTGGGGTTTCCTCCCATTGTTGTTATGGTGATTTTTTTTATAATCCTGCACTCATCTGATTATATTCACCACATAGATTGGTTTCTCTTTGGGTCCATTATTCGAAGATTTGCCGAGCAACTTTACTTATCGCTGGACGACAGCTCCATCCAATCCAACTTTATTCTTTTCTCCAGCCCCAAGCAAAGAGCTATTCTTTTCTGAAAGCTAGCTATGTCCAAAGCTCTTACCTGAAGTTCACTTCACTTGCTATGGATTGAAGAGAGCTTGCTAAAAAACACAGAGGCCACATACCAGATAATTTCTGAATATTAAATATATCCTGAAGCTAGCTGCCTGCCAGAGGTAACTCTTCTGAACTATACGTGCCTAATAGCAGTTCTTAGTTGCATCTTTGGTTTAATTCTTTCAATAATAGGTACCTATACTATATGGATTAACATCTGTTTCTACTATATATGGGCTAGAATTCGTATTTGGTGTGAGGGTGCAGCGATGTAAGTATGTAACAGATATGTGGAGCTTGTTCACCTAAATTGCTGGTCCTTCCTATATGTACACAGAAATTGGTCATTTTTTTAAGGGTCGGGGGGAGGGGGAGGCTCCCCACCCGAGGATAATTTCATTAATCTAGGTCCATTGGACCTATCATGGTTTGAAAAATACACCTTTTACAACAGCCCTAGCACAAGGGCGAGATTGTGGCTTTTAACCACGAATAAGAACAACAACAACAACAGCAACAAGAGCCCTAGCACAAGGGCGAAAAGTGGCACAACCACAAATACAGCAGCTAGATAAGGAGACTACAACACCACGACATAAAGAGCCTAAATAGACTCAAGGATAAGCCTAGACACAAGCCGAAAGACGCCAACCGAACGTCGATTTGCGCCCCCGCCGAAACAACATACTCGCTGGTTTCACTGTGACCATTGTGCCCTCCACCATTCCTCGGATTGACGGTGACATTCTCCAGCACATCCGGGCCCACGTACCACCATCCAACAGGGGAATGGCGGCAGCGGTGGAAACACCACCCGGCATTTGATATTCTGGCACCATCAAGGAGTGGTGACGGACACGCAAGCCTAGGATACGCCTTTTCTCTCCCTCCATGCAGATACTTACAGTACTCTCAAAACACATAGTTCAACATGGTCACATGTATGGTCAGCAACGTTTTGTAGCTGCTCAAAGTATGGCCAAGGCGATTGGTGTGTATATATACGGCAGCGCTATTCTACACCAAGACACATTCAGCTATCCGGTCTGACTGCACCAACCAGCCCAGCCCACCCCACCCCGACTCGACTGCACCTGTACTCGACTCACACCCGCACAAAGGAAATCCATTGCCCCCACCCTTTCTTCTTCCCCCGACCCTGCGACGGCCTTCTTCCCGAGCCACAGCAAACCGGCGGCACGTGCCCCACCCACTACCGACGGCAACCACAGGCAGCGCGCGACCCCCGATCTGCGAGCACGGCGACCATCAGCGGCAGTGCACCCCTGACCCACCGGTACAGCAGTGTCCGACGGCGGCGCAGCCTGATCCACGGCGCGCGGCAGCTCCCAGCGGCTCCTCTCTCTCGGTCGGCGGCGGGCCCTCTCCCGCAGTGGATCTCAAGCACAGGAAGCAGGTCGCTGCACTCCTTCCCTCGGCACCTCCGACCATGGTGGTCACCCCATACCCATCGATGGCGGCGGCGGTGGGTCCCCACCGGCCTCCCCTGGCGCGGCCGCGATGGGAGCATAGGTAGTGGATTTGCCGCGACCTCACTCCTCCCGTGGTGTCCGCTGCCGCACCTCACGCCTCCCGTGGCCGCGACAGCGCCGTCCGCGGCCTACCTTTTCTGCCTCCGCCTGAAATAGTAGTTGCTACTTGCATTGACCAGAGAGAGGCGCTGCTGCTTCTTGCTTGCATGCCCTCTGTCCAAGTGTGAGTGGATGAGAGGTGATGCGTGCACTTTTGACCCAGAGAGAGATGCTAGCGCCTCTGCTATATTTAGCTGTTGCCGCTGCATGTAGAGCTCCTCTCCAGCCAACGTGGCCGTGCCGCCTGACGCCGGAACACCGTCCGCCCGCCATGAGGCCGGAACGCCGTCCGCCATTACCCAATCCAATCGCAATCGGTCAGATGAGACTTTTGTGAAAATACTGACAGAAACTGAGAAAGAAGTCTGTGTTTTAGCAACTAAAAATCCTGGTTTCGACAACTCAGTTCAAGCATCGGGTAACTGATGCGCCTGACACTATCAAAGTAGAGAGCAAAAAGTGAAAGGATGCATGGTTTATTTGGAAATACTGAAGGTTGCTCAACAGTCAACACTGAATGTCTAAATAGTACTGAAAGTCTGAAATACAGACACAAAAGAAAAAAATACTGACAAAATACTTAGGAAAACTGAAGTTGTATTACCAACTATACGAAGATACTGAAGATACTGACGAACTATTGATAAAATACTGACGAAATACTTAAAGATACTGACGAAATACTGAAGATACTGACGAAATATTGACAAAATACTGACGAAATACTTACAGATACTGACGAAATACTTAATGATACTGACGAAATACTGATAACTGACTGGCGAAATACTTAAATATACTGACAAAATACTTAAGATAGTGACAAAATACTGAAGATACTGACGAAATAATAACGAAATACTAACGAAATACTTAAGGATGCTCACGAAATGATGATATTGACAAAATATTGAAGATAATGATGAAATATTGATAAGGTACTGACGATAGTGATGAAATACTGATAAAATACTGACCACAGCTACTAACGTAATACTGACAAAAATACTTAGCAATACTGAAGTTGTATTACCAGCTATATGAAGATACTTGCGAAATACTGAAGATACCGACGAAATAATGAAGATACTGACAAATACTTAAAAGATACTAACAAAATACTGAAGATATTAACAAAATACCAAAGATACTAATGAAATACTAACAAAATACTTCATGATACTGACGAATATATAAAGATACTGACAAGATATTTAAAAATACTGACAAGTACAAAAGCTACTGACCAATACGGAAAAAATACTGACACCTACTCAAAAAATACTAGCGCTGCCAGAGTCGTAGTACTGATTTGGAGGTGCATGCCATCTCTAGCATGTGGTTCAATTCGTGCATGACGACTGCATGCAGTGTGTCAAGTTCCTTTAATGTGCAATTCTCACATCCCGAGAAATCAGCCATCGTAAATTTTGATTAAAATTATATAAAAAATACTAACTCTTATGAGACAAAATAAGTATCGTTAGATTGGTTATGAGATATATTTTCATAATAATTTTATTTCGAGACATAAATGTTAATACTTTTTGCTATAAATTTAGTCAAAGTTGACACAGTTTGAACGGCACGCTTCCCATAATTGCATATTCAACCGGAGGGAGGGAGTACTAACAAGTATGTGTTGTCAACCATATAGTTATCGCTAGCCCACCCCGTCCACCCCGTCAGACACGACGCGGCTTGCGCTCCGGCGGCGGCGCTGCTTGCCCTGTAGCCCCATACAATACCAAACAATACTGACTAATATTGAAACATACTAATAACTACTGAATCAAAATACTGACAGAAGTACTGAGAAATAGTAATAAAACACTGAAGATACTGAGAAATACTAACAACAATGTAATAATACTGATAGCTACTTAAAGAGGTACTGAGAAATACTAATAGTTATGTAGAAATACTGTTAACTATATAAAAATACTAATAATACTAACAGATACCTGAAGATACTGACAGCTACTTAAACGTACTGGAACTTACTGATGTTATAGTATTGGCTGTACCAAGATAATGACAAAAAAACTAACAAAATACCTAAAAATGCTGACAAAATACATGAAGATACTGACAACTACATAAAAGTACTAGCAATTACTGAAGTTATAGTATTGATTGTACCAAGCTACTGACAAAAAATACTGATGAAATACTTAAAGATACTGACAAAATACTTGACGATATTGGCAACAAGTAAATGTACTAACAATCACTGAAGTTAATACTTGAAGATACTGATGACAATTAAATGTAAGGCCACATGGATTAATTTACTTTAAAAAGCAGTAACACTTGGATTAATTTTCTTTCAATAAGCATGCATGCAAAAAAAAATCAATGGGCTACCTACGGCCACATACATCCAGTAGCCTGGAGGACTGAGCATGTGCTGCATGTCTGGGTCGCTGGCTTTGAAAAATAAAAAAAATTGCATGGACGCAGTGGGACTGGGAGTGGGCGCTTGGACCGGAGCAGGAATGGCGCGGGAGTACGGTAGTGGGCGTGCATGGCCGCGTGTGCGGGAGAGAGCAGGCCCAAGGGGCGTACGTGGCGCGGGAGTCGGAGCGCGTGCGTGACCGCTCGCGCGTGGGGCGTCGGGGCGTGACCGAGGCGCGTGGGGAGAGTCGGGTCGGGGCGGGCATGGTGGGTCGAAAGAAGCTGACTGGGTCCCTGAGTTGACACATGGTGTAGAATAACTATTCTACACCTTTTATATATATATATATATATATATATATATATATATATATATATATATATATATATATATATATATAGAGGTATGTTATTTAGAGCTTAGGGCTCTCAATAAATAGTGAAAGCCCCAGCTGAAGTGTAGCTAGGTGGTTCCACTGAACCAGCAGGCCCCCGGTCCAAACTGCAGTTCGTTCCACCGAACCAGCCCCCACCGTCGTTTCCGGTGGTCCCCATGCTGTCGCTATCGTCTGGATCTGATCGGAAGTACAAAATCCCCAATCCGTGTTTCAAATTGATTTGAATATCGTCTCTCTCCCCCCTCTTGTTCTCCCACAGCAGCAGAGCTTCAGGTCCCGCGGTGCTCGCTAGGCTCCCCGTGTCGCCGCCGTTCGCGAGCGGTGCCAGCGAACCTCGCGTGGCTTGCGGCTGCTTCTGTGGCGAGCTCGATGCAGGGTGGGGAGGTGCTCGGGTGGACCGGACCAGCGGCGCGCGACCATCCCCTTCTCAATCGGTGGCGCGCGGCGACCCCCTCCACCACTGGCGGCGCGCGGCCACCCCCTCCACCACCGACGGCCTTTCCCACCTCTCTTGCCGGCACATCCCGCGGATTCATCGAGCGGCAGCGCCTTCTCCATCGGGCAGCGGCGCCCTCTCCCTCCCAACCGACGGCGCCCCCTCCATCCCAGTGGCCCCTCCATCCCGGCGGCGGATGGAGGCAGGCAGGAGGCTGAGCTCCATCAGATCCCGGTGGCTCGTCCCTCCCCGGCAGCTCCTTCCTCCCCTAGCGGCACTCTTCCCTGTCCCCAACGCCGGCAGCGGCTGCCAGCATCTAGGCTCCCAAAGCCTGGGCCGGGGCAGACTTGCTGGCCGGCGGTTGCTGGCAGCGCACGCGCGCCTGGACACGCGTGGGCCAATGGGCTGCTCGGGGAGGTGCAGCTGCCGGCATCGCTCGATGTCGCACAGCAGAGGGCCGCTAGGTCCCTGCATATTCCCGTGCGGAAGGTGTCCATGCGGCCATCCTGTGCCACGGCAAGCAGCAGCCATTCCTGTGCGTGAGCTATCTGTCATCAGCTTGCAGTTTGTGGCTTTGATTGTTTCCTATTATATCAGTTTCACAAGTGATATCTCTGTCAGCTTGCAGTTTCGGGTCTGGGCTGTAGTTATTTTGAAGCGAAGACAACTTCCCTGTAGGTCTGATGAAGATATCTGTCATCAGCTTACAATTTTAGCTCACTACAGAAGCGCAGCGGTGACACACAAAAATCCATCAGTTATCTACGCATCAATCACTTTCATTATCAGTTATCTATATACTTCTACACGGTTCTATACATTGTTGGTACACAATTCCATACATTGTTCTATGTATTATTTGGGTTGGGGCTGTCATGATTCCGCCTACACAATTCCATACATTATTCTATGCATTGTTTGGGTTGGGGCCGTCATGATTCCGCCGATGCCGCGGAGGCAGAGCCCCTCGCTGGCAGTCACGAGGCTACGACAGGCCAGACACTAGCGAAGAAGTTCTCTATTTAGTGTGCTACTATTTTCTCAATTTTTTCTTGATGTTTTGATCCAATTTGGTTGCTGCCTTACAAGAACAGGTGGTTTGCCAAACACCTCAATCACTTTCGCGGTTCCGATGCTGATGGATTTTTGTGTGTCCAAAATGTTGATGGGTTTCTTAAGCCATAGATGTTATGCCATGTTTTAATTTGAATTCGTCATAGCCTTGCAGGAACATGGGGTTGTGGCAAATGAAGAGCTAACAATGCAAGATGGTTTTCTATGCAATATTGATGCGTCTATTTAGAGACATTGTTTCTGTGTTTGCATACATAAGTTTCTATGCATAGCAATTATCATTTGGCAATGTGACTAAATAAAATATTTAGTTATGATGGTAAATGCAGGTTTCTAAATAAACTAGATGAATAATGATTCTCGCAGATTTATTTTCTTGTACTTTGAATTCTATACATTGTTGTAGCACAATTTTATACATTATTTGTTGGTGCTCGATGATATTCCCTGCTGGTGTTTAATGAACTGATCTACTCATATTGGCTTCTTTTTTCTGCACTCATATTGGAGAACGTTTTGAATGATAAGCAAGCAAATTTTCTATGCAGTTTTGATTTAAACTTTTTATGTTTTCCTCCACTAAGCAACTAAGGTGATTTCTATGAATTTTCGATATGCTGAGTAACAAATTCTGATCTTAGTTGTGTCATCGTTGCGCTACTGTAGTGATCACTGAAGTGGCCGCACCTTTGCTTGCAGCAGTAGCATAGGAATGGACTGCCTTCCTCAGCAGAATGGGTTTCTACCAAGGCTGTCAATGGTTTCTATGCATATCAAAGTAGACGACATGTCCTTCGGGTGAGCACGTTTCTATGCATACATTTTTCTATGCATATCACTGAAGTGGCCTTACCAAAGATTCTATTGTAACACCCTAAAAATTTGAAGAGAAGAAAAATAGGAAAAATGTGATTTTTATATTTATTTTTGTGAAGCATGCAAATTTAGAATAAGAATAATTTTTATAAATTTAAAATCAAATATAAGGGTAGAAACATGATTGAGCATTCATGCTGCTGCATTTAGAATTTTGTATTGAGTGGTTTAAATCAAATTCAAATTTGATTTGAAAATCATTTGAAAAATGAATTTGAAAAATTGGAAAATGATTTCTTCTTCTCTTTCTGCTCTCGGGCTGTTTCTCTTCGCAGCCCAGCGCGCGCGGCCCACCTTTCTCTCTCTCCCGGCCGGCCTTCTCCTCCTGGGCCGAGCCCAAGCTTAGCAGCCGCGGCCCGCTAGGCCAGCAGCCGCACCGTTTTCCCTCCGAGTCGCCGACATGTGGGTCCCGCCTGTCAGCGTCTCCTTCCACCTTCCTTTCTTCTTCCTCCGGCTCCGCACCACCTTCCCTCTCTTCCCCGATCCGAATCGATCTCCCAATCTCTCTCTTTCCTTCTTTAGCGGTGCTATCGGGGTATAAAAACGGAGCCGCGCCACCCCCCGCAACCCATCTTGCCTAGTTGTAGTTCCCGTGGTGGCCGAGGGATAGCTCACCGCGAGTTCGAGTTCCACCGCCACCTTGCCGAGCTAGCCGCCGCCCTCCGGTTGCTCTCCAGCTTCGTTCTCGCGTGGGGTAAGGTCGCGAGGATGCGCTCTTTCTTTTGGTGCTTTCGGTTTGGCGAATGGTGCTCGGGATGGTCGTCTTCACTAGCTCCGGCGAGCTCGGGCTCCATCCGGCCATGGCGCCGCCGCCAGGGTTACTGTGGCCGCCGGCCGTTCTTTCCCTCTCTCCTCCGATCCAATCCGCTCCGTCCAAATCGAATCTAACGGCTGAGATTAAAAGATACCGTTTCGGCTGACGTTTTTGCTAAAGAGTCCCTGAGTTTTTATCTTTTCGAACCCGCGGTCCAAAGCGTAATCTGGAAAATACGTTTTTATTAAATGAAAAAGTAATTCGTTTCGGAAAAAGAAATATACGCTTTCTTATATTTACAGTTTTGCCATTCAATTTGTTTTAGTTGTAGAATTTTCGTTTTAACTCCGATTTGGTCCATTCAAATTGTGTTAGATTCATATTTGCGAGCTCTATGTAATTATACAACTGTACAGTAGGTTTGGATTAATTTATTTTCGAGTTTTAATTAAAGTATTTATTTTTCTATAGGAAATCTTTGGAAATTCATAACTTTGTCATTTTAGCTCCGTTTTTCGTGATCTTCGCGTCTGTGTGATCCTAGCGAGTTGTAGATTCGTTTTAAAGACTTTTTATCTTATTTTCTTACTGTTGGTGTATTGTTCTAATTATAGTCTTGTTTGTCTATGCATGATTGCCTCTGGATGTGTGTTGTTGATATTGGTTGATCGAGTATAGACGGTGAGCAATTCGTTGGAGATCAAGAGCCTTACTACGAGCAAGATCTTCAGGACCAGTTTGAGCAAGGCAAGTATAACATGGGATTATCCTTATTGTCCTATTCACCTTATGCAATTAATATCATTATGCATTTATTCCTTGTTAAGGATGACTTAGTGATTGATCCTATGCCTTGGTACCTACTGTGATGCAATGAGTAGTATGGCTAGTGCTTAAACATGGACTATGATCATGTAAATTGATTAGAGGAATATGCAATAAACATTAAAAGATGATTTTGATTAATGTTTAAAGGGGATTAGAGCATGGGGGTTACTTTTGATGCTCTAATTGCTCTCCATAAGGACTCATCTATAAGCGACAATCCGGGATTTACAGTACAACTGTGGGGGCTATATGGCTCTGGCTTTAGTCATATAGAAGGACCTTTTCTAGCTTGTTAGAGGTAACCTTTTTGGCGTAAGAATGGCTTGACGAATCGGGTATAGTGCGGCCTCTGTCCTTATGTGTATAGGCTGCGGGTTATTGTGCCATTTGAAAGGGGGGCTCTACATCTGTTTGCCGAGTGAATCTAATGGCCCTAACTTGTTAGACGAACCTTCGAAAGACTTCATAGTGTTTACCCTGCCTGCTCACCTTGGTAGTGTTTTGGGAGTAATTAACCCGGGCATTTGGGTAACATGACTCACAGTGAAAGTGTACAACCTCTGCAGAGTGTAAAACTGTTATAACAGCCGTGCTCACGGTCACGAGTGGCCTTGGACCCTTATGGAATAGTTGAATAATTGTTTATGGTTATGTTTTTGCTATTCATTAATCATTTCACATGGATCATATGTTTATTGTTTACATTGAGACCTTTTGATGCTATTGATATGCTAAAATCATGTTAACTAAAAGCTACATGCTAATAAACCAATGATTATGCCTTTTTGAGCCTCATGAACCCCATGTTACACTTGTTGAGTACGAGATGTACTTACGCTTGTTTATTTTTCTTACTTGGATAAAAATCCTAGATTGGTAACAGATGGAGGTAATAGTGACTACTACGCCTACTTCCCTGAAGATTACTAGTCTTGCTGTCAACCAGTCAATGTACCTGTGACTGGAGCTACCACGAGAGATTTTTATTTATACTTCCGCTACATTTGTGTTAAGACTATGTGTTTAAATATCGTGATGTAATAACATTTGTGATGATACTTATGTTATAATTTGTGAACTTATGTGTGATTGATCTCTGGGCGCACATAAGGGTATGCATTCCATTTGATCGATAAATGGGTGTGACAAATTGGTATCAGAGCTCTTGTTGACTGTAGGACGCAAGCCTAGCTAGAAATGGTCGATTTAGTATCATCTTTACACTATTTTTATGCTCACTATCTTGCTCTTGTTATTTGATAAATTTTTATGCTTCTTATATCTCATTCTATTACGAAATTTTGCCTCTATTCTAACTTCATCTAAAAATTCTGTAGATGGCCCGTGACCGTAAGACTGCCCGCATCAGCTCTGGAGGATACTATCCACCTCGTGCCCTGCATGCAACTGAAGAGCCACAAGAGCCAGAACCTCAGGAACAGGAGCAGACCCCTGTAGCACCAGTCCAAGCACCAACACCTCCCCAGGAAGAGCCTGAGCCTGAAGAAGATCCAGAAATCGTCGAGATTGAAGATGATGAAGAGGAAGCTAATGGAGGAGTACAACCCCCGCCTCCACCACATGAAGCTCCTGAAGATATGCCACCTCCTCCAATGGGGTGGACTGTGAGGATCTACCACAGGAATGGAGGGAATGCTGTCTCTCATCTTCACCTGGTGGGGATGCTCACTGCTTACTTCGCTGATTGGCATCCAGCTGTGGAGTACGTCTGCTGGGAGTACACTCATCCACTGGAGGACACGTACTGGAAGGCAAGGGCAAGCATCTTTGCACATAAGCAAGACAAGGGGGCATATCAGCTGGACATGATGTTCTCTCACGTGGGACATCGAGCTACTATAGAGGATAGCATTGAAGATGCTACTTTTGAAGCATGTATGGGTCTCCGCTATCTTCGCTTTAACCTTATGAAGCATGACATTCATCGCTTCTTTCCTCGTGCACACCCCGAATTTGGATGGGCTATGACAGATCCAGTGCAGCTAGAGCCACTACCTCGGGTGATGGTGAACCTTGTCTATGATATGATGGACATGAAGCTGCAGTTAGAAGAGATGGTGAGGGCACAAGGGAAGACTATCAAGAAGTGCCAAGCAACCATTGATGAGCTCCGAGCAAACCAAGGCATGCCCAAGATCTATGAGACATTAGAGCATGAGCCACTTCCTTAGGAAGTAGGAGTCCTTTATGTAATAAGAACGTTCTTAGTAACGTCAGTTGAGTCAGTTGAGTCTGTCGTGTGGTTTGAACCTTGGTGTGCTAGTTGCTTTATTATTATGCTTATGTGTGAGTTGGATCTTTGTTTGAGTGTCGGGACTTGTAGGCATGTCTACAAGTTCCATTATTAAGAATAATAAGTTTAATAGTCAAGGGATAATAGTTGGGTTTGATATTATCTCGTTTCTGTCCTTGCTGTTTTCTGGAGCAGTCTCCAATGTTTCTGCTATAGTTTAAAAACGGTTCGTTCAACATTTATGAAATTTTTATGAGAGAAACTAGACTCAAGCATCTTTCAAATGCCACTGGAATCACCTTTTTATCTGATCTGGTTCGAGAGATATAATTTTCACAAGTTAAAGTTTCTGCACAGTCTGAAATCTGGAACAGTTTCTGTTACGCCTTATTTTTCATAGACTTAACGACAGAATCTGGTCTTGAGGTCTGAATAGAAATTGTGGATAATTTCATAAGCTTTCCAACCATATAAAGCACGCCTCTTTTGGACTTCTGTAGCTAGAGATATGATTGAAATACTGAACTGTCAATATTGCTACTCGTCCAGAAAACTTTCAGATCTCATTCTTAATCCTATAAGTGGTTGATAACCTGGAATTCTTAAAGTTTGCATGTTTATGGGTGGCAGATGGCCGGAAGAGGAAGAGGCAGAGGTCGTGGAAACATTCCCCCAAATCCACCACCACCACCGCCACCAACTATCGAGCAGCTGTTGGCAGTACAGACGCAGTTGATGCAACAACTAGTGCAGAATCAGCAAAATCAGCCAGTTGCTGGGGCTCAACCACGTGATAAGCGTGGTGAATTTTTGAAGGGTCGTCCCCCAGTGTTCACACATGCTGCTGATCCTTTGGAGGCCGATGATTGGCTTCGTGCTGTGGAGAAACAACTCACTATTGCACAATGTGATGACCGACAGAAGGTGTTGTTCGCTTCTGGGCAACTTCAGGGAGAAGCTCAGGATTGGTGGGAGTCATATGAGTATGGTCGTCCTGCCAATGCTCCTGCAGTCACCTGGCAGGAGTTTAGAGAGAACTTCAGGGCTTACCATATACCTGAGGGAATGATAGAGTTGAAGGCGGAGGAATTCAGGAACCTGACCCAAGGGTCAATGACTGTAGCTGAGTACCGTGACAAGTTTGCTCAATTGTCATGATATGCTCCACATGAGGTGGCCAATGACAATGATAAGCAGCGCCGCTTCTTGAAGGGATTATATGATGGACTACAGTTGTAGTTGATGTCCAATACCTACCCTAACTTTCAGACGCTTGTGAACCGCACTATCGTGGTGGATAACAAGCGCAAGGAAATGGATGCAAAGAGGAAGAGGTTACAGGGACAAGCCTCCAATAGCAACACCCGTCCGCGTACTGGCTTTCAACAGAATACTCAGCAGAGGCCTCCTTCTAGACAGTGGAATCGTGGTCAGGCCCCATTCCGTGGATAGTTCCCGCAACGTCCCCCATTCCAGCCACAGAATAGCAACCAACGTCCACCACAGCAGAATGGGAATCAAGCGCAGCGTCAGGGTCCTTCCAACAACACTCCTACAAAGACTAGTGCTCCCAATACTCCCAACAGGTGTTTCCGATGTGGAAAAGAAGGTCACTTGTCTTACAATTGTCCGGAGAAGCCTAATCAGCAGACTCCCCAGAGACAGAGCAGCCACCAGAAGCCCGCACCTAACTCGGGAATGGTGAATCACTTGTCCCAGGAAACTGCAGTGGAGGAGCCAGAAGTTATGCTTGGTACGTTCGATGTCCACTCTACTCTCGCCACTGTTCTTTTTGATTCTGGAGCATCACATTCTTTCATATCACAATCATTTGTTAGAATACATAGAATCCATTTGTGTGCCATGAAGAACCCTATCTTAGTAAACTCACCTGGTGGAAGCATGCCAGCATCTTATCGCTGTCTTCCAATTAGTCTCAACTTAAGGGGGGTAGAGTTTACAGTTAGCCCTATAGTATTGAGAACAGCTGGGATTGATCTTATATTGGGAATGGACTGGATGATGCAACAACAAGCAGAGATTCAGTGTAAGGATAAATCAGTTGTGCTGACAACACCAAAGGGTGATAGAATCAGGGTTGAAGTAAAAGTGCAAAAACAAGAGACCGCTACAGTGAACCAGCTCAATGATGGTGCCAACCAGGAAGATCCAGTTGTGGAGGAGTTTCCAGATGTGTTTCCGGAGGAATTGCCAGGTATGCCACCAGACCGTGACATTGAATTTATTATTGAATTATTACCTGGAACTGCACCTATAGCTAAGCGTCCATATAGAATGGGAGTAAATGAATTAGAAGAACTTAAGAAACAAATTAAGGAGTTGCATGATAAGGGTTTTATTCGTCCTAGTTCTTCACCATGGGGAGCACCAGTGATTTTTGTGGATAAGAAAGATGGAACTCAGAGGATGTGTGTAGATTATCGGTCTCTTAATGAGGTTACTATTAAGAACAAGTACCCATTGCCTAGAATTGATGACCTGTTTGATCAGTTGAGAGGAGCTTGTGTATTCTCCAAGATTGATCTTCGCTCTGGATATCATCAATTGAAGATTCGTGCCAGGGATATACCCAAGACAACATTTACCACACGGTATGGGTTATATGAGTATACAGTGATGTCCTTTGGTTTGACTAATGCTCCTGTATACTTCATGTATTTAATGAATAAGGTGTTCATGGAATATCTGGACAAGTTTGTAGTGGTATTTATTGATGATATACTAGTGTTTTCCAAGATGGAGGAAGAACATGCTGAACATTTGAGGTTGGTCTTGCAGAAGCTCAGAGAACACCAACTATATGCAAAAAGGAGTAAATGTGAGTTTTGGCTGAAGAAAGTTTCTTTTCTGGGTCACATTGTTTCAAATGGAGGAATATCAGTAGATCCTGGCAAGGTGAAAGATGTATTGAACTGAAAACCACCCATCAATGTGAGTGAGATCCGTAGCTTCTTGGGATTGGCTGGTTATTATAGGAGATTTATAGAGGGATTTTCAAAGCTTGCAAAACCAATGACTGCATTGTTGGAGAAGAATGCCAAGTTTGTGTGGTTCGAGAAGTGTCAGGCTAATTTTGAGGAATTAAAGAAAAGATTGACTACTGCACCCGTCTTAGTTTTGCCAGATCTGAATAAACCTTTCTCTATCTATTGTGATGCATCTCGATTGGGTTTGGGATGTGTTCTGATGCAAGAAGGTAGAGTTGTGGCATATGCATCGAGGCAATTGAGGAAGCATGAGTTAAATTACCCTACTCATGATTTGGAATTAGCTGCAGTAGTTCATGCATTAAAGATATGGAGACATTATTTGATTAGACACAAGAGTGATATATACACTGATCACAAGAGTCTAAGGTATATCTTCACTCAAACGGATCTGAACTTGAGGCAGCGTAGATGGTTGGAGTTGATAAAAGACTATGATCTAGAGGTGCATTATCATCCAGGAAAGGCCAACGTTGTTGCTGATGCTCTTAGTAGGAAAAGTTATGCAAATGAAATACAAGTAATGCCTATGCCAAAAGAATTGTGTGCTGAGTGGAAGCATCTGAACTTAGGATTTACTACCAATGCAGTGGAACTAGTATTAGAGCCTACTCTGGAGCAAGAAATCCGTAAAGGTCAGCAGAAGGATGAAAAGTTGAGAGAGATAGCTGAAAATATAGTGAAAGGTAAATCTCCAGGATTCCGTAAGGATGAAAATGGTACGCTATGGTTTGGGAAAAGGCTGTGTGTGCCCGAAGATAAGGATATCAGAATGGCAATTCTGCGTGAAGCTCATGAGTCAGCTTATTCCATACATCCGGGGAGTACTAAGATGTACTTAGATCTGAAAGAGAAATATTGGTGGTATGGTTTAAAGAGAGACGTAGCTGAGTATGTTGCTTTGTGTGACACTTGTCAAAGGGTGAAAGCGGAACACCAGAGACCTGCAGGATTGTTACAGCCTATGCAGATACCCGAGTGGAAATGGGAAGAGGTTGGTATGGACTTTATAGTTGGGTTACCATGGACTCAAAGAGGATATGATTCAATTTAGGTGATAGTGGATCGTCTGACTAAGGTTGCTCATTTTTTGCCTGTGAAGACTACATATAGCAGTACGAAGTTGGCAGAGTTGTATATGGAAAGAATAGTGAGTCTACATGGAGTTCCTAAGAAGATTGTGTCTGATCGAGGTACTCAGTTTACATCTCATTATTGGCAAAAGATACATGAATCATTGGGGACCAAACTAAATTTTAGTACAGCTTATCATCCCCAGACAGATGGTCAAACAGAGAGAATTAATCAGATATTGGAAGATATGTTGAGAGCTTGTGCTCTACAATATGGTACTAGCTAGGATAAGAGTTTGCCATACGCAGAGTTCTCTTATAACAATAGTTATCAGAAGAGTCTTCAAATGGCACCGTTTGAGGCTCTGTATGGACGAAAGTGTAGGACCCCGTTGTTCTGGAATCAGACAGGGGAGAGTCAAGTGTTTGGGCCTGATGTATTAAAGTATGCTGAAAAGAAAGTGAGAATGATTAGAGATAATCTAAAAATAGCACAGTCCAGACAGAAAAGTTATGCTGATACTCGCAGAAGGGAGTTGACTTTTGAGGTAGGGGATTATGTCTACTTAAAAGTGTCACCCATGAGGAGTGTGAAGAGGTTCAACATGAAGGGTAAATTGGCACCAAGATATATTGGACCTTTCAAGATTATAGAGAGACGTGGTGAAGTGGCATATCAGTTGGAATTACCTGAAAGTTTGGCAGGTGTACATGATGTGTTCCATGTGTCTCAATTGAAGAAATGTTTACGAGTACCAGAAGAACAGATTCCGATAGAGGAACTCACTGTTAAGGAGGATCTCACATATGAGGAGTTTTCGGTTAAAATTTTGGAGACTGCGGACAGAGTCACAAGAAGTAGAACAATCAAAATGTGTAAAGTACAGTGGAATCGGTACACCACAGAAGAGGCTACTTGGGAACAAGAAGAGGATCTGAGAAAAACCTACCCGCAACTGTTTGAGTAAGCATCGGTCGAATCTCGGGACGAGATTCATTTTAAAGGGGGTAGAATTGTAACACCCTAAAAATTTGAAGAGAAGAAAAATAGGAAAAATGTGATTTTTATATTTATTTTTGTGAAGCATGCAAATTTAGAATAAGAATAATTTTTATAAATTTAAAATCAAATATAAGGGTAGAAACATGATTGAGCATTCATGCTGCTGCATTTAGAATTTTGTATTGAGTGGTTTAAATCAAATTCAAATTTGATTTGAAAATCATTTGAAAAATGAATTTGAAAAATTAGAAAAGGATTTCTTCTTCTCTTTCTGCTCTCGGGCCGTTTCTCTTCGCAGCCCAGCGCGCGCGGCCCACCTTTCTCTCTCTCTCCCGGCCGGCCTTCTCTTCCTGGGCCGAGCCCAAGCTTAGCAGCCGCGACCCGCTAGGCCAGCAGCCGCACCGTTTTCCCTCCGAGTCGCCGACATGTGGGTCCCGCCTGTCAGCGTCTCCTTCCACCTTCCTTTCTTCTTCCTCCGGCTCCGCACCACCTTCCCTCTCTTCCCCGATCCGAATCGATCTCCCAATCTCTCTCTTTCCTTCTTTAGCGGTGCTATCGGGGTATAAAAACGGAGCCGCGCCACCCCCCGCAACCCATCTTGCCTAGTTGTAGTTCCCGTGGTGGCCGAGGGATAGCTCACCGCGAGTTCGAGTTCCACCGCCACCTTGCCGAGCTAGCCGCCGCCCTCCGGTTGCTCTCCAGCTTCGTTCTCGCGTGGGGTAAGGTCGCGAGGATGCGCTCTTTCTTTTGGTGCTTTCGGTTTGGCGAATGGTGCTCGGGATGGTCGTCTTCACTAGCTCCGGCGAGCTCGGGCTCCATCCGGCCATGGCGCCGCCGCCAGGGTTACTGTGGCCGCCGGCCGTTCTTTCCCTCTCTCCTCCGATCCAATCCGCTCCGTCCAAATCGAATCTAACGGCTGAGATTAAAAGATACCGTTTCGGCTGACGTTTTTGCTAAAGAGTCCCTGAGTTTTTATCTTTTCGAACCCGCGGTCCAAAGCGTAATCTGGAAAATACGTTTTTATTAAATGAAAAAGTAATTCGTTTCGGAAAAAGAAATATACGCTTTCTTATATTTACAGTTTTGCCATTCAATTTGTTTTAGTTGTAGAATTTTCGTTTTAACTCCGATTTGGTCCATTCAAATTGTGTTAGATTCATATTTGCGAGCTCTATGTAATTATACAACTGTACAGTAGGTTTGGATTAATTTATTTTCGAGTTTTAATTAAAGTATTTATTTTTCTATAGGAAATCTTTGGAAATTCATAACTTTGTCATTTTAGCTCCGTTTTTCGTGATCTTCGCGTCTGTGTGATCCTAGCGAGTTGTAGATTCGTTTTAAAGACTTTTTATCTTATTTTCTTACTGTTGGTGTATTGTTCTAATTATAGTCTTGTTTGTCTATGCATGATTGCCTCTGGATGTGTGTTGTTGATATTGGTTGATCGAGTATAGACGGTGAGCAATTCGTTGGAGATCAAGAGCCTTACTACGAGCAAGATCTTCAGGACCAGTTTGAGCAAGGCAAGTATAACATGGGATTATCCTTATTGTCCTATTCACCTTATGCAATTAATATCATTATGCATTTATTCCTTGTTAAGGATGACTTAGTGATTGATCCTATACCTTGGTACCTACTGTGATGCAATGAGTAGTATGGCTAGTGCTTAAACATGGACTATGATCATGTAAATTGATTAGAGGAATATGCAATAAACATTAAAAGATGATTTTGATTAATGTTTAAAGGGGATTAGAGCATGGGGGTTACTTTTGATGCTCTAATTGCTCTCCATAAGGACTCATCTATAAGCGACAATCCGGGATTTACAGTACAACTGTGGGGGCTATATGGCTGTGGCTTTAGTCATATAGAAGGACCTTTTCTAGCTTGTTAGAGATAACCTTTTTGGCGTAAGAATGGCTTGACGAATCGGGTATAGTGCGGCCTCTGTCCTTATGTGTATAGGCTGCGGGTTATTGTGCCATTTGGAAGGGGGGCTCTACATCTGTTTGCCGAGTGAATCTAATGGCCCTAACTTGTTAGACGAACCTTCGAAAGACTTCATAGTGTTTACCCTGCCTGCTCACCTTGGTAGTGTTTTGGGAGTAATTAACCCGGGCATTTGGGTAACACGACTCACAGTGAAAGTGTACAACCTCTGCAGAGTGTAAAACTGTTATAACAGCCGTGCTCACGGTCACGAGTGGCCTTGGACCCTTATGGAATAGTTGAATAATTGTTTATGGTTATGTTTTTGCTATTCATTAATCATTTCACATGGATCATATGTTTATTGTTTACATTGAGACCTTTTGATGCTATTGATATGCTAAAATCATGTTAACTAAAAGCTACATGCTAATAAACCAATGATTATGCCTTTTTGAGCCTCATGAACCCCATGTTACACTTGTTGAGTACGAGATGTACTTACGCTTGTTTATTTTTCTTACTTGGATAAAAATCCCGGATGGGTAACAGATGGAGGTAATAGTGACTACTACGCCTACTTCCCTGAAGATTACTAGTCTTGCTGTCAACCAGTCAATGTACCTGTGACTGGAGCTACCACGAGAGATTTTTATTTATACTTCCGCTACATTTGTGTTAAGACTATGTGTTTAAATATCGTGATGTAATAACATTTGTGATGATACTTATGTTATAATTTGTGAACTTATGTGTGATTGATCTCTGGGCGCACATAAGGGTATGCATTCCATTTGGTCGATAAATGGGTGTGACAAATTGGTATCAGAGCTCTTGTTGACTGTAGGACGCAAGCCTAGCTAGAAATGGTCGATTTAGTATCATCTTTACACTATTTTTATGCTCACTATCTTGCTCTTGTTATTTGATAAATTTTTATGCTTCTTATATCTCATTCTATTACGAAATTTTGCCTCTATTCTAACTTCATCTAAAAATTCTGTAGATGGCCCGTGACCGTAAGACTGCCCGCATCAGCTCTGGAGGATACTATCCACCTCGTGCCCTGCATGCAACTGAAGAGCCACAAGAGCCAGAACCTCAGGAACAGGAGCAGACCCCTGTAGCACCAGTCCAAGCACCAACACCTCCCCAGGAAGAGCCTGAGCCTGAAGAAGATCCAGAAATCGTCGAGATTGAAGATGATGAAGAGGAAGCTAATGGAGGAGTACAACCCCCGCCTCCACCACATGAAGCTCCTGAAGATATGCCACCTCCTCCAATGGGGTGGACTGTGAGGATCTACTACAGGAATGGAGGGAATGCTGTCTCTCATCTTCACCTGGTGGGGATGCTCACTGCTTACTTCGCTGATTGGCATCCAGCTGTGGAGTACGTCTGCTGGGAGTACACTCATCCACTGGAGGACACGTACTGGAAGGCAAGGGCAAGCATCTTTGCACATAAGCAAGACAAGGGGGCATATCAGCTGGACATGATGTTCTCTCACGTGGGACATCGAGCTACTATAGAGGATAGCATTGAAGATGCTACTTTTGAAGCATGTATGGGTCTCCGCTATCTTCGCTTTAACCTTATGAAGCATGACATTCATCGCTTCTTTCCTCGTGCACACCCCGAATTTGGATGGGCTATGACAGATCCAGTGCAGCTAGAGCCACTACCTCGGGTGATGGTGAACCTTGTCTATGATATGATGGACATGAAGCTGCAGTTAGAAGAGATGGTGAGGGCACAAGGGAAGACTATCAAGAAGTGCCAAGCAACCATTGATGAGCTCCGAGCAAACCAAGGCATGCCCAAGATCTATGAGACATTAGAGCATGAGCCACTTCCTTAGGAAGTAGGAGTCCTTTATGTAATAAGAACGTTCTTAGTAACGTCAGTTGAGTCAGTTGAGTCTGTCGTGTGGTTTGAACCTTGGTGTGCTAGTTGCTTTATTATTATGCTTATGTGTGAGTTGGATCTTTGTTTGAGTGTCGGGACTTGTAGGCATGTCTACAAGTTCCATTCTTAAGAATAATAAGTTTAATAGTCAAGGGATAATAGTTGGGTTTGATATTATCTCGTTTCTGTCCTTGCTGTTTTCTGGAGCAGTCTCCAATGTTTCTGCTATAGTTTAAAAACGGTTCGTGCAACATTTATGAAATTTTTATGAGAGAAACTAGACTCAAGCATCTTTCAAATGCCACTGGAATCACCTTTTTATCTGATCTGGTTCGAGAGATATAATTTTCACAAGTTAAAGTTTCTGCACAGTCTGAAATCTGGAACAGTTTCTGTTACGCCTTATTTTTCATAGACTTAACGACAGAATCTGGTCTTGAGGTCTGAATAGAAATTGTGGATAATTTCATAAGCTTTCCAACCATATAAAGCACGCCTCTTTTGGACTTCTGTAGCTCGAGATATGATTGAAATACTGAACTCTCAATATTGCTACTCGTCCAGAAAACTTTCAGATCTCATTCTTAATCCTATAAGTGGTTGATAACCTGGAATTCTTAAAGTTTGCATGTTTATGGGTGGTAGATGGCCGGAAGAGGAAGAGGCAGAGGTCGTGGAAACATTCCCCCAAATCCACCACCACCACCGCCACCAACTATCGAGCAGCTGTTGGCAGTACAGACGCAGTTGATGCAACAACTAGTGCAGAATCAGCAAAATCAGCCAGTTGCTGGGGCTCAACCACGTGATAAGCGTGGTGAATTTTTGAAGGGTCGTCCCCCAGTGTTCACACATGCTGCTGATCCTTTGGAGGCCGATGATTGGCTTCGTGCTGTGGAGAAACAACTCACTATTGCACAATGTGATGACCGACAGAAGGTGTTGTTCGCTTCTGGGCAACTTCAGGGAGAAGCTCAGGATTGGTGGGAGTCATATGAGTATGGTCGTCCTGCCAATGCTCCTGCAGTCACCTGGCAGGAGTTTAGAGAGAACTTCAGGGCTTACCATATACCTGAGGGAATGATAGAGTTGAAGGCGGTGGAATTCAGGAACCTGACCCAAGGGTCAATGACTGTAGCTGAGTACCGTGACAAGTTTGCTCAATTGTCATGATATGCTCCACATGAGGTGGCCAATGACAATGATAAGCAGCGCCGCTTCTTGAAGGGATTATATGATGGACTACAGTTGTAGTTGATGTCCAATACCTACCCTAACTTTCAGACGCTTGTGAACCGCACTATCGTGGTGGATAACAAGCGCAAGGAAATGGATGCAAAGAGGAAGAGGTTACAGGGACAAGCCTCCAATAGCAACACCCGTCCGCGTACTGGCTTTCAACAGAATACTCAGCAGAGGCCTCCTTCTAGACAGTGGAATCGTGGTCAGGCCCCATTCCGTGGATAGTTCCCGCAACGTCCCCCATTCCAGCCACAGAATAGCAACCAACGTCCACCACAGCAGAATGGGAATCAAGCGCAGCGTCAGGGTCCTTCCAACAACACTCCTACAAAGACTAGTGCTCCCAATACTCCCAACAGGTGTTTCCGATGTGGAAAAGAAGGTCACTTGTCTTACAATTGTCCGGAGAAGCCTAATCAGCAGACTCCCCAGAGACAGAGCAGCCACCAGAAGCCCGCACCTAACTCGGGAATGGTGAATCACTTGTCCCAGGAAACTGCAGTGGAGGAGCCAGAAGTTATGCTTGGTACGTTCGATGTCCACTCTACTCTCGCCACTGTTCTTTTTGATTCTGGAGCATCACATTCTTTCATATCACAATCATTTGTTAGAATACATAGAATCCATTTGTGTGCCATGAAGAACCCTATCTTAGTAAACTCACCTGGTGGAAGCATGCCAGCATCTTATCGCTGTCTTCCAATTAGTCTCAACTTAAGGGGGGTAGAGTTTACAGTTAGCCCTATAGTATTGAGAACAGCTGGGATTGATCTTATATTGGGAATGGACTGGATGATGCAACAACAAGCAGAGATTCAGTGTAAGGATAAATCAGTTGTGCTGACAACACCAAAGGGTGATAGAATCAGGGTTGAAGTAAAAGTGCAAAAACAAGAGACCGCTACAGTGAACCAGCTCAATGATGGTGCCAACCAGGAAGATCCAGTTGTGGAGGAGTTTCCAGATGTGTTTCCGGAGGAATTGCCAGGTATGCCACCAGACCGTGACATTGAATTTATTATTGAATTATTACCTGGAACTGCACCTATAGCTAAGCGTCCATATAGAATGGGAGTAAATGAATTAGAAGAACTTAAGAAACAAATTAAGGAGTTGCATGATAAGGGTTTTATTCGTCCTAGTTCTTCACCATGGGGAGCACCAGTGATTTTTGTGGATAAGAAAGATGGAACTCAGAGGATGTGTGTAGATTATCGGTCTCTTAATGAGGTTACTATTAAGAACAAGTACCCATTGCCTAGAATTGATGACCTGTTTGATCAGTTGAGAGGAGCTTGTGTATTCTCCAAGATTGATCTTCGCTCTGGATATCATCAATTGAAGATTCGTGCCAGGGATATACCCAAGACAGCATTTACCACACGGTATGGGTTATATGAGTATACAGTGATGTCCTTTGGTTTGACTAATGCTCCTGCATACTTCATGTATTTAATGAATAAGGTGTTCATGGAATATCTGGACAAGTTTGTAGTGGTATTTATTGATGATATACTAGTGTTTTCCAAGATGGAGGAAGAACATGCTGAACATTTGAGGTTGGTCTTGCAGAAGCTCAGAGAACACCAACTATATGCAAAAAGGAGTAAATGTGAGTTTTGGCTGAAGAAAGTTTCTTTTCTGGGTCACATTGTTTCAAATGGAGGAATATCAGTAGATCCTGGCAAGGTGAAAGATGTATTGAACTGAAAACCACCCATCAATGTGAGTGAGATCCGTAGCTTCTTGGGATTGGCTGGTTATTATAGGAGATTTATAGAGGGATTTTCAAAGCTTGCAAAACCAATGACTGCATTGTTGGAGAAGAATGCCAAGTTTGTGTGGTTCGAGAAGTGTCAGGCTAATTTTGAGGAATTAAAGAAAAGATTGACTACTGCACCCGTCTTAGTTTTGTCAGATCTGAATAAACCTTTCTCTATCTATTGTGATGCATCTCGATTGGGTTTGGGATGTGTTCTGATGCAAGAAGGTAGAGTTGTGGCATATGCATCGAGGCAATTGAGGAAGCATGAGTTAAATTACCCTACTCATGATTTGGAATTAGCTGCAGTAGTTCATGCATTAAAGATATGGAGACATTATTTGATTAGACACAAGAGTGATATATACACTGATCACAAGAGTCTAAGGTATATCTTCACTCAAACGGATCTGAACTTGAGGCAGCGTAGATGGTTGGAGTTGATAAAAGACTATGATCTAGAGGTGCATTATCATCCAGGAAAGGCCAACGTTGTTGCTGATGCTCTTAGTAGGAAAAGTTATGCAAATGAAATACAAGTAATGCCTATGCCAAAAGAATTGTGTGCTGAGTGCAAGCATCTGAACTTAGGATTTACTACCAATGCAGTGGAACTAGTATTAGAGCCTACTCTGGAGCAAGAAATCTGTAAAGGTCAGCAGAAGGATGAAAAGTTGAGAGAGATAGCTGAAAATATAGTGAAAGGTAAATCTCCAGGATTCCGTAAGGATGAAAATGGTACGCTATGGTTTGGGAAAAGGCTGTGTGTGCCCGAAGATAAGGATATCAGAATGGCAATTCTGCGTGAAGCTCATGAGTCAGCTTATTCCATACATCCGGGGAGTACTAAGATGTACTTAGATCTGAAAGAGAAATATTGGTGGTATGGTTTAAAGAGAGACGTAGCTGAGTATGTTGCTTTGTGTGACACTTGTCAAAGGGTGAAAGCGGAACACCAGAGACCTGCAGGATTGTTACAGCCTATGCAGATACCCGAGTGGAAATGGGAAGAGGTTGGTATGGACTTTATAGTTGGGTTACCATGGACTCAAAGAGGATATGATTCAATTTAGGTGATAGTGGATCGTCTGACTAAGGTTGCTCATTTTTTGCCTGTGAAGACTACATATAGCAGTACGAAGTTGGCAGAGTTGTATATGGAAAGAATAGTGAGTCTACATGGAGTTCCTAAGAAGATTGTGTCTGATCGAGGTACTCAGTTTACATCTCATTATTGGCAAAAGATACATGAATCATTGGGGACCAAACTAAATTTTAGTACAGCTTATCATCCCCAGACAGATGGTCAAACAGAGAGAATTAATCAGATATTGGAAGATATGTTGAGAGCTTGTGCTCTACAATATGGTACTAGCTAGGATAAGAGTTTGCCATACGCAGAGTTCTCTTATAACAATAGTTATCAGAAGAGTCTTCAAATGGCACCGTTTGAGGCTCTGTATGGACGAAAGTGTAGGACCCCGTTGTTCTGGAATCAGACAGGGGAGAGTCAAGTGTTTGGGCCTGATGTATTAAAGTATGCTGAAAAGAAAGTGAGAATGATTAGAGATAATCTAAAAATAGCACAGTCCAGACAGAAAAGTTATGCTGATACTCGCAGAAGGGAGTTGACTTTTGAGGTAGGGGATTATGTCTACTTAAAAGTGTCACCCATGAGGAGTGTGAAGAGGTTCAACATGAAGGGTAAATTGGCACCAAGATATATTGGACCTTTCAAGATTATAGAGAGACGTGGTGAAGTGGCATATCAGTTGGAATTACCTGAAAGTTTGGCAGGTGTACATGATGTGTTCCATGTGTCTCAATTGAAGAAATGTTTACGAGTACCAGAAGAACAGATTCCGATAGAGGAACTCACTGTTAAGGAGGATCTCACATATGAGGAGTTTCCGGTTAAAATTTTGGAGACTGCGGACAGAGTCACAAGAAGTAGAACAATCAAAATGTGTAAAGTACAGTGGAATCGGTACACCACAGAAGAGGCTACTTGGGAACAAGAAGAGGATCTGAGAAAAACCTACCCGCAACTGTTTGAGTAAGCATCGGTCGAATCTCGGGACGAGATTCATTTTAAAGGGGGTAGAATTGTAACACCCTAAAAATTTGAAGAGAAGAAAAATAGGAAAAATGTGATTTTTATATTTATTTTTGTGAAGCATGCAAATTTAGAATAAGAATAATTTTTATAAATTTAAAATCAAATATAAGGGTAGAAACATGATTGAGCATTCATGCTGCTGCATTTAGAATTTTGTATTGAGTGGTTTAAATCAAATTCAAATTTGATTTGAAAATCATTTGAAAAATGAATTTGAAAAATTAGAAAAGGATTTCTTCTTCTCTTTCTGCTCTCGGGCCGTTTCTCTTCGCAGCCCAGCGCGCGCGGCCCACCTTTCTCTCTCTCTCCCGGCCGGCCTTCTCCTCCTGGGCCGAGCCCAAGCTTAGCAGCCGCGACCCGCTAGGCCAGCAGCCGCACCGTTTTCCCTCCGAGTCGCCGACATGTGGGTCCCGCCTGTCAGCGTCTCCTTCCACCTTCCTTTCTTCTTCCTCCGGCTCCGCACCACCTTCCCTCTCTTCCCCGATCCGAATCGATCTCCCAATCTCTCTCTTTCCTTCTTTAGCGGTGCTATCGGGGTATAAAAACGGAGCCGCGCCACCCCCCGCAACCCATCTTGCCTAGTTGTAGTTCCCGTGGTGGCCGAGGGATAGCTCACCGCGAGTTCGAGTTCCACCGCCACCTTGCCGAGCTAGCCGCCGCCCTCCGGTTGCTCTCCAGCTTCGTTCTCGCGTGGGGTAAGGTCGCGAGGATGCGCTCTTTCTTTTGGTGCTTTCGGTTTGGCGAATGGTGCTCGGGATGGTCGTCTTCACTAGCTCCGGCGAGCTCGGGCTCCATCCGGCCATGGCGCCGCCGCCAGGGTTACTGTGGCCGCCGGCCGTTCTTTCCCTCTCTCCTCCGATCCAATCCGCTCTGTCCAAATCGAATCTAACGGCTGAGATTAAAAGATACCGTTTCGGCTGACGTTTTTGCTAAAGAGTCCCTGAGTTTTTATCTTTTCGAACCCGCGGTCCAAAGCGTAATCTGGAAAATACGTTTTTATTAAATGAAAAAGTAATTCGTTTCGGAAAAAGAAATATACGCTTTCTTATATTTACAGTTTTGCCATTCAATTTGTTTTAGTTGTAGAATTTTCGTTTTAACTCCGATTTGGTCCATTCAAATTGTGTTAGATTCATATTTGCGAGCTCTATGTAATTATACAACTGTACAGTAGGTTTGGATTAATTTATTTTCGAGTTTTAATTAAAGTATTTATTTTTCTATAGGAAATCTTTGGAAATTCATAACTTTGTCATTTTAGCTCCGTTTTTCGTGATCTTCGCGTCTGTGTGATCCTAGCGAGTTGTAGATTCGTTTTAAAGACTTTTTATCTTATTTTCTTACTGTTGGTGTATTGTTCTAATTATAGTCTTGTTTGTCTATGCATGATTGCCTCTGGATGTGTGTTGTTGATATTGGTTGATCGAGTATAGACGGTGAGCAATTCGTTGGAGATCAAGAGCCTTACTACGAGCAAGATCTTCAGGACCAGTTTGAGCAAGGCAAGTATAACATGGGATTATCCTTATTGTCCTATTCACCTTATGCAATTAATATCATTATGCATTTATTCCTTGTTAAGGATGACTTAGTGATTGATCCTATACCTTGGTACCTACTGTGATGCAATGAGTAGTATGGCTAGTGCTTAAACATGGACTATGATCATGTAAATTGATTAGAGGAATATGCAATAAACATTAAAAGATGATTTTGATTAATGTTTAAAGGGGATTAGAGCATGGGGGTTACTTTTGATGCTCTAATTGCTCTCCATAAGGACTCATCTATAAGCGACAATCCGGGATTTACAGTATAACTGTGGGGGCTATATGGCTGTGGCTTTAGTCATATAGAAGGACCTTTTCTAGCTTGTTAGAGGTAACCTTTTTGGCGTAAGAATGGCTTGACGAATCGGGTATAGTGCGGCCTCTGTCCTTATGTGTATAGGCTGCGGGTTATTGTGCCATTTGGAAGGGGGGCTCTACATCTGTTTGCCGAGTGAATCTAATGGCCCTAACTTGTTAGACGAACCTTCGAAAGACTTCATAGTGTTTACCCTGCCTGCTCACCTTGGTAGTGTTTTGGGAGTAATTAACCCGGGCATTTGGGTAACACGACTCACAGTGAAAGTGTACAACCTCTGCAGAGTGTAAAACTGTTATAACAGCCGTGCTCACGGTCACGAGTGGCCTTGGACCCTTATGGAATAGTTGAATAATTGTTTATGGTTATGTTTTTGCTATTCATTAATCATTTCACATGGATCATATGTTTATTGTTTACATTGAGACCTTTTGATGCTATTGATATGCTAAAATCATGTTAACTAAAAGCTACATGCTAATAAACCAATGATTATGCCTTTTTGAGCCTCATGAACCCCATGTTACACTTGTTGAGTACGAGATGTACTTACGCTTGTTTATTTTTCTTACTTGAATAAAAATCCCGGATGGGTAACAGATGGAGGTAATAGTGACTACTACGCCTACTTCCCTGAAGATTACTAGTCTTGCTGTCAACCAGTCAATGTACCTGTGACTGGAGCTACCACGAGAGATTTTTATTTATACTTCCGCTACATTTGTGTTAAGACTATGTGTTTAAATATCGTGATGTAATAACATTTGTGATGATACTTATGTTATAATTTGTGAACTTATGTGTGATTGATCTCTGGGCGCACATAAGGGTATGCATTCTATTTGGTCGATAAATGGGTGTGACAAATTGGTATCAGAGCTCTTGTTGACTGTAGGACGCAAGCCTAGCTAGAAATGGTCGATTTAGTATCATCTTTACACTATTTTTATGCTCACTATCTTGCTCTTGTTATTTGATAAATTTTTATGCTTCTTATATCTCATTCTATTACGAAATTTTGCCTCTATTCTAACTTCATCTAAAAATTCTGTAGATGGCCCGTGACCGTAAGACTGCCCGCATCAGCTCTGGAGGATACTATCCACCTCGTGCCCTGCATGCAACTGAAGAGCCACAAGAGCCAGAACCTCAGGAACAGGAGCAGACCCCTGTAGCACCAGTCCAAGCACCAACACCTCCCCAGGAAGAGCCTGAGCCTGAAAAAGATCCAGAAATCGTCGAGATTGAAGATGATGAAGAGGAAGCTAATGGAGGAGTACAACCCCCGCCTCCACCACATGAAGCTCCTGAAGATATGCCACCTCCTCCAATGGGGTGGACTGTGAGGATCTACCACAGGAATGGAGGGAATGCTGTCTCTCATCTTCGCCTGGTGGGGATGCTCACTGCTTACTTCGCTGATTGGCATCCAGCTGTGGAGTACGTCTGCTGGGAGTACACTCATCCACTGGAGGACACGTACTGGAAGGCAAGGGCAAGCATCTTTGCACATAAGCAAGACAAGGGGGCATATCAGCTGGACATGATGTTCTCTCACGTGGGACATCGAGCTACTATAGAGGATAGCATTGAAGATGCTACTTTTGAAGCATGTATGGGTCTCCGCTATCTTCGCTTTAACCTTATGAAGCATGACATTCATCGCTTCTTTCCTCGTGCACACCCCGAATTTGGATGGGCTATGACAGATCCAGTGCAGCTAGAGCCACTACCTCGGGTGATGGTGAACCTTGTCTATGATATGATGGACATGAAGCTGCAGTTAGAAGAGATGGTGAGGGCACAAGGGAAGACTATCAAGAAGTGCCAAGCAACCATTGATGAGCTCCGAGCAAACCAAGGCATGCCCAAGATCTATGAGACATTAGAGCATGAGCCACTTCCTTAGGAAGTAGGAGTCCTTTATGTAATAAGAACGTTCTTAGTAACGTCAGTTGAGTCAGTTGAGTCTGTCGTGTGGTTTGAACCTTGGTGTGCTAGTTGCTTTATTATTATGCTTATGTGTGAGTTGGATCTTTGTTTGAGTGTCGGGACTTGTAGGCATGTCTACAAGTTCCATTCTTAAGAATAATAAGTTTAATAGTCAAGGGATAATAGTTGGGTTTGATATTATCTCGTTTCTGTCCTTGCTGTTTTCTGGAGCAGTCTCCAATGTTTCTGCTATAGTTTAAAAACGGTTCGTGCAACATTTATGAAATTTTTATGAGAGAAACTAGACTCAAGAATCTTTCAAATGCCACTGGAATCACCTTTTTATCTGATCTGGTTCGAGAGATATAATTTTCACAAGTTAAAGTTTCTGCACAGTCTGAAATCTGGAACAGTTTCTGTTACGCCTTATTTTTCATAGACTTAACGACAGAATCTGGTCTTGAGGTCTGAATAGAAATTGTGGATAATTTCATAAGCTTTCCAACCATATAAAGCACTTCTCTTTTGGACTTCTGTAGCTCGAGATATGATTGAAATACTGAACTGTCAATATTGCTACTCGTCCAGAAAACTTTCAGATCTCATTCTTAATCCTATAAGTGGTTGATAACCTGGAATTCTTAAAGTTTGCATGTTTATGGGTGGCAGATGGCCGGAAGAGGAAGAGGCAGAGGTCGTGGAAACATTCCCCCAAATCCACCACCACCACCGCCACCAACTATCGAGCAGCTGTTGGCAGTACAGACGCAGTTGATGCAACAACTAGTGCAGAATCAGCAAAATCAGCCAGTTGCTGGGGCTCAACCACGTGATAAGCGTGGTGAATTTTTGAAGGGTCGTCCCCCAGTGTTCACACATGCTGCTGATCCTTTGGAGGCCGATGATTGGCTTCGTGCTGTGGAGAAACAACTCACTATTGCACAATGTGATGACCGACAGAAGGTGTTGTTCGCTTCTGGGCAACTTCAGGGAGAAGCTCAGGATTGGTGGGAGTCATATGAGTATGGTCGTCCTGCCAATGCTCCTGCAGTCACCTGGCAGGAGTTTAGAGAGAACTTCAGGGCTTACCATATACCTGAGGGAATGATAGAGTTGAAGGCGGTGGAATTCAGGAACCTGACCCAAGGGTCAATGACTGTAGCTGAGTACCGTGACAAGTTTGCTCAATTGTCATGATATGCTCCACATGAGGTGGCCAATGACAATGATAAGCAGCGCCGCTTCTTGAAGGGATTATATGATGGACTACAGTTGTAGTTGATGTCCAATACCTACCCTAACTTTCAGACGCTTGTGAACCGCACTATCGTGGTGGATAACAAGCGCAAGGAAATGGATGCAAAGAGGAAGAGGTTACAGGGACAAGCCTCCAATAGCAACACCCGTCCGCGTACTGGCTTTCAACAGAATACTCAGCAGAGGCCTCCTTCTAGACAGTGGAATCGTGGTCAGGCCCCATTCCGTGGATAGTTCCCGCAACGTCCCCCATTCCAGCCACAGAATAGCAACCAACGTCCACCACAGCAGAATGGGAATCAAGCGCAGCGTCAGGGTCCTTCCAACAACACTCCTACAAAGACTAGTGCTCCCAATACTCCCAACAGGTGTTTCCGATGTGGAAAAGAAGGTCACTTGTCTTACAATTGTCCGGAGAAGCCTAATCAGCAGACTCCCCAGAGACAGAGCAGCCACCAGAAGCCCGCACCTAACTCGGGAATGGTGAATCACTTGTCCCAGGAAACTGCAGTGGAGGAGCCAGAAGTTATGCTTGGTACGTTCGATGTCCACTCTACTCTCGCCACTGTTCTTTTTGATTCTGGAGCATCACATTCTTTCATATCACAATCATTTGTTAGAATACATAGAATCCATTTGTGTGCCATGAAGAACCCTATCTTAGTAAACTCACCTGGTGGAAGCATGCCAGCATCTTATCGCTGTCTTCCAATTAGTCTCAACTTAAGGGGGGTAGAGTTTACAGTTAGCCCTATAGTATTGAGAACAGCTGGGATTGATCTTATATTGGGAATGGACTGGATGATGCAACAACAAGCAGAGATTCAGTGTAAGGATAAATCAGTTGTGCTGACAACACCAAAGGGTGATAGAATCAGGGTTGAAGTAAAAGTGCAAAAACAAGAGACCGCTATAGTGAACCAGCTCAATGATGGTGCCAACCAGGAAGATCCAGTTGTGGAGGAGTTTCCAGATGTGTTTCCGGAGGAATTGCCAGGTATGCCACCAGACCGTGACATTGAATTTATTATTGAATTATTACCTGGAACTGCACCTATAGCTAAGCGTCCATATAGAATGGGAGTAAATGAATTAGAAGAACTTAAGAAACAAATTAAGGAGTTGCATGATAAGGGTTTTATTCGTCCTAGTTCTTCACCATGGGGAGCACCAGTGATTTTTGTGGATAAGAAAGATGGAACTCAGAGGATGTGTGTAGATTATCGGTCTCTTAATGAGGTTACTATTAAGAACAAGTACCCATTGCCTAGAATTGATGACCTGTTTGATCAGTTGAGAGGAGCTTGTGTATTCTCCAAGATTGATCTTCGCTCTGGATATCATCAATTGAAGATTCGTGCCAGGGATATACCCAAGACAGCATTTACCACACGGTATGGGTTATATGAGTATACAGTGATGTCCTTTGGTTTGACTAATGCTCCTGCATACTTCATGTATTTAATGAATAAGGTGTTCATGGAATATCTGGACAAGTTTGTAGTGGTATTTATTGATGATATACTAGTGTTTTCCAAGATGGAGGAAGAACATGCTGAACATTTGAGGTTGGTCTTGCAGAAGCTCAGAGAACACCAACTATATGCAAAAAGGAGTAAATGTGAGTTTTGGCTGAAGAAAGTTTCTTTTCTGGGTCACATTGTTTCAAATGGAGGAATATCAGTAGATCCTGGCAAGGTGAAAGATGTATTGAACTGAAAACCACCCATCAATGTGAGTGAGATCCGTAGCTTCTTGGGATTGGCTGGTTATTATAGGAGATTTATAGAGGGATTTTCAAAGCTTGCAAAACCAATGACTGCATTGTTGGAGAAGAATGCCAAGTTTGTGTGGTTCGAGAAGTGTCAGGCTAATTTTGAGGAATTAAAGAAAAGATTGACTACTGCACCCGTCTTAGTTTTGCCAGATCTGAATAAACCTTTCTCTATCTATTGTGATGCATCTCGATTGGGTTTGGGATGTGTTCTGATGCAAGAAGGTAGAGTTGTGGCATATGCATCGAGGCAATTGAGGAAGCATGAGTTAAATTACCCTACTCATGATTTGGAATTAGCTGCAGTAGTTCATGCATTAAAGATATGGAGACATTATTTGATTAGACACAAGAGTGATATATACACTGATCACAAGAGTCTAAGGTATATCTTCACTCAAACGGATCTGAACTTGAGGCAGCGTAGATGGTTGGAGTTGATAAAAGACTATGATCTAGAGGTGCATTATCATCCAGGAAAGGCCAATGTTGTTGCTGATGCTCTTAGTAGGAAAAGTTATGCAAATGAAATACAAGTAATGCCTATGCCAAAAGAATTGTGTGCTGAGTGCAAGCATCTGAACTTAGGATTTACTACCAATGCAGTGGAACTAGTATTAGAGCCTACTCTGGAGCAAGAAATCCGTAAAGGTCAGCAGAAGGATGAAAAGTTGAGAGAGATAGCTGAAAATATAGTGAAAGGTAAATCTCCAGGATTCCGTAAGGATGAAAATGGTACGCTATGGTTTGGGAAAAGGCTGTGTGTGCCCGAAGATAAGGATATCAGAATGGCAATTCTGCGTGAAGCTCATGAGTCAGCTTATTCCATACATCCGGGGAGTACTAAGATGTACTTAGATCTGAAAGAGAAATATTGGTGGTATGGTTTAAAGAGAGACGTAGCTGAGTATGTTGCTTTGTGTGACACTTGTTAAAGGGTGAAAGCGGAACACCAGAGACCTGCAGGATTGTTACAGCCTATGCAGATACCCGAGTGGAAATGGGAAGAGGTTGGTATGGACTTTATAGTTGGGTTACCATGGACTCAAAGAGGATATGATTCAATTTAGGTGATAGTGGATCGTCTGACTAAGGTTGCTCATTTTTTGCCTGTGAAGACTACATATAGCAGTACGAAGTTGGCAGAGTTGTATATGGAAAGAATAGTGAGTCTACATGGAGTTCCTAAGAAGATTGTGTCTGATCGAGGTACTCAGTTTACATCTCATTATTGGCAAAAGATACATGAATCATTGGGGACCAAACTAAATTTTAGTACAGCTTATCATCCCCAGACAGATGGTCAAACAGAGAGAATTAATCAGATATTGGAAGATATGTTGAGAGCTTGTGCTCTACAATATGGTACTAGCTAGGATAAGAGTTTGCCATACGCAGAGTTCTCTTATAACAATAGTTATCAGAAGAGTCTTCAAATGGCACCGTTTGAGGCTCTGTATGGACGAAAGTGTAGGACCCCGTTGTTCTGGAATCAGACAGGGGAGAGTCAAGTGTTTGGGCCTGATGTATTAAAGTATGCTGAAAAGAAAGTGAGAATGATTAGAGATAATCTAAAAATAGCACAGTCCAGACAGAAAAGTTATGCTGATACTCGCAGAAGGGAGTTGACTTTTGAGGTAGGGGATTATGTCTACTTAAAAGTGTCACCCATGAGGAGTGTGAAGAGGTTCAACATGAAGGGTAAATTGGCACCAAGATATATTGGACCTTTCAAGATTATAGAGAGACGTGGTGAAGTGGCATATCAGTTGGAATTACCTGAAAGTTTGGCAGGTGTACATGATGTGTTCCATGTGTCTCAATTGAAGAAATGTTTACGAGTACCAGAAGAACAGATTCCGATAGAGGAACTCACTGTTAAGGAGGATCTCACATATGAGGAGTTTCCGGTTAAAATTTTGGAGACTGCGGACAGAGTCACAAGAAGTAGAACAATCAAAATGTGTAAAGTACAGTGGAATCGGTACACCACAGAAGAGGCTACTTGGGAACAAGAAGAGGATCTGAGAAAAACCTACCCGCAACTGTTTGAGTAAGCATCGGTCGAATCTCGGGACGAGATTCATTTTAAAGGGGGTAGAATTGTAACACCCTAAAAATTTGAAGAGAAGAAAAATAGGAAAAATGTGATTTTTATATTTATTTTTGTGAAGCATGCAAATTTAGAATAAGAATAATTTTTATAAATTTAAAATCAAATATAAGGGTAGAAACATGATTGAGCATTCATGCTGCTGCATTTAGAATTTTGTATTGAGTGGTTTAAATCAAATTCAAATTTGATTTGAAAATCATTTGAAAAATGAATTTGAAAAATTAGAAAAGGATTTCTTCTTCTCTTTCTGCTCTCGGGCCGTTTCTCTTCGCAGCCCAGCGCGCGCGGCCCACCTTTCTCTCTCTCTCCCGGCCGGCCTTCTCCTCCTGGGCCGAGCCCAAGCTTAGCAGCCGCGACCCGCTAGGCCAGCAGCCGCACCGTTTTCCCTCCGAGTCGCCGACATGTGGGTCCCGCCTGTCAGCGTCTCCTTCCACCTTCCTTTCTTCTTCCTCCGGCTCCGCACCACCTTCCCTCTCTTCCCCGATCCGAATCGATCTCCCAATCTCTCTCTTTCCTTCTTTAGCGGTGCTATCGGGGTATAAAAACGGAGCCGCGCCACCCCCCGCAACCCATCTTGCCTAGTTGTAGTTCCCGTGGTGGCCGAGGGATAGCTCACCGCGAGTTCGAGTTCCACCGCCACCTTGCCGAGCTAGCCGCCGCCCTCCGGTTGCTCTCCAGCTTCGTTCTCGCGTGGGGTAAGGTCGCGAGGATGCGCTCTTTCTTTTGGTGCTTTCGGTTTGGCGAATGGTGCTCGGGATGGTCGTCTTCACTAGCTCCGGCGAGCTCGGGCTCCATCCGGCCATGGCGCCGCCGCCAGGGTTACTGTGGCCGCCGGCCGTTCTTTCCCTCTCTCCTCCGATCCAATCCGCTCCGTCCAAATCGAATCTAACGGCTGAGATTAAAAGATACCGTTTCGGCTGACGTTTTTGCTAAAGAGTCCCTGAGTTTTTATCTTTTCGAACCCGCGGTCCAAAGCGTAATCTGGAAAATACGTTTTTATTAAATGAAAAAGTAATTCGTTTCGGAAAAAGAAATATACGCTTTCTTATATTTACAGTTTTGCCATTCAATTTGTTTTAGTTGTAGAATTTTCGTTTTAACTCCGATTTGGTCCATTCAAATTGTGTTAGATTCATATTTGTGAGCTCTATGTAATTATACAACTGTACAGTAGGTTTGGATTAATTTATTTTCGAGTTTTAATTAAAGTATTTATTTTTCTATAGGAAATCTTTGGAAATTCATAACTTTGTCATTTTAGCTCCGTTTTTCGTGATCTTCGCGTCTGTGTGATCCTAGCGAGTTGTAGATTCGTTTTAAAGACTTTTTATCTTATTTTCTTACTGTTGGTGTATTGTTCTAATTATAGTCTTGTTTGTCTATGCATGATTGCCTCTGGATGTGTGTTGTTGATATTGGTTGATCGAGTATAGACGGTGAGCAATTCGTTGGAGATCAAGAGCCTTACTACGAGCAAGATCTTCAGGACCAGTTTGAGCAAGGCAAGTATAACATGGGATTATCCTTATTGTCCTATTCACCTTATGCAATTAATATCATTATGCATTTATTCCTTGTTAAGGATGACTTAGTGATTGATCCTATACCTTGGTACCTACTGTGATGCAATGAGTAGTATGGCTAGTGCTTAAACATGGACTATGATCATGTAAATTGATTAGAGGAATATGCAATAAACATTAAAAGATGATTTTGATTAATGTTTAAAGGGGATTAGAGCATGGGGGTTACTTTTGATGCTCTAATTGCTCTCCATAAGGACTCATCTATAAGCGACAATCCGGGATTTACAGTACAACTGTGGGGGCTATATGGCTCTGGCTTTAGTCATATAGAAGGACCTTTTCTAGCTTGTTAGAGGTAACCTTTTTGGCGTAAGAATGGCTTGACGAATCGGGTATAGTGCGGCCTCTGTCCTTATGTGTATAGGCTGCGGGTTATTGTGCCATTTGGAAGGGGGGCTCTACATCTGTTTGCCGAGTGAATCTAATGGCCCTAACTTGTTAGACGAACCTTCGAAAGACTTCATAGTGTTTACCCTGCCTGCTCACCTTGGTAGTGTTTTGGGAGTAATTAACCCGGGCATTTGGGTAACACGACTCACAGTGAAAGTGTACAACCTCTGCAGAGTGTAAAACTGTTATAACAGCCGTGCTCACGGTCACGAGTGGCCTTGGACCCTTATGGAATAGTTGAATAATTGTTTATGGTTATGTTTTTGCTATTCATTAATCATTTCACATGGATCATATGTTTATTGTTTACATTGAGACCTTTTGATGCTATTGATATGCTAAAATCATGTTAACTAAAAGCTACATGCTAATAAACCAATGATTATGCCTTTTTGAGCCTCATGAACCCCATGTTACACTTGTTGAGTACGAGATGTACTTACGCTTGTTTATTTTTCTTACTTGGATAAAAATCCCGGATGGGTAACAGATGGAGGTAATAGTGACTACTACGCCTACTTCCCTGAAGATTACTAGTCTTGCTGTCAACCAGTCAATGTACCTGTGACTGGAGCTACCACGAGAGATTTTTATTTATACTTCCGCTACATTTGTGTTAAGACTATGTGTTTAAATATCGTGATGTAATAACATTTGTGATGATACTTATGTTATAATTTGTGAACTTATGTGTGATTGATCTCTGGGCGCACATAAGGGTATGCATTCCATTTGGTCGATAAATGGGTGTGACATCTATGCTTAGTTTTCATAGGTTTTATTCATGCTTAGATAACATTTGTATGTGTCATTTATGACTAACTAGTCACAATATGCAAATGTGGTCAATGCAGGGGCTTATCATGGCATCGAAATGTATCCTCAAGGAATTAAAGGACCTGCAAAAGGACCCTCCAACATCATGCAGTGTAGGTAATTTTCTGGTAGCTAGTTAGCCTTTTGCTAGTAAGTTCAGTTTGTTGTAGCCTTTCTGCCTTGCTTGTGCAATTTAAGTAGCAGTAGTTCAGTTACATTTTTCCAGTTGCATTTTTTCTAGTAATTTCAATTGCTTTTTTTTTTGTAGATTTGAAACACGGGACATATCAGTTAGTGTGCTTGCAGCCGACTGCAGCTGACCAGAGGCGAGGAGGATCCTACACCTGCTGCTGCAGCTCTCCAGGCTCCCATGTGTTCTGTACTTCACGAGTTAAGTTTTTACACCTTTAGATCTGGTCTTTGACTATGAAATTTGATTACATTTTTTTGCAGATTTGGAACATGACACATATCAATTTAATGTTGGAACGCAATTTTATACATTGTTGGAACACATTTATATTTAATGTTGGAATACAATTTTATATAATGTTAAATACAAAGATTTTTTATGCTTCTTTTTCATATATAATGTTCAATGAAATTATTGCTATAAAATTATACGTTATCTTGCATAGATACACTTTCTATGACTGTTATCATTGCTTTTTATGCGAATACATGTTTATGATGTTCGTGTTGGTAACATGCTTATCCATTGTCTACTCTTTAAATAGGATTTGTATGAATTTGAAATTGATTATTTATGCTTCACTAAAATACAAAACAATAAGCAAAAGAGATCTAGCTGTGGCAAGATCGAAGAATTTTAAATTTTTCTATGCCATGTTTAAACAATTTTTATGTGTGGATCTAGTGACTGGTGGTGACTCCATGTTGGTAGCGGCGGACCTCTTGCGGAGCCCCCTCCCGTGTCGGTGCCAGTCACGACTCCATGAATTTTATATGACATGTTTTATTCATGCTTAGTTTGCATAAGATTCTATGTTTAGTTTGCAAAGGTTTTATTCATGCTGAGTTTGCAGAGGATGCTATGCTTATTTTGCATAGGTTTTAACACCAGTTGAATTCAAATTTCCAAGAAGAAGTCATCGATATCTATGCTTATGTTCATTTTACACATGTTGTGAATTATATGCTTATATGCACAATGCTCATAGGATTCAAAGTTCAAATGTTTTCTAGGTAAGAAAGCAAAGATTCTATGTAAGAAACATGTTTCTATGTCTTACCGTTGTAAGGTTTCTTCTCCTGCTTAAAACATGTTTCTATGCCTTTATTGTGATGTAGGATGGTTGAAATGAATTCCTCTATTTGGTGTGAGGTCAACGGTGGCTCAGTCATAAGGACATGGCTTGTGACGTCCATGACTTCCTTGGTTTTTGCGGCGGTGGCATAGTGTGATCTTTGATATAGTTGAGGGGTTAATGTAAAATGTTGATGCCTCGTGTAGTTGATATAGTTGATGGCTCATTCATAAGAACAAATTTGTATATATTCTTAAGCATTTATGTGTGCACCTGTACACAGTTATATATATGGTTGGAGCACTCTTCTATGTATTGTTAGAACACTTCAACATATATTGTTGGGACAATTATCTATACGCTTCCTACATAATTCTATATATTATTGTTGGTATCAATTTTATATATTGTTGGTACACAATTCTATACATTGTTAGAGTAGTCGTCTGTGCCAGGCGGAATGTCTATCTCGTGGAGAGGTTTCTATGTGTTAACAAAAATAACTTTTATTCGTCCAAACATTAAATTCTATGCAATGTCAGCACCATATCTCGTGGAGAGGTTTCAAATTTCATAGCATTACAATGGCTCCTATGCTCTTGTCTTGAAGATTCTATGCGCCAGACCACTCCACAGGAATCATAGAACCTCTATGTCAAGATTCAAATTTCAAATTCTATAGTGAAGATAGATGGTTTTCTATGCTTGCATCCATGGAGTTGTATGCAAGGTCAGTGCTAAAAGATTTTGCGCGCATCTTAAACAGTGATTCTATGCATTCAATCGGCATTCGAGTGCCATGATTCAAATTTCAAATTTTTGGACAAGACGAGATCGTCTCCATGTTTTTAATCTCTACTCATAAGATTGTACGCTTAGAGGGAAGTGTTTTGTACGTTTCTATGCATCTTGACAAATGATTCTATGCATCTAATCAGCCATCACGTGTCATGATTTAAATTTCAAATTTTAAAATTTTTCAAAAATATATTCACAATGGATCTTGAATCGTGCATAAAAATGTCAGGAGTTCAATGGTGAAACCCGTTTTAGAATCGGAAGCTTCGTTAAGGAATTATCGTGAAAAAATGAAAGAGATTAGAATGGATGCATCAATGTATGCATGTGTCAACTTGTGTCAGCGCGTGTCAGCGTGTGCCAGGTGTAATTAGGTGAAACGTTCAGCTCGTGAAAATGTTTTTATGCGGTAATGAATTGATTTTAATTTATTCAACGACTAATTTCTATGTAACATCGCGACCAAAACTTTTCTGCGCAGCTTGACCTATATTTTTGTCTAAGACAGCTCCTTTAGCGACAACGAACAGCTAGTACTAGATTGATGAATCTGGATGGATTTTTTAATATTTCTTTTATGAATCGAAGCTAGTTGAAATGGATTCAAATACTTTTGTTCATGGATATACGATCTAACAAATTACTTCTTTATTCCAACATTTTAAAGCACTAATTATGTTTGCAAAAAACAATTAATTACCACTTGAGTATTTCGTCAATTATTACCATTCTAAGGTAAAAGCACATTTATAAACTCCCTTTACCACTCTAGGTCCACGCCGGGAGTCATATTTGAAAACAAATAAAAAATTAATTAGAAAAAAACTTCGTCCTTGAAACCTTTCGGTGATTTTTCTTTGCCTATTACTCACGGATCTGGACAGAATTATTTATAGACCTAAGTGATACTATTAGTAATAAAGAAATGCCTTGCCTGGAGATTAGATGTCTTGGTAACCACGACAGCCAACTTTTACTACTCATGCGATCGGATGGAATTATTTATAGACCATGATACCATTATTAGTAATAAAAATACCCTTGTAACTATTACAACCAATTTTTACTACTCGCGGCCTAAACATAATTATTTATACACCCAAATGATATTATTAGTAATAAAAAAACTGATTCTAACGGTAATAAAAAATTGCATGAGCGGTTACCGGTGCTCCGGAGATTAGCACATGGTTAATTTACCGCTCATGGGAAAGAAAGGAGTTATTTTATTAGCAATCTGATACTAACGGTAATAAAAATGGAAGGAATTATTTTATTAACAAAATGGTACTAACGGTAATAAAAAATAACATGAGTGGTTACCGGATGCCCCGGACATCGGAGCTAATTTTACTTCTTATGGTCCTAGAAGTAATAATTTATAGAAGCAAAAGATGTTAATAGTAATAAAAACTACCCTGATGAAAGACCAGACGTCCCGATGAATATCAAAGTTAATTTTATTATTAACGGGTCCATGTAGAATTATTATTCACGAGAAAGGACGGATTTATTTTCTTGGACACAATGTTACTAACAGTAATAAAATATAGTTGATTGGAATTTTTTTATTACTAATAGTATTATTTTCTTCTTTAAATAATTCCATCCAAGTTTACTGCACCTTTGGCCGCCGGTAATTAACCTGGACCATTTAATTTCATAGTCAATTTTCCAGGAGTTGTTAACATGCACTTCATGCTTTAAAAGAGCGACATGCATGGGATTTGCATCCGTCGCCACTGATGGGACCGCTCAATCAATGGCATGTTTGTTGCATTCATTCACGTGAAGGTTCGCCGGAGCAAAATTCAAACTCCGGTGGTTACGGTGGCGGGCGTTGATTGTTATTCATAGGGCAGGCTGCTAATTAGTATGGTCCTATATATATATATATATATATATATATATATATATATATATATATATATATATATATATATATATATATATATATATATATATATATATATATATATATATATATATATATATATATATATATATATATATATATTGCCCATCGACAAGATGAAGTATGAGATCGTGTATATCATAGGATCTTGGTTGAAATTATTAATTGATGTAAATATTAAATAAAAATTATCCCTTATTAAACATTCAATTATTATGGACAGATAGTATATTAGATTGTTTACTCTAGAAATTAGAAGGCACGTTCAAGAAAGGAAAACTCTATGCAAACCAAAATCGCCCCTTCAATAAATGTGTTTAGTAAAACCTTAGATTATGCGTCCTCATATATAAGAATTTATAGATTTTGGATTTTAATTTTTTATTTTATTATAAGTGTTTCATCCACATGTTAACTTGAACCTCTAATGCTCACTGAGCTATGGTATCTATTATTAACTATCATTTCAAGTAGAATGTTCATTAAAAATACAGTACTCATAATTAAACTATTCTAATGTGAATATGTTATAATGTTTCAGTCGAATTGTATATTTATCAAAGTAACAACTTACATAATTCAACGTTTTGGATTATTAATATAGTTCAAAATAAACTATTAGTGTCATCGGTGCGTGATCCATTAAGGGGCATTTTCATGATCACCAACTAGAGAAATATATATTTACCACTCATGCATAGTGTTAATACTTTTTGGTTTTTCAATTGTTCTAGGATATCATATGTTGATATAATTTAGATATAGAATTGATCGAATATTTAGCTTATTTCTAATAATGATGGAGAGGGGTCTTTATATATTTAAATATAAAGCTATGTAGTATCTGCTATAATGGCAAATGCGGGATAATTTATATGCAAATGCAGAGGATTGATTTAGATTATATTTCAAAATGATAAATGAGGGTAATTTAGACAGGATCTAGGAGTATTCGCTACACAATAGCAGTGGTGGGTAGTTTTTTTTTAAGAAAGTGGATTAGATCTAATGGCTATTATTGTTAAAGGCTACCAGATTGATGGACGGATGTCTCTAATTTTTGTAAGAATTTGTAGGAATTTATTTTTTTCTAGCGTATCTTGTGAGAAACGGTGTCTCCAATTGGTAAAGTAAGACAAGATCGTGGCTGATGCCCCATTAACCACGATGTATAAAGATGACTAGCTAATTTATTGGTGTCTTATTATTGCCCTTTTCTCCATGTGTACGTCGTATTACATCCAGGATGCATGCATGTATCCAAGATGACCAATTTATCAGTTAGTGACTTAGTCATGCTTATTATTCTGTCAGCAATGCAAATCTTGTACATACGTGTTCTAGTTTATTTGTACATACTACTTGTTAGCGTGTCAAGTAGTTTTTCCACTGTGGCTAAATAAAAGGAGTAATAGATAACTAGAAAATGCTGCGGCTGTTAGGCAGCACTAAGTGTTTCCACTGTGCTCGTGTGTGTTCTCTGCGTGGTTCTCTGGTCAACTCTAACATATATTCTACTACTATAACAGTCTATATGCTGTGTTTTATGGACTGAGACAAACCTTGACTAAAGCTAATTAGCATCAAATAACTTAATGCAGGATATCTTTGAGTCTAACGTCCGTGGGGTAGTAGGTGCAATAATTCCTTACTTGGAGGGCATTGCACACAAGGCCGTCTACTTTGACGGATGGAACAGACTTGCTGCTTCCGCGGTGCCGAGAGCTATAGCAGACAGGCCTCCACCATCTCTGACCAAGAAATTTGATAAGATTATCCACATTGACTGCTCAAGATGGAAGAGCCAAAGAGAACTCCAGAAGGCAACTGTAGATGAACTTACGCTCCCTAGACATGTAGTGGCTCATTTGGACAAGCAAGACGTGGAGGAGGATTTCAGTGGGGTAGAGCAAGCCTCTAGAATGGAGATAGCAGATGTCACAAGAGAGATCTATCAAACATTGAGGGACCTTAGTTATTTGGTGATTTTTCACAACGGGAGTGGCAACATGGTTGACATGGCAAATCTTGGGATTTTTCAATTTGAATGGTTTCATTGTATAGTGCTATGGACCTTTCGTCTGAACAAAGAAATTCAGAAAAAAGTGGACGGTTCACATCTTTTTGTTGACGCTTCAGGTTCGGTTACCGGCTACCATCAATTAATGGAGGAAGATGCTAGAGAAATCACATTGTACGCACATAAACATGGCCTTGGCATCACCCATGAAGTCATTAGAGATTGCTGCATGTACCTCTTGTCACTGAATTCCCGTGGTGGCAATATCATGGATTACAGCTGGGCAACGCATGCATCCAACTATTGGGTTTGTGATGGGATTGTAGGAGACAAGGACAGCCAAGCAGCTTGGGATGTTGCTCGTGCTCTGCATCAGGAGGTATGGCTAGAGGATTACCCATCTAATACATTGCCCTACTTTGCTTATCAATTAAATACTCCCCCAAGACGTTAGATTTTTTTGGTCACCAGCTCAATTATGGAAGAGAAGGCCGCATATCCAGAGACCATGTCCCTTTTCCTAGCATCCCAAAGAGAATCTGATCAACCATTGGCATCATTACCTAATCACATGTTCCAACAAGCAGACCAACTCTGTGTCCTCAAGTCATGTGGCTGTACCTTCAACTTTTCATCACCTCCATTCCATTGTTGTTACAACTTAAGATTCCTCGGACTGGATAGGTGCATGGATCAAGAAAATCTAGCAGGAGAGGAGAAGAATGGCGCACTGGCGATGGAAATTTTCTAGAGGCTATGGGTACTATATGTGTGCCAAACAAATTGGGAATTGGCTTTCCTTGAAGAAATACAAGAGCTAGTGGCTACAAATATCAGAGAGATTCATATAAGGAAGGGAAGGATTTGGCGCAGGAGCCTTGCCTGGAGACAACTACAGAGTCTTTACAAGATTCGAGTAATTGAGCCTACCTGTTCACAGGTTTTGCCAACAGGATTGAAGACTCTGGTCCAAGATGGCTGTGCTGGGTTGGAGCATGTTGGTCCTGAAGGAGCACCCCCATCACTAGAATCAGTCAGTTTAGATGGCGGAGCAGGGAACGATGACAACTATATAGCTAAAATATCACGAATGACCTTGGCGGGTTGTGCAAAACTAGTGGAGTTCACATTGCTTGGATCCTTGCCAAATCTTGAGGAGTTGGACCTCTCACGCACAGCAGTAAAAACTGTAAACCTAAAAAAGTTCCATGTGGAAAAACTTGGACGAATCTTCCTGATGGGATGTGAGCAACTCTGTGCTATAGTTTGGCCAGAAAAAGGGATGAAACAACTAAGGTTGCTACGAAGTACGAATTGATACTCAACAAGGAGTAGCACTATCTAGAGAAACTTCACACCATTCTATTGTTTGCCAGGAGCAAGAAGGGTATTGTCATGCACATGTTTCTATCACGGACATACGGTTCCTTTAGTCATTGGTGCTAACAGGCTCTAGAAACTTTTGCTGGAGCACAACTCCATTTAAGTTGAATCTATACATGTCATGTACTATCAAGGATGATGCAAAAAAAACTGCAACAGTGAGAAGGTGGGCCGCTGTTTTCAAAGCACTGGACATATAGCTGGGTCACGGTCTGCAGTACACAAGTCATTAATCTCCAACACATGCAGCACCTACAATGACGTCAGCATAGAACAGATAGGTATTACTGAAGATGATGATATCAGTGCACTGCAGTTTGAGCCACAAGACCTCCATGTTGAGATGAGTCAGGAAATGGTCGACATAAATATGGCTAATAGCTCACAAGGAATCAAGGCTTTCTACTTTGTTATGGACAGGGTCCAGTCACTACACCTGCATGACAATTGTTCTATCTCTTCTGTTATCCCTGAGCACCTTACATCCACAAGAGAGGGGGAAATTAGCTACCATGCTCTAAAGTGGTGCTACGTGGAGAAATGCCCCAAAACTGGACATGGTCTTCCATACTAACTATGATGGCCCTTATCTTTTTGAAGAACTGGAAACCTTTTGGGCAGCCGATCTTTTGATGGAACGTTCTATCTGGAGCAGAGGAAGACCATATGATTCTGTGGACTCGGCTTCATTTAGAAAACTGCAGGCTATACATCTGTATCGCTGCCCCATGCTAAAATTTGTTCTCCCCTTGTCATGGAATCATACCTTGTCCAGCCTAGAGACCCTCCACATAGTCTGGCGGTGATCTCAGGCAAGTATTTCCTGTGGAGGCAGGCTTTCTAAATAAAATAGCTGCTGAGCATCCAAATGGTATGCTGGAATTCCCAAGGCTCAAGGACTTGTACCTGCATCATCTCTCCAGCCTGCGACAAATATGCGAGGCCAAAATGTTTGCTCCCAAGCTGGAGACAGTCCGTCTTAGAGGCTGCTGGGGCCTGAAGCGTCTCCCGGCCACTAACAAGGGTAAACACCCTGTTGTTGTGGACTGTGAGAAGAAGTGGTGGGATAATCTAGAGTGGGATGGTTTGGATTTCGGCCACCACCCCTCCTTCGTCGCGCCGAGCCATTCGAGTTATTACAAGAAGCGAATGCTGAGAGGTACAGTGCTCCGGTGAGTGTAGCTGACGTCAGGTGCTCGCTTGCATTGTCCAGGTACATACACATACACATGACCAGCATACTCTCTCTGCTTTGTAATTTGTTTTCTCTCATTTATCTTCATTTTGTGTCGCAGTACTAACCATCTGTATATGTATATATATCATCATCAGCTATGTAAAGTTTGATGAGGGGACAATCGAGGAGACGACTTGAGCTGCTGGCTGCTTTCTTCGGTGTTTTCTTGCCAAGCTAGTCGTCGGTGTGTTTTATCAATATATTCAATAATAAGTTGGTGTGTCTGCATGGTGCTACTGCATCTACCAAATTCAATCGGTGTGATACTGTATCTCGTTTGGAATAAACCTACCGTCTGCTTGGTCTTACATGCTTATGTGTGTGCCTGAAAAATAAGAGGATCTGATGGAGCCGAAGCGGCGGCTCAGTTCGTTAGAAGCTTTCGACGAAAGCTCGGCCAGCCCAGGTTCGATCCCCGGTGCCTGCAATATTTCCGTGCATAGTGCATGGGAATGGGGAGAAAAACTCATCGGTTCAAAAGAGAGAGAGAGAGTCCCGTAGAACCTGACTTGTTACTATTTTTTATGAGTGTGAATGATTTGTATTCCTAAGAATATTGCGGACAAAGTTTGTGAGCAGTGAACCCGACTTGTTACCATTTTCACGAGTGTGAATTATTTGTTTCATCCTGATCCTTATTCCTACATGTTCTGCTTGTGAACGTGTGCATTCGGCCAGCAACCAGGTTTCTTGCAGTTGCAGAAAATGCAGCAGTCACTATTGCCATATGACGGTATGAGTCACCCACTGGTCGCCAATACATGATTGTTTGTGTAATGCATCCTGATGAGATACATTTTTGGACATAGGTTATGCCGCGCTCTCCATCAAATGAATCTGGAAGGAAGATGTCCATTTTGTGTACATGATACCTAACCAACCAATGATGTGCATACCTATACTAATAAACAAATTTTTGATCCAAATTAAGACGATCAAACAACCAAAGGCATCCATACTAAACATTATTGCACCATTCTACAAGTTTCTGTGACTAAGTTTTTCCAATATATAAATAAAATTCAAGCCTAACCATTGATGAAAAGATTAGTGACGACCCTGAGCTACTTTAATTTGAGCAAGAGACATGCAAATAATAAAGAACACGGAGTTACACATGCTTCTATTTTTATTCTTTTGCTCCAGTCCCAAGCAAAAGAGCAAACAAAGAGCTTCTATCATTGTCACCAAACAAAAGTGCAAACAAAGAGCCGTGCGTGTATTCTCTTATCAAAGCCAAAGCAATATGCATGTATCTATAGTAATCAGACGGGCACTGTTTTGTTAACGAATGGAGTTCCATACGAGAATGGCACCCGCGCATAAATTAATAATTTCCTTTGAGTATTATATTTGTTCTTTTCTGTATGTTCTGCTGGTCTATATCTGTAAATAGAACTCAAGCACAGATTCAGTAGATCAGTTGGGAACTTTAGGCCTGTCAAACTTAGTTAGTTGATGATCACAAATAAGCCAATAACTATTGGCCAAAGCTTTTCTGACATGGATGCCATGGAGGCATGAGGACCACGTGTGCTCGAATTTGATGAAGATTATGGGTTTGTTCGGTACAACTCAGCTTTACCAAAATAGATGAGACTGCATCTAGATTTTTATGACTTACTTATATATTTGTTAAGGGTGAAATAGTCATCCATTGTCCTATTGGGCTTGTTGCATGACGCTGGGACCTACAACCCGCCTTGTTGGCTACCTGGTTGCCATGCCCGTGCTCGACGTGTCGAGCAACAAACCTGGCGGACCTCGTCTGGCTCAACGCAAGCAACAAAAGTTTCGAGAGTGTGTGATCCTTTTGTTCTGTGCAGATAGCCCGGCCCTTGCCGTTCTTGAGCTCTCGGTGAACCAGCTCAGTTGAGGCATCCGATCAAAGATGCCCTCAACCGTCTCTTGTCCGTCTGTCACAATGCCGCCGTGGTCAGAGGTCGCACATCACAGTGTCATGTCGCCTGGCGGTGCGCCACTCCCTATCCAGAGCCCGGCTGGACTCGCTTATTTATCGGGCGCCATCGATGGGGTGACATGAACTTCTCAAGTTGTCGTCCTGCTCCCATGGCGTGAGTCTATTCGCGACCATAGGGACGAGAGCTGACTTTCCGCACTTGAGCAGACAACAAGGCAGAGCAGGACCAGCAGGTGCATGACCTTCTCTCGTCGCTTGACAACTTTCGCAGGCACATGCTAGGCTGGGCAGGTGCTTCAGGTGCCTGCGCCGCGACCACCGAGCAGCAAGCTGCAGAGATCCAATCATGTGCTTCTATTGTCGTCGTTCCGGTGTAGAGAGAAATAAGAAGCTCAACGGTGACACGTGCTTAGTGCATCTCCACCAGATTGAGTATCCCCTATATCCTTAAAAATCTTATATAGGGGATTGAGAAAACTGAATTGAAAGTTTTAAGGGAGGACTGCTGGAGCAGATTGAGCATATTTCTTTTGCTTCGATCCCTTCTATTAATGCTGGTTTTAATGAAAGGGGATTGATTTTACTCAATCCGGTAGAGATGCTCTTACATACAGAGAATCATGGTGCCCGGTGAGAGTTAGATAAAAGAACAATTACCAATATACCTTAACAATAAAAAAGTGAATTTTATGAAATACCTTACTCAGTTAATTTAATGGTAAAAAATATAAAAAGGGAAAAAACATAAATCTTGAATTTGTGAGAGTTAGATAAAAGAACAATTACCAATATACCTTAACAATAAAAAAGTGAATTTTATGAATTACCTTACTCAGTTAATTAAATGGTAAAAAATATAAAAAGGGAAAAAACATAAATCTTGAATTTGACCCAAGCTGTTTGGACATTGGACTATTTAATTTAGGCGAGGCACTCTTTATTCATTGCCACAAAACTAGTCATCTTAGAATTAGGTGAGATTTCCTCTCACTGTTGTTGTGATGAATTCGTTTTCTGAATAATTCATGTGTTTAACTGATTATATTAAACACACGCATAGATTTTGGTTTCTCTATGGGTCCATATGCCTGCTGAGCTACTTTACTTGGAGCTGGACGGCAGCTGCATCCATCTTTATTCTTTCTCCAGCCCCAAGCAAAGCAAAGAGCTATTCTTTTCCGAAAGCAAGCCATGTCCAAAGCTCTTAGCTGAAGCTCACTTCACATGCATGGAACAGATCAGACAGAGCTTTGCTAGAAAACACAGAGGCCACATACGGATATACCTGCAGTTTCGACCACTTGGATCTGGATCCCCTCACCACACACCAGTTTCCTAGCTAGGAGAAGGTGAAGGAATAGCACCACCATTTCTGAAGATCCTGAAGCTGATAGCTGGCTGCCAGAGGTAACTCTTCGGAATTATACATGCTTATAGTAGCAGTTATTAGTTGCACCGCCTTTGATTTAATTCGATCTCTCAATAATAAGCAGCTATACTATATATATGGATTAACATGTGTGTTCTACTATATGTGGGCTAGAATTCGTATTTGGTCTGAGGAGCAGAGATGTAACAGATATGTGGGGCTTCTTCACTTAGTTTGCTGGTCCTTCCTATATATACACGGAAATTCGTCAAGCCTCGAAGGGTACGTCTTCTCTCCCTCTATGCAGATACATACAGTACTCGCGAAACATAGATCGACATGGTCACTTACATGGTCAGCGACGTTTTGTAACTGCATGCTTCGAGTATGGCCAAGCCCGTTTGTTCCAGTACACATGTATGTATATCATATTATTACTCGTACTTGGGAGTAGTATGTAGTACTAGTACAAATTAGGACGTCAGAACCCACCAGTATGCATGGTATATAGAATATAGAAATACTAGGCGGACGTCCATCGATCCATCGAGAACGCTCGCTTGAGAGGGCTTGTCGATCTTTCCTGTAGTATACAAGAAACAATCGGCGAACAATTATTTGAGCTCAAAATTGCTAGCTTCTTCCTCGGATTAGTTAGATTAGATTCCAGCCTCTAGTCCTTCAATCATGCCGTACCTAGCTAGCTACTGGTTCAAAGCCGTCCGACCAATTTTCTAATTCCAAACTACATTTTGCTTCCTTTTCGATCATGTACCAACACGTACCATCATCAGCCATCAAGCAAAACAAGTGACACGTCATGCACTGCACTGGAGACGTTATATATCTTCCAAATCCAACGCCCAGCCAATAATCCTTCCTTTGCTGCTTCACGTGATATTTCAGACAAGCCGATTTCAATACATTGCTGCAGCAGCATGTCTTTCGATTGATCAAACTAGCGCATATATGAATATGACCACATAATTTAATTAACATGTTAGAATTGGCTTTTCGCTGTTCATGTAAAATATATATGATCCGAGCCAAATTGAAGTGCTAACAGAAGAATTGCACATCGACAAGGTCATCCATGGATCGATGGAGCGGGAGAACCTGTAGCGTCTTGGCTGAAATTATTAAAATCTTTAACACAAAATTGTCCCCCTTTTTATAAACAATCAATTATGGACATGATTTAATATGTCAAATTTGGCTATTCGGTGTTCAGGTAAAATATGATCCGAGCCAAATTTAAGTGCTAACAGAAGAATTGCCCATCAACAAGGTCATGCATGGATCGATGGAGTGGGATAACCTGTAGGGATTTGGTTGAAATTATTAAAATATTTAACGCAAAATTGTCCTATTTTTCTATATCTATATAGGCAGAAAATCATGGTGCCCAGGGAGAGTAAGATAAAAGAACAATTACCAACATACCCTTATTAATAAAAATTAAATTTTAAAATTGCCTTCGTTAGTTAATTAATTGGTAAAATAAGAAAAAGGAAAAAAAACATAAATCTTGAATTTGGGTTACCTTGGAAAGTGAAAGAGCAAATTGACCCAAACTGTTTGGACTATTAAATTTATGCGAGGCATTCTTTATTCATTGCCATAAAACTAGTCATTTTAGAATTATTAGGTGAGATTTCCTCCCAATGCTGTTGTGACGAATTTGTTTTCTGAATAATCCTTGCGTTCAACTGATTATGTTATACACATGCATAGGTTTTGGTTTCTCTTCGGGTCCATATGACAATTTGCTGAGCTACTTAGCACTGGACGACAGCTGCATCCATCTTTATTCTTTCTCCAGCCCCAAGCAAAGAGCTATACTTTTCCGAAAGCTAGCCATGTCCAAAGCTCTTACCTGAAGCTCATTTCACTTGGAACAGATCAAACAGAGCTTTGATAGAAAACACAGAGGCCACATACCTGCAGTTTCCACCGCTTGGATCTGGGTCCCCTCACCACACACCAGTTTACTAGCTGGGAGAAGGTGAAGGAATAGCACCGCCATTTCTGAATATCCTGAAGCTAGATAACTGGTTGCCAGAGGAGGTAACTCTTCTGAACTATACATGCTTAGCAGTTATTAGTTGCACCTTTGGTTTAATTGTTCTCAATAATAGGTAGCTATGCTAGCTATATGGGTTAACATGTATGTTGTTCTATATATGGGCCAGAACTCGTGTTTGGTGTGAGGTGCAGAGATGTGACAGATATGTGGAGCTTCTTCGGTTAATTTGTTGGTCCTTCCTATATATACAGAGAAATTCGTCATGCCTTTGGTTGATTTATGGGTATGTCTTCTCTCTCCCTGCACAGCTACTGAAACATAGATCCACATGGTCACTTATATGGTCAGTGATGCTGCTCGAAGTATGGCCAAGCCCATGCGCTTGCATGGGGCTGGCTCTCATGTTAACCGCGCTAGGAGAATGCCTTCGTGCACTGGCAGCGGCTCCTAGCTTGCAGCCCCTCTGTGAGAACCGGCCTGGATAGTGTCAGAACAGACCAGTATGGTATATAGACAGGCTAGGTCGTCCATCGATCCATCAAAAGATCGCTTCAGAGGGGCTTGTTTTTCCTGTATACAAGAAATAATCGGCGAACAATGAGCTCATGAGAATAGCAATACGGTTTCTGATCCATAATTATTTGAGCTGCAGATTGCTTCTTCCTCGGATTAGATTTCAGCCTCTATAGTCCTTCAATCAAGTCGTAGTTATACTGGTTCAAATTCGTCCGATCAATTTTCTAAGTGCCAAACTATATTTTGCTTTTCAAACTTCCTTCTGGGACCAATATGACTGCGTGTCACGGACGGACTCTAGCCCACGCAAGCACTACCACTGCCGTCCCTCTCCATGCATGCATGCATAAACGACGCTAGTTAATTATCTGTTGCCCGCTTTGCTTCCTTTTCGATCATGTATGAACACCATCAGCCATCAAGCAAAACTAAAGATGAGCATGCAGCCCGCGGCCCGGTGGCCTGGCACGAGGCCCGGTTTTTTAGCTCAGCCAAAGCACGCCTCGGTGGCACACCAGGCCCTGCCGTGCCATGCTCGGTTGGGCTGGGTGGCCCGAATGCTAGCTCATCTTTAAGCAAAACAAGTGACACGTGATGCACTGGACTCGTAATCTTCCAAATCCTTCCTTTGCTGCTTCACGTGATATTAATTTCAAACATGTCTTCACCGGTTTCAATATAATACATTGCTGTAGCAGCATGTCTTTGCCGGTTCACCCAAATAATCAACAGAAGAACATAAATTGGTTGTGTAGCATCGAAAGATCGCGATCTCCGTGAAATACCATAGAAAGTTTGTGCCCTCGTAAAATACCATCGAAAGATTGAACCATGAAATAAAAATAGCATTATGTTACAATAAAGTGACGGAAATGACGGAACTGACAGCGACTCGCCACGAACAGGAACAGCTCCTGCAGCACTACCACCACCACGTGACGCAGCGCCCGCAGGTTGTGCTTGCCCACGTCCTTGCCGTCCGGGCTCTTGCCCCGCCCCATCCTGCCCCGTGCCGATGCTTCTCCCCGATCCCGATCTGTGTGCCTGTAACCTGCGTGTGATGGAGGCCGCGCGGCAGGAGGATGAGGAGGGCCCCTGCAGCGGGTCCGAGGTCATGGACCATAGTTCGAGCGGTGCTGTCGACATCCACAACCGCATCGGCGACATCAAGCGCTCGGCAGCTACGCCCTCGTCTCGCGCCGCTTCCACGCGCTGATGCTGCTCGTCGACTCCGTCTTCGTCCGCGTCGACTGTGTCATCCCGATGACCCACCGCCCTCCTCCTCCTCCGCCATACCGGGCTCCCCGCCGCACCAGGCACCAGCTGCGGGCGCGCTCGGCACTAACGATGGCGTGCTCCTAAAGTGGAAGGCCGACTTCAGCTCCACCCTCGGCAGCTGCGTCATCCTTGGCGCCTTGTTGGTCTCATCCAAACTGCCAACAGGGCCATGGTCCGGCTGTGGTGAAGGCGATGCACTGCTTCTGGCCGTCAGAACCTGCTGCTGGATGTGTGCTTCTCCAACTCGGCAAGGACGCGTGCTTCTAGCCACCGGAACGTGCTAGCGCTGGTGCAGCGGTTCAACGAGCCCAAGTCCTGGCAAGGACGTGCGCAAGCACAACCTACGGCCGTTGCGGCAAGCGGCACGTGGTGGCGGGGGTGCCGTAGGAGCCGTTCCTGTTCGCGGCGAGCATCGCGACAACATCGCATACGGGTGCGACGGAGGCTTCCTTCACTTCCATGACTTAATTTTAATAGAATGCTACTCTCAGTTCACGGTCCAATTCTTAGCTAGAAGGTGCATGCGAGCGCACCTGAGGGGTATAGCCCCTGAGCCCCCAGGTGAACCTAAGGGGATCGGTCGGTAACCTCTTGCCTATGGAGTTTAACATACCCCTGTCCACCGAGTGGTATGCCCATGATGATAGATTGTGTGGTAGAGGTGCGCGTGATCAGGAACTAGATGGTAATACAAGCATCGAGACATAAGATTTGAACAGGTTCGGGCCGTCAATACGACGTAATACTCTACATCTTGTGTTCCGATGGATTGTATTGAGATATCTGGGCTGCCGACTATAGGACCCTTGTCCCTCCTTATATACTCATGTAGGGTAGGGTTACAAGGAAAGTATCATAGTGGACTATATGATAGGTACTCTATTTAGATTACAATTTCTATAAGAGTCCTAGCATATCTTCTACCATCTTGTGGTACCCGGGGACCACAGCGAGTCCCCGCACGTCTTGTATCCGCTGAGCAACACCGCCTTGACTACATCCGAGCAGTCAAACTTGAAGTCGACCAGTTTAATTGGTAATCCGACCAGTTCAACTTGTAGTCCGAGCGGTAAAATAGGCAGCCGACCAGTTTAATTGGTGATCCAGCCAGTGAAAATGGTTGCAGACCAGTTTAACTAGTTGATAGGCCTTGGACTTACTCAAGTAAGGCTTGCCAGTAGGATATAAGGGGCTCAAAATTAAATTTGAGATTTCTTCACTTCAGTTGAAGTGTAGCCACTCACACTCCGTTTACGAGGTCGAATGATTATCATCCATGACTTAGTCAATAAGGAGGGTAATTAGGAAAATAGCACTACATTCATCGCCAGGTAAAGTGTGGCCACTTAGTCCTCGAGCCTGGCAGTACGTGAATAATTCATGTGATGTCAGCGTCAAAAAAAATAGAAGACTCCAGATGCGTAGCCGATCACACAGTTAGTCCCCAGCTTAGCTGAGGAAAGTACACTCACTACGAGGCGAAGTGTCCACACTTAGTTCCCAAGCCTGCTAGAAGATAGAGAAACATCTTGTAGCAGGGTCAAAGAAATTAAGTCAAAATATTTTACAAGATCAAAGGGCTAAGCAGCGTCGTCTTGATGCTGTCCAAGCATTTTAATGTGCAGCCGACCAGTTTGACTGGTAATCCGACCTATTTAACTGGTAGTTCATCAGATAAAATAAACAACCAACCAGTTTAACTGCTCTGCAGGCCTTGAACTTGCTCGAGTAGGATATTCCAGGGTTAATGCGTAAAATAGCCAGCGTCATTTGCCATGTACTTCCCGACTGATCCAGTCCTCGAGCGTAAAAAATAAGCTTGTTGACTAAACCAGGCCCCTGTATACAAATATGTAGAACGGATAGTACATTATGTAAAATAAAATATATGAACTTGGCGATGAAGGCGTCAGAGCAGAGTAGATAAACATTATGTTTGTTTAAAGTTTGTTCATATTTTAAATATGAGTAATTTCCTTCCGGTTGGTTCTGTATTGCATCACCAACTCCAACTAGCCCAAGCCCCATAGTGTCGAGTGACCGGCACCTGTGTACATGTAAGAGAATGAGCATCGCCGAAGAGCCACTGCCGACTACCCATAACGCAGAGCGCAGACGCTCGAGTATTCTTTTTGTAGACTCTCTGCCTTGGCACGGCACGGAAGAAATTGCCGTCGAGTTGTTGACCGCACGGCACGGAAGAAATTGCCGAGTAGATTAATCTCGACGGTGGCGGTAATAAGCCAGCAATCATCAAGCATGTCTGATCTGTCTCCTAGCGTCGCCATGGATTCCAGCGCTGCAGTTGTATGGCACAGTAGGTCCTGTCGCCAGATTCGCTGGAAGTAGGACGTGGCTTGACGCTGCCGATGCTTTCGTGATGCATGCAAGCACTCCTACATGCCGCGAATAGCCTCAAGACGACGACTCTATCGTAGGTGAACGACGCCGCCGCCAGAAGCCAAATTGCCATGGATGGCATTGATCTTGAGGTCCATCTGGTTCACCACGGGATCAGCATGCACATCCCTACCTAGCGCGCCACTGTTGACGAAATACCGTTGGCAATCTACCAAGGGGTATGCCCACGATGATAGATTGTGTGATAGAAGTGCACATGATGAGAAACTAGATGGTAACACCAGCACCGAGACACAAGATTTAGGCAGGTTCAGACCGTCAATACGACGTAATACCCTACATCCTATATTCCGATGGATTGTATTAAGATATCTGGGATGCCGACTAGGGGACCCTTGCCCCTCCTTATATACTCTAGAGGGGTAGAGTTACAATTAATGTATCCTAGTCGACTATATGGTAGGTATTCTATGTAGATTACAAACCATAAGAGTCCTAGCATATCTTCTACCATCTTGTGGTGCCTAGGGATATATCCCCCACAACCCCTATGTTAAGATCTCGTCACCGCCCAAGCACTGCCTTGTGCATTGGGCCAGGCCAAACTGTGTCGGGTATCAATATTAGGGATACCCAGCGGAAGGAAGCCAGTGGCCATCAACATTAATTCACCCGGACGGTTAAGGGCGTGATTGCGGTACTCGCCCGACCCTACTGGGGAGGACTCCGTCTTGCCCAACCCCAAGGGCGCGGGCTCCGTCTCGTCCGACACCAAGGGCGCGGGCTCCGTCTCGCCCGACCCTTCGAAGGGGGACACCGCCTTGCCCGACCCCGAGGGTGTGAATTCGGCCTCGGGCTGGAGCGTAGGCCCCCGTGGGGGCCTGCACTGTCTCCAGCCACGACGGATGTGGGAGCACGAAGCCCGGGGTCAAACTTCTGGCACCGGGAAGGGAGTAGGCACGCCTCGACGCGACCCGTGGCCGTGACAGGCCATGCCTGGGGGCTCACGTCGCCCATGGCGTTGAGCAGGCCAACACTGTGTTGACTAACCCGATACGACTTCCGTCGGGGGCGCCAGTTGACCATGTTGTCCGCCAGGACGGGACAAGGCGCCATGACCAAATGACAACGCCCGCGTGTGGCGCCAATAACAAGTACGGCCGCGACTTGGAGCCGTCCCCATCATCATCTACAGGACCAATGGGACCCGCACAAGGAGGTGAAGGATGATGCCACCCTAGAAGCCCTTTTCCTCCTTGTTTTCTCTCTCTCTCATGTAACCTGTACCTTCCCCTTAGCCTATAAAAAGGGGAGGCAGGACACCCCACGAGGGCAAGGCAACAGAGGCCACCACTCCACTCCATTCGACTCTTCCATCAGAGACTTGGGACCTCTCCCTCTCTCACCCGTTTGTAACCCCTACTATAAACAAGTGCCAGTAACACGAGCAGCCCCAAACTAAACGTAGGGATGTTCTACCCGAACCAGTATAATCCTTGTGTCCTCCAAGCACATCATCCAGGCCAGCCGTGCAATACAAATTTACTAGTCAACGGTTCAAAACACCGACAGTTGGCGCGCTAGGTAGGGGCCTTTTGTGCGTCTCGACGTCCATAGCAGGCCGTGGGTGGCTAGCCATGACGTAAGCTAGGTCCTGGGCATGCACGTGCGCTTCAGGAGCCTAGATTTTTTGTCACCACGGAGGGAGAGCTGGTGTGGGCTCCCGCCCCGTCCAACATCTTTGCTCCGCGGCCTCGACACAGTCGTTGAGGCCCTCGAGGAGTTGTAGCTATGCGCCCTAGAGTCCCACGCCCCTGGGAGCAGCCATCTCGTCGACTTCGATTACGAGAGACTAGAGCACCAGCTCGACGCCTTCCTGGGACCCCGACTGTCCTAGGAGGATCTGCGCTACCTCTCTTTCTCGTTCGCCAACGTCATGGCATAGCTTGCCAGAGGAGAACCACTCTATCTGGGAAGCCTTACCCGGAACGGCCCAACAGCGTTTCCGTTTGGTCTGCGCAACACTGCGAGGACCATTGATCACCTCATATCACAGTGCATGCATCCGTCCTCCGTAGACGATGAGTTCGTGGGTATGACAGATTACGTCATGGAATCTTTCCACGACCTCCTCGTGGGAGATTCTGATGTGATCTTTGACTCTGACTCTAGCAGAGGCAGCCAGCACTCCTCGCATGAATGTCGAGGCACCCCCAAGGGGCACGTCGAAAGTGTCCACGATGGGGGGCTACTCCCCCGGCTAGCTCTGCTGGTGAGGTCGAGGGAGATGCAAGAGTCCCGCCTCGCCTGTGGGTGGAGCAGCTGAGGGTGCAGTAGAAGGAACTCGAGGATGCGCGACTCCAGCTAGAGCGGGAGCGCGCGGAGCTCGAGCACGAGATCGGACACTGCGGAGATGGTGGGTGTGCATGCACCATCGCCCGTGACGTGAACCGGAGGATCATCGAGGACGACGAGGATCTCTGGCACTTCGCCCAGGCAAGCTAGAACATAGCTGCCACGGCGGCCTTGCTCCGAGGGCTCCCAAAGCCTGCAACACCAGAAGATCACTGGGCCCATCATGAGATCCGCACGCTGCTCGAGCGCACAGCGGTGTAGCAGGCGAAAAGCTCGTTGTCTCGGCGACACGAGCTTGATGCCAGCCAGCGCGTGTCCTCGAGATGACATGGCAGGGATGCATCCGTGCACCAGGTGTCGCGCGACGATGAGAGGCCTACCATGGCCCCAATACAAGGGCGCCTCAGCTTCGGCCATGACGTGTGTCTCACCCTGGAAGCCCGTAGGCGCGGATAGGGGGACCGGGAAGAGGGATCCGACCGCGGCTACCACCCTTGTCGCGGTGGACGTTACGACAGCGGAGAGGATCGAAGCCCAAGCCCTAACCCACTGGGGCCCATGGCTTTCAGCTCGCGCATCCTCAACGCAGCTTTCCCATCGCGGTATCGACCGTCGATGAATATCCCAAAGTACTCCGAGGAAACGAACCCCGGCTTGTGGCTCGAGGATTACCGACTCGCTTGTCGAGCTAGTGGCACGGAGCACCTTTCCACGGCATCGTGCTGGGGAAGCAAGCCATACCGCTTGGGCAGATCGACATGCCTGTCACCTTCGGGGATCTGGCCAACTATAGGACGGAGACCCTCACCTTCAAGGTGGTCAGATTTCATGGATCCTACCACGCCATCATGGGATAACCATGCTACGTGAAGTTCATGGCCATCCCCAACTACACCTACCTCAAGCTCAAGATGCCGAGCCCGCATGGGATCATCACCTTCGGCACCTCCTTCCAACGTGCTTACGAGTATGAAGTCGAGTGCTGTGAGCATGCCTCAGTGATCATCGCCTCCGAGGAACTCATGGTCATCAGGAAGGGGACTGTCGAGGAGGCGCCCGACTCCAAGCGGTTGTCCAGGTATTTTGAGCCTACGGAAGGTGTCAAGGAGATCCTTGTAGACCCCGATGGCTCTAGGGACAAGCTGGTGCGCATCGGCACCACACTCTGGGCCAAATAGGAAAGCGCGCTCGTCAACTTCCTCCGCGCCAACAGAGATATCTTTGCATGGAAACCCTCGGACATGCCAGGAATCTTGAGGGAAGTCGCTGAGTATGCCTTGAAGATCAGGCCAGGCTCCGAGTCAGTCAAGCAGCGTCTGTGTCGCTTCGACGAGGAGAAGCGCAGGGCCATCGGCGAGGAGATTGCAAAGCTTCTGGTGGCCGGGTTCATCAAGGAAGTGTACCACCCCGAATGGTTAGCCAATCCTGTTCTTGTATGAAAAGAAGAGCGAGAAATGGAGAATGTGTCTTGACTACACGAGTCTCAACAAGGCATGTCCAAAAGGATTCGTTTCCTTTGCCATGCATAGATCAAGTAGTCGACTCAACCTCAGGGTGTGAAACCCTCTGCTTTCTCGATGCGTACTCCAGGTACCATAAGATCGCAATGAAAGAGTCCGACCAGCTCGCGACCTCTTTCATCACCCCATTCGGATCGTTCTGCTATGCCACTATGTCGTTCGGTCTGAAAACACGAGGGCTACATACCAGCGTTGTATGCTCAAGTGTCTCAGGGACCTCATCAGGCAAACCGTTGAGGCCTACGTGGATGAAATCATGGTCAAATCCAAACAGGCCAACCAGCTCGTAGCAGACCTGGAGCAAACTTTTGCGAAACTCTGAGCAAACGGCATCAAACTCAACCCCGAGAAATGCGTTTTTGGGGTCCCGATGGGTATGCTGCTCGGGTTCATCATCTCTGAGCACGGCATCGAGGCCAACCCGAAGAAGATCTCAGCCATCACGAGGATGGGCCCGATTTAGATTCTAAAGGGAGTACAGCGAGTTATGGGGTGCCTCATGGCGCTCAGCCGTGTTATCTCACGCCTCGGCGAATGAGGCCTCCCCTTTTACCAGCTTCTGAAGAAAGCTGACCAGTTCACGTGGACACCTGAGGCTCAGGAGATGCTTGACAAGGTCAAGGAACTCCTAACGAAGGCCCCAATTTTGGTCCTGCCGACCGATGGGGAACCGTTCCTGCTCTACATTGCGGCCACCACGCAAGTGGTCAGCGCCGCCCTAGTGGTGGAACAGGAAGAAGTGGGACATGCCCTCAAGGTGGAGTGTCTCGTATACTTTGTTAGCGAAGTCTTATCTGACTCCAAGACTCACTACTCCCAAATCCAAAAGCTCTTGTTCGCCATCTTGGTCGCCAAGAGGAAGCTACGTCACTACTTTGAGTCACACCCGATGATGGTCGTGACATCCTTTCCTCTCAGTGAGTTTGTCCAGAACCGGGACGCCACAGGAAGAATCGTGAAGTGGGCGCTCGAGCTGATGGGTCAGGGCATTTCGTATGCTCCTTGGATGGCCATCTAGTCCAAGGTACTGGCCGACTTCGTTGCAGAATGAACCGAGATCCAAATGCCACCAGCAGCCATCGACCAAGAGTGCTGGATGATGTACTTCGATGGATCACTGATGAAGAAAGGCACCGGCATGTGGCTGGTCTTTGTTCCCCCTTAGAGTATGTCTGAGATACATGGTTCGCATTCACTTCCCTGCCTCTAACAATGTGGCCAAATATGAGGCGCTCATCAATGGCCTACGCATCGCAGTCGAGTTGAGCATCCAACGGCTTGACGTCCGGTGTGACTCATAGCTAGTCATCGATCAAGTCATGAAGGAGTCAGGATGCCACAGTGCCAAGATGGCTGTGTATTGCCAAGAAGTCCACCAGCTGGAGGACAAGTTTGATGGCCTCGAACTCAACCACATCTCAAGACGGCTCAACGAGGTGGCCGACACACTAGCGAAAATGGCGTCCGGTCGAGAGCCGGTCCTGACCGGCATCTTTGCGAGTGATTGGTACAAGCCCTCGGTTCACTTTGAGGAGCCAAAACAGATCGGTGTAGGGACACCTACCCTAGGTTCTAGGGCTGACCGACCGATGGCTCCTTCCGACCTCAAGGTCATGGAGCTTGACAAAGATTCAGTGGCAGAGCCCGACCCTCTGACCGACTGGAGGACACCTTATCTCGATTACCTCCTCCGTGAGGTGCTCCTGACCGACAAAATAGAGGCCCGATAGCTCGCGCATCACGCTAAGTCTTTTGCTATTGTTTACGGGGAGCTCTACAAGCGAAGCCACACCAAGAGCCTACAGTGTTGCATCCCCATCAAACAAGGGAAGCTATTACTGAAGGATATCCATGGCGGGGTCTGCGGACATCATGCCGCGCCTAGAACCTTGGTCGAAAATGCGTTCCGACAAGGCTTCTACTAGCCAACTGCGAGAGCCGATGCTGAGTAGATCATGCGCACCTGCGAAGGGTGTCAGTACTATGCTCGTCAAACCCACCTACTGGCCCAAGCTCTCTAGACGATCCCCATCACGTGGCAATTCGTGGTCTAGGGGCTTGATCTGGTCAGACCCCTCAAAAGGGCACCCAGGGGGTACACTGTGTCATGGACAAGTTCGCAAAGTGGATAGAGGCTCGGCTGATTTCCAAGATCAAATCTGAGTAGGCCGTAAAATTGTTCCTTGACATCATCCATCGCTTTGGAGTCCCGAACTCCATCATCACAGACAACGACACGCAGTTCACAGGGAAGAAATTCCTCAAATTCTGTGATGATTATCACATCCGCATTGATTGGGCTGCTGTGGCACACCCCCGCACAAACAGGCAGGTCGAGCAATCGAACGGCATGGCTCTGTAGGGCCTCAAGTCTAGAATCTTCAACCGATTGAACAAGTTCGGCGGACGATGGGTTGCGAAGCTTCTCGTGGTACCCTAGAGCTTGAGGATGACCCCCAGCTAAGCGACTGGCTACACGCCTTTCTTCATGGTCTACGGTTTCAAAGCAGTCCTCCCGACCGACCTCAACTATAGAGCGTTGAGGGTCAGGGCGTACAATGAGCAGGGAGCCGAGGCATCCCTCGAGGATGCCATGGGTCAGTTTGATGAAGCACGCGACGTTGCCCTCCTCCGCTTGGCCAAGTACCAGCAAGCATTACATCGGTACCACAGCCGCCATGTGCAGGGTTGGGCCTTCAACATCGATGACCTGGTGCTCCAACTCGTCCAGAGCAATAAGAACCGCCACAAGCTCTCTCTACCATGGAAGGGACCATACATCATCGCGGACATGCTCCACGGCCGAGCACCTACAAGCTCCAAACTGCTGACGGCAAAATCTTCACCAACGCTTGGAACATCGAACAGCTACGTCGTTTTTACCCTTAGTCTTTCCTAGTCTATGCACATACTTATGAAAATTAAGAATGATGTTTCTAAAACGCGAAAGTGTTTTCTCCTATCGGTTTCACTATCATTTCCCCGATTTTTAGTGACACCCGACCCCAGCAATGGCCAGGGGTCAGGCCTCACTCGGGGCTGATGGGAGTACATATACTCAGAAACACTCTTTGCACCCGACCCCTTCTTACTTAAGATCTACAAGCAAGAGTTATGGAAACAAACACTGAGTAAAACTGGTCGGACTGCAAGAAACCTATGCCCCAGCAGCTATGGCGCTTTTGCTCACCAACGTAATTAGAGTTTTTTCGCCCGCTCCTCGAGCTTTGTAACCTTAGCATCAGAGAGGATCAGACCGCATCAACCCTTTTATACATTAAAAAGGGGCCAATAGTCTGAACGGCCAAGACAAAAGCTAAAAACTTGTTCAACTATTACAAGTTCACTACCAGGTTCAACTAACTAACTAACCCCTCAGGGGGATGACCTCATCCTCAATTCTTCCAGCTAGGTCCTGCGCCGGGAAGGGGGCCACCGTTTCCTCAATCTCCTCTAGCTCGGCCTGAGTATAGCTGAGTGCGAAGCCTTGGCTCATCATCGCCAGACCGATGTTCTCATAATGAGAACGGGCGATCGTGAACAACCAATGGATGCTGAAGTGAAGCACATGACTCATGATTGCGGCGCCTGATCCGTAATTCGGATGGCGTGAACTGCAAGCAAGCTCTTCTCCTGCTGCGAGGCCAACTCAAGGTCATCGCAGACCAGCTGGACGGCGACACGTAGGGCATCGTGCTCGTCGCTCTCCTTCATGAGGGAGTCCTTCACTTCACCGAGCTCCTTCTCTAGGCTACGGCTCTTCGCCACCTCCACCTCAAACTTATCATCAAGACCTGTCCATGTCACACATCAACCACATCAGAAGGCCAACCATATTCCAGGAAGAAGGACAACAAGGGAAACCAGAGGCTTACCATCCACGTTTGTCCAGAGCTTGCGCACCTCTTCGTGCTGCCAGATCACCTTAGCATCTAGGCCACAGATCTCATCCTAGCGCTGACCAACCTCCATGGAAAGCCTAGCAGTCATGCCCTCGGCCTCAACCTTCAGGTCCCTCTCCCCCTCAAGCTCACCCTTGAGGAGATTGATCCGCTGCTAGGTGTCGGCGCACTCCTGGTGAACTAAGTCACGCTCCATGCGGAGCCCCTCTATGACCCGAAGCAAATCGTCCCGCTCCTTCCGTGCGTCCTCTCGATCAGGGCTGCGAGCTTCTCCTCAGCCTCATGGGCATGCTCACAAGCGTCTGCCTCCCTGATTCAGAGGTTAGCCAGCTCTCGGCCGATGGGGGCAAGTTCAGCCACCTCCTGATGAGCGGCAGCGAGCTATTCGACTAGCCCCTCATGTAGCTGCATCTCTTCGGCGAGGCGGTCCCAAACGTCCTTCTTGTGATGAAGGAACAGGGATTTCTCTCGGCTGCGAGCCATAAGGGACTATGGTGAGGATACAAGTTAGAGGCACAAAAAGGGGAAATAAAGGTCGGAAGAATGGACATCTTGTACCTGGCCAACCGGGGTAACGACATCGTGTAGCGAGCTTAGCACGGTGGTCAAGGCGCGAACCGTGGTCCCAACCTCTGTGTGGATGCTCCCCATTCCTTCTCCTCTGCGACGTCATCGAGGGCGAAGAGCATCACTCCTGGGTCCCATCGGTCAGCCCACTGGATCCGGTATCTTCCCCACGCATGTGGATCGTTGCCTACCCGGACCAGGGGTTGGGATGGCTCTGCACCAACCCCAAGCGGCACCGACCCCTCCTGTGGTGACACCTTCTCAAGAATGGCCCCTCCGGTGCTAGAGGGAGCCAATGGCGTGGACGCGAAGGCTTGCCCTATTGCTACGCCTACCAAGGACACCTCGGGTGCATCCTCTTCCGTCTGCCCCATCGCAAACACCACTGCCTAAGTGGATGATGGCTCTGGTTGCACCGTTTCCACCTGTGACGTCGCAGCCACACCCGGTCGCACCACTTCCACCACATGCGCCCCAGATGCGTCCTCTTCCGTTCGCCCCATCGCAGGTGCGGCCGCCTGCGCAGACGACAACTCCGGTTGCACCACCTCTGTCGGTGGCATCACTGCCGTGCCTGACTGCTGTGCATCCATAGCAAGCACCTAGGGTGTGCCCTCCTCCGTCTACTCCCCTGCAGACGTGTTGCCGACCCTGCCTCCTTAGTCGACGCCATGGCCACCCCAGTGCCACTCCTGCTCGCCTCCAACGCAACGCTAGCCGACTCCTGGCGTGTCGACCGAAGCGCAACACTCTTCTTCAGCGCTAACCTCAGGGGAGCCCTGCTTTCGCCAAAACTACAAAAACACGATGATCAACTTGTGGCAAAATTCGTCAGAGCAAAGGAGTGAAGAAATTCTCAACTCACCTCGGCGCCACCATACGGTAGCGTTTTGGGACTAGCCCACTCGGTTCTGATCGTGCCTCGTCGATGCGTTGCCGCTTTGGGCCACCCCTCTGCTTGGAAGGCCTGAACGGAGCAGAGTGGTTCGATTCCATCAGCTCCAGTGGTGCGCCCTCCCCCTCCTGCTCCGGGGCATGCCACGGGAAGGGCTCGACCTGCTGTGAAGATGAATCTTCGTCCTCGCCTTCCAACTCGTCCCATTCGACGGATAGCTCGGAACCGCTGCCTCCTTCTCCTTCTTCTCCTTCTTCCTCCTCCAAACCTTGCTGCCGCCTTCCTCAGTTCAGCCTCGCCTACCGCTTTGCCTTCTCCTCATCCTTCTTCTTCTTCCTCTCCTACCCACGGCGCGGTTCACCACCCTCATAGCCGCGTGCTCCAGCAACGGCGCAATGGAGGTCCAAAAGAAAAAAACCCACCTGCAAACCCTAGCTCTCAGAATCAAATAACGGGGTCGAAGGGTTGGCTGGGGAAGAAAACCAAAAAGAACTTACCAGGTCAACAAAACCCACGTCTAGCCGCATCGCAGGATGTCCCAAAATCAGGAACACAACATCAGACTCCTCTGTTGCCTCTTTGATGCACTGCGTGACCTCGTTGTTGCAGAGCGCCTCCTAGGCGAGCATCGTCCCATCAAGCCACACGCTAGGCACCATCTCGTACAGCGGGAGGGCACGCGCCATCAGCGACGCCACCCTCCTCGCGTGGTACGCCCCGAGGACACCGGCCCCGCGTAGTCGGTGGTTCTTCAAGAGCGTGATGGTGTCTAGGAGGTCGCGGAGCCACCTCTTCTGCTTCTCAGGGGGTCCCCACCCCCACACTGGTAGCACCTCTTCGATTAGGCGTCCGGTGAAGTCTGGCAAGGCGGCGGCAGCGTCGTTCATGGCGTAGAACCATAGCCTGTGCCATCCCTTGTTGGACTTCGATAGCTGGAGGGCCATGTACTCGGCTGACCACTAGCCTCGAAGATGGATACCCACACATCCTTTCAACACCGATAGGTCTCCACTTCTCTCCCTTCTCTTGTGTAGGGAGATGGAGAAGTACCTCCATAGCTCGAAGTGGGGTTCAATCCCAGATACCCTTCGCACAGTGTGACGAAGGCCGTGATGTGCTAGATCCCGTTGGGATTCAAGTGCTGCAACTCGATCTAGTAGTGGTGCAGCAGTCCTCGGAGGAATGGGTAGGGAGGAATCATGAGCCCACGCTCATGGAAGGTCCGAAGGACACGACGTAGCCATCGGGCAGCGTCGGCGCTTCCTTGCGACTAGGCACCGGGCCACTCCGCCGCCTCGGTTCTCGCACGAAGAAGATCGCACTTGATGAGGCCCTCCAGGCACACGTGGGTGACGTTGGAGCGGTACCACAACTCCATGGGGAAGCAGGGGCAGTGGAACAAGAGCTTCACCAGCAGTGGAAGAGCAAGAGCAAGAAACCCTAGCGCTTGCGGCAGAGAAGCGGAAAGGACGAGGCTGGAGTTTGGCATATCGAAGATGAAGGGAAAAACCCCTAGTTATAGGGGGAGGTGGAGCGAGAGGCAAACCGTCTGCCTTGATTAACACGCCTACCATGTCCCATCACTCCGCCTCTTCAGGAAATCATGCACATGCCACCCCTGGCCGCCTCCTCGAAGGGCGCACTGAATGATGGCTTTCCCTAAAAGGTCATGAACCGCCATAGGTAAGAAGGGATACAGGGCTGAAAATGGTCCCATGGCCCATTAAGGCTAGGAGTTCAAAGGTTGGCCCATCGATGGGTTCACAACTGCTCTAGGGCACCATCAGAGTGAGGGGTGTTAAGGATGGGCCCGCTAGTGGCTAGTACCAGGGCGCACGAGCGCCATGGGCATCCTGACCCACGTTCGAGTCTTGGCTAGAGCATGGTCCATGGTTTTTCCTCGAAGAAAGGAAACGAGCCCTCAGGACCGGTCGAACAGACCGGAGAACTATATGGACTAGCTGCCAAGAATCTGGAGTTGGTCACCAGCTGACCCATGCCAGACCCCCACAAACGGGAAGCCAGGGCCCCACTCGAACTAGCCCGATAACAGCTCACCGAGATTCGTCCAACGAGGAAACCATGGCATGGCTCAGCCCCTCCGTTTTATCAAAAAAATGCTTGAGGGAAGACGATCACAAGACAAGCTGACCTCTCGATCGGATCCCTGCTACGCATGGGGGCTCAAAAGTCGGACTTGCAAAGAGACCGGATACGTAGTCGTATACGAATGGCAGATCGGCCAGATCCTAGGAAGGGGTCAGAACCAAGAGGAATCTTTTCTGACCCCCCGAACTCTGCAGCTGCATACTCTCGAGGAGTCCGATCGCAACAGAAAGGAATCGCAACCCCACCAAGACGTCTCGCGAGCCGCTAGGGGCGAGTAAGGACCTTGGAATCCTCCTGTCCAAAAAAGCCTTTGAAGGAGTATCCTACTCCTCCATAGGCTCGGGGGCTACTATCGGGTATCAATATTAGGGATACCTGGCGGAGGGAGCCAGTGGCCATCAACATTAATTCACCCGAACTGTTAAGGGCGTGATTGTGGTACTCGCCCGACCCTTCTGGGGAGGACTCGGGCTCCGTCTTGTCCGACCCCGAGGGCGCGGGCTTCGTCTTGCCGGACCCCTCGAAGGGGGACTCCGCCTTGCCCGACTACGAGGGTGCAAATTCAGCCTTAGGCGGGAGCGTAGGCCCCCGCGGGGGGGGGGGCGCTGTCTCCAACCATGACAGATGTGGGAGCACGAAGCCCGGGGTCAAACTTTTGACATCGAGAAGGGAGTAGGCATGCCTCGATGCAACCTGTGGCCGTAACAAGCCATGCCTGGGAGCTCACGTCGCCCATGGCGTTGAGCAGGCCAGTACTGTGCTGCCTAACCTCGATACGACTTCCGTCAGGGGCGCTAGTTGACCATGATGTCCCCCAGGATAGGACAAGGTGCCATGACCGGCTGACGACGCCCACGTGTGGCGCTAGTAACAAGTACGGCCGCGAAGTGGAGCCGTCCCCATCGTCATCTACAGGACCGGCGGGTCCCGCACAAGGAGGCGAAGGACGACATGACCCTAGAAGCCCTTTTCCTCCTTGTTTTCTCTCTCTTTCTCATGTAACCTGTACCTTCCCCTTAGCCTATAAAAGGGGAGGCAGGACACCCCACGAGGGGCAAGGCAACAGAGGCCACCGAATCCAACTCTATTCCATTTGACTCTTCCATCATAAACTTAGGACCCCTCCCTCTCTCGCCCGTTTGTAACCCTACTACAAACAAGTGCCATTAACACGAGCAGCCCCAAACTGGACGTAGGGATGTTTTGCCCGAACCAGTATAATCCTTGTGTCCTCCGAGCACACCATTCGAGCCAGACGCGTAAATACAAATTTACTAGCCAGCGGTTCGAGCCACCGATAGGCTGGGCACGCATAATACCGAGCCATGTTGTGCTTTATTAAAATAATGGGCTTCGTGTCGTGCTGTCGAGCCACGTGCTGCATGGCTATCTATACCTATGAGCATGCGATGCAAGATTTGGTTGTGCATCCTTCGGGGACCAAGTACAATTGACTGAATATTTGAATTTTCATTTTCTTTGATTGGATTGGAGACTAACAAGCAATTATGATTTGATTCTAAGCAAAGATTTTTGTTTTTGGGTGATTCTTTGTTTTGTATCTTCTGCTCGTTTGCTGCACTCAAAATCAAGTGCTGCTTTCCTCTCCTTGTTCTAGCATGAGTTCGCTTCAGCTCGTGAGATAAATGAGCCATATCGAGCTAGCAAACAAGTCTAGACGAGCCAGACCTCTCTAGCTTAACGAGCCAAGCCGAGCTACCTCGATATCCACCCCTCAATACCGTCATGTCGATGCACTATCTACATCGCTTGCGCCATCGTTGCTGACCCTGCCCCACATCGAACCAACTGCTGTCACGCAGGGTTGGCTATCGTGGTACACTGCAAGCCAAGTAGTTTTCATGCCTTTAGTTCCCTTTACGTCATCTATCAATGTTTTCCAGCACCGGACTAGCCTTGCCAAGCAGGGGTAGCCGTCATGGTCTGATACAAGCCACCAAACCAAACACAAGAACAAGCTGCCTCTGACTGTTCCAATCTAGCTATATCCTTCAAGATCCAAATGTGTGGATCACAACTATCAGCAACCTAGTCACCTCATCGAAGATATCAGAAATGTAGAGCGAGGCTACAAACTGCCATCTGAGGACCTCCTTACACCAAAATGTCCAACAGCCATGCAAGACCACTCATCGTCTCACCACGCATGTCATCTCAACAATGCGCTTCTGTAGTCCACCACCTCCTGCACCGGCCACTCTAGTCAACTTCATGGACACCAATGGTACACCGCCCTACCATACCGTCGTCCAACAATTGACACACAGAAGCCCCCTCAAAACACTATGCCTGCATGCATCCTCGACCTAACGACCTTTTGCCACCGTTGACACTCGTACCTTGATCGAATCCACATCTAGGCCTTCACCATCCCAAATTGAACTTCAGCTTGCAAATGCCTCCACTACCGCTTAAGCCGAGAGCTGCGCAGGCGCGCCCTAACAAAAAGATATGTCCTCCTCTACTTCGAATCAGGCTATACCACCGTAGCCCGTGAGTCCATAGCACACCCCAACGCCAGTGCTAACAATGAGTAACTGACGTGAAAGATGCGGAGAGGGATGCCCCGCCACCGCCCTCCTCCTCGCAGCTCACCAGGCCGAGTCTGGACCTGCTCCGGCAGCGGCGAGGTCAGCAAGGGAGATGAGGAGGCGATGTCGGCTAGGACTCATTACAAATAGGAGTATTTGTAGAGGCGGCAGGGAATCCTCTATACACCCACCTCTATTTTTCTGCTTCTATAAATCAACTATCTATAGAGGCGATTTCTAGCCGCCTCTACCATTTAAAATTTATAGAGGCAGTTGTGTCTAGGGACGCCTCTAAAGATAGGGACATCGATAGAGGCGGCTGAAAATGGCAGCCCCTCTACAAAACATTTCTAGAGGTGGCTGGTTTTAGAACTGATTTGTAGAGGCAACTATAGATTAAGCTGTGTCTATTCAAAACTTAAAATGTTGCTAAAAAAGAAATCTGTCGCAGTGACTGGGAGCACCGCTAGTGTCGGCCTTCTTATGAGCGACACACTGGCTGGGCTAATCTTCATGTCTCCACCTGTTCACCCAAATAACCAACCGAAGAACATTAATGGTATACATAGCATCCGGATTAATAAAACTAGTGCATATAACCACATAATTTAATATGTCAAATTTGGCTATTCGGTTCACGTAAAAAGCAATCCACGCCAAATTTAAGTGCTAACAGAATAATTGGCCATCGACTAGGTCATCCATGGACGGATGGAGTGGGAGGACGAATATATGGTAGGGCCTCGGTTGTGAAATTATAAAAGTAGTAAACGAAAACTTGTCCCTTTTTTAAACAGTCAATTATGGAAAGGTAGTATAGCCTCAAATCAGAAGGCACGTTTCAAGGAAAGGAAACTCTACAGAACAAAATTTATCTTACCAAAGGCTAAGCAACTCTAAAAGAGTCTTTATATCCTTTCTAATTCATGGGTATAGAGATTTAGGTGAGAAGATACCCTCCAATAGCCTCTTTAAATAAATCTTCAAATATAAATATCCTCTATTTAGGTGAAGGATACAAAGATATAGAAAGCAATTCTTACTCAAATGACTCTTCAAAGATAACTTAGAGAGTAAATTTTAGAAAGACTCTAAGAGATGCTTTAAGACTCCATTTAGCAGGGCTCCTCAAGAGCTCCTTCAAAGGAGCCAGAGCCACATCGAAGCTTTAGCTCCAAACTTAAAAATGGCTCCGGCTCCTCTACTATTCACCAGAAAATGACTCCATCTCCTAAAGTATGTGGCCCAGCTCCTCCGCAGAAGTTGCTGCCAGAGCTAGAACCAGAGCCATAGAAAAACTATTGGAGGGTACAAAGATATACAAAACGATTTTTACTCAAATGACTATCCTAGCGATGATTTAGAGAGTAAATTTTAGAAAGACTCTTAGAGATGCTCTAAGGCCAGATTTAGCGGGGCTCCTCCTCAAAGTGCTGCTTCATAGGAGCCGTGGCCACTTTGAAGCTCCAGCTCCAAACTTAAAAATGGCTCTGGCTCCTCTACTATTCACCAGAAAATGACTCTTTCTCCTAAAGTATGTGGCCTAGCTCCTCTGCAAAAGTTGCTGCCAGAGCTAGAACTAGAGCCATACTAAATAGGCCTAAGGATGGCTGGTACCATACCGCCTTACTTAAATTTGTCAAAATTGATTTAGTTAACTATGATATCCAGTTTTGGCCAACTACACACATGCATCATACCTAACTGTAGGGCTTTCGTGTTCACCAATATTCTTTACACGACATAGCCTCCACTGATAGGAAGGACCATCAAGTTTTTCCAAGGAAGTACGTAGATGCTATTTAGATTAATATGCAACAGAAGAATTTCAGTTTTTACGATCAGCATTGTCACTCGTAGGATCTATCTGCATTCATACAACGTTAACCTTTCTTCTTGTCCTACCCCACCTGCTCTGCTCTGCCCGGCCGTTGAGTAAGATTCAGCACACCGGCGGCCGCCCCTCTCCGGCGATCAACCCTCGACACGGACAATTAATATCCCCACATTTATTTGTTACCGCAGCATGCAGCATAATTGAAATGGCCGGTCCTTTATTACTTCTCCGTCCATGATAACCACAGTTGACCTAACCTTGATACTAGCTCTCTCTCTATATATCCCAAATCCACAATTCACGGACATGGCACCCACCACTCACCAATCACCACGCCGCCACCTCGTAGGCACCCCATCTCCTCTCCCAACGCCGGCGCCTCTATTCTCCGGGACTACTACGGAGCATCCGGCCAGCATGAGCACTCTAGGCGACGAGTCCGCTGGGAGGCGTCGCCCACGGTGCGGTGAAGCAGCCGACGGTGCCGCGAGCAGACAAGGTGGCCGGTCTGCCGGGGGATGGAGGTCGCGGAGCGGCATGGCAGCCGGCCCGCTGGGTGCCGGATCTCGTGGAGCAGACGCCAGCGATGGCCCCTCGCCCACTGGCAGTGGCTGTGACCGCTCCATCGGCGGCAACTCACGGAAGCTGATGGCGGCGCATCTGGAGCGGCGCTCGCGTGGACGCCGCAATCTCCCGCGGCAGCGCGGTCCGCAGGTCCGCCCTCGCGGCCTCGCGTGACGGCCTTGGCGGCGCCCCTCCCCTACCAGCGGAGGCAGCCGCAGCCCCTCCCTCCACCGGCAACCCCTCTGCGGGGCCCCTCCACAAACTGATGGCGGCGGCGGCCCCTTCCCGGCTTCCCCTAGCACATCCGGCCTCCAATGGTGGTGGCGCCGGCCCTCCTGGGGCAGCCTCACCATTGCAGCTGCGGCGTGGTTCCTCAAATCCTGCGCCGGCACATCGCCGGCCTCCCCACATCGGGCAGCGGCACACTCGCGTGGGATGTGCAGCGACCGGCACGTGTGTGCGAGGAGAGAAGTAGGCGACGCACGGACCAAGCTATGGATGAGAGCTTCTTCGATTTTTTTCATTCTTTTTTTATCCGTGTAGCTCCGTAGGAATTAAATAGAGCATACGACGATGACCGAGGCTCCATGTATGATGGTTCCTAATAGATTAATTTTGTTTTATAAAGTTTTGATGAATTTGTCAAACAATTTTGTCCAACATTGATCCTCAGCGACAATGTTGCTAGTACTAGATTGATGAATCTGGATGGATTTTTCAATAACTTTTTTCTGAATCGAAGCCAGTTGAAATGGATTTGAATACTTCTGTTCATGGCAATACGAATCTAACTAATTACGTCTTTGTTCCAACGTTTTAAAGCACTAATTATGTTTGCAGAAATCAATTAATTACCACTTGAGTATTTCCTCAATTATTACGATACTAAGGTAAATCACATTTATAAACTCCCTTTACCACACTAGGTCCACGCCAAGAGTCATCTGAAAACAAATAAAAAATTAATTAGAAAAAAAAACTTCCGTCGTTGGGACTGGACGCTTCGCTGATTTTCTTCGTCAGTTTTATTACTTACCGATTCTGGATGGAATTATTTATAGACCTAAATAATACTTTTAGTAATAAATAAATACCTTGCTCGGAGATTGGGCGTCTTGGTAACTACGACAGCCAATTTTTACAACTCACGGGATCGGATGGAATTATTTATAGCCATGGTACTATTAGTAATACTAGTAACTATCACAACCAATTTTTACCACTCGATGGCCTGAACAGAATTATTTATAGATCTAAATGATACTATTAGTAATAAATTTATATTCCGACCGGTGACCGGACACCCTAGAGATTAGCACATGGCTAATTTACCGCTCACGGGAAATGAATGATTTATTTTATTAGAAAACTGATACTAACGGTAATAAATAAATCACAAGCGATGTCTTTACACCACGGTGATTGGCATAGGCGAATTTACCACTCTCGTCCAAATGATACTATTAGTAATAATTTGATAGCCTGACCATTGACCGGATGCCCCGGAGATTAGCACATGGCTAATTTATCGCTCACGAGAAATGAAGGAATTATTTTATTAGTAAACTGATACTACCGGTAATAAAAAAATGACGATCGGTATCTGGACACCCCGGTGATTGGCACAGGCGAATTTACTGCTCACAGGACATGAAGGAATAATGTTCTCGTCTAAATGATACTATTAGTAATAAATTAATATGCCGACAGGTGACTGGACGCCCTGGAGATTAACACATGGCTAATTCACAGCTCACAGGAAAGGAATGAATTATTTTATTAGAAAACTGATACTAACGGTAATAAAAAATCTCGAGCGGTGTCTGCATCACCCTCGGACACCCTCGGTGATACGGACACCCAGGCGAATTTACCGCTCAAGGGACATGATGGAATAATTTTCTCGTCAAAATGATACTATTAGTAATAAATTAATATCCTGATTGGTGACCGATGCCTCAGAGATTAGCACGTGGCTACTTTACCGCTCACGTGAAAGGAAGGAGTTATTTTATTAACAAACTGATACTAACGGTAATAAAGAAAATCATGATCGATGTCCGGACACCACGGTGATTGGCACAGGGGAATTTACCACTCACGGGAAAGGAAGGAATATTTTTCTCGTCTAAATGATACTATTAGTAATAAATTAATAGCCCGACCGATGACCGGATGCCCAGGAGATTAGCACATAGCTAATTACCGCTCACGATAAAGAAAGAAATTATTTTATTAGCAAACTAATACTAACGGTAATAAAAAATAATCACAAGCGGTGTCCGAACACCACGGTGATTGGCATAGGCGAATTTATAGCTCACATGACATAACGGAATAATTTTCTCAGCTAAATGATACTATTAGTAATAAATTAATAGCCCGATCAGTGACCGGATGCCCTAGAAATTAGCACATGGCTAATTTACCGCTTACAGTAAAGCACATTGGGTGATTCATGCCCGTTTTCATGCACTGACGGTGGTAGTTCATAGACAAGCATGGACATGACAACATTCCACTTGAGGCCTGCCATTTTTTAGGAAAATAAAACCACCGTTGAATAAAATCCACGAATCACGGCACCGTTGATGGCGTCTGACATTTAAAGCTCAACGTTCAATTACATGCTGTTGTAAAAAAAAAAACCGTTCAATTACGTGCAATTTTTGTGTACCATGCAACTGGGGCCCACCCAATTTAGTGCAATGTTGACTCGGTACTTAATAATTTATTCAAAGTAATCACCGTGAGTCATCCAATGGTCAGGGACATGCATGCAACAGCTCCCGAATTAAAACACCACTCACATTTTAATGCGTCTTGTTCATTTGATGCCTCGCCGGAGTGTGCTGGTGAATGCAGCCGTGAGTGATGAATACTCCTATATTTATATGCAACAGAAAAATTTCAGTTTCTACGATCAGCATTGTCCTGCCCCACCTGCTCTGTTTCCTGCTCTGCTCTGCACTTCTATATATATATATATATATATATATATATATATATATATATATATATATATATATATATATATATATATATATATATATATATATATATATATATATACTAGCAGCAACCCTGCATTGCCGTAGTTGTGTACGAATATATCCACGATGATCAGTTTGCTACTAGCTGTGTTGCCACAACCAGAACTGCAGCTACGTACGTGTGCAGTGCAGCTAGCACAAATCGAGTTAATTCAGAGCAGCGGAGTACCTACTACTAGTACATTTGTGGACTCTCAAGTCTCAACTATAATTCATTGGCGTCAAATAATAATTTCATCATGTAATGCAGGGACTTGGGGTGTTTAGCGTCAAGCGGGCAGTAGAAGAAATAATACCATACTTGGAGGATACTGGAAGGAGTGCACACAAGGCCATCTACTTCGATGGATGGGATGGACTGGCTGCTTCTGTTGTGCTCAGAGCTATTGCAGAGCACCCCCCACCTTCTCTGATGAACAAGTTTGATAGGATCATCCACATTGACTGCTCCAGGTGGAAGAGCCGAAGGGCACTCCAAAGGGCAATCGTTGACCAACTCAAGCTTCCTCAGAGTCAGAGGGTAATGGCTGCTTTTGATAGGCAAGACATTGAGGACGATTTCAGTGGGGTAGATGAAGGTTCTAGAGCTGAGATAGCAGAGGCTGCTAGAGAGATCTATCAAACCACTAGGGGCCTCAGTTGTTTGGTGATTTTTCACAACGGAAGCGACAATACAATTGACATAGCAGATTCTGGACTCCTTCCTCGCCATGACTGGTTTAGCAGCAGAACTAATATAGTGTTGTGGACATTCAGTCGAAGGCTTCGGATCAACCCAAAAATAAAAGAAAAGGTGGACAGTTCACATCTCTGTATTTATAGGAATCTTTCGTGGTCGTTTGATCATGGCACTGCTCAATTAATATTGGAAGAGGCCAGAGATGTTGTCAAACACATCCAACATAAGCAGAGCATCATCACCCCAGAAATAGCTGCCAAGTGTATCACATATATCTTGTGGTTGCATGAAATGGGTGGCAGTACCATGGACTACAACTGGGCTACACACGCTTCCAACTATTGGGTTTGCGATGGCATTATTGGACAAGGTCCATCAGATGATGAATCCTGGGAGGTTTCCACTGCTCTCCATAAACAAATGCAAAAACTAGAACTTTCCTCTCGCCCAGTAAAGTTTGAGGGTCATGAATACATGGATGTTTGGAAGTCAGTTGCCTATACATCTGACAGTGGAGAGAAGGAAAACTTAACAACACTATCTCGGAATTTAACATCTTTTTTCCTTGCTTCTAAAGGCGGATTATACACAACATTACCATGTGACATGTTTCAGCAGTCAGAAAGACTACGCGTATTGAAGCTCTCTGGATGCATATTCAACTTTAATTCACCTCCTTTCTGTTGTTGCCATAGCTTGAGATTCCTTGGATTAGACCACTGTGAAGATCAAGGGCAAGAAGAGGAGGACAAGAAAGGGAGACCAATAATAGAATTTTTCCAGAGCCTATGGGTGCTGGATATATGCCACACAGATTGGGGATTTGGCGGAAGCCACCTTGCTTGGAGACAACTGCAGAACCTTCACAAGCTTCGAGTAGTTGATCCTACTAACTCTTGGGAGACAGGCAAAAAAGATGAATTCACTGATATGGTGAAGTTGGAGCTCCTCGATCTATCTGGTAATATTACCATACAAGTTCTGCCAAGCTTATCTTCTGCAACTAGCCTGAGAACTCTGGTCCTAGATGGCTGTGTTGGGTTGGATCATGTAGGCCCAGAAGGACTACCTCCATCACTTGAAACATTCAGCTTAGATGCCAGATCAAACAAGCTTTCGAAGATATCTTTATCCGGTTGTGCGAATTTAGAGAGTTGCTTGTTGCATGGAGAACTGCCAGGCCTTGAGGAGATCAACCTATCGGGCACATCAATCAGAAGAATTGACCTCAGTGATAAGGTAGTGCAGGTGAAAGGTCTGAAGAAGGTGTTCCTAATGGGCTGCAAGCAGCTGCGTGCAATACTGTGGTGGGAAGGAAAAAGGCAACTGGAAATTCTACGCATTGTCACAGCAGATGCAAGGATCATTCAGTCCTTGTTGTCCAAAGAATATGGAACCATGATAACTAGCAGCCTTTATCTGGATCTGCACATGCCACTTACTAGTAGTAGCAGCAAAACTAAAGGGCCAAGCAGGGATAAGGTTATCCCAAAACCTTTCTACTATACTTATAGCGATGTCTTGCTACCGGGGGCTTCTACTTGTGATAATGAGATGAGATGGCCTGCACCCTTGGATTACCATATGGAAGTTGGTGAGGGTATCAGCCTCACAGCTGTGGAGAGCGACAAGGGAATCAAAGCCATTCATTATGTGACACTGAAGTGCATTTACTCCTTACACGTGCATGATAATTCATGCATCCTTGCTGTTACACCCAAACGCCCACTTGATAGTGGGTACTACATATTTGTACTCAAATGGTGCCGTGTGGAGAGGTGCCCAAAGTTAGAGACAGTGTTTGCCTCTAGTAGCTTACGTTACATCTTTGGTGATCTGGAGGCCATTTGGGTGTCAGACCTCCCTGCAGCTGCCTGCATTTGGAGCAAAGGATCAATTTATGATTATAACCAAAGTTTTGAAGCACTAGAGAGCATACACTTGCACAAGTGTCCCAGGCTCAAGTTTGCCCTCCCGTTGTCACGCTCCACATACTTGCCTAGATTGGAGACTCTCCATATCACTCAGTGCGGTGACCTCAAGCAAGTCTTCCCATGGGATGATGATGTCAACCAACAATACAGAGAAGCTGATCCGGTGAAGGAATTCCCCAAGCTGAAGCACGTCCTCCTGCACGATCTCTTTAGTCTACAGGAGATCTGCGAGGCCAAGATGTTGGCACCCATGCTTGAGAGCGTCAGGATTAGGGGCTGCTGGGGCCTCAAGCGCCTCCCAACGATCGGAAACAACAGCCACCGGCCAGTCGTGCACTGCGAGGAGGACTGGTGGATGAAGCTGGAGTGGGATGGACTACAGGCCGGCCACGATCCATCACTCTACGAGCCGCACTATTCTTCGGCCTACTACAAGAAGCGCTTCCTTAGGGGCACGGTTCTTCGGTAAAGACACATATATCATTTATCTAGGTATGTATGTATATTGTTGTATGTGCTCTACATACACGTGCTGTCTTTTTTCTCTTCACTTCACGTACCTATTTTGTCATGCACTTATACCTTATTATTGATGTATTATTTTTGTGTAGGCTCAGGGGGTGCCAAGCACGTCATGCATCATGTGTTGCCACTTTCAGTTCCACTGCAAGCTGTTGCTGCTGCAATATGGATCATCAAGGATTTGTTGCTTCACTAGTTGGTGAACTGTGTTTGCAATTGTGTTTATTTCTCTCATCAAGAATAAACAGGTGGTTCAACGCTGTATGCATCCACCAAAATGGTTGTGTTTAAGACTTAATTGGTTTGTGGTTGTGAGTGTGCATGTGTGCTTGAATTTGAAATAAGGGGGGATGTGCATGCATGTCCCTGACGTATGTTTAGCTTGGATTGCTCAAAGACTTGCTCAAGGAAACGTTTGTCTAGTTTGTGATCAACTCTGTATGTAGTAAAAGATGGTTTTGATTGATTTAAATGCATGGACTGTGCAAAGTTTTTTTGTTTGCATATTTGTTTCTTAGGTAATAATTTCCTAATGTATATCCATCAATCCCGAGTTTAATATCAGAGTGCTCTGGAGAAACATTGTAACTTTGGATATATAGTCCAGAGGAGACCTTCTGTTTTTCCCTTCTTTTTCTTCTACCATGGTCTGGTAAGATGGAATTCTATCTACCCAAAGGTTCTGGTTACTTATGTCCTGGAATTGGCCTATTCTCATGCAGCCCTCAATTTTGACCCGGTGGTTCTTTGCACTGGTCAGCAGTGATTCAGTGGCTTATGGTCGATTTCAGTCTCATATCTACATAGTTGCACCTATCAAATCCCAGTTCTACCACTATACTATGGTAATCACACCAGTTAACACACAAGTACCCAACGATACAGAAAACAGGATTTGTGACTTCAGCATGACCATTGGTCCATTAGCTCAACATGACCATCATTATGAAATAAAGTAAGAATTGCATATAACCAGATATGGCATCTCCAAAACATAGCATCAATCGGGGTCTATAGACTCCTGCACTTATCTTCCATAACTGCCTGATAAATGATAATAGTGATATATTCAGATAGATAACATTCCTGGTCCATTCCACACACACAAAAAAAAAAGGCACCCAGTCCAAACAAAATCCTTTTATTGACCTAGAACATGTCCCATTTGGCTCTGAATTTCGAAACAACAACGTTCCAGAGCCATTTTTCCATTGATCAACACTTCAGAATTAGAGCAGCTCAGATATTGCACAAATGCTAAGTTCAATATTTCAACATCACAATCACAACAATTTGACTCCAGCTTCTCCGACTGAACCTATAACGGCCTTCACTTTTCCATGGTATTTCTGTTCTCTCTTCATGTGGATGGACACTGCAGGTATTCCCTTGAGCAGTAGGTGTTCACCAAGCAACTTTCTGATCTTCGTAGCTGCCGCGACAACACGGGTCGACTCAATGTTTGGTCTCAGCAGCTTCTCCTGTGAGCTTGCCGAACATGCAACAGTTGATGTTGGGGTGTGGATGACCTGAGCAGATACATACTTGTTTGTGAAATGCATCCTCAACAGGTAGGGCTTGAGGAAACGGATGACTCTAGCTGCCCTTTCTGGTGGAGGGATCACCATGACTTCTGGTCTCTCTGCTGCAAGTGAACAGGAGCAACAAATGCTTAGTGGCTAGTACACAACATGACTGCATTTCTATAATAACCCTGTGGGAACAAATACAGAATAGAGAAGCACAACAGTGTACACACCAGCCTTGAAGCAGTAAATTGGTAACGCATCATCATGGGTTCTAAAAACAAGGATGCAAACAGTATGACAGTCTGTAGGACCAACACAAAAAAGGTGTGGAGTTATTTGTTTTCCAACCCTGTTGACAGGGTGAAAATGCATCGGAAAGTTACAAGCTTTAAAGAACAAAAAAGAAACAATTATAGCATCTAACTAAGGCACAGTTGGATATTTGATCCGGAGTAGAACTAGGAGACTCTCCTGCTTAAAATAGCTAGCTGACTATCCCTGCACGGTAATAGTTGTCATTCCACTTCAACCAGATAGATAAAACCATCTATGACAGAAAAGAGTATCTTTTATCTGTTATATGCAACAACATTTTCTGTTATGCAATTGTTTGGACATATTGCCAGGGCAGTGACCTAGTAATCAATTTAGGAAGCACAGAGAAGCTTATCTGATGAATCTGCCATGTAGGAAAATAAATCACAACATGATCTAAAACTTAATCAGCCTTGGCCTCAGCAGAACGGTGCCAGCCACAGAAATAAAATGCACACCAAAGATCATCACTCACCCTAAAAATGGTGCCAGATATGTAGGCTACAAAAAGAGCAGATTTAATGGTATCCAACACATGGAGGGAGATGAACCTTAGAGTATTTGTTTCACGCATTAGTTTTCTTTCAATTTTCGAAAGATGAAAAAGGAAATCAGCCATGAAACAGAGTGTTTGCAAGGTACAGAGTACAAGAACAATACGCTCCTCATCCTCATTGTGTCCGTGTCCGTGTCCCAGCACTTGGCTCATGGCAGACATCTCCATTCCCCTAAGCAGCCGGTTCATTTCATCCATGCATTCGATTCGATTCAAGGAGAGAAGCAAATAATAAACTAAAGAACAACGGATCTAATAATAATATAAACACAGCATAAGGGGATGAGGAGGAGACGCCGGACCTGTCAGGAGGCCACGCGGCCGCGCGGCTGGCTGGGGACGCAGCAGGCGGCGGCGGCGGCACGACGTGGGTGGCGTGACGGATCGGAGTCGGAGGCTCAGAGCAGGGTTTGCAGAAGGAAACCGTTTGGGCCGAGCTGTAGTAATGGTTGATGAGCTGGGCTCATCCACACCGCTGGGCTCCAGGTGGAATAACCAAAGGGCACTTCAAAGAGCCACCGTTGATGAGCTTAAGCTTTCTCGGAGTGTCATGGTTGCTTTTGAGCAAGGCGCACCCACTTGGACTCGTGGTCGTCGAATCGACGGGCAAATTCGTCGAGAACCAGCTTCGTATTTGGATCCATGGCGTCGTGGCAGCCTGGAACCGCGTGAAGTGGTCATGGGAGGCACGACGAGCGCCATCCCTCTGTCACGAGCTCAATCGTTTTGATCCGTCAGTCGGGTGGTCAAATTGGTCATCCCATTGATGCAGACGCTCACTGCGTCACTCTGCAGTACGCCGACGACACATTGCTGGTGCTCAAGGGGGAACTAGGTGCTGTTGTCAGGCTCAAAGAGATCCTGGACTCCTTTGCAGCAGCAATTGGACTGAAGATTAATTTCAGCAAGAGCTCAGTGGTTCCTATTCGTATGCAGGAAAATATTGTATCTCAATGTATTAATGGTCTGGGCTGCACACGTGAAAATTTCCCCCAGAATTACTTGGGTTTACCTTTGTCATCAGCCAAGCTCCCGGTTTCAGCCTTCAATACATACATTGACAGGACAGACAAGTTCCTGTCCTCTTGGCAAGCTTCCCTACTTAACACAATGGAAAGGGTGGTATTAATTAACTCTGTGATTGATAGTCAGCTGGTGTATGTAATGTCAACAATGCAAGTACCACCACAAGTTCTCCAGCAGATTGACAAGCGTAGAAGAAACTTCCTTTGGGCTGGTAATTCAGAATGTTCATCAGCCAAATGCCTAGTTTCTTGGGAAAAACTATGCACTACAAAAGGACCTAGGCGGGTTGGGAATAAAGGACTTTGGGACTCAGAATGTATGCTTGCTGTTGAAGCTTATCCATAGACTACACTGTTGTAAGAACTCGGCTTGGGCGCAGTGGGTTAGGCAGAGATCAAATTTGACTACGATGGAGAGCGATCTACAAGGTCATCTGATATGTTGCTGCTCTCTGCCCCTCACCGATCGGAGGTTGTACGTGTGGACGATCGGTGGGCGCTGTTTGAAGGCTGATCGGCGGCGAGGAGCCAGCGATCGTGAGAGGAGGAAGAAAGAGGTGGCGGCTAGGGTTTGACTCCCGGCTCCCTTCAGGAAGCCGGAAACAATATGTTTCTGCTTAAACCGATCCAATTGTCTTTACAACCATATATTGCTTCTCCTCTCTAAAAATAGAAATAAGTTTATAATAATAATAATAATAATAATAATAATAATAATAATAATAATAATAATAGTTCTCTAATAATAGGAAACGTCCTGGGCCATAAGGCCTTCTCCTGCATGCACCTGCTAGCCACGAGCAGTCCTCCTTTGATATTGAACTCCCGTCATAACATCTCTCTCCGCCTCGGCAAACAGCTCGTCTTCGAGCTGCACATCCGGGTAGAGAGTCTTGAAGTCGTCCAGGGGCTCCCAGGTGGCGTCATCCTCCGGAAGGCCTTGCCACTTGATGAGGATACGCCATGCGCCGCGACGGAGCTGGGCGCGCAGGTCCTGCGCAGGGGCTGGCAGCAGTCGCCCGTCCTGAACCGGTGGCAGCACGGCCGGTGGTGATGGTGGCGAGCCGGCATAGTTGTAAGGCTTTAACAGCCCCACATGGAAGACGTCATGCAGGCGCGCGTCCGCAGGGAGTCAGAGACGATAAGCCACCTGCCCGATGCGCTCGACGATCTGGAACGGCCCAGCGTAGCATGGGCGCAGCTTGCCCTTGGACGGCGAAGCGAGCGCTTGGGTGGGTCGGTGGAGAAGTCGGAGCAGCACCCATGCGCCCACGTCGAACTCCACCTCGCGATGGCGCTCATCGTAGTGGCACTTGGCGTACTGCTGGGCCTGAAGAAGATGCTCACGAACCTCCTCCAGGAACGTGTCGCGGTCCCGTAGCATGGCGTCCACCGCCTCTGTCTGGGCCGCCCCGGCTTGGTGTGGCAGGAGGGGTGGCGGGGGTCGGCCATACACAACCTCGAACGGCGACGCTCGGAGCGCTGTGTGGTACGAGGTGTTGTAGCAGTACTCCACCCAGGATAGCCAGTCGACCCACGAGCGAGGCCGATCACCTGTCGCACAGCGCAAGTACATCGCGATGATCTTGTTGATGACCTCGGATTGGCCGTCCGTCTGAGGGTGAAAGGCCGTACTAAGCCGCTGCTTGACACCTGCACATTTAAAGAGATCGCGACAGAGAGTGCTGGTGAAGACTGGGTCGCGATCGCTGACGATGGAGCTGAGGAAGCCGTGCAGGCGCACGATCCCGTCGAAGAAGGCACGGGCGACGGAGGCGGCGGTGTAGGGGTGGCTGAGCGCGATGAAGTGGGCGTACTTCGAGAAGCGGTCCACCACCGTCAGGACCACGGACTTGCCGTGCACCTTCGGCAGCCCCTCGATGAAGTCCATGGAGATATCCGCCCACACCTGCGACGGAACGTCCAAGGGCTGAAGGAGGCCGGTTGGCTATGTGGTCGGCGTCTTGTTCCGCTGGCACACGTCACAGGAGCGGACGAAGTCGTGCACCAGCTCGCGGTCGCCGGGGATGTAGAAGTCCGCGCGGAGGCGCACAAGGGTTTTCTGGACCCCCTCGTGTCCAGCCGAGTGAGCCAGGGTCACCACCTGGTGGCGCAAGTCGTCGGTGGCAGGCATGTAGATGCGCTTGCCGTGGAGGAGGAAGCCGTCGTCGGCTGCCCACGGCTCGCCCAGAGACGCAGCCTACAGCTGTTGAAGCAGGTCGCGCGCGACCAGGTCGGCCGCAGACGTGTGAGTGGTGCCGCGATGGAGCCAAAATCGCGAATGAACTTCCTATAGTAGCCGGCGAGGCCCAAGAAGCCACGCACCCCGTGTGGAGAGCACGGTAGCGGCCACGAGGCGACCGCGGCCACCTTGTCGCTGTCCATGGTGACACCATCGGCGGAGATGACGTGGCCGAGGTAGGCGACAGAGAGGGCCCCGAAGGAGCACTTCGACCTCTTCAGAAAGAGGCCGTGGGCTCGTAGGGCGGTGAAGACGAGGCCGACATGCTGCAGGTGCTCAGACCACGACGTGCTATAGATCAAAATGTCGTCGAAGAAAACCAGCACGAACCTGCGAAGGAAGGGGCGGAGCACGTCGTTCATCAATGCCTGAAATGTCGCAGGGGCGTTGGAGAGCCCAAACGGCATCACCAGGAACTCGAAGTGGCCGTGGTGGGTGCGGAACGCCGTCTTCTCGATGTCTGCCGAGTGCATGCGCACTTGGTGGTACCCTGAGCGGAGGTCGAGCTTGGTGAAGTACTTGGCCCCATGGAGCTCGTCGAGGAGCTCGTCAACCACCGGGATCGGGAACTTATCCTTGGACGTACGGTCGTTGAGCGCGCGGTAGTCAATGCAGAAGCGCCACGACCCATCCGCCTTCTTGACGAGGAGCACGGGTGCCGAGAATAGAGAAGTACTGGGCGGATGATGCCCTGCTCCAGCATGGTGGCGCACTGCCGCTCGAGCTTGTCCTTCTGCAACTGAGGGTACCGGTACGGCTGCACTGCCACCGGTGCGGTCCCGGGTAGCAGGTGTATGCGGTGGTCGTAGGGGCGGGCTGGTGGAAGGCCACGCGGTGTGTCGAAGACGGCGTCGTGCTGAACTAAGAGCTCGTCCAGCAGCAGGTGGTGCGGGTCCGAAGCGACCGCTGCCAGCGACCGCTGCTGGGAGGGCGCGCCCGGGGCGCCCACACACTGCCACGTGACGCGGCGGCCCTCAGCAGGAAGGACACGGTGAGCCCCTCGAAGTCCCAGGTGAGGGGGCCTAGCGTGCCAAGGAAGTCGACGCCGAGGATGAAGTCGAAGCAGCCGAGCGCGAGGCCGACGCAGGTGATGGAGAAGGGCGCCCCGCAGATGTCGATGGGCACGTCGCGTGCAATGCCTTCACACGGCACGCGCTCGCCGTTGGCCACCATAACGCGAAGCTAATCGCCCCCTGAGGAGCGAGACCAAGGCGCCGCATGGCCGCGCCCTGGAGGAAGGTGTGGGTGGAGCCGGTGTCCAGGAGGGCGAGGAGGCGCTCGCCCTTGATCGTCACGGGCAGGAGCATAGTGTGGTACGTCCTGATGCCTACAAGAGCGTGTACAGAAACCACAAGAGCGTGAGCGTGAGCGTCTGCTGCGGCAGCTGCGTCATCAGGCAAGGCCGCGGCCGCGTCGTCGGATGCCGCCTCCTCATCGTCGTCGAGGAAGTCGTCCGCCTCCAGGAAGAACAGGCGGGGGCACACGTGCCCACACACGTACTGCTCGTCGCAGTTGTAGCAGAGGCCCTGACGACGGCGTTCCTGCATCTCGGCTGGCGAGAGGCGACGGTACGGCCGCACGGGTGCCGCCGGGGCTGCTGCGCCCGGTGCTGCAGCGCCGGCTGCGGGCGGCGCAGGCAGCGCTGGTGCTCCAGCCGGGGCCGCGGCCGCCCCCTGTTGGCGTGGGGGAAGGGCTGGCCGCGGGGGAGGGCGGGCGCCGCGCTGCTGAGGGGGTGCTGCCGCGGCCAGAGCCTGTGTCTCGAAGGCGTGGGCGAGGAACATGGCCATCAGGAGGTCGGGCGGGGCGCGCATCGCGACGTCGACCCGAATGTGTTCCGGGAGGCCGTCGATGAAGAGCTCCACCTTTTGGTGCGTGGAGATGTCCCTGGAGTGCGCCAACACCGTCCGGAAGCGGTCCGCAAACTCCTGGACCGTGGAGTGGAAGGGAAGGCGCCCCAACTCGGCCAGCCGCGAGCCGTATATAGGCGGGCCGAAGCGAAGACGGCAAAGTTCCTTGAAGCGCTCCCAGGACGGCATGCCCTCGTCCAACAGGAGGGCGTGGTACCACGTCTGAGCGGCGCCGGTGAGGTGGTAGGAGGCCATCCATGTCCGCTGCTCCACCGGAGTGCGCTGGCCCCAGAAGAATTGTTCACGGTGTGTGAGCCAATTCAGCGGGTCGACCGAGCCGTCGTACGTCGCGAAGTCGATCTTGTAGGTCCGAGGCTGGAAAGGCGCCGCGCAGAACGTCGCAGGAGCGGCAGCCGAGGGCGCCCCGCCGAGCGCTGGAGTTGCAGCCGGCGCGGACCAGAAGGTGGAGCCGTGGAAGATTGGGCCATCAACGCCGCCATAGAGCGTACCCGACGCCGAAACGCCCCCATGGCCGAAGCCCGCTATGATGGGAGGGGTCGAATGGACCGACGGGCGCGCCGGCACGGAGGAGTAGACCGGCGGTGCGATGTCGGTGAGCCACGGTGGAAGCGGGGACGGCGAGTGGGGGAACTGGATCTCCTGGATGGGGACGCCGCCGGGGGGAACCGCCGGTGCTGGCGCGGTGGTGTGCGCTGTGCTATCCTGTGGCATCCCGTAGGGGTAGACGGCGCCCGAGGCGGGCGAAGGCAGCTGCTGCTGCGGGTTGGGCCCCGGCGGCTGCTGCGGGTTGGGCGCCGGCGGTAGCTGCGGCTGCGGGGGAGTTGGCGCCACGCCTGGCTGCGGTCCCAAGAGGAATGCGTGGACGCCGGCCATCATCCTGCCGAGGTCGAGGACGGCCGCGGTGAGCTGCTCGTTGGTCATCACCCCCACGGCGGAGGAGGAAGGCCCGGCGGCCAGCGGCAGCGATCCCGCGGGCAGAGATGTTTGCGGAATCGGTGCGGCCGGGATCGGCACGGACACGTTGGGCATGGACACGTTGGGGTCCGGTGGCGGCGCGGTTGAAGCAGGCAGCGGCAGCGACATCGGATCGGAGGTGGCTGATACCAGGTTGATATACTGCTGCTCTCTGCCCCTCACCGATTGGAGGTTGTACGTGTGGACGATCGGTGGGCGCTGTTTGAAGGCTGATCGGCGGCGAGGAGCCAGCGATCGTGAGAGGAGGAAGAAAGAGGTGGCGGCTAGGGTTTGACTCCCGGCTCCCTTCAGGAAGCCGGAAACAATATGTTTCTGCTTAAACCGATCCAATTGTCTTTACAACCATATATTGCTTCTCCTCTCTAAAAATAGAAATAAGTTTCTAATAATAATAATAGTTCTCTAATAATAGGAAACGTCCTGGGCCGTAAGGCCTTCTCCTGCATGCGCCTGCTCCCTTCTCCTGCATGCGCCTGCTAGCCACGAGCAGTCCTCCTTTGATATTGATATTGAACTCCCGTCATAACATCATCACTGGGACTAACTGAGGACAATACTTCCTTTGTATCAGGCTTTGACAACAGTTGGGCTCGGTGATGGCACCTCCACGTCTTTCTGGTTAGACGTTTGGAATGGAGATGATGCATTAGCAGATCGCTTTCCAGCCTTGTTCAGTCATTGCGTCCGACAAAAAGATACAGTATGCCAAGCTTTTTCTTCTGAACTTGCTACTGCATTTGTACCTCGTCTCTCTGATCAAGCCTTGCTTCAGTTACAGCAAGTAAGGGGAATTATGTCTGCGACTCAATTATCGGATGGTCATGACCAACGGCTTTCTCCATTCTCCTCTGGACCTGGGAAACTGGACTCTTCCTCAATCTATAAGCTTCTCAAAGCCAAAGGTCAGGTAGCTGACCCCTGCTCGGAATTCATCTGGAAGAATGCCACACCCCCGAGAGTGCAGCTGTTTATGTGGTTACTTGTCAGAGGGAGGATTCAATGCCGTGCTAACCTGTTTAAGACGAGAATTGTTGATAATCCAAGCTGTGAAGTCTGTGGGGCAAGTCAGGAGAATGCAGAGCACATTATCTTTCAATATCCTTTTGCGGGGGATTTTTGGAACAAAGTCGGCCTGATGATACCTCCTGGAGCTTCCATCAGGCATGTCCACAGAATGCAGAATATTCAGCAGCTGCCACAATTACAGTACAGTATGTTCTTTGCTCTTTTTTGTTGGCACCTGTGGAAGACAAGGAACGAGATCGTCTTCCATGGAGCGAACGCTTCTCTCCGTCAACTTTTAATCTCCTGTGCTTCGGATGCAAAACTATGGCGTCACAGAATACCAAGGAAACAAAAACATGTCTGACTCCTGGTGCAGACTATTTGAAGATCTGATAGAATCTGAAATGTAGCCTTCTGCAAAATTTTGTAAATCCTTTCCTATCTATGTAAAACGATCCTTATGATTGGGGCTTCAAGCCATTAATACAAAATTCAGGTAGGGAGCTTATCCCCCCTGTTGAACATTCAAAAAAAAAAAGAAACTTATACCAATTGTGAGAGTAGCGTGGGGAAGAACAGAGCAGGAGAGAGCAAGTTGAGGATGGCACTCTGGCTGATTAAATGAGGAAGTTTGTTACAATCTAATATGTATCCCTATCTCTCAATTCAATCATTTTGGGCCGACGATACGTGAGTTGGGCTGGCAGCTCCTTCTGGGTCTGAGCGCGGACGGCTCCTTGGACACACCTTGTTGGAGAACCGCCGGTGAGAAACAGCCGGCGATCCTCGGAAGATGCACTCAAAAACACAGTCAGGTTTTGGTGCTGTCAACTGGCAGCATTTTTCATTTATGATTGCAGTACTTAAAGAAGAATTACATGCATAAGTGGGGAGGTAATCTCCACAGAACGCGCAGCACATAGCGCACTACTTGTCGTGCCATCCCACGACTCACCAGTTGCCGCACGGAGCTCCTTCATTCAAGCTTAACTAAATTTAGCTACTGACTAAAAAAAGCAAATGCTATTTACAGACTCCGACTCAGACTAGAACAAATGATCGGTGATGGCCGGACTGCATAACATTTCTCCCCCCTAGTTCATGCCTTCTCCACCGATCGCAGTGACGCCGATCAGCTCACGCAGCTCCAAGAACCGCACTCGCCCCAGCGCCTTGGTCAGGATGTCTGTCAATTGCTTCTCCGTCGAGATGTGCCCCAAGACAATCCTGTCCCCCTCAGTGCATTCATGGATGTAGTGGAATTTAGTGTCAATATGCTTACTCCGATCATGATGCATGGGATTCTTACTGAGAGCTATGGCAGACTGATTGTCCACCTTAAGCTCCGGTGCTCCAGGCTCGATGCCGGCCATGTCAGTGACAAACCGAGTGAGCCACACTCCCTGGCAAGCCGCCGTTGCTGCTGCTATGTACTCCGCCTCGCACGAGGATAGAGTGACAACCTTTTGCTTCGACTATTGCCAGGTGATGATGTTCCTGCCGAGGAAGAAGACGATGCCGGTGGTGCTCTCAGGGACGGAGCCTAGTGGAGGCCAAACTGGGCTCCGGCCCCCCTTGCCATGTGAAGTTTTTAATACATGCATGTTACTTGATCAATGCATATGTATGTCACCATGCATGTAAGGATTAAAGCACACCTTTCTCTCTCTATATTAGTTGCATATTCCTCGTCTTAGCAATTTTTTACTATATGTTTATCAAAATTGCCCCCTTGTTCTGCTTCACCCTCGGTCGGTGGGTGCTCTTCTGGGTATCGATATCCCCGGCCATGTCAGCATCACTGAACCCGGTCAGCCGTGCATGTCCTTCTTCATGGCGTGTGTAGTAGAGGCCATGGGTGCGTGTCCCTGCCACATAGCGAAGTACCTGCTTCACAGCCACCATATGCTCTTCATGCGGCGCCTCCATAAACCGGCTAAGGTAGCCCACTGCGAAAGCCAAATCAGGCCGCGTGTGAACTAGGTACCTCAGGCCACCAATTATGCGCCGATACGCCGTAGCATCCACTGCGGGAGCGGTGCTTGATCTGCTCAGTTTCAGGCGGGGCTCCATTGGTAGCGCACTTGGGTTGTAGGCGCCCAGACCGCCGCGTTCCAGAAGCTTCCCTGCATAGGCAGATTGGCAAAGGTTGATGCCAGCTTTGGTTTGTGTCACCTCGATGCCCAAGTAGTATGACAGCAACCCAAGGTCACTCATGGAGAACAGTCGCATCATGTTGCGCTTGAAGTCGGCGATCGCGTCGCCGCTGGTGCCGGTGATGATCAGATCGTCTACATAGATGCCGATCACCAGCTGTGACATGCCGGTGCTGCGGGTGTAGATGTCGTGCTCTGAGCTGCTCCTCTGGAAACCAAGCGAAATCATTGATTCGTCGAGCTTGGCATTCCAGGCCCTTGGCGCCTGACGTAGTCCGTATAACGCCTTGCGAAGGCGCAGCACCTTGCCGTCATCGTTGCCGATGATGAAGCCCAGTGGATGTGACACGTACACTTCCTCCTTGAGATCACCATTTAGGAATGCACTCTTCATGTCCATATGGTGGACCATCCAGCCTTCGTGCCCCGCTAGGGCCAGCAGCGTGCGGATCGACTCCATGCGGGCCACCGGGGCGAACACTTCGTCGAAGTCCACCCCGGCGCGCTGGACATAACCCTTCGCTACTAGCCGGGCCTTGTGGCGGATGACGTTCCCGAGCTCGTCTCGTTTTACTTTGAAGACCCACTCGAGCCCGATGGCACGGTGCCCAGCAGGTAGTGGGACACGCTCCTAGGTCACGTTCTCTTCAATGGAACAAAGCTCGTCGCGCATTGCTTGACGCCAGCACGCCGCGTGCTCAGCTTCGCCAAAGGAAGCTAGCTCATCGGTAGAGGTGAACATGAGTTCCTCGTCCAGTACTCTAGCCGCGAGGCCAGGTGGAGACGCTGGCCCGACGATGGTGTCGATGACGCGGAACCGCAGCGGGGCGTCATCGTCATGGTCCGCATCCAGGGCATCGTGGTCCACGTCCGCCGGTGGCGTGGCGAAGTATGGCGGTGAGGCACCACCTAGTGGTCCTTGTGGCGTGGCTGCTGCAGTAGGTCTGGGCGACGGTGACTGCGTTGGAGGTGGGGATGCTGACGGCATTGCCCCGGGGACCTGCACCGCCTCGGTGACGTACTCGACGGTGAACGGCTCGTCGTCGCCAGGGTGCACGTCGGGGCTCAACGACCAGTCCCAGCGTGCCGCCTCATCGAAGACGACGTCGCGGGAGATCGCCACGCGCTTGGTCGAAGGATCATAGCACCTGTATGCCTTGGAGCCACCGTCGTAGCCGACGAAGATCGTGGGCGTGCTCCGATCATCCAGCTTCTACAGCCCCGGCTTCGTCATCTTGGCGTGCGCGACGCACCCAAAAGTGCGTAGGTAGTGGACTGCCGGACGCTCTCCATACCAGGCTTCGAATGGGGTTTTACCATCGAGTGCTCGCATCAGGGCCCGGTTTAGGAGATGCACCGCAGTGTGGACGGCCTCACCCCAGAAGAAGCTCGGGAGCGCCTTCGCCTTCAGGATCGAACGCGCCATGCCAATGACTGTTTGGTTATGGTGCTCCACCACCCTGTTTTGTTGCGGAGTGTACGGGGCAGTGAGATGCCGCTGCACGCCATGGGCACACAGTGTTTGCCGAACTCGACAGAGGTGAACTCCCCCCACGATCGGTTCGGAGCACCTTGAGTTTCCTGCCCGACTCCACTTCCACCGTGGCCTGGAAGTTCTTGATGGCTGCTGCCGCCTGATCCTTGCTTGACAGAAGATGGAGCCACACATAGTGACTCAATCAACGAGCAGCAGAAAAACTTGTTACCGCTTGGAGTCAGTGGGGACACTGGACCACACAGGTCACCATGGACAAGGTCCAAGGCGTGCTCCGCGCGCCGCTTTGCCTGGCTGGGAAGGGGGCCCTGCGTTGCTTGCCGGCGAGACAACTGTCGTAGACCTGATCGATGTGATCTAGGTGCGGCAGTCCATGGACCATCTGCTTGGTGGCGAGGGAGCGGAGCGACTTGAAGCTTATGTGGCCGAAGCGTTCGTGCCACCGCCAGGCTGCCTCCGAGCTGCGCGCCGCGAGGCACACGGGACGCCCGATCACCAGCTCGAGGATGTACAGGCGAGTGTTCCCACGTGGTACCTTGGTGAGCAGATCCCGTGCCTCGTCGTAGATCTGCAGGGCGCCGTCGTAGAGGTCAATGCGGTACCCGGCTTCCTCCATCTGACCAAGGCTGACGATGTTCGCCACCAGCCGAGGGATGTAGTAGACTCTGGCGAGGGTGCGGTGCTCGCCGTTCTTGAGGACGAAGATGATGGAGCCCCGTCCCTCGATCTCGACCACGGACCCGTCACCGAAACAGACCGTGCCGCCCACATTGGTGTCGAGGTGCGCGAACGCCGAGCGCGCACCGGTCATATGATTGGTCGCTCCGGTGTCGAGCACCCACCTAGCGTCTCGATCGGTACGGGGCCCGAGCTCGGCAAAGACTTCCGCCTCGTGGATCTCGACGCAGGTGGTGGGCCGCGACTAGGAAGAAGATGGCGCGTCCTTGACGGTCATGGCGGTTGCCGAAGCCATCATGAGCTCCTGTTGCTCTTCTCCTTCCGCGACGTGCGCCTTCTGCTCCCGCCTCGGTTTGCGGCAGTCCTTGGCGTAGTGGCCCTTGATGCCGCAGTTTGCGCACTTGTCAGGGTTCCTCTCTTGAGGTTTCCCTTGACCGTCGTGTCCCTTGCCATCCCGGCCGCCGCTGGAGCCGCCACCGCAGCCGCGGCGTGTCTTGCCGCGCTTGCCGCTGCCGGTGCCTTCGCGGGACTCACGCAGCTTGAGCCGTGCCATCCACTCCTCCTCCGTGAGGAGCAGGCGGCCCTGCTTGTCGGCGGTGGACGACACGCCCACGGAGACCGGCTTCTTCTCGCGCTGCTCGATGGGGCGCAGACAGCCGACAACTTCCTCCACCGAGAGCTCGTTGACGTCGAGGAGCGTCTCGATGGAGTAAGCAATCTGCTCGAGATGTTCAGGAACCACCTGGAGCATCTTCTTCACGATCTGGGCGTCGGTGATGTCATGGCCCAAAGTGCGGATGGTGTTGGCGAGAGACATGATATGGAGCGAAAAGTCATCCACGGACTCACCCTCGTTGAAGCCGATGTCGCCGAATTGCCGGAGTAGGTGCTGGGTGTTAGCCTCCCGCACTCGGTCCACCCCGACGCGAACGGTTTTGACCGCCGCCCATGCCGATCGCGCCGTCCGCTTGCGGGCTAGTGAGCCCAGCATTTCGGAGGGCACAGACCGCAGGATGGCTGCCATGGCGAGGCGATCCTCGCGGTACTCGATGAGCACCTCCTCCCCTTCCTCCGGCTCGACAGCGTGCCATAAGCCCGCCGCCTGCAGATTAACCTTCATCAGGAGTGCCCACTCCTGATAGTTGGAGCGCGTGAGCATGGGGTACTGGATGGCGCCGCTCGTCTGCTCCTTGACCACACGCTCGACGATGACCTCGCCGCGACCTCGGCGCCCTCGGCGCGGCGCTGGCGATTGAGAAACTCGATGGCGCGGTGGTGGCGATGGCGAACGACCGCCGGACGGTGGGGCGGACATCGTTCCCGGACTCTAACCGCTCTGATGCCAAATGTTGGAGAACCGCCGGTGAGAAACAGCCGGCGATCCTTGGAAGACGCACTCAGAAACACAGTCAGGTTTTGGTGCTGTCAACTGGCAGCATTTTTCATATATGATTGCAGGAGTTAAAGTAGAATTACATGCATAAGTGAGGAGGTAATCTCCACAGAACGCACAGCACCTAGCGCACTACTTGTCGTGCCAACCCACAGACTCACCAGTTGCCGCACGGAGCTCCTACATGCAAGCTTAACTAAATTTAGCTACTGACTAAAAAAAGCAAATGTTATTTACAGACTACGACTCAGACTAGAACAAATGATCGGTGATGGCTGGACTGCATAACACACCTGGTGGAGTCCCCGTTGCAGCTTCAGTATCTGGAGGCTGGTTCCTCACACTGAGTCAAACAAATATGCCGAGTCTTACCTCGATTTTAGCCTCTTCGTGCCGACTGCTGAGCTTGGAGGAACAAACGGTCACCACTGCTTCAGTGTAGCAACTACTATATATTTCAGTATAAGCTGCTATTTTGCGCAATCATCAACTGGACTTGAAATTGCTTCAGTGTAGTTGGGTTGTCTTAAATTTTGGACTAAACTGCATTGTCAGTCATTGATCGTATTCCATATGGGCAACATATATATGTTGGTCGCCATTTCTTAGCACCTGAACTAATAGGCCATCAGAAACTTTGTTTTGCCAACTTGCATAAACTTTGCTTTCACCTCCTTCCTCTCTCCTTGTTGAGTGACCTGGGACTTCTGGGCCGCCTTTAGTTCTCCTGCTCTTTTTTATTTTCTTATATTAGTATATTTTTCCCCTGGTGTTTCCCCTCAAGAAAAAAAACTTGCCTAAACATACTGACATGGGCAATATTCAGTATGGACACATGTGGATGGCTACTCGGTGACATTCTGCAAAATGTGATTCGTCTTCTTCAATGTGCCCACAAAACCACAATCTGCACCTTCTTCCGTTCGATCATTAGGCTGGGGAGGCATGGATCAGAACTTAATTGAGATCTCATCCACATTCTACATTTCAGAACTTACATCACAGTTTTTGCAAGGACAATCAGGTTAATATAATAAAGTTTTGGAAGTGAAGCAGAGCAAATTTGACTCAATATTGGACAATTTAGGAGGTGTTCTTTATATACATCGCCAAACTTGGACATACCACAGAACCAGCCGTTTTAAGGTGAGATTTCCTTGCATTGTTGTTATGATGAATTTGTTTGGATAATTCCTGAATTCATCTGATTATATTCACCACATAGATTTGTTTCTCTTTGGGTCCATTCTATGATCTGCCAAGCTACTTTACTTATCACTGGACGACAGCTCCATCCAACTTTATTCTTTTCTCCAGCCCCAAGCAAAAAACAGTTCTTTTCTGAAAGCTAGCTATGTCCAAAGCTCTTACCTGAAGCTCACTTCACTTGCTATGGATTGAAGAGAGATTGCTAGAAAACACAGAGGCCACATACCCTGTTTCCACCACTTGGATCCCCTCACCACATACCAGTTAACTTCTGAATATATATCCTGAAGCTCTGCCTGCCAGAGGTAGCTCTTCTGAACTATACGTGCCTAATAGCAGCCCTTAATTGCATCTTTGGTTTAATTCTCTCAATAATAGGTACCTATACTATATGGATTAACATGTGTGTTCTACTGTATATGAGCTAGGACTCGTATTGGTGTGAGGTGCAGAGATGTAACAGATATGTGGAGCTTCTTCACTTAATTTGCTGGTCCTTCCTATATATACACAGATTTTCGTCATGCCTCGACAGGTACCTCTTTTCCCTTCTCATAATACAGATACATACAGTACTTCTGAAACATAGATCGACATGGTCACTTGTGTGGTCTGCAACATTTTGTAGCTGCTGAAAGTATGGCCAAGGGCCATTAGTTTCATGTATATATGTGCATACTCAAAACATATTAGGAACTCTGGCTTGAGGCTCGTTCTCATATTAAATACAGTACTATGCTAGGAAGAATTGTCCAACGACAAGGCCATCCGTAGTGATAGATAAGACTAGTGCTAAAGGACTTGTATCTTATTTTTTCTGCACTTTTACTTTCTTTGGCTTCCAAGCCTAGTGGTAGGAATATGCTCAACATCCCCTTTAGTGATTATAATATTCTATAGCAAGTGGGAGTCCCTCTGCCTATAAAAGGAAAGGCAGTGTCATTGTAAAAAACAAAGCCTTTGCATTTTCTTTCAATCCAAGTGGCCAAGGGCCGAGCTGCCCTCTGGTGGTTCCCTAAATCTGAATCTGAGATCTATTTGGGACCAATAGTTGGTATCAAAGCCTAGGGTTCTTAAGTGAGTGAGCGCCATATCCACCGCTAGCTAGATCGAGAGAGCGCACGCTGCCGCCGGTGCGGTGATCAACCCCAGCGGTGACGCAGAAGGAGCCGGAGCCAGAGATCGTGCGACACGCCTTGCTGCCGCAGAGGCAGTGGCTACGACAGCAGCCGAGATTGCTAGGCAGGCAGTGGCTGCGGCTCAAGCCGCGGTGGCTGCCGCTACGGCGCTGCGCGCCGAGATGGAGCGGGAGCAGGAGCCAGCTAAAGGATCACGTAGCCCGGTCGCGCGCCACTGCCAGCCGCCGTCACCAGAGCGGCATCGTGGTCGCCATGAGCGCTCCCTGGTGCTGTAGACGGTCTACCACAACTCCGGAGCGGGAACGCCATGGCCGATGCTCATCAAGGCGAGCTACCATGAGTGGAGCCTACTGATGAGGGTCAAGTTACAGGCTCGGCGGTTGTGGGAGGCGGTACACATCAGCGGTGTCAGCTATGACGACGATCGTCGAGCGCTGGAGGCCCTGTGCGCCTCTGTCCCCACCGAGCTTGGTGCCTCCCTCGCCAACAAGCCATGGCGCGCATCAGCGGAGATCGTGTGCGCCGAGCGACGTTTCAGCACCTCCAAGGGGAGTGAGAAGGCCTCGCCTTTCAGCCAAGTGAGCAAGTCGAGGACTTTGCCCTTCGCCTCACCAACCTGATGGAGCAGATGGCGCACAACAATGACACCGACCTCATGGAGGAGCGCGTGGTGTGGAGAAATTACTCCGCTGCATGCTAAAGAAGTACGCGCAGATCGTCATGTCGATCGAGATGCTCCTTGACTTCGAGTAGCTCACCATCGAGGACGTGACCGGGACGCTCAAGGTGGTGTAGGACCGCGAGGAGAGGCCTCACACCAAGCCGGGCGCTGCCAAAGGCAAGCTGTTGTACACGATGGAGCAGTGGCGCGCCTTCGAGAGGAAGAAGAAGGATCCTGACCATCCGGCTCCTCCAAGGAATGTCGCCGACATCTATGCAGCGGCAAGAAGAAGAAGGAGGAGAAGGGCCCTGACGTCAGGCAGGCGCTGATGGTGGTGCCACTAGTGAGTGCAAGGCGACCTAGGATGACACCTATAACAACTGTGGTAGGTCCGGCCACTGGGCCAAGGACTGCCGCCTTCCTCTACACTACGATGGGCAGGCTCACGTCGCGCAAGCAGGGGAGGAGGATGCTGCTCTATTTCTAGCGCATGGGTGCGTCGAGCTGCAGCAAGCAGGGGAGGGGGTGAAATGTCCAAGCTTTCCCCTTTCCGCGTTGGCTGGATCCACACATCTCCACCTCAACGAACCACGCGCCCACGCTTTCCTCAGCAAAGGCGCCAACGATGACAAGATCGATGACTGGTACCTCGACACTAGTGCCACACACCACATGACTGGTCGGCACGAGTTCTTCTCCGACCTGGACTCTAGCATGAAGGCCTCCGTCAAGTTCGGTGATGCCTCTACCGTCGAGATCAAGGGAGTTGGCTCGATCATCTTCAAGGCCAAGACGGGGGAGCACAGCCTCCTCACTAGCGTGTACTACATCCCAGCCTTGAGGAACTCCATCATCAGCGTCGGGCAGCTGGACGAGAATGGCTCGTGGGTGGAGATCAAGGACGGCGTGTTGCGTATCTAGGATAGAAGCCGCCGCCTTCTCACCAAGGTGAACCATGGAAGCAACCGCCTTTACGTGCTTCATGTGCAGGTGGTGCACCACCTTTGCCTTGCCGCACGCCGGGATGACGAGGCATGTTGCTGACATGAGCGTTTCGGGCATCTTCACTTCGAGGCCCTGAAATAGCTCGGTAAGGAGGAGATGGTCCACGGCATGCCCTGCGTTGACCACGTCGAGCAGCTCTGCGACACCTGTGTGGTGACCAAGCTAAAGCGCCGGCCATTCTCGCGTCAAGCCTCCTACCGTGCCACTAAACAGCTCGAGCTGGTGCACGGTGACCTCTGTGGTCCAGTGTCACTGGCCACTCCTAGAAGTCGGTGCTACTTCCTTCTGCTCGTCGAGGACGCCACCTGCTATATATGGGTTGTGCTGCTCAATTCTAAGGCGGTAGCTACAGACGCTATCAAGTGCCATCAAGCAGCCGCAAGATCGACGGCTGGTACCTCAACACCGGTGCCACGCACCACATGACTGGTTGGCGTGAGTTCTTCTCTGACCTAGACTCCAGCGTGAAGGCCTCCGTCAAGCTCGATGACGCCTCTGCCGTTGAGATCGAGGGAGTCAGCTCGATCATCTTCAAGGCCAAGACAGGGAAGCAACCGTCTTTACGTGCTTCATGTGCATGTGGTGCACCCCCTTTGCCTTGCTGCGCGCCGGGATGATGAGGCGTGGTGCTAGCACGAGCGTTTTGGGCATCTTCATTTTGAGGCCCTGAAATAGCTCGACAAGGAGGAGGTGGTCCGCGGCATGCCCTATGTCGACCACGTCGAGCAGCTCTACGACACCTGTGTGGTGACTAAGCTGAAGCGCCAGCCATTCCTACGTCAAGCCTCCTACTGTGCCACTGAGCAGCTTGAGCTGGTGCACGGTGACCTCTGCGGTCCAGTGTCACCGGCCACTCCTGGAGGTCGGCGCTACTTCCTACTGCTCGTCGACGACGCCACCCGCTATATATGGGCCGTGTCGCTCGATTCCAAGGCAGTAGCTGCAGACGCTATCAAGCGCCATCTAGTAGCCACGGAGAAGGAGTGCGGCCGCAAGCTCCGGGTGCTCCACATAGACAACGGCGGTGAGTTCACGGCAACTAAGTTCATGGCATACTGCGCCAATGAGGGGATTCAACGCCACTACTCTGCGCCCTACTCACCGCAGCAGAACGGAGTGGTCAAAACGCTGCAATCAGACAGTGGTGGCAGCGGCATGCGCCCTCCTCACGCAACGCAGTATGCCGGCGGTCTACTAGGGGGAGGCCGTGATGACCACCGTACACCTACTCAACCACTCACCGACTAGTTCTCTCGACGACAAGATGCCATATGAAGCCTGGCATGGGCGCAAGCCGGCGGTCAACTACCAACGCGTCTTCGGCTTCCTTTGCTTCATCAAGGAGCTAAACCACGTCGGCAAGCTTGATGATATCGTAGCTCGCCGGGGGTCTTCATTGGCTATGCAGAGGGGGGACAAGGCCTACGCGTGCTTGACCCGGCAACACGGTGCATGCGCGTGATGCACGATGTCATGTTCGATGAAAGACGTGGCTGGGCATGGGACAAGACGATGGATGACGGGTCGGTGGCCGCGCTCCGCAACTTCACCATCGAGTATGCATGGGCGGAAGGTGTTGAGGGAGCAAAAGGTGCATCCTCATCGACAACTGGGTCTTCATCACCAGCGTCGAGCTTTTCATCAGCTCCGCCGCTCTCGCCATCCCGAAATCTAGGGGTGCTCGAAAGCCCATCGACGGTGGTCGGTAGTCCATCTGTGGCAGTCAGGAGCTCATCAGCAGCAGCACCGACCTCTCCGACACACCAGCTAACCTCTCTGGCGCATCAGCCAACCTCTCCGGTGCACTAGCCAACTTCCTCGGCATCTTCTACCTCACCCGTTGTGACACCAGCGCACGCAGGGCAGTCGAAGGTCAAGTACATGACGCCGCTAGAGGATGATGAAGACCGCCTAGACGCCTACTATGAAATGAGCCCCATCATCACTAGCACTGAAGAGCAGAAGGTAGAGGTGTTCAAGACGCAGATGAAGAAGGCGTTCAACATGAGCAACCTCGGCCTCCTTTGCTTCTACCTTGACATCAAAGTGCGCCAGGACGCCAGTGGGATCGCCCTCTGCCAAACCCACTACGCCAAGCGCATCCTCAAGCTCGGCGGCATGATAGGCTGCAATCCAGCCCACACCCCAATGGAGGAGACGCTCAAGCTAAGTTGAGAGAGCATGGCGGAGGAGGTAGATCCAACCCATTACCGGCAACTGAACGGGAGCTTGTGCTATCTGGTCCATACTTGGCCGGACATCGCGTTCGCTGTCACATGAGCTGGTTCATGAAGCAGCCGGTGATGGAGCATCTACAGGTTGTCAAGTGAATACTGCGCTACGTGGCAGGCAACCTTGACTATGGTCTCTACTATGGAAGGGCCCCCAACATGCCATGGTTCATCAGCTACTATGACAACGACCTCGCCGGCGATGTGGACACCCGCAAGAGCACAACCTGGACGATGTTTTTCCTTGGTGATTGCTTGGTCAGATGGCAGTACCTCAAGCAGAAGGTAGTGGCCCTCTCAAGGTATGAAGCGGAGTACATCACTACCACCACTGTAGCAACTCAGGCACTATGGCTGTCAAGGATGCTGGCAAAGCTCCTTGGCAGAAAGGTGGATGTTGATGAGCTAAAGGTGGATAGCAAGTCTGCTCTAGCTCTGGCCAAGAACCGTGTCTTCCACAAAAGAAGCAAGCACATCCGCATCAAGTATCACTTCATCAGAGATTGCCTGGAGGATGGGAGCATCAAGGCTAGCCACATTGCTACTACTGATCAGCTAGCTGATATTCTCACCAAGTCGCTAGAGAAGTCCAAGTTCCAGGAGATGAGGGAGAGGATTAGGCTACAGCAGATCACCTCTAGTGTTCGGCACAAGGCTTAGAGAGAATTGATGGATAAGCCTAGTGCTAAAGCACTTGTATCTTACTTTTCTTGCACTTTTACTTGGCTTCCAAGCCTAGTGATAGGAATATGCTCAGCATCCACTTTAGTGGTTAGAACATGCTGTAGCAAGTGGGAGTCCCCCTGCCTATAAAAGGCAAGGGAGTGTCATTGTAAAAAACAAAGCTTTCGCATTTCCTTTCAATCCAAGCGGCCAAGGGCCAAGCTGCCCTCTGGTGGTTCCCCAAATCTGAATCTAAGATATATTTTGGGCCAACACATAGATGTATGAAGTAAGAGATCGTATATATGGAAGGGGCTTGGTTGAAATTGTTAATGTAAATCCTAAACAAAAAATTGTCCTCTTATTAAACAGTCAATTATTATGGACAGATAGTGACGAGATCCTAACATACAGGTATGTTAAGCCTTGGGTCCAATGGTTCTCAAATGAAGAAGATCCCCCGATCGACCCCTTCAGGATCACTCGGGGGCTTGGGGCTATACCCATTGGGCACGCTCATGCGTACCCTCTAGCAAAGAGATCCAGCTGAGCCTGACTCAACCGCAGCTTCCGCCTAGGGCTCAGGGGCTTCCTTGAGCCTTGGGCTTCCGATCTATGGCTCCTCCGGGCCTGGCCCTTGGCTTCTGCCCAGCTAATGATGCCGCCAAGGTGCGGGCACAAGAAGACAAGACCTAGGCTACCGATGCCCCGGGGGCTCCATGGTGTCGCTCCCAAGGCGTGCCCCTGCCAACTGCTCCTCTGATAGGGTCACATCCGGGTGTGACACAAGAAGACAAAGCTTCCCATGGCCTCCGAGGGCTTGGGGGCTTCCGGGCCCGTGCGCCAGCCCCTGGAGCCAACATCCTTCACCACCAAGAAGACTTTAGAAGGTCTCACCTGGGGGAGGCCGGTCCAAGTTGACATCGTCTAACACGTAGTGTCAGAACAGAGTAGCCGAATGACGTCCAGGCTTCTTCGGCTCCAAGACACCTCGACGGTCCACGCTGCACCACTGCAAGACCCTCCTGGACTCCGGCACACATAGACCATAAACTAGAATCCTCCAACGGCCTTGTACCCAACCTACCTCATTATATAAGGGATAAGGTCAGACCTAGAGGGGGAGGATACCGATTCGATCACCGGACACTCCATTCCATTCCATCCGCCTCCGCTCTACACCGAGAGCAAGGCAACCTGGAGAAGGGCACCAAGAGCCTCTCCACTGCTTCCTGCCATCTTCTTCCTCTCCGATGAGGGCGAGACTCCACTAGCGATGAGGCAACCTTAGGATTAGCACCGACCTAACCCCCTACCAAACTCTTCTTCCTTTACACTCTATTGTAACCCCTAGATTTTCGGTGCTCTTGAGTATAAGGATCATCAGTTGCTAGATGTATGGACCGAATTGGCCCGTACCAGAATAAATTGTTGCGTCTTCTCTATGTGATTCTTGTGTTCCTGAGTCTACCCAAGCCACCGGAGACCTCCTACTCTGACACCGACTCGAATAACATGCTTGTTGTGGTTTTGACCCTGCGATAGTTGGCGCGCCAGGTAGGGGGCGGCGTCAAGTGCGATTCTGGCTCTACAGTGGCCGAAGCCACCTGCCTCGTCTCTGGAGCAAGAGGTACCGCCTCAAACGGTGGCGTCTGGCCCCCCGATGAGTTCTCTGTCATGGCCGATACCTTCGCTCTGGGCTAGGTCCTCAACTTTGGGAGCCTGGCCTACATCACCGACTGCTACGGCGAGCTTCGTCTACTCCATGGGGCTAGGCCTGTGGGTCACGCACCCCCGGCATCGTCCCCTCGATGGGGTCCCCGAGAGCAGATCCCGGGGTCCTGGTTCATCAGATTTATTGCAGATCTGCCACCACCCGTGAGCGACAGGAACAGTCCCTCACTCCCAGGTCACGTCCTCCCACAGGACAGGGAAGATCCCACGTCACCCCCTCGGCCCACCGAGGCAGGTGGTGCCTAGTCTGCCAGGAATCCAGTGGGAGGACGCGACCTGGGAGTACTCCTCCCATGACGTCACCAAGGCGCCACTAGTGGATGCTTCCCTCACCCGCAGGAGAGCAGGCCAGAGGGGAGCCCGCCCCTGGTGCGTTGCTGCTCTGCTCCATGGTTTGCAGGGGAGGATCAACTCCACCACCCCCATGACTCCCTAGGGACCCGCCATGGGGTGTCAACTTGGTGAGCGGGGCGCCGTCGCAGCACCTTCGCTGGTCAGAGGTCCCCATCACCTTCGGCCACCAGAACTACCCACGGCACGTCCCCTGCCTGGGCCATTTTCCGCTCGTCGTCGACCCCATCATCGGACGGACGCACCTCACGAAGGTGTTGATGGACGACGGGAGCGGCCTCAACGTTCTCTATGCTGACACACTCGACTATATGGGGATCTCGAGGAAGGACCTCTGCCCTAGCGGGGCACCCTTCTTTGGAATCATCCAGCTCCCTGTCACGTTCAGGGATCCTACTAACTTCTGAAAGGAGTACCTCAACTTCAAGGTGGTGGACTTCACCAGTCCCTACCATGCTCTGTTGGGTTGGCTACGCTACAGGAAGTTCATGCCTGTCTCGAACTATGGGTGCCTGATGTTCAAGATCCCTGGTCCATGGGGGGTCATCGTGGTGGCCATCTCAGCGGCCGAGGCATATCACTGTGAGTAGGAAGGCATGGCCCTTGCCACGGCCGACGTCGTCACCGTCGACTTTGCCCGATGATGAGCCCTGAACGCCTCGAAAGGGAACACAGTGGCAGCCTTTCGCCCGGTCGATGACACCAAGATGATCCAGATCTGCCCAGAAGACCCCGAGAAGCGACTCTGCATAGGCGCCAGCATGTCCCTAGACATGGAATCGGCCCTCACAGAGTACCTACATAACAACGTCGATGTCTTCTCGTGGAAGCCCTCTGACATGCCTGGCATCCCCCGAGAGATTGCCGAGCACCGCCTCAACATTAAGGCTGATGCCAAGCCAGTGCAGCAGCGCCTCCGCCGCTTCAACAAGGAGAAGCGCAAGGCAATTGGTGAGGAGCTCACCAGGCTCCTCGACGCTGGCTACATCAGAGAGGTCCAGCACCTCGATTGGCTGGCCAACCCCATCCTCATCAAAAAGAAGAATGGGAAATGAAGAATGTGCGTCGACTACACTGACCTCAACAAGGCCTGCCCCAAAGACCCATTCCCCTTCCTCGGATTGACCAGGTTGTCGACTCCACCGCCAGCTATGAGGCCCTTTGCTTTTTGGATGCATACTTCAGGAACCACTAGATCACAATGGACCCCTTTGATCAGCTGGCCACATCCTTCATCACTCCCTTTGGCACTTTTTGCTATACTTCCATGCTGTTCGACCTCCAAAACACTGGAGCCACCTTCCAGCGGTGCATGCAGAAATGTTTCAAGGAGCAGATCAGCCACAACCTGGAGGTCTACGTCGATGACATTGTCATCAACTCTCGAGCAGCTACGCAGCTGATCGGTGACTTGGAGGAAACTTTCTCCAACTTTGCGCCAACCACATCAAGCTCAACCCGGAGAAGTGCGTGTTCAGGGTCCCCGCCAGGAAACTCCTCAGCTTCATTGTCTCCGAGCATGGTATGGAGGCCAACCCCGAGAAGATCTTCATGATCATGGGCATGGAGCCGGTCAAGAACCTGAAGTTGGCTCAGAGGCTCACCGGATGTCTATCCACGCTCAGCCGCTTCATATCTTGCCTTGGGGAATGAGGTATGCCACTGTATAAGCTCCTGAAGAAATCTGATCATTTTGAGTGGACGCAGGAAGCTCAAGAAGCACTCGCAAGGCTGAAGGACTTCCTCACTACACCACCGGTCTTGACCTCCCCTTCAGCAGGAGAGACCTTGCTCCTCTACACCATTGCCACGCTGCACACTATCAGTGCAGCTCTGGTGGTGGAATGCGAGGAAGAGGGCCACGTCCTCAAGGTCTAACAGCCGATGTACTTTGTCAGTGAGGTCCTCTCTGACTCGAAGGCCTGGTACCTGAGGATGCAAAATCTCCTCTACGCCGTGCTCATTGCCAAGCGCAACCTCCAGCACTACTTCGACGCCCACCCTGAGGTGGTCGTGTCTTCCAGTGGCTTGGGGGACATCATCAACAACCGAGAGTCCATCGGCCGCATCGCCAAGTGGGGGCTCGAGCTCATGGGCCTCAACATCACCTATGCCCCCCACACCGCGATCAAGTCCCAGGTCCTCGCTAATTTTGTGGCGGAGTAGACTGAGGAGCAGGCCTCCACTGCCCCCGTCAAGGCGGAGTATTGGACCATGTACTTTGACGGCTCCCTCACCCATGAGGGGGCAGGCGCAAGGGTCCTCCTCATATCCCCGAGCGGCAACAAACTAAGGTACGCCCTTCAACTTCATTTCTGGGCCACTAACAACATTGAAGAGTATGAGGCGCTCCTCCACGGTATCCGGGTGGCCGTCGAGCTCAATGCTCGGTGCCTCTTCATACGAGGAGACTCCGAGCTGGTTATCAACTAAGTCATGAAGGAGTCGACTTGCCGCGACGTGAAGATGGAGGCCTACTACGTGGAGGTCCGAAAGCTGAAGGACAAGTTCGACGGCATCGAGCTCCATCACGTCCTCTGGCGTGACAACAAGGAGGTTGAATCCTTGGTGAGGCTAGCATCCTCCTAGAAGCCCCCGCCACTCGAAGTCTTCCTCGATGTCCTCGACGCCCCCTCGATCCGCCATAGGAAGGGCAAGGCGCTAGCCCTAGACGGTGCCACCTCAACCTCGACCTGTGCCATCGGAGGAGCACCGTCCCCCAGGGGTGCCTGCTCATGGTCACCATGTGCAGCTGGCATGGCACCAAGCCGCTGGCTAACGCCCTTCCTGACCATCGGCACGTCCCACGAAGCGCATAAGACAAGGGCCGGCTACCCCCTCAGGGCAAACGATGGCCCGCCTGCCGAGGCCCCCAAGGCAACCCCGAGGCAGGACACTGAGGCCCCTCCTGCGGTCTCAGAGTCAGACCACCAAGACCTCGGGAGCGCACCGGGCGAAGCTTTCAACCGACCCCTCGATACGCCAGAAGACTAGAAGGCGCCCTTCCTCGACTTCCTTAAGCGGGGGTTCCTCCCCGACGACATTGCAGAGACCCGTAGGCTAGTCTAGCAAGCCAAGAGCTACCGGGTCCTCCGCTGACAGCTCTATCGCTAGGGCACCTCTGAGGTGCTCCTACGGTGTGTCACACCAAAGGAGGGCAGGGAATTACTCCTCGACATCCATGGTGGCATTTGCACCCACCACGTGGGGCCACATGCCCTCGCCGATGCTCGAGACCTCGTCAAGACGTTGCAAGGGGTGCCAATACTACGCCAAGCAGAGTCACTTGCCGGCCCAGGCGCTCCAGACTATTCCCATCACCTGGCCATTCATGGTTTGGTGCCTTCACATGGTCGGGGAGTTCAAGAAGGCACCCGGGGGCTTCAACCACCTCCTAGTCGCCATCGACAAATTCACCAAGTGGATCGAAGTCCGGTCCATCACTAACCTCAAGTCGGAGCGGGCAGCCAAATTCATCCAAGACATCATCTACAAGTTCAGAGTCCCCAATCGCATTATTACTGATAATGGCACTCAGTTTGCAGGTCATAAGTTCCTGGACTTCTGCGACTCCTGGCAAATTCGGGTGGATTGGGCCTCGGTCTATCACCCCGAGTCCAATGGCCAAGTTGAGCGCGCAATAGGATAATCCTCCAGGGGATCAAAACCCGCATCTAGAACGAGCTCAAGATCCACGCCGGACGATGGGTGCACAAACTCCCGTCCCTGCTTTGGAGCCTACAGACGAGCGTGAACCACTCGAAGGGGTACACCCCATTCTTCCTCGTCTACGGGGCTAAGGCGGTCATCCCCTCTGACCTTGACTTCGACACTTAGAACGTCCACTTCTACGATGAGCAGCGAGCAGAGGAACAACGCCAGGCGGATGTTGACATGCTCGAGGAAGAGCGGAACACCACCATAGTATGGTCTGCCAGCTACCAGCAAGGACTTCGTCGCTATCATGCCAGACGGGTACTCGAGAGTTCCTTTGTTGTAGGTGATCTTGTCATATGGAGAGCCACCCCATCCAAGAAGGGCCAGGCTGTCTTCGCCCTAGGAAGGACCCTTCTGCGTCTCACGGGTGATCGGGCCGGGCACCTACAAGATCAGCACCATGTCGAGGCACGAGTACGACAACGCCTGGAACATCAAACAGCTATGTCGATTCTATCCATAGCTCGTTCCTTCCAGTCTTTTATTTATCATACCTCTAACCCCCTAGCAGCAGTGTGCCCCTCAGTGGGGCGGAAGCGACGTTCCCCCAGAAGGGGGCGTCACTTGGGGTTCAAGGCCGGCTCCCCCGAGCTTCAAGGTGGCCCTGGGAAGGATTCTGAAGTGTGAGGGACGCTCGGGAGATGAGCCCACATGGCTGTAGTTGGGACGCTCAGAAGCATCCCGACCATCGGACAAGTGATGTCTGAGTAACGGCCTCGAGCTGCTCGTGGTGACCCAACGAGAGAGGCAGCGAGCCCTCGAGCGCCGATAGACGGGCTCATGAACTATACGAGTGGCTCAGTCAAGAAGCCGAGAATCTCCTTCCTGGGGGGACATGACCAAGGCACGAAACAACCATAAACTTGGGGTTCTAACAGACTTACCTGCTAGTAGCATGGGCGCAACAATCTTGGCCAATGAGGCCATTGTCGTGGCAGCCCAGCCCACCGAGGGAACATCAGCCTTGAGCTGAAGGCTAGACAGAGCCCATGAAGACTTCAAGGTCACAATGGCCTCGGGGGCTGCACTAGCTCCCCAAACAAAGCAGGCCGACCCCCCCGACCAATGGCCGCTCAGGTGGTGCATCCCCCCAAAACCAACAAACTCCCTAGAGTTGGGTCGGGAGCCGCTGAGTGTTGGGCCTAATGAGGGCCCTCGTCTGAGCCTCGGTGCGCTCCCACTCCCCTGATCTATGGCTACAGAGGGTCGGCCCTAGAAGGCCGGCCTAAGAGGATCGGGACCTGTTATCGCAGCCCTCAAAAGGGCGTGGAGCTCCGAATGATCAAATGGCCATGAGCCAGAGCCCAATGCTCTTGATCACCCGGCCCACGGCAGGCCCCGATCGGAAAGGAGGGTGCCTCTGGGCCTACAGTCGGCGACTCCCAGACGAGTCTGCCGTGCTCTCGCTTAGGTCAAAGACCTATGCGACATGGACCCATGGAGGGATCAGCATCATCTTTGCTCAGCCTCGATAGCTGAGCACCATCCATCACACTAGAGAAGAAGGCCCCCAACAGGGCACAACACTCTCGCCAACGGAAGCCATCCCCACCAAGGAGAGTTCGGTCACCAGAAGATCAAATTCGGCCCTTCGTCGCCATCACGCCTAGTAAGGTCACGAAGGGATCGGGGGCTCCTGATGAGATCCTAACATACAGGTATGTTAAGCCTCGGGTCCAATGGTTCTCGAACAAAGAAGACCCCCGACCGACCCCTTTAGGATCGCCCGAGGGCTCAGGGGCTATGCCATCAGGCACGCTCACGCGCACCCTCTAGCAAAGAGATCCGACCGAGCTTGACTTGACCGCAGCTTCTGCTTGGGGCTCGGGGGCTTCCCCGAGCCTTGGGCTCCTGATCCACGGCACCTCTGGGCCTAGCCCTTGGCTCCTACCCGGCTAACAATGCCAGTCAAGGCCGGGGCACAAGAAAACAAGCCCTAGGCTATCGATGACCGAGGGCTCCCTGGCGTCGCTCCCAAGGCATTCCCCTACCAACTGCTCCTCCGACAGGGTCACGTCCGGGGCATGACACAAGAAGACAAAGCTTTCTGTGGCCTCCGGGAGCTCAGGGGCATCCGGGCCTGTGCCCCAGCCCCCGGAGCCGACCTCCGTCACCACCAAGAAGACTCCAGAAGGTCTCGCTCGGGGGGAGGCCGGTCCAAGCCGACACCGCCTGACACGCAGAGTGTCAGAACATAGCAGCCAGACAACACCTAGGCTTCTTCAGCTCCAAGACACCTCGATAGTCCACGCCGCACCACTGCAAGACCCTCCTGAACTTCGGTGCACGTCGACCGTAGACTAGAACCCTCAAACCGCCTTGTACCCGACCTATCTCATTATATAAGGGATAAGGTCGGACCAAGAGGGGGGAGGATCCCGATTCGACCACCGGACACTCAATTCCATTCCATCCGCCTCCGCTCTGCACCAAGAGCAAGGCAACCCGGAGAGGAGCACTGAGAGCCTCTCCTCCACCGCATCCCACCTTCTCCTTCCTCTCCGATGAGGGGGAGACTCCACCGGCGGCTAGGTAACCTTAGGATTAGCACCAAACTAACCACCTACCAAACTTTTCTTTCTTTACACTCTATTGTAACCTCCTAGATTTTGGGTGCTCTTGAGTATAAGGATCATTAGCTGCTGAACGTAGGGGCCAAATCAGCCCGAACCAGGATAAACCGTTGCGTCTTCTCTGCGTGATTCTTGTGTTCCTGAGTCCACCCGAGCCACCGAGACCTCATACTCTGATACCGACTCGAACAACATGCTTGCCACGGTTTCGACCCCGTAACAGATAGTATATTACTAGGTAAATGCCCGTGCGTTGCAACGCGAAATAACTCAACGGGCATTCATGTACCTCGTTTGTGACCCTCACCGGTCCTTGAGGCACAGAGCATGCACTCGTACCTGGCACCGGAATACCAATTAGGAAGTAGAAATTCAGAAACACAATCCACATTAAATAACCATGAGCAATCGGAATGGAAAAGAAAAATGATAAGCGGCTGAATGACATACCTGATCCAGCCCTACTATCTCATTTGCAAGGGATTTGGACCCTAACCTTACATGCTGGTGACAATAACATGTAATATTAGTTGTAATGGTGGCAAGCATGATAGTCTTGATAGATTCAAGTATAATGCAGGAAGCTTAGTTATATATACAGAATATTACATGTCACAACGATGGTTACCTGGTTTGCTACATGGCAAGTCTCTGTGCCGATATAAAAGCATTACAAAGTGCTAGCTAGTAATATTATACAAGATTAGTAGGATGTGGAGTTTAGGCTCTCTGAGATGCAATGTACAAAAGCATTTCAGAGTGTTGAGCCGTACAAGGTTAGGAGCTAGTGGGCTTCGGCCTCTGTTGGGCTTCCACATAGATGCAAGGATGATCAGAACTTCAAGCTGCGGTCCGATTCCTAGCCATGTCTGATTCGTCGACCATCATGAGGTTCGGGTAATGGTAGCTCTTCATTCTGCTGAGTTTGTAGCATGCTGCCTCTGTAAAGAAGAGTAGCATAACAAAATTTTAGAGTGCAGTGATGTATGGAAGCAATGGATCATAATAAGAATGTCAGCAGCAGGCAGGCTGTAATGGAGGGACTAAAATCAGATGGCATATGTCATTGTTGAGCAATAATTAAAATCACTGGATTGTCATAGTTCAAAACATGAAGTCTGGCAACTTAATTCTTCAGTGTAATGCAGGTGAAGGGACCACAACAGCCTGATCATATACTGGAGTAGGATTTAGCAGTTATGAAGGTACCTTAATTTGATCCACAGAACATATCAGTGTGTATTGGCACATATAAGTGTTTAGTGGCACAAACCTAGATAGAAGCTATGAAGAAAGACAGAGGACAATAACTTGCCAAATTGGAAGAATCGATCGTAATTAACTTGACAGTGTTGTACGTGCATTAAACACTTCACATGTTGAATAACAGGCCTGGGCAAAAAGATCTAGGTTTAGCGGCATCATACAAGAGAATGAAGAATAAACTAATATGGAAGGTGTTGTCTCAAAAGGACCACATGGCAAAATAAATTCAAAAATTATGGATAGCTTGACCAAATACATATTGATGCAACCATATATAATTGATATTTTTACCAACAACATGAGTGCTAAACTGACGCGACAGGCAAAAAAAAAAGAGAAATCCACCTATTTGAAGGCCCTGAGATTGTCCAGAATTAATAGGAGAATATATAGAACAGCGACATATAGAACAGCGACATTAATATGTCTTACCTTTCAATATCGTGAAGTTTTGAGAGACGAGGCTTTACACGCATTGGAGACCGGACAACTAATCAAATCATGAATGGCCTGAAATTTAATAAAGAACAGCGACATTAATGTCCTATCTTTCAATATCGTGAAGCCTTGAGAAATCAGGTTTTGCACGCACTGGAGACTGGACAGAAAATGGAATCATGCATTGCCTGAAATTAGCAATCCATAAGGTTTACTGTATACTTGCATGAGGTGCATGCCATTATCTAAATGTAATGTATACCTAAAGTGATATCATCTCTTCATAGAATCTAGGGGCAACCCGGTTTCGGGAAAACGTCGAAACTCACAGATGGTTTCACCTTTCCGGATAGGATATCTGACATCACCAGAATGTGGTAATATTGTTTATCAGGGACTGCTGAAGTAACCAGTATGGTGAAAGGAAAATTTAAAATTGGAGAATGAAACAACATTAAGTGATGGGAATTAAGGAAAGTACCTGTGAGGTTGAAAATCTGTTTGAACACTACATCCTTTCCAAGTTCCATATGCTTCTTTTGAGTTTATGTACAAAATGTAGAGAATCATGTTTTACTAACATTAGAATTAGTTTAATATACCTAGACACTTTAAGTAAGCCAAAAGTCAAGGGATGAAGAAGTTGGTGCTAGATAGTGGCGGGCACTATGTTAGATCATAACATTGACACCCAAAAGCAACAAAGCGCGAAGATCTGAATATTGAATCCTTTTTTTTGGGAACGAATATTAAATCCCTGAACCACTACATATCAGGAAAGGCTTTCTACACCTAAAATTTGTAAATGGGCTATGCACATAAGTCTGAAACCATCGAAAAGAAATTGCAGTTTCTAGATCATAAAAGTTGAATTTACATTGGACAAAAAAGATGCATGTCAACAAATTCTAAGCATGAGGTTTGACCCTTCAAAATGCCAACATTTATGAAGGCCGAGATGACAGACGCTGCAAGCTGTGAAATGAGATGGCTTGCTGTATGAATGTGAATCATCTATACAAATGAGAGCGCTGAAAGAAACCTTTGAAAACATATTAGCAACTATGTGTCGGTATCAAATTAGCAAGTTCCATTCATTATTAACATATGTCTAGACTCGTAGGATGGATCAAAGAGAAGAGGCAACAATGAATGTCGTAAAGCTAAACAGGTTCAAACCAATAAATAAGTTCTATAGCTGACATTATCGCATTAAGATCTGAACTGCCGAAATCAGAAATATGTTATTTGTCATAATTTGGTGCTCTACAATTGGGAGAGGGGTTGTAGGAGGTGATGTGCCTCCATTATAAGTATTCGATGGGCATACTATGCATGAACGAATTTAGGCATACATATATAGAAGGAGTTGCTTAGAACTATGCACCATGGACAAGCTGAGTAATTTATCCTAAGCTAATTAATCTGTAACACTTACAATGCCATGTTATCTCAGTAAGGCAAAGGTAATTACTCCCTTGTAAAGGTAATGAACTGCTATAGCAAAAACTGAAAACAAATGGAATAGATTAAAGATAAGTCAAATGTATAAAATTCCTATGAATTAGACAGAGAAGTGTTTCAGCTGCTACTGAAACCAACAGCATGTTCATTTTCTTTCCAGCTGCTGGGTGAACTGATCAAGTGACAAATGTGTTTGGGTATTGCAAATGCGATCATCGTTTGGCCCTAGATGCAATTGGGAAAACAAGCGAAACACTTTATTTGCTTTGCCTCTAACACTGTGCACTAAGAGACACATTAAAAAAGCAAAGACTCAGGCTAACAAGGAATAAGAAAATCCTAGTTGTTAAGCTTGACCACATTGGTGGGTATTTCCCTTTGCATCCAACAAACCGAAACCATACACGAAAAGCACTGTACATATATCCAAGGGACAAATAGGTGCCCTAGGCGCAGTGAAGTTGTGGCAGTTCATGGTGGAAGCCATGAACGGAGCAAGTCAATAAAGTAATATGGGACTCACCATTCAGGTGGAATTTTATAAATATTCATACAAGATGTCGTAGGCCAATAGCAAATATATTAACAGGGGAAAGGAAGTGTGTAGAGATTATGAAGGCCAATGCAACATACCGAATGAGTGGCAGAGTCAATGGATAAAATTTGGGATTCAGCCTGTAGATGTTGTATAGTATCAAGCGAGGTTTAAGATTGGCTCTTACAGCTGGAACAGTTTTTGTGGTCATTTCCAAAGTGACGGTGTTTAAGGCAGAGTTGCACTACGGTCATATATAGGTACTGTAATTGTAATAAACTAAAGAGGTTCATAATTTAGAGAGTGCAGACATTGATCATTCTAAAAATGAAGGCATCAGCGTTAAGAGTTGCTGCATGGAAACATGCTATGGAGTGTGCTGCCATTCATCCTATCAACAAGAGAGGATAGGCATAGACACAATATTTCTTGGAGCTAAAGGCTGAAATATTTGCAATAATAACTAACAGTAAATTTTGTATTTATGTAAGGAGTTACCTGGTAGCAGCAGTTGAACCTCATAGTCGCAAAATAATGGCATACTCAGCCCCTCTACTTAGGATTCAATTACAGTGTGCAATAAAACCAAAAATCAAATTCGCAATAGGCACATAAGGTACATACCTAGTTGCAAAGAAGAAAAGAATGATTAAAGAAAGAGCAGGGTTCAGAACAATTGAAGAAAGAGGGGAATCAAGATATGTTAATATTGAATTGCAACAATTTTTCTAGATACAAACGAAGCGCAAGGAACAAAATTGGATTGTTGGCAGAGAAAAGTAGGTCATCATTGCATATGCCAAAGTGCCTCAGTTCATTAAGAATACAAAGAAAGACCATGTATATGTAATGGCTCGTATCACTCCATATGCCGAATGCCTCAGTCCAAAAAAAAAGTGGAATAGAAACATCATAAAACACCGGCGGCCACCCCCACCCATGGCACAGTGGAGGCCTGGTTTTTTCTATTTTCTTTTTTTTTTGCTGGAAGGATCGCGAAGGGAAATCAGAAGCCCGCGTATATATTTGGTGGGCCGGCTCCGGAGTAGAAGCCGCACAACTCTGAGAGAATCAGAGGGGAAGCTGATGGAAGCGAATGAGGAGTGGCAAAAGCTGTTTTCGGCGAAATCCGCTCCAATCAATCGTGGCCGCACGATGGAAGATCCAACGGCCAGAGCCCTACGGGTTTTCTAGGGGAGAATATCTGTTTCCAGCATCATTGGCACTGACATATGGTCAATCAAAAAATGGAAAATAGCAAATGCAGAAAAATATGGCCAAGTTTATCAGAAGCACCTCACATGTATCATCATATGGTCAGATTGCAACAGGTACATCATCAGCAGTGGCATATGCTCAGACAAAAATAAATAAAGCAACACCATAAGCACACACCGATATATACTAATGAGAAGATTACAGGAGCAGCAGAGCGCACTGAAACAAGCTCTGTTTTGTCTAGAGAACACAAACCTTATGCGTAAGCAAAATAGATCCATACATACAGCAAAGGAAATTAAGAGAGCAGAGACATAAGGTAGAAAATAAGATAAAGGGGATTTTCTTTAGGTTACTGTACTAAGACCAAGCAAGTTGTGGGGAACAAGAAATCGAGAAGAACATTAATTTGCAGCATTTTTAAAGAATACAATCATAAAGAACGTGGATATTATTCAGGGTAGAGGTGGATATTAAACAAACAACAATAAAGCTTATAAGAGTATTCCAAGGTACTTTTTCCATAATGGTAGTGGTTGATGATAATTCATATAATTTCTAAACCTTAAGAATTGACATGGTTTTTTTTTTCAAGTACCAGTTGAGATTAGTTAGATTTAATTTGTTCCCTCCGTCTTATATAAGGTATTAAAGTATGAGGTAGCTCACAAATAGTGTTAGGACAATTTTCTGTGTACAGATAGACATATCATAGCAGCATGCTTTTATTTCCAAGGGAAAAATAACAAAACATACACGTAAAGGATGTTGGGTTTCCAGATGGGACACACTTATCTATGAAGCTGGAATAGTTAATTGGCGCCGAAGATAAACGGAGAAGAGCAACAACACAGCAAAAGAGACATCGAAGGCCCAACCCTCGAATAGAAGACCAAGGCACCTACTGTTGTAGAAGGAAGGCATCAAATTTGGGGATCCTAGAGGAACCGTAAGTAAGAGAAGGAAATAAGCTGAAATCAATCACAAAAACGAAACCAAATCAAAAGAAGTAGCAATCATGTAACCAATTTGCAGCACGCGTGTAGGTAGCTAGGGTTTCGTGAAGCAGAGAAGCACATGCTCCCCGGCGGGAGGAGGCGTTGAGGAGCCTGTGCGGAGGATGCGGGAGAGGTAGGGGGCCGCCGGGCCTCACCCGCGCCAGCGCGCCGCCCGTAGGGGGCGCCGCCGCCGCCTTGGGTGGGAAGGGGAGAGAGAGGAAGGGGAGACAAAAACGGAGGTGAGAGGCAGGCAAGGGAGGACGGAGGACGACGACGAGGAGGGTGGGCGCCGCCGCCTAGCCCCGCTGGTCGGGAGAGAGGGAGAGGAAGGGGAGGCGTGGGCGGCGTCGTGCCGAGGTGCGGGAGGACGGGGAAGAGGAAAGGTGGAGGCCAGTCTTTTTTGTTTATTTTTTTTTGCTGGAAGGATCGCGAATGGAAATCGGAAGCCCACATATATATTTGGTGGAACGGATCCGGAGTAGAAGCCGCACAACTCGGGCGTGCGTGGGAGCAGGCGAGCGCTTTCGCACGCCGGGTGGACGATTCCCTTGTGTATTTTTTAGTAGTAGAGATATTGTTTGCTTCCAGAAATCAGAAGGCACTTTAAAGAAAAGAAAACTCTATTCAAACCAAAATGGTGCCTTCAATAAGTGTGTTTAGTTAAACCTTAGATTAAATTATGCCAGCTCTTGTCGCAGCCATGTGTCACCATGTATAGAATATATAGAGAGATTTTTTATTTCAAGTCTTGACTTTATTAAGTGATTTATTCACATGTTAAGTTGAACCTCTATTTCTCATTGAGTCATCGTATCTAAGTTATCGTATCTTTTATTAACTATCATTTCTAGTAGATTTTTATTAAGATATCGAGTAGTTATAATTAAACTTTTCTAATGTGAATATGATACTAATGTTTTAGTCAAAATTTATATTGCGTACTTGTGGTCCGTCCACACCGATGGCGAGTGACAGACTGACAACACCACCAAGTTGATATGGAATAATGAGAGCACTTCATTTGGCTTGATCGAATGGTTAAGAATTAGAAGGAACCAACTTAGAGGAATAAGTCATGGGCTAGAGCTAAAATTTGGTGGGCTAGGAACCAATTCCGAATTAAATTTAAAGGGTACAATGGTACTTTCAGTATTAGTTCTTCCTCGGCCCTTAGGATGGATGCGGATATCCACGTATCCGAAAGATCCGATATCCGTTTCTGTTTTAGTGTAAATATGGATATTCGTATTCGTATTCGATTTAAATATGGATGTTAAATGAATGTATCCACATTCGTTTTTTAAGATTATTCTCTGTCTGATTCCACATTCGTATTCGACAAAAATGTGAAATATCTTATATTATCTATATCCAGAATTGTAAATTATTTTGAAACCATATGAATCTTATAATTATGTCTAATTAACTCTCTAAATAAAAATAATTTTAACATAACAGATGATATGTATCATTGTTTAAAAGTTATATATGGCTAATGTAATTTTAATATTATTAATGATACATAAATCTTAATTTCAATTAATTTTAACATGGCTAATCATAATAATTAGTATTTTATTTTATTTATATACTTCTGGGATTTATTTTTATTTATTTAAATTCAGTAAATTAATATGTATTATCAATACTTTTCTTACGTTTTATATATTTAATTATTGAAACATTGATTAGAATATTTTATTTTTGGTAGTTTTCTTTATCAATGGTGTTATGTAGCTATATTTTTAATATGGATGTCAAATGAATTTGTTTGAATAATTCCTGCATTCATCTGATTATATTGAGAACATAGATTGGTTTGTCTTTGGGTCCACACCACGATTTGCCAAGTACTTTACTTAGTGTTGGACGACAGCTCACAGCTGCATCCATCTTTATTCTTTCTCCAGTTCCAAGCAAAGAGCTATTCCTCTTGCCTGAAGCTCACTTCACTTGCAAGAAAACACACCACATAGCAGTTTCGACCACTTCAATCCCCTCATCACACACCAGTTTCTGAATAATATCCTGCATTGCTAGAGGTAACTCTTCTAAATATAATACGTGCCTAATAGCCGTTATTAGTTGCATCATTATTGGTTTAAATTTTCTCAATAATAGGTAGCTACTATATGGATTAACATGTGTGTTCTACTGTATGTGGGCTAGGATTCGTATTTGGTGTGAGGTGCAGAGATGTAATAGATATGTGGAGCTTCTTCCGTTAATTTGCTGGATCTTCCTATATTCATAGAAATTCGTCATGCCTCCAGAGGTACCACTTTCTCCTTTCCATACAGATACATACATATAGTCACTTGTGTAGTCAGCAACATCTTGTTTTTGTTGCTTCTTAAATCATAGCCAATCGACATATGGTCACTTGTGTGGTCAGCAACTCGTTCCTGTATATATGTCTATATATACATGCAAATTAGGAACTCTAGCTTGGGGCTCGCTCTCATATTTTAAGATCATTACATCGAGAAGATCATTACATCGAGAAGGGAGTTCTTATTTTTTTTGATAAGGGAAGCTTTATTAATTTTAAGATCATTACATCAAGATAATACAAAAACCTTGAAACACTCCTGGCCTCTACATAACCATGATGCACACCCATGTGCCCAGGTACAAAACTCCTTGGCCACCTGCATCAATCGTTAAGATGCCACTGCAACGTACCAAATCTTATGATGTTGGCTTTTGTAGGATAGCCCATGTACAAAGCCAAAGTACAACCGAGTAAATAACATGCAAGGGGAAGCATTCTGTTTCTTTTCCAAAATTATGTCATTCCAGCATAACCAAAGCGACTAACAAGTAGGCGCTGCCCCTTTTTTTTTGCGATCGTGCCGTGGCACATTTTTCATTAAGCAATAGAAGATTTATTTGTTACAAAGTTACCCGGATGCGGTAAACCCGCGATTACCGAATCCGAGGACACACACCTCGCTCGTGGCTATAATTACACATCGACTTGTTCCTGTACATATGAGTATACACATACAAATTAGGTACTCTAGCTTGGAGCTCGCTCTCATATTAACTCCTCGGGAGTTCTCATATATGCTAGGATCTTGGTTGAAATTATTAATATAAAATCTTAAATGAAAATATATCCCCTTGTTAAACAGTCAATTATTATGGACAGATAATAGATTATATTGTTAGCTCCATAAATCAGAAGGCAAGTTTAAGAAATGAAAATTCTATTCAAAACCAATTGTGCCGGCCTTTAATAAGTGTGTTTAGTTAAACCTTATATTAAAGTATGCTAGCTCTTGTTGCAGCCACATGTCGTCACGTATATGAATATATAGATTTTGGATTTCAATTCTTGATTTTTATGAAGTGTTTTATCCACATGTTAAGTTGAACCGCTAATGCTTATTGAGTTATTGTACCGATCATTAACTCTTATTTCTAGTTTTTTTTATTTAAAATACAAAACATATAATTGAAATATTCTAATGTGAATTTGTTATAATGTTTCAGTCAAAGAATATATTTATCAATAGTAGTGACATACATAAATTTGATATTCATGATCACCGAACTATAGGAATATATATTTATCGTCTATGCTGCACCTACGCTTTTGTGTTGTTGTGGGCCCTCTTCCGTTTACTTTCATAGGTTTGCACCCTCCTTGTGGTGACTGTACAAAGGAAGCATGCTTTTGGTTTGGAGACTACTTGGGAATTGGGATGCAGTCATACCACAGGTGTGGTTAATAGGATGTGATGGTTCTAGTTTTTTGTTGGGGGGCTGTTTAGTTCCAAGAAATTTTGCAAAATTTTTCAGATTCCCCGTCACATCGAATCTTTGGACACATGCATGAAGTATTAAATATAAATAAAAAATAAAACTAATTACACAGTTTAGACGAAATGGACGAGACGAATCTTTTAAGCCTAATTAGACCATGATTGGACAATATTTGCCAAATAACAACGAAAACGCTACAGTAGCGTTTTGCCAAAATTTTTAGCATCCAAACGGTGCCTTGGTAGACAGAATGATAAGGGCCTTGTATAGATCCCAAATATTTTCCCAAATTTCACTATGCAAAAAGAAGATTCCCCATCACATCAAAATGCCGGCACATGCATGGAGTACTAAATGTAGATGAAATCAAAAACTAATTGCACAGTTTTGTTGTACTTTGCGAGACGAACGTTTCGAGCCTAATTAGTCAATGTTTGGACAATTTTTACCAAATAAAAACAAAATGCTACAGTGACGAACACTGTAGCTACAGCATTTCATCCGCCCCAAGTCGGGGGAACTAAACACGGCCAAAGATGGGTTGAATAAGCAGTTAGATGTTGTTTGATTATTCAGTCATAAATGTACCTACTCTAAGGGGGTGTTTGGTTACCTTGTTTTTTTTAACACTTATCACATCGAATGTTTGGACACATGCATAGAGTGTTAAACATAGACTAATTATAAAACTAATTGCATATATTGAGATTAATTTATGAGACGAATCTATTAAGCCTAATTAGTCCATTATTAGTATCCGAACACCCTATGGTCAACCCCTTAGTCAACACCTATTAAAGTTTAACGGGGCAAACCAAATAGGCCCTAACATTCTCTTCATCTGTCTCTCTCTTCTTACACGATCTGTCTTAATCTCTCGATCTGCAGAAGTCACCCCAACCCTTCTATTCGATATGCCAAAGGCCGCTCCTTCTGCTCCACCCTGCCAAAGCTGCCCGGGTCCATAAGCTCATGCTCATGCTCATGCTCATCGGCCCTTCTGCGCCGCCACTTCTACACTGACCGGAACCAAGAGCTCACCGGTTGCCCTCCCTGCAGCGCCCACAGCCTCGAGCTTACATGCCTTCCGTTCAGATCAACACCACACACCTTCGCGTTCGCGCCATCTACCTGAGGTGTGCCAGTGCCAGAGGAAAACCATGCTTGGAAGCAAAGACCCACACTGAAGATGGAGCATCACAACGTGTACCGAGGACGAGCCTATCCCCTTGATTACATGGGAATGGATGAGGTGCCCCAAATCTAAGAGATATATTCCCCTCGTGGATAGACTAGTTGTCGGTAATTCCCTGTCCAAACACTACTAAAATAGGGATTGACCCCGCATATCCCTAATGATCCCTCGAATCAAGCACACCCGAAGAGATAGAAGTGCAGACGCCAGCAAGAGATGCTCCCGCATGATGACTTTCTACCCGCATCGGGTACTTGTGGTCCGCCCACGCTGATGGCAAGTGATAGACTACATCACCACCAAACTGACTACCAAAGATGTGATTATAGCCGAAAATAATCAAGGATGCAAAGGATTCAGGGTGCTACTGAATAATGAGAGCCCTTCATTCAGCTAGATCGAATGGTTAAGAATTAGGAGGAACCAACTTAATTTGTTGGCCAGAACTAAAATATGGTGGGCTATAAACCAACTTCAAATTAAATATGATGGGTACAGTAGTACTTTTAGGATTAGTTCTTCCTCGAGCTGGCCGACCCATGCAAGTGCCCCCTCCCACCCCTACTCCCCAACAATGCAACCACAGACAATTTGGGATTCCATAGACTTGTACTCTGGCGGCAATGGTAGCCGATGATTGAGGGGAGGCAGCAGACGAATCGAATTAGCGGCAAGGCATAGCATTCGGAGGAGGCCACAACAAGGCTGATGTGCCCGTGTTTGTGGTGTTGCTTCATGACACTACCAATGAACTGAAGGCACTGCCTTTTACCATATAGTTTGGTATAAGCTTGTGCCTTAACAATGGAAGGAAATAAATGCACACATGGACACATCTCCACCATGTGTTTGCAGTAGTACTTCTGGATTTTAGTAATTCAGGCCTTGACTTTTTTTTTTCTAGAACACGACTTCACGTGTATTTCATTAAGAAGGAGTAGTACAAAGTATACAACCACTACCCGAGGGAGATGCCTAGATAGAAGAGCGAGCCGAGCTTAGTCAAGAAAATAAACTACTACATTTTGACAATAATGAGCGACATAGGGGCGGTAAGTGCCGTCAATGGCCTTCAGGGCAAGAAGAGGCCAAGCCTTCTAGCTCCGAGAGGAAAGCCTCTTTGAGAGCGAGGTCTGTAGGGCCATAGATGGAATTGAGCAAGCACTCCACATCAGCTCGATGGACCGTGGAGAGCCGCACCGTGACCGAGTATATCCCCAAGGATTGGTGCGAGCCTCGCCAACGGTCTGTACGCCATCCAATGAGCACACCCCCAGAAATTCCCACTGACGGCAGGAAGGAGTAGGCAAAGTCCAGTCCCAGTAGTTCATTCATCATGTTGTCAGTAAAGGCAGCGACCTTGGTTTCCTGTAGGCAGACTACAGAGACGTGTTCTAGGACGATGACGTCCTTCACGGCGGTGCGACGTGCCCGACTAAGTCCTCGGACGTTCGAAATGAGGAATTGGTCATGATTCATGAGGAACCATGGCACGACAACAGGGGTCCAGCACTCAGGCCTCGACGGACGAGGCGGCGGCCCGCCGGCGACACCCCGGGAACAGCTCCCGCATGGCCGCCCGCTTGGAGTCGGAGATCGGCTCCCTGGTACGTCTGAACTTGTCGGAATAGGAGTAGTCTGGGATATCCGGCGACGGCGGATCCGCAGCAGGTCTCCATTTCCTGGGCAACACTTTCTTGGCCTGGACCTCGGGTCTCGGGTCCCGGCGGTGTGTCAGAGCCGCAAGGCGCACGCTTCGTCGCGGCACCAGAGGCGGGCTTGCCCTGCGGGGGATACGACGAATCGGAGTAGAGTCCACGAGCGGCTCCTGCAGTGGTAGACGGAGGGAATCGATGAAGTCCGGCAAGGCTACGGACGGTTCCCCCGACTGCGAGGCCTGCGCAGGCGCGTCCTGCGGCTCATCAGGTAGCACAGGGCCGTTCTCCGTAGGCAGCGTGTCAGCAAGTGGCCGCGCCAAGGCCGGCGTATTCGCGACCTGCAACCCAACAGCCAGCACAGGGACATTCTCCGTAGGCAGCGCGTCAACAAGAGGCCGCACCGCAGCCCCGGCAGGCAGCGCCTCATCAAGAGGCCGCACCGCCGCCCCGGCAACGTCATGAGGCCGCGCGTCATCAAGTGGCCGCACCGCAGCCCCGGCGACATCGGGAGGCCGCGCATCATCGAGTGGCCGCACCACAGCCCCGGCGACATCGGGCAGCTGGCCAACAGGCAGGGCGGCAACGTGTTCCATGCTGTCCATTGACGTGGCGTCGTGTGGGTGGCCCTCGGCGTCGTCTAGCGAGAGCTGCACGACCGGCAGGGCAGCGACCTGCGCCATGTCTTCCAGGAGCGCCGTGTCCTGCGGGGATGCGGGCGAGGACAGCGACTCGTCCTCAACACCAGGAGGAATGGATCGCTCCGGTGGAAGCCGTTCCACAGATGGCATCCGCGCCCGCCCAGTTGGAATGTCGTGGAGCAGCGTACCGGGAGAAGCGACATGAACCGGGGAAGAGCCCACCGGCTTAGCACTGGGCATGGACGGATTACCGGAGCCCTCATGCAGAGAAGGATCATCGTATAGTATCTGTGCCAGCAAACCGATCGTGTCTAGTGAACCATCAAGACATTCATTGAATATGACATCATCACAGGAAGCATCGTCACATATCATCGGGGTGTCATCACTCGGCAATCGGGCGGAAGCAGGTGCCTGAATGTTCAAGCCTCTGAGCTCGTCACCCTCCGCACGCCCGGACAAGTGGCCCATGACTGGCCGGTTGTATGTCCCAACAACCACCCGGCCCCCATCAGAAACAGGGCAAGCAATTGTGCCAATGATCACAGTGCGGCGCGGCATAAACGAAGTTCCACAGCGTCCTCCAAGGCGTGGATCAGCATCCGTAGCCCCGGCACATCGGACCGTCCTCGGCCCACGGTACCCATCACCACCTTGATCAAGGCCTGGGTGGCGGCGATTATGGTTGCTGTCGTCCGAGCCATCATGCTCGGAGTCATCCCTTCTGTAATCTTCGTCAACAGAGGTCGGCTGAGAGTTCCAATCCTGAAACTCGACAATGCGGATACGCACCAGGTACCGCAGCCCCGGTAAGCTGTCATGAACGATGTCCTCAGCACGAAGGAATAGCGCACCCCCGGGTAGTAGCACATCAGGTTCCGGGATGAAGATGATTTTCTCCTCTGGGACGAACCGCGGGTCCATGCACCAGGCTGCTACGTAGAACTCGCGGTCGTCATCTGCCGGGACAGATTCCGGCGGGGCAAGCTCAACACGGCCGCACACGCGTCCCAGGATGGTTTGTGCGACAGCCGCCGAGCGCGCATGCAGGGGGACGCGCTCCATGGCCACAAGGACTCGGAAACGAAAGGAGGCAGCAGAAGCCATTGATGTCCTGCGCCATGGATGCCAGATCAGGGTAAATGGGGGGGGGGGGGCGTGAACTCTTGTGTGCAGCACCCTCTGCACGTCTTCCGGCCTTGAAAATCTGACGACGAAGTCTTCAGGTTCGTGTCGATGTATTGACGCGTCCTCAATGCCGAATTGCGTCGTGAGGAAGGCGCGGACCATGGCGGGGGACACCGGGGGCCGGGTGCCGGCGACGACAGCCACCAGCGCCCGCCCAAGGTCCCGCTCCGCCACCTCAAGCTCCAAGGAGCGAGGAACAACAACCAGCTCTGGGTGACGCCCCCCCTCAACTTCACCAGCGTGCTCTGCCATGACCGTCTCTGTCGCACCATGCCCTGGCACTGGCGGCACGGGGTGAGCTGGCTGCAGCGATGGTGCACAGCACTGCAGCACCGACGTTGAGCGACCCGTGGACATCGAGTGTGCAGATACTGTTCCGTCGGAACCAGGCGACCGACCACACTGCGTTGACCCACGGCGGGGAGCTGTGCGTCGGTGCCTGCCCGTCATAGTCGGGGAACGACACCGTTTCTTGGAAGCAGCGGCATCTAGCGGAGGGAAGGGGCAGTCCCGCCGGCGGTGACATTCGCTTCCACAATTGATGCATCTTGGAGGGGAGGTGCAGTTCCTCTTGACGTGGTACTTGTCCCCGCAGTTGAAGCACCTGCCCACCATGTGCGGCGGTACCGGCCTAGACGGTCTGGGCGCGGTGCGCCTGCGCCATCGCCGCCGGCTCTGAACCTGGTAGAAACCTTCATCATTCGGCGCACCGGAGGCGCGCGCCGGGTGGGCGGCCGGTGGGTGGCGGCTGCGTGGGTCGCCCCCAAGCTGTTGCCGGGAGGCTTGCGAGAAGCCATCCACCGGCGGATGGGAGCGGCGGGCCGCAGCCATAAAGCCGCCCACATTCCGGGTCCGATGGCGACGCCGCCGGCGCCTGCGCCGGCCACCATCCACAACAACCGCCTTCCCTTTGTCTCCCGGCGGCGGGGAAACAGGTTCGGGCTTGGGCTCAGACCCGAAGGAAGCCTCGGAGTCGGAGAAAGAGAGGTGCTCGCCGTAGCCATCCATGGGGGACCCGCCGAAGTAGGGGACGGCGTCCGGATTGAGTCCAGCTGGGCCCGCCGGCACGGGACTGCCGAAGAATGGAGCCGCGTTGGGGTTGAGGCCCGCCGACGCAGCCCGCTCCTCCTTCTCCACCTCATCCGCCCAGGAGCGACGAGAGACGGATCCGCGCTCCATAGCCGCGAACCAGCAAGGAGGAGAGGTCGGAGTGCAGATCTGGCACGTGGAGGTGGTGGCGACGTGGGATCCGCGGCCGCGGTGCGGAGACCGTGCCCCCGGAGCACAGCGACCGCCGACGGGGAATGGACCACCGAGACCCCCCTGGCCAGTGGAACTGGCGGGTACGGGGGTACAGCAGGGGGGTGTGGGAGCAACAGCGCAGGTACCGGTTGATCATGGCGCTCCGTTTCTTCCTATGGTCCGGCTCAGCTTCGATGCTGAGGCGTCGGGGATGGATGGTGACGACGCTGCCGTCGGAGCCACCGGCCATGCCCACGATGCGCAGCCTCAGCAGCGCTCCGTCGGGGCTTCCGACGTCGCCCATGTTGGGCAACCCGATCAGCCTACCAACGGCGGCCCATCTCCTTCTGTCGTGGACTTCATCGCCAGTCTAACGCTACCGCTCGAGGTACCGCTCATCCAGTCGCTGCCGCGCCTTCGTGTCTCACGCGTGCGGGATGAGGACCTGGTACTGCGCCGAAGCGAAAGACTTGCTGCGAAGTCCGTCTTCCGTGACCCGAACCCGGAGAAGCAGGCCAAGCGGGTATTGCTCCGCAAGTGGCAGCCATCGGCGAGCACCCCACGGTCAGCACCACTGACGCCTGACGCGACCGTCGCCGCCCGGTTCCATGAGGCGTTCCGTGAGCCGTTGTCGACGTCCAAGCGCGAGGCAATACTGGAGCTCTACCCCATGCTCGGTGCTCGCGGGCGGCGACGCTTGCGCCTTGACTAGCCTGTCTACAGGCCTACTTGCTCTGCCCTCGTTGCAAAATTTGTTCTTTACTTAGTAGGCTGTTTTAGCTCCACCGTCAAGCCGGTGATCTTTGTAAGTGTGTGTCTGTGTAGTGCACTCGGCAACTCGCCGCTGTTCACCGTACAGATGTGTTTGTACCAACTCTAACTTCTCTTAATGAAGCACATGCCAAGCACGCTTTCGAAAAAAAACCTGGACGGTGCGGCCGGAGAGGCCCGCGGCGCGCTGGCGGTGGACGGCGGGGCCAGGGTGGCCGCCGGCGTTGCGGGCGGCTCCTCTTCTTGCTTTTGCTGCAAACAATTCAGGCCTTGACAAACTGCGTAGTATACAGAGTGGGAATCTTTGTTGCCCATGAATCCTTTGGACTGGTATCCTCTTCTAAGCGCAGTGGCGCCCATACCCTGTAGTCATTCGGCAGCAGACCCTTTCAGGCGAGAACCTGCAGGCCAGCTGGAGACAGTACGTGTCCCAAGTTCCGGCGGCGGTGATCCTGTAGCCGTCCTAGTTGCAGGCCAATGCATGGCGGCGGCGAGCCCCTGCAGACGCTCTACGTCAATCCCCCACAGGCGGACAGTGGTGAGGCAGGCATAGCAGTCCGTCATTGAGGCGCCCCATACGGGCAGGCAGTGGGGCGCGGCCAAGTTTTTTTTACCGGTAGAAAAAAAAAATTTTGATCCCCGGCGATAAATATGAAATTTCAGAAATAACGGGTCAAATTTAAATAAATTCAAATTGATTTTTAAAAAAATTGGCATCATTTTACTAGAAAAACTCTCTAATCCATCATCCATCACAAATTTATATAACATCGACGAAATAACACAATATATCATCACGGTAATACAGCGGGCTGACGGCGGGTGAACTACATATGCTAGTGCCATTGAATGTATGAGTGAGAAAATTAAATAAATTTGAAGAAATTTAGGGCTTTGATAAGACTAGAGGACATGGAGGGTCATTTTAGTGTGGTTTGGTGTAATTTTGGAGAAGAAGATGAATTTAAGCGAAAAATTTTGACCGATATAATTTTTTTTGGACCTCAGCGAAAAAGGTGATATTTCAAAAATTTCGGCGATATTTTGCCGAAATTGTAAACCTTGGGCGAGGCCCTCCGGCTTCCGTTTGTGCGACTCGGAAAAAGGAGGAAGATGTCAATCAAAATTAAGGGAGCAGCTAGCTAGGCCAGCCATACACCCGCTCCGATTTTGGCCTACGCCGTCCTCGCTTCCGCCGGTCTTCCTCCTCGCCGCTAGCCAGCAGCTCCCTCGACCCCGCCCTCCTACTCATCCTCGCCCTCGCTGCTGCCAACCGCCCAGCCGCGGCGCGCTAGGGTTTCGCCGGAGCTTAGTAGCTGTGGGCGCCCCCACCCCAACTTGGCCCGGCTGCCTCCACTGCCTACAGAACTCTAAAGCCGCCCTCTCGTCGTCCCCACCGCCTAGCTACCTTGCCTCCCCCGAGCCCGTTCTCTTCTAAGCCTATCGGAGTTGGGGAAGAAGGGGGTGGGGCAGGCGTGCGTGGACGCGGGCGTCGGCCGTCGGAGTTGGGGAAGACGACGCGTAAGGAGGAGAGAGAGGCGTGGTGGGGAAGAAGAAGAGAGGCATGGGCGTGTTAGACGCCCACGCGCCCACAAAGTAGCTTTTGCCCAAAATTAATGTGCACAGTTGTCAGATGACTAAACTAGCCATAATTTCACTTAGAGTTTTACTCTGGTAGACCTCCTGGAAAAAAATTGCACGAGCCTTAAAGCAATTTAAGAATACTAGCAAAAGTGCCTGTGCGTTGCAACGGGAGAAAAAATACTGTCAGATATTTATGGGAAACAAAGACATGAATAGTATATAGTTATTTATGCCTTTTTACCCTTTCTATAAATTTTAACAATTTTTATTTTATGATGACAAGACACACGTAATACTAAGTTGACAGTGGCAATAATATGTAAATGTCATATATAAAACCTATATTGAGTTAAAATACAATACTTATAGATTGTACTGGTCTGTTAAAGTGCTCAATATTTTAGTTGATAGTTTGATTAGCTAGACTATTGGACGATCCAAGTTTTAAAAGAATAATTTTTGTTTCTAATAAAAACTAACCATCAATGTGCTTCTACGGGAGGTCCTTGTGCATCCATGTCCGCTGCCATGGTCAAAGTGCTTAGCGTGCGCCGTCTGCCCGTTGCTCGATCAAGCAGCGCCTCGAACGAGTAACAAGGAATTTGAAGCGCCGTTGGTCTGCCCCTCCCCTATCTCTCACGTGTGGACGTTGGCCATCACGGTGGGGTCCCCGAACAGGTCTTAGAGACGACAAAGGCGTGGTGACTTCGTCCTCGCCAAAGAGCATGGCTGGTTATTATAGCACGTGCACGCACTGGATGACCTCCTCCCTCAGGAGAGATTCCTCGGTCTTCGACTCTGCAGGCGAGGCCACCTCGACCACGTCCAGATTATGGTCGGCTTTGTCATCCTGCCTGTCTCCAAGGAGTATGCATAGATGTCCTATAGAGACCTGTATCTTTTATGGGTTTCTATATATAGTTTTTTTATTGTCAAGGAGAAACACAAGCGAGAGATTTTGACGCAACGTAATCGAGTTGGGTCGTATACGACATGCGGTGCCTTAGTTTCCAAAACAAATATAAAAGAAATCTGATCGGGACATCTTGTATTTGGATTATGATTATAGTTATATTCAGGTAATTTGAAGATGTCATACATATGTCATATATATATATATATATATAGCTCATGTTATAGTTATATAACATGAGCTATAGATAGACGTGAAAAGAGACAATTTCAATATTTATGGGTTTAGTTAGAGGAAGAGGGCTGAAATTTTACCTCTTTATTAATTGTTAGATTATATTAGAAAAAATAAATACTGATAGAAACTGAAAAATATTGGAGAAAAGAAAAATAACAGAAAATTTTCATGTAGGGTGGCAAGAAATTTTACATCTTTATTATTAGGTATAGATATAGATAAAATAAAGGTATAAATATAGATAGATAGGGCGGTAGGTCTTTCCTGTATATAAAGTTGAGACTCAATCTCACATGAATTCCCTAAACCGAAATCTATTTTCCTATTCGGTCAACCGTGCGTGCATGCAAATATTGCACGTTAATCTCTCTCCGTTTTACACACGTATGGATACATGCAAAGAATACACACGCCCAGCTCATCTAAGTCCACACGTTTCCTCTCTATTGTCTTCCTTTTTCTCTTGTCCCAAAAACACTCATCTAAGTCCACACGTTTCCTCTCTATTGTTTTTCTTTTTCTCTTGTCCCGAAAACCAGCAGAAAATATATGATCGGACTCAATCTTCATATTGTATATGTGGTATCCCATATATTATAGAGAAGAATAAACGGACAGAAAATTAGATTTCCATATTATTTTGACCGGTTGCATATTTGAGAATAGGAGACGAAGTCGTTTTAGAATCGGACTCCGTACCGTGCTAGACAAGAGCTATCAGAAGACTTATATATATAAGTCCGGACGGAAGAAACTCTTCATTGTCCGGTAGTTAAAGGAAGACAGATCAAACAAATAGATGGACGAAAAAAAAGAGCATGAAATTTTGTCTTTTTATTATTAGGGATATATTTTTTTAATTAAATTTGGTCACGGATCTGATCTAGTCCAGGCCCTATCCGTGCCCAAATCAGGGACGTTTCCAGCCCAAGCTGATATTTGTTGATCTCACGCATTCGATCGGTTGGCAATTGCCTCGCATGCCCACCTTTCATTAGTGTTTTGCTCCATACGTCATGGTGCTGAACGGCGACGACGGCACCAACCAGCAATCCTGTGTACCTCCACTGTTCCCGCGTCGCCAAATACCCTAGCATCTTTGACTTTTCGCTGCGCTCAGCACAATGGCGCCGTCGAGTAGGCCGACACCGGAGCGTCCAAGGTCTTCTTAAGCCATTGGTCTTCTCACCTCCCAGTGCCTTCACCGCAGCTGCTGTTCTCAGATCTTCAGATGCCACTACTCTCCATCACCGTTAACACGCGAACACAGGAGACATACCAGAAAGGAGATCCAAACAATCGGGCGGAAGGTCGATCTACCGATGAAGGCTCACCCGTTGAAGGCTGAGCAGACAACCCTTGGCGGTCAAGCGACATGCTGCAAAGACGTCAGGCGGCGTCCGCAGCTCCCCCGACTTCACGATAACACCGAGGTCCATCCGCCCCGTAGCAGCACTCTCCTCGACCCCAGTGCATGAAGGGTAGAGACCATAGCCTCCAAAACGCCTTGTACCCAACATTTCCCAGGATATAAGGGGAAGGTCGGCTCCCATAGACGGGAGGATCTCCCTTCACTCATTTGCTAGGAGGCTGAGTAATCGGAGCTCGGCCGCAGAAAGAGCAACCGAGAGGAACAGCGTAGTGTTCCTCCCCCAGGTAACCTAGCAAGAGAGAGGACCATTTCCCCTACTCGCTGGGAGAGAAACCTCACCGCTGACGAGCCATATGATAGCACTGAACGAACCCCTGCCAAACTATATTTCTCCTTCGTTGTAACCCCCAACCCCGATATGGGTACTCCTGAATACAAAGAACTACTCACTGCTAGACGTAAGACCTCGATAGCCCGAACCAGGATACATCACCATGTCTCCTTTTGTGTTCTTAAGTACCTGAGCCACTGGAGACCCACACTCCTGACATCCGACGAACAACGATACTTGCCGTGGTGACAAACCCGTGACAGCGAGCACCGACGAGAACCTGCAGGCCAGCTGGAGACAGTATGTACCTCCTAGCGGCCGACGGCGGCGATCCTGTAGCCGGCCTAGTTGTAGGCCAATGCATGGCAGTGGTGAGCCTCTGCAGACGTTCTACGCGTCAAGCCTCGCAGGCGAACGATGGTGAGGCAGGGATAGCAAGCTGTCATTGAGCCGCCCCATATAGGCGGGCAGTAGGGCGAGGCCCTCCTGCTTCCGTTTGTGCGACTGGGAAAAAGGAGGAAGAAGTCGATCAAAATTAAGGGAGCAGCTAGGCCAGCCGCACGGCCGCTCTGATTTTGGCCTGCGCCCTCCTTGTTTCCGTAGGTCGTCCTCCTCGCCCCCGGCTAGCGGCTCCCTCGACCCCGACCTCCTCCTCATCCTCGCCCTCACCCTCACCGTGGTCACGCAGCTCCAGCAAAACCCTAGCGCGTCCACGGTGACCTCCTTCTTCTCCTCCCCCTTCCATCGGCGCCTTGGCCGTGGGCGCCCCCGCCCTAACCTCGCCCGGCTGCCTCCACCGCTGCAAGAACCCTAAAGCCGCCCTCCCGCCGTCCCCACCGTCTTGCTGGCTTGCCTCCCCCGAGCCCCTTCTCTTCTAAGCCCATCAGAGTTAGGAAAGAATATGGGGTGGGGCACGTGCATGGGCGCGGGCGCAGGCGTCGACCATCGGAGTTGGGGAACATGACGCGTGAGGAGGAGAGAGGTGCGGTGGGGAAGAAGAAGAGAGGCGTGGGCACGTTAAATGCCCACGCATCCACAAAAAATAGCTTTTGTCCAAAATTAATGCACACAGTTGTCAGATGACTAAACTAGAGTTTTGCTACAGTAAACCTCCTGAAAAAAAATGCATGAATCTTAAAGCAATTTATTAAGAATATTTTTTTAATTATTTGGTCACGGATCTGATCTGGTCCTGGCCCTGCCCGTGCCCAAACCAAGGTCGTTTCTAGCCCAAGCTGATATTTGTGGATCGCACGTACTACTCCGTCCCAGAAAGAGTGACGTTTTTGACTTTTAGACATCGTGTTTGACCGTTCGTTTTATTCAAAAAATTTGTACAAATTATAAAATAAATAAATCATTATTAAAGTATATCTAATGATAAAATAAGTCATAACAAAATAAATGATATTTATAAAAAAAATTTGAATAAGACGGATGGTCAAATAAGATGTCTGAAATTCTAAAACGACACTCTTTTTGGGACGGAGAGAGTATTCGGCGAGCCGTTGCCTCGCATGCCCACCTTTCATTCGTGTTTTGCTCCGTACGTCATGGTGCTGAACGGCGACGACGGCACCACCCAGCAACCGTGTGTACCTCCGCCGTGCCCGCGTCACCAAATACCCTAGTATATATCTTCGACTCTTCGCTGCACTCAGCACAATGGCGCCGTCGACTAGGCCGACACCGGAGAGTCCAAGGTCTTCTTAAGCCATTGGTCTTCTCACCTCCCAGTGCCTTCACCGCGGTTGCTATTCTCAGATCTTCAGATGCCGGTACTCTCCGTCACCATTAACACGCGAACACAGGAAACACATCAGAAAAGGAGATCCAAAAAATCGGGTGGAAGGTCTACCGAAGCAAAACTCTTACACTTAATCAATTCTTTTTATATCAAACGGTTGAAAAAAATTCTACCGGAGCAAAACTCTTACACTTAATCAATTCCTCCCAAACACAAACACAGTAACAAATCTCTTGTTGTTAACATATTATATATACTAGTAAATATGTCCGTGCGTTGCAATGAGAACTTGTTGTATGATTACTTAAACCACTTATGGTTAGAAGATTTATCTCAATGATCGCATCATGTGTTTGTATTCACTTTAAAATTGGACTTTGTACTATGTTTGGTCGCATGCTATCCTAACTTATATGGTGATAGACAATGAAGACACTCTGTAATCTAATTCATTTTTTTAGAATTACACGGTACAACGTAGACGCTTACAACACGCATAGATACTCACCCCTATGAACACAAACACACAAAATTTACCTCTATGAGCACACGCACGCTAACCATAAGAGTGTTTTAATTCTAATATATACAATACCACATTTATTCTAACATATACAGTACCACATTTTTATATATTTATTTATTTATTTATTTTGTCTTGCCAACCATCCATCAGATCTCTATAGATGGTTGTGTGCAATGTCAGATAAGGAATGTCCTCCTTTAATATTAAAGAAGTAAATGTATCCATACATTGCAATGGAATCATTTAGCTTTTCTTTTAATTTATACCTCAAACACGCCATTGATTATCAAATTGCACCTAAGTACTCGCTTCTAAAAAAATATTATTACATATGATATATGCAAAACCACATTTTCATAGTTTTATTTATTCATTTTTTGTCATGCCAACCATAAGAGTGTTTTCTCTACCACCTAAAATATCTCTAATGTTATCGTCTGCTTAACCCCGCTAACACCCCGCGATAATATAATGCCCACGTACCCCGTTTCCTTTCCTTTGTGCGTGGGTGGGGATTGGAAACGGGGATGGTGTTTTTTATGTTTTTTTCTGCCAGCCTTTTGTTTTGCTGTGAGTTTTTTGCCGTGTTTTTTTCCCGTATATATAAGGGTGATGAGGCCGACTCATGTACTCGTAACAAACTTCTTTGTGAATTAGATCATGCCGACTTGTACTACTCGTAACAAACTTGGAGTCGTACGTGGGTGGGGATTGGAAACAGAGATTTTTTTTTACGTTTTTTTTGCCGGCCTATTTTTTTTGCCATCCCTTTTTTTGCCGTGATTTGGGGAGGGCGGGGGAACGCAGACGAAGGAAACAGAAAAGAAAAGGAATTTATTTGATTAGATTTGGATTCGTACCTGTCTAGGTTACCTTAAAAGGACCACGTACGAGGGGGCCGGACCAAACTAAAATCAAGGGTGAGAAATTTTACTTTTTTATTATTAGGTAGATATAGATAAATGCATACACATTGATTATTATTTTAATATTTAAATTAAGGGGTCCTGTGTATAGTTTGGCTCTAGGCCACCAGCTACTCTGGACCGGCACAGTGAGTTTAGATTTATCGGAATCATCAGCATAAGCGGAACAAAGATAGACAGATACCGTTAATTACAGTAGTCACACGGAAATGAAGATCTGCCTTCAATTTGCTTAATCCAACCCTAAATTCGCTTCAAGACTGTCACTGTCACAGATATTTTAGAGAAAGCAAGGGAGCATATATGCGAGGTAATTTGCTTGGACCATATTTATTCATACGGACGCATGTTGCTGCTGCCCATAGTTTTGCGCTTGTTCAATTTGCATCTCGATCGATCAGAGTCCCTAGCCCCAAGCAGGCAGCAAACGCGGCGGAGGCCTTTTACCTAATTGATTTGACACCTCCGTAATTGTTCGCTGTACGCACGGCGATAGCCTCAGCGTGCACAGAGTGGCACATGTATTATTCCCCCATCTCCGTAGGTGTGTATACTTAATGAAAACCAAGAGACGTGTATATATCCACATCCACGAACCATCAATTTGCTACGTATTAGTTAGTGTTTCCACAACCAGAACTGTGTAGCTAGTACAAATCAAGTTAATCAGAAACAGCGAAGTATGTACTATAGCACATTTTGTGGATATTCTCAACTATAATTAATTAGCATCAAATAATAATTTAATGTAATGCAGGAGATCCATGGAGTGTATACAGTTAAAGATGCGGTACGAGAAATAATCCCATACCTGGAGGATACCAGAAGGAGTGCACACAAGGCCATCTACTTCGATGGATGGAATGGACTGGCTGCTTCTGCTGTGCTCCGAGCTATTGCAGAGCACCCTCCACCTTCTCTGATGAACAAGTTTGATAGGATCATCCACATTGACTGCTCCAGGTGGAAGAGCCAAAGTGTACTTCAAAGGGCAATCGTTGACGAACTCAAGCTTCCTCAGAGTCAGAGGGTAATGGCTGCTTTTGATAGGCAAGACATTGAGGACGATTTCAGTGGGGGCAGATGAAGATTCAAGAGCTGAGATAGCAGAGGCTGCTAGAGAGATCTACCAAACCACTAGAGACCACAGTTGTTTGGTGATTTTTCATAACGAAAGCGACGATACAATTGACATAGCAGATTCTGGATTCCTTCCTCGCCATGACTGGTTTAGCAGCAGAACTAATAAAGTGTTGTGGACATTCAGTCGAAGGCTTCGGATCAACCCAAAAATAAAAGAAAAGGTGGACAGTTCACATCTCTGTATCTATAGGAATCTTTTCTGGTCGTTTGATCATGACACTGCTCAATTAATATTGGACAAGGTGGACAGTTCACAGAAGTTGTCAAGTACATGCAACTTAAGCATAGCATCACCCCACAAATAGCTGCCAAGTGTATCACATATATCTTGTAGTTGCATGAAATGGGTGGCAGTAGCATGGACTACAACTGGGCTACACACGCTTCCAACTATTGGGTTTGCGATGGCATTATTGGACAAGGTCCGTCAGATGATGAATCCTGGGAGGTTTCCACTGCTCTCCATAAACAATTGCAAACAATGGAATTTTCCTCTCGTCCAGTAAACTTTAAGGGTCATGAATACAAGGATGTTTGGAAATCAGTCGCCTATACATCTGATAGTGGAGAAAAGGAAAACTTAACAGCACTACCTCAGAATTTATCATCATTTTCCCTTGTTTCTAAAGGCAGATTATACACAACATTACCATGTGACATGTTTCAACAGTCAGAAAAACTACGCGTACTTAAGCTCTCTGGATGCATATTCAACTTTAATTCACTTCCTTTGTGTTGTTGCCATAGCCTGAGATTCCTTGGATTAGACCACTGTGAAGATCAAGGGCAAGAAGAGGAGGACAAGCAAGGGAGACCAATAATAGAATTTTTCCAGAGCCTATGGGTGCTGGATATATGCCACACAGATTGGGGATTTGGCGCAAGCCACCTTGCTTGGAGACAACTGCAGATGTCTCCAAAAAAGATGAATTCACTCATATGGTGAAGTTGGAGCTCCTCGATCTATCTAGTAATAGTACCATACAAGTTTTGCCAAGCTTATCTTCTGCATCTCGACTTAGAACTCTAGTCCTAGATGGCTGTGTTGGGTTGGATCATATTGGCCCCGAAGGAGTACCAACATCACTAGAGTCATTCAGTTTAGATGCCAGAGCAGGGAAGGATGGCAATAATACAGCTAAAATATCACGAATCACCTTGGCAGGCTGTGCAAAACTGGTGGACTTCACACTGCTTGGATCCCTGGCAAATCTTGAGGAGTTGGACCTCTCATGCACAGGAGTGAAAATTCTAAACCTGAAAATGGAGGTTCAAGTGGAAAAACTTGAACGAATCTTGTTGATGGGATGTTATCAGCTCCGTGCTATTGTTTGGCCAGAAAATGGGATGAAACAACTGAGGTTACTACAAATTGATACTCGTCAAGGAGTAGTACTATCTATGGAAACTTCACACCATTCTATTGTTTGCCAGGAGCAAGAAGGGTATTGTCGTGCACATGTTTCTATCACCGACATGAGGTTCCTTCAATCATTGGTGCTAATAGGCCGTCAAAAGTTTTGCTGGAGCACTGCCCCATTTAAGTTGAATCTATACCTGTCTTGTACTACCAAGGATGATGGAAAAAACTACAACAGTGAGAAGGTGGGCCACCCTTTTCATAGCACTGGACTGATAGCTGGGTCCCGGTCTGTAGTACACAAGTCATTAATGTCCAACACATGCAGCACCTACAATGACATCAACATAGAACAGATAGTTATAACTGAAGATGATGATAGGAGTGCACTGCAGTTTGAGCCACAAGACCTCCATGTTGAGATGAGTCAGGAAATGGTAGACATAAATATGGCTAATAACTCACAAGGAATCAAGGCTTTCTACTTTGTTATGAATAGGGTCCAGTCACTGCACCTGCATGACAATTGTTCTATCTCTTCTATTATCCCTGAGCACCTTACATCCACAAGAGAGGGGGAAATTAGATACCATGCTCTAAAGTGGTGCTACGTGGAGAAATGCCCCAAACTGGACACGGTCTTCCATACTAACTATGATGGCCCTTGTCTATTTGAAGAACTGGAAACCTTTTGGGCAGCCGATCTTTTGATGGCCCGTTCTATCTGGAGCAGAGGAAGACCATATGATTTTGTGGACTCGGTTTCATTTGGAAAACTGCAGGCTATTCATCTGTATCGCTGCCCCATGCTAAAATTTGTTCTCCCCTTGTCATGGAATCATACCTTGTCCAGCCTAGAGACCCTCCACATAGTCTGGTGTGGTGATCTCAGGCAAGTATTTCCTGTGGAGGCAGCCTTTCTAAATAAAATAGCTGCTGAGCATCAAAATGGCATGCTGGAATTCCCAAGGCTCAAGGACTTGTATCTGGATCAGCTCTCCAGCCTGCGACAGATATGCGAGGCCAAAATTTTTGCTCCCAATCTCAAGACTGTACGTATAAGATGCTGTTGGGGTCTGAAGCGCGTCCCAGCCGTTGGCCGAGATGGACTCCCTGCCATCGTGGACTGCGAGAAGGACTGGTGGAACAACCTAGTGTGGGACGGGCTGGATGTCGGCCACCACCCCTCCCTCTTTATGCCGTGCCACTCGAGGTACTACAAGAAGCAAATTCTAAGAAGTACAGTGCTGCGGTGAGTAGCTGAGCTCATGTGCATGCTGGTGCTACTGGGTTGCATTGTCCAGGTGCGTACACATGAACAACATGCTCTCCCTGCTTTGTAATTTTCACTCTCTAAATTCGTTTCGTTTTTTTGTCTAACCTGTTGTATATATCCAATATAGATTAATCGAGGGATATAGGAGACGATATTGATGTGGTCAAGTGTTTGCTTGCCAAGTCTTCGGTGTGTTTTCTCAATATATACAACAACAAGTTGGTGTGTCTGCATTTTACCAAATTCAATCGATGTGCTTGATGCTACGTTAATTCGTGTGTATATCTCTTGAGAGATACGTGTGTATCACCTGTTTGCTCTTGTTTGTGTGTGTGTTTCAAATAAGAGGGTCTCATGGGGCTGCTGTGTTGTGTGTGTACCAGTCCCCTAGAACCCCATGGTGTGTAATCGTGCATTCCAAAGAACAATATTCCGGACAAAATTTGTGATCAATGAACCTGGCTTGTTACCTTTTTCACGAGTGTGAATTATTTGTTTTATCCTTATACTCATTCATACACATTCTACTTGTGAACTGAGTGTATTCGGCCAGCAATCAAGTTTCTTAGCTGGGGGCTGGGCATCATCTGCATTTGTAGAAAATGCAGCTGGTTTGTGTAAAGCATCCTCTGATGAGGTATGAGTGTATGGCAAACCAAACACACTACTGAGTCTCTTGTTTCGCAAACATGTTTGTACATAGCTAGGCTCTGCTACTTTGCACCAAATGAATCTGGTAGGAAGATGTCCATTTTGTTTACATCAGTATATGGTACCTAACAACCCTGTGATGCACGCATACCTATATAATGAACAACAAATTACGAAGAGAAAACGATCAAAGGTATCCAAAGTAAACATTGTACCATTATACAAGTTTCTGTGATTAAGTTTTTCCAATATATAATTGCAGCCTAACCTCTGAAGAAATAAAGATAAGTGACGACCCTGAGCTACTTTAATTTCAGCAGGAGACATGCAAATAAAGAGCACGGAGTTACACATGCTTCTATCTTTATTCTGTCCCTCCAGCCCCAAGCAAAAGAGCAAACAAAGAGCTTCTATCTTTATTGTGTCGCTCCAGCCCCAAGCAAATTAAAGAGCAAAGAATGAGCTAGGCGTGTATTCTCTTACCAAAGCCAAAGCAATGAGCATGTATCTAGTAATCAGACGGGCGCCTGTTGGCTACCTGGTTGCCGTGCCGCCGCTGCAGGCGCCCGACGTGTCGAGCAAGAGCAACAACCTGGCGTGCCTCGTCTGGCTCAACGCAAGCAACAAAAGTTTCGAGGGTGTGATCCTCTTGTTCTGTGTAGATAGCCTGGCCCTTGCTGTTCCTGAGCTCTCGGTGAACCAGCTCAGCAGAGGCATCGCTGCCGGGTTCAGAAACTGCTCAAGGGAGCACTTGCTCCGATCAAAGACGCCCTCAACCGTCTCTTGTCCGTCGGTCACAATGCCGCCGCGGTTAGAGGCCACACATTGTCGCCAAGCAGTGTGCCACTCCCTATCCAGAGCCCGGCTGGACTCACTTATTATTACCGGGCGCCATCGATGGTGTGACATGAAGTTCTCTAGTCGTCGTCCTGCTCCCATGGTGCGTCGCGACGAGAGCTGACTTTCTGCACTTCAGCAGGCAACAGGACAGAGCTGACCTTCTCTCGTCGCTTGACAACTTTTGCATGTACACGCTGGGCTGGGCAGGTGCTGCCGCGACCAATCGTCAAGCAAAGAGAAGATGAAGCAGCTCAAGGGTGACACGTGCTTACATGCAGAGAATTATGGTGCCCAGCGAGAGTAAGATAAAAGAACAATTACAAGTATACCCTTAATAATAATGATTAAATTTTATAAACTACCATTCTCAGTTAATTAAATGCATGGCGAAAAATAGAAAAAAATAAAAAAATACATAAATCTTGAATTTGAGTTACCTTGGAAAGTGAAAGAGCAAATTGACCCAAGCTGCTTGGGCTATTTAATTTATGCAAGGCATTCTTTATTCATTGCCACAAAACTAGCCATTTTAGAATTATTAGGTGAGATTTCCTCCCAGTTCAATGTTGTTGTGAATTTGTTTTCTGAATAATTCCTGCGTTAAACTGATTATATTAAACACATGCATAGATTTTGGATTCTCTTTATTTTACTGATTATATATGAGGTTTAGCTAAGCTACTTATACTACTATAGGAAACTTAACCGAGGCATGTGAAATGGCTTAACCGAGGCGGTTTTCGCAACCGCCTCGGACAAAAGGTCAAGGTTAATCGTGTCTTAACCGAGGCGGTTATCTTGCCCGCCTCGGTTAATAAAATTAAAAAAACAAAAATCAATGGACAGGCCCGCCGAGCTCCAGGCTAAGCTCGGCGGCCGCGACGGTGTTCGCGGCGCAGTCCGGCAAGCTGAGGCAGAGCAGCATCTGCCATGGCCGGTGCCTGTGCTGCGCGACGCGCGGGAGGAAGACGAGCGAGGGAAGCAGCACAGCAACGGCGGCCTCGACGCGGCCCGCGGATAGCGCTGAGAGCGGTGAAAGGATCAAGAGGGGGTGTGAATTGGGCTAATTCTAAATTTCTTGCAATAATTAAGCCCTATATTTAGCCCATTTCACCCCCTTGTGCGTACAAGTGTTTCTATTATTCTACCGCACAAAAGTTTTGCACCCTAGGTTCCAATCCTACTCTAGCATAGCAATTCTAAGAACGTAAAGACATGCATTGAATTGCTCAAATGTAAGTGCCCAAAGTAAAGAGAGGGAGAGGAATGTGGCGATGTTTTTCCCAGCTATCAAATAGTCGCCACTCCCCACTAGTCTTCATTGGAGCACCCACGCAAGGGTGTAGCTCCTCCTTGATCCCTGCAAGGATCAATTGCTCTCTACGGGCTGATTCTTCGACACTCCGTCACGGTGAATCGTCTACAACCGCTCATAAGACGACTTGGGTCATCCACAAGCTCCGCCGGATGATCACCAAGCTTCCAATCACCACCGAGCCGTCTAGGTGATGGCGATCACCAAAAGTAACAAGCACAAACTCTCACTTGACCATGACAAGTCTAATGAGAAAGGTGGATGCACACTTGCTACTCCCTATGCACTAATGAGGTCCTTAATCTTGGATTCTCAAATCTCAATCACCCCACTAGGCTCTTACTCTCCCTTGCACTCCAAAGTGTTTCCTCAGCTGAACAAATGGGCAAGAGAGCTAAGTTGAACGAGTTGCAAAAGTATAAATACCCCCCACCAACTCAGCTAGCCGTTTGAAACAAAACGACCACTCTGCGAGGTGATCGGATGCGCCTGCCAGAGTGACCAGACGCGTCCGGTCAGTACAACATGGCTTCAAACAGCCATTGAGTCATTGGAGTGACCGGACTTAGCGTGGAGTCCGGTCAGTCCCGACCTGACGCGTCAGATCATCGAAAAGGCTCTCTGGACCCTTTCTGTACATGACCGGACGCATCCAACTACGAGTCCGATCACGTTCTAGAGTAGTGTTCGATCCTTCGTGAGCTTTGCTGCCCCATCAGCTACAGATACCGGCACCTACGTGTCCGGTCTTGAGTAGGAGCCAACATCCGCTGTAGCGCGCCAACAACTGACCTGACGCGTCCAGTCCCACAAGGACCAGCGTCCGGTCACAGTAGATCCACTCCATTCACTTCTGAAACACAACACTTTGTGAACGAAGTTTACTCCCATCAATCTTTGGGTTGTACCTGAGTTACCTAGTGCTAAGTTTGATAAGTGTGCACCACATCTAACATATTAGACTCATCTAAGTCAAGCTACTAGTTCATACCCCCTTAATAGTACGGCCAAAGGAAAAATAAAGTCCTAAACTACTATAAGTGTCTCTCCAACGCCAATTGACACTTACAACTAGTCCGTCCTTAACCTTGTCATCCAACCTTTGAAAACCGAAACGGTTTCCATCGATAGGGGCATGAAAACTATTGATCGCCCAATCAATCACCATTACCATGACCTAACTCAAATTGCCTCTGCAACACATACGTTAGTCACAGTAATCTCATGTCGTCATTAATCATCGAAACCCAACTAGGGGCCTAGATGCTTTCAATCTCCCCCTTTTTGGTGATTGATGACAACACTATCTCGAGTATGTGTAAGAGAGATGAGTGAGGTTTTCAACATGCTTGGTTCATATAAGCAATTGACAGTAAGAACATAAGGGTTAGACATGCTTATATGACCCAAGCCAACAAAATCTACTCACAAGATATGAAATAAGCACGAGTACACAAAGTAAAGCTCATTTGAAACGGAATAAAATGCAGAAGCAAAGCAGATGAGCATAACCAAGTGACATATCATATATATAACAAAGTAGAGCGCACACATGTCACATAAGTCTCATAAACATGCATATATCACATATATCACAATGCATAAAAGTAAACGTGAATGCATGAAGTATCACACACAAAAGAACGAGTCCATCTCACACGCTCCCCCTAAGTCTAACAAACTCGCTCCCTCTCCCCCTTTGGCGTAAAGCACCAAAACCTAAGGGTCGGATAGTGGGGTAGGAGCAGATGAGTCGGGCGCCGAGGCACAGTGAGAGATCTAGAACTGAGTAGCATCATCAACTAACTCTAGACTCGGAACTATCGGACCGGCTGGAGCAAGTGGTGGCTAACCCCGTAACTCTGAAACAGAAAGTGAAGCGGTCTGAGTCTACTCTACGGTCTCGGTAACTGGGTCGGCGAACTATGAAGTAGAGGCTGAAGCTGAAGCCTGACCCTGAGTCGCTGACACTGTAGCTATGACCTCAAGTGTGGTAGTGACTATCGGAGGTGGCTCTGTCGAAGCAACAGATGACGGGATCGTCTCAGTGGTCCCTGTGACCGGAGCGGCTGTGGTAGAAGCAAGGACTTAGAACTCTAGGGGTGTAGGCTGTCCTGTGAGCTCACTAAAAGTAGCACCCAAGCTTCGAGAGACTGGAGTATTTGTCACTAACACTGACTCCGACTGAGTAGGAGTGAAGCCCGTGACGATAGGAGTGAAGCCCTAAGCCTGCTCTTCCCCTGGTGAAGCGAACCACTAAGACACCTGCTCTGAAGGCGAGGCAAACTGTGCAGTTGTCTATCCCTGATTCTGAAGCCCACTAGGCTACATAGCTGGAGTCACTGGGGTACTAGTAACAGTCGAACAAAGCTGCAACGTGGGCTGGGAAGGAGCAATCCCTGTAGCTGTAAGAACATGCTACATGAAACCAAGAAGCTGCAGCTGAGTCTCTAGCTGCTGCTGCTGAATGATCTGCTGTTGTTGCTAGAATTGATCCTGACGTGCCTGCATCTGAGCAATAGCAGCTGTTGTCTCTTGTACTTGACGAGCCTAGTCCTGCCGCATGCGCTCAAGTATAGCTAACAAAGCTAGGTCTATCTGCGATAGCTGGGGTGGAGCTGAGCTAGAGCCACCAGCATCTCTGTCGTGAGCCTGTGGTGGCATCCGTGGAATAGGCTGGTAGTCCTTGTCTGAACTGTCAGATGGGTCATCCTCGATCACGTCGTCTGGCTAGGTCTCAAGGTCTGCAAGCTTTGACTCTGCCAAGGCCCTGATGGCCTCGTCTTGCTCGACCGCTGTCTCTGGCACCTCTGGCCTCTGGCGATGCTGCTGGTCGGTGTCCTGCTCCCAGTATTGGAACCCATCAGCTGGCACATGTCGTACTCGGGGAACTCAGTAGCGGTACCAGTCAACTCAGCCACGACCTCAGGAGGTATATGCGAACATGCCTGTAGAATGAGAAAGCATATCCAATGGGCATACAGCAACTGATGTTGGCCCTTGAAGCCCTCTGCAAGAGTGTCCTCCATCTCTGAAAGTATCAAGTCCCAAATATCAAATGGTGTCTGAGAGATCAGGTGGTGGACTAACCAAAGTTGAATCCCTGTCAATCCCTCGCTCAGGAATAAGGTCCTCCTCATGACGGTGTCCAGTAGGCGAGCTGTAGGTGTAAGGGCACCCGGAGTGCGCCTCGAACCTTCTTCGAATGGCTCTTGAAAGCAGGCTCTGACTAAGTCTGTGGGTGGCACTGCTCCGCCATGAAGGCGCCTCGGTGGCTGGGTCTGTCCGTAGCAGAGCTGGTGGATCCTAGTGGCTGACTCTGGAATCCTCAGTATCTCTCGAACCCTGGTGCTGTACAACCTACGGTCACGGCCTCTAAAAGCGAAGTGAATGTACCTGTGACCAAGGTCAATCCACAAAGAGGCATAGAACTCTTTGACCCAACTAGCAACATACCTAATGGTCCACCCCAAAAGGTCTGCCAAGCCAGGCAAGTAAGTGAGGTGGGGACGGACCTGCTCTCCTCTAGCTGCCACTATAGCCTCCAAAGCACACACTCTTTGAGACCTGAAGGCTACACCACTATTCAGATATGCATTATAGAAATCCTCCTGCAGCACTATGTAGAAACCCTCTGAAGCCCTCTCGTCCCGCTGAGGTGGGAACCACTGCTCTACCTCCACAAAATGAAACTGCTGAACCTATCGAGTGATGGCTACCCTCAAGTCCAAGTGCTCTACTAGCAGTGGGCCTTGAGGTCTAGGGGTGGCCGAGAACCACACCTCTTGGTCTCTGACCTAGGTGTCACCTGAGTACGAACACAACCTGAGCGTCGTAGTGGCTACTCCTGCTGTTGCTCTACCTCCTCCTGCTCTACCTACTGCTCTATCTGTGGCTCCTCTGTCTCTCCCTAGGGCTGCTCTGTCTCAACTGGGTCAGCAAGAGAAACACACCTACCAGCAAGTATGTTGGTCCCACATGGACTACCACTAGCTATCACCTCCTCCTCCAAAGCTCTCCTCTAAAGTGCTATTAGGTGATCTCCAATACAAACACCAACACCTCTCTCAGCATGCTCAGCTGCTGCTACCACTGCCACTGCTATCTCTACATTTGCATCACCACACTTGCATTTTTTCTTGGTGTTGACATCGTTTTTTGGCACGTGTCAAGATGGTCAGAAGGGGCTAATCAGCAGAGGAAAAATACTGTGTAGGTTGATAGCCGATGAAAATGAGCTTGTAAAGAAGGCTGCCTATGAGTAGTGGCGGTGTATGGAGAAGTTGATTCAAATTGAAGTGTTGCCGATAAGGTTAAGGGTATTATTGCCGATGCCGATGAAATGAGACTTAGAGGCTGCTGCCGATGAAACAGGGAGTGTACCGATGAAAAAGACTTGAAGGCTGCTGCCGATGAAACAGGGAGTGTGCCGATGGAAAGGAGGTCGATGAGGATACCATCGTAGTTGAGGCGGACTAGGGAGTAGGATAGGAATTAATTTCCTTTTCTATGTTTATTAGAATCTGAGTTGTATCAGAGTCATGTGTTTCCTTAGATTTGGATTTAGTGTCCTAGTCGTATTTGTTTACGTTTCTGTAGATCAGGATATAAATATAGAGTGAAGGGCAATGTAATAACCAATCAATCAATATCAAAAACCAGCTTTTACTCTTATTTACATCTATTTACTTTTCGGCGACTTCGTCAACTTGCATACTTTTTCCTTTTTACGAGTTCTCATCGATTCGGCGAGTTGCATTGCTCCAGTGCAATCCTTGACGATCCTCGAGTTCCGTGTGAGTATCTCTTGGCCGTGACTTTCGGACGTATCACTGTTGTTAGGACTAAAGTGCTCATATCTTCATCCTTGTTGATTAATAGGTCAAATGGACTGGCACGCTTTGGATATCGATTTCAGGTATTAGCCCTTTGTGTTTGCAAATCCGCTTTTGCATCAACACATCTTTTGGCACGCCTGGTGGGACCAGATCTAGTCAACATGTTCAATCCTGAGATCGATGCGGGGAACATCATCGCGGTATCAGAAGAAGATCTTAAGGAAGAACAGAAGCAGGCTATGGACAAGGCTATAGAAGAATACAGACAGCTTTGTTTGAAGTCATTCAGCTTGGACAAGAGTGGACAAGTCATCCAGAAGCAAGATTTGCTGTTGCCTCGGCAAGTTACCTTTGATTCTAATCCGGGTGAACTTCAACAGATGGTTAATTCTGCAGTAAATCATGCTTTAATTAATCACTCCAATGTGCTGTCCAATACTGTTCATAATGCTGTGGTTCGAACTTTCAAAGAAGGGCAAGCATCACCACATTACGTTGGGCCTGCCTATCATCAACCAGAATCAGCATATGTTATTACTCCATCGGCTCCACCAGCCGTTGTGGGTACAGAGGTTTCTTTCCCTCCAGTATCAGCAGGCTTATCTAACGTACAATCTACACCGATGCGATCAGATTCAGCATTATCAGGACGAGTTTAGCTTAATACGGATCTATCGACATCGGCTTTATCAGGTCCTATGCCACAGAGTAACCAGACTCCTGCTAATTGGTGGGGATACGGTATGCCTCTAGAACCATCTGCTTTTAACCCTGGGTTACTTCAAGTGTTTGACACAGCAGGAAAAGCTCCTATGCCATCGGCTGGTTCGCCGATAGCTCAAGCACCTCAATATACTACAGCAACTACTGTGCAATCAACTCTAGGAGGTTTTCAGATGCCTTTGGGTCAAACATCTAATTCAAGTCCATTGGCAAACTTGTTACCGATGCAACAGAAGGCTCCTACCGTAAGTCAACCTGGAGTCCAGGTTATGCCTCAAGCTGGTTATAATTATCCAACAATGCCAACAAATTACCAGCCATCGGCAAATTTTGTACCGATGAACGCTAATAATAGTTGGTCAGGGCAGTTTCCAACTCAACATACAGTTCAGCCAAATCAGCAAGCTGCAGGGATTCATCAAGGTCATATGCACGCTGGTTTTCAGAATCAAGCATCGGCAGCTCAGCCGATGAATCCTTTCCAGCAGGTTAATGGACCACAAATAGTGGCAAATATGCCAATTGTTGGAGATCGTGGGCCACAAAGATATGCAGAGGGGTATCAGCAAGTACCTCCGGTGGAAATTCAACCATATCATCAACAAGATATTGATACTTTTTGGGCCGATAAAATAGCAGAAATTATAAAGGATCAGTTTGGGATCAAGCCCAAGGTCAATACCTATTCTTATCGGACTCCATATCCTCCGGCATACGATTTAATTCCTCTCCCAAATCAGTACAAGGTGCCAGATTTCACTAAGTTCTCTAGGCAAGATGATACATCAACCATGGAACATGTTAATCGCTTCATTATTCAATGTAGAGAGGCAGCTAGTAGAAATGAATTAAGAGTGGGTTAAGAATAAAAAGCCGATATCTTGTCCCTTTGGTCAAAAACAGCCAGAGAAGTTTACTTTCGACATCACCAAAGCCGATAAGATATTTGATCTTCTGCTTCAAGAGGGTCAGATTAAGCTGTCACCTAATCATGTGATCCCATCGGCAGAAGAGTTGAAGAAAATGCTATATTGCAAATGGCATAATGCAACTTCACACAGTACAAATGAGTGCAAAGTGTTTAGACAGCAGTTACAATTAGCTATTGAGTCTGGAAGAATTAAATTTGGTAATTCCAAGATCCAGAAGCCGATGAAAATTGATCAACATCCTTTTCTAGCAAATATGTTGGATGCTGAAGGAAAGACTAAGGTATTGACATCAGAAGCTGCTGAGAAAAACACATCAGTAGATCCCCAACATCGGATAACTACCGATGATGCAAAAGGCAAGGGGCTACTAAGAGAAAGTGGCAGTTCTGGAAAGCCTCCTCGATCTGGCATTGTGATTACCCATCAAAGGCAACAGGAAGGCTGGCGTCAGCGAAGGGACCGATATCAACAATAGCAAGAAGAAAGACGCCGAGAGGAGTGGAATCGGCATAAGGATCATTGGAGGTGTCCGTTTTTTATTCATTGTTGGGAAGAAGGTATTAAGTTACCTACTGTTGAAAATTGCCCAGAGTGCAATGGTTATTATGGGGTTAATCGTCCAGAAAGGAGGTTTCAATCTGGTAATCAAGGTTTGTCCATCAATGATCCGATCAGAGGTAAAGCATCAGTACATGATCGGCTGGGGGGTAGGCTCAGTGTACATGAGAGGCTTGGTAAACGCGTTGCATATTTTCCAAGAAACCAAGAGGAGCTTGAAGAGATGGCAAACGCAAGAGTTCCTGATGAAGAAATATTTTACAGGGATCCTAATATACGTCATGTAGAGTCAACCAGGACCTATTATCAGCCGGTTTGGAAAACTAAACTTCCTCAGTGGTGTCCAGAAGGTTTGACAAAGACACAGAAAAGGAGGATGCAGCGAGAGCGTCAAGAGGACTTATACCAAGAAGAAAGTTCCTCCAATGAGAGATCTGGTAATCAGCAGTGGCAAATAAAGCACAAAAATAAAGGCCCATCGGCAGATGTCAATATGGTGTTTATGTTGCCGATGGAATTTTTGGCACTCCCTGATAGTGAGAAAGAAGCTGTTTTCTCTGACCAAATAGCTCAATTAACGCTAGATCCAATGATGGTTGTTTTTGAGAAACCTGCCGATGATGAAAGGCAGCATCTCAAGGCTTTGTTTGTGAAAGGCAGAGTTGATGGGCAGCCTGTATCTAAGATACTTATTGATGGAGGAGCTATGATTAATATTATGCCTTATGTGATGTATCGAAAACTTGGTAAGGGAGATCAAGACTTAACTAAAATGGATATGATGCTAAAGGATTTTGAAGGCAATGTGTCACCGGCTAAATGGGCAGTGTGCGTTGAGTTGACCATCGGCAGCAAAACCTTACCGATGACTTTCTTGGTTATTAATGGCAAGGGTGCATATAATCTGCTTCTAGGAAGGGATTGGATTCATGCTAATTGTTGTGTTCCTTCTACAATGCATCAGTGCCTCGTACAATGGATTGGGGATAAAATTGAAGTTGTTCCTGGTGATTCTTCTTATATCATCGCATCGGCAGAATCAGACACTTATGAACGAACCAAGTGCATATCAGGAGAAGCTTGGGAAAAAGAGTTCCTCAAGGTTGCCGATTACGAAATTCCACCGATCCAAGCAGTCGGTTCTGAAGAAGAGTTTTAATGGATAGATTTGCCGATGATGGAAAATTAGGTCAAGGGTTTACATCGGCTGATGATTTAGTAGAAGTAGATATTGGTGAAGGCGATAGGCCAAGGCCTACTTTTATTAGTGCTAAGTTAAATTCCAAGTGTAAACAGCAATTAGTCAATTTGTTAAAAGAATATAAAGATTGTTTTGCTTGGGATTATACTGAAATGCCTGGATTAGACCGATCGATAGTTGAACATCTGTTGCCTATTAAGTCTGGATTTCGGCCACATCAGCAGCCAGCGCGCCGATGCAATCCTAATATACTTCCTGATATTAAGGCCAAAATAACTAAATTGATTGAGGCAAAGTTTATTCGGCAGTGTCGATATGCGGAGTGGATTTCTAATGTGGTTCCTGTTTACAAGAAAAATGGGAAACTTTGTGTTTGTATTGATTTCAGGAATCTCAATAAAGCCACGCCGATGGATGGTTATCCAATGCCGATTGCTTATCTGTTGATTGATGCTGCAGCAGGACATCAAATTATCAGTTTTATGGATGGTAATGCGGGTTATAATCAAATATTCATGGCTGAAGAGGATATTCCGAAGACTGCTTTTAGGTGTCCAGGTCATATGGGATTATTTGAATGGATAGTTATGACGTTTGGTTTGAAAAATGCCGGTGCTACTTATCAAAGAGCTATAAACTTTATTTTTCATGAATACATCGGCACATTAGTAGAGATCTACATCGATGACATAGTGATTAAGTCTAGAGATATCACAAAGCATCTAACCGATTTACGAAAGATACTGGAGTGCACAAGGAAGCATGGATTAAAGATGAATCCTAATAAATGTACATTTGGTGTATCGGCAGGACAATTCTTGGGTTTTATGGTGCATTAGCGGGGCATTGAAATTAGTAGGAAGTCTATTGAGGCAATCAACAAGGTGGTTGCTCCTGCCAATAAAACTGAATTACAATCTTTGATCGGTAAGATTAATTTCATCAGGAGATTCATATCTAATCTGTCGGGTAAGATCAAGGCCTTTAGTCCATTACTGAAATTGAAAGCCGATCAGGAATTTAGATGGGGAGATGAGCAGCAATTAGCCCTAGATGAAATTAAGAGCTACTTAACAAATCCTCCGGTGCTAGTTCCACCTCAACATGGGAAACCTTTCAGATTGTATTTATCAACTGATGATACTGTTATCGGTTCAACTCTTATTCAAGAATTTGAAGGGAAAGAACGTGTTATTTATTATTTGAGCAGACAGTTAGTAGATGCTGAAACCAGGTATTCGGCTATCGAGAAATTATGTCTGTGTCTATACTTTTCTTGTATTAAGTTGAGGCATTATTTACTATCGGCTGAGTGTACTGTCATATGCAAAGACGACGTGGTCAAATATATGCTGTCGATGCCGATATTAAGTGGTAGAATTGGCAAATAGATTTTAGCGTTATCAGAATTTGACCTATGTTATGAATCGGCTAAGGCAGTTAAAGGACATGTTATGGCTGATTTTGTTACTCAACATTGCAACACAGTGGATTCTCTAGAAATTGCTCCTTGGACACTTTTCTTTGATGGGTCTACATGTGGTGAAGGGGCAGGCATCGGCATTGTGTTAATTTCCCCTCAGGGGAAGAAGTATGAGTTTTCATTGTCGATTGTTGCTACATCAATAAACAATCAGGCTGAATACCAAGCTCTGATAAAAAGGGTTAGAATTGCTTAAGGAAGTACGTGACGATGCTGTTGAGATTTTTGGTGATTCTATGCTAGTTATAAATTAGTTGGCTGAAATTTATGAATGCCGAAGTGAAGTTTTAATTTCATATTATTAGAAATGTTTGCAGTTGTTGAAAGGGTTTAGGAATTTTCATCTGGAACATGTTTCTCGATTGCATAATGAAGAGGCTAATCGATTGGCTCAGCATGCTTCAGGGTATCAGCCTATTCAAGAAGTGTTAACATCGGCAGATGATACCGATGACTGGAGAAAGGAAATTATTGATTATTTAAAGAATCCATCTAAAAAGGTTGAAAGACGTATAAGGTTCCAAGCTACCAAGTATGTGCTTCTTGATGATGAATTATATTACCGAACCATAGATGGAGTTTTACTCAGGTGTGTTGGCATCGATGAATCAAAAGGCTTGATGGGTGAGATTCATGAAGGAGTATGTGAGGCTCATCAGTCAGCTTTCAAGATGAAATGGATGATCAGAAGGAATGGATATTATTGGCCGACTATTCTCGAAGATTGTTTTAAATATTTTAAAGGATGCCAGGAATGTCAAAAATTTGGTAATATTCAAAGAGCACCCGCATCGGCTATGAACCCCATAATTAAGCCTTGGCCGTTCCGGGGTTGGGCTATTGATCTCATCGGTCAGATTTATCCACCATCGAGTAAGGGGCATAAATTTATTCTGGTTGCTACCGATTATTTCACAAAGTGGGTTGAAGCAATTCCTTTGAAAAAGGTGACATCGACTAATATGATTGATTTTGTGAAAGAGCATATTGTTTACCGATTTGGTATTCCTCAAACCATCACTACCGATCAGGGTACCATGTTTACATCGGGCAAATTTGATGAGTTTGCTATAGGTATGGGGATTAAAGTTTTGAATTCTTCACCATATTATGCCCAGGCTAATGGTCAGGCTGAGGTTTCTAACAAAGGAATTATCAAGCTCATTAAGCGCAAAATTAAAGAATATCCTAAGAGGTGGCATACGATATTAAATGAAGCCTTGTGGTCATATCGGATGGCATGTCATGGTGCAACCAAGATAACACCTTATCAGTTGGTATATGGACACGACGCAGTATTACCTTGGGAGATTAAAACTGGCTCTAGGCGAATACGTTCTCAAGATCAATTGACAGCCGATGACTATGATACTCTTATGAAAGATGAGTTGGAAGATGTAGCAGGTCATCGGTTAAAGGCTTTAGCTAGTATCGAAGAGAATAAGAAAAGGGTAGTTAGATGGTATGATAAGAAGGTGAAGGTAAAGGAGTTTGTCGATGGAGATTTGGTTTGGAAGTTGATTTTACCGATTGGGACTAAAAGTTCAAAGTTTGGCAAATGGTCGCCTAATTGGGAGGGTCCATATCGGATAAATCAATCTATTCGTGGTAATGCATATATTCTCGAAACCCTCGAAGGGGTTGTGTTTCCCAGAGCATTAAATAGAAAATATTTAAAGAAATATTACCCTAGTATTTGGATAGATGCATAAAAGTATGATTGCCGATAACAATCCTATCGGCTAGAGTTAAAACAAAGTATTAATATCTTATTCCCGATGCGCTAGATGAGAATTACAGGTTTAACAAAGATTGGATAGCCGATATTGCACGCAAGCGAATTTCATCGGCTTCCTTCAATTCTTTAGCGTCTTCATCGGCAACTCCCTCCACAGGCTTGAGTTTCTTTTTCAAGGCCAAGGCCTTGCGAGCTTGGACATCCCTTTCCTGCTGAAGGGTTTTGATGACGTCAGGAAGCTGGTCTTCTTCTTGCTTGGCATGGGTTAGGGCTGCTTCAACTTCTTCCAGTTCAGCTAGAAGAGCTGCTCTCTTTGTCGATAGATCTAGAATTTTCTGTTTAAGATCGGCACCGGAGGTTTGCAAGTTGCTGATGCTTTTGTGCTTCTCATCGGCAGTTTGCTTTAGCTGCAGCATCTCTTCCTTGAGCTTGGCTTGAGCTGCTCTATCGGCGATACGGTGAGCAGCCCGTTGATATTGAAGTTGTCGGCTCTCTGGATGGACTGCTGGGAAGAGAGTTTCTTCAACATCGGCAGGAACTTGGCCACAGATTGTCTTGAAGATAGTCTTTGGAGGATATGAATCGTTTATCAATTGAGCAGTATCTTGTTGTAACAGATTCAGAAGGGCTTCAGCTTGCCATAGATTTCTGCCGATATTATTCCCAATGCCAGGGAAGAACTCGCTTCTTCTCCATCATCATCGGAGACGTCGATAGCAAAAGAAAACAAGCTATCGGGAGAATCTTGTTCCTGTGAAGAAAAGGAAGTCAGAGATTCTACCTAAGGATAGATATGGATATTATAAATCGAATAGATCAATCGGTTTACCTGCTTCAAGACAATTTCTTGGGCCTGGCTTGAGGGAGCAGCTTGAAGGGGGTCATGCGAAGGATCGGCAGAGGTTGCCGATGGGATTTCTTCTACGACCACATCAGTAGTTGGCCCTTGGGGTATGATGGCCGATGATATATTTTGTGCAGGAGGGTCAACTTGTTCAACTACGTCGGTTGGTTGACTAATAGGTGTTGGAGCGGATGCAGGGACTGGCGTAGATTTCTGTCGTTTTTGCTGAGCTTCGGCATCAGTTAAAGCTTTACACTTTACTTGGATCTCAGCGATAGTTGGCTGGGGGCATCGGCACTTGTTGATTGAGGAGCTTGAGTGCTTGGTATGCTTGTCGATGTACCCATTTATTGCTGCAAAATAAGTGTGAGATCGGATATTTAACAGATAAAATGTAAAGATAAAAGAATACCTCTGAAGGCTGGTTGGAGGTAGTGGTGCTTGATGTTGGAGGAGTTGCCGATGACGATCCAGCCGCAGCTCTTACACCCTGATGGTTATATGTTAATATAGTTTGTATCGGCAGTGAATAAAAATAAACAAGGTTATTACCTTAAAAGCCTTAATTAGGCTTGTAGCGGCAGCCATTGGAGTGGCCCTAGATGTTGCCAGTTTTGATCTGGAGGTGATAGTCTTGGCACGGGCCCTCTGGAAAGTTAAAGCGGCTAAGGTGGGGGCGTTGTAGCCGATTACTGAAACTGGGGAGATAGGTTGGAGGTTGAAAGGTTTCCCACTCTTGCTTATGGATGGAACTGGGTCATTGGCCTGTTACAAGAAAGATTAGCTACCGATATATGAAAAAAGAAACAAAAGAAAGTTAAAAGAAACTTACTGCATCGTCAGGAATGGCGTAGTCGGGATCGATCAAGTGCCGATATGTGTGGACGGATGTTGAGAATAATTGTTCTTTCCACTCTTGTCACCATTGCTTATATGATTCTATAATAAAAGACGCTGGTGACCAGGCGGAGAGATCAACATTTGAGATATCGGCATCGGGGGCGAGTCTTACTACCCTGCTCCACTCAGTTCCGGTGGTGATTGTTTCTCTGGGCTTGATCACATCGGCAAAGCACAGCTTGATTGGCAGTTGCCCAAAAGCGAGTTGATGAGATACTGCCGATGGATTGTAGAACTCATAAGTAGTATTGGAATTTTTCCCACTACCAAATGTGTTCATCGGGATTGCCCTGGGAGTAATGATGGCCATCATAAGCTCATTGTCTTGGTTCAGCTCACTATCGGCAAAGTTGAAGAGAAGGGGGAACTTGTTATCTTCATTGATATAGGGTACCCAAGCCCTATGATCGCGAGGGATACCATTGTAGAAGTTCTAGAAAAATCTGCTGATTTGATCTTCATTAGCCTCTGTTCCAGGGAGGACAATTATAGCTTCACCGAAGTTGAGAGGAGGGCGTGTTGCCGATTCCTCATCTCCAAGAACATAATCTTCGGCGATCTCTCGTGGGAATTCTTGGGCGAAGAAATCCCACTGCAGACGCTTATGCATATGGGCGTTTAGCCACATATTGATGAACCACCATGGGCCTCCTAAATTGCCGATGGGTTCACCAAGTAGAAGCTTCTGAGATACTTGGTGGAGGAGGTGGTAGGTGGAGCTCAAAAGGTATCGGCCGAGCGGGAACCTTACACCGTTGGCCAAGAGTTTGGCTGTAGGAAGGAAGGCGTTAGTTGGTCCTACCGATCGACCACAAAAGATAAATTTCTCCAGCCATATGTTCAAGAATATGGCGTGTTCCCTCTGATTGACAGTACCAGTCCTTTGGTATTCCTGGATGTATCCTGTCCAGCCACCGATGTTGCGTGTGTTCACTCTATATTCAGCTTTTCTGCCATAGATGGAGCCTTCATCGACAGTTGAGATATCTAAGCAGTGAGCATGTATACATCGGCAAGAGTAGGGGCGGATGGACCATGACCAAACATAAAGGTATTTGTGGTGTCTGACCAGAAGTGAGCGGCAGCTATCATCATGGATTCATTCTTTTGCATATCGGCAATGGATAGCATAATACATTGGTCTATCTTCTGCTCTGCCCAGTACACTTGCATCGACCTATTAACCCTCAAGTACCAATCTTTCCACCCTTTGGTGGGTTTGGGCCAAGATCGGAATGTATCCTTCCATAGATTTAAAGAAAAATTTTGAGCTTTGAAGGGAATTCTGTTAGCCTCTGCATTGATCAAGTCAGTTGGATCTGGGTCGCCCATTGGACCTAGGCATTGGAGGGGAGGTTGGTTGGTTGGAATAACCAATTTGTTGTGTAGTTCCTGAGTTCAAAAAGAATGGAAAAAGAAGAAAAATTACCAACTGTAAGAACTCGCAAAGAACCAAAGGGATCAAGGTAAAAGTAATAGAAGAAGAACGAACCGCGGGAACGTTGAAGTTGATCGCCATTGCTCTGAGAAGGATGAGGGCACAAGCTGGGGACTTGAAGTTGACGCTGAAAGGAGCTCTGGTGGGTTGAGGACGCGCGGTTGTTCGTTAGGGTTGCCGCCGGAGAGAGAATGCCAAAGGTCAAAGTTTGAGGGTAGAAGACGAGCGATCCGGAGAAATCTATTTATAGGCCGCTTGGAGTAGGGGTATTCTTGACTTATCTCTATGCCGCGCGCGTGTGGATCGAGGTGGTTCAGATGGATATGGTAACTGTTCGCACGACAATCAAGGGATTGTACAGAAGATTTGATGGCAAGTAATCATGACTTGAAAGAGATCTTGGTATAGGATCTTTCAGCTCTAAAATGGTGGTGTTGTTATGATAAGATCTTACCGATGGGTTGTTATTTTGGTATCTCAACCGTAATTGGGGCAAGAATAGTTGGAAATTGTACGATATTTACTGAGATGCATCAATCAGAGCTAGATTTGATTAAATTCGGTAACAGATTATGTTATGCTTGGAGAATGGGTTGAGAAAAATAGGTAACAGCAAGCATTATCTGGAGTAAATTTCGGAGCATCAGTATCTTATACTCCAAAATTGGGGGCATGTGTTGACATCGTTTTTTGGCACGTGTCAAGATGGTCAGAAGGGGCTAATCAGCAGAGGAAAAATTACTGTGTAGGTTGATAGCCGATGAAAATGAGCTTGTAAAGAAGGCTGCCTATGAGTAGTGACGGTGTATGGAGAAGTTGATTCAAATTGAAGTGTTGCCGATAAGGTTAAGGGTATTATTGCCGATGCCGATGAAAGGAGACTTAGAGGCTGCTGCCGATGAAACAGTGAGTGTACCGATGAAAAAGACTTGAAGGCTGCTGCCGATGAAACAGGGAGTGTGCCGATGGAAAGGAGGTCGATGAGGATACCATCGTAGTTGAGGCGGACTAGGGAGTAGGATAGGAATTAATTTCCTTTTCTATGTTTATTAGAGTCTGAGTTGTATCAGAGTCATGTGTTTCCTTAGATTTGGATTTAGTGTCCTAGTCGTATTTGGTTACGTTTCTGTAGATCAGGATATAAATATAGAGTGAAGGGCAATGTAATAACCAATCAATCAATATCAAAAACCAGCTTTTACTCTTATTTACATCTATTTACTTTTCGGCGACTTCGTCAACTTGCATACTTTTTTCTTTTTACGAGTTCTCATCGATTCGGCGAGTTGCATTGCTCCTGTGCAATCCTCGACGATCCTCGAGTTCCGTGTGAGTACCTCTTGGCCGTGACTTCCGGGCGTATCGCTGTTGTCAGGACCAAAGTGCTCGTATCTTCATCCTTGTCGATTAACAGGTCAAATCGACTGGCACGCTTTGGAAATCGATTTTAGGTATTAGCCCTTTGTGTTTGCAGATCCGCTTTTGCATCAACACTTGGTCATCACCTTCTTTGGCCCCTTGTTCTTCTCTTTTGCTGTCAGACAAGGTGGACGCCTCTCGTCATCACTAGGAGCACCAAAGCTATTCTTGCAATGGACCATGTCTGACATCCACTATGGACAACTGCCATTGATAAGAACACGATCAATCAACAAGATCTCTCCCTGACTCACTAAGAAACACTGCCTAACTGACAAGATCAACTGCTCATCATATGCCAACAGACAAGAAAACCACTGTCACTGAGAGCCATTGCAGCTAACACTCACTGAGGCTTGGCCTCAATCCATACCCGCTGGCTTGGCCCCGGGTTCAACTGCCACTGTCAACCGCCAAGCAACCTCAAACACACCGACTCGCTGCATGAATGGAAATAGATAGAATACATATAAGCATCACATTATATTCTAGAGATGAGGAGTCACCTAACAAAGGAAAGCAAGAGATAAGTGAAAGAGGCGATGGCTGGCTACCTGTCAAAATCCTGCAAAAAGATGAGAACTAAGCATGACGGGGCACCGCATGAAACACAAGGAAGCACTGCAAAGGAAAGGACCAAGAATAATAGATCAACCACGGCTGCTGATTCCACTTAGTCAAACAATCGAGCACTTGGTGGATAGAACAAGTACTCACCAAAGGGAATGTGAGTAGCCACTAAAGAATTTGCTGAGGAGGTACCCTGGGCATAGTGGGACACCTCAAGGAGATAGCAGGTGGCACTGCAGATGAAATCAACAAAGAAAGATGATCCAACAGAATGCAGGCTCCACTCAGGCATTTGACCGAACACCTTGTGGGCAGAGGGAGAGCTCACCCGGGGAAAAGTCACTACCAGCCAAGGACCTCACCAGGACAGCATTTTAGGTGCCGGGGAAGATGAACAGAGGTCACTGGGGTAGAAGAAAATGATGACGAGGTGGTGGAGAAACTTCCCGTGGCGGCGATGGTGCGTCCACAGCTAGGAAAGGCGAGGTCGCAGCGTGGTGGTTCGAGCATGGGCGCGCGGGCGCACAGGAGAGGCACGGCTGTGGAGCGGTGGAGCGGAGGTGAGATCTCTATGGCGCTGCTGCGGTGGCACGGAGGAGCGAGCACATGGTGGCCCTAGGGTTCTGCGGTGCTCGTGTGACGGCAGCGTACGGAGAGCGGTCACGGGTGGTTTCCAAATGAGGAAGAGAAAAACTGCAGGCCCCGGTTGACAGACAGAAGAGAGTGTATGGAGGGCGGTTGTTGGTAGGGAAAGAGAATTGCAGGCCCCATGAGTCAGTCAGATTTGGAATCAACCGCGCATTCCAATGTTGCGATCGGACGCACAGTTGTGATGACCTAATGCTGCTCCGTGTGAGTCTGATCGAGTATAGAGAGGTCCAAAAATGTCTTCGTGGTGACCTGACGTGTCCACTACTCTTGACCTGACACCGACCGGAGTCCGATCATATCCTATGTTCCTTCTCGTGACGACTTGACGCCAATGAAACACTGTTCACACGTTAGTTCCCTTGAGCACTAACCGACCAGACGCTGATAGCAGTGAGTCTGGTCCTGCATCCGATCCCTGTTTTGCAGGATTTCTTCCTTCTTTCTTTGTGACACTTTCTCCCAATCGATTTCCAATTCAAATAAAAACCAAAAAACCACCAATTGGAACCGATATGAGAGACCTCTCTCAAACCCTCAAAATTTTCAAAATATTTTGCCTAAGGCTATACTCTTTTTAGGAAAATAAGCAACAAAAGGGGCAAGGAGCAACATGTGGCCACTCAATAGGGATTTCAACCATTAGGAGCGTCAAATGTTCTCCCTATTTGTGGATGAACACAACGGATGATCAAAATATAACCGAAAAGAAATGACAAAGCAACACTCATGCAAATGCAATGCAATACTTGAATTTAAATCTAGTTGCTTGTCAAGTTTGATCTAAGGTTAAGCTTTTTCACACGCTTTTTGGCGTTTATCTTAACCATGTTAGACAAGCCCTAAGTGCATTACTAAAAACTAAACATGTTTTATATTATAATGCAATGCAAGGGTCAACACAATCTCTTTTTTTAGTGAAGTTACTTAGGTCAAGCACATTGAGCTCATTCCTCAATCAACAAAATGTAGTCTCATCTAGCGGTTTAGTGAAGATATCCGCTAATTGATCTTCTGTCCTTACACCTTCTAGTGATATATCATTCTTAGAAACATGATCTCTAAGGAAGTGATGACAGATATCAATGTGCTTGGTGCGAGAGTGTTGAACTGGGTTATTAGCAAGTTTTACCGTGCCCTCGTTGTCACACAAAAGAGGTACCTTTTCTAGAACTACACTATAGTCTAGAAGAGTTTGCTTCATGTAAAGAATTTATACACAACAAGCACGCGTGGCAATGTACTCCACCTCGGCGATGGACAAGGCCACACTATTTTGCTTCTTAGAGGTCCAAGACACTAGTGATCTACCAAGCAAATGGCACCCTCCGGATGTGCTTTTTCTATCAATTTTGCAACCAGCATAATCCGAATCAGAATAGCCAACTAGTTGGAATCTAGCTCCTTTGGGTTACCAAAGACCAATGCTTGGTGTGTGCTTAAGGTACCTAAGGATTCTCTTAATGGCAACTAAGTGAGCTTCCTTAAGACTAGCTTGAAATCTAGCACACATATACACACTAAACAAGATGTCGGGCCTAGGTGCGGTCAAGTATAACAAGCTACCAATCATAGAATGGTAGAGAGTTTGATCAACTGATTTACCTCCCTCATCTAGGTCGAGATGTCCATTAGATGGCATTGGTGTCTTGATTGGCTTACATTCATCCATTTTAAACCTCTTGAGAAGATCCTTGGTATACTTTTCTTGAGAGATGAAAATCCCTTCTCTCATTTGCTTGACTTGAAAACCAAGAAAGAATGTAAGCTCTCCAATCATAGACATCTCGAACTCCTTTGACATCAATTCACCAAACTATTTGCAATAATCTTCATTTGTTGAGCCAAATATGATATCATCAACATATACTTAACAAATGAAGATCTCTCCATTAAGCTTATTGGTGAATAGTGTGGTGTCGACCTTCCCAATGCTGAAGCCCTTCTCAATGAGGAAATCCCAAAGGCGCTCATACCAAGCTCTTGGGGCTTGCTTTAGCCCATATAGCGCCTTGGACAACCTAAAAACATGATTAGATATCTAGGGTCTTCAAACCCAAGAGGTTGATCAACATAGACTAGTTCATTTATAAAGCCATTTAAAAATACACTTTTAACATCCATTTGATATAATTTTATTTCATGATGCGATGCATATGCAAGGAGGATACGAATGGCTTCAAGTCTTGCAACCGGTGCAAAGGTCTCTCCAAATTCCAAACCTTCAACTTGAGAGAACCATTTGCAACTAGCCTTGCCTTGTTCCTCACAACAATGCCTTGATCATCTTGCTTGTTGTGGAACACCCTCTTTGTTCCAATGACTCTTGCATCTTGTGGTCACTCTTCAAGTGTTCAAACTTTGTTGCGGGTGAAGTTTTTCAATTCTTCATGCATGCCATTTACCCAATCTAGATCTTGAAGGGCTTCTTCTACATTCTTAGGCTCAATGCAAGAAACAAACGTGTGATGTTCAACAAATAAAGTAAGTTCTTGAGAGCGAGTCATTACACCCTTTGAAGGACTCCCTATAATGAGTTCTTGTGGATGTGCTTAAAGTAGAGGCAAATTTCTTCTATCAACCACTTGGGGAGGAGGTTGTCAAGCATCAATATCTTGAGCTTGTGCCACCATTTGGTCATGGAAGACATGAGTATCTTTATTTTCTACTCTCCCATCTTTATTATCATCTTGTGGCACATTTGATGAAGAGGGTGGATCAATCACATGCACTTTATCTTCATCATCTTTAGGCTTGATGTCTCCAACCAGAATGTTCTTCATGGCCTCCTTTAATGGTTCATCACCTACATCATCAAGATTCTCATGTGCTCCTTGGGAGATGTTAGATTCATCAAACTCCACATCATATGTTTCTTCAACCAAGCCTGTGGCATGATTAAATACTCGATATGCTTTGGACTTTGATGAGTAGCCAACAAGAAAACCAATACCACAATCTCTTTGGAACTTCCCTAGGTGTTACCGCTTCTTGTAGATGTAGCATTTGCAACCAAACACCCAGAAGAATGAGACGTTCGGCTTCTTCCCATTGAGCAACTCATAAGGGGTCTTGCCAAGAAACTTTTGAAGAAATAGGCGGTTTGATGCATAGCATGCGGTGTTGATAGCTTCCACCCATAAATCTTGCAGTGTGTTGTACTCATCAAGCATTGTTCTTGCAAGGGTGATAAGTGTCTGGTTCTTTCTCTCTACTACACCATTTGTTGAGGAGTATAGGTTGTAGAGACCTCATGCTTGATCCCAACTTCATCATAATACTCTTCAATGTTTGTGTTGACAAATTTTTTCCCATTGTCGCTTCTTATCTTCTTGATCTTCACATCGAATTCATTTTGTGCTCTCTTGGCAAACTTCTTGAAGCATGCAGTCACTTCAGTCTTGTCATGAAGGAAGAACACCCAAGTGTGTCTTGAATAATCATCAACTATCACAAGGCAATAGAGGTTGCCTCCCAAACTCTTGTAGGTTGTTGGTCCAAATAGATCCATATGGAGAAGCTCTAGCACTCTTGATGTAGACATGTAAGCTTTAGTTGGATGAGTGTTTGCGACTTGCTTGCCGGCTTGACGTGCACTATAAATCTTGTCCTTCTCAAACTTCACATCCTTGAAACCTGTCACCAATTCTTTCTTCAATAGCTTCTTGAGTGTACTCATCCCAACATGTGCAAGCCACCTATGCCAAAGCCACCCGAGTGATGTTTTGGTGAATAAGTATGTCTTCAAGTTAGCATCTTCAGAGGCGAAGTCCACTAGATATAGGTTGTTGTATCTAAAACCCTTGAATATGACTTAATTATCATCTTTCTTTGACACAACCACTTCCTTCTCGATTAATAAGCATTGAAAGCCAAGATCACACAATTATCCAATGGATAGCAAGTTGAAGCCCAATGAAGCAACATATAGCAAATTTGAAATTGAGTGGTCATTTGATATTGCAACTTTGCCCAACCTTGTACTTTGCCCTTTGAATTGTCACCAAATGTAATCTTTTCTTGACAATTCACTTCTTCATCTAGTGAGGTGAACATAAGAGGATCACCGGTCATATGTTGAGTGGAACTACTATCAATAACCCAATGACTTTCATCGGTCTTGTAGTTTACCTACACACACAAGAGATCAAGCTTGTTGTTTAGGGACCCAAACTTGATGAGGGCCCTTGACTTTATCAACTAGTGACTTAGCAACCCAAATTTTCTTAGGCCTATTCTTGTTTGGTGGACCTAACAACACGACTTTCATCTTTCCACTAGAATCCTTTCTAAGCATGTAGTAAGCATTGAAAGCAAAGGGTCTAGCATGCTTGGGCAAGGGTTGTGGTGGTGGAGTTTCACACTTCCGAGCAAAGTGACCTTCTTGTCCACACTCAAAGCATCTCTTTGGCTTAGGCTTTGACTTATATTGTTGTTGATGTTGAGCTTGAGCTTTCTTCTCTTGATGTGCCAAGTATCCAATACCACTTCTATCCATATTCATCATGGTGTTCATTAGTAGATCACATTGAAGGTATTGGCCTCTTGTGAGCTTGCTCAAACCGGTCTTGAAATGTTTCTTCTCCAACTTGAGTTTCTTGTTTTCTTCAATGAGTGACTCATTTGTTGTTTGCTTCTTAAGAAGCATCTCCATCTTGAGTCTTTTGTTCTCTTCTCTAAGCATCTCATTTTCAAGAACCATATCATGATCATTGTTAAGATTCTCAATGATAATGGTGTTGGTGGTTGATGCCTTTTCAGGATCCTTCTTGAGCTCCTCATTCTCATTCTTGAGCTTGATGTAATCATCATAGTTATCAGACTCAACCACTTTCTTGCCTTTGCTACTAGAACCTTGCTCAATGCTCTCAACAATCAAGTCATCACATGATGTAGCTATATCAATCTTAACAACATTGTTAGTAGCATCATGCGGCTCATTGGATAAAAACTCATTAGCTAGATCAAGATTATCATGATTGACCTTGAGAGTGGTGTATTCATCTTTTAGCAAGTTGTAGCTAGTGGTGAGCTCATTGTGTATCTCCTCAAGTTTATCATGTTTTCTCTAAGCTCCTTTTTAGAGGTTTTGAGCTCCTTGAGTTTAGATAACACAATTTTGTTTTCTTCTCTAAGCTCATCACTAACTTTTTGGGCTATGTCATACTTTGCTAAGAGTGAATCATTCTCAAGTACAAGCTTCTCATTTTTAGCTCTTGTCTTCCTAATGATTTTAGTGTATTGGTTTAGCAATTTGACAAGATCATGATAAGAAGGTGATTCAAATTCTTTATCACTATCGCTACCATTTTCATCATCACTAGCATTGTTATCACCACTACTAGCATCATCATTTTGTACCTTTCACTCACCCTTGGCCATGAGGCATAAGTGTGTAGAGGATGATGGCGGCGGTGGCGGTGGAGATAGTGAAGAACCAATCACAAGAGCGGCCACCTTCTCCTTCTCACCATCACTTTCATCATCGGATGAGCCACTAGATGATTCAATGTCCGTGAGCCAATCACCAACAATATAAGCCTTGCCATTCTTCTTCTTCTTGTGAAATTCCTTCTTCTTGCCATCCTTCTTGTGTGGCTTGTTCTTCTTCGTTTCATCGTCATCATCACTTGAGTCATCTTTCTTGCCCGTGTACTTCTTCTTGTACTTGTCTTTCTTGAGTTTGGGGCATTGACGAGCTAGATGACCAAGTTCTCCACAATTGTAGCAATCTATTTTGGAGATGGGCTTCCTTCTACTACTTGTGAAGAATTTCTTCTTCTTGCTATCAAACTTGACACCATTCCTATTTAGCTTTTTAAGCATCTTGGCGGTTCTTCTCATGATTAGAGCAAGACTTGCATCATCAACTTCATCATCACTTGAGCTATCATGAGCAATCTTTTCTTTGCTTCTCTTGTCTTGGCTAGCCTTGAATGCCAAATCTTTCTTCTTTGAGGATGAAGAGCCCTCTTGAGGTGTGATGTGCATGTACATCTCATGTGCATTGATCTTCCCCAATATTTGAGTTGGCGTAGCAGTGAAAAGATCACCTTGATGAAGCACTGTCATAATATGCCCATATTTATCAATGGGAAGGACACTCAAGATCTTTCTCACAACATCGGATGGTTGCATTTGAGTGAGTCCAAGCCCATTGACCTCTTCTACAAGAACATTGAAGCGAGAATACATTTCATTAGCACTTTCATTAGGAAGCATCTCAAAAGAATTAAGCTTCTTCATCACAAGGTGATAGCGTTCCTCATACTCACTCTTGGTTCCCTCATGGAGCGCACAAATGTCCGACCATAGTACATGGGCATCTTTGTGGTTCCGCACACGGTTAAAAACATCCTTGCAAAGACCTGTAAAGAGGGCGTTTCTCGCCTTTCCATTCCGCTTCTCGTAGTGAACCTCATCACCGACAAGGTTGGCGGGATCCTTAGGTTTTGTGAAGCCTTGGGCGGTGGCTCTATACACTCCAACATTTATGGCCTCTAAGTACGCCTCCATTCAAATTTCCTAATAAGGAAAATCATCTCTCTTGAACATGGGAGGGGGTCCATCCTCGTGAGACATCTTACTCTAGGTGGTTAAGCCTAAATCAAGGAGCACGAGGCTCTAATACCAATTGAAAGGATCAAGATGCCCAAGAGGGGGGTGAATTGGGCTAATTCTAAATTTCTTGCAATAATTAAGCCCTACACTTAGCCCATTTCACCCCCTTGTGCCTACAAGTGTTTCTATTGTTCTACTGCATAAAAGTTTTGCACCATAGGTTCCAATCCTACTCTAGCATGGCAATTCTAAGAATGGAAAGACATGAATTGAATTGCTCAAATGTAAATGCTCAAACTAAAGAGAGGAAGAGGAATACGGCGATGTTTTTCTGAGGTATCGGAGAGACGTCACTCCCCACTAGTCCTCGCTAGAGCATCCGCGCAAGGATGTAGCTCCCCCTTGATCTGCGTAAGGAACAAATGCTCTCTACGGGCTGATTCTTCAACAATCCGTCGTGGTGAATCACCCACAACCGCTCACAAGACGACTTGGGTCGTCCATAATTCTACGGATGATCATCAAGCTTCCAATCACCACTGAGACATCTAGGTGATGGTGATCACCAAGAGTAACAAGCACAAACTCTCACTTGACCATGACAAGTCTAATGAGAAAGGTGGATGCACGCTTACTACTCCCTATGCACTAATGAGGTCCTTAATCTTGGATTCTCAAATCTCAATCACCTTACTAGGCTCTTGCTCTCCCTTACACTCCAAAGTGTTTCCTCTGCTGAACAAATGGGAAAGAGAGCTAAGTTGGATGAGTTTGAGAAGTATAAATACCCCCCACCAACTCAGCTAGCTGTTTAAAACAAAACAACCACTCTGCGAGCTGACTGGACACGCCTGTCAGAGTGACCGGATGCATTCGTTGAGTACAACACGGCTTCAAATAGCCATTGAGCCACTGGAGTGACCAAACTCAGCATGGAGTCCAGTCGGTCCCGACCTGACACGTCAGATCACAAAAGGCTCTCTGGACCCTTTCTATACATGACCGGACACATCTATCTGCGAGTCCAGTCACATTCTGGAGCAGCGTCCAGTCCTTCGTGAGGTTTGCTGCCCCATCAGCTCCAGACACTGGCACCTACGTCTGGTCTCGAGTAGGAGCCAGCGCCCGGTCGTCCTTTTGATACTGCAGCGCGCCCTAACAACTAACCTGACGCGTTCGATCACAGTAGATCCACTCCATTCACTTCTGAAACACAACACTTTGTGAACGAAGTTTACTTCCATCAATCTTTGGGCTATACCTGAGCTATCTAGTGCTAAGTTTGATAAGTGTGCACCACACCTAACACATTAGACTCACCTAGGTCAAGCTACTAGTTCATACCCCCTTAATAGTATGGCCAAAGGAAAAACAAAGTCCTAAACTACTCTAAATGTCTCTCCAATGCCAATCGACACTTACGACTAGTCCGTCCTTAACCTTGTCATCCAACCTTTGAAAACCGAAACGATTTCCATCGATAGGGGCATGAAAACCATTGATCGCCCAATCAATCACCATTACCATGACCTAACTCAAATTGCCTCTATAAAACACACCTTAGTCATAGTAATCTCGTGTTGTCATTAATCACTGAAACCCAACTAGGGGCCTAGATGATTTTAAGCGGCGTGTGCTCCACGGCCACAGCGCCAGACAGGGCGTCCTGCTCCAGCAACAGGTCCCCGAGGCAGTTGAACGCGACCAACCACGGCTGCATGCTTTCCTCCGCCATAGACAGCTCCACACCATGCATCAGAGGGAGTACTGCCATCGTGCCTGCCAGACGTGACTCCACCGCCGTCGCCGCCCCTTTCGCATACCAGTTGAAAACGCCACCGCGAATCATGCCATGGCCATGACTTTGATCTCCTTGCTTGCCTTGCTCCTACCCTGTCATGCAGTGTAAACGATCTTGTTGCCATGGCCATGATTTTGATCTCCTTGCTTGCCTTGCCCCTACCCTGTGGTGCGGTGTAAATGATCTTGCCGCCATGGCCATGATTTTGATCTACTTGTTTGCCTTGCCCCTACCCTAGCGCGGTGATGGCAAGGAGTGGTGGACGCATACTCGTAGAACCAGGGAAGGCAGGCGCAAAAATGGCGGAGCTCGTCATGTGCCTACGACGCACACTGCACGAACTGTGCCTCACGTGAACCAGTGGCCCTCTGCCATCGGTGCTCGCTCGCTTTCCTGAAAGCCGATACGCGGCTGTGCAAGCTGCAAAAACAATGCGGCACAAAATGGGCCGCCACCCGTGCCCGCTTACTAGAAGCGGCGCGCACGGACGCAGGACGGGCTACATGCCGTCGCGCCGTTTGCAACCGTAAGCACATTGCATCCACAACAGAGTGGGAAATTAAATACCGTGCTCTGACGTGGTGCCGTGTGGAGAAATGCCCCAAACTGGACATAGTCCTCTGGCTGCCGGATCCAGCCCCTGCGTTGGAACTGCGCGCGTTCGGTGGCGGCGTACCTCACCCTTGCAGGGTCTCGTGGCAGCGGCGGCAGCGGCCGTACATCTGTCATGGCTGTGCACAGCAGCATGGCGGGTGTGGTGGTGCTGCGGCAGACCACCGGCGAGGGCAGCCGGTTGCGGCATTGGGCAGCAACAGCGCGGCCTTGTTGCCCTAGGCTCCGGTGGCCTAGGGCCTGGTTGTGGCTTCGGCCTTGTGCAGGGCTGAGCTCCGAATGGGAATGACAAGCGGCAACCCTCGATTGGCAATGGCAGCATTGAGAGGCCTGTGCAGGGATTGGGGGCCTTGGCGAAAGCCTTGCTCTTTTGGGCCGATGACGGCGACGCCTTCGGGCGCCGTTTGCTTCGTTGGAAGCGTCCATCGATCAGCCCTCTCCCCTTGCATTGTGCTTTCTTCCTGGGTGTAAAACCTTAACCTTTTGGTTAGGCGACGGCGACGCTGTGGCATCGTTCCCCTCGTTGGAGGCGTCGCTTCGGAAGCTCGTGCTTTGCTATTGGCGGTTGTCGACAAGGTGGGGACCTAGTTGATGTTTCGGGGTACAGTGTCCTTGGCGTCGGAAGGTGGCTAGGAAGAGGGCGTTGGCGCAGCGATTGGAGGGCTTGGTATCTGCTTGGTGGAGGGCAACGGTCCGGTAGGGACTGTGTGCTAGTTGCGCCCACGAAGTTGGCGATGAGGCCGGCGTGGGCAGCACCCACGAAGTTGGCGAGAAGGCCAGCGTGGGAGGTGTGGCCAGCAGATTTGCATTGTTGAGATGACCTGCGTGGTTTGGCAGCAGGCGGTGCCGCTCGGCGGCGGCCGTTCCGGCGTAAGGAGGTTCTCTAACTGGCAGCTCGAGGACCCATGTGACACTTCTACCTTTGACAAGGCAGATAGGTTGCTGGAAACTACAGTGTATGCGCCTGGGTCTTGGAGGACGGGATCGATGATATCCTTAGTCGTCCGGGGGTTGGCGGTGCAGTGTGGTGGTTTGGAGTTGGTGGTGGCTCTCTTTTTTATTTCTTTTTTTCTGAGCTGATGTGCTTGTGTTGTAATAAGAAACAACTATATGCATTGGTCGATGCAGAGGCTGGGATATTAATATATTCTCTTTTGTAAAAAAATACTAACTATGATGGCCTTTCCTACTGGTTTGATAAACTGGAGACCTTTTGGGCAGCTGATCATTTGATGGCCCATTCTATCTGGAGCAGAGGAAGGGCATATGATTTTGTGGACTCGTTATCATTTGGAAAACTGCTGGTTATACATCTGTATCGCTACCCCATGCTCAAATTTGTTCATCCCTTGTCATGGAATCATACCTTGTCCAGCCTAGAGACCCTCCACATAGTCTGTTGCGGTGATCTCAGGCAATTATTTCCTGTGGAGGCAGGCTTTCTAACTATGATAGCTGCTGAGCATCAAAATGGCATGCTGGAATTCCCAAGGCTCAAGGACTTGCACCTGCATCAGCTCTCCAGCCTGGGACAGATATGCGAGGCCAAAAATTTTGCTCCCAAGCTCAAGACTGTACGTATAAGAGGCTGCTGGGGTTCTGAAGCACGTCCCAGCCGTTGACCGAGATGGACTCCCAGACATCGTGGACTGCGAGAAGGACTGGTGGAACAACCTAGAGTGGGACGGGCTGGATGTCGGCCACCACCCCTCCCTCTTTATGCCATGCCACTCGAGGTACTACAAGAAGCAAATTCTAAGAAGTACAGTGCTCCGGTGAGTAGCTGAGCTCATGTGCATGCTGGTGCTACTGGGTTGCATTGTCCAGGTACGTACACATGAACAACATGCTCTCCCTGCTTTGTAATTTTCTCTCTCTAAATTCGTTTCATTTTTTGTCTAACCTGTTGTATATATCCTATATAGATTAATCGAGCGATATAGGAGACGATATTGATGTGGTCCAAGTGTTTGCTTGTCAAGTCTTTGGTATGTTTTCTCAATATATAGATGACAATTCATGGCTGGTCCCTCAACTTGGCAAAAGGTGTCATCTAGGTCCCTGTACTCTCAAAACGCTATTTCTGGGTCCATAAACTTGGCTTCGACATCTAGGTCCAAACGGGTTTAACCCGCTCTGTGCAGTGACGTGGCACTTACATGTGAGGCCCACATGTCTTTCTCTCCGTCGGCTCTCCCTCCAAGCGATGTGGATGGGATTAGGTCAGCGCGACGTGAGCTCCTCGGCGCCAGGTGGGCGATGGTGAGAGTCGAGGCAAAGCAGGCGAGGCCGGCAGCGCTGGGATGCTGGCATGGTGGCGGCAGCGGTGGGGTGGGCTGCGGCGGCGTGCCCATGTGTGGACAGCCTAGGGGCGCGACGGAGAGCCCGCATGCGGCCGGACTAGGGGTCGGCGGCGAGCACACGCGTGGCCGCCCCTGGGCATTCGAAGCCACCGCAACCGTGCGCTACTACTGACCCTGTGCCTCCACCGCCGCCAGCTGCAGGCACAGTCTACATCCTCCAACCGCGGCGGCCAGCTGCCAGAGGTCCCGGCGGTGCGCGACATGGAGGCGCTCTGAGCAGGGCGGATCTACTTCATGCTCCCTGCCACCAAGCGCCGCCACGGGTTCCGCCATGAGGAGGTCGCTGTGCCCGCTGTCCTCGCCGTTAGGGCCGCCTACGCAGCGCTCTCCTCCTGAGTCACGGCAGGCGCGGCACCGTCACGCCACTCATCTTCACGCTGTCGCCGGAGGAGGATGAGCAGCAGGAGACCGTGGCACCTCCACAACCGGTGTGGCGGCCCGCGACGCGCGTGCCCCACCATTGCACCGAGCCCCAGCGTCATGTCATCCTTGGCGTCGTCGGCCGCCGCCGCGTTCGCAGCTGACAACAACGCCGCAGCTTCTCCCTTCATGGACGCAGCGCTCGGCGGCCGTGTTCGACCCATCGTGCATGCTCGGCCGACATCGCCATGCTGCTGCGGGCATCCAACGCGAGTGCCTCGCCATTCCCGATCGAGCGCGCGGAAGCACACCGCCGCGGGGAGGACGGCATTGCCGCCTAGGTTGCGGCCCCAGCCGTGCATAGCGCAGGCCTGCCCTGCCGCAGCCACTAGGCCAAGCATAAGATCTGTGTCCACGGCACTCCTCTATGAGCCGCGGGCGGGATGACAGGCCGGGGCCAGCGTGGGCCGCTAGCATGGGGCGGCGTGGCTAGCGCAGCCGCCAGTGTGGGGCGGCGTGATGGGGCCGGCGCGGTGGGGCCACCAGTGCGAGCCACCGGCGTGGGCGGCGCAACCAGCGCGGGCCACCCGCATGGGGTGGCACGGCGTGCTCAGCGCACGACGAGAGGTGGAAGAAGGTAGGAAAATTTGTTGATAGGTGGGTTCCACACGTCAGATGCACAGTCAGCATGCCACATCAGCGTGTAGAGTAGGTTAGGACCTGTTTGGAGCTAGATGATACCCAAAGGCAAGTTCATGGACCCAGAAATAACACTTTAAGAGTAGAGGGACATAGATGATGACGCCTCATGCCAAGTTGAAAGAACAGCCATGCATTTTCCTCCAATATATACAACAATAAGTTGGTGTGTCCGGTGCTACTATATCTTACCAAATTCAATTGATGTGCTTGATGCTACGTTAATTCGTGTGTATATCTATTGAGAGATACGTGTATCACTTGTTTGCTCTGGTTTGTGTGTATCCTTCAAATAGGAGAGGGTCCCATGGGGCTGCTATGTTGTGTGTGTACCAGTCCCCTAGATCCTCATGGTGTGAATCGTGTATTTCCAAAAGTAAAGCCTTGTTTAGTTCCTTCCCTAGAACTTTACGTCCTATTACATCGGATCGGATGTTTAGACACATGCATGAAGTATTAAATATAGACTAAAAAATAACTAATTACACAGATTGCGTATATTTTGTGAGACGATTTTTTTTAGTCTAATTAGTCCGTGATTAGACAATGTCGTGCTATAGTAAATATGTGCTAATGACAGATTAATTAGTCTTAAAAATTCGTCTCACAGTTTACCAGGGAGTTCTGTAATTAGTTTTTTTACTAGTATCCGAACACCCCTTCCGACGTCCCATAAAATATCTGATGTGACATCCCAAAACTTTACAGGCCTGGAACTAAACAAGGCCTAATATCGCGGACAAAATTTGTGATCAATGAACCTGGCTTGTTAACTTTTTTCTCGACTGTCGGAGTGTGAATTATTTGTTTTATCCTTATACTCGTTCGTACACATTCTACTTGTGAACGAGTGTATTCGGCCAGCAATCAAGTTTCTTAGCTGGGGGCTGGGCATCATCTGCATTTGCAGAAAATGCAGCTGGTTTGTGTAAAGTATCCTGATGAGGAATGAGTGTACGGCAAACCAAACACACTACTGAGTCTCTAGTTTGGCAAACATTTTTGCACATAGCAAGGCTCTGCTGCTTTGCATCCAAATGAATCTAGAAGCAAGATGTCCATTTTGTTTACATCAGTACACGGTACCTAACAAACCTGTGTTGCATGCATATCTATATTGAACAAATTTGTGATCCAAATTACGAAGAGGAAACGATAAAAGGTATCCAAAGTAAACATTGGACCATTCTACAAGCTTCTGTGATTAAGTTTTTCCAATGTATAAATAAAATTGCAGCCTAACCTCTGATGAAAAGATTAGTGACGACCCTGAGCTACTTTAATTTGAGCAAGAGACATGCAAATAAAGAGCACGGAGTTACACATGCTTCTGTCGCTCCAGCCCCAAGCAAATTAAAGAGCAAAGAAAGAGCTAGGCGTGTATTCTCTTATCAAAGCCAAAGCAATGTGCATGTATCTAGTAACCAGATGGGTGCTGTTTCCTCAAGAATAAAAAATGGAGTTCGATACTACTTGGATCATCTACAAAGTTGCATTGTCCACGAGAATGGCACCCATGCAATTGGATTGTTTTCAGCAGGTTGTGGCATAAATTAATCATTTCCTTTGGGTATTTGTTCTTTTATGTACGTTCTGCTGGTCTATATCTGCAAACAGAACTCAAACACAGATTCAGTAGATCAGTTGGGAACTTTGGACCTGTCAAACTTACGTTAGTTGATGATCACAAATACGCCAATAACTATTCGCCTAAGCTTTGCTGACATGGACGCCACGGAGGCATGAGGACCATGTGCCCTTGAATTTAGTGAACATTACTAGAAAAAGCATGCGGCGTTGCCGCGTAGACCAGTATGAGACCATTTTTATTGTAATAGATTTAACAGCAGTTCGTAGTATTGAACTGTGATTGATCAAATCATCCAAGAATGGGAGCATGTAACAAAGATGTAGCGGAGCTAGTATTATTTCAATTATTTAAATTTACAAACTGAGATATGCGCACCTGGTTAGGTTCAGTAAATTTGTTGCACCAGGGTTCGTTGACTATGTTTTTTTCGCTACATCACTATAATTGATAGAATGTTATTTCATACGTGGGGTAATATTTATGTGTAGGCGAACATATATGTATATTTTTTTTGATCGTAAAGTCGGTAAAATCATTCAATCGTTTTTTATTTTATGCGTGGTATGGGTAAGCTACTGTAAAAATTTCAGAGCAATTTTAGTAAAGAAACTAATTGTATTAATTGTTTTTAGAAAATTGTAGATAAATGTAGATCCACATTAATAGAAAAAAAAATACATTAAAAGATGTGATGGTATGTGTTTATAGTGTAGTTGGAGTTGTGTAGAGTTTAACAAACTTGGGTTGGCATTTTTTTGATTTTTTTGTTTTATTATGTTCTTTACAAAATTCCAACCGTTTTAGATAAATAATAAATTCGCAGGAAAATAGAAAAACATCTTCGGGCCGAATTCGGCTTAGTAAGGCCCAGGTCCGGTGAAATACAGGGCCGAACGAGAGGCAAGCCGGCCCATTTAAAAGGCCTGGATTGCGGGTTAATTTTGGTAAAGTTTGAGGGCTTTTTTGCAAAAAAACTGAGAGGAGGATTGGGCTGCGAGTTGATTGTACTAAAGTTCGAGGGTTTTTTTGCAAAAAAACCGGGTCTCGCAGATCTGGAGTGTGGGTTAATTCTGGTAAAGTACGAGGGCTTTTTTGCATAAATACCTATGAGGACGCCTAGACTACGAGTTAATTCATCTAAAGTTTGAGGGATTTTTTGCAAAAAGGCCGGGCTCACCCAATCCAGGCCGTTCCCGTGCCTGATCCGATGGCCGGGAAAAGCCGATGACGTGGCCATGCTCTCCTGCCTTCTTTTATCTCAGGTTTCAATATATAAGAGTTGGGTCTGTTTGGAGCAACTCGGCTTTACCAAAGTATATGAGACTAGATCTAGATTTTTCTGACTTAAGTATATTTGTTAAGGGTAAATAGTTACCTCATCATCTTTTTTAGCGGAACCGCTAGCGCCCGGATGCCTGGCTCCCGGGGAGTGTCCAAACGCACCACCAGCTCATCCCGCCCCGCCCCGCCTGCCCGCACAGAAGAGAAGACGGAGGAGGAAAAAGTAGATCGAAGACGCCCCGCCCCACCCCCAACCCCAAACGCACAGAAATCCGCACCCCCCGCCCCCCACTCGCCGGCCCCTGCACCTCTGCCAGTCGCCTGCTCGCCCCACACAGTCCGCCCCCCTGTTCCCCTCTGTTTGCTGCTGCAACAGATAGGATGAGCAGCTAAAACACGGTGAACATGTTACTGAAGCAACATCGAACAAACTACTGAAACATAGGAGACTGTCAATTGAAACATGGGGATCCATGAAAAAAATAACATTGAATAGATAGTTTTAGTTACTGAAACACCAAAATTGTTACAACAACACTGAAGAAAAGCTGCTGTACTAACGATGGAACATCTACTGCAACATGAGATTGAAGAACACAAATCTGAAATAATGAAAAAAGTGTGAAACACCAGGGGCGCATTGTTACGACACACACCTAACAACTACTGCAACAACATGCAACACACTACTACAACATGCATGCTGACCCCCCTAGCCTACTGCAACAGCAACTGAAATCTTACTACAACAACCAGAGAGAACCATTGAAACATGTGCGAGCTGAGCCACTCGAGAGCTCGTCGAAACCCTAGCAACCAACACATCCCTTAGATCCAGACATGGGAGGAGGAGCAGGAGGAGGAGGCGGAGGAAGGCCAGATCCATAGGGAGGGGGGGAGAAAGGGAGGAAGAAGAAGGCTGAGATCCAGACCAGGGACCTCTCCTACCTCGCCCGAAGCCGCCGCCATGCATGGAGGTCACGGACTGCGAGAGAGAGAGCAGGGAGGGAGGAAGCCGCGCCCGCCGCCATCGCCCCCAAATCTGATGGCATAGGAGGTCGAGGGAGCACGCGGAGGGAGGGAGAAAGGGAGGGAGTAGCAGCTCGCGCGACCGTCGCACATGGAGGGAGGGAGATGCGGAGCAGAGAGTGGAGGAGCGGGGGAGGAGCGTGGTGGCGTGGAGGGATGGAGCCGCAGCACGCGCAGCAGAAGAAGCAGAGAGCGACAGGGAGCGGGAGGAGGAAGAAGGAAAGCAGGAGCGTCGCGCGGAGGATAAGGATAAAAGAGCGTGCGGGTGGGTCGGGTCGCGCCGCGTCACTTGGTGCGCGTCCGTCGTTGTCCGGACGCCCTGATTGTATCCTTTCCGCCTTTTTAGGGGTAAAACTAGAGTTCCTATTTGGCTTGTTGTAGGACGTCCAGACCTACAACCGCCTGTTGGTCACCTGGTTGCCGTGGCACCACTGCAGGGGCTCGATGTGTCGAGCAACAAACCTGGCGTGCCTCTCGTCTCGCTCAACGCAAGCAACAAAAGCTGTGTGCAGATAGCCTAGCCCTTGCCGATGATCTTGAGCTCTCGTGAACCAGCTCAGCAGAGGCATCCCTGCCACGTTCAGAAACTGCTCGAGGAGTCGAGGTAGCACTTTACCTCAACCGTCTCTTGTCCGTCTGTCACAATGCCGCCGGGTTAGAGGTCGAACATTATGCCGTCATGTCGTCCGGTAGTGCACCACTCCTCTTGAGAGCCCGGCTGGACTCTCTTATTTACCGTGCGCCATCGATGGGGTGACATGAGCTGACTTTCCGCACTTCAGCAGGCAACAGGGCAGGTGCACGGCCTTCTCCCATCGCTTGACAACTTTCGCAGGCACACGCTGGGCTGACAGGTGCTTCAGGTGCCTACGTGGCGATTACCGAGCTGCAACCAGCAGAGATCCAGTCATCAAGTGCTTCTAATGTCGCTGTTCTGGCCACATGGAGCGACATTGCTGAGAGAAGATGAAGAAGCTCAAGGGTGACACGTGCTTACATGCAGTGAATTCAGGTGCCCAATGAGAGTAAGATAAAAGAACAATTACAAGTATACCCTTAATAATGATTAAATTTTATAAACTACCTTCCTCAGTTAATTAAATGCATGGTGAAAAATAGAAAAAAAACATAAATCTTGAATTTCTGTTCTCTTGGAATATGAAAGAGCAGATTGACCTTTGGACTATTTAATTCAGGCGAGGCATTCTTACTCATTGCCACAAAACTAGTCATTTTAAAATTATTAGGTGAGATTTTCTCCCGTTGTTGTTGTTGTTGTTGTGATGAATTGTTTTTCTGAAAAATTCCTGCGTTCAACTGACTATATTAAACAGGTGCATAGATTTTGGTTTCTCTTTGGGTCCATATGACGATTTGCTGAGCTACTTTACTTAGCGCTGGACGACAGCTGCATCCAACTTTATTCTTTCTCCAGCCCCAAGCAAAGAGCTATTCTTTTCCCAAAGCTAGCCATGTCCAAAGCTCTTAGCTGAAGCTTACTTCACTTGGAACAGATCAAACAGAGCTTTTTGCTAGAAAATCCTGAAGCTAGATAGCTGCACAGAGGCTTACATACGGACATACCTGCAGTTCAGTTTTGACCACTTGGATCTGGATCCCGTCACCACACACCAGTTTCCTAGCTAGGAGAAGGTGAAGGAATAGCACTGCCATTTCTGAAAATCCTGAAGCTAGATAGCTGTCTGCCAGAGGTAACTCTTCTGAATTATACATGCATATAATAGCAGTCACTATTAGTTGCACCTTTGATTTAATTCTCTCATTAACAAATAGCTATGCTATATGTATGGATTAACATGTGTGTTCTACTATATATGGGCCAGAGAACTCAGTATTTGGTGTGAGCTTTAGAGATGTAAAAGATATGTGGAGCTTCTTCAGTTAATTTGCTGGTCGTCCTTCCTATATATGCACAGAAATTCACATGCCTCGACTGGTACGTCTTCTCTCTCATGGTCACTTATACATACAGTAGTCCCGACATGGTTACTTATATGGTCAGCAACGTTTTTGTAACTCCTTGAAGTGCTTCAGACACTACTGGAATCAAGCGCTTTGCCTAGTGTCTACGGCACTCGGCAAAGGGTCAAAAACACTCGGCAAACCCTTTGCCGAGTGCCACACTCGACAAAGCTGTCTCGGCAAATTTCTTAACGGCAAAGGTGGCTTTGCCGAGTGTCATTTTTCGGGCACTCGGCAAACTCTTTGCCTAGTGTCCGTTTGACACTCGGCAAACAAAAATCGTCGTGACGGATGCGAGGCGACGTCATATGGTTTGCCTAGTGTCGACACTCGGCAAAACCATTTTTTAAAAAAAATAAAAATTAGTTTGCCGAGTGTTCTCCCTGACAGCACTCGGCAAAGCCTAATTTTGGGAAAAAAATTGCTTTGCCTAGTGCCAGCACTCGGCAAACCTTTGAAGTTTGCCCAGTGTTCTTACTATGACACTCGGCAAACTCAAAGCACTAGGCAAAGCAGTTTTCCAAAAATGCTCAGTACGCTCCCTTTGCCGAGTGTTTTGACCTGTACACTCAGCAAATGCACTCTTTGCCGAGCGTAACACTAGGCAAACTGACCTAAAACCGCCGCTTTTATTTGTTTTTTCCGTTCCATCCAAACAAACGGAATATGTACATAATAGACATCACCAACATCACATATATATCACCAACATCACTTATATATCACTAACAACACATATATCACCACCATCACAAACATATCACAAACGTCACATGTCTCACAATATAGCATAACAACCCGCTCACAGAGTTCACAAATCCATCGTAATTACATTCATCCCCAAATCGGTTATAGATTTCTAAGAGATGACTAAATCATACCAAAAGTTTAAGGTAATCACCAAACTCACAGCAACATCATGGCTACAACCACTCTGTCACAAGCCCATGTCCATATCTCTGAGGCAGGAAAAGATAAGTATCTCACAAGCTTCAGAACTTACTGGATCATCACTCTTGGACATTGCAATCTACATCCAGCATACACGAACTGCATAAGAAAAGCAACACATTTAGATATTAGCAAAAAGATCTCTAACCACCTAATATGTTGGACAACAACAATTTTAATATAAATAGGTCGATTGATATAAATACATCTTGAAAGAATAAGTGTTTGCTGTTCACTTTGCAGAAAATAGATAATCTCTTGTGCAAGCACTACAAGCTCAAAAAGGACCATGTGGCTGCTAGTTTGCACAGAAAGCTACCAGCCAATTGTAGTCATAATGGGTACTTGAATCATTGACTATTGTAGCTAGAAAAAGGACTTTGCAGGACAGGAGAAAATGACCCACTGCTGCTCTGAAACAAATTGCAGATTGGAATGATGAAGACCTCATTACGGTACTGTCGAATAGCTACTAGCTGCTACTACTGGTATTCATTCCTTGCAAAATAGATGGAAACAGAGAATACTAGAACACAAGCTACTACAAGAAGTTGTCAATGAAGTCAGGCCAACGCAAAATAGAGCCTTCTTCAGTTAAATGGACCAAACTATTGCTGGACTGAAAAACAGAAGGAAGCTGAAGCACTGAACTAAGATGTTAGCAGTATATTTCTTTGCATTTAAATAGCTACGATAACCCAAACAAGTCTATAAGTAGAGGATAATATCTCATTCAAGTACCTAAAACTAACAAACTAGCTAACTTCACAATATTCAGAGAGCGCTGTACAGCAAGCAAGAGAAAAAAATGGTAGACAATCAATTAAAGGAATAGAAAAACAACTCACAAAATCAGCACCTATCTTCATAATATTCGCACACTGAAGCATATCACAATTAATCCATACAGGTTTAGAAAACATTCAGTGCACTAGTATTACACCAATTAAGCCTAATAGGTTCAGAAATCTGAATAGGTACTAATCTAGCACACAGATTTAGTGCCCTGTGTGCAGTCTGGTCATAGGTAATAAATGAAAACCTTTATTAGATGCCTTGGATGGTGAAAAGACCAGGCTCAATAGAACTGAAAGTGGGAAGAGTTTCTTAAAGAATGAGATACATCTTGCAGCAACTAGCAGTCAGTGTATTGCGCTATTGCTCTACAATTTTCATGCTAATAAATGGCTACATAGCCCCAGTGTCTACAACTTACTTTTCTGATGTTTCAAGTTCAATCCCTTGTGCAGTAAACTGCTAAGGCAGCTGTGTATGTATAGTATTCTATGGCTGAAATATTCATGGCATGATGTTTGAGTCAGGTCCACTAAGTTTTACAGCAGCAGTAATATTATACGCAATTATGACAGTTGGATTGTTGGGGCTCATGGAGATCATTTATATTTCAGGACATGGAAAACATGCTGCTCCACTTAATAGAATAAAACCAGCTGCTCCTTTTCAGGATAAAATGCATATTGAAATTGTGACAGTAGCAAATTACCTTCCATTAACAATTGCTGGCCAAAGCAGGACTGGAAGCAACTCGAATTGTCCATTCTCCAAGTCTAGAAGATCAGAACCTGCAAATAAAACCAAATAAAAATGAATGTATTACTGAGACTTGTGTAATCACAAAATTGGTAGTTCAGTACATACATATACATATACATATACATATACATATACATATACATATACATATACATATACATGATACAATGATAGGATGATTATACATACACAAAATTGGTAGTTTAGTACATACATATACTGAGCGAGTGGGCTGGGCTGGGCGGAGCACGCCAAAGCTAGGGACACTGAAAATACTAAGCTGAGGATAGGATAAATGAATGCATAATGCCCACTTGCAGGTGTTGTTTTTCAATTATAGAACGCAACAAGATAAATAAATACAAGGGGGAAAAAATCCTACACTGTAACAGGGCTGAGCAGATGAGATTGAATGCAGGTGTTGTCTTTGAATTGTAGAACGCAGGTGCTAATTTATTTTAAAGGTGCTTACCAAAATGTCGCTTGCAGAAACTTCAAAGGCCTTAACTGAAAACAAATGTTCTGAAATATTAGCATCAGACTACTACTGCTAGCACTAGTACACAATCACCATTCCAGGGAGTACGCCCAAGCTCCAAACCAATTGTTGCTCCAAATTGGACTTATGAATTAAAACCAAAATGCATGAGGCATTGTAACTACTGAATAGAAGTCTAAAAGTCAAGATCATCTCAAAATACTAAAATGGCACACTGTACACATAGAGTTGACACAAGATTACTAGATTTGGTAAAGTAATAATTTAGGCTGGTTCATAGTGCTCTCAGTAAATCAGAGATTCAGAGAAACACTCACACTGCAGTAGCCAATAGATGAAGAGATTATGCAACAGTCACAAATAAAACATATAACCAAGGTAAACTGACAGCAAGTCACACAGGCTAACTAGATATGAAAGGGAAGAACTAATTATCCATATCCTTCAGCTAGATTTTTAATTCACTAAATCAAACGAAAAGCTTTACACCATTTTCCACTACTACAAATCAAGATCTGGGAATAAGAGAGAGCAGCAGCAGTACCTCAACTCGATAGGAAGGGCTCCGGGAGTCCAGGTCGACCTCGAGGGATGCGGTCGAGTCGTCATGGAAACAGCATCCGACGGCGTGCGGCCAACAAACCCTAGATGCGCCGGCATGGAGACAGCCGCCAGCGTCGTGGAGGCAACGTCACCCTACTTGCTGTAGGGTTGTGGACGAGTTGTGGATAAAGGAGGCAGCTGTTAATTAGCTAGCCACGGCAATGGCTTCACCCGCATTTGCCTCTCCTGCGCAAGCTGCTGCAAGCATGGGAACTTCGAACCTAGGCGCGCTCCACAGCTCTTCTCTTCTCTTCGCGGGGCACCTTCGGCTGGTGGCGGGGCAGGGCTGGCCGGTGGCGGCGCGGGGCAGGGCTGGTGGCGCGGGGCCAGGCTCCTTCGCCGGTGGGTTCGCCGGTGCGGCTCCTGTGCTGGCCGGGCTCCTGTGCGTCGGTGTGTGTGTGGCGGCGGGTGGGTGTGTGTGTGGTGCCCTGCTGGCCGGGTGTGTGTTATTGGCTTTCCTGTTCGGCGGTTTGCCGAGTGTCGTAGATGTGGCACTCGGCAAACTTAAAGTGATTTTTTTGCAAATCACGTCTATATTATTAAAAAAAAAATCTTTGCCGAGTGTTATAGATTTGGCACTCGGCAAAGTCAAAGTAAATTTTTTTAATTTTAAAATCATGTACAGATTTTAAAAAGTCAACCTCCAGAGTTTATACACGTAGTTTTAAAAAGTTTATAGACGTATTTTTAATGCTATTTTTTATTTTAATAATCATATACAAATTTTAAAAAGTCAAATAAATATAGACATATTATTATATCTACTAGATGCTAATTTGTTCTAGTTAATCAACTTCTAAAATACTTTCTTAAATGCACTCTACACTGTATGCTCGATGCTTCCATGAATGTTCAGACATTATTTAATGCGGTTATATATAGCTCAAATTCTATTTATCGGAATTATAAAATTCTATAATTGCGGTTAACAAATTAAAATTAGCAAACGGAACCGAAAAATTACCAATATTTCACATGAAACAATCTCTGCCGTCTATTCACTATACAAAAAGTTTTGAAGTGAAACTCCAACTCGACGCTCAATTTGACACCGGATCCTTCTCAACTCTCTGAAACTTGTACGGAGATGTTCCGATTTGTAAGCATCGTACATGACAACTTTTGTGAAACCTTCTTAGATTTTTATCACAACCTCGACATATGATATCATGGCATCTTGACAAATATTGTGATTTTTAGACTTCGTTTGCTTTTTATATAATTTAAAAACAATTTGGTGAGAAGTTCGTGCTCATGTTTCATGAGGAAGATGTTCGAAATTTGATGTAACTTCAAGGATTTTAACGTTCTTCTATTTCAAATAACATGAATATCAATTTTTCATTCATTTTTTCAATTATTCGAACCTCCTGCAGTTCAAATTACGTTATCCCCAAAAATTCAATTAAATGAGATAAATTTACTAAATATAGCAAATAGATTGAGAAAGATACCAAACTTTAACATGGAGTCAAGGTTACTGTATGACGTTAGCAGAAAAAGTTTGGAGTCCAGAAATGAAAAAAAAATAAATAGTTTGCCTAGTGTCAAGAAAAAACACTAGGCAAAGTTGTCACTTTGCTGAGTGTCCAGTGAAAACACTAGGCAAAGTTATCACTTTGCCGAGTGTCCAATGAAAACACTAGGCAAAGTTATCACTTTGCCGAGTGTCTAGTGAAAACACTCAGCAAATACTAACAGTGTGTTAGTGGACGTTGGCTCCTGTCAAGGTTTGCCGAGTGCAGTAGTTTGCCTAGTGTCAGGCACTAGGCAAAGCTAAAGTTTGCCGAGTGTAATTCTTTGTCGAGTGCTCGACACTAGGCAAACTGTCTGTTTGCCTAGTGGCTAACTTTGCCTAGTGTTTGGCACTCGGCAAACCACATATTTGCCGTGTGTATTTATTTGCCGAGTGCGACACTCGACAAACCAGCCTCTTTGCCGAGTGTCCGATAAAATACACTCGGCAAAGCATGTGACACTAGGCAAAGAATGCGTCTCCGGTAGTGAGAGGAGAGGGGCTTGCTTGTCTTTCCTGTACATATGAACTCATGATGATAGCGACACGGTTCCCATATATAATTCTTTGAACTGCAGATTACTTCTTCTTCGGATTAGATTCCAGCCTCTAGTCCTTCAATCAAGTCTATATATATTTTTTCTTTTCAAACTTCCTTCCGGGACATTAGTCTAAGCAAGCACTGCCATCCCTCTCAATGTATGCATGCGTAAACGACCCTAGCTAGTTAATTCTCTGTTGCCTTCTTGCTTCCTTTTCTATCATGTATATGAACACCATAAGCCAACGCCCAGCAAAACAAGTGACACGTGATGAACTGGAGACGTTATCCTCCAAATCCAACGCCCAGCCAATAATCATTCCTTTGCTGCTTCACGCGATATTTCAGACAAGCCGATTTCAATACATACATTGCTGTAGCAGCATGTCTTCATCATCGGTGGTTCACCCAAATAATCAACTGAAGAACACTAACGATATAGATAACACTACTACATAAAATCTTTTAGGAGGTGTTTGGGTTTTATTAACGGAGGCGGGCGGGCTTGGTAACCGTCACGGTTAATGCCTCACCGAGGCGGGCGCTTTTTTTTAACCGAGACGGTTATAAAAAACCGCCTCGCAAAATCAATTTACCGAGACAGTTATCCTAAAATCTATTAACCGAGGCGGGCCTTATAAGTGGCCTGCCTCCAAAAATAGCACCATTTTCGGAGGCGGGCCTTTTATAAGGCCCGTCGCGGTTAATATGGTCTAGCCCACTAAAAAGCCCACTCGGCCCGTTAAGTCGCCCAACTATATAAACAGAAACCCTAGTCTTTTCCCCTCACCACTCACCAGGCCCAACTCCCCCCCCACAGCCCTCTCTCTCCCTCACTCCCTCTCCCTCTGTCTCCGCAGCCGTAGGCCTTTGTCTCCGGTGGTGGCGGCGCTTCCTCTCATGCTTGGTGCGGCGGCACTCCCTCCCCGTGCGTGGTGAGGCGGCGCTCCCTCCCCATGACGGCGGTGGAATCCGCAGCGTCGCAACCCCCTCTTCCCTCTCCTCCGGCCAGGCGTGGCTCCCTCCCTCTCCGGCAGCCAGGCGCGCATGGGCGGCTGGATCCACGGCGGCGTGGGTCCCTCCTCCCTCTCCAGCAACCAGGTGCGCGGGGGCGACTGGATCCACGGCAGCGCGGGTCCCTCCTCCCTCTCCGGCGGCCAGGCATGCGGGGGCGGCTAGATCCACGGCGGTGCGGCTCCCTCCTCCCTCTCCGGCGGCCAGGCGCACGGGGGCGGCTGGATCCATGGCGGCGCGGCTCGGATCCCCTCCTTGCCCGGCCAGATCTGGCGCCACCACAGCGGGATCGAGCTCCAGGTGCGCGGCGGCGGCAGCGGCCACGCTCCGGCGGTGGGCTCCCCTCCTTCCCCGGCGAGGTGTAGGTGCATCTCTCTCCCTCTCCATCGAGCTCGTGGATGGAGGAGCGACGGCAGCGCGGGCGCAGTTCCGGTGGCTGCGTGGATGGGCTCGGCGGGCCTGTGGATGGGCTCGGCGGGCCTTTCCACGGTTTTTCTTTTTTTTGTTTTTTATTTGATGATTAACCGTGGCGGGCATTGGACCGCCTCAGTTAACCTCGGATTTACTGTGACGATTGGTTGGAGGCGGGTGGTGTTGCCCGCCACAGAAAATGTTTTCCAACTGCCACTGTTAAAATTATTGTAGTAGTGTAACATCCGGATTAATAAAATTAGTGCATATATGACCACATAATTTAATATGTCAAATTTGGCTATTCGATGTTCACGTAAAATATGATCCGAATCAAATTTAAGGGTTAACAGAAGAATTGCCCATCGACAAGGTCATCCATGGATCGATGGAGTGGGTGAAACTCTAGGGCCTTGGCTGAAATTATTAAAATCTTTAACGCAAAATTGTCCCATTTTTAAACAATCAATTAAGGACATGTAGTATGTTAGCTCCTCCAGCAATAAAACGACACGTTCAAGGAAAGAAAACTCTATACAAGCCAAATTTATCTTACCAAAGACTACTAAGGATGGCTGGTACCGTACCAACCTAGCTGTTTAAATTCGTCAGAATATTAATCCCACAATTGATTTAGTAAATGATGGCCAACTACACACATGCATCAGACCTTACTCACTTGTGTAGTTGTGTGTGCGCTTCAAATAAGAGGGTTTGATGGGGCTGATGATGATGTGTTGTGTGCGTAACAGTCCCCTGGAACCCCATGTTGTGACACTATGTAAAAAAGGGTCATATCAACCAGCGATACTACAGACGCCAGACGAAAGCACGTCTGTGATATAATTCTACAGACGCGCGCTACCAAACAAGCATCTGTACCCGTGAGGTCAACATGCCTCTGCAATAACAGATGCTACAGACGTGTTGTGGTAATACGGGTCTGCAAAAAATTAAATACAGACGCGCTTTCAAATTTTCGCTGACGCCTGCAAAAGTTATCTCAGACGCGTGTTTGAATTTTGTTAGACGCTTGTATTTAACACGCGTTTGAAGTAGTTTCTTATTATGTCTGTAATAACGTCTTATTACAGATGCCATATTAGTCTGCAATAACCCTAAATGCGCGTCTGTAATGAGCTTTTTTTACATAGTGTGAATTACGTATTCCCAAGAATATTTTTGCATTTTAACGAGTGTGGATTATTTGTTTTATCCTACTACTCTTTCGTACATATTGTGCTTGTGAACATGTGCATTCAGCCAGCAACCTCGTTTCTTAGCTGGGGCTTGGGCATCATTTGCATCTGCAGAAAATGCAGCTGTTTGCCTGTTTGTGTAAAGCAGCATCCTGCTTGTGAACATGTGCATCCTGTTTGTGTAAAATCAGTATGAGTGTGTTACAAACAAATACACTACGTACTGAGTATCTAGCTTGGCAAATATTTTTGTACATAGGCTCTGCTATGTACAAACAAATAATCTGTAAGGAAGATGTCCGTTATGTTTACATCAGTACATGGTACCCAACAAACCTGTGATGCACGCATACCTATAATGAACAAATTTGTGACCCAAATTACGAAGAGGGAACGATCAAAGGTATCCAAAGTAAACATTGGACCATTCTACAAGTTCCTCTGTGATTAAGTTTTTCCAATATATAAATAAAATTGCAGCCTATAACCTCTCATGAAAATATTAGTGACGACCCTGAGCTAGTTTAATTTGAGCAAGAGACGTGCAAATAATAAAGAGCACAGAGTTACACAAGCTTTTATCTTTATTCTGTTCCTCCAGCCCCAAGCAAAAGATCAAACAAGGAGCTTCTATCTTTATTCTGCCGCTCCAGCCCACACATCCTAGTTAGCTTGGATAGTGAAAATGTAAATTGACCCAAGCTGCTTGGACTATTTAATTTAGGCGAGACATTCTTTATTCATTGCCACAAAACTTGTCATTTTAGAATTAGGTGAGATTTCCTCCCATTGTTGTTGTGATGAATTTGTTTTCTGAATAATGCATGCATTCAACTGATTATATTAAACACATGCATTTTGGTTTCTCTTTGGGTCCATACGACGATTTACTGAGCTACTTAGTGCTGGACGACAGCTGCATCCATCTTTATTCTTTTCTCCAGCCCCAAGCAAAGCAAAGAGCTATTCTTTTCTGAAAGCTAACCATGTCCAAAGCTCTTAGCTGAAGCTCACTTCACCTTGGAACAGATCAAACAGAGCTTTGCTAGAAAACACAGAGGCCACATACGGACGTACCTGCAGTTTCGACCACTTGGATCCCCTCACCACACACCAGTTTCCTAGCTAGGAGAAGGTGAAGGAATAGCACCACCATTTCTGAAGTTCCTGAAGCTAGATAGCTTGTTGCCAGAGGTAACTCCTCTGAATTATACCATACATGTTTATAATAGCAGTTATTAGTTGCACCTTTGGTTAAATTCTGTCAATAATAAATAGCTATGCTATATGGATTAACATGTGTGTTCTACTATATATGGGCTAGAGAACTCGTATTTGGTGCGAGGTGCAGAGATGTAACAGATATGTGGAGCTTCTTCACTTAATTTGCTGGTCCTTGCTATATATGCACAGAAATTCGTCATGCCTCGACAGGTACCTCTTTTTCCTTCTCATAAATAATACAGATACATAGATCGACATGGTCACTTATAACTGCTTGAAATATGGCCAAGGCCGTTGGTTCCAGTACATGCATATTACTTATATATATTACTACAAATTAGTTTACTCTGGCTTGCATGGAGCTGCCTCTCTCACGGTAATAACTGCTAGGAATGCCCTCGTGCACCTGCAGGGGGCTCCTTGCAGAGCGCCCCTGCGAGAAACAATCGGCCTGTATACAAGAAACAATCAACAAACAATGCGGTCATGAGGATTAGATTCCAGCGAACAATCAGCGACAAATGAGGTCACTTATATGGTCTCAATAATTATTTGAGCCGCAGATTGATAGCTTCTTCCTCGGATTAGATTCCAGCTCTAGTCCTTCAATTATGTCGTACCTAGCTAATGCTTCAAAGCTATCCGATCAGGTTTTATTTATTCCAAACTATATCTTGCTTTTCAAACTTCCTTCCTGGACCAATCTGAGTGCGTGTCGCCGGCGGACTCTAGTCCAAGCAAGCACTGCCGTCCCTCTCAATGTAATAATGCGTAAACGACCCTAGTTAATTCTCTGTTGCTCGCTTGCTTCCTTTTCGATCATGTATAAACACCATCTACCATCAAGCAAAACAAGTGACACATGATGCACTGGAGACGTATCTTTCAGATGCAACGCCCAGCCATAATCCTTCCTTTGCTGCTTCACGTGATATTTGCAGCCGATTTCAATACATTGCTGCAGCATGTTTTTCTTTTTCAAACAAATCAGACATAAGAACTGTGGATTACATATAATATTAAAAAGAAGAAAACGGTAGAAATACAACAAAGCGGCAAAAATAACAAAGCAACAAATAACAACAAAGAGAAACTAAAACTATAGTCTAGAATCAGTTAGATTGGGACCTCAATACGCACCACATGACAAAGGAAAATGTATGACTCCGGCCACTCCACAAGCACTACAACACAAACCACCGATTATCATGTTGCACTAACATCACTCAGAAGTCAAACCCGTCATTGTCGACACACCATCGTCCTCGCTTACGCCATGGTCGCCCACGTTGTCCCACATCGAACTAACTGCAGCCACGCAGGCCTTCAGTTCCCTTTGCGTCGTCTATCGACGCTGTCCAGCATCGGACTAGCCCTGCCAAGCAGGAGTAGCAGCCACAGTCCGCTGCAAGCCACCAAACCAAAGACATGAACAAGCTGCCTCTGACCATCTCCAATCTAGCTACATCCTTCAATATCCAAATGTGTGCATCACAACTATCAGCAACTTTCAGAAATGTTGGGCGGGGCTACGAACTGCCATCCAAGGACCTCCTTACACCAAAGTGGCCAAACGCCATGCAGGAGCACCGGTCACCTCACCACACATGTCATTCCAACAATGCGCTTCTATAGTCCACCTCCTCCCACACCGGCCATTCTAGCCATGTTTACAGGCACTAATGGCGCACCGTTCTGCCATACCGTCATCCAACAATAGACACATAGAAGTCCAGCCCACAAAACACTACGCCTGCATCCTCGACCTAACCGCCTTTTGCCATTGCTGACACCCGTACCTCGAATCCACGCCAAGGCCTTCACCCTCCTGAATTGGACTTCAGCTTGCGGATGCCTCCACCGCCGCCCTACCGGCCTCACCACGGTGAGCCAGCATACCATCGCAGCTCGCACCCACTTCAACAATGACACTTGAGGCAACCAGCCTCTTTGTTGGAGCCACCTCACCATAGCCACTTGCACATGGAAGCCAACCCTAGGCTTCCATGATGACACACGTGCAGACACGTGCCACCGCACACATCATCGCCATCCTGCCATACAAGTGCCTCGCCACTGCCCGGGCTGCAACCACGTGCAATTTAATCTCCATGATGCTTTGTTGTCCATCTCCATGCTATCCATGCAAAGGCCTTCAAGACGCCACCACACACAACTTGTGCATATCAGCCTCCTGGCATGCACCGGTGCCCATAGCAGCCACTCCATTCCATGCCACCACGCCACTACTGACACCTTAGAACGTAGCCCACGTGCTGAGGCTGCAATCTAGCCATGTTCGAGCCGCCAGGGCTCACCGAGACCCAAGCACGCCGCACTGCCGCCACCAAAGAGATAGACGCCCACTGTGTGGACTACCTTCCCACATCCACCAGCGGCCAGCGTAGTCGGCAAGCCTCGCATCACTGTCTGCACGTGGAGACCCGCATGCTAACCTAGATCTGGCCTGTGCTGATTGGCCCTGCTGCCACACAGCGAAAATTGTCGTTGTCAAAAGCCCTACGCGCAGGCGGGCCCAGCAAAGAGATCTGTCCTTCTCTACCGTGAATCATGTTGCTGCCGCAGCCCACGAGTCTGTGCCACACCCTAGTTCCAGCCGTCTCTACAAGTCAATTTTTAAAGGCGGCACTAGATCCGGCCGCCTCTCAAAATCCATTTATAGAGGTGGCTGCGTCTAGAGCCACCTCTAAGGCAAGGGCATTTATAGAGACGGCTGAAAATAGCAGGCGCCTCTATAAATACATTTCTAGATCGAGGTGGCTCATTTCAGGACCGATTTGTAGAGGCCGTTGTAGATTGAGCCACCTCTATTCAAAAATAAAGATGTTGCTAAAGATCAAATCTGACTAGGAGCGTCGCCGGTGTTGCTTTCCATTTCTTCTCCAAGGTTGAGCACTTGCTTCATGGTCATGATCATCATCTCCACCATCTCCTAGCCTTGCTCAACTCCCTCATGTGGACGCTGGCTTAATCAGACACTTTGAAAGCATTAGTCCACTAGTTGTCACTCCATTACGAGAACCAAACTAGGAGTTTCAATGGTGTCATCTTCTTCATCACCAGCAAAACCATCACATGGCAATTGTCCAAGAAGAAGGTGGTGGATTTGTACTCATGTGGGACAAGAATAAATTATTGAGGCTACAACAGCGTGCCAAGGCATCTGGCTAGCTTGGCTCGTGACTGCACAACATTGATCCTGGAGTGCTGGAGCTCAAGATGGACAACTAGTACAATGGCTGAATTCAAACTTCAATAGAAAACAGTAAACTAAATGCAAAATTTGCTGGCGGACACAGAAAGTGAGGTCGCTTTGCTATAGGGGACATCAAAAAAGATCGATTTGCTGGCGGACACGCTAGTTTGTGCCAAATTTACTGGTTGGAGAAGCGACGCTGCATGGCGCTTTGATAGACAGCCGAGCAGAATAGTCAGCGTGTATGATGTCCGAGTAGATGGCTCGCTCAACGGCTTGGGCGGCTCGCTTGGCGGCTCGGACGGCTTGCTTCGTGTAGGAATCAGATCGTGCTCAAGTCAGATCCCATGTTGGAGGCAGGTCACGAGGATTCTTGTATGTGTGACTCGTGCATGCGTGTACGCGTATATGCAGAAACCAAGACTTTTGGCTAGCTTGCTTTTTGCTTGTCGGCCGATGTATGCTTGATTCTTTCAATAGATTGCTTGCTTGCTTCATCAAGCGTGCATGAAGCTGTAGATGGCGTGGTATGTCTCAGACGCAGCCTCCTTGTCGTAGTTGCCGGGTTGTAGTTGCGGGGCTGTCACGTCGACGATGGCGTATTGCACGTGCTCCAGGTAACCCGGCGTAGCGTCGAGCGTGTCGATTGCCTTAGGCCGAACGTGTACCCGTCGAGTTGTTGACCGCACGGCACGGAAGAAATTGCCGAGTAGATTAATCTTGACGGTGGCGGTAATAAGCCAGCAATCATCAAGCATGTCCGATCTGTCTCCTAGCGTCGCGATGGAAGTAGGACGCGGAAGAAATTGCCGGGTTGTAGTTGTATGGCACAGTAGTTCCTGTCGCCAGATTCGCTGGAAGTAGGACGCGGCTTTGACGCTGACGATGCTTTCGTGATGCATGCAAGCATTCCTACATGCCGCGAATAGCCTCAAGACGACGACTCTATCGTAGGTGAACGACGCCGCCGCCAGAAGCCAAATTGCCATGGATGGCATTGATCTTGAGGTCCATCTGGTTCACCACGGGATCAGCACGCACATCCCTACCTGGCGCGTCATTATCGACGAAATACTGTCAGTAGTCCACTAAGGGTATGCCCACGATGATAGATTGTGTGGTAGAGGTGCATGTGATCAGGAACTAGATGGTAATACCAGCACTGAGACACAAGATTTAGACAGGTTCAGACCATCAATATGACGTAATACCCTACATCATGTGTTTCGATGGATTGTATTGAGATATCTGGGATGCCGACTAGGGGACCCCTGCCCCTCCTTATGTACTCTGGAGGGGTAAGGTTACAATTAATATATCATAGTTGACTATATAGTAGGTATTCTATTTAGATTACAAACCATAAGAGTCCTAGCATATCTTCTACCATCTTGTGGTATCTAGAGATATATCCCCCACAACCCCTATGTTAAGATCTCATCACCGCCCAAGCACAGCATTGTGCATTGGGCCAGGCCAGACTGGGCACGCATAATACCGAGTCATGTTGTGCTCGTGTCGTCTTAAAATAATGGGCTTTGTGTCAGGTTGTCGAGCCACGGGCTGCATGGCTATCTATACCTGTGAGCATGCGATGCAAGATTTGGTTGTGCATCCTTGGGGGACCAAGTACAATTGACTGAATATTTGAATTTTCATTTTCTTTGATTGGATCGGAGACTAACAAATAATTATGATTTGATTCTAAGCAAATATTGTTGTTTTTTTGGGTAATTCTTTATTTTGCATCTTCTGCTTGTTTGCTGCACTCAAAATCAAGTGCTGCTTTCCTCTCCTTGTTCTAGCACGAGTTCCCTTCAGCTCGTGAGATAAATGAGCCGTATCGAGCTAGCAAACAAGTCTAGACGAGCCAGACCTCTCTAGCTTAACGAGCCGAGCCGAGCTATCTCGATATCCACCCTTAAGAAAACTCAGACTAGAATACAACAAAGCGACAAAAACAACAAATAACAACAAAGAGAAACTGAAACTATAGTCTATGATCAGTTAGATTGGGACCTCAATACACACCACACGACAAAGAAAAATGTATGACTATGGCCGCTCCACGGGCACTACAACACCAACCATGGGTTACCCCGTTGCACCAACAACACCTAGAAGACAATACCGTCATGTCGATGCACTATCTACATCGCTTGCGCCATCGTTGCTGACCCTGCCCCACATCGAACCAACTGCTGTCACGCAGGGCTGGCTGTCGTGGTTCACTGCAAGCCAAGTAGTTTTCACGCCTTTAGTTCCCTTTACGTCATCTATCAATGTTGTCCAGCACCGGACTAGCCTTGCCAAGTAGGGGTAGCCGTCACAGTCTGATACAAGCCACCAAACCAAATAAGTCTGGGCACAAAACCCGATACCCGAACCCCAAACCCGAAATACCTGCACCCGAACCCAAAAAACCCGAACCCGCAGTACCCGAAGTCTAATTCGGGTAGTGAATGCTATTACCCGAATTTATTTTGGGTAAATCGGATAGTATGCCCCGGTACCCGATCTACCCGTACTAGAAATCACCTAGGTAGTTGTAGAGTCATATACTCGTATTACTCCGCCGCGTAAACAGCCAATAGCGTAGTGCCGCAGCCCAACGAGTCAATACGCAATCTCTTCAGTTGCCTGACGTTTGAACCTGTTGGCTGTTTACAGAAAATTTTCAGTTTCTATATATATATATATATATATATATATATAGATGGAGTATACTCTATAGCTAGCTACAAAATAAGTTATTTTGTAGCCGCCTCTATTGACGATAATTTTATATACTAATTTACGACAATGTCAGTATATATTTACGATAGTTGAATTACTATAACACATGGGGATATTTACCATAATGTTACAGTAAATCACATAGTAAGGAGTTACTATAATCTCGTAAATTAGCATAACAATTATCGTAACTCAAAGTGGTCATAGAATAAGTTATTTTATAGCCAGCTATAGGGTAGTTATATATATATATATATATATATATATATATATATATATATATATATATATATATATATATATATATATATATATATATATATATATATATATATATATAACAGCAACCCTGCATGAAATGGGTAGCAGTATCATGGACTACAATTGGGCTACCCACACTTCCAGCTATTGGGTCTGCGATGGCATTATCGGACAACAAGGTCAGTTAGATGATGATGAATCCTGGGAGATTTCCGCCGCTCTCCATAAACAAATGCAAACAATGGAATTGTCCTCTTGTCCTATAAGGTTTAGGGGTCATGAATACATGGATATTTGGAAGTCAGTCGCCTATAAATCTGACAGTGGAGAAAAGGAAAACTTAACAGCACTATCTCAGAATTTAACATCATTTTTCCTTGCTTCCAGAGGCAGATTATACACAACATTACCACATGAAATGTTTCAACAGTCAGAGAGACTAAGCGTGTTGAAACTCTCTAGATGCAATTTCAGCTTTTATTCGCCTCCTTTCCGTTGTTGCCGAAGCCTAAGATTCCTTGGATTAGACCACTGTGAAGATCAAGGGAAGGAAGAGGATGACAAGCAAGGGAGACCAATGGAAATTTTCCAGAGCCTATGGGTGCTGGATATAAGCCACACGGAATGGGAATTTGATCTGTCGCAAGATCTTGCTGAGCAAATGGCATCAAACATTAGAGAGGTTCATATAATGAAGGGAAAGATATGGCGCAGCAATCTTGCTTGGAGACAACTGCATAACATTCGTAAGCTTCGAGTGATCGAGCCTACCAGCTCTTGGGAGACAGGCAAAAAAGATGAATTCACAAATATGGAGAAGTTGGAGCTCCTCGATCTGTCTGGTAATAGTACCATACAAGTTCTGCCAAGCTTATCTTCTGCAACTGGCCTCAAAACTCTAGTCCTAGACAGCTGTGTTGGGTTGGATCATATTGGCCCTGAAGGAATACAAACATCACTAGAGTCATTCAGTTTAGATGCCAGAGCAGGGAAGGATGGCAATAATACAGCTAAAATATCACGAATCACCTTGGCGGGTTGTGCAAAACTGGTGGACTTCACACTGCTTGGATCCCTGCCAAATCTTGAGGAGTTGGACCTCTCATGCACAGCAGTGAAAACTCTAAACCTGAAAAAGGAGGTCCAAGTGGAAAAACTTGAACGAATCTTCTTAATGGGATGTCAGCAACTACGTGCTATTGTTTGGCCAGAAAATGGGATGCAACAACTGAAGTTACTACACATTGATACTCGACAAGGGGTAGTTCTATCCAGAGAAGCTTCGCACCATTCTATTGTCTACGAGGAGCAAGAACGGTATTGCCATGCACATGTTTCTATCACCGACATGAGGTTCCTTCAATCATTGGTGCTAATAGGCTGTCAAGAGTTTTGCTGGAGCACTGCCCCATTTAAGTTGAATCTATACCTATCTTGTACTACCAAGGATGATGGAAAAAACTATAACAGTGAGAAGGTGGGGCACCCTTTTCATAGCAGTGGACTGATAGCTGGGTCCCGGTCTGTAGTACACAAGTCATTAATGTCCAACACATGCAGCACCTACAATGACATCAACATAGAACAGATAGTTATAACTGAAGATGATGATAGCAGTGCACTGCAGTTTGAGCCACAAGACCTCCATGTTGAGATGGGTCACGAAATGGTCGACATAAATGTGGCTAACTCACAAGTAATCAAGGCTTTATACTTTGTTATGAATAGGGTCCAGTCACTGCACCTGCATGACAACTGCAACATCTCTTCTATTATCCCTGAGCACATCACATCCACAACAGAGTGGGAAATTAACTACCATGCTCTAAAGTGGTGCCGTGTGGAGAAATGCCCCAAACTGGACACAGTCTTCCATACTAACTATGATGGCCCTTCCTTCTGGTTTGATGAACTGGAGACCTTTTGGGCAGCTGATCTCTTGATGGCCCGTTCTATTTGGAGCAGAGGAAGACCATATGATACTGTGGACTCGGGTTCATTTGGAAAACTGCAGGCTATACATCTGTATCGCTGCCCCATGCTAAAATTTGTTCTCCCCTTGTCATGGAATCATACCTTGTCCAGCCTAGAGACCCTCCACATAGTCTGGTGCGGTGATCTCAGGCAAGTATTTCCTGTGGAGGCAGCCTTTCTAAATAAAATAGCTGCTGAGCATCAAAATGGCATGCTGGAATTCCCAAGGCTCAAGGACTTGTATTTGGATCAGCTCTCCAGTCTGCGACAGATATGCGAGGCCAAAATTTTTGCTCCCAATCTCAAGACTGTACATATAAGAGGCTGCTGGGGTCTGAAGCGCGTCCCAGCCGTTGACCGAGATGGATTCCCTGCCATCGTGGACTGCGAGGACTGGTGGAACAACCTAGAGTGGGACGGGCTGGATGTCGGCCACCACCCCTCCCTCTTTATGCCGTGCCACTCGAGGTACTACAAGAAGCAAATTCTAAGAAGTACAGTGCTCCGGTGAGTAGCTGAGCTCATGTGCATGCTGGTGCTACTGGGTTGCATTGTCCAGGTACGTACACATGAACAACCAGCTCTCCCTGCTTTGTAATTTTCTCTCTCTAAATTCGTTTCATTTTTTTGTCTAACCTGTTGTATATATCCTATATAGATTAATCGAGGGATATAGGAGGCGATAATGATGTGATCCAAGTGTTTGCTTGCCAAGTCTTCGGTGTGTTTTCTCAATATATACAACAATAAGTTGGTGTGTCTGCATTTTACCAAATTCAATCGATGTGCTTGATGCTACGTTAATTCGTGTGTATATCTCTTGAGAGACACGTGTGTATCACCTGTTTGCTCTTGTTTGTGTGTGTGCTTCAAATAAGAGGGTCTCATGGGGCTGCTGTGTTGTGTGTGTACCAGTCCCCTAGAACCCCAGGGTGTGAATCGTGCATTCCAAAGAACAATATTCTGGACAAAATTTGTGATCAATGAACTTGGCTTGTTACCTTTTTCACGAGTGTGAATTATTTGTTTTATCCTTATACTCATTCGTACACATTCTACTTGTGAACTGAGTGTATTCCGCCAGCAATCAAGTTTCTTAGCTGGGGGCTGGGCATCATCTGCATTTGCAGAAAATGCAGCTGGTTTGTGTAAAGCATCCTGATGAGGTATGAGTGTAGGGCAAACCAAACACACTACTGAGTCTCTTGTTTCGCAAACATGTTTGTACATAGCTAGGCTCTGCTACTTTGCACCAAATGAATCTGGTAGGAAGATGTCCATTTTGTTTACATCAGTATATGGTACCTAACAACCCTGTGATGCACGCATACCTATATAATGAACAACAAATTATGAAGAGAAAACGATCAAAGGTATCCAAAGTAAACATTGTACCATTCTACAAGTTTCTGTGATTAAATTTTTCCAATTTATAAATAAAATTGCAGCCTAATCTCTGAAGAAAAGATAAGTGACGACCCTGGGCTACTTTAATTTCAGCAGGAGACATGCATGCAAATAAAGAGCACGGAGTTACACATGCTTCTATCTTTATTCTGTCCCTCCAGCCCCAAGCAAAAGAGCAAACAAAGAGCTTCTATCTTTATTCTGTCGCTCCAGCCCCAAGCAAATTAAAGAGCAAAGAATGAGCTAGGCGTGTATTCTCTTACCAAAGCCAAAGCAATGTGCATGTATCTAGTAATTAGACGGGCGCCTGTTGGCTACCTGGTTGCCGTCCCGCCGCTGCAGGCGCTCGACGTGTCGAGCAAGAGCAACAACCTGGCGTGCCTCGTCTGGCTCAACGCAAGCAACAAAAGTTTGGAGGGTGTGATCCTCTTGTTCTGTGTAGATAGCCTGGCCCTTGCTGTTCCTGAGCTCTCGGTGAACCAGCTCAGCACAGAGGCATCCCTGCCGGGTTCAGAAACTGCTCAAGGGAGCACTTGCTCCTATCAAAGACGCCCTCAACCGTCTCTTGTCCGTCGGTCACAATGCCGCCGCGGTTAGAGGCCACACATTGTCACCAAGCAGTGTGCCACTCCCTATCCAGAGCCCGGCTGGACTCGCTTATTATTACCGGGCGCCATCGATGCGGTGACATGAAGTTCTCTAGTCGTCGTCCTGCTCCCATGGTGTGAGTCGATTGGCGACCGTCGCGACGAGAGCTGACTTTCTGCACTTCAGCAGGCAAAAGGACAGGGCTGGACCGGCAGGTGCATGGCCTTCTCTCGTCGCTTGACAACTTTTGCATGTACACGCTGGGCTGGGCAGGTGCTTCAGGTGCCTGCGCCGCGACCACCGAGCAGCAACCCGCAGAGATCCAGTCGTCAAGTGCTTCTACTGTCGCCGTTCCGGCCGGCCACATGGAGTGACAGTGCAGAGAGAAGATGAAGCAGCTCAAGGGTGACACGTGCTTAGATGCAGAGAATTATGGTGCCCAGCGAGAGTAAGGTAAAAGAACAATTACAAGTATACCCTTAATAATAATGATTAAATTTTATAAACTACCATCCTCAGTTAACTAAATGCATGGCGAAAAATAGAAAAAAAATAGATAAATCTTGAATTTGAGTTACCTTGGAAAGTGAAAGAGCAAATTGACCCAAGCTGCTTGGGCTATTTAATTTATGCAAGGCATTCTTTATTCATTGCCACAAAACTAGTTATTTTAGAATTATTAGGTGAGATTTCCTCCCAATTCAATGTTGTTGTGAATTTGTTTTCAGAATGATTCCTGCGTTAAACTGATTATATTAAACACATGCATACTCCCTCTGTCCCATATTATTCGTTGTTTTCGATTTTCGTGCCACAAATTTGACTTGATTTGTAGAAAATACGAGCAACATTTGTACCTCCAAATAAATTTATTAAAAAAACTAGATTCGAAGATCTTTCCAATGATACCAATTATGTACCATAAATATTAATATTTTTAATATATATTTTGTCAAAGTTTTTTTTCGGGAAGCGAAAGCGACAGATATTTTGGGACGGAGGGAGTACATTTTGGTTTCCCTTTATTTTACTGAGCTACTTATTAGCGTTGGACGACAACTGCATCCATCTTTATTCTTTCTCCATCCCCAAGCAAAGCAAAGAGCTATTCTTTTCCGAAAGCAAGCCATGTCCAAAGCTCTTAGCTGAAGCTCACTTCACATGCAAGGAACAGATCAGACAGAGCTTTGCTAGAAAACACAGAGGCCACATACGGACATACCTGCAGTTTCGGCCACTTGGATCTGGATCCCCTCACCACACACCAGTTTCCTAGCTAGGAGAAGGTGAAGGAATAGCACCACCATTTCTAAAAATCCTGAAGCTAGATAGCTGGCTGTCAGAGGTAACTCTTCTGAATTATACATGCTTATAGTAGCAGTTATTAGTTGCACCACCTTTGATTTAATTCGATCTCTCAATAATAAGCAGCTATACTATATATATGGATTAACATGTGTGTTCTACTATATGTGGGCTAGAATTCGTATTTGGTCTGAAGAGCAGAGATGTAACAGATATGTGGGGCTTCTTCACTTAGTTTGCTGGTCCTTCCTATATATACACGGAAATTCGTCAAGCCTCGAAGGGTACGTCTTCTCTCCCTCTATGCAGATACATAGTACTCCCGAAACATATATCGACATGGTCACTTACATGGTCAGCGACGTTTTGTAACTGCATGCTTCGAGTATGGCCAAGCCCGTTTGTTCCAGTACACATGTATGTATATCACATTATTACTCGTACTTGGGAGTAGTATGTAGTACTAGTACAAATTAGGAACTCTGGCTTGCATGGGGCTGGCTCTCATGCCCTCGTGCACCGGCCTGGACAGTGTCGTCAGAACCCACCAGTATGCATGGTATATAGTATATAGAAATACTAGGCGGACGTCCATCGATCCATCGAGAACGCTCGCTTGAGAGGGGCTTGTCGATCTTTCCTGCAGTATACAAGAAACAATCGGCGGACAATTATTTGAGCTCAAAATTGCTAGCTTCTTCCTCGGATTAGAAAAGATTCCAGCCTCTAGTCCTTCAATCATGTCGTACCTAGCTAGCTACTGGTTCAAAGCTGTCCGACCAATTTTCTAATTCCAAACTATATTTTGCTTCCTTTTCGATCATGTACCAACACGTACCATCATCAGCCATCAAGCAAAACAAGTGACACGTCATGCACTGCACTGGAGGCGTTATATATCTTCCAAATCCAACGCCCAGCCAATAATCCTTCCTTTGCTGCTTCACGTGATATTTCAGACAAGCCGATTTCAATACATTGCTGCAGCAGCATGTCTTTCGATTAATCAAATTAGAGCATATATGACCACATAATTTAATTAACATGTCAGAATTGGCTTTTCGCTGTTCACGTAAAATATATATGATCCGAGCCAAATTTAAGTGCTAACAGAAGAATTGCACATCGACAAGGTCATCCATGGATCGATGGAGCGGGAGAACCTGTAGGGTCTTGGCTGAAATTATTAAAATCTTTAACACAAAATTGTCCCCCCTTTTTTATATACAATCAATTATGGACATGATTTAATATGTCAAATTTGGCTATTCGGTGTTCAGGTAAAATATGATCCGAGCCAAATTTAAGTGCTAACAGAAGAATTGCCCATCGACAAGGTCATGCATGGATCGATGGAGTGGGATAACCCGTAGGGATTTGGTTGAAATTATTAAAATCTTTAACGCAAAATTGTCCTATTTTTCTATATCTATATAGGCAGAGAATCATGGTGCCCAGGGAGAGTAAGATAAAAGAACAATTACCAACGTACCCTTATTAATAAAAATTAAATTTTAAACTTACCTTCCTTAGTTAATTAATTGGTAAAAAAGGAAAAAGGAAAAGAAAACATAAATCTTGAATTTGGGTTACCTTGGAAAGTGAAAGAGCAAATTGACCCAAGCTGTTTGGACTATTTAATTTATGCGAGGCATTCTTTATTCATTGCCACAAAACTAGTCATTTTAGAATTATTAGGTAAGATTTCCTCCCAATGTTGTTGTGGTGAATTTGTTTTCTGAATAATTCTCGCGTTCAACTGATTATATTAAACACATGCACAGGTTTTGATTTCTCTTCGGGTCCATTTGACGATTTGCTGAGCTACTTTACTTAGCGCTGGACGACAGCTGCATCCATCTTTATTCTTTCTCCAGCCCCAAGCAAAGCAAAGAGCTATTCTTTTCCGAAAGCTAGCCATATGTCCAAAGCTCTTAGCTGAAGCTGCACTTCACTTCGAACAGATAAACAGAGCTTTGCTAGAAAACACAGAGGCCACATACGACCTGCAGTTTCGAACCATTTGGATCTGGATCCCCTCACCACACAACAGTTTCCTAGCTGGGAGAAGGTGAAGGAATAGCACCACCATTTCTGAATATCCTGAAGCCAGATAGCAGGCTGCCAGAGGTAACTCTTCTGAATTATACAATACATGCTTATAATAGCAGTTATTAGTTGCACCTCTTTGGTTTAATTCTCTCAATAATAGGTAGCTATGCTATATGGATTAACATGTGTGTTCTACTATATGTGGGCTAGAATTCGTATTTGGTGTGAGGAGCAGATATGTAACAGATATATATGTGGGGCTTCTTCACTTATTTTGCTGGTCCTTCCTATATACACACGGAAATTCGTCATGCCTCGAAGGGTATGTCTTCTCTCCCTCTATGCAGATACATACAGTACTTCTGAAACATATATACTAGATCGTTGGATTAGCCCGTTGGTTCCCGTACACATGTACGAATTGTATGGTTAGCGCTCCATAGAGGGACATGCAGTGAAACATATACACAGTACTTCTGCAGTAAAACATGCAGATATATCTTATAATAGCAGTCCAATTGTATGGTTAGCGCTTAGCGGCGTTTTGTAACTGCTCTAGGTATGGCCTAGCCCGTTGGTTCCCGTACACATGTATGTATATATAGGACAAATTAGGAACTCTGGCTTGCATGGGGCTGCTCTCATGCATGATCACCGCCTCTTGCAGCGCCTCTGCGAGATCCGGCCTGGACAGTGTCAGAACCGACCAGTATTATGGTATATAGACAGACTAGGTCGTCCATCGATCCATCGAACGCTTGCCTGAGAGGGGGTTCTGTTTTCCCTGTATACACTGGTTTCCACAATTATTTGAGCTGCAGATTGCTTGCTTCTTCGTTGGATTAGATTCCAGCCTCTAGTCCTTCAATCAAGTCAATACCTAGCTACTGGTTCAAAGCCCGCCGATCAATCTTCTAATTCCAAACAATATTTTGGTTTTCAAACTTCCTTCCGGGACTAATCAAACTATATTTTACTGGTCCAAGCAAGCACTGGAGACGTAATCTTCTAGATCCAACGCCCAGCCAATAATCCTTCCTTTGCTGCTTCACGTGATATTTCAAACATGTCTTCACCGGTTTCAATACATTGCTGTAGCAGCATGTCTTCACGGTTCACCCAAAAAATAAACCCAAGAACATTATTGATGATATAGATAACATCCGGATTAATCAAATTAGTGCATATATGACCACATAATGATATACGATGCTGTAGCAGCATGTCTTCTTGTCTTTACCCCACCTGCTCTGTTTCCTGATCTGCTCTACACTCCTATGTATTGAGATTTGAATGACTCTGCCTCCAAACCTCGTGCTTGCCTCGTGTTGACACTAGATTCAGTCAACACACCGGTAGAGGATACATCTCTCAAAGCCACATACGGACCAGTTATACAGTGGAGAGAGGTCTAAATGGCGAAGCCGACCAGCAGACGACAAGACCGATTTGATGCTCGTTCTTGGTCGGAAAAAACCCTCGAACGCCTCTCGAGAAGACTCACCAGGGAGACGCACAGTGGAGACATCTAGGATCGGCAAGGCTATCTAGAACACCGACAAATCTCATTGAGAAATGTGACTGCAAGGGATTGGAAAAGCTTAAGGTAGAAGACAAAAAGTAAACATAGATGTGTTTTTGATGATTTGATAGATATATCACTCAATCAGTCATGATCTTTTTATATAAATAGATGGGATGGTCTTATCCCGGTAGAAAACTTATTCCACACATAATTTATTTTCCCATGAGAGTGGATCACATCTCAAAGGAAAATCGCGTACTGGACTCGAATCTGCCAAAACCGGCCAAGGTTGAATTCTACAAGCCACCATGCGCTGCCAGTAAAAACCGGCCTAGGCCAGTTGCTGCAGGTTGGTCCGTACGTTGCCATAAACCAGCCTATATATACCGGGCTTCTCTTAAATTTGCAATTTTGTCCAATTGGATCTAATTTTGATTATTTTTGCTTTCATGTGATTTTCCAACCCATCTTCAATTGCTGGTCACATTTTGGCTGTCAACATATGTCCACCTATTTTAAAGCCAAGCATATGCTGGTTTAAAATCAAATGACAGCCATAGCAATGATGTCAAGTTCATGGGTTATTTTTGGTCTAAAGATGATGTATACATCGGTCATGCTGTTCTAAGAGCAATATATGTATATTGGGTGTCTCTCACATAGAGCTTAGGCATATTGCTTGATTTTCTTGCAACGAGCGTGCTGAAGCATACGTCACTGCACCTTGTTCAAGCCCAAAGGGCCACCACATAGATCGACACGGTCACTTATAACTGCTTCAAATATGGCCAAGGCCGTTGGTTCCATCCAGTACATGCATATTACTCTGGCTTGCATGGGGCTGCCTCTCTCATGATAATAACTGCTAGGAATGCCCTCGTGCACCTGCAGGGGGCTCCTTGCAGAGCGCCCCTGCGAGAAACAATCGGCCTGTATACTAGAAACAATCAGCAAACAATGAGATCATGAGGATTAGATTCCAGCGAACAATCAGCGACAAATGAGGTCACTTATCTCAATAATTATTTGAGCCGCAGACTGATAGCTTCTTCCTCGGATTAGATTCCAGCTCTAGTCCTTCAATTATGTCGTACCTAGCTACTGCTTCAAAGTCGTCCATCAGGTTTTTATTTATTCCAAACTATATCTTGCTTTTCAAACTTCCTTCCTGCACCAATTTGAGTGCGTGTCGCCGGCGGACTCTAGTCCAAGCAAGCACTGCCGTCCCTCTCAATGTAATAATGCGTAAACGACCCTAGTTAATTCTCTGTTGCTCGCTTGCTTCCTTTTCGATCATGTATAAACACCATCTACCATCAAGCAAAACAAGTGACACATGATGCACTGGAGACGTAATCTTTCAGATGCAACGCCCAGCCATAATCCTTCCTTTTCTGCTTCACGTGATATTTGCAGCCGATTTCAATACATTGCTGCAGTATGTTTTTCTTTTTCAAACAAATCAGACATAAGAACTGTGGAAAAGAAGAAAATGGTAGAAATACAACAAAGCGGCAAAAATAACAAAGCAACAAATAACAACAAAGAGAAACTAAAACTATAGTCTACAATCAGTTAGATTGGGACCTCAATACGCACCACATGACAAAGGAAAATGTATGACTCCGGCCACTCCACAAGCACTATGACACAAACCACCGATTATCATGTTGCACTAACATCACTCAGAAGTCAAACCCGTCATTGTCGACGCACCATCGTCCTCGCTTACGCCATGGTCGCCCACGTTGTCCCACATCGAACCAACTGCAGCCACGCAGGCCTTTGGTTCCCTTTGCGTCGTCTATCGACGCTGTCTAGCAACGGACTAGCCCTGCCAAGCAGGAGTAGCAGCCACAGTCTGCTGCAAGCCACCAAACCAAAGACATGAACAAGCTGCCTCTGACCATCTCCAATCTAGCTACATTCTTCAATATCCAAATGTGTGCATCACAACTATCAGCAACTTTCAGAAATGTTGGGCAGGGCTACGAACTGCCATCCAAGGACCTCCTTACACCAAATTGGCCAAATGCCATGCAGGAGCACCGGTCACCTCACCACACATGTCATTCCAACAATGCGCTTCTATAGTCCACCTCCTCCCACACCGGCCATTCTAGCCATGTTTACAGGCACTAATGGCGCACCATTCTGCCATACTGTCATCCAACAACAGACACATAGAAGTCCAGCCCACAAAACACTATGCCAAAGGTACTGCACGTGCTCGCGTACCACCGCCGTCGCGGGGTGCTCCTCCAGGTAACCCGGCGTAGCGTCGAGCTTGTCGATTGCAACCGAGTAGTATTCTTTTTGTAGACTCTCTGCCTTGGCAGAACGTGTACCCGTCGAGTTGTTGACCGCACGACACGGAAGAAATTGCCGAGTAGATTAATCTCGACGGTGGCGGTAATAAGCCAGCAATCATCAAGCATGTCCGATCTGTCTCCAAGCGTCGCGATGGATTCCGGCGCTGCAGTTGTATGGCACAGTAGTTCCTGTCGCCAGATTTGTTGGAAGTAGGACGCGGCTTGACGCTGCCGATGCTTTCGTGATGCATGCAAGCACTCCTACATGCCGCGAATAGCCTCAAGACGACGACTCTATCGTAGGTGAACGACGCTGCCACCAGAAGCCAAATTGCCATGGATGGCATTGATCTTGAGGTCCATCTGGTTCACCACGGGATCAGCACGCACATCCCTACCTAGCACGCCACTGTTGACGAAATATCGTTGGCAATCTACCAAGGGGTATGCCCACGATGGTAGATTGTGTGATAGAAGTGCACATGATGAGAAACTAGATGGTAATACCAGCACTGAGACACAAGATTTAGACAGGTTCAGACCGTCAATACGAAGTAATACCCTACATCCTATATTCTGATGGATTGTATTGAGATATCTGGGATGCCGACTAGGGGACCATTGCCCCTCCTTATATACTCCGGAGGGGTAGGGTTACAATTAATGTATCCTAGTCGACTATATGGTAGGTATTCTATGTAGATTACAAACCATAAGAGTCCTAGCATATCTTCTACCATCTTGTGGTACCTAGGGATATATCCCCCATAACCCCTATGTTAAGATCTCGTCACCGCCCAAGCACTGCCTTGTGCATTGGGCCAGGCCAGACTGTGTCGGGTATCAATATTAGGGATACCCAGTGGAAGGAAGCCAGTAGCCATCAACACTAATTCACCCGGACGGTTAAGGGCGTGATTGTGGTACTCGCACGATCCTTCTGGGGAGGACTCCGTCTTGCCCAACCCCAAGGGCACGGGCTCCGTCTCGTCCGACACCAAGGGCGCGGGCTCCGTCTCGCCCGACCCTTCGAAGGGGGACTCCGCCTTGCCCGACCCCGAGGGTGCGAATTCGGCCTCGGGCTGGAGCGGAGGCCCCCGTGGGGGGCCTGCACTGTCTCCAGCCACGACGGATGTGGGAGCATGAAGCCCGGGGTCAAACTTCTGGCACCAGGAAGGGAGTAGGCATGCCTCGACGCGACCCGTGGCCATGACAGGCCATGCCCGGGAGCTCACGTCGCCCATGGCATTGAGCAGGCCAACACTGTGTTGCCTAACCCCGATACGACTTCCGTCAGGGGCGCCAGTTGACCATGTTGTCCGCCAGGACGGGACAAGGCGCCATGACCGAATGACAACGCCCGCGTGTGGCGCCAATAACAAGTACGGCCGCGACTTGGAGCCGTCCCCATTGTCATCTACAGGACCAATGGGACCCGCACAAGGAGGCAAAGGATGATGCCACCCTAGAAGCCCTTTTCCTCCTCGTTTTCTCTCTCTCTCATGTAACATGTACCTTCCCCTTAGCCTATAAAAAGGGGAGGCAGGACACCCCATGAGGGCAAGGCAATAGAGGCCACCAAATCCAACTCCACTCCATTCGACTCTTCCATCAGAGACTTGGGACCTCTCCCTCTCTCACCCGTTTGTAACCCCTACTATAAACAAGTGCCGGTAACACGAGCAGCCCCAAACTAAACGTAGGGACGTTCTACCCGAACCAGTATAATCCTTGTGTCCTCCAAGCACACCATCCAGGCCAGCCGTGCAAATACAAATTTACTAGTCGGCGGTTCAAAACACCGACAGTTGGCGCGCTAGGTAGGGGCCTTTTGCGTGTCTCGACGTCCATAGCAGGCCGTGGGTGGCTAGCCATGACGTAAGCTAGGTCCTGGGCATGCACGTGCGCTTCAGGAGCCTAGATTTTTCGTCACCACGGAGGGAGAGCTGGTGTGGGCTCCCGCCCCATCCAGCATCTTCGCTCCGCGTCCTCGACACAATCGTTGAGGCCCTCGAGGAGTTGTAGCTATGTGCCCCAGAGTCCCGTGCCCCTAGGAGCAACCATCTCGTCGACTTCGATTACGAGAGACTAGAGCACCAGCTCGACGCCTTCCTAGGACCCCGACTGTCCCAAGAGGATCTGCACTACCTCTCTTTCTCGTTCGCCAACGTCATGGCATAGCTTGCCGGAGGAGAACCACTCTATCCGGGAAGCCGTACCAGGAACGGCCCAACAGCGTTTCCGTTTGGTCTGCGCAACGCTGCGAGGATCATTGATCACCTCATAGCACAGTGCATGCGTCCGTCCTCCGTGGACGATGAGTTCGTGGGTATGACGGATTACGTCATGGAATCTTTCCACGACCTCCTCGTGGGAGATTCTGAGGTGATCTTTGACTCTGACTCCAGCAGAGGGAGCCAGCACTCCTCGTGTGAATGTCGAGGCACCCCCCAAGGGGCACGTCGAAAGTGTCCACGATGGGGGGCTACTCCCCCGGCTAGCTCTGATGGTGAGGTCAAGGGAGATGCAAGAGTCCCGCCTCGCCTGTGGGTGGAGCAGCTAAGGGTGCAGTAGAAGGAACTCGAGGATGCGCGACTCCAGCTAGAGCAGGTGCGCGCGGAGCTTGAGCACGAGATCGAACGCTGCGGAGACGGTGGGTGTGCATGCACCATCGCCCGTGACGTGAACCGGAGGATCATCGAGGATGACGAGGATCTCCCGCACTTCACCCAGGCAAGCCAGAACATAGCTGCCACGGCGGCCTTGCTCCGAGGGCTCCCAGAGCCTGCAACACCAGAAGATCACTAGGCCCATCATGAGATCCGCACGCTGCTCGAGCGCACAGTGGTGTAGCAGGCGGAAAGCTCGTTGTCTCGGCGACGTGAGCTTGATGCCAGCCAGCGCGTGTCCTTGAGATGACATGGCAGGGATGCATCCGTGCACCAGGTGCCGCGTGACGACGAGAGGCCTACCATGGCCCCAATACAATGGCGCCTCAGCTTCGGCCATGACGCATGTCTCACCCTGGAAGCCCGTAGGCGCGGACAGGGGGACCGGGAAGAGGGTTCCGACCACGGCTACCACCCTTGTCGTGGTGGACGTTACAACAGCAGAGAGGATCGAAGCCCAAGCCCTAACCCACTGGGGCCCAGGGCTTTCAGCTCGCGCATCCTCAACGTAGCTTTCCCATCGCGGTATCGACCGTCGATGAATATCCCAAAGTACTCCGAGGAAACGAACCCCGGCTTATGGCTCGAGGATTACCGGCTCGCTTGTCGAGCTGGTGGCACGGATAGTGATTACTTCATTATCCGCAACCTCCCCTTGTTCCTGGCCGACTCAGCGTGAACATGGCTGGAGCACCTCCTGTCCAACTGGATTCAAAGCTAGGCGCACCTGAAGGATATCTTTGTGGGAAACTTCTAGGGCACCTACACATGACCTGGGAACCCCTGGGATCTAAAGAACTGCCGACAGAAGTCAGGGGAGACTCTCTGCGAGTACATTCGACGCTTCTCAAGGCAGTGCAATGAGTTGCCCAACGTCGCCAATGCCGACATCATTAGGGATTTCTTGTCTAGGACCACCTGTGAGTTCCTAGTCCATAAGCTGGGATGCAAGGGCCAGCGGACCACCAAGGAGCTCCTCGACATCGCAACCAGCCACGCCTTAGGCGAGGAGGCAGTTGGGGCAATTTTGGACCATCCCAGGGGCAAGGCAAAGCTGGACAAGGACATCGGCAAAGGCACCTCCAACCGTTCAAACAAGAAGAAGAACAAGCAGTGGCATGTGGGTTCGCTCGTGGCTGCTACCGAACAAAAGGGTGGCCTGGTGCCCGCCGAGGGCACCCTTGACGACTTTGAGAAGCAGCTCGAGGGGGTGTGCCCGAACCATGCCTTCCACATCAAGCACCTGTACAAGGACTATGCCCTCATGAAGCGGATTTTGTTCGGTGGCTCCAAAAAGGGGGGCCAGAGAAGGAAGCCTGCGCCAGTGGCGAACGATGCCAAGGAGAAGGATGGAGGCTTTCTAGCAACAGATGGCTGCCTCATGATCTTCGATGGGACGGCGGCTTATGACTCCAAGCATCACTAGAAGCTCGCACGCCACGAGGTCTACGTGGCCAAGCCGGCCACGCCCTCTTTCCTTCGGTGGACAACGTCTGCCATAACCTTTGACTGGTTTGACCACCTGGATAGCATCCCATAGTCGGGCAGGTACCTGCTCGTGGTCGACCCGATCATCGGCATGAAGCGGCTCACCAAGGTATTGATGGAGGCAGCGGCCTCAACATCATGTACGCTGAGATGCTTGATGCCATGGGTATCGACCGGTCATGCATTCGACCAACCGGAGCACCTTTCCACGGCATCATGCTAGGGAAGCAAGCCATACCGCTTGGGCAGATCGACCTGCCCATCACCTTCGGGGATCCGGCCAACTATAGGACGGAGGCCCTCACCTTCAAGGTGGTCGGATTTCATGGATCCTACCACGCCATCATGGGATGACCGTGCTACATGAAGTTCATGGCCATCCCGAACTACACCTACCTCAAGCTCAAGATGTCGAGCCTGCGTGGGATCATCACCTTTGGCACCTCCTTCCAACGTGCTTACGAGTATGAAGTCGAGTGCTGCGAGCATGCCTCGGTGATCATCGCCTCCGAGGAGCTCATGGTCATCAGGAAGGGGACTGTCGAGGAGGCGCCCGACTCCAAGCGGTTGGCCAGGTATTTTGAGCCTATGGAAGGTGTCAAGGAGATCCTTGTAGACCCCGATGGCTCTAGGGACAAGCTGGTGCGCATCGGCACCACACTCTGGGCCAAATAGGAAAGCGCGCTCGTCAACTTCCTCCGCGCCAACAGAGATATCTTTGCATGGAAACCCTCGGACATGCCAGGAATCTCGAGGGAAGTCGCTGAGTATGCCTTGAAGATCAGGCCAGGCTCCGAGTCGATGAAGCAGCGTCTGTGTCGCTTCGACGAGGAGAAGCGCAGGGCCATCAGCGAGGAGATTGCAAAGCTTTTGGTGGCCGGGTTCATCAAGGAAGTGTACCACACCGAATGGTTAGCCAATCCCATTCTTGTATGAAAAGAAGAGCGAGAAATGGAGAATGTGTCTTGACTACATGAGTCTCAACAAGGCATGTCCAAAGGATTCGTTTTCTTTGCCATGCATAGATCAAGTAGTCGACTCAACCTCGGGGTGTGAAACCCTCTGCTTTCTCGATGCGTACTCCAGGTACCATCAGATCGCAATGAAAGAGTCCGACCAGCTCGCGACCTCTTTCATCACCCCATTCGGATCGTTCTACTATGCCACTATGCCGTTCGGTCTAAAAACACAGGGGCTACATACCAGCGTTGTATGCTCAAGTGTCTCGGGGACCTCATCGGGCAAACCGTTGAGGCCTACGTGGATGACATCATGGTCAAATCCAAACAGGCCAACCAACTCGTAGCAGACCTGGAGCAAACTTTTGCGAAACTCTGAGCAAACGGCATCAAACTCAACCCCGAGAAATGCATTTTTGGGGTCCCGAAGGGTATGCTGCTCGGGTTCATCGTCTCTAAGCACGGCATCGAGGCCAACCCGAAGAATATCTCAGCCATCATGAGGATAGGCCCGATTTAGAATCTAAAGGGAGTACAACGAGTTATGGGGTGCCTCATGGCGCTCAGCCGTGTTATCTCACGCCTCGGCGAATGAGGCCTCCCCTTTTACCAGCTTCTGAAGAAAGCTAACCAGTTCACGTGGACACCTGAGGCTCAGGAGATGCTTGACAAGGTCAAGGAACTCCTAACAAAGGCCCCAATTTTGGTCCCGCTGACCGATGGGGAACCATTCCTGCTCTACATTGCGGCCACCACGCAAGTGGTCAGCGCCGCCCTAGTGGTGGAATAGGAAGAAGTGGGACATGCCCTCAAGGTGGAGTGTCTCGTATACTTTGTTAGCGAAGTCTTATCTAACTCCAAGACTCACTACTCCCAAATCCAAAAGCTCTTGTTCGCCATCTTGGTCGCCAAGAGGAAGCTACGTCACTACTTTGAGTCACACCTGGTGATGGTCGTGACATCCTTTCCTCTCAGTGAGTTTGTCCAGAACTGGGATGCCACAGGAAGAATCATGAAGTGGGCGCACGAACTGATGGGTCAGGGCATTTCATATGCTCCTCGGATGGCCATCAAGTCCTAGGTACTGGCCGACTTCATTGCAGAATGGACCGAGATCCAAATGCTACCAGCAGCCATCGACCAAGAGTGTTGGATGATGTACTTCGATGGATCACTGATGAAGAAAGGCACCGGCATGTGGCTGGTCTTTGTTTCCCCCTTAGAGTACACCTGAGATACATGGTTCGCATTCACTTCCCTGCCTCTAACAATGTGGCCAAATATGAGGCGCTCATCAATGGCCTACGCATCGCCGTCGAGTTGAGCATCCGACGGCTTGACGTCCGGTGCGACTCATAGCTAGTCATCGATCAAGTCATGAAGGAGTCAAGATGCCACAGCGCCAAGATGGCTGTGTATTGCCAAGAAGTCCGCCAGCTAGAGGACAAGTTTGATGGCCTCGAACTCAACCACATTTCAAGACGGCTCAACGAGGCGGCTGGCACACTAGCAAAAATGGCGTCCGGTTGAGAGCCGGTCCTGACCGGCATCTTTGCGAGTGATTGGTACAAGCCCTCGGTTCACTTTGAGGAGCCAAAATAGATCAGTGAAGGGCCGCCTGCCCTAGGCTCTGGGGCTGACCAACCGATGGCTCCTTCTGACCTCAAGGTCATGGAGCTTGACAAAGATCCGGTGGTAGAGCCCGACCCTCTGACCGACTAGAGGACACCTTATCTCGATTACCTCCTCCGTGAGGTGCTCCCGACCGAAAAAATAGAGGCTCGACAACTCACGCATCGCGCTAAGTCTTTCGTCGTTGTTTACAGGGAGCTCTACAAGCGAAGCCACACCAAGAGCCTACAACGTTGCATCCCCATCGAACAAGGGAAGCTATTGCTGAAGGATATCCATGGCGGGGTCTGCGGACATCATGCTGCGCCTAGAACCTTGGTTGGAAATGCGTTCCGACAAGGCTTCTACTAGCCAACCGCGAGAGCCGATGCCGAGTAGATCATGCGCACCTACGAAGGGTGTCAGTACTACGCTCGTCAAACCCACCTGCTGGCCCAAGAGCTCTAGATGATCCCCATCACGTGGCAATTCGTGGTCTAGGGGCTTGATCTAGTCAGACCCCTCAAAAGGGTGCCCAGGGGGTACACACATCTACTTGTCGTCATGGACAAGTTCGCAAAGTGGATAGAGGCTCGGCTGATTTCCAAGATCAAATCCGAGTAGGCCGTAAAATTGTTCCTTGACATCATCCATCACTTTGGAGTCTCGAACTCCATCATCACAGACAACGGCACGAAGTTCATAGGGAAGAAATTCCTCAAATTCTATGATGATTATCACATCCGCGTCGATTGGGCTGCTGTGGCACACCCCCGCACAAATGGGTAGGTCGAGCAATTGAACGACATGGTCCTGCTGGGCCTCAAGTCTAGAATCTTCAACCGATTGAGGACGATGGGCTACGAAGCTTCTCGTGGTACCCTAGAGCTTGAGGACGACCCCCAGCTAAGCGACTGGCTACACGCCTTTCTTCATGGTCTACGGTTTCAAAGCGGTCCTCCCGACCGACCTCGACTACAGAGCGCTGAGGGTCAGGGCGTACAATGAGCAGGGAGTCGAGGCGTCCCTCGAGGATGCCATGGGTCAGTTTGATGAGGCACGCGATGTTGCCCTCCTCCGCTTGGCCAAGTACCAGCAAGCGTTACATCGGTACCACGGCCGCCATGTGCGGGGTTGGACCTTCAACATCAATGACCTGGTGCTCCAACTCGTCTAGAGCAATAAGAACCGCCACAAGCTCTCTCTACTTTGGAAGGGACCGTACATCGTCGCGGACGTGCTCCACGGCCGAGCACCTACAAGCTCCAGACTGCCGACGGCAAAATCTTCACCAATGCTTGGAACATCGAATAGCTACATCGTTTTTACCCTTAGTCTTTCCTAGTCTATGCACATACTTATGAAAATTAAGAATGATGTTTCTAAAACGCGAAAGTGTTTTCTCCTGTCGGTTTCACTATCATTTCCCTGATTTTTAGTGTCACCCGACCACAGCAATGGCCAGGGGTTGGGTCTCACTCGGGGCTGATGGGAGTACATATACTCAGAAACACTCTTTGCACCCGACCCTTCTAACTTAAGATCTACAAGCAAGAGTTGTGGAAACAAACACTGAGTAAAACTGGTCGGACTACAAGAAACCTACGCCCCAGCAGCTATGGCGCTTTTGCTCACCAACGTAATCAGAGTTTTTTCGCCCACTCCTCAAGCTTTGTAACCTTAGCGTCAGAGATGATCAGACCGCATCAACCCTTTTATACATTAAAAAGGGGCCAATAGTCTGAACGGCCAAGACAAAAGCTAAAAACTTGTTCAACTATTACAAGTTCACTACCAGGTTCAACTAACTAACTAACCCCTCAGGGGGATGACCTCATCCTCAATTCTTCTAGCTAGGTCCTGCGCTGGGGAGAGGGCCACCGTTTCCTCAATCTCCTCTAGCTCGGCCTGAGTATAGCCGAGCGCGAAGCCTTGGCTCATCATCGCCAGACCGATGTTCTCATAATGAGAATGGGCGATCGTGAACGACCAATGGACGCTGAAGTGAAGCACATGAATCACGATTGCGGCGCCTGATCCGTAATTCGGATGGCGCGAACTGCAAGCAAGCTCTTCTCCTGCTGCGGGGCCAACTCAAGGTCATCGCAGACCAGCTGGATGGTGACACGTAGGGCATCGTGCTCGTCGCTCTCCTTTAGGATGGAGTCCTTCACTTCACTGAGCTCCTTCTCCAGGCTATGGCTCATCAAGACCTGTCCATGTCACACATCAACCACGTTAGAAGGCCAACCATATATTCCAGGAAGAAGGACAACAAGGGAAATTAGAGGCTTACTGTCCACGTCCGTCCGGAGCTTGTGCACCTCTTCGTGCTGCTAGATCACCTTGGCATCCAGGCCACAGATCTCTTCCTAGCGCTGATCAACCTCCATGGAAAGCCTGGCAGTCATGCCCTCGGCCTCAACCTTCAGGTCCCTCTCCCCCTCAAGCTCACCCTTGAGGAGATCGATTTGCTGCTAGGCGTCGGCGCACTCCTGGTGAGCTAAGTCACGCTCCCTGCGGAGCCCCTCTACGACCCAAAGCAAATTGTCCCGCTCCTTCCGTAGCCGCTTGGACTCCACAGCGTCCACGTGCATCCTCTCGATCAGGGCTGCGAGCTTCTCCTTAGCCTCATGGGCATGCTCACAAGCGTCCGCCTCCCTGATTCAGAGGTTAGCCAGCTCTCAGCTGATGGGGGCAAGTTCAGCCACCTCTCGATGAGCAGTAGCGAGCTATTCGACTAGCCCCTCATGCAGCTGCATCTCTTCGGCGAGGCGGTCCCAAACGTCCTTCTCGTGATGAAGGAATAGGGATTTCTCTCGGCTGCGAGCCATAAGGGACTATGGTGAGGATACAAGTTAGAGGCACAAAAAGGGGAAATAAAGGTCAGAAGAATGGATGTCTCGTACCTGGCCAACCAGGGTAACGACGTCGCGTAGCAAGCTTAGCACAGTGGTCAGGGCGCGAACTGTGGTCCCAACCTCCATGTGGATGCTCCCCATTCCTTCTCCTCCGCGACGTCATCGAGGGCGAAGAGCGTCACTCCTGGGTCCCATCAGTCAGCCCACTAGATCCGGTATCTTCCCCACGCATGTGGATCGCTGCCTACCCGGACCAGGGGTTGGGATGGCTCCACACAGACCCCAAGCGGCACTGACCCCTCCTGTGGTGACACCTTCTCTGGAATGGCCCCTCCGGTGCTAGAGGGAACCAATGGCGTGGACGCGGAGGCTTGCCCTATCGCCACGCCTACCAAGGACACCTCGGGTGCATCCTCTTCCGTCTGCCCCATCGCAAACACGACTGCCTACGTGGATGATGGCTCCGGTTGCACCGTTTCCACCTATGACGTCGCAGCCACACCTAGTCACACCACGTCCACCACAGGCGCCCCAGATGCATCCTCTTCCATTCGCCCCATCGCAGGTGCGGCCGCCTGCGCAGACGACAACTCTTGTTGTGCCGCCTCTGTGGTGGCATCACTACCGTGCCTGACCGATGTGCATCCGTAGCAAGCACCTAGGGTGTGCCCTCCTCCGTCTACTCCCCCGCAGACGTGCTACCGACCCTGCCTCCTTAGTCGACGCCATGGCCACCCCAGCGCCACTCCTGCTTGCCTCCAACGCAACGCTAGCCGACTCCTGGCGTGTCGACCGAAGCACAACACTCTTCTTCAGCGCTAGCCTCAGGGGAGCCCTGCTTTCGCCAACACTACAAAAACACGATGATCAACTTGTGGCAAAATTCATCAGAGCAAAGGAGCGAAGAAATTCTCAACTCACCTCGGCGCCACCATACGGTAGCGTTTTGGGACTGGCCCACTCGGTTCTGATCGTGCCTCGTTGATGCGTTGCTGCTTTGGGCCACCCCTCTTCTTGGAAGGCCCGAACGGAGCAGAGTGGTCCGATTCCATCAGCTCCAGTGGTGCGCCCTCCCCCTCCTGCTCCGGGGCATGCCACGGGAAAGGCCCGACCTGCTGTGAAGATGAATCTTCGTCCTCGCTTTCCAACTCGCCCCATTCGACGGACAGCTCGGAACCGCCGCCTCCTTCTCCGTCTTCTCCTTCTTCCTCCTCCGAACCTTGCTACCGCCTTCCTCAGTTTAGCCTCGCCTGCCACTTTGCCTTCTCCTCATCCTTCGTCTTCTTCCTCTCCTACCCACGGCGTGGTTCACCGCCCTCATAGCCGCATGCTCCAGCAACGGCGCAATGGAGGTCCAAAAGAAAAAACCCACCTGCAGACCCTAGCTCTCAGAATCGAATAACGGGGTCGAAGGGTTGGCTAGGGAAGAAAACCAAAAAGAACTTACCAGGTCAACAAAACTCGCGTCTAGCCGCATCGCAGGATGTCTCAGAATCGGGAACACAACATCGGACTCCTCTGTTGCCTCTTTGATGCACTACGTGACCTCGCTGTTGCAGAGCTTCTCCTAGGTGAGCATCATCCCATCGAGCCACACGCTAGGCACCATCTCGTACAGTGGGAGGGCACGCGCCATCAGCGACGCAACCCTCCTCGCGTGGTATGCCCCGATGACACCGGCCCCACGTAGTCGGTGGTTCTTCAAGAGCGCGATGGTGTCTAGGAGGTCGCGGAGCCACCTCTTCTACTTCTCAGGGGGTCCCCACCCCCACACTGGCAGCACCTCTTCGATTAGGCGTCCGATGAAGTCTGGCAAGGCGGTGGTAGTGTCGTTCATGACGTAGAACCATAGCTTGTGTCATCCCTTGTTGGACTTCGATAGCTGGAGGGCCATGTACTCGGCTAACCGCTAGCCTCGAAGATGGATACCCACACATCCTTTCAACACCGATAGGTCTCCACTTCTCTCCCTTCTCTTGTGTAGGGAGATGGAGAAGTACCTCCATAGCTCGAAGTGGGGTTCAATCCCCAGATACCCTTCGCACAGTGCGACGAAGGCCGTGATGTGCTGGATCCCGTTGGGATTCAGGTGCTGCAACTCGATCTAGTAGTGGTGCAGTAGTCCTCGGAGGAATGGGTTGGGAGGAATCATGAGCCCACGCTCATGGAAGGTCCGAAGGACACGACGTAGCCATCAGGCAGTGTCGGCGCTTCCTTGCGACCAGGCACCGGGCCACTCCGCCGCCTTGGTTCTCGCACGATGAAGATCGCACTTGATGAGGCCCTCCAGGCACACGTGGGTGACGTCAGAGTGGTACCACAACTCCATGGGGAAGCAGGGGCGGTGGAATGAGAGCTTCACCAGCAGTGGAAGAGCGAGAGCAAGAAACCCTAGCGCTTGCGGCAGAGAAGCGGAAAGGACGAGGTTGGAGTTTGGCATATCGAAGACAAAGTGAAAAACCCCTAGTTATAGGGGGAGGTGGAGCGAGAGGCAAACCGTCCGCCTCGATTAACATGCCTGCCATGTCCCATCACTCCGCCTCTTCAGGAAATCGTGCACATGCCACCCCTGGCTGCCTCCTCGAAGGGCGCACCGAAAGACGGCTTGCCCTAAAAGGCCGTGAACCGTCGCAGGTAAGAAGGGATACAGGGCTAAAAATGCTCCCATGACCCATTAAGGCCTATGAGTTCAAAGGTTGGACCATTGATGGGTTCACAACTGCTCTAGGGCACCATTAGAGTGAGGGGTGTTAAAGATGGGCCCGCTAGTGGCTAGTACCAGGGTGCACGAGCGCCATGGGCATCCTGACCCACGTTCGAGTCTTGGCTAGAGCATGGTCCATGGTTTTTCCTCGAAGAAAGGCAACGAGCCCTCAGGACCGGTCGAACGGACCAGAGAACTATATGGACTGGCTGTCAAGAATCTGGAGTTGGTCACCAGCTGACCCATGCCAGACCCCCATGAACGGGAAGCCAGGGCCCCACTCGAACTAGCCCGATAACAGCTCACCGAGATTGGTCCAACGAGGAAAACATGGCATGGCTCCGCCCCTCTGTTTTATCGAAAAAATGCTTGAGGGAAGACGATCACAAGACGAGCTGACCCCTCGATTGGATCCCTGCTACGCACGGGGGCTCAAAAGTCAGACATGCAAAGAGACTGAATACGCAGTCGTATACGAATGGCGGATCGGCCAGATCCTAGGAAGGGGTCAGAACCAAGAGGAATCTTTTCTGATCCCCCGAACTCTGCAGCTGCATACTCTCGAGGAGTCCGATCGCAACAGAAAGGAATCGCAACCCCACCAAGACGTCCCGCAAGCCGCTAGGGGCAAGCAAGGACCTTGGAATCCTCCTGTCCGAAAAAGCCTTTGAAGGAGTATCCTACTCCTCCACAGGCTCAGGGGCTACTATCGGGTATCAATATTAGGGATACCCGGCGGAAGGGAGCCAGTGGCCATCAACATTAATTCACCCGAACTGTTAAGGGCGTGATTGTGGTACTCGCCCGACCCTTCTGGAGAGGACTCGGGCTCCATCTTGTCTGACCCCGAGGGCGCGGGCTCCGTCTTGCCGGACCCCTCGAAGGGGGACTCCGCCTCGCCTGACTATGAGGGTGCAAATTCAGCCTCGGGCGGGAGCGTAGGCCCCCGCGGGGGGCCCGCGCTTTCTACAGCCATGACGGATGTGGGAGCACGAAGCCCGGGGTCAAACTTCTGACATCGAGAAGGGAGTAGGCATGCCTCGACGCAACCTGTGGCCGTAACAAGCCATGCCTGGGAGCTCACGTCGCCCACGGCGTTGAGCAGGCCAGTACTGTGCTGCCTAACCTCGATATGACTTCCGTCAGGGGTGCTAGTTGACCATGATGTCCCCCAGGATAGGACAAGGCGCCATGACCGGCTGACGACGCCCATGTGTGGCGCTAGTAACAAGTACGGCCGCGAAGTGGAGCCATCCCCATCGTCATCTACAGGACCGGCAGGTCCTGCACAAGGAGGCGAAGGACGACGTGACCCTAGAAGCCCTTTTCCTCCTTGTTTTCTCTCTCTCTCTCATGTAACATGTACCTTTCCCTTAGCCTATAAAAGGGGAGGCAGGACACCCCACGAGGGGAAAGGCAACAGAGGCCACCGAATCCAGCTCTATTCCATTCGACTCTTCCATCATAGACTTAGGACCCCTCCCTCTCTCACCCGTTTGTAACCCTACTACAAACAAGTGCCATTAACACGAGCAGCCCCAAACTAGACATAGGGATGTTTTGCCCGAACCAGTATAATCCTTGTGTCCTCCGAGCACACCATCTGAGCCAGATGCATAAATACAAATTTACTAGCCAGCGGTTCGAAACACCGATTGGCTAGGCACGCATAATACCGAGCCATGTTGTGCTTTATTAAAATAATGGGCTTCGTGTCGGGCTGTCGAGCCACGTGCTGCATGGCTACCTATACCTGTGAGCATGCGATGCAAGATTTGGTTGTGCATCCTTCGGGGACCAAGTACAATTGACTGAATATTTGAATTTTCATTTTCTTTGATTGGATTGGAGACTAACAAGCAATTATGATTTGATTCTAAGCAAAGATTTTTTGTTTTTGGGTGATTCTTTATTTTGCATCTTATGCTCGTTTGCTGCACTCAAAATCAAGTGCTGCTTTCCTCTCCTTGTTCTAGCATGAGTTCGCTTCAGCTCGTGAGATAAATGAGCCGTATCGAGCTAGCAAACAAGTCTAGACGAGCCAGACCTCTCTAGCTTAACGAGCCAAGCCAAGCTACCTCGATATCCACCCCTCAATACCGTCATGTCGATGCACTATCTACATCGCTTGCGCCATCGTTGCTGACCCTGCCCCACATCGAACCAACTGCTGTCACGCAGGGCTGGCTATCGTGGTTCACTGCAAGCCAAGTAGTTTTCACGCCTTTAGTTCCCTTTACGTCATCTATCAATGTTGTCCAGCACCGGACTAGCCTTGCCAAGCAGGGGTAGCCGTCACGGTCTGATACAAGCCACCAAACCAAACACAAGAACAAGCTGCCTCTGACTGTTCCAATCTAGCTATATCCTTCAAGATCCAAATGTGTGGATCACAACTATCAGCAACCTAGTCACCTCATCGAAGATATCAGAAATGTAGAGCAAGGCTACAAACTGCCATCCGAGGACCTCCATACACCAAAATGTCCAACAGCCATGCAAGATCACTCATCGTCTCACCACGCATGTCATCTCAACAATGCGCTTCTGTAGTCCACCACCTCCTGCACCGGCCACTCTAGTCAACTTCATGGACACCAATGGCACACCGCCCTACCATACCATCGTCCAATAATTGACACACAGAAGCCCCCTCAAAACACTGCGCCTGCATGCATCCTCGACTTAACGACCTTTTTCCACCGTTGACACTCGTACCTTGATCAAATCCACATCAAGGCCTTCACCATCCCAAATTGAACTTCAGCTTGCAAATGCCTCCACTACTGCTTAAGCTGAGAGCTGCGCAGGCGTGCCCTAACAAAAAGATATGTCCTCCTCTACTTCGAATCAGGCTATACCACCGTAGCCCGTGAGTCCATAGCACACCCCAACACCAGTGCTAACAATGAGTAACTGACGTGAAAGATGTGGAGAGGGATGCCCCGCCGCCGCCCTCCTCGCAGCTCACTAGGCCGAGTCTGGACCTGCTTCGGCAGCGGCGAGGTCAGCAAGGGAGACGAGGAGGCGATGTCAGCTAGGACTCATTACAAATAGGAGTATTTGTAGAGGCGGCAGGGAAGCCTCTATACACCCGCCTCTATTTTTCTGCTTCTATAAATCAACTATCTATAGAGGCGATTTCTAGCCGCCTCTACCATTCGAATTTCTAGGGCATCTGCCACGAGCAATCAATTTGTAAAGGGAAGTGTATTTTTTATTCAGGGAGACCTCACCAGGCAACTACACGCATGAGCTGTCACAAGTGACAAGTCATGCAATTTTTCGTATGAAAATCACGCTCTACATGCTGTAGGGGATCGTACCCATGAACTGCAGACTCGCGCGTGTATCCTATCTATCCACCACACCCATAAATCACTTGTGTCCATATGAGAAATCGTATTATCTTTATCCAATTTTGAAATGAGTATTTTGACCCTAAATAAACTCAAATGAAAATGTTTTCAACTGTAAAGTTGTAGAAATCGTCGAGATCTACAACTTTAGTTTTTGGTCATTTTCTCCATCTGAGGTCATTTGAAAATTTTGAATTTCAAATTTGAGAATTCAAACGTAATTTTTCTTCGATAGATAATTTTAAATGAAAAAGTTATCAACTATAAAGTTGTATAACTCTTTGAGATTTACAACTTTGGTTTTAGTCGTTTCTTCATCCAAAATTGTTTGAAAATTTTAAATTTTATTACGCTACGCCTATTTTTAGGGACAGCTCTAGATCCAGCCGCCTCTATAAATCAACTTTTAAAGACGGCTTTCCAACCACATCTAGAAATCCATTTATGGAAGCGGTTGTGTCTAGGGACGCCTCTAAAGATAGGGACATTGACAGAGGCGGCTGAAAATGGCAGCCCCTCTACGAAACTTTTCTAGAGACGGCTCGTATTAGGACTGATTTGTAGAGGCGACTGTAAATTAAGCTGTGTCTATTCAAAACTTAAAATGTTGCTAAAAAAGAAATCTGTCGCAGTGACTGGGAGCACCGCCAGTGTCGGCCTTCTCATGAGCGACACACTGGCTGGGCTGGTCTTCATGTCTCCACCTGTTCACCCAAATAATCAGCCGAAGAACATTAATGATATACATAGCATCCGGATTAATAAAACTAGTGCATATAACCACATAATTTAATATGTCAAATTTGGTTATTCGGTTCACGTAAAAAGCGACCCATGCCAAATTTAAGTGCTAACAAAATAATTGGCCATCGACTAGGTCATCCATGAACGGATGAAGTGGGAGGACATATATATGGTAGGGCCTCGGTTGTGAAATTATAAAAGTAGTAAACGAAAACTTGTCCCTTTTTTAAACAGTCAATTATGGAAAGGTAGTATAGCCTCAAATCAGAAGGCACGTTTCAAGGAAAGGAAACTCTACAAAACAAAATTTATCTTACCAAAGGCTAAGCAACTCTATATCCTTTCTAACTTACAGGTATAGAGATTTAGGTGACAAGATACCCTCCAATAGCCTCTTTAAATAAATCTTCAAATATAAATATCCTCTATTTCGGATTTGTCGCTATATAAAGATGAAGAATGAGAATGTCTCTCTAGATTGCGTATGAGACGTAGAAAAACTGTTGAAGGATACAAAGATATAGAAAACAATTCTTACTCAAATGACTCTTTAAATGATAATTTAGAGAGTAAATCTTAGAAAGACTCTAAGAGATGCTTTAAGACTCCATTTAGCAGGGCTCCTCCTCAAGAGCTCCTTCAAAGGAGCCGCGACCACTTTGAAGCTTCAGCTCCAAACTTAAAAATGGCTCCGGCTCCTCTACTATTCATCAGAATATGACTCCATGTCCTAAAGTACGTGGCCCAGCTCCTCCGCAGAAGTTGCTGCTAGAGCTAGAACCAGAGCCATACTAAATAGGCCTGGTACCATACCGCCTTACTTAAATTTGTCAAAATTGATTTAGTTAACTATGATATCCAGTTTTGGCCAACTGCACACATGCATCGTACCTAACTGTAGGGCTTTCGTGTTCACCAATATTCTTTACAAGACATAGCCTCCACAGATAGGAAGGACCATCAAGTTTTTTCAAGGAAGTACGTAGATGCTATTTAGATTAATATGCAACAGAAAAATTTCAGTTTTTACGATCAGCATTGTCACTCGTAGGATCTATCTGCAAATCCGGCGCCTTCCCGGCTTCCCCTAGCACATCCGGCCTCCAATGGTGGTGGCGCCGGCCCTCCCGGGGCAGCCTCACCATTGCAGCTGCGGCGTGGTTCCTCAAATCCTGCGCCGGCACATCGCCGGCCTCCCCACATCGGGCAGCGGCACCTTGCCTCGCATGGACGGGGCACCGGTCGCAGCGCAGCCTGCTCCCACGCGAGCGGCGTCCCCCGTCTGAGGTGCATCGATCTCGTCGCCCGGCGGCGGCGCGTCCTGCATCACGCGGCCCCTTCCTCCACCGGCGATGGCCCCTCGGAATGGCCAGGGAGCGGCAACACACCGCGTGGGATGTGCAGCGACCGGCACGTGTGTGCGAGGAGAGAAGTAGGCGACGCACGGACCAAGCTGTGGATGAGAGCTTCTTCGATTTTTTTCTTTCTTTTTTTATCCGTGTAGCTCCGTAGGAATTAAATTGAGCATACGACGATGACTGAGGCTCCATGTATGATGGTTCCTAATAGATTAATTTTGTTTTATAAAGTTTTGATGAATTTGTCAAACAATTTTGTCCAACATTGATCCTCAGCAACTCCCTCAGCGACAATGTTGCTAGTACTAGATTGATGAATCTGGATGGATTTTTCAATAACTTTTTTCTGAATCCAAGCCAGTTGAAATGGATTTGAATACTTCTGTTCATGGCTATACGAATCTAACTAATTACGTCTTTGTTCCAACGTTTTAAAGCACTAATTATGTTTGCAGAAATCAATTAGTCACCACTTGAGTATTTCCTCAATTATTACGATACTAAGGTAAATCACATTTATAAACTCCCTTTACCACACTAGGTCCACGCCAAGAGTCATCTGAAAACAGTCGCAAAAAAAAGAGTCATCTGAAAACAAATAAAAAATTAATTAGAAAAAAACTTCTGTCGTTGGGACTGGACGCTTCGCTGATTTTCTTTGTCAGTTTTATTACTTACCGATCTGGATGGAATTATTTATAGACCTAAATGATACTTTTAGTAATAAATAAATACCTTGCTCGGAGATTGGGCGTCTTGGTAACTATGACAGCCAATTTTTACTACTCACGGATCGGATGAAATTATTTATAGCCATGGTACTATTAGTAATACTACTAACTATCACAACCAATTTTTACCACTCGACAGCCTGAACAGAATTATTTATAGACCTAAATGATACTATTAGTAATAAATTTATATCCCAACCAGTGACCGGACATGCTGGAGATTAGCACATGGCTAATTTACCACTCACGGGAAAGGAAGGATTTATTTTATTAGAAAATTGATACTAACGGTAATAAAATAAATCACAAGCGGTATCTTTACACCACGGTAATTGGCATAGGCGAATTTACCACTCTCGCCCAAATGATACTATTAGTAATAATTTGATAGCCTGACCATTGACCGGATGCCCCGGAGATTAGCACATGGCTAATTTATCGCTCACGAGAAATGAAGGAATTATTTTATTAGAAAACTGATACTACCGGTAATAAAAAAAATGACGATCGGTATCCGGACACCCCGGTGATTGGCACAGGCGAATTTACTGCTCACGGGACATGGTGGAATAATTTTCTCGTCTAAATGATACTATTAGTAATAAATTAATATCCCGACCGGTGACCGGATGCCCCGGAGACTAGCACGTGGCTAATTTACCGCTCACGAGAAAGGAAGGAGTTATTTTATTAACAAACTAATACTGACGGTAATAAAGAAAATCATGATCAGTGTCCGGACACCACGGTGATTGGCACAGGCAAATTTACCGCTCACAGAAAGGAAGGAATAACTTTCTCGTCTAAATGATACTTTTAGTAATAAATTAATAGCCTGACCGGTGACCAGACGCCCAAGAGATTAGTACATGGCTAATTTACCACTCACAGTAAAGGAAGGAATTATTTTATTAGCAAACTAATACTAACGGTAATAAAAAATAATCACAAGTGGTGTGCGGACACCAAAGTGATTGGCACAGGCGAATTTATCGTTCACAAGACATAATGGAATAATTTTCTCATCTAAATGATACTATTAGTAATAAATTAATATCCCGACCAATGACCAGAGACTAGCACGTGGCTAATTTACTGCTCACGAGAAAGGAAGGAGTTATTTTATTAACAAACTAATACTAATGGTAATAAAGAAAATCATGATCGGTGTCCGGACACCACGGTGATTGGCACAGGTGAATTTATCGCTCACGGGAAAGGAAGGAATAATTTTCTCGTCTAAATGATACTATTAGTAATAAATTAATAGCCCGACTGGTGACCGGACACCCAGGAGATTAGCACATGACTAATTTACCGCTCACGGGAAAGGAATGAATTATTTTATTAGCAAACTGATACTAACGGTAATAAAAAAATAATCACAAGCGGTGTCCGGACACCACGGTGATTGGCACAGACGAATTTATCGCTCACAGGACATAACAGAATAATTTTCTCGTCTAAATGATACTATTAGTAATAAATTAATTGTATGACCAGTGACCGGACGCCCCGGAGATTAGCACATAGCTAATTTACCGCTCACAGTAAAGGAATGAATCATTTTATTAGAATACTGATACTAACGGTAATAAAAACTTACATGATACTAATAGTAATAAAACATTTACTATAATTTACCGCTCACGGGAAAGGAAGGATTTATTTTATTAGAAAATTGATACTAACGGTAATAAAATAAATCACAAGCGGTGTCTTTACACCACAGTAATTGGCATCGGCGAATTTACAGCTCTCATCCAAATGATACTATTAGTAATAATTTGATAGCCTGATCATTGACCGGACGCCCCGGAGATTAGCACATGGCTAATTTATCGCTCACGAGAAATGAAGGAATTATTTTATGAGCAAACTGATACTACCGGTAATAAAAAAATGACGATCGGTATCCAGACACCCCGGTGATTGGCACATGACTAATTTACCGCAGCTCAGAGTAAAGGAAGGAATCATTTTATTAGAAAACTGATACTAACGGTAGTAAAAACTTACATGATACTATTATAGTAATAAAACATTTTATTACTATGGTTAGTGTTCGCGGTAAAAAATTATTTCTAGGATTATTTTTATTACTACGGTTAGTATTCTTGGTATAAAATTACTCCCGCGCCCGGTGATTCATGCCCGTTTTCATGCACTGACGGTGGTAGTTCATAGACAAGCATGGACATGACAACATTCCATTTGAGGCCTGCCATTTTTTAGGAAAATAAAACCACCGTTGAATAAAATCCACGAATCACGGCACCGTTGATGGCGTCTGACATTTAAAGCTCAACGTTCAATTACATGCTGTTGTAAAAAAAACCGTTCAATTACGTGCAATTTTTGTGTACCATACAACTGGGGCCCACCCAATTTAGTGCAATGTTGACTCGGTACTTAATAATTTATTCAAAGTAATCACCGTGAGTCATTCAATGATCAGGGACATGCATGCAACAGCTCCCGAATTAAAACACCACTCACATTTTAATGCGTCTTGTTCATTTGATGCCTCGCCGGAGTGTGCTGGTGAATGCCTCGTCTTGTTCATTTGTTCATTTGATGCAACAGAAAAATTTCAGTTTCTACGATCAGCATTGTCCTGCCCCACCTGCTCTGTTTCGTGCTCTGCTCTGCACTTCTATATATATATACTAGCAGCAACCCTGCATTGCCGTAGTTGTGTACGTATATATCCACGATGATCAGTTTGCTACTAGCTGTGTTGCCACAACCAGAACTGCAGCTACGTACGTGTGCAGTGCAGCTAGCACAAATCGAGTTAATTCAGAACAGCGGAGTACCTACTACTAGTACATTTGTGGACTCTCAAGTCTCAACTATAATTCATTGGCGTCAAATAATAATTTCGTCATGTAATGCAGCGACTTGGGGTGTATAGCGTCAAGCGGGCAGTAGAAGAAATAATACCTTACTTGGAGGATACTGGAAGGAGTGCACACAAGTCCATCTACTTCGATGGATGGGATGGACTGGCTGCTTCTGCTGTGCTCAGAGCTATAGCTGAGCACCCTCCACCTTCTCTGATGAACAAGTTTGATAGGATCATCCACATTGACTGCTCCAGGTGGAAGAGCCGGAGGGCACTCCAGAGGGCAATCGTTGACGAACTCAAGCTTCCTCAGAGTCAGAGGGTCATGGCTGCTTTTGATAGGCAAGACATGGAAGATGATTTCAGCGGAGTAGATGATGGCTCTAGAGTTGAGATAGTGGAGGTCACCAGAGAGATATATCAAACCGTCAGGGACCTTAGTTGTTTGGTGGTTTTTCACAACGGAAGTGACAATACAGTTGACATGGCAGATTTTGGCTTTCTCCCTAATCCTGAGTGGTTTAGTAATAGGACTAATAATAAAGTATTGTGGACCTTCAGAGGAATGCTTCGGGTCAACCCAGAAATAAAAGAAAAGGTGGACAGTTCACATCTCTATATCTATAGGAATATTTCCTGGTGGTTTGATCAAGACACTGCTCAATTAATATTGGAAGAAGCTACAGAAGTTGTCAAGCACATGCAACATAAGCAGAGCATCACCCCAGAAATAGCTGCCAAGTGTATCACATATATCTTGTGGTTGCATGAAATGGGTGGTGGTACCATGGACTACAACTGGGCTACCCACGCTTCCAACTATTGGGTTTGTGATGGCATTATCGGACGACAAGGTCCGTTAGATGATGAATCCTGGGAGGTTTCCACCGCTCTTCATAAACAAATGCAACGAATGGAATTGTCGTCTCGTCCAGTAAGGTTTAGGGGTCATGAATACATGGATGTTTGGAAGTCAGTTGCCTATACATCCGACAGTGGAGAAAAGGAAAACTTAACAGCACTATCTTGGAATTTAACATCATTTTTCCTTGCTTCTAAAGGCGGATTATACACAACATTACCATGTGACATGTTTCAGCAGTCAGAAAGACTACGTGTATTGAAGCTCTCTGGAAGCAGATTCAGCTTTAATTCACCTCCTTTTTGTTGTTGCCGAAGCCTAAGATTCCTTGGATTAGACCACTGTGAAGATCAAGGGCGGGAAGAGGAGGACAAGCAAGGGAGACCAATAATGGAATTTTTCCAGAGCTTATTGGTGCTGGATATAAGCCACACGGATTGGGAATTTGATCTATCGCAAGATCTTGCAGAACAGATGGCATCAAACATTAGAGAGGTTCATATAAAGAAGGGACGGATTTGGCGCAGCCACCTTGCTTGGAGACAGCTCCAGAACATTCGCAAGCTTCGAGTAATTGAGCCTACCAGCTCTTGGGAGACAGGAAGAAAAGATGAATTCACAGATATGGAGAAGATGGAGCTCCTCGATCTGTCTGGTAATAGTACCATACAAGTTTTGCCAAGCTTATCTTGTGCAACTTGCCTAAGAACTCTTGTCCTAGATGGCTGTGTTGGGTTGGATCATGTAGGTCCAGAAGGACTACCACCGGCACTTGAAACATTCAGCTTAGATGTAAGGACAGAGAAACTTTTGAAGATATCTTTGTCTAGATGTGCATGTTTAGAGAGTTTCTTGTTGCGTGGAGAACTGCCAGGCCTCGAGGAGTTGAACCTATCGGGCACATCAATCAGAAGAGTTGACCTCCGTGATAGGGTTGTGCAGGTGCAAGGACTCAAGAAGGTCTTCCTGATGGGCTGCAAGCAGCTGCGTGCAATACTATGGTGGGAAGGAGCAAGACAACTGGAAGTTCTATGTATTGACACCCTTGAAACAGAGGACACACACCCTCATTACTCTGTCTCTAATCCCTCACACAACCAACACATGAATTATGTTGTCACGAGAGATGTAAGGATCATTCAGTCCTTGCTGATTAAAGAATATAGAACCATGAAAACTAGCAATCTTTATCTAGATCTGCATGTGCCACCTACTACTAATAGCAGAAAATCTAAAGGGCCAAGCAGGGATAAGGTCATCCCCAAATCATGTGACTATACTTATAGTGATGTCTTTCTACAGGGGCTCTCTGCTTATGATAGTGAGATGAAATGGCCTCCACCCTTGGGTCGTCATATGGAAGTTGGTGAGGGGATTAGCCTCACAGATGTGGAGAGCGACAAGGGAATCAAAGCCATTTATTATGTGACATTGAAATGCATTGACTCCTTACATGTGCATGATAATTCATGCATCCTTGCTGTTACACCCAAGATTCCAGCTGATCGTTCGTTCAGGATATTTGTACTCAAATGGTGCCGTGTGGAGAGGTGCCCAAAGTTAGTGACAGTGTTTGCCTGTGGCATCCGTTATGACTATTGCTATCTGGAGACCGTTTGGGCATCAGACCTCCCCGCAGCCGCCTGCATTTGGAGCAAAGGATCAAGTATAGATGACAGAAGCAGCTTTCAAGCACTACATAGCATACACTTGCACGAGTGTCCTAGGCTCAAGTTTGCCCTCCCTATGTCACGCTACACATACTTGCCTAGATTGGAGACTCTCCACATCAGTCAGTGTGGTGACCTCAAGCAGGTCTTCCCATGGGATGATGATGACAATGTGCCTCAACAATACAGAGAAGCTGATCCGGTGAAGGATTTCCCCAATCTGAAGCACGTCCTCCTGCATGATCTCTTCAGTCTGCAAGAGATCTACGAGGCCAAGATGACTGCACCCATGCTCGAGAGCATCGTGATCAGAGGCTGTTGGGGCCTCAGGCGCCTCCCAGCGGTCGGTCGAAACAATAACCATCGCCGCCCAGTTGTAGACTGCGAGAAGGAGTGGTGGGCGAAGTTGGAGTGGGATGGACTGCATGCCAGCCATGATCCATCACTTTACGAGCTGCGCTCATCGGCATACTACAAGAAGCGCCTCCTCAGGTGCACGGTTCTTCGGTAAAGACACATACCATTTGTCTAGGTATGTATGTATATTGCCTATGTGCTCTACATACATGTGCTGTCATTTTTTCTCTGCATTTCATGTAAGTAATATGTTATGACCTTAATTATCAATGTATTATCTTTGTGTAGGCTCAGGGGGTGCCAAGCCCGTCATGCGTCATGGGTTGCGGCTTTCAATTCCACTGCAAGCCGTTGCTGTTGCAATATGGATCATCAAGGATTTGTTGCTTCACTAGTTGGTGGACTGTGTTTACAAGTGTGTTTATCTCTCTCATCAAGAATAAACTGGTGGTTTGGCGTTGTATGAATCCACCAAATTGGTTGTGTGTTTAAGACTGAATATGTATGTGTCTCTTGTCGAATCTCATCGATCAATAGATGGATATTATTGATTGGTTTTGTGGTTGTGTGTGCGCATGTGTACTTGGATTTGAAATAGGGGGATGTGCATGCATGTCCCTGACGTGTGTTGACCTTGGATTGCTCAAAGACTCTCAAAGGAAATGTTTGTCTAGTTTGTCATCAAACTTTGTATGCAGTAAAAGATGGCTTTGATTAATTTACATGCATGGATTGTGCAAAGTTTTTTGTTTCCGTATTTGTTCCTCAGGTAATAATTTCCGAACGTATATCCATCAATTCCTGAGTTTGAAGTGCATAAGTGTTTAATATCAGAGTGCTCTGGAGAAACATTGTAACATTGGATATAATCTAGTCCAGAGGAGGCCTTCTGTTTTCCACCTATTTTTCTTCTTCCAACGATACAGAAAACAAGATTTGTGAAATCAGCATGACCATTGGTCCATTAGCTCAACATGACCATCGTTATGAAATGAAGTAAGAATTGCATATAACCAGATATGGCATTTCCAAAACATAGCATCAACAGGGTCCATAGACTCATGCACTTATCTTCCATAACTGCCTGATAAGTGATAATAGTGATATATTCAGATAGATAACATTCCTGGTCCATTCCACATACACAAAAAGAAAAACAAGGCACCCAGTCCAAACAAAATCCTTTATTGACCTAGAACATGTCCCATTAGGCTCTGAATTTTGAAACAACGTTCCAGCCATTTTTGCATTTCAACACTTCAGAATTACAACAGCTCAGTTATTGCACAAATGCTAATTTCAATGTTTTCAACATCACAATCACAACAATTTGACTCCAGCTTCTCTGACTGAATCTATAACGGCCTTCACTTTCCCATGGTATTTTTGTTCTCTCTTCATGTGGATGGACACTGCAGGTATTCCCTTGAGCAGCAGGCGTTCACCAAGCAACTTTCCGATCTTCGCAGCTGCTGCGACGTCACGTGTCGACTCCATGTTTGGTCTCAGCAGCTTCTCCTGTGAGCTTGCAGAACACGCAACCATTGATGTTGGGGTGTGGATGACCTGAGCAGATACATACTTGTTTGTGAAATGCATCCTCAACAGGTAGGGCTTGAGGAAACGGGTGACTCTAGCTGCCCTTTCTGGTGGAGGGATCACCATGATTTCAGGTCTCTCTGCTGCAAGTTAACAGGGGGCAACAAAGGCTTAGTAAATTGGTAACACATCATGGGCGCTTAAAACAAGGATGCAAACAGCAGTGGCGGAGCCTGAATCACAATCAAGGGGGGAGGGGGGATTGGTCAGATTGATCATAGTTTTGTGGTCGGCTAGTACTTGCTAAAGATAGATGAAACAACAACTGATTTATATGCACATTTTGCAAAGAAGGCAAGCTTAGAATATCTAGCTCTCTAAATGGATAGTTTAGACTTGCAATCATATACATATAAACCTTAATTAAGCTTTGATAGCAAGGGGGGGCCAGAGCCCAGTATGGCCTGCACTAGGCTCAGCGCCTCAGCCAGTGGCAAACAGTATGACAAACTATAGGATAAAGGCAAAAGAAGGCGTGAATTGGTTTTCATCCCTGTTGACAGGGTGAAATGCATGAGAAAATTTCGAGCTTTAAAAAACAAAAAAGAAACACATATAGCTATCTAACTAAGGCATAGTTGGATATTTGAACTGGAGTAGAACTAGGAAACAGTCCTGTTTACAATAGCTAGCTGACTATCCCTGCACGCTAATCATTTGTCATTCCACTTCAAGCGAATAGATAAAACCATATACCAAAGAAAACATTTTTGATCTGTTATGTAATTGTTTGGACACATTGCCACGACAGTGACCTAGTTATCAATTTAGGAAGCATAGAGAAGCTTATCCGATAAATCTGTCACGTAGGAAAAGAAAATCACAACATGGCCTACAAAACTTAATCAGCCTTGGCCTCAGCAGAACAGCGCCGGCCACAGAAACAAAATGCACACCAACATCATCACTCAACGCAACAAGTGGCGTCAGATATGTAGGCTACAACAAGAGCAGATTTAATGGTATCCAACAAATGGAGGGAAGTAGACCTTAGAGCTGAGCATTTGTTTTATGCATGTTATATTTTTCAGTTTTAGCGAGATGAAAAAGGAAATCAGGCCATGAAACTGAGTGTTTGCAAGGTACAGAGTACAAGAACATAGGCTCCTCATCCTCACGTGTCCCCAGCACTTAGTTCTTCCCCCAGGCATGACGGCTTAGTACCGAACTCACAGAGCGGGGGGGCAGAGCATCTCATCTTAGGACCAAATCAGCCAGTTAATTCATCCATGCATTCGATTCGATTTAAGGAAGCGAATAATAAAATTAAGAACCAGCGGATCTAATAAGAAACACAGCACAAGAGGGCAAGAGGATAAGGAGGAGGCGCCCGACCTGTGGCTAGGGGGAGGAGGCCACGCGGCCGCGCGGCTGGCTGGGGACGCAGTAGGCGGCGGCGGCGGCGGCGGCGGCGCGACGAGGATGGCGTGACGGATCGGAGTCGGAGCAGGGTATGCAGAAGGAAACCGATGGGCCGAGCTGTAGTATCATCACACCGCTGGGCTCAATGGGCCGAGGCCCATTCAATCCAGCCCAGTCTGAAACCGCCTTCCTTTCTGCGGCTGCGAAACAAACAAAAGGAAACGGCTGCTTCGCTCGCCGTGCGAAGCAAACAGCGGCGGCGGCGATGGCAACGACGGCGGCTGACGGGCCCCCAGTGGAGCCGCAGTCCCTGAAGAAGCTGAGCCTCCGGTCGCTGAAGCGCTCCCTGGACCTCTTCGCCCCCGCGCACGCCCTCCTCTTCACGCCCGACGCCGAGAGGTAACCTAGTTTCCTCGGGAGGCACAAAACCCTAGCGCGGATTCTGACTGCGTATTCTCCTGGTCTCGCTGCGGCGGTGGTGGCGCAGCAAGAGGATTCGTACCGGGTGCAAGGTGAGGGCGGAGTACGGCGCGGTGAAGGACCTGCCGCCAGAGCAAGGGCGCGGAGGGCAGGGCAAGGGTCCTGCTCCGCCGTCATCGACGGCATTGGCACTGTCAGGTTTGCTTCGCTCTTTTCTTCTTCCCGTTCTCACAGAAATCATACTTCCGTTTGCCTGTTCAATGAAGGAGAAATCTTACTAGATCGTTTCTTAGAATGGTCAGCTAGCAGCAGTACTAGGAATTCATGAGTTTACCCTATTTTTCAATTGCTAGAGCAATTGAATATTGATTGATTTTTAAGTTACTCAGATAATTCCAGAAATCGTGACTTGTATTGCAAAAATCTATAGTTTCTTTTCCCCTAAAATTAAATACGGTAGGCACATGGATTTATACTGCCTACTAGTAATAAAAAGGAACAGACCCCCTAATAGCAAAAGGTAGGTTGCATCCCAGGGCTTAAATTGAACAAGAAACTATTGTTGAGGTACTCAGCTGGTTACCTTCAGTAACTCAGCTTGGGGTTGGGTAGCACTTATGATCTAGTACAGCTTCTGCTGATTTCCCTGCCTTCATCAAATGCAATCACTGTTACAGAAGAAAATTTGTCTTATACAGAAAATCATTGCGATTAGAAATTAGTTTACCTCAATTGCTATTCAGTTTGTGATTTGCCTGAAGAGCCATATCTGTGTCATCTAAAACGGCAAATGCATTGGGAATGAACTTTTTGGTTCCCCTGCTCTGCTTATGTAAGTGTTTCCAATTTTCCAAATTATATTTGCAATGAAAATAAAATAAGATAGTTCGGAATTGCAAAAGGCTCCATGAAACATGAGGTTTTTGCTCTCTGCACCATTTTCTGATACAACTAATCACCAGTATAGATTTTGTCCTGAATGGTCTGCGAAAAGTAGGTACCTTCAAAGTTTGTTTTCATGGTTAATCAATCCTATGAGTAACCATGCCTCCAGAGCACATCGGAACATATAAAGTACTATTAGAATCATACCTTTTTAAATTTTGTTTCACCCAATCTTTCTTTGGAGAAAGTTGGATATCAAGTTCTCCTGTCAATATTTCCTAGTCATGCAGCTCATTTCCCCCAGAAAAAGGCCTGACCTGTAAAATTCAGTGTCCTACGTCTACTTTATATCATGACAGGAACAAACTACAAATGGTTAGAGGATTGATATTTCTAGCCAAGCGCCTAACCAAAATCTGGTATTTCCAACATTCTGGAGTTGATCTCCACAATGACTCCATAAAATTAGTTTAGTATTTTGCAAGCCTTCATGGATTGTCATCCACCCTCATAATTTAAGCTAAAAAATTCAGACAAATTAGTTTATTAGCTGTGTACATTTTGTTTTTCTTTTTTGCATTTCATTATCTAACTTGCAATTATCTTGTCAGGAACAAGAGATACAAAAGATGGTCACAGAGAAGGCACTAGTAATGCCATTGTCCCTGTGCCACTTATGCTGCCAAAAGCACCGTAAGTTCATCACATAATGTTGCTTGTTATTAACTAGTTAATGCTGTTTTTTTTCATTAACTATTTTCTCCATATGATGTTTGTTCAGTGAGTCTACCATACCTGGCAAAAATACAACTCTGTCAATTCCTGGATCATCTGACAGGTTTATTCCCTTGTACTTGCTTGTATTTTATTCTGTTGATGACTCTATTGTACTTAATGGCTTGATATCAGCAATTGTTTCTTGATGTTCTATTGCATTAGAACATCCTTTGTTTATTTTATGGTGCTATAAAGGCTGTAAAATCTAGTGCTTCAACCTTCTTGCTGTTGTTTAATGTTCCTTTTTTTTTGCTTGTATGGGTGCTTGTTTTGTTTGTAGTTATATGCTATGCTCCAATATTTTTCATGTTGTGGTTAGTTTCGTGAGTCGTGACACCTTTTATGACTCCCCTGCGTCCCTTTTCCCCTTTTGCTCGCATGGATCGTCTATATTTATTTATTTATTTGTATAGTGTCATTTTCTGCCGGCGTAAATTTTCTATTGCATAAATAAAGTCAATTATTTAGTAACTTTATTTAGGTGCTTTCATGAGTTCTGTCAGTACCAAAGAATTAAAAAGGATACATGAATATATTTTGGGTTGAGGCTATGATAAGTGTAGTGGCTATGATACATTGCTTCTTATGCACATTTGGTATACTTGTACTGGAAAATATTTTGGGTACCTTATGTTTTGGTAGTGTATCATTGTGCAACTTCCTGATAGCCCTTGGCGTGGTCTAATCCAAAAATTATAAAGCTCCTTAACAAAGACCGGTGCTTCCTTACTATCAGAAACTAGCAGTTTGCTGTATGGTTTGGGTCTTGGGCTTTCTAAAATTATGGCTTGCCATCTTCTGTATTTTCTTAATATACATGCAACCTTATTTTCTCAATGATAAAATTACTTTATTGTATGTGCATGTGCACTGTTGGAATATGTGTTTAGGCCCATGAGGCTAAGGCCCATGTGGCCCATGTATGGAACCTATATAGCTGCCCTTCTAGGGTTAGCCCAAGCTAATGGAAATTATTCCCTAACATGGTATCAGCAGCCTAACCTTTTCTCTCTCTTCCCTCCCCTCCTCCCAGCCGCCGCCGGCGCCATGGCCGGCCATCCACCTTCCCCTCACTCCTCCTCTTTCCCTCCCCACTCCCCTCTCTCTTGGGCCCAGGTCGCCGCTACTGCTCCTGGTGCCTCACCCGCCGGTCCAGGATTCCGCCAGATCGAGCCCGCACCCATCGATGCCGCGCTCGGGGCCGCACCCCTCGGAGCCGCGCTCGGGGCCGCGCCCCTCGGAGCCGCGCCGCTCGGGGCCGCGCCGTGGGCTGCGCCCCTCGGACCCGCGCCGCTCGGGGCCGCGCCTGGGGCCGGAGCTGCGCCGCTCGGGGCCGCGCCTGGGGCCGTGCCCCTCGGATCCGCGCCGCCAGGGGCCCTGCCTCGTCCTGCGCCACTTCCTGCGCCCCACACCCAGGCCACTGCTGGCGCCGCTCAAGCCCTGGCCGCTCTCTCCAGTCCAGAAGGGGGGGTGCCAACCACGGAGGGGGTAGCAGCGGGGGCGGCTGCTGCTGGACTCCAGCCGCTGTTACAGCAGCAGCCCCTGCCTGAAGGAGTTCATCAGCCGGCCCTACTGCCTGACGGAGATCATCAGCCGGTCCTTCCTGAAGGAGCCCAACCTCTTCCGCATGCGGCTGCCATTGGAGGTTTCCAGTCGGCGCTTCCTGGGGGTCTCCCTCTCGGCCTGTCTGGACCGAACTCCACCCTCGCCGCAGCCCTCGTCGCTGCTCGGGCCGCCGCCGCGGAGGGCCAGGCCCGTGTGCGCGCGGCTGCCCTCGCCTGGGAGCGGGAGCGCGACGCGGCTGACGCCCTGGCCTGTCAGATCGCCGAGGCCGAGCAGCTTCTCGCCTCTCCCGCGGGCCTGGACGCCGGAGCCACCTCCTCCACCTCGCCGGGACGCCGCGTGTTGCACACTGCCGTCCTCTGGCATGACCCGGCCGACCCGCTCGTGGCCCAGCTCCATTACCAGGCCGGGGGGGTCCAGAACATTCGCCTCCTCGTTCCGGTCGTCCTCGAGCCGGTGTCTCCCTCCTACGCCCGCTGGCGGGACCTGGTGGTTCTCACTCTTCGCCGCTACGCCCTCGACGATCACGTCCTCGTTGACGCTTCGGTCGCCGTCCAGACCCCGTCGTGGCTTCGTCTGGACAGCATCGTCCTCTCCTGGATCCTGGGGACGATCTCTCTGGACCTCCACGACCTCGTCCGCATCTCCCCTGACGCGCGCCGGGCATGGCTCGCCCTTGAGGGCCAGTTCCTGGGCAACGCCGAGGCCCGGGCTTTGCGCCTCGACGCGAGCTTGCGGACCTTCGTCCAGGGTGACCTCTCCGTCGGCGAGTTCTGCCGCCGGATGAAGGGCATGGCGGACTCCCTGGGGGACCTTGGGTGGCCCGTGGAGGATCGCATCTTGGTCCTCAACGTCCTCCGGGGGCTCAGTGACCGCTACGCCCACCTCCGGACGTGGATCACCCGCCAGAGGCCCTTCCCCACCTTCCTGGAGGTCCGTGACGATCTCGTCATGGAGGAGCTCACGCAGGGCCTCCAGCCGGGATCCACCACTTCCACGGGGTCCTCGACGGCCTTGGCTGCTACTTCGCCGCGTCCGTCTGCGCCATCGCGGTCGACCGCTCCACCGCCACCGTCTCTCCTGGGTCCTCCCTCCGGGCCGAGCGGAGGTGGGGGGGGCCGTGGTGGTCGTCGTCGCCGTGGAGGGGGTCACGGGGGCGGCCGGGGTGGACATACCTAGGCTCCGGCACCTGGTGGGCCGCAGGGGGGCACCATGGCCCTCCTTCCAGAACCCGTGGTCCGGGCGCATCTCCATGTGGCCCTACCACGCCCCCGGGGCCGACTCGCGACCACCGGTGGCCATGCTCACCGGAGCTCCTCCTGCTGGTCCTCCACCCGTCGCCTTCTCTGCTACGGCGTGGACTCCACCCTCGGGGACTCTTCCGGGGGTCGCCGGATGGGACTAGGCGGCCCTGGCTCGCTCTTTCAGCACCATGGGTCTGACACCTCCGGTCGGACCCGAGTGGATCGCTGATTCGGGAGCCACCTACCACACCACTCCTGACCCCGGTATACTTTCGTCGCTCCACTCTCCTTCTTCCTCTCTTCCTTCGTCCATTATGGTCGCAAATGGTTCTTGTCTTCCAGTCACGTCTGTGGGTACCGCCGGTGCTCATGGCTCCTTTCGTCTTCCTGATGTTCTTGTTGCTCCCTCTATGGTTCATAACCTTCTTTCTATTCGTCGTTTTACAGCTGACAATTCTTGTTCTGTGGAATTTGACTCTTCTGGTCTTACTGTAAAGGATTTGGCTTCCCGGCGTCCTCTGCTCCGATGTGACAGCACCAGGCCCCTTTACACCCTTCGCTTCCCGGCGGCGCCTTCGTCTTCTTCGCCGTCTTTTTTGTCAGCTGCCTTCGCCGCTTCTACTTCCTCTACTACCTGGCACCGGCGCCTCGGCCATCCTGGACGCGATGCCCTGATACAGCTCAGTCGTAGCTCTGGTCTTCCATGTACTCGAGCTCATGATGAGCAACTGTGTCATGCGTGCCAATTGGGCCGACATGTTCGTCTTCCTTTTTCTAGTTCTTCCCATGCGGCCCGCATTTTTGATCTTGTACATTGCGACCTATGGACATCTCCTGTTCTAAGTATTTCTGGTTATAAGTACTATCTTGTGGTTGTTGATGATTTTTCGCATTATTCGTGGACATTTCCTCTCCGTGCGAAGTCAGATACGTTTACCACGCTCCACTTCTTTACTTGGGTGTCTACACAGTTCGGCCTCACCATCAAGGCCGTCCAGTGTGACAATGGTCGCGAGTTTGATAACTCCACCTCCCGAGCTTTCTTCCTCTCTCACGGTGTTCACCTGCGCATGTCTTGTCCATACATCTCTTCGCAGAATGGCAAGGCTGAGCGGATGATTCGCACCACCAATGACACCGTGCGTACTCTTCTGTTTCAGGCCTCTCTTCCTGCTCGCTTCTGGGCTGAGGGCCTGCACACCTCCACCTACCTTCTTAACCGCCTTCCTTCCGCTGCCTGTCCCGCTCCCACACCTCACCACGCCCTCTTCGGTACCCCGTCTCGGTACGATCACCTCCGCGTGTTTGGGTGTGCTTGTTACCCCAACACCGCCGCCACTTCTTCTCACAAGCTGGACCCTCGCTCCACGCTCTGTGTCTTCCTTAGGTACTCCCCGGATCACAAGGGGTACCGGTGCTTTGACCTTACCTCCCGACGGGTTCTCATCTCTCGCCATGTGGTATTTGATGAGTCCGTCTTTCCCTTTTCCAGCACTACCACCCCTCCGGTACCTGACCCTCCCTCCCTGTTTCCCACTGACCCGGTGGTCCAGCCACCTTTTTCGTGGTCTCCTGCAGGTACCGCTTCGCCGCGCTCCGTGCCGGCCACCTGTCCCGGATACCCTGCGGGTCCGGGCCCCTCGTCCTCCGGCGCGGCCCCGTCCTCTCCGATTGGTGCAGACCCGGGGCCTTCGTCCCCCGCTTCTGCCCCGGGGGGGTCGTGCCGGTCGCCGACCCCGGATCCCGCCCCGGCACCTGCCCCGGCACCTCCGTCGAGGTTTGCCGCGCCGGTACGGGTGTACCAGCGCAGGCCGCGGCCGCCGCCGCTCGCGGTCCCTTCTCCGCCGGGGACACCGACACCACCGCCGCAGTCCCCGCCGGCTCGTGGTGCCTCGCCGGTCTACCACCCGCCGCTGCTTCACCGACACCCGCGGCATGTTCACCCGATGGTGACACGGCACGCTGCTGGCACACTGCCGCCTCGTGCCCTCGAGGCTTCGACCGGCGACGCGGTGGTCTCCCCGGTACCCTCTTCCGTCCGCGACGCCCTGTTGGACCCTCACTGGCGTCGTGCGATGGAAGAGGAGTACGCCGCGCTACTCGCCAACCAGACGTGGGAGTTGGTGCCCCGGCCGCCAGGCTCCAACGTCGTCACCGGCAAGTGGATCTGGACCCACAAGCGCCGGGCCGATGGTTCTCTCGAGCGCTACAAGGCTCGATGGGTCCTCCGAGGTTTCACTCAGCGCCCGGGAGTCGACTACGATGAGACCTTCAGCCCGGTGGTCAAGCCGGCCACCGTCCGTACCGTGCTCTCGCTGGCGCTTGCTCGGTCTTGGCCCGTCCACCAGCTGGACGTCAAGAACGCCTTCCTCCACGGCCTTCTTACCGAGACGGTGTACTGCAGTCAGCCGGCGGGGTTCATCGATTCCACTCGTCCTGACATGGTCTGTCGGCTCAACAGGTCCCTATACGGCCTCAAGCAGGCACCTCAGGCGTGGAACCACCGGTTTGCTGCCTTCTTGCTGACCCTGGGGTTCATGGAGGCCAAGTCTGATACGTCCCTGTTCGTCTACCACCATGGGGCTGACACTGCATACTTGCTGCTCTATGTTGATGACATTGTCCTCACCGCCTCCAGCGAGCCACTTCTCCGCCAGATCATCGCCGCTCTCCAGCAGGAGTTCGTGATGAAGGATCTGGGTGAGCTTCACCACTTCCTCGGTGTCACTGTTGAGCACCGTCCTGCCGGGCTCCTCCTTCACCAGCGACAGTACACTCGGGACATTCTGGAGCGGACTGGGATGACTGACTGCAACCCCTGCTCCACTCCAGTCGACACTCAGGGCAAGCTGTCTGAGGTTGAGGGACCCCCGGTGGCCGATCCCACTGCCTACAGGAGTCTCGCCGGGGCCCTTCAGTACCTCACCTTCACCCGGCCGGACATCACCTATGCAGTTCAGCAGGTCTGTCTTCATATGCATGACCCCCGGGAGCCTCACCTCACGGCTCTCAAGCGCCTCCTCCGCTACCTCCGAGGCACGCTCGACTATGGTCTCCTCCTCCACCGGGCCTCCTCCACCGACCTCGTCGTCTACACCGACGCTGACTGGGCGGGGTGCCCGGATACTCGCCGCTCCACCTCCGGCTACGCCGTCTTCCTGGGCGGCAACCTGGTGTCTTGGTCGTCCAAGCACCAGCCGGTGGTCTCCCGGTCCAGCGCCGAGGCGGAGTACCGCGCCGTTGCTAACGGCGTGGCGGAGGCCGCCTGGCTCAGGCAGCTGCTTGCTGAGTTGCACACTCCACCCTCCCGGAGCACACTGATCTACTGCGACAATGTCAGTGCGGTCTACCTCTCCACCAACCCCATCCAGCACCAGCGGACGAAGCATGTGGAGATCGACCTCCATTTTGTCCGTGATCGGGTGGCCATGGGCGAGGTGCGGGTCCTTCATGTTCCGACGACCTCCCAGTTCGCGGACATCTTCACCAAAGGCCTTCCGTCCTCGACCTTCGCCAAGTTTCGCTCCAGCCTCAACATCACCGGTGGCTAGTTGCGTCTGGGGGGGTTGTGTGTGTTCTTTCTTGTTCAGCCTCGAACTTCGCTGCGCCGGTAGTTCAGACTGTGGGGGGGTGTTGGAATATGTGTTTAGGCCCATGAGGCTAAGGCCCATGTGGCCCATGTATGGAACCTATATAGCTGCCCTTCTAGGGTTAGCCCAAGCTAATGGAAATTATTCCCTAACATGCACCAATAGTTTTGTATAAAAAAATGCGTTTTAAGTCCCCTTGATTTCTGGTCAATTCAGAATAATTTGTTTTTGGATGGAGCAGTTTAGAATTTACCACTCGCTTTGTGAAGTGCTGATATCTTTGGGATATCTCCCAGATTTTCTACATCTGCACTGATGGAAAGGATACCTAGTAGATGGCCACGGCCTATATGGCATGCTCCTTGGAAGAACTATCGGGTACTTTCTCTCTCCAGTATAGTGGTACATTTCCGAGTTCATTATTTGAATGGTTTGCACATTAGTGAGGAGTCAGTACAGATTTTTCATTGTGTTTCAGTATTCATGATCGAAGACTATATACTGCACTTGCATGTACTTTTAACATCCAGTCTTAACCATTGTCAGCCAAAACCACTGACCCTGCATCTTCTTTTTGCATGTGTGATTTAAGTACAATAGAAGATTGGTTTATGGTATCATTCTGGTTCTCACTAATTAAAAGGCACTTTTAATTTTGTTCCACAAATTAGGTCTTGAACTTTAAATTATGCAGGTCATCAGTGGTCACTTGGGATGGGTTCGATCTATTGCATTTGATCCAGGGAATGAATGGTTCTGCACTGGTTCTGCTGATAGGACAATAAAGGTAAATTTCATTTGTTCTACACTTGCAAACTGAAATATTCTTGTCATTATCTTATTCTCTTGAGGTTTGGCGTTCATGGCTGCCCTAAAAGGGTACGAACTCATTCTTACGATGCCGTCATACACCAGTCTTGAGAGGAGGGTGACCATGAGGGCCTTCGGTGCAAACCTGGTCCTTACCGACCCAACGAAAGGGATGGGTGGGACAGTGAGAAAAGCAGCAGAGCTTTATGAGAAACATCCTAGTGCATACATGCTTCAACAGTTTCAGAATCCTGCTAATGTCAAGGTACTCTCCCTTTCTTCTTCTTTTAACAGTTTTGCCTGATCTGGCCATGTCACTTTGTAGGGGTAGTATTTAGGGAGTGTTTGGTTTGAGGAGTTAAAGTTTAACAAACACTGTAGCACTTTCGTCTTATTTGACAAAAAGTTTCCAATCTTGGACTAATTAGGCTTAATAGATTCGTCTCGTAAATTACTCCTAATCTGTGCCGACATGCATGCAATTAGTCTACATTTAGTACTCCATGCATTTGAGGGAACATTGATGCGATGAGAGTTAAACTTTAACAAGTTGAAACCAAACAGGCCCTTAGTATCCAGTTGATGCAGTTTCTTAAGGGTTACTGACTGAATCTGACAGATACATTATGAGACAACGGGTCCAGAAATATGGGAAGACACACTTGGACAGGTTGATATTTTTGTCATGGGGATCGGGAGTGGCGGTACTGTCACGGGCGTCGGCAAGTACCTCAAGGAGAAGAACCCCAATGCAAAGGTCCTATCATAGACCAGACAGAACAAAATCTCATAGCTAGATGCTCATAAGGTGTAGTTTCTGGAACTTGTATTCAGTTATGTTGTAAATCTCATAGCGTGTACATGGGAACATGCAGATCTATGGAGTTGAACCTGCTGAAGCAAATGTTCTGAATGGTGGAAAGCCAGGTGAACTTTGGCATTCTATAAAAGAACTACTTTCGATTCCCACTGTGTATGGTTTTAATATCTTTTAATATTATTTGCGGAACCTAATTGCAGGGCCTCACCTCATCACTGGGAATGGAGTAGGGTTTAAGCCAGATATTTTGGATATGGATGTGATGGAAAAGGTCCTTGAGGTAGTGCTGAAACTATTTTGTAGTCGATGCTGTTTTAAAATCATGAATCATAATTACGTAATGCTAATTGAGTTGGGCATATGACAGGTGAAAAGTGAGGATGCTGTTAAGATGGCTCAGGAATTGGCAGTCAAGGAGGGTCTTTTGGTAAGTGAGACAAATAAGTAATGTTCTCTTCAAAAAGATGAAAGACATTAGGAAGACCTGATAAAAACATTCAAAATCTAGAACTTGTTCCTAAGGTAGCTATTGTGGAATTTAGTTGTGTTTAATGTTGTTTTCGAGGTGATGTGACAAGTGGATGCTGCATCATGAACCAATTTTGAACAAAGATAGATGCATATTGTTTTGATAGACACTGAACTAGTTGAATATTTGCAGGTTGGGATATCATCAGGAGCCAACACTGTTGCTGCTCTTGAGCTAGCAAAGAAGCCGGAAAACAAAGGAAAACTCATTGTGGTATGTGACACGTATCGAATCCTTTTACATTGCTTTACAATGTTTACATGAAGGCAATTTCAGAGTACTGACCAGTGAACCATTGGTACAGACTGTTCTTCCAAGCCTTGGGGAGCGATACTTGTCATCTGCTCTGTTTGATGAGTTGAGAAAGGAGGCTGAGGCCATGGAACCAGTGCCAGTGGATTAATTTGGCCAATCAAACAGGGCACTGGAATCTGGATCTTTGGTGCACAATAAACTCGCCGGCAGATATGTTACAACTGCCAATTGTACTTCCACTCCCCTCATCCAATTTCTATCATCGGTCTGTCATCTCATTTGTGAACCTTGTGAAAAGAACAAAAAAATAATAGAAAATGTTGAAAAAGAGAACTTTAGTCTCTAGACATTTGTGATGGTCATTTCTTGGCTTCTGGGTCATTGGGCTTAGTTCAAACCAGCATAACAGCTGTTGATGCAATTTTGCACCAAGTAGTAGTCACAACTCACAACAGCAGGTGATTCAGCATGTAACTCTAAGATTGGACTTTGGAGGCAATGCAAGACGTGAATACTCTCATAAAGGATTTCAACAGTGCATTATACATTTTGAATAGAGTTGAATACCTGCAACTGGTAAGTTCCTCACCAACCAGTCCCTACAAGCAAATCTGTCAGGGATGTTTATTTTGTTGCTACAAGAGATGAAATCATGAAATCCTCAATATGATGGTATCACTGCCTCTTGATGATCACGTTGCTTCTTATGTCATCCTACACTACCATGAGAAAACAAAGGCTAGATGAGAACCTAAAGTAGCAGATCAGAAAACATGTCAATGTTGAGGCATAATTCTGCCTTCTGGCACCATTTTGTCGACTCGATGTATTCTATCAGGTGGCCAGATTATGTGTGTGATCCTCCCTTCCAACAGACCCAGAGGAACCTGCAGCTTATAAAGTTAGAATTTATACCAAAACTAAAGATGGCTAGAAACCGATTCTTGTGTACTGCAGAAACAAGTACTTATCCACAAATATGATTAGTATCGCATTTTGTTTCTAATAAATTAAATGCAACTGATTAAACTGTATTGGAAAATTCTTTCCAATACAAAGAAACTGAACAAAATGGGTATTTCAGATTTTTGGATGCTTTCAAATTGCCCAGTGACTCTAGTGAACTAATTCCTGATGTTCATCCAAACACTATATCAATGAAGAACCAAAATTGGATAAAAAAATGATTGTAAACCATGAAATCTGCTTTAGCATGCATTTCTCTACAAGTCCAGGTGCATTCACAGCTAATGATGATAAAGAATGCTTCATGTAAACAGAGGAATGTGACATAAAAAGATTGTAATACAAGACCATGACGCAGTCACAATCAAACAACACATGTCACAAGGATAAGACTGAGTTTGTTCAAGTTAGTAAATGGCAAGTATCTTGTAGCAAATATCATTGAATCAGACTGTATTGCTCTCTGTCCCCTTCTATTTCAGGGCAAGGTTTTCTTGTTGCCCTATTCTACTTCTACAAGGATAAATTTGCAGCCCAAGCTACATTAATCAACATTATTTCAGGCTTCAGAAATCAGCACTGAGGTGTGAACTCAGCCTTGGTTGAACACGACCACAAAAGCATCAAATTTTATGGGGCCCTCCTGCAATGCCACTGCCAAACAATCTGTGCAGTTTTTGCCTAGCAGGTAGATCACAAGATTGTGATCTTACGCAGTGTCAAGTCAGTACCAGGTGATAGCATTTGTGTGTGTTGTACTAGTACTCTGTTGCCAGCTTGTTCAGCATTGTGTCGCTCTGGTAGGCCATTGTAAAAATACTATAATAATTTCCAAATAAAACATGTGCTAGGCACGTTCTCAGAGCAATGAAGATCAAAAAATTCATATAGACCATCGGAGAATGCCTTACAGGGCCATAGTGTCTCGAGTCCCAGCTTTGGCCGGCATTGTCCCCTTCCACCCAGCAGTGGCCGTCGGGGACCTGCCGGATCTCCCGCTTCAGACTGACTGACCTGAAAACAACGACGTCGCCGCGGGAGAAGTCGTGGCTGGCGAGGCAGCGGCGGTCCAGCAGGCCGACGTCGCCGTGGGCTTGGATAGTGGGGAGCATGGAACTGCCCTTCAGAATGCAGAACTTGCTGTAGTGGCCTTTGACGACGACGCCGGCAGCGGCGGCGGCGACGGCCACGGACAACCAGAGGGAGGGCCAAGCTTTCACTCGGGCCATGTCTGAGAGACGGCAGGGATGAGCTGCCCGAAGCCAGGCACGGTCGCCGGCGAGGGTTCAGAGTTCGGGATCCTGAGTTGTCGGAAATCACATAAAAGGGTATTTCAGTAATTCAAATAATGCTGAACTTTTTTTAAAAAAAAGAGGGAGTTATATAACATTTATTATCTGGGTTTTCCACCGCTGCTTTCGTAATGCAGCTTAGGTTACCCTGCTGGAATAAGTATAGCCCGTGTCATTTCTGGACCTTGACAGAAAAAAATAGTAAGACAACTTTTACAATGTTTCATTTCTTGGCTTCCACGTGACCAATTGTTTGGGGCGGCCCAAATTGTGGACATATGACACGGTGAATTGTATTGTTATGGAACCCTTGGCTTGAAAAGAAAAAGAGAAATTTCTTGCATGACATTAACATGAACCTAAATCTCTTATCTGCCACCTAAAAAGACATGATTTTCATATATATCATTGGTGTTAAAATGTAATCCCTCTCATACCAAAAGTAATTGTCTTTTCATATTAATTAGCCAAGGCTATTGGAATATGATCAACAATGGTGTGAAAGAGATTAAAATTTATGGATAATGGCATTAACAAAATTTGAGTTTTCAGATGAGCATATAGAAAAATTTCCCAAATAAAAACCACATAAACAATGATAGTGATGGATAAGTCTTTGTGTTGGCTGGTGTTTGATGTTTCTGCTACCCGTCAAGGACAACATCCTTGACTGGCTGTTAGCATTTCTTTAAGACAACATCTTAGGATAGCAGGATCTGGTGTTTGGTGTTTCTGCTACCCTTCAAAGATAGCATCCTTGACTGGCTGTTAGCATCTCTCCAGGACAGCATCTTAGGACAGCAGCATCTTAGGACAAGCATCTTAGAACAACATCTTGACTAACATCTAGGACAGCATCTTAGACTAACATCTTAACATATGCTTGGCTGATTAACAGCCTATAAATTTGTATTCCTAACCCCTCAGGTTGGTATGGCATTGTGTGAGAAATAAACCCAAAAAATTACCCCGTCTCCAAGTGTTATCCTCTCGATGAGAGTAAGGATCTTGCTAACACCAAGAGCCAGAACCCAGCAACTAACAAACAAGAGGTCTTAACGGAAGGCAAGGACCAATCAAACGCTAAGACGAATGTAATTTGTTGGGCCTAGCACCAACCCCAGCTAAGCAACCCCGGAGGCCCGCCGAACTGATTCTGGTATTCCTCAGCCACACAGCGACAGGTTCATCATGTGGGCTCCTGGCCCAACACAACAATTACGCTGACACACTTTTGCAAGACTTCACGTAGTAGCTTACAACAGATCAGATGTACAGACAGAAATAAGTAAGTAGTTCAATTCACAGCCACCCAGGCAGCCACTACAGTTTTGCCGCTGGTATACCATACGTCCATACCATACCATACAGTTTTGCAAGACTTCACGTACGTAGTAGCTTACAACATATCAGATGCAGACACCCAGGTCCTCCATCACCACATCACCTCACCCGGTTCATTTTCATTACAGACAGAAGAAATAAGTAGCTTATACAACAAATCAGATGTAAAGTTGGCGGATAACTGAAAGTGGGCAGAGCACGGTCTTCTCCCCATGCTGCACCGCGTACTTGGTCGTGTGGAGATAGCACAGTGCAGCTCCGGCGACATTCCACACGAAGCGGCACTTGGTGACGCTCCTGGTAGACCTTGCTCGCTCGTAGACGATCCTGTAGATCGTGCAGGCCTCCATGAACACGTCTGAGAGGTCCCGCTTGGTCTCCTCGAATTCTTCGGCGCCATAGAGCAACTGCATTGCACGCAGGGTTAATTTATTGATTGATCGTGCTAGCTGATCGACATTTCCTTGTTTTGCATGTGGTTGCACACATATAGGATGCTTACATGTCTGTAGCTTTGGTAGAGTTTCTGAAACTCATCGTTCTTTTCTTCTTTATCCAGCTTAAAAAGTTCTGTACTCTTTCTCAAGTACTCATGGTAGCGGCGCTCCCATAGGAAGGTGCACTCTGGGGTTGCCTCCACCTCATCGAAGCATGGCAGTGTCGTTATCTCTGATCACAACAGAAGAAATGGAGACATCAGAAAACAAGTAGCTTCAAATTCCTTCCAAAAAATGTAGCTTCATATATTATTTAGTGAGAAATTAGGAAAACAAGAGCATCTGGAACTGAACCATATGCTGACTTGATCCTAATTTCTCTTGATACCTTCCAGACTGGAAGGTATCAAGAGAAATTAGGATCAAGTCAGCATATGGTTCACTTTGTAATAAATATTGGCTGTGCACATCCTCAGACGTAGAGGTTGGAAAAGTTATATATTACATTATCTAATACGGTTCACTTTGTATAAGTATTGGTGTGTACATCCTTAGACATAGACACTGGAATATTAATTATTCCATTATCTGCAAAAATCACAGTGGACCCAGAAATTACATGAACATGCACAGCAGTACTGGTAGAATCATAATAAAAAACAACAGACCAACCTAGAAGAAAGCTAAGCTAGATCAGTTGGTTGACGGTGACAGTGGAGTGCCAACTAGCAGAAAGACAACTTACGGATTTGTTCATCACATTGTTGCGATATTACTCTGTCAGTCTCATCGTAGATTCTACCCAAAATAGATGTAGAATGGTAGGAATCAAATCCTTCCTTCTCCATAAAGTGTGGATATGCTTGTACTCTCAGATTACGATCCACATTTACCTGTTTAATTGGCAGAGACATGGCTAGAAACAACTGTTGAAACAGAGCATGCTGCCACGAGACTAATAACCGATTGAAGTGAACTTTGGTCTTTGTATTAAATATCTAACCAACAGGAAATTGCATTTTCAATTTATTTCACATATTTTTTGCTAGACAGATCAAATATAAACAAAAAAATGATTTGAAATCATAATTGCATGGAAGCCTAGACCATATCAAAGCGATTGTAATTAACCTTGTGCCCATCCAGAGCCAAATAATAAAGGTCAACTAATTTAATCATTTTTGCCGCAATTGATTTCTTTTCATCTTGATCAACTTCTTCTGTTAAGAACCGGTCCATGTAATGTAACCAACAATCAGATGATAAACCAAGCGCATAACTGTAAAGGGAAATCCAAACATGTATCCATCAGATCAACACAATGAAACCAAACAGGTGTTGCAGAGAAAACAAAATTATAGTTCAGAGACAAGTAATGAAAAATTAATAAGGATCTCAGCACAACCAGGATATTCACTGTTCATTATTCTAGGAAACATCCTCATATTACATAAAACAATATAAAAATTGTGTCAATCTTTACATCGGCTTGTATAGCCAATGATGTTGCAACTAGTTTATAGTTATGCAGCTGATTCATATCAACAATATGATGATGGAATTTTTGGTGATCATAATAAACTAAGCAAATTTGGAAAAGGCAACAATGACATCTTTGGGTGCCCACAAGCCATATGATAAGGAATGCATCCCATGTGTTTGGGTTACAAGGACACTATATATCCAATTGATAACATATATCCAGAGTCCTAAGTTGAACCGCACAAATAAAGGCAAGGATGAGAAATAATTCATTTCACCAGTCCTCCCTACATATTGGACTGACAAAATGCATGAGCAGTACATAAAAGTTATTAAGGCATGCCATTGTAAGCAAGACTGCGCCTGGTTTTTTGATATTTCAGCATAATGCAACTTCACCTTGCTTTGCAACTAAGCATGCATGTCACATAGTTGACTGGATATCTTCAAATAAATTAAAGATATGTAATTCAGTACACAATAAACGATGAAATCTAAATTTGTGCAAAGCATACTGATCAATTCAAAACCAAGTAACATCCTGTGAACACTATGATATGAACATGATTAATAATTGAAGAGATACAATACTTGGGTATAAACGTAGTCGTCAAGCATTCATTAAATAGCAGTCTTTCGAGAGTCGATTCATTAAAATCCCTGGGTCCTCTAGGCTTGTGCTGGGTCTCCTTTGGTTTTAGTAGTTGAACCCAAGGTTCACTTCGCTTCTCGAAAGCCTTTAGTAACTGAAAAACCATTTTTTTCTATCAGAATTGCAGAACTCCTTTTGGCAAGTTAAACAATAATAATAATAAATATTAATGTGCAGAAAAATGCTATTGTGCTAGCACACAGGGGATGTAATTTTCTAAAACAAGAAATACTAATGTAATATTTAATTTAAAGGAAAAGACTAGCTAGTCTGGCTTGCCCGATGGCAAGACAAGGATGTGCAACCCACTGGGTAGAAGGTTTAGGTTATTGTGTGTTGATTTAGTTAGGACTTTTTGTCTCCCGCCCCGGGGGGGTGACCTGTGGGAGGGAGGTAAGTCGAAGATCTCGGTGTCGCCGTGAGTGGTTGATAAACAGCGATTGCTGTTTGATTTCTAAAGAGATAGGACGTTGTGCAAGGTGTCTCAAGGGAAAGCTGGTGGTGTAGTGGCCAAGGTGAAGCACCAGGCCTTGGGAAGACGATGGGCCATGCGCCTGAACTGGTAGTTTGTTATCAAAGTTCTACACTTTCATCTTTTAGGAGAAACTTGACATAGGCAGAACGACAAAATCATAAAGTTTGATTTTGAAGGGAGATGCCCACTCAAGAAGGGCGGCCCTGGTGCAAGTGGTAGAGCTTTACCACCTGTGACCAAGAGGTCCAGGGTTCAAGCCCCAGCCTCTGCATATTTATGCAGGAATGGTTGAAGGCTATTTTCCCTTCCCCAGACCCCGCAGTGCGGGAGCCTATGGCACTGGGTACGCCCTTTATGCCCACTCAACCAATAAGTTCAAGTGGCAAAAAATTGCTCCTAGGTCAGCACGAGCCTACTCCCGCTTCGTCATGATGTGATGCTTTTGTTAATTGTTACACATGATTGGGTGAGCGTGCTGCAGGGCATGTTTTATAGATCACGTCATGCATCATCATAATCTTTGTGGGACTCTCACACCATCTTTCTTCGCACTCCAGCTCTTTATAGGGCTAGTGATTCTGTTGGAATGTGAGTGTATTAGGCCCATGAGGTTAGGCCCATGTGGCCCATGTATGGTTACCTATATAGCTACCCTTCTAGGGTTAGCCCAAATCAATAGAGAATAATCTTCCAACATGGTATCAGCAGCTTAGGTTTCCCTCTCCTTCCCTCTAGCCGCCGCTGCCTCCTCAGGCCGGCGCCGCCGCCGCCGCTGCCTCCCCATGGCAGGCCGGCCGCCTCCTCCTCCTCCCCCAACCTTTTTCCATGCCTTCCCCCCTCTCCATTCTTCCTCCTGGACCACTTCGGCTCGGCCCCTGCTTCCTGGCGCGGGCGGCCCTCTTCCTGGCGCGAGCGCTACTGCCTCTGCTCCAGCCGCCGCCGGGGGGACAGCGGCCGACCCCACAGCCGCTGGGCTCCCTCCAGGCCCGCGGCCTCCTCCTCCAGGCGTTCCTCCAGGCCCGCGGCAGTTCCCGTGGCCTCCTCCAGGCGCGGCCTCCGCCCTAGCCGCTGCTGCTGCTGGCGCTATGGGCGCAGCCCCTGCCTGTCCCTCTTCCATCATGGTCGCCAATGGCACTTGCATTCCTGTCTCCTCCGTGGGCACTGCCAGTTCTCACGGCTCCTTTCATATCCCTGATGTTCTTATGGCTCCCGGTATGGTTCACAACCCTCTCTCTATTCGCCGTTTCACAACTGACAACTCTTGTTCGGTTGAGTTTGACCCCTCTGGTCTCACCGTGCGGGATTTGGCCTCCTGGTGTCCTCTGCACCGGTGTGACAACACTGGACCCCTCTACACACTTCGGTTTCCGGCGTCTGTTTCACCTTCTTCGCCTCCCATCTCCTTAGCCGCTTTCGCCGCTACTACTTCCCCTACTACTTGGCACCGCCGCCTCGGCCATCCTGGCCGGGATACCCTCATGCAGCTCAGTCATAGTTCAGACATTCGGTGTCCTCGGGCTCACGATGAGCACTTGTGCCATGCGTGCCAGCTGGGCCGTCACGTTCGTCTTCCCTTTCAGGCTTCTTCCTCTCATGCCACTTGTGTGTTTGATCTTATCCATTGCGACTTCTGGACTTCTCCTGTTCTCAGCATGTCTGGCTATAAGTACTACTTGGTGGTGGTCGATGATTTCTCCCATTACTTCTGGACTTTTCCCCTGCGTGCCAAGTCCGAGGCGTTCCCCACTCTCAGCCACTTCTTCGCTTGGGTATCCACTCAGTTCGGCCTCACCATCAAGGCTGTCCAGTGCGACAATGGTCATGAGTTCGATAATTCAACCTCACGTGCTTTCTTCCTTTCTCACGGTGTCCAGCTGCGCATGTCTTGTCCGTATACCTCATCTCAAAACGGCAAGGCAGAGCGCATGATCCGCACAACCAATGACACCATGCACACCCTTCTACTCCAGGCATCCCTTCCCGCTCGCTTCTGGGCTGAGTGTCTGCACACATCCACCTATCTCCTTAACCGTCTTCCTTCTACTGCCTACCCGGCTCCCACACCTCACCACGCTCTTTTCGGTACCCCTCCTCGATACGACCACCTTCGAGTCTCCGGGTGTGCGTGTTACCCTAACACCGCCGCCACCGCTCCTTATAAACTGGCCCCCCGGTCGACCCTCTGTGTTTTCCTCGGATACTCTCCGGATCACAAGGGTTACCGATGCTTCGACCTTTCCTCTCGCCGTGTCCTCATCTCTCGCCATGTCGTGTTTGATGAGTCGGCATTCCCTTACTCCACCACCTCTACCTCCACACCTCCTGCTGACCCTGCGGAGGCTTCCTTTTTTCCCACTGACCCGGTGATTCCGCCACCCTTCTCCCTCTACCCTGCAGGTACTACTCTGGCGCGCCCTCCTGGTGGTACCACCTCGCCCCTGCCGGCCTCGCACCAGGACTTTCCTCCCGTACCTGCTACGCCCGAGGCCGCACCGGAGCTTTCACCATTGCTCCCTGTGGCTTCGCTGCCTCCCGCTGTGCCCGACGTTGCCGTTCTGATCGTGGGACCGAGCGCCTCGACCCCACCACCTCCCGGGCGCTTCGGCCTCGTCTACCAGCGCCGCCAGGAGCCGGGTCCGCCCCCACCTCCTCCAGGGTGTTTCGGCATCGTCTACCAGCGGCGGCGGGAGCCGGCTCCGGCGTCGTCGCCTTCACCACCAGTGTGTGCTTCGCCGGCCCTGCCGCGCTCTCGCGCCGACCCGCCAGTGTACCACCGCCTCTTCTTCACCGGGACCCTCGTCACATTCACCCGATGGTGACGAGGCAGGCGTCTCGCCCGCAGGCCCTCACCGCCGCCGCCTGCGAGCCGGGGATCTCTCCAGTACCCTCTTCCGTCCGCGCGGCCTTGGCGGATCCTCACTGGCACCGCGCGATGGAAGATGAGTACGCGGCCCTCCTCGCCAACCAGACGTGGGACCTAGTGCCCCGACCACCGGGCTCCAACATTGTCACCGGCAAGTGGATCTGGACACACAAGAGGCGTGCTGATGGTTCCTTGGAGCACTACAAGGCTCGTTGGGTCCTCCGTGGCTTCACCCAGCGGCCCGGCATTGACTATGATGAGACCTTCAGTCCCGTGGTGAAGCCACCTACAGTCCGCACCGTCCTCTCACTGGCTCTCGAGCGCTCCTGACCTGTGCATCAGCTGGATGTCAAGAATGCCTTCCTCCATGGCACTCTGACTGAGACGGTCTATTGCAGTCAGCCGGCCGGTTTCGTGGATTCTTCTCATCCTGACTTGGTCTGCCGGCTCAACAAATCTCTCTACGGGCTCAAGCAGGCACCCCGGGCTTGGTACTCTCGATTCGCTACCTTCCTGCAGACTCTTGGGTTCACGGAGGCCAAGTCTGACACCTCCCTGTTCATATACCACTATGGGGGTGAGACTGCTTACCTGCTTCTCTATGTGGATGACATTGTTCTCACCGCCTCCAGCGAGTCTCTGCTCCACTGCATCATTGCTTCTCTCCAGAAGGAATTTGCTATGAAGGATCTTGGGGTGCTCCACCACTTCCTCGGCGTCACTGTTGAGCCCCGACCTTCAGGCCTGTTCCTCCACCAGCGGCAGTTCACTTGTGACATTTTGGAGCGAGCAGGGATGACTGACTGCAAGTCTTGCTCTACCCCGGTTGACACCCAGGGGAAGTTGTCAGAGGCTAGGGGTCCGATGCTTCGACCAGCGGACTCTACCGCCTACCGGAGTCTTGCTGGCGCGCTCCAGTACCTCACCTTCACACGGCCGAACATCACTTATGCCGTACAGCAGCTCTGCCTCTACATGCATGCTCCGCGGGAGCCCCACCTAGCTGCTATGAAGCGGCTTCTCCGCTACCTCCGTGGCACCCTAGGCTACGAGATGCTCCTCGGCCGGTCCTCCACTGCCGAGCTGGTTGTCTACACCGACGCTGACTGGGCGGGCTGCCCGAACACCCGCAGGTCCACCTCCGGCTACGCTGTCTTCCTCGGCGGCAACCTCGTCTCTTGGTCGTCCAAACACCAGCCGGTGGTCTCACGCTCCAGTGCCGAGGCGGAGTACCGTGCCGTTGCCAACGGCGTGGCTGAGGCCGCCTGGCTCCGCCAGCTCCTGGTTGAGCTTCACCGCCCTCTCGCCAGGAGCACGCTCGTCTACTGTGACAACGTCAGTGCGGTCTACCTCTCCACCAACCCCGTGCAGCACTAGCGGACGAAGCATGTGGAGATCGACCTACACTTCGTCCGTGACCGTGTGGCCATCGGCGACGTCCGGGTCCTTCACGTCCCAACCACTTCCCAGTTCGCGGACATCTTCACCAAAGGCCTCCCGTCCTCGACCTTCACCGAGTTTCGCTCCAGCCTCACCGTCACTAGTGGCTAGTTGCGTCTGTGGGGGGGACATGTGTGTGTGGTCTTTCTTCTTTCTTGTTCAGCCTCGAACTCCGCTGCGCCGGTAGTTCAGACTGCGGGGGGTGTTGGAATGTGAGTGTATTAGGCCCATGAGGCTAGGCCCATGTGGCCCATGTATGGTTACCTATATAGCTACCCTTCTAGGGTTAGCCTAAATCAATAGAGAATAATCTTCCAACAGATTCCTCTTATCACTGATCTCTCTTTCTGTCAGCATTTTTTTTTCTTGGTGGCTTCCTCACTGCTTGGACCAAGAAGAAAACAAGGCTGAGTTGCATGCTATGGCACGTGTGACAACAGTGATTACTTGGATTTTGGTGCTTTTTTCTTAGTGCTGACTCTTCGGTTGCCTAACACTATAGGAAGAATTGCCCGAGCTCCTGTGAAGCATTAGCTTACAAAGCATACTGGTGCTGATGATTCTTACAGAGTGTGCCCCTCGAGTTTCAATTGGAAGAAATTTTCACAAATGCACCGATTAGAGCTTAGCACAGTGCACAATTGCCCACACCTGTATGCATATATATTCAGGCCTAGAACCCCCATATTGGATACAAGTGCTATTCATAACTGAAACACCCAAGCAAATAAGTTGGAAATTAATTTTGATGGAGACAAGAGGTTGGGCAAAGGTGCGGGGAAGTTGGATTGGGTTTGGCATCCCATGCATGCAGAGCTGATTGCATGTATACAAATCGTAACTGCTACCATATCATGTGGATTAGTCGAAACACTAAGCCTCAATAAGAAACATTAGCTTCTGAGCTATCTTCAGTTGGTGATCTGGTCTGTGTTTTGAAGCTTTCGAGCCTGAATTTTATTAGCCCCTCACGTAATTATGTTCCTAGGTCATGTAATAAAGCAGCACATGACTGTGCAATCTTGGTCGAATTTCATTCCTATAAAAACGGAACTACATGCTCATGCAGTAGGACACGTGGTCCTGGAGAAGGTGGAGGGAGGCCACAAGTACAACTCTAGCATGAACGGTTATGGATTACCTGTGTAATTGTTAAATAATTTGGTATCCAATTCGGCAGTAGGCATGTTAAGCTCACAATAGATGATTGGCCATTGTGGGTCATGTAGCTTAATTGTGGAAGGAGAAAATTTGTCACATAGATGGGAATTTTAACTTATACACATGTCCAAAAGTCAGATTACTCAGGGTCCACAAAAAGACCACAACTGGCTTGTGAGACTTCCTGTGAGCATATGACAGTGTCCAGGCTGGAGGGAGCAAATCCTAGCCATTGCTGTTATGGTCGGCAACAGCTATAGACGCCGTCAGAGGGTCTAATTAAGCAGGTGAGTCGTGAGGGATCAATCAGGAAAGCCTGAATTAGACAGGCAAGAGTCTAGGAGAGAATTATGCATGTAGACCTCTTTATAATCAGAGGTGATCAAGGAATAAACAAGCAATTACAGCCAATTCCTATTCTCACCTCCCTTCTCTGTTTTCTCATCTCCCTGCTGCTACCTCTCGATACCAGCCACCATGGGTAGGAAACCGGCGGCCGAACAGCCGGCAACCTCCCACAGCTACCCCATCAGGTCACTCCCCCACGGACGTGACATTGCAGTGCCGAAATAAAAGGTTCCGAAAAATGTACATAAAAAGAAACAGAAATGAACTGACCATATGGTTTCTTGAGACCCAGAACTCGTCACCATCAAAATCGCTGCCAGCCATCTCATCAGCCAATGATCTTTGTCCAGAAGTAGGAAAAAGTATTGCATTTTTTGAATATCCGATAAAATTCTTCTCCAGTCCGTTAATTTGCCTTGCAGTTAAGATATGTATATCGCCAAAATGTAGCCCAGGATGTTTAAACACAAGCACATCTCCAGAGTATTGGCCGCTGTCACTGTTTAGTAGGACATAAAGTCAGCAATAGACAACAGTAAAGCCTGCTGTCAAATACAGTATTATCCATGCTCTAATAATTAATAACTGCATATTTATGTATGTTCTGTAGGAGGCTAGCAATGCCAAAGACTGCAAGTTTTCAATATCTCCTGTGAAGCATAAACACATTTCCTTTTTATGTACAACAACAACAACAACAACAACATAGCCTTTTGTCCCAAGCAAGTTGGGGTAGGCTAGAGATGAAACCCAAAAGAGACGAGAAACATTTCCTTTTTATGTGAGGTACCGTAATAGTAATAAGACTTTTCCACAACCCACTTCTTAAAATTGTTTAAAATATTGTACTCAAAATGAAAAGCTATTCTAATTTGATCGACAGAAAATATAGTGCCCTCAATATTTAGAAGAATCAGATGGCCAGATCTATTTGTCCATCTTTTGAGTTCAGACCACTATTTCTGCTTCTGTCTTGGATATTTTCCTTTTCAACCATAACCAAATAGGATTGACAAAAGAAAATAGAGAACAATTTAGCTCGGGCTAGGGATGGATACCGAGCTAGCTCAGCTCATGAAAAGCTTGGGCTAAGCTCGTTTCGGCTCGCAAACTTGACATCACCCTGTCCCTCCTCGCTGTTGGCAAGGATCTGCATCTAGTTTGATGCAGGAGGGCGATTAGCAATGGCTTGCCATGGATGAGGGTGATGGCAGCAGCGAAGCATCAAGCATGATCTAGTCCTCACCTGTCGCAGCAATCTCACGAACACCCCCTTGCATGCCTTGGCAGATTTCGATCAGGGCACATGGACTTTAACGAAGCTGAGATGTGAGAGCGTGTGGATATCAACCGTAGCATGGTGTGGGGCCAGGGGCAATGCCACGCTGCTTGTAGGGTGGTGCACGGCACCATGTAAGAAAAAAAATTATAGAACAAAATAGCTCGTTTTGACCACTTGAAACAGTTAAAATTGGCAATATCTTTTTCTACGTGGCGGTGGAGTTTGTAATTGGGGATGGCCAATCGGCCATAACACTTTTTTCTGGTCTGATAGATGGCTAGAGGGGAAAACGATATCTGATCTGGCCCCTAACTTGATCAAGATAATCCCCAAGAGGGCCATCACACAGCCCACAGTAGCCCAGGCATTGGTGGATCATCGCAGGGTGTCTAATATAAATGGCACATTGACAGTTTCAGTAATATGGGAGTGTCTTTATATATGGGAGCTGGTCGATGGTTTGATCTTGCAGGCAGGAGTAGCAGATCAACACCGCTGGAAGCTCAAGAAATCTGGGCTATACAGCAGCAAATCTGCAATTAATGCCTTCATGTTAGGAAGGTTTTGCTTTCAAGCCTTGGAAAAGGATTTGGAAAAGTTGGGTCTCCCTACAATGCAAATTTTTCATTTGGCTTGCGGTGAAAAATCGATGTTCGACTGCTGATTGCCTTGCCAAGCGTGGCCTTCCTCTCCAAGTTGTCTGCCTCCTTTGCGATCAAGCTGAAGAATCCATCCAACACCTCCTTGTCTCATGTGTTTGTGCCCGCCTGGTCTGGTCTGTGGTTCTTCAGAACTTGGGATTGATCCTCCAGGTGCCCTAGGCCAACCCGAGTAGTTTTTCAAGTTTGTGCCGCGAAGCAATAAAAAAGTTGCCAAAGAAAATCAAGAAGGCCCTCCATTCGCTCATCATCCTAGTGGTATGGGAAACATGGAACAAAGCACCGGATGACTGGTTTTAATGGTGTAAATTTCGAGATTTGCTACTACTAAAATTGTATATCATGCAAACAGTTACAGATATTTGAAGTTTATTAACAACTTTCATTAGGGTTATTCTCACTGTGCTTATAGAAAAAAGGTGTACATTATCACTATTTTATTAATAACATAATCACATTGTTATCAAGTACTACTAAATGGCAAAGTTGGCAATCAATAAATGGAGGATCATTGAAACAATGAAACATACAGGCAAACGCCTTCAGAAGGCACAGATGAAACAGACAGATGAATGCTACCACTTACAGTATCACACAAACTTCATTTGGTTTCAGCGTTCCTGTAGGATCTGTTGTACCCATCAAATAATAGCATTCATCAATTGGTAGCTTTCCTTCTCTGAATCCTTTCATTTCCTGTTTGGCCATGAAACTCAGCCTAGATAGCAAGTATGGTTCTTCTAGTGGAATTCCAGAATGAATCATGCGTTCCAACATTGAATCCTCCATATTAGCATATCCAGATGCAACTACATGAACCATATAAAAAAAGAGCTCCTTGATCAATGCAAGAGCAGGCAAGTGAAAGAAAGATTATAAAATACATTATTACAACATGTACAAAGTTATGAACAATAAGAGCATAGGATCTACAGCACAAGGAAGCACAAACAATAAAAGCACGCAAAGAAAAAAAATGGAAACCCAGTGATTCGAAGTTTCGAACTTACGCTTTAGTGCGTGTCTGAAACTATAACGAGCATTCTCAACCCCTTCAATTGCATTATGTAGAAGTTCCATAAAATATTCTTCCTTAACTCCACCATAGTGAAGCAACGCAATCAAGGCCCTTGACGTTGATGTCCTGTTGGGTTGATGGCTGATAAATAAACACAAACATTTGTATTATTTGTTTTGAACCAAAAATGAACTTGTTTGCCAAAAGTGTTAGACAACCGCAGACGAATATAGGCACATGGGCTATCAGCCCATTATGGTTATTATAGATTGACTGCTATTATATTAGGCAAGGAGATCTGACGGCGGTCTTACTTCTATAAACCAACCTGGGGTCCTCCTTGCCTATATATGTCCCCCCTGCCTATTGGCCTTCTAATCAATCTACTAATTTCCCGTGCAATTCCATTGCTTTCAAAAAGAGCTTCAGATAAGGCACGACATGATGAAGACCATCCCCTGCCCCAACAGAGCGCATATGCGCACACACTGTTGGTGACTGTCTCACCAGCACTCCCTAAATGCTACAAATATTTATTCATATTTTGCTTGGATGCATGGAAGTGTCTCAAACAGCAGATGAGGTTATGCTAACTGTTGGAGTATGTGTTTAGGCCCATGAGGCTAAGGCCCATGTGGCCCATGTATGGAACCTATATAGCTACCCTTCTAGGGTTAGCCCTAATCAATAGAGAATCACTTTCCAACATGGTATCCAGCCTGTTTTTTCCTCTCTCCCTATCCTGAGCCGCCGGCCAGCCAACAACCCGCCGGCGCTGCTCCTGCTGCCGCCGCCGGCCATGGCTGACCGGCCTCCCTCTTCTCCCTCCTTCTTCTCCTTCTTCCCTTCCCCCTCCACCCCATCCTGGGCGCAAATCGCTGCTTCTCCTCCTGGGGCCGCGCCCGCTGCCGCACTCCCTGCTGCTGGTCTCTCGACCGCGCGGGGCCCTCCCCACCTCCCTGCTGCGCCCGAGGCAGGGGCGGACGTCCAGGGCGCATGCGGCTCCCTTCCCCATCTCCTGGACGGGCGCGCCTCCCTCCCAAACCCTCACCCGCTGGCGGCGGCTTTCACTGCAGGCACAGACGCCGCGGGTACGGGCACTGGGGAGGACGCTGCTCCTGCCGCTGGGGCTGAGGCTCCACTCCAGCCGGCGGCCGGCTCTCCCCTGCTCCATGTCGGGCCTGGCACTGCCGCCCCTCCAGGCCGCCTCTCCCCTGCTCCATGCCGGGCCTGGCACTGCCGCCCTCCAGGCCGCCCTGAACAGCCTTCTGGGTGCCGACGCCGGGGCCGGGGGCGCTGACCATCTTCACACCGCCCTCGCCGCCCTCCTGCGCGCCGCCGGGACTGATGCCGCCTTCCACCCTCGTGCAGCCATGGCTACAGGTGGGGGGGGTACGCCTCCTCTTCCTGGCACGAGTTCCGACTCCGCCTTCGCCGCCGCCCTTGTCGCTGCCCGCGCGGCCGCCGCGGAGGGGCAGGCTCGTGTGCGTGCGGCCGCCGCCGCCTGGGAGCGTGAGCGCGACGCGGCTGACGCCCTGGCTCGCCAGATCGCCGAGGCCGAGCATCTCCTCATCTCTCCCACGGGCCAGGACGCCGGCGCCACCTCCTCTGCCTCGCCGGGACGCCGCGTGTCACACACTGCCGTCCTCTGGCACGACCCGGCCGACCCGCTCGTGGCTCAGCTGCACTACCAGGCGGGGAGGCGGTCCAGAACATTCGCATGCTCGTTCCGGTCGTCCTCGAACCGGAGTCGCCCTCGTACGCCCGCTGGCGGGACCTGGTGCTCCTTACCCTTCGCCGCTACGCCCTCGACGACCACGTCCTCGTCGACTCCTCCGTTGCCGTCCAGACGCCGTCGTGGCTCCGTCTCGACAGCATCGTCCTCTCCTGGATCCTGGGGACGATCTCTCTGGACCTCCACGACCTCGTCCGCACCTCTCCGGACGCGCGCCGGGTGTGGCTCGCTCTTGAGGGCCAATTCTTGGGCAACGCTGAGGCCCAGGCTCTGCGTCTCGACGCGAGCTTCCGTACCTTCGTCCAGGGTGACCTCTCCGTCGGCGAGTTCTGCCGTCGGATGAAGGGCATGGCTGACTCCCTGGGGACCTCGGGTGGCCCGTCGAGGATCGCATCTTGGTCCTCAACGTCCTCCGGGGGCTCAGTGACCGCTACGCCCACCTCAGGACATGGATCACCCGCCAGAGGCCCTTCCCCACCTTCCTGGAGGTCTGTGACGATCTTGCCATGGAGGAGCTCACGCAGGGCCTCCAGCCGGGATCCACCACTTCCACGGGGTCCTCGTCCCCCTCGACGGCCCTGGCTGCTACGTCGCCGCGTCCTCCTACTCCACCACGGTCGTCCGCTCCGCCACCGTCGTCTCTCCTGGGCCCTCCTCCCTCCGGGCCGAGCGGAGGTGGGGGGGTCGTGGCTCTCGTCGTCGCCGTGGAGGGGGCCGCGGGGGTGGCCGGGGCGGTCACCCCCAGGCTCCAGCACCGGCTGGGACACACGGGGGGCACCATGGCCTTCGTTCCAGAACCCGTGGTCCGGTCGCATCTCCATGTGGCCCTACCACGCCCCCGGAGCCGACACTCGCCCACCAGTGGCCATGCTCACCGGAGCTCCTCCTGCTGGTCCTCCACCCGGCGCCTTCCCTGCTACGCCGTGGGTTCCACCCTACGGGACTCCACCGGGGGTCACCGGCTGGGACCAGGCAGCTCTGGCTCGCTCGTTCAGCACCATGGGCCTGACACCTCCGGTCGGACCTAAGTGGATCGCTGATTCGGGGGCCACCTACCACACTACTCCTGACCCCGGTATACTTTCGTCGATTCACTCTCCCTCTTCCTCTCTTCCTTCGTCCATTATGGTCGCTAATGGTTCTTGTATTCCAGTCTCGTCTGTGGGTACCGCCGGTGCTCATGGCTCCTTTCGCCTTCCTGATGTTCTTGTTGGTTCATAATCTTCTTTCCATTCGACGTTTTACAGCTGACAATTCTTGTTCTGTGGAATTTGACTCTTCTGGTCTTACTGTAAAGGATTTGGCTTCCCGGCGTCCTCTGCTCCGATGTGACAGCACCGGGCCCCTTTACACTCTTCGCTTCCCGGTGGCTCCTTCGTCTTCTTCGCTGCCCGTTTTGTCAGCTGCCTTCGTCGCTTCTACTTCCTCTACCACCTGGCACCGGCGCCTCGGCCATCCTGGACGTGATGCCCTGACACAGCTCAGTCGTAGCTCCGGTCTTCCATGTACTCGAGCTCATGATGAGCAACTGTGTCATGCGTGCCAATTGGGCCGACATGTTCGTCTTCCTTTTTCTAGTTCTACTTCCCATGCGGCCCGTATTTTTGATCTTGTACATTGCGACCTATGGACATCTCCTATTCTGAGTATTTCTGGTTATAAGTACTATCTTGTGGTTGTTGATGATTTTTCGCATTATTCGTGGACTTTTCCTCTCCGTGCGAAGTCTGATATGTTTACCACGCTCCTCCACTTCTTTACTTGGGTGTCCACACAGTTCGGCCTCACCATCAAGGCCGTCCAGTGTGACAATGGTCGCAAGTTTGATAACTCCACCGCCCGAGATTTCTTCCTCTCTCACGGTGTTCAGCTCCGCATGTCTTGTCCATACACCTCTTCGCAGAATGGCAAGGCTGAGCGGATGATTCGCACCACCAACGACACCGTGCGTACCCTTCTGTTTCAGGCCTCTCTTCCCGCTCGCTTCTGGGCTGAGGGCCTGCACACCTCCACCTACCTTCTTAACCGCCTTCCTTCCGCAGCCTGCTCCGCTCCCACTCCTCACCACGCCCTCTTCGGTACCCTGCCTCGGTACGATCACCTCCGCGTGTTTGGGTGTGCGTGTTACCCTAACACCGCTGCCACTTCTTCCCACAAGCTGGACCCTCGCTCCACGCTCTGTGTCTTCCTCGGGTACTCCCCGGATCACAAGGGGTACCAGTGCTTTGACCTTACCTCCCGACGGGTTCTCATCTCTCGCCATGTGGTGTTCGATGAGTCCGTCTTTCCCTTTTCCAGCACTACCACCCCTCCGGTACCTGACCCACCCTCCCTGTTTCCCACTGACCCGGTGGTCCAGCCACCTTTTTCGTGGTCTCCTGCAGGTACCGCTTCGCCGCGCGCCGGGCCGGCCCCCAGCCCCGGATCCCCAGCGGGTCAGGGCCCGTCGTCCTCGGGCGCGGCCCCGTCCTCTCTGGTTGGTGCAGACCCGGGGCCTTCGTCCCCCGCTTCTGCCCCGGGGGGGTCGTGTCGGTCGCCGACGCCGGATCTCGTCCCGGCACCTGCCCTGGCACCTCCGTCGAGGTTCGCCGCGCCGGTACGGGTGTACCAGCGCAGGCCGCCGCCGCCGCCGCTCGCGCTCCCTTCTCCACCGGGGACACCGACACCACCGCCACAGTCCCCGCCGACTCGTGGTGCCCCGCCGGTCTACCACCCGCCGCTGCTTCACCGACACCCGCGGCATGTTCACCCGATGGTGACACAACACGCGGCTGGCACACTGCCGCCTCGTGCCCTCGAGGCTTCGACCGGCGACGCGGTGGTCTCTCCGGTACCCTCTTCCGTCCGCGACGCCCTGTTGGACCCTCACTGGCGCCGCGCGATGGAAGAGGAGTACGCCGCGCTACTCGCCAACCAGACGTGGGAGTTGGTGCCCCGGCCGCCAGGCTCCAACGTCGTCACCGGCAAGTGGATTTGGACCCACAAGCGTCGGGCCGACGGCTCTCTCGAGCGCTACATGGCTCGATGGGTCCTCCGGGGTTTCACTCAGCGCCCTGGCGTCGACTACGATGAGACCTTCAGCCCGGTGGTCAAGCCGGCCACCGTCCGTACCGTGCTATCGCTGGCGCTTGCTCGGTCTTGGCCCGTCCATCAGCTGGACGTCAAGAACGCCTTCCTCCAGGCCTTCTTATCGAGACGGTGTACTGCAGTCAACCGGTGGGGTTCGTCGACACCACCCGTCCTAACATGGTCTGCCGACTCAACAGGTCCCTCTACGGCCTCAAGCAGGCACCTCGGGCGTGGAACCACCGGTTCGCCGCTTTCTTGCTGACCCTGGGGTTCATGGAGGCCAAGTCTGATACGTCCCTGTTCGTCTACCACCATGGAGCCGACACTGCATACTTGCTGCTCTATGTTGATGACATTGTCCTCACCGCCTCCAGTGAGCCACTTCTCCGCCGGATCATCACCGCTCTCCAGCAGGAGTTCGCGATGAAGGATCTGGGTGAGCTCCACCACTTCCTCGGTGTCACTGTTGAGCACCGTCCTACCGGGCTCCTACTTCACTAGCGACAGTACACTCGGGACATCCTGGAGCGGGCTGGGATGACTGACTGCAACCCCTGCTCCACTCCGGTCGACACTCAGGGCAAGCTGTATGAGGCTGAGGGACCACCGGTGGCCGATCCCACTGCGTACAGGAGTCTCGCCGGGGCCCTCAGTACCTCACCTTCACCCGGCCAGACATCACCTATGCAGTTCAGCAGGTCTGTCTCCATATGCATGACCCCCGGGAGCCTCACCTCACGGCTCTCAAGCGCCTCCTCCGCTACCTCCGGGGCACGCTCGACTACGGCCTCCTCCACCGGACCTCCTCCACCGACCTCACCGTTTACACCGACGCTGACTGGGCCGGGTGCCCGGATACTCGCCGCTCCACCTCCGGCTACGCCGTCTTCCTGGGCGGCAACCTGGTGTCTTGGTCGTCCAAGCGCCAGCCGGTGGTCTCTCGTCCAGCGCCGAGGCGGAGTACCGCGCCGTTGCTAACGGCGTGGCAGAGGCCGCCTGGCTCAGGCAGCTGCTTGCGGAGTTGCACACTCCGCCCTCCCGGAGCACACTGATCTACTGCGACAACGTCAGTGCGGTCTACCTCTCCACCAACCCCATCCAGCACCAGCGGACGAAGCATGTGGAGATCGACCTCCACTTTGTCCGTGATCGGGTGGCCATGGGCGAGGTGCGGGTCCTTCATGTTCCGACGACTTCCCAGTTCGCGGACATCTTCACCAAAGGCCTCCCGTCCTCGACCTTCGCCGAGTTTCGCTCCAGCCTCAACATCACCGGTGGCTAGTTGCGTCTGTGGGGGGTTGTGTGTGTTCTTTCTTATTCAGTCTTGAACTCTGCTGCGCCGGTAGTTCAGACTGCGGGGGGGTGTTGGAGTATGTGTTTAGGCCCATGAGGCTAAGACCCATGTGGCCCATGTATGGAACCTATATAGCTACCCTTTTAGGGTTAGCCCTAATCAATAGAGAATCACTTTCCAACACTAACAAAGCAAAACCCCCATGCAACTACCAATTCAAAAGTTGATATGTAAGATATAATGGCCCAAATCCAATGAAAGAGTGGATGGTCATGTCCAGAAAGGTCTCAACTGCATTATCTCTTAGGTTTACTCCCACATCAGTAATTGATGGTGGGGGAGCACAACATATAAGGCGGAGGCAGTCCTCACCTATCAGGCTAGTCTTTTGGGTTGAGTTAGGCCCAAGGCCTTGGTATGTTGTGGCCCTGGTGGACCTGGGCCCGAGGGGCGCCGGCTCGTGGGTATAGCGAGCCAGGCTGGATTCCGCTGCGCACTCTAACATTATCATCCTTGGAGCAAAGGTCTCAACTCCATTATCATCCTTGGAGCATGGGCAATTTGGAATCTCCACAATCGATGCGTGTTTGATGGGATCTCGCCTAGTTTGAATGGAGTTTAGAGTATATCAGGGAGGAGTTACATTTATGATGGGATCTTCTTTTTCCTTTTCTTTTGTGTGTGTGATCTGGCTTTTTTGGTGGGGTTGTGTGTTGTTGTTTGGGTTCTATACCCTTTTCTTCTTAATATATTGATACACAGATCTCCTGCGTATTCTTCGCTGAATGGTGGGGCGCAGGACTATTAAAAGGGTGAAGAAAGAGGACAGAAAGGGTGTTATCATTTTGGGGGCTTGGATGATCTGGAAACGTAGGAATGCTTATGTTTTTGAGGGTGTCTCTCCTTCAGTTAACTCAATCTTGAGTTTGCTTAAGGATGAACACAGTCTCTGGTGTTTAGCAGGAGCTAAGAAGCTGCAAGGTCTGGGCCTTGGAAGGGTCGCCTAATTCCTTAGGCGTGGTCAAGTCTTGGTGTTTTTTCTGTTTTCTTTTAAGTTTAAGTTTTTAGATTGGATCCCTGACTCTCATATCTAGTCGAGTTTGCTTAAGGATGAACACAGTCTTTGGTGTTTAGCAGGAGCTAAGAAGCTGCAAGGTCTGGGCCTTGAAAGGGTCGCCTAATTCCTTAGGCGTGGTCAAGTCTTGGTGTTTTTTCTGTTTTCTTTTAAGTTTTTAGATTGGATCCCTGACTCTCATATCTGGTCCCCGTATGAGAGGAAGGTGTTGTATGGGGACCCTCCTTTTTTTCTCTCTAATACAATGAAACACAGCTCTCCTGTGTTTTCAAACACACACATACACCATTTTTAACATCAACAATGGTGAAGGGATTTGCTCAAAAAAAAACAATGGTGAAGGGGGCACGCGGTGCGGAAGCTGCTGCAGCTAGGGGATCTAAACATAGACTCGTGATACCATGAAGGAAAATAGAATTGGTGTAATTGGATGGATGTATCGCATTAAACCCTTGGGCAGTTTATAGAGTACAAGACGGGAGCCAAGGCAACCCGCGGATACATATGGCAGTCTACGATACACAATATCTAAACTACCAAATATACTATAACAGATGGTTAACAGTTACAATTTGAAATATAAGTATAAAGGCAAAACTAACTGTGATGGCCTTGCCTCAACAAGACTTACAGTATATAAGAGATAATGAAACCAATTATGTTTTGCAACAAAACAGAGTAAAAGGAACCAAAATAATTTCACCACAAAAAATGGCATAGAATGATTTTGCAGAGGATTTATGGTTACAATTACAACAAAAGGCTGTATATGAAATCCCAAATATTCAAATGTGCTAGATAATAAGTATGAACTTTAATACCTAAATCCAGCATTACAAAAACTCAAAATATTTCCAGACATACCTTGTGGAAACTATTTCCAAAGAACTGAGAGACTTCATCTGGCACAACTTTGGGTCAGCTTTTACTTTTACCATTGATGGTCGGATAACAATAGTATTATTGCGAATCTGTAACGGAAAAGAAAGAATACTCAGTTTTAGGTAAGCTAAGTTAAGAAGTAAACATTGCCGCACCCTTCAAATCTACGTTACAAATAAATATCATAAACCAAATAAGTTAGTGATCAGTTGGGATTGTACAACAGCTCCGTCTGCCTATCCTAAAAGAATACAAAGACTAAACTGCTCGGAAATAGTATCCCTTGAGTTCAGTCACACTAATCACATGAGAACAACAAAAAACCTGACACTATACAAGGAAGTGATCACTGTGTAGAAATGTAAAAAAATAAACAGATATTTGAATCAACTATGGTCCCCAAACAACCATTTCCATACCAAACCTGCCAGTTGCCAAGTAAAACAGCTAGATTTTGAATGTAGGTAACATACTCCCTTCAGTCATATATTGGTGACTGGAGAGAGTAATATCCAGATTCTTAAAGTCTTAATGCATACCCTTTTGTCAACTAGTAGAGTTCCCTTTACAGCATATCCATTATAAAAAAGACGGACCTGCATGAGAAGAGGCTAGAGAAAAGAACAGAATATATAAAGACAGAGAATAGGCACATGATTAATAATATACAAATTCAATGTTGAGAATGATGCCACTTTGAACTCGACCTCACCGTTGTTTCACCTCGATGAATATGATCCTGAAGAAGGGATAGAAACAATCAATATATTAACTGACAGTTGTATGAACCTTTACCATAAACTACTGTGTATTGAATGCAGGGGCATACATATGCAGGAGTGATTTCCACAAATGCTCCTTTATTTACATATGTACTTCAATTTTGGAGGAATGGAGAGAAAAGAAGTTCACTGAACAACTTCAAAGCAAAAGAAATCCATGACATATTGTGGTTTGTATGGACATGTCCAGCAGAGGCCTCAAGGCACCAGCAAATAGTGCAATCCTAAGGCGTGAAAATAATATAAGGAGAAGTAGGGGTCGGCCAAACTTGAAAGAGCTCTTTATTCATGGGGAGGCAAACTTGATATGTGAAGAAGCAATAAAAAAGGAACTTGAAACAAAGGAATATACCCAAAGACTCATCCTTCTATAGGAGTGCATGAGAAGCAGTTATTCACGTGCCTAAACCATGAACACGCTTTAGACCCTCTAATAATATCACTATTACTGAGCCTCATATATATATTTGTTTTCTTTAATTCTTTTTCCCCTTTTTGCTAGTGGCTCATGTTAGGTTTTAACTCTACCCAACCGCAACTTGCTTGGGACTAAAAGGGACTACGTCATTCTTCCTATGAATGTGTTGACTTGATAAATTGTCATGTGGGGTCAGCAATACTCCCAGCGCAAGGATGGGCTGTTGTCGGACAAGCATCGCCACTGGGTATTTATATGCCCACACATGTACTCAGAACAATTAAGTAATAGGTCAATCTTTTCATATCTCCTCTCTTCCCTGACCTTGCTGGCACGGACCACCGGTAACGGCGTCAAAACTACGCCAATGAGGGCCGAGGCCTCGACTGTGCAATTCGCATGACTACGCTTTCCTCCCACAAATAACCCACCACAACATAAAAAAAATCAAAATACAAAAATGGCAACCATCTGTAGAGCCCCCACATATCATCCATAAAGCTAAAATATTAGTAATAAGTTTCTGTAAAGAAACTGGCAAGCACAGGGCCAAGCATACATACTTTTGACTTCTTTCCCTTGATAATTCTGCTAGGGCATTTCTTAGCCAAATTTTCAGATATGAAGCCAGTCCCATCAGTATGAATCAAACGCTTCCCATCTGACATAACAACTTTCCCATGTTCGTCCTGAAATACCACATTGAAGATAAAAGTTGCATGCTCAATAGTAATAAGACACTATTGGAGAGGAAGAAAATAATTACCCGGCAAGGTTCATCATCAATCAGTATAACGTCAATTGTCGATAAATCAACATCCAGTGTTAGAGTTTTGGAAAGTATCAAAGAAAACCTGTATCGCTCCAATCAAAGAACATATGTTTAAAACACCAGAAGGTGGAGCATGCATATCCATGTAGAAAACAATAACATCATATTGTTAGTTCTTCTCAGCTGCAATAATTGCAAGAACATAAAATAGCAAAAGTAGGTAGCATAGTTCTTATCTCATAATCTAAAATATTGGCACTCTTTTTAGTGCACCACTTTTTGGCTATTTTCTGAAAACTCAATGTCATATCATGGTAGCAAAATTTGTAGTTCCCTACTGCTAGAATGTGTGATTCATTGATTGGGCTAACCCTAGAAGGGTAGCTATATAGGTACCATACATGGGCCACATGGGCATAGCCTCATGGGCCTAATACAAACACACTCCAACACCCCCCCCGCAGTCTGAACTACCGGCGCAGCGGAGTTCAAGGCTGAACAAGAAAGAAAACAAGAGCACAACACACAGGACCCCCCCGCAGCCACAACTAGCCACTGGAGACGTTGAGGCTGGAGCGAAACTCGGAGAAGGTCGAGGAAGGGAGGCCTTTGGTGAAGATATCCGCAAACTGGGAGGTGGTCGGGACGTGAAGAACCCGGACGTCACCGATGGCCACCCGGTCGCGGACGAAGTGTAGATCGATCTCCACATGCTTGGTCCTCTGGTGCTGCACGGGGTTGGTGGAGAGGTAGACCGCACTGACGTTGTCGCAGTAGACGAGCGTGCTCCTGGCGAGTGGGCGGTGAAGCTCAGCCAGGAGCTGGCGGAGCCAGGCGGCCTCGGCCACGCCGTTGGCCACGGCACGGTATTCCGCCTCGGCACTGGAGCGGGAAACCACGGGCTGGCGCTTGGACGACCAAGAGACCAGGTTGCCGCCGAGGAAGACCGCGTAGCCGGAGGTGGACCTGCGGGTGTCCGGGCATCCCGCCCAGTCAGCGTCGGTGTAGACAACCAGCTCGGCAGTGGAAGACCAGCCGAGGAGCAGCCGTAGCCAAGGGTGCCACGGAGGTACCGGAGAAGCCGCTTCATAGCAGCCAGGTGAGGCTCCCGCGGAGCATGCATGTAGAGGCAGAGCCACTGGACGGCATAAGTGATGTCCGGCCGTGTGAAAGTGAGGTACTGAAGCGCGCCTGCAAGACTCTGGTAGGCGGTGGAGTCTGCTGGCCCAAGCATCGGACCCCCAGCCTCTAACAGCTTGCCCTGGGTGTCCACCGGTGTAGAGCAGGACTGGCAAGCGGTCATCCCGGCTCGCTCCAGAATGTCACAAGTGAACTGCCGCTGGTGGAGGAACAGGCCGGAAGGTCGGGGCTCAACAGTGACGCCGAGGAAGTGGTGGAGCACCCCAAGATCCTTCATAGCAAATTCCTTCTGGAGTGAGGCAATGATGCGGTGGAGCAGAGATTCGCTGGAGGCAGTGAGAACAATGTCATCCACATAGAGGAGCAGGTAAGCAGTCTCACCCCCATAGTGGTATATGAACAGGGAGGTGTCAAACTTGGCCTCCGTGAACCCAAGAGTCTGCAGGAAGGTAGCGAAGCGAGAGTACCAAGCCCGGGGTGCCTGCTTGAGCCCGTAGAGAGATTTGTTGAGCCGGCAGACGAAGTCAGGACGAGAATCATCCACAAAACCTGCCGGCTGACTGCAGTAGACCGTCTCAGTCAGAGTGCCATGGAGGAAGGCATTCTTGACATCTAGCTGATGCACAGGCCAGGAGCGCTCGAGAGCCAGGGAGAGGACGGTGCGGACTGTAGCTGGCTTCACCACGGGACTGAACGTCTCAGCATAGTCAATGTCGGGCCGCTGAGTGAAGCCGCGGAGGACCCAGCGAGCCTTGTAGCGCTCCAAGGAACCATCAGCCCGCCTCTTGTGCGTCCAGATCCACTTGCCGATGACAATGTTGGAACCCGGCGGACGAGGCACTAGGTCCCACGTCTGGTTGGCGAGGAGGGCCGCGTACTCCTCGTCCATCGCGCGGCGCCAGTGAGGATCCGCCAAAGCCGCGCGAACAGAAGAGGGTACCGGAGAGATCTCCGGCTCACAGGCGGCGGCGGTGAGGGCCTGCGGGCGAGACGCCTGCCTCGTCACCATCGGGTGAGTGTGACGAGGGTCCCGGTGAAGAAGAGGTGGGTGGTACACCGGCGGGTCAGCGCGAGAGCGTGGTGATGCCGGCGGAGCAAGCACCGGCGACGACGGCGCTGGGGACGAGAGCGGCGAAGCCGGCTCACGCCGGCGCTCGTAGACGATCCCGAAACGTCTGGGAGGAGGTGAGGGTGGACGCGGCTCCCGCCGGCGCTGGTAGACGAGTCCGAAGCGCCCGGGAGGTGGGGTCGGTGTGCGCGGTCCCGCGATCGGAACGGCAGCATCTGGCACAACGGGAGGCAGCGAAGCCACAGAGAGCGAGGGTGGAAGCTCCGGTGCTGCCTCGACCGTGTCAGGCACCGGAAGGTCCTGGGGCGACGCGGGACCACCAGGAGAGCGCGCCGGAGCAGTACCTGCAGGGTAGGGGGAGAAGGGTGGCGGAAACGCCGGGTCAGTGGGAAAGAAGGAAGCCTCCGTAGGGTCAGCAGGAGGTGTGGGTGGAGAGGTGGTGGAGTCAGGGAACGCCGACTCATCAAACACGACATGGCGAGAGATGAGGACACGGCGAGAGGTAAGGTCAAAGTATCGGTAACCCTTGTGATCCGGAGAGTATCCGAGAAAGACACAGAGGGTCGACCGGGGAGCCAGCTTATGAGGAGCGGTGGCGGCGGTGTTAGGGTAACACGCACACCCGAAGACTCGAAGGTGGTCGTACCGAGGAGGGGTACCAAAAAGAGCGTGGTGAGGCGTGGGAGCTGGGCAGGCAGTAGAAGGAAGTCGGTTAAGGAGATAGGTGGAGGTGTGCAGACACTCAGCCCAGAAGCGAGCGGGTAGAGATGCCTGGAGCAGAAGGGTGCGCATGATGTCGTTGGTGGTGCGGATCATACGCTCTTCCTTGCCGTTCTGAGAGGAGGTATACGGACAAGACATGCGCAGATGGACACCGAAAGAAAGGAAGAAAGCACGGGAGGTTGAGTTATCGAACTCACGGCCATTGTCACACTGGACAGCCTTGATGGTGAGGCCGAACTGAGTGGATACCCAAGCAAAGAAGTGGCTAAGAGTGGGGAAAGCCTCGGACTTGGCACGCAAAGGAAAAGTCCAGGAATAATGGGAGAAGTCATCGACCACCACCAAGTAGTACTTATAGCCAGACATGCTGAGAACAGGAGAAGTCCACAGGTTGCAGTGAATAAGATCAAAGACACGGGTGGTATGTGAGGACGAGGACTGAAAGGGAAGGCGAACGTGACGGCCCAGCTGGCACGCGTGACACAAGGGATCATCGTGAGCTCGAGAGTACCGAATATCGGAACTATGACCGAGCTGCATCAAGACATCCCGGCCAGGATGGCCGAGGCGACGGTGCCAAGTGGTGGAGGAAGGAGTGGCGGCGAAAGCGGCTGAGGAAGGCGAAGAAGGTGAGACAGATGCCGGGAACCGAAGGGTGTAGAGAGGCCCAGTGCTGTTACATCGGAGCAGAGGTACCCGGGAGGACAAATCCCGCACGGTGAGGCCAGAGGGGTCAAACTCAACCGAACAGGAGTTGTCAGTGGTGAAACGGCGAATAGAGAGAAGGTTGTGAACCATACCGGGAGCCACAAGAACATCAGGGATATGAAAGGAGCCGTGGGAACGGGCAGTGCCCACGGAGGAGACAGGAAGACAAGTGCCATTGCGACCATGATGGAAGAGGGACAGGAAGGGTGGGGAGGACGAAGAGAAGAGAGTAGACGCGCATCGGGCGTGGTGTGGAAAGTGGCACCCGAGTCGGCGATCCAATCAGGGCTGGCGGTGGTGCTGAAGGAGTAGGCCAAGGCGGGAGGTGTAGATGTGGGGTTGGAGGAAGGATTGGCGGCGCCTGAGCCCCTCCCCCCCGCCAGCGGCCGCGGCGCTCGCGGCCATGGTGGTGGTGGCGCCTGGAAGATGGCCCGGCTGCAGTGGCAGTGGAGACGGAGCCGAGGGCAGAGGGTAGGGAGCCGACAAGGCCCGGCGTGCGACGCGGCGCCGGCACGCGGCCCGATAGGCAGCGGCTACGCCCACAGCGCCAGCAGCAGCAGCGGGGTTGCGGAAACGCCGGGAGGCTAGAGGCGGGCCAGCCGGGAAAGCCGCGGGTGAGGCGATGACTTGCTGTGCCCATGGCACGTGGAGGAGGGACGCGGATACAAAGGTGGGGCCAGCCCGGGCCAAGGGCAGCGCCGGTGGTGGCTGCACCCATGGCGTGAAGGAGCGCCAGAGAGGCAGCCGCAGGAGGGAGGGCCAGTGCCGCGGGCGTCGGCCATGGGCGGCAGTGGGCACGGGAAGGGGAGGGCGGCTGCTGGTGGCCACCAGCAGCGTCAGTAGCGCCACCAGCCCCGTCCCCTGGGGCCCCCACGGCTGGAAGGTCGCCGTCAGAGCTGCCAGCGCCTGTAGCACGGAGGGGGGCGCAGGGGGCTCCAGAAGAGTGAGCGCCTGGCAGAAGAGTGAGAGGCAGAGCGCCAGGAGCAGGGCCGGTGGAGGGAAGGGAAGGGGAGCACCCAGCGGCCAGATCAGGGGCGGCGCCGCCAGGTGGTGGAGCGGGTGGCCCCCTAGATGCGGCAGGAGAATGGGCAGAGGAGGCGGCCAGGGAAGGGGGCTGCTGCGCCCACAGCACCCACGTGGAAGGGGAGGAGAGGGAAGGGGAGTGGCAGGAGAAGGAGGGGTGGGGAGGAGGAGCGCCGGCCATGGCCTCCTGGCCGGCGGCGGCAGCCACCAGGAGGGGCGGCGGCTGGACAGGGGAGAGAGGAGAAAAACTGGCTCTGATTACCATGCTAGAATGTGTGATTCATTGATTGGGCTAACCCTAGAAGGGTAGCTATATAGGTACCATACATGGGCCACATGGGCCTAGCCTCATGGGCCTAATACAAACACACTCCAACACCTACATCCTTATCACCAACCAGAAAAGGTACGTGCATTGCACTTGTATGGTTGATTGAGCTTAATAGGTTAGATGACAAACCTTTTCATATAATTTGCCAGGGTGGGTGCAGTATGGATATGCATGAACAGTTTGCGGCACTTGTCCATTGTTTTGTGGGAAGGAATATAAGTCTCATCCCCCCTCCACCCAGACTTGGTGCAAATAAAATAGCACCTTACAGACGAAGTGCTTTTCTTGATATCCCCCTGTTCACCATCTTTCTTTTTCCCCTCTTTTTCATCCTTGTAAACTGTGAAAGAAAACCAATGAAACCAATCTAAAAACTAGAAGTTCGAGAACTGCTGCAGCACAGAAAAATGCAAATAAATTAAGAAGTCTAGTGCTTTTATCAGCCTGTTAGGAATTCCCAATAAATTAATATTTGCATGCAACTCCAATGTTTCAGATCCAAAGCTTTACGACACCGAAATTATCCCGTACTAACCAAACCAAGATTTGTTATGTGTGCTATTACCACCAAACATAGCAAAATATGTATGGCATCCAGCTTTCATATTTACCCACATCGACAGCCACAAAGAGTGTACAAACTGTAAAATAGCATTGCTTAACAGTTCACACTGTCACGGCCCACGGACTTGTGGATCTAGTTTCTACTTGCCAATCTCATAGTCATTTTACACTTTCCCTGACCAAGGACCATTTCTCATGCATCCATTACTAAAAGTAAGTACCAACACTGTTATCCACTATATCTAATGAGGAAATTGTCATGTGAGGAAAACATTACTCCAAGTGCAAGCGCAGGAAACGGCGGGATCAGCATGCGAGGGCAACAGATGAGAGATGATTACCCATGATTTCAGGAGTTGTTACCTTGTTGAGCTGGCTTGATTAAGTACTTCAATTCACTGAGAAATAAGGAGCGGATTGTAACATCTTGGCATCAGTATAAAAAATCTTGACCGCGGGGAGTAAGACAGTCCTCGGGCATTGCATTAAGAAGAAGACCCTCTCACACAGGTCAAGAAAACCCCCGACCCCTACCCCACCCATACACAACGACACCGTAGCCCACGTGAGAACGACCATGACCAGGGCCGGGCCTTAGACTTGTGCTTTGGCGTGGGACAGCCGAGGGGATATTTTTAACCCCAGCCTCAAATTCGCTCCCACAGAGTCAAACCCAGGACCTAAGAAGTGCTACTCAATCGATCTAACCAACTCAGCTAAAAGACCCCTTCGCTCTAGGCATCAGTATAAGCCAAATATCATGTACTCTGAATGAGCAAGCAATAGAATCAATCCCCATTCCCTCCTTCCTTTTGATACCTTGGTCCTTCCCTTCGGATGCACCGGCCATCCCAGCTAGAAGATGGCAAGCCATGCCCTAGGGGTCCAGGGCCACGAAATCAAACCTCTCACGATTACTTCCTATGTCAACCTCTTCATCGCATCAAGGCCCCCAGTTTGGGTTCCGGTGATTGATGAACATTAGGACATGTGGCTAACTTTAGTTTTGCAAAACCTCTCACGATTACTTCCAGTATCAACCTCTTCATCGCATCAAGGCCCCTAGTTTGGGTTTCGGTGATTAATGAACACAAGGACATGTGGCTAACTTTATTTTGCAAGGTTTATAACAAAGGGTTAAGTCACATCGAGGCCAGTTAGTTTTCTTGGACCCCGGTAATTGGATTCAGGATGTAATGCAAGGATATTCAGCCAAAGGATGCTAGATCAGTTGGTCTAGCACTCCGGCGGCACCCCTCAGGTCCGGGGTTAGCTTCTTCTTAAGTGGAATGCCGTGGGGGAGGTCTTTCCCCTACCGGGCCGAGTTTTTTTAATGCAAGGATATTCATGAAGGCTAAGGAAACAACAGTGTCTAAGTGTGGCTTGGTGTTGGCACTTAGTTCTAGACCTTTTCTTTATTTTTTTTGACATACTATTAAAAGGAGTCGAAATTGGTATCTTGACCTAAATTGGAGTCAAGATCATTTTGACGCATGAACGAGAGTTACTCCAAACAAAGTCAATCAAGAGTGGTTGAAATAGACAGAAGATGAGTCTAGGATCTCAAAGAAGGTGAACTGGATGAGATCATACTTCAAACGGAACCATACTATTAAGGCCACTAGATCGTCCGGTGTGACAATCTGCTACAATATGTGTTAGGCAGTGTGGCCCACCGGATGATACACTAAAGGGTTGTGCGGACTAGTGAATGATCAGGTGTTACTATGCTATGAAGATTTTGAGTTGGACAAGCTTGCAGTATGATCCGGTGGCGCCTCAGTTGGCCCGGCAAATCATCCAGTGGTACTGTGCAACGGCTAGTTCGACACAGACGCATTGGTGTGCACAGTGTATCATATGGTGAGGTATATTTGGGAATATTTAGCAAAATTGTTGGAAAAATCAGTCAGAGCAGGGCCACTAGATGATCTGATGCCCCTTAGTAAGGCATGGTGGATCATCCAGTGTTGAGTTTCTCAACAAGCCTTTTCTCCAAAGGTTGGATGCTTTCTCATGCCTACATATGTGTGTTCCCTAGCTTATTTGGAGCTCTATTGAATCCCTGGAAGATATATGAGAGGCAGAGGCATTGAGGAAGGGTTGGGGGGGACTTCAAGTCAATAAGATTGCTTAGGAGTGATCTTTGTGTGCATCATTATGCTCTTGGCTTAAAGGTTGATCAAGTAAATATTAAAGACTTGTTACTCTTGGAGTTTGCTAGCTCCTAGACAGCCCAGTAGAGGCCTGGGTGACCTTTCTGGTAAAGATCTTGCTGGGAGGCTCCTATCTTTGTGATTGGTTTGAGAAATGCCAATCCGGAGTGGAGAATGGGTACTCCAAGTGGATTTGGGGCCTTTATGACACAAGTAAGCTCAACCCTTATAGTGTGCAAGTTACTCTTGAGTGACATGTACGATCTCATGATAGTGTGCTCTTAGATCATAGGCTTGCTTTCTTGCTCCTAAGGACAATATTGTTAGTGTGTTCATCTGATGTCCCTAAGGACTCTATTTAATATGTTTTGTAGAAGTTGTAGGGCTAGTTCTTGAAATAGCGTTTAATAGGCTAAGGTTTGTTACTTTATTTTTTTAGAGCCTCAATTCAACCTCCCCCCCCCCTCCCATTTGATCGTTACACCTCCCTCTAACCAACCAACCACACCCAACATAACCAGTATAAGATAGCTTGGGTGCCAAATCTGTCGAAGCTCTCGTTACAAAGATCAAAACAATGGACAAACACATCACTTACCTAAAACAAGGGCAACCCATGGAAGAGAAGCAAGAAGGCCCAACCCCAACTAGCCTAACACGTGCACATTCACGACATCGCTCACATCACCCCCCCCCCCCCCATGTTCTATTTTGTATTTTGGGGCTGCATTCTTTTTGCATTTCGGACCGTGGTATCGGCCCCTCCGTCCCTCCCCAGTTATTGATTGTCATTTGAGACCACATCTTGGCAAACCTAGCGAAGCGACTCTTGTTTGCCTACTACCTATGGCTAACAGGCTAGGACGCCGAAAAGCTGACTGGAGCCCTCCTCCTCCCCTCCCTCGGCTGGAACCATTTTGAACATGCTACTGCCAAAGACAAAGGTCGCCACTCTCTAGACCTCACCATCATCTGCATGCAAAGGACGATGTGCCCACCATTGCTCAGTGATGTGGATGGCACTACAAACGCCTCCATGGTTGGTGGCATCCTCATGCAAGCTACAAGCACCATAGCATCTCCTTCAATTCCATGAACCACCAGACTGAAAACTCCGGCAACACATCCACTACGGATGCGTTCCACTGTGGTACTTCAAATTGGACTTTCCCAAATAAAGGGATCCACTCCCATGGTTGAATTGATGTGAACGATATTTTCGTGTCCAGAACATACTGGAGCAACTGCTCCACCGAGACCATGGCCTCAAACCTCTTACAACCACTCCCTACGCCACCCTCCTCCCTCTAACCAACCACGCCTATCAATCTATCATAGAAATCTAGTAAACTAAAAGTATAAACTTTTGAAATGGACTTACTCGTATTGCAACTTACTCATTTCACATGCACGCTTACTTGCATTGCAATTTGCAACTAACTTCATTGTGTTGACTGGCTACAAGTTGGCTATGTCTACAATAACAGTGCACCGGAGAAATCCAGCTAACTCTGTCATGAACGGCAAGTTGGCTATGGCTACAATAACAATGCACCGGAGAATGATTGAACATCTACTCACTCAACCCATGAAACACACCATGTGCACATGTCCGCAAAAAAATCATAAATTTATGAGCAATACGTATGTCAAGTGCTGACATCGTGTTCATCCTAGTGGCTAGCACAATAAAATGCAGAAAACATGTGGAGTCAAGACTATATGTATGATATTGTTGGTAATAAATCCAAATAGATTTTGGATAATGAGAAACTCACCAAAAAAATCATATCGCCGCAGACCCAAAATAATACCATCTTCAGCAATCTTATGGTAATGTTGGCGGTAGAAATCAGTGCTCTTGTCTGAAGGAACCATAAACTTTACTACAAGAACATTATCATCACCAAGAATTTTCTGTAGAAGAGTCCTCTTATTCTCCATATATGGCCCCTGATTCAGTCAATTAAGTCAGAAATATAAGTTTGTCCCTAATTTCCTCAAAAGATTTCTGGTCCACAAATGCAAAATTTGTCAATCCAGGTTCTTTAGCCCATTAATAGTGTTCGCATTCATCGTTTTATCTGTATATCAATGGATTCGATGCACGGTTTGTCAAAAAAATACAACTGTATATTAATATTTTAGGATATGATACATAAATTTGATAGGGATTGCACAGCTACATGTGTGCACCTGTACATTAATGGAAATATCAACTGGTTCCTCAATTACATGTTTGAAGCACAGATTCTACATTATGATGAGGATAAACACTAGAATATTCATGTAACTGCATTTAGGTAAACAATTTGCAATGGACAACTAATAGAAAAAATACAGCAAATACTAACCTACAGAAATAGGAAATGGGAAACAGTTAGATCATAGAAATCTCAGAGCAGAATATGACTGTGACTACATGCATGTTGCCTGTGGGAAGCTAGATTCGTGAGAAGTTAAACGCAACTAATACAATTGAACAATGTAGAATCGCTACTTGTTGATGTGAAGAGAAAGATCACAATAAAAACGAAACATAAATACAAAATAAAGATATTAGGAGCATCACAAACCTTCAAAACACAGAATGTGGAATCACCTCTTATCTCGATATGACAATGGTATACTTTTGTTGTAGTTGGGTCTGAATCAAAATTCTGCAGGCATCAATGAGTAAATGGAGTCAACATTGAGGTTGGGACATAAAAATTCAAATCTAAGTAAAAGGCTGAAATGGCACAGGCAAATTGAAGGGAACTCATGACATGTGCAGTTGCAAATTCTACCTAGTTGGTTTCATTGAACATGACATATCATGGGTTACCATGTTAGAATAAAAGGCATTGTTTTGACAATTGTGACAGACCTATTATGAGGTAAGAGAAACAAGAAAATCACTATAATATGACCTTTGCCCTATCTGCTGCAGTTCTCCTGGATGCCTGAAAATTCTTCTGACCAAATTCTCTCCAAATTTTGGACTCAAAATGAGCCATGGAGGATAGGAACTTCAACGATTTAATATAGTCCACAGTCAGTACAGCTTCATCTTCCATTTTATTCCTGTAAGATGAAAGGAAGATGTCTTAGCAATAGCATAGCACAAACAAAGGTTATTGCTGTCTCAAACAGGTATCTGATATTTGGAAGAAACCGCATATTCATTTAGAAATATGTAATTGTACGTGAACAAAGGAAACATAAACCGCATATTCGCTGACAGGGTCGCAAAATCCTGAACTTTGGAAGCAGTATGTTCTTTGTTCACAATCCTGTAAGAAACTGGAACTGAAGAGACTTACTGACAAAGATAAGAGAGTATCAAAAATCTCTTGCCGAACTCCAAATCCTCCAGTGCACACATCTCGGGGCTCGCTGTCTCCCTCAATTCATTTTCTGTGATATGAGGGCTTGCTGACTCCCTGAACGCATTTTCCACAACAACATTTGGCTCAGGCTTTGGTATCATTATTGCACACTCCGGACCGATATGGTGTCCAAAGGGTCCAACTCCCTGAAGACATCTTAAAACATGCTGCAAGCGGCTCGAGGGGGGTTCCATTCTTTGATCTGCTGGAATCATCCACTGCTCGGGGATGCCATTCTGGACATGGTTCTGCAACTCAGATGGTCTGCCATTTCCAGGACTTTCAGCCAGGATGAGAAGACCATGTGGTACAATCGAAACCAGTTCTTGGATACGGTCATGGTCACGGTCGCCATACTGCATAAGCATCTGGTTTGCCTGAGAAGCCATTCCTGGGACAATGTTATCAACTTCAATGCAATCCTCGCCATACTGCATAAGCATCTGGTTTGCCTGAGAAGCCATTCCTGGGACAATGTTATCAACTTCAATGCAATCCTCACCATACTGCATAAGCATCTGGTTAGCCTGAGAAGCCATTCTTGGGACAATGTTCTCAACTTCAATGCAATTCTGGTCCCACTCCCAGGGGGGCATCCAATCAGGTGGGTCGTCGATTGCCATCATCACTGGATAACCTTCCTGACCTTGACCCTCGCATATCGCCATACAATGGTTCGAGAGGCCCGAAGTTACTTCTTCCATTTGGACCTCATCGTGCCACGGCGGCCCTTGTACAGATTCATCTGTTAAACACCAGATTCTATTATCAGGAAAGCATTACGCTTTATCTAAAAGAAAGGAAAGCATTACGTACAAAGCTATTTTAATCGAAAGTCCCCATTACGTTACATACATGCGCACAAGAAACAAACGGCTAGCAAAAACGCTCCACAAATCTAAATGGCAACAGCTGCAGGCCTACCGCTAGCCAAAAGGGTGTATAGGCAACAGCAAACTTGCACAACTAAAATTAAAATAGAGGCATAGACAAATCCACAACCACAAACTGGACGGAGAAAATGGAACATTTATAGTGCTAGTATTTGAAATTGCAGTAGTCGTTCAGAAAAAATAATAGGAGGCTGGAAACACAAACACCTTACTTCATGAACAAAAAAAAAGACAGTTTTTTCTTCCCCAGCCCCCAACCCCTCCCAAAAAAAATGGAAAACCTGTAGTGAAAGAAGAATGGGGCCGGCCATGGCGGGTCGGGTACGGTGGAGCCTCACCACTGAGGGAAGGAGCGGAGTTGCAGGCGAGGCTCACGGCGGTGGGGACGTCCTGCGCGTTGAGCGCGAACATCTCCTGCACCGCAACCGAAACGATGTAGCGGGTAAGCGTCCGGACCTCCGCTTGGGACCTCGCGATCCTCCGCAGGACGCGAACCGCGGCGGCTTCGCCGAGCTCCGCGAGCTCGCGGCGCGCGGGCTCTCCGGCGACCTGGCCCAGCCTCCACTCGAGCTGCGCCAGCTCCGCCGCCACCGCCGGCGGCAGCGGCGGCGGCGGCAGAGGCGGCGGGCCGGGAGGCTGCATTACACTATTCGACGGCTACGGCAGCGGCGGTGGGCGATGGTTGGCGGAGCCGACTGCCGAGAGGCGGTGAGTGGGACCCGCCCGGATCAAAGCGGAAAGCGGAAGAGGAGCACTGGCGGGCGCAGGCGGCGGTGGGGGTGGCACGCGTTATTATTGGCGCTGTTTGGCAGGCTGTTTTTTTTTTTTCTTATAAGCCGGATGTGGTTGATTTGTTGTGAGAGAAAAATACTGTTTCACGGCTAATAAGTCGTGCGGATAAGCTCAGCCGAACAGGGAATTATTGGAGCGAAACGAGCGGAGGATGTAGGGCCCACACGGCAGTGGGAGAGATGGTGCGTGTGGGAGTGAGACGAAGGAAAGCCCCCACCACCTCCACCTGGCGTGAAAGCCCCCACCACCTCCACCTGGCGTGCAGGCTCGTTGTCCGGCCCAGTCGACGGGTCTTGTCAACATCGTCTCCAATGTCACTAGGGTCAGCGGCTATAGACGAGTCTACGAATAGAATAGGCGCCCGTTGCACAGAGTTTCATGCAGGTCACGGGGCTGCTGTTTGGTCTCGCAGCACATGGGCTATGCCAGTCTTTAAAAAAGAAAATGGAGATACGAAGATTTTTCATTATAATTTTACAAAGGCTGTGTTTAGATCCAAAATTTGGAGTGTCAAAATACACTGTAGCATTTCGTTTGTATTTAGTAATAATTGTCCAATCATTGACTAATTAGGCTCAAAACGTTCGTCTCGCAAAGTACAACCAAACTGTGCAATTAGTTTTTGATTTTATCCACATTTAGTACTCCATATATGTATCGCAAGTTTGATGTGACGGGGAATCTTTTTTTGCATAGTGCATTTTTCAATCGATCTAAACACTGCCAAAGATGGAGATTTGTCATTAATATTTTGGTAAAATTGGGTACATGACAATGAAAGTGATATCTCTTTGTTAGCGGACGTGCAAAATGAAGTAGTTTGCTGGTCTGCTTTTAGGGTGTTTGAATCCGGAGACTAAAGTTTAAGAGGTGTCACATGGGTGTCACATCAAGTATTTGGATAGTAATAATAAAATAAATTATAGAAGTCGTTAGTAATCCACGAGACGAATTTATTAAACCTAATTAATCTATCATTAGCACGTGAAACTGTAGCACCACATTGTCAAATTATAGACTAATTAGGCTTAATAGACTCGTCTCGTAAATTAGTCTCAATCTGTGCATTTAGTTTCGTAATTAGTCTATATTTAATACTTCAGATTAGTATCAAACATGCGATGTGATAGGGGCTAAAAATTAGGAGGGGAAACCCAACACCCACATTACCTTGTCAAATTTGTTGGTAGGCATTGGACCCAATAAAATTTCATTTTCAGCTTTTGAGGAGAGAGAAGAGCGGTGAAATGTCCTTTTTATGCCCCTGTCTCTTTCTTCTTCCTCACTCGCTATCTTTTCTTTTCGAGCACAGGTGGCCAGCAAGGGCACTGTAGGGGCCAAGTTGCCGAGAGGCCGAGCCGACGTCGGGCAGCACCCACGGGATGGGTCGCTAGGTCCGCACCACCATAGCTGGCCGTCTGGGCCACGGTGCTGGGGCAGCACCGCAGGGGAAGGCTGCGTTGCCAGAGGGGGAGGGAGGAGGGAGGGCCACGCCGCCGGAGGAAGGAGCCCGCACCACCCGCTGGGCACCGTCAGAGGGGGAGGAGGGAGAGTCATGCCACTGGAGAGAGGGTCGCGCCACTACAGGGAAGGAGGAGGCCGCGCCACCCGTCGGGAAGGCTACACCACCGGATGGGGTAGGAGGGAGGGCCGTGCCGCTGGAGGGGGTGAGGAGGCCGCTCCACCCGGCGGGGAAGGCTACGCCACCGGAGGAGGCAAGGAGGGAGGGCCGCACCGCTGGAGGGGGGAGAAGGGAGGTGCCACGCCGCTAGAGGGAGGGAAGAGGCCGCTTGAAAGGTCCTAATATGGCTAGAGGGGGTGAATAGCCTATTAAAAATCTACAAACTCACTAGAGTAATTGATTAGTATGAAAAAAGCGTTATGCAATTTTGCTCTAGCTCTATAAGGGTTGCAAGCCACCTGTCGGTGTTCGGTCCCGTGAGGGTCCTGAGCCAACGAGTGAATTTGTGCTGCGTGTCCCTAATCTGGATGGTGATGCAAAGAGAATACACGGGGGTTTATCCTGGTTCGGGCGAAAGAAGGCCCTACGTCCAGCGGGGGGGAGAAGTATTGTATTTCTTTGCACCTAAGTGCTTGTGTAGGGGTTACAAGCTGTGAGAGAGGGAGCCGATCCCAGGTCTTAGAGAGAGAGTACAAAGGGGATTGCTTGAGATGTTGATCTTCTACGGTAGGGTGATGACTTGTTTTTCCTTGTCCCTCCTCCTTCGTAGAGTCCCCTGCCTGCCCTTTTATAGGGTCAAGAGGAGGCAGAGACGCCAGGGGATGCCTTAGAAGTGAAGTTTTGTCGAGCGCTATGGGAGCCGCTATAGCGACGTGCTCCGAGAATGGCCGGCCATCCTCGGACACCATGGTGACGTAGAAGATGAGACGGTGAAAAGACCCTGGATCTTGTGGCATGCAGGCCTTGCTTCTTTGTTGACCGGTGGTTGGTCGAGGCCGGGTCGAGGTGGGTCGACGGGGAATGGATAAGGCCGAGCCCCAGGAATTTCGGGGTACGATACTCGTCGTATTCTGCCTCGAGGGGGATCAGTGGCGGAATAGTGCACGGCATGGCGTGTACAGTGACAGGTTTTCACCGCTCATTCCGGGATGGGCAGTAAAAAGTGAGATTTGACACTGGTACTGCTTCCATGCTGGTTATCGCTGTAGCCATGGGGGTAGGAAGTGGTTGGCGGTTGCATTAAATACTTTGACTTTTGTCTCAAAGTTGGTGAGTGAGGTGGGTCGACCGGCTCGACCCAGGGTCGTGCGAGTCGAAGATTTCTCGGTGGTCGAGGCGTCCCATCGAGCAAGCCTCGTGCGAGATGGAACGTGGTCGAGGCGTTCCGTGCGTGGTTTTGGCTTGTTCCGCCTTCGTGGGCGGAGCCTTTGGCGTGGTTTTTTCTCAGGGGTTTGTCTTTCTTAATCGTTGATTGTGGGTACCCCTTATTTAGGTACCCGACACCACCTATCCCACTAATTCTAGTTGTTATAGTCACTAAGACAAGCAAAGGCTATGCCACTACGAGCTCTCAAAAACTAGTTACACTAAAGAGCTCAACTAGGTAAGAAGCTATAGTAGCAAGGATAATACAAGCTCTCAAGACTAATTACACTAAAAAAACTTATTATAACTAGTTTGCGAAATGTAAATGAAGGGGATGTGATCTTTATACTGCCGCGTAGGGGATGAACCAATCAATGAATATGATGACCAATCACCGGGAGAAATCCAATCATACACAAAATAGACACAAGATTTTTCTCCTGAGGTTCATGTGCTTGCTGACACGCTAGTCCCCGTTGTGTCAACCAAGTGAGGTAACTCAATGACATGAGCAATTTACTAGAGTTGCCTTTGGCGTTCCGCTGGGGAAGGCACAACACCCATCATAAATCACTAGGAGGTGGCCAAGAACAAGCATCACTCTTGCCACAACTCCTCCACTGCTTCCAAGCCGTCTAGGTGGCGGCAACCACCAAGAGAAATAAGAATCCCGCAGCCAAAGATCACCCAAGTGTCACTAAGATGCAAACTCACAAGCACAATGCACTTGGGTCACTCAATCTCACTTTGGATTAGCAACCAAGCAAGGGAGATGAGTCGGAGGAAATATGCTCAGCTCAAGAGGATGTTAGGATGTCAAAATATCCAAGAGAGACTCCCCTTAACCGGCCAAAACATATTTATAAGGGTCCCCAACGAAATAGAGCCATTAGGCACTAAACCCTTCTCTACGCGGGTGCACCGGACGCGTAGGTGCTTACGCACCTGACGCTGACTAGCGTCCGGTCACCACCCCCCCAGCCGCTAGATTGCTGCAACGTGTCATCGTTTAAATCTCATGTGTTGATCTCCAACGGTCAAGTTCAAAGCACCACGCTCGTTAAGATAGCACCGGACACACCGGTGCATAGCACCTAACACACGCTCGGCGTCCAGTCAATACAAAATCGCGCTGCTGAGTAAGTTGCACCGAACGCAGTACAGTAATGCATCTAACACTGAGCCTCTTGCATCCGGTGCGGAACAGAGAGCTACCAGAGAGCTCCCAGACGCACCTGACGCGTCCGCTAGGTACTAATCGGACGCCGCCAGCGTGCGGTCAGTACAAGAACATTTCTTTGCGTCAGAGCCGCTCACACCGGACGTTGACGTCACGCGTCCAGTACTCACTGCCTTTTCTACACCGGATGCACCGGTGACCAAAACTGGCTAGGTACCACGCTGCACAACTGACCGGATGCTAGGGCCAGCGTCCGATGCTCCCGAAGCCAGCGTCCGGTGCACTAAAAATAGTGAAGAACACTTCCAAAAATTCGCCGAATCGTGCCTCGCAAGCTCGGCAGGAGGGAGAGAGGGTCCCAACCCCATCTCTACCGCTCAAACTCTACCTCCTTCACAAATGTGCTAACACCACCAAGTGTATATCACCATGTGCATGTGTGTTAATATTTTCCACAATCATTTTGAAGGAGTTAGGTTAGCTCTCCACTAGATCTAAATGCATATGCAAATGAATCATCATCTAGTGGCACTTAAGTGATCAATAGCCCCGGAAATTTCCCTCTTTATAGTACGACTACTGATTCTAAATGTGATCACACCCTCTATGGCGTCTTGATCACCAAAACCAAAACCCTAGCAATACCTTTGCCTTGATTTCCATCGGGCTTTATTTTTCTCTTTCTTCTTTTCCAAATATAAAGCACTTGATCATCTTTTAGTCATCACCATGATCATCTCTAGGCTCCACCACTTGGCATGGGATTTTATCATTTTATGTCTACACACTTAGCATAATGATTAGTCCCTAGGTTTCATCAATTATCCAAAACTAAACTAGGGCTTTCACCGCTGCGCTACCCGCTAGGGAAGGCCGAACCACACCCGCTGGGGGCTTGCCGGCCTAGCTGCAGAGGAGCACCATCGACGCCAGAGGGCTCGCCGGCCTGCTCGCCGCTACTCTCCCAACGCAAGCCGAGGCCATAGCCACACCACCTTTGCTCAACTCGTCGGCCACCCGTGTCAAAAAGAAAAGAAAGGAGTGAGGGTCGATACGGAACCTACAGGGTTCCTCATCGGGACAATTACTGGCAGAAGGCTCTGGCCTGGCCCACTGCCAGATAGAAGAGGCGTGATGACAGACGACGCTACTTTCGAGTAGAACAGGCCAAACTAGCCGGACTCCTAATAGAGAGTACCTTCTGTAATTAGATTAGGACACCTTCTTTGGATCCAACTAGGACTGTAACTGCACCATAGCCGTCTCTACCTATATAAAGAGAGGCTATGGGAACCCCTTGTGAGAAGAACAACACAATCATAACAATTAATCCAACGCAAAGGCTAACGCCGACTAGACGTAAGGGCTATTACTCGATTACAAGGGCCCGAACCAATATAAATTGAATGTCTCTTGCGTTAACCGTCGAGTTCAGCATATGCTGAAACTCAAACAACTATCTTGAGTACCCCCGTGGTAGGCTATTAGTGGTAAAACATTGACAGCTGGCGCGCCAGATAGGGCTTTCGGTGGATTTGCATCCGAGAGCTCGACGGACCTCGACAACATGATCTTCTCGACGGGATCAACCTTCATCTTCGGATCATGGATCTGCGAGGCGGATGACGACGGCAAGCTCCAAGGCCATCTCCTTGAAGATTCAGCTCGTCATGAAGACCTCGCTATTTTGACGACTACGACAAATCAACTCGCCGGAAGATTCACACGGCTCGCGATGTCTGTTCCGACTCAGATTTCGCGGCCAACCGATTTTGACTCAAACTTAGGCTCCGCATCCTAGATGGAGTCTTATCTGGGTTCTTTCTATGATGGACTAAGTTCTTTCCCACTAGGACTCCACAACATGCCTCAGTCCATCAAGGATTCAACTCGGGATACTTTCAGAATTCCTTCAAGAAGCTGGGTCCTTTCCCATTTGGACTCCATAACATGGCAACGTCTTATTTGGCACTACTCCAAGGATCAATTAATCTGGTGCGAAGGGTGCCACTGACAGGAGCTCAAGAAGGCCTCATATTGACTATAACATCTCGAGATTACATCATCCACTGGCCGGGTTCTATTCCTAGAGATGATAGTACATGGCTAGTTGGCATAACAATGATTTTACCCTACTAGGAAGGAGATTCAATCTGCGACACTGAAGCCTCTACTAAAGTTCCCAACTACTCTAATAGTATGGAAACTGGCATCAACAACAGAACGCTTCATACTCAAGAAGTATTCATGGTTTGTCGACCCCAATCACCATTGGTCCCTCCAGAAGCACCCGACATCAGGTCATCAGATGAATCTGAATCCAATATATCACCCTTCGCCTAGGGGCATGATAGTAAAACTGAAAGCCAGAAATAAGCCAGAGAGAGGAGGAATACAAGACGAAGCAAGGATGCCGACGCCGTGCCCGGCAGCGCAAGGAAGCCTGGGTCAGATATGAATATGATCTAGCCGAGTACAATAGAAGAAAATCAGAGCAAGAAGTCGAAGAAAGGCGCACGACCGGGATAACACACAACTCTCCATATACCAAAATTCAAGAATTGGCTGAAGAACTCGAAGCTGTCTCTCATCCCAATGAGGAGCAAGAGCGCCTTAGAGAAATTCTCCGATCAATAGCTCTACGGATATGGGGTGGAAGGACCAATTCAAAACAACCCACCAGATCAGTTTCACAGAGGCAGGAGAACCAAAGTCAATGGAGATCAGCTTTTGACAGGCTAGGTCCAAACAGGAGCAGCACAAAGGAAGCAAGGGAGACCAGAATCAAAGCATTCGAGTTGAATGAACAAGGGAAAATAGAACTAGACCTCCTATTCCTTCAGCTCCTCGAAACTACTCGCACCGAATCAATAGCTGATAGGAAGGTGGAGCTGAATCCGAATACGGAGAAGCTGGAATACCTGACAGGTTCCCTTGTTTTGCAAATCAACTTCTTTCAATACGGCTACTTACAAATTCAAGCCTTCCAACCACTCCAAATACGATGGCAAGACCAAACCTAAGCAATAGCTTAGGATCTACTCTCAGTCAATCAAACTAGCTGGTGGTGATGACGACATCAAAGCACTCTTCTTCCCCATGGCACTGGAAGCCATGCCGCTCCAATGGTTTGACAAGCTGAGCCCCGAACCAATCAGGGGCTAGGAAGACTTGCAGAGAGCCTTTTGTGAAAATTTCGCAGGCATCATCACGCACCCTATCACTCATGCGAAACTAAAAGGACTCAAGCAGAAAGGAGGCGAAAGTCTTAGGGACTATTATCGACGGTTTGGTGAGCTGCGTGCTTAAGTTCACGACATCACTGAACAAGAAGTCATTGAAGCTTTCTCCTATGGAATTGTAGCCAAGTGGCAATTTCAAGATTTCTACAAAGAGAACCCGCAAAGCAACGACGAATTCAAGCGCACGGTGGAAAGGATGATCACTGCAGAGGAGAAGACCTGAGAAAGATTTCCAGATCAGAATAACCGGGGCAACCCTAACAGATAAAATTATCAAAATAATGGGCATCAAGATAGGAAATGCGGGTCTGACAACACTATAGTCGTAGCAGATAAAACAAAGAAGTTTTTCAAGCCCAAAAAAATTGACGATCTTAAAAATATGCACTGCATATGGCACCCGAACGGAAACCACACGACCGGAGATTGTCGCATCTTTATTGATCGATACACAAGAAAGAGTAACAATGGAGATAAAAACGAAGATAACCAGAAAAAAGACGAAGAGAACCATGAAGATAAAGGATTTTAGAAATCTAAGGGGGCAGTAGCAGTGATCTTCGTCGGAGTCCCGGGTTCTAGGAGTAAGCATCAAGACAAGCTGGCTCTACGAACCATCATGGCAGCAGAACCGGCTACTCCCAGGTAGCTCAATTGGTCGTAGTATCCGATCTAGTTCTCAAAGGAGGATCAATGGACTAGCGTAGGGAACGCTGGCCACTACCCACTGGTTTTGGATCTAGCCGTTGCTGGTATGACCGTTGTTGACACTTCTAACACCACTTAAGATAAGTTGTCATCCCTAGCATGGCGCCAGAAGTGTTGGTATAGAACTGCTCCTCTTAGAATAAAAATGGGATCCGCAAGTGTACAGATAAAATACCATCGTAGCACTTCACCGGAAAATATTCTAGGTATCGTTAATTTATATTTAGCTCAAGGGAAAGAACTAAGGACTTAAACCTAAAGGGATGGATTTACAAAATACGACTACTTATGAGAAATCAATCACACAGTCACTTACTTTGGCAAGGGAGATAAACCATGATAAATAAGTATAATTGAATTGTAAAGCATAGGGAATAAATCACGCAGAGATTAGAGATAGACTACTCATCATAAAGGTAGGTTGACGTCTGATTAGTTCAATAGATTGAATTCTAGGTAGATTCTAATCTATTAAGTCATTCATCTACTCTAGCAAACACACCATCATATATAGCATAAAAGACTCTTCATCTATGTATAAGGAATATTACTAAAGAAAGTCAGGACATAGCATGACTTCCTACGTAATGTTGTTTCTGCCTGTCCTATCAACGGAGGGTGGACTATATAAGACTCAATAGAACTGTCACTTCCACGAACTACCACACAACCCGCCCAATAGGATACATTTGCAGGTAAATAGCATCTAAGCACCACGCTTACATGTGATCTACCACTTAACCCCCTCGTGAAGAGAGCTAAGCGCTTTGCAAACTTATACATAAACTCATTATCCATCATAACCATATCAAATGTACTATTAGAGCAAACTAGGAACATAATAAATAGAAATATAATCATATTAGAATAAAGTCGTAGAACAAAGATACAAAATAGTACCAATACTTTGATGACGAAGATTCGAATTCCGAGCACAAGTCGCCCGACTCTTCCTCTATCTAGTCTAAACCTATGTAGAAGTTGAAGAATTAGAGTAGCTATTCTAATTCTCTAGTGGAGAGAAACTCTCTAAACCCTAGCTCTGCTGATGGCTCCCTCTGCTAATGAATTAGGGTTTCTCCTGGGGTGAGGGGCCTTGCTTATATAGCCCTCTAGGAAGCACTATAGCCCTTGGATCAAACCGACCTTGATCTACAATTTTTATTCATCCTCAAAGACAGTGGAGGCAGGATCCACGAGGTTGCACCTAATTGGACACCTGAGTAGGGCGGGCGCCCAGGGCCAGGGGTGGCCGCCCCACCTGTCAGCCCAAATGGCCCTCCCCTTCGAGGGGGTGCCTTCTCGAGTCTTCTAGATTATTCTTTTTCATAGTAGGGTTGATTTCTCTCTATGTAAATCTGACATGTGGGTCTCCTTTGGTCTTTTCCTGATAACCCCCTGCAGAAATAGACATTCACCAAAATTTAAGGAAATTATTAGTTTAAAACCCCTAAGTCTAAGGTGAAACTCATTTTAACCCTTCTTTTGATTGTTATTGTCTTATAAAGTTGTTGGTTAATTACCGTCAACAACTGTCACAAAGGTGTTGGTCGATGGAGGAGCTGGACTCAGCATCATATTTTTTGATACGCTAAGGAAGATGGGGCTAGAACTCACTGGGATGATTACCCCAACAAGTGTCCCTTTCTATGGGATAGTACCCGGCAAGGCCGCTATGCCACTCGGACAAATCACCCTGCCAGTCACATTTGGAACTCTCACAAACTACCATACCGAGTTCATCAAATTTGAGGTTGTAGACTTCGAATCATCATATCACGCCATCCTTGGGCGACCAGCATTAGCCAAGTTCATGGCAATACCACACTACCCATACCTCTTGCTTAAGATGCCAGGACCCAACGGTGTTCTTTCTCTCTAAGGTGATATGAAGAGCGCTTTTGACTGCAATGTTCAAGCAATCCAAATTGCAGCCAAGGCACAAGCAGCCAGCGAAAGGGAAAAAATTACCATTGTTGCTGCTGAAATAAACCTAGAAGAGCTAGATATCCCAGCTAAGAGGCCCAGCATCCTTGCACCACCAAAAGAAGCCGACGTCAAGCAGATCGACCTAGGCATTGGTGATCCCTCCAAGACGGCGACCATCAGTGCCCACCTCTCTGCAAAATAGGAACTCGTGCTCACCAACTTTCTTCGGGATAACAAAGATATCTTCGCTTGGAAACCGGCCAACATGCCAGGTGTCCTGAAAGAGTTGGCTGAGTATAGAATCGATGTTAATGAAGGATCCAAGCCTGTGAAGCAACAGTACTGACGTTTCTCCCTCGACAAGAAAGCAGCAATTAAGAAAGAAATCACAAAACTGATGGCAACCGGGTTCATAAGGAAAATTCTCCACCCCGAATGGTTGGCCAATCCAGTCCTAGTATAGAAGAAGAACACGTGAAAGGTCTTGATGGCTAGAGGGGGGTGAATAGGCTTTTAGAAATTCTACAAAGACAAGCTAAACAAGTTTATCAATATAACAAATAGCGAGATGCGAGTTTTTCTTAGCCTACGGGGTGTTTGCAAGCCACCTATCCAATTCACAATTCTAGTATATTTGCACTCAACCGCACAAGTCAAACCGAGAAGGTAACTACAACTACAACTAGCAAGCTACACAAAAGGAGCTACTCTAGCAAAGCTAACTAGCTAGCAAAGATAACTAAGAAGGTAATGCGGAGTTGAGTTAGGAGAGTTTCACCGAGGGACGAAGTATTGAGCCAACCAATATGATCAACAATGAATACCAAGACAACCAAACACCGGGATCAATCAATCACAATATGAAAGTGATGACACGAAGATTTATCCTGAGGTTCACGTGCTTGCCGGCACGCTAGTCCCCGTTGTGTCCCTCTTCACCACGTGGTTCGGTGGCTAATCGGTCTCACACCGAGCCTCTTAAAAGGCGCCACAAGAACCTAGCAAATGGCAAAAGATTGCAATGACACGAGCAATTTACTAACGTTGCCTTTGGCGCTTAGCCGAGGTAGGCACAAACCCCTCACAATCACCGGAGGTGGCCAAGAACAATCACCAACTCTTGCCAATGCCTCCAAGCTACTCCAAGCCGTCTAGGTGGCGGCAACCACCAAAAGAAACAAGAATCCTGCAGCAAATCAACCACCAAGTGCCAACTAGATGCAATCTCACAATGCAAATATACTTGGATCACTCAATCTCACTTCGAATATGCAAAGAAGCAAGAGAGATGAGTGGGAGGGGAGTTGCTTAGCTCAAAGTGCTCACAAGTATGTCAAATGTCCAAGAGATGGAGCTTTGAGCCGGCCAATGAGTATTTATAGATGTACCCCTTCGAATATAGCCGTTAGGCACGAGATTCAGCTGAAGTCGCGCTGACCGGACGCGCTGGTCGCATGGACCGGACGTGTTGGGCTCGATCGGACGCGCTGGTCCCGTAACTGACCGAACGTGCTGGTCAAGCTAGAGCAGCGCTCCAACGAAACAGTGACCGGACGCGCTGCAGAACTGACCGGACGCTACAGTGCCAGCGTCCGGTTGGAGTCCAGTAAGCTTCCGGATGAACCAGACGCGTCCGGTCGACTGTGACCGGACGCGCTGCGCGTCCGATCAAAAAGCTAAAACACGCGCAGACGCTGAACACTGACCGGACATGTCCGGTCAAACAGAGACCGCGTCCGGTCCAGCGTCCGGTCACCTCTGTGACCTCCGTTTGCCTCTGACTTCTGGCATAGTGGAAAATAGGCATTTCAATTCCTCGAAAACGCCTGAATCCTGCCTCGTAAGCTCGGCGGGAGGGAGAGAGGACCCCAAACCCTCTCTACCGCTCAAACTCCAACGCCATCGCAAATGTGCTAACACCACCAAGTGATCACGTCATGTGCGAGTGTGTTAGCATTTTTACAATCATTTTTCGAGGCGTTATTAGTTCTATCCAAATGCATATGATTATGAAATGCACACCTAGAGGCACTTAGGAGTTCAATAGCCGCGTCATTCCCCTCTTTATAGTACGGCTATCTATCCTATAATGTAACCACTCCCACTAGGTGTCTTGGTTACTAAAACATAGCCCTTAAGCATATACCTTTGCCTTGATCATCATAGGGTTGCACCTTGTTCCTCCTTCATCACCATGGTAAGCACTTCATCATCCACACTTGATCATCATGCTTCACCATGCTATGTGCTAATCATCCTTTGCTACATACAATCTTAAGCACATGATTAGCACTTGGGTATTGTCACTAATTACCAACACCAAACATAGAGCTTTCAATCTCCCCCTTGTTGGTAATTGGTGACAACCCTTTCACAAAGATGTTATGATAAAATTTTAATTGAACCCATGTCACATTGTCCAAGTATATTACCATGTGTAAGAATTATGGACAAGTGATCATGAATTCAAATTGATAGCAATGGCTCCCCCTACATCTATGCTATATGTTTGGATTTAGGAAGCATACATGCTTAGATAGGAAAATATAGGAGCATTGACTATCAATAGGTGCTAAGTGTTTTAGATTATAGACCTTTGAAGCGTGATACCATTGGAGTAGCGATAAACACCATCTTAGCACCTTGTCCACTTTGAAAAGCACAAACATAACTAGAAACCTTGTGAGATCAACATTATAAGCAAGGCTCTAGTACCACTTTGAAAAACATAAAGCAAGAAAAATCTAACTACTTCCTATTCATGCTAGTACCTCAATATACCATTCAAATTATACTAGCAAGTCACCACACTAGCAATGTATCGGAGAAAAAGAAATGCATTACAATGCAACGGACATATGATGTGCACACGAAAATGCAACAATCATGCTTAAGAGCTTGCTCCCCCTACTTGTGTGCTCAAAATTTTAGTTGATCCCCTTCTTTTATCAATTCTCCCCTTTAGAATCTATCTTTGTGAACAACATTTTCTCCCCCTTTGGCACCAATGACCATAAGGAGCAAATTTTAGATAGATTATCATGTTGAATTATGGGGTGAGGATCAAGTTTGTGATTCAACCTAGATTGCTTGCATAAATAAAATGCTTCGGTTTGATCCAAGGGCAAGCTTCTTCACATCTCACTAGAAGGGTTATCATGCACCATGTTGAAGCAAATACTTAAACAAGTGATCTAGATTAAACACTTAGGATCACAAGCTCTCAAACAAGTTATATGCTACCACTAGATCATACAAGACAAAGAAGCAATAGTGGCACCATATAAACTTCAAAATCATTTGATTTTCATGAATGAGCCTAGAACATGTATGTCAGGACTAGATGCACTAAACAAGTCCTTAGCACAGAATGTATGACATGTCAACCAAATGTACCTTGCTTTGTCTTGGAGGAGAGGCATGTCATATATGGGGTGCATCAACTCATGTTGGAGAAGTCAAGTATGTTCAACTCATTCTTGAGCTTGTGAAATCTCTTCTCATCAAGTGGCTTGGTGAATAGATCGGCTAATTGATCTTTGGTGCCCACACTCTCAATAGCAATGTCACCCTTTTGTTGATGATCTCTAATGAAGTGATGACGAACATCAATATGCTTTGTTCTTTGATGTTGAACCGGATTGTTGGTTAGCTTCACGGCACTTTCATTGTCACATAGCAATGTCACATTTTTGAAATTGATTCCAAAATCCTTCAATGTTGCCTTCATCCACAAGATTTGTGCACAACAACTACCCGCGGTGATGTATTCGGCTTCGGCGGTAGATAGTGTAATACTATTTTGCTTCTTGGATGACCATGAGACAAGTGATCATCATAGGGTTGCACCTTGTTCCTCCTTCATCACCATGGTAAGCACTTCATCATCCACACTTGATCATCATGCTTTACCATGCTATGTGCTAATCATCCTTTGCTACATACAATCTTAAGCACATGATTAGCACTTGGGCATTGTCACTAATTGCCAACACCAAACATAGAGCTTTCAACAAGGATGAGTGGCAAATGTGCTTTGACTACATGGATCTCAACAGGCATTGCCCGAAGAACCAGTTTAGGCTACCATGCATTGACGAGATTGTTGATTCAACAGCAGGAACTGCTCTACTATCCTTCCTTGACTGCTATTTAGGTTATCATCAGATTGCATTAAAAGAAAAAGATCAAAGCAAGACATCCTTCATCACACCGTTCGGCGCCTACTGCTACAAAACCATGTCGTTTGGACTAAAAAACGCTGGCGCTACTTTTTAAAGAGCCATCCAAACTTGCCTTGGTGAGCGATTGGCGACAACGCAGAAGCTTACGTTGATGATGTTGTAGTAAAGACAAAGAATCCAGATACGCTTATTGAAGATCTGAAACAAACTTTCGAGAACTTAAAAAAGTAGAAGTGGAAACTCAACCCAAACAAGTGTGTTTTCGGCGTACCATCAGGACAACTACTCGGTTTCTTGGTTAGTCATCATTGGATCGAGGCCAGCACCAAACAAATTTGAGCTATAACAGAGATGGGTCCTCCCCGCTGCGTCAAGGATGTTCAAAAGTTGATAGGTTGTATGGCAGCTCTCAATCGCTTTATCTCACGACTTGGCGAAAAAGGTTTACCTTTTTTCAAATTACTAAAGAAAATGGGAAATTTCGAGTGGACAGAGGAAGCTAAGGACACTTTCGAGAAGCTTAAAGCGTACCTCACCTTCTCGCCCATTCTAACACCCCCAAAGAAGCATGAGGCTATAATGTTATACATCGCAGCAACCAACATGGTGGTCAGTGCAGCGATTTTCATAGAAAGGGAAGAAGAAGGGCACGTATACAAGGTACAACGACCCGTCTACTACATCAGCGAGGTACTTTTAGATTCAAAGATTAGGTACCCGCATGTACAACAATTACTCTACACCCTCTTAAGAAGAAGGGCACGTATACAAGGTACAACGACCCGTCTACTACATCAGCGAGGTACTTTTAGATTCAAAGATTAGGTACCCGCATGTACAACAATTACTCTACACCCTCTTGATCACCTCTCGCAAGCTCCGATACCATTTCAATAGTCACAAGATCACAGTGGTAACTGACTTTCCACTCGAAGATATCTTACACAACCGAGATGCAACTGGACGTATTTCCAAGTGGGGAGTTGAACTTGGGGCACTAAATGTAAATTTCACTCCTCGCAAGGCCATCAAGTCTCAAGCACTCGTAGATTTTGTAGTAGAATGGACATAAATCCAAAACCAACACCAGAAAACATCATCGACCACTGGAAGATGTACTTTGATGGATCACTGAAACTAGGCGGGGCTGGCGCAGGTGTCCTCTTCATATCTCTAGACGGAAAACAACTCAAATATGTTCTTCAAATACTTTGGCAAGCTAAAAACAATGAAGCAGAATACGAAGCACTCATCCACGAACTCCGGGTAGCAATCTCTCTTGAAATAAAGCGACTACTCGTTTACGATGATTCAACAGTAGTTGTCAACCAAGTCAACAAAGACTGGGACTGCACCAAAGACAACATGGATGCATACTATGCTGAAGTATGCAAACTTGAAAAACATTTTCAAGGACTAGAAATCCTACATGTCTTTCGCAACTCAAACATTGCAGCAAACATCCTTGCTAAGCTCGGATCAGATAGGGCGAAGGTCCCACCGAGTGTATTCGTAGAGGAATTGTCAGCTCCCTCTATCAAACAACCCGGTGAGATAACCCTAGAACTTCAAGCTCTGGGCATCATTATTTTGGTAATTACCACCTCATGGACTTAGGTTTTCATTGATTATATCAAAGAGAATATGTTGCCAGCAGATAAAGAAGAAGCTACTCGAGTTGTTTGAAGAAGCAAGAACTATGTCCTAGTGGGAGACAAACTCTACAGACGAGCTGCATCATCAAGAGTACTACTCAAAGGCATCACGGTAGATGAAGGCAAAGAAATTCTAGGGAAAATCCACTCAGGATGTTGTGGTAACCATGCTGCCTCTAGAACTCTAGTAGGCAAAACTTTCCATTCCAGGTTCTACTGGTCGATAGCTTTAAAAGATGTAGAAGAACTCATCAGGAAGTGTAAAGGCTACCAAATGTTTGCAAGACAGGCTCATGTCCTAGCACACAATCTTATATGCATCCCGCCTGCTTGGCCGTTCTCCTGCTAGGGGCTGGATTAGGTAGGGCCCCTCAAGAAAGCCAAGGGTGATTTCGAGTACATTTTTGTGGCTATTGACAAGTTCACCAAATGGATCGAATACAAACCACTCGTCAAGTACAGCGCAACTAAAGCAGTCGAGTTCATCCAAGACATCATGCATCGCTTTGGCATGCCCAACCGAGTCATCATGGATTTAGGCTCTCCTTTCATAGCCATCGAGTTCAGAAGTTGGGCACAAGATTGCGGTATCAGCATCGACTACGCATCAGTTGCCCACCCTAAAGCTAACGGACAGGTAGAAAGAGCTAACGGTCTCATATTAGCCGGATTGAAACCCAGATTGTATGATGAACTAGAAGACTATGGCTCTAAGTGGATTGAAGAATTGCCCAAAGTAGTGTGGGGGCTATGGACTTAAGTAAGCAGAGCTACTGGATACTTGTCTTTTTTTCCTAGTATACGGATCAGAAGCGGTACTGCCAGCAGACTTGATTTGGACCTCACCAAAGATAGAGCAGTATGATGAAGGAGAAGCTAAACACACTCGATGGCTAGAGTTAGATAGCACAAAAGAGGTCAGAGTCAATGCTACTCTACAATCTGCTCGCTATCTCCAAGGCTTGAGGTGCCACTATGATAAAAACACCCAACCATGTACCCTTCAAGTCGGAGATTTGGTACTTCGTCGCATTCAGAAAACATATGAACGACACAAACTACTCAACCCATGGGAAGGTCCTTTTATCATTGCCAAGGTTACCAGGCCAGGATCATACGAGTTGACGACCGAAATGGCATACAAGTCAGAAACTCATGGCACATTAGTCAGTTGCGAAGATTCTATGCCTAAGGACATGAGATAGATTTTTTCTCCAAGATATTATGTAATCAAGGTTCATGATCAATACAATAAAGATGATTTTTCATCGCCAACAATTGTCTTACAAAACCAAACTATCCCGGGTTGTTCCCAACACCGGATGAGAGCTAACAGGCTGACCAAGCCTACGCTCGTCCTATCCTAGGTTATTTAACCCAGATGAGAGTAAAGATACGCTCGTCCTATCCTAGGTTATTCAACCTAAATGAGAGTAAGAAGGCTACTAAGCCAACACTCGTCCTATCCCAGGTTATTCAACCTGGATGAGAGTAAAAGAACACTCGCTCTATCCCAGATTATTCAATCTGGATGAGAGTAAAAGAACACTCGCCCTATCCTAGGTTATTCAACTTAGATGAAAGTACATATACACTCGCCTTATCCTAGGTTATTTAACCTGGATGAGAGTAAAAGAATACTCGCCCTATCCCAGGTTATTCAACCTGAATGAGAGTAAGAAGGCTACTAAGCCAACACTCGCCCTATCCTAGGTTATTCAACCTGAATGAGAGTAAAAGAACACTTGCCCTATCTTAGGTTATTCAACCTGGATGAGAGTAAGAAGGCTACTAAGCCACCACTCGCCCTATCCCAGGTTATTCAACCTAGATGAGAGTAAAATAACACTCGACCTATCTCAGGATATTCAACCTGGATGAGAGTAAGAAGGCTACTAAGCCTACGCTCGCCCTATCAGATTCAAAGCGCTCTAAGTCACGAATCCAACAAAGCACTACAATACATGCCAAGTCCAAAATTGACTACTCAGATTGACTCGTCTGAAGAATAAACAAGGCGAAGACATCCACACAGAAAATCAAAAGAAAGTTGCATTAAAAGATATAAAGTCCTCATGAGTACAAGACAACAGAAAATATTATTTTTACAAGGAGCCCGGGTACAAAAGTTGATTACAAATCAAGCATTATTGTCTAGAGAGGGGATCTGAATGTTTAAATTCTCAGCAATCTTCCCAGCTAGTTCATCAACCTCAGCCTTCGCCTGCTCGACAGCATCCAAGTACTCTTGGTTCTTGGCATCCTCTGCAAGCTTCACCAGAGGAACAGCCGAAGCATGAACCCAGACCTAGGCCAAGACATTCCTGGTGAAAACTTGGGTGTACTTCTTGATGAACTACTAAAAGCAAGCAGGGATCAACGGGACAAACTGACCCCATGACTTCTCATCGTCCGCTGGAGTTCGGACAAGATCGGTGACCGAGCGGAAGGATTGCCACAAGGCATTCTAGTTCCTGGCCGCCGTCGCTAGTTTGCTAGACAGATCTTCTATGGTTTTCTTAGCCTACACAAGATCACGGTCAGCCCCACGCCTATTCAACCTAGCAAAAGCAAGTTCCTCCTCGGCTCGCTCAGTTACCTCTTTAGCCTGATTGTACTCGGACTGGACCATTGCCTTCATGGCCTCAAGGTCGTCCAAGAGCTTCTTGTTGCTCTTCTAGAGAGCTAGCAGTAACGAAAACAAAAAAATAGAAGTCAGAAAACCAATAGGCAAAGAAAGAAGGAAAAACATGGAAGTACTCGGGTACCTTCACAGTCCCTTTTGAAGCCATCAGACTTCTCGGACGCCTCTTTCAAAGCAACCAGGGCATCATTTTTCTGCTGCTCTGACTCAACAACTTGGGCGCAGAAGGTCTCTTTAGAAATTTGGCGATCATGACAGTCTCCTTCCAGCTCAACTTGTTTACTGGCCAATTCGGCCATTAGGCGATTCACCTCAAAGACTAGTTTCTTCTCGACCTCAACCGAGCCAAAAAAGCTAGACTGATCCTGAGAGAAGGCCTTACATAAAGAAGAAGGAAAGTAAGAAAGAGAAGTGAAAAAAAGAAGCCAGGACACCAGATCAAAAAGAAAGAGAGAGAAAGAGAAGGCATCTACCTGAAGCAACTCTCCAAATAAAGCCGCTCCCGCCGACAAGTTTGCCCAAGCAGTGGACAACTTGGACAGGCGATGGGTGGCATCAAACTCTTGGATCCCTCATCCACCAGATGCTAATCATCTCCAAGTCGACCAGCCAGGGATGGACATGGTGAAGAAGTCAACGCCAAGACCAAGGCCATGTCCAAGGCAGTAGAAACCCCAGCTAAAGTCACAGCCAGGTTCTCTACCACGGTCATGGCCTCCTCAACCCGAACAGACTCCACAGCGGGCTGCTCAACCTGGGTCACCGCCTCTCCTACCATCGCCTCGCTGATCGTCCGCTCTAAGTCCTAAGAACCAGTAGCGGAAGGGGAGCACCCACCAGCGAAGACCTTGGCTGGGGGCTAGGGGAAGGCATCGATGATGACCTATAGAGTAAAAAAGGAAATCCTTAGCAAGAAAACATACCAAAAAGTAAAAAGGCAGGCGAACAAGTCGGAATAACTTACTTTGCACTTTTCTTCTTCAAGCCAATACCTGCGAGCCAACCAGATGGCTTGGGTGGAGGCATGGCAGAAGACAAAATATCAGCAACTGCTTGTGACGGAGCTGGTAGGACTAGCACCATGGCTCCACCAGAAACCTAGCTCGTTCCTCGACTACAAACAAAAGAAATTGAATCATCAAGACAAAAGAAGACGGATCATCAAGGCTAAAGAAGTCGGATCATTGCAGACAACATGGATAGGTACTTCGACCACTCATCAACGGGTGACGAGAGCTGCGCTGTTGTCTTCCTCCACATCCTCATGTAGCTCCACCAAAGTACCATCTGAACAAACAAAGAACTCAAGTGAGAAAATAAACCAGAATAGAAAGGCAAAAGAAGACCAATGATATGCTCACCTAAGAGCATGCTACCTATAATTTGAGCACTCGGTGAATGAGGCTTCTTGGAAGTGGATGCGCTAGTAGAGGAGTCATCCACCCGCGCCCTCTTCCCAAAAGTCCGAGTACTCTGGGGTACAATATGGGGCACGTATTCCAAATGCTACAGCCCGGGTTCACCAACAGAAACACCTAGGAGGATAACTACAGTACTAGGGCCACCCGTCCTAGGAACTCCCACTTAGCTCCCACCTTCTCCAACCATGCTGGGGTTGTTCTCCAAAGGCAGAGGAGGCATATCATCAAAGTTTCGCCCCCACTCCTGCAAACAACCAACAAGTTTAAGTAAAGAAAAAAGAGAAAAAAGTACATATGAGACAAAAGCAAACTTACAGCGGGAGGTGGATGGGTAGCATCATATTCTTCAACTTGGTGGGGGACAACACTCACACCCTTAAGGACCTTATGAAGCCGTCGTAAGACCTCATCCTCAGAAAGCTCCTCTGCTAGCACCAATTAGGAGGAGTCTTCAGCACCAGAGTACTTGAAGCCATAAGTCTCCCTTGCCTTAAGGGGATGAACCCGATGACAGATATAGCTAGCGATGATCCCAAAGCCAATCAAACCATTCTGCTTCAAGACCCTGATCTTCTCTAGTAAGGGCTTGATCTTCTCGAGGTCTTTGGTCATCAATGGCACCTTCTCCCATCAGTCATTAACAACCGGTCCAGCTTCAGAATGCACAGCAAGAGGAGGAGACATGTTGCCAGCATAGAACCACTCGGACCTCCAATCCTTCACAGAATCAACCAGGGTGTACTCAAAGTACTCCTTCTGCTTGTTCTGACGAAACTGAATCCCACACCCACCTAGGACAGAAGTATTGTCGGATCGAGGATGCGGTTTCAGGCGAAAAAGATAATGAAAGAGGGTGATAGAAGAAAGAATGCCAAGAAAGGCTTCATAGAAATGTACAAACATAGAAAGATGAAGAATCCCATTCGGGGTAAGATGATTCAAGGATATATCAAAGAAGTGAAGGAAACGGTGAAGAAAGGGAGAAGCTGGAAGGCACAAACCAGCACGAACAAAGAACACAAAAAGAACAATCTCTCCAGAGTTGAGAGAAGGAACCCGGTGTTCTCCAGGTGCTCTCCACTCGACAAGACCCTGATCTTGAATCAACCCCTCATCCTCCAGCTCCCTCAATTGCTCCTCCATGGTGGTCGGAACAAGCCAGGCGGATGTTTCAGCCCTCGTGGCGAGAAATTCCTTGTTCTCGATCACTTCAAGAACTTGATCCTCATCGACCTCGATGATCTTCTTGCTGCTTGATGCACCCGATTTCCTGCCCTTGCCCATAAAACGGTGAAATCTTTCTGCTGAAGGATGAACGCAAGAAGGGCGGTGGCGGATGAACGGCGGCGATGGTGGCGGTGGCTTTTCTAGACAATAGGGCTAGGGTTTGCAAAAGACAAATTTATAGGAAGGCAAGAGCGAGTGAGGAAAAGAAGAGGGACGAGGCCTTTATACATCTACAACGGCAAAAAACGCCGCCCACGCGGCCCATTGGACGCGGCAACCAACACAACGGTTCAATTTCCATACCAACACATTAACCGCCTGATGCGGCTAAAATGACAACGACATGCCTTTTCACACGAAACACTGCAACGGGCATATTTCAGAGTTATCCATCCACAAAAACTGTTACCAAGTAGTTTCAACCCAGAACGCTCAGAAAGAACTCAACAATTACAATATAGGCAAAGAAGTTTTAGAAACAACCCGAAAATCATTTAGAAGTACTTGGGTAGACGCAGAAGGCAACAACTCTAAGGAACAAGACTTTTTATTACCAATATCTTCAAGGGATACAAAATTACAGATCTTATAAGACCCGACGAACTCGGTACTATGATGAACAAGGTAGCAACAAGGAACCCTGCAAAACTCAGCTCTGGAACGACTACGTGTTCTAAGTTGCTACTCAGCAAAACACACTCTACTCGGCTACACTGTTTTCTTGAAAGGAATGGCGCAGTGCATCCAAGATTGGTGTCAGCGGCACAGCAAGACAACATGGATTAGGTAAAGCTCACAGGTATCAGTCTACCCAAGTCCGATATGGTGCTAGATCAGGTGTTGATCTGCACCGGACAGTAGCGAGGCAGACTAGAAGGATCAACCCAGAACTGCTGGATGAGGTAGCATATCCCACATCACAAGACTTCTTCCATCTGCCAGAATGGACTACCCAGCGCAATACCACTGAGAGATTAGTCTACCTCTAATCTCCATCACAAGACTTCTTCCATTTGCTACCAGCTCTACAAGATTTCCAACTCACGTTTGGAGGCTGCTCTGCCTCACAAACCATCATATTCATGACTACAAGCTTCAAGCTCTACACCAAAGATTTCACTGGTTTACAACAGCTCACTAGGAGGGTATTTATAGACCAAGGAGCGGTATACATAAACCAAATCCACCAACAGATTCAACCTGATAGCCACCAGAAAAAAGTACAAAGCAGTAAAAGCAAGTTAGAAAAAGTAACCACATGTGAAGCTACAGTATAATAGGATGGCATATCCAAAGGAATATTTTAACACTATGCGGCCGGTAACCGCGTTGCATTCACCACACAATGGCCATCTACCACCTACCTCTGACATACTACCTGAGAATACGACAAATAGACCCTTTGTCTGAGTTCTTTGCGTAAAAAAAGAACTCGGATATAGGCTCGGGGGCTACAGGGTACATATCCTCAGGATAGATTTTCAGATTTTTTAGCTCTGAAGACTCAAGACCCTTCAACTTTTTATTTCAAATAGCAAGAGGCTTGGGGGCTACACTCAGTGAGTGCACTTTTTCTCAGAAAAAATACACATCACTAAAGAATTTTTTTCAAGAAAAGTCCACTTTAAGGTTTATCTTCGAAAGAACCCAAATCGAGCTTGTTCCACCCGGCAAGACCAGAGAGAACAAGAAGACTTCCGAGTTCAACCATGAAACGCTCGGGGGCTTATCGATACGAGACCTATAGGGTTCCTCATCAGGACAATTACTGGCAGAGGGCTCTGGCCTGGCCCACCGCTAGACAGAAGAGGCATGATGACAAACGACGCCGATTCCGAGTAAAACAGGCCAAACTAGTCGGACTCCTAATAGAGAGTACCTTCTGTAATTAGATTAGGACACCTCCTTTGGATCCGACTAGGACTGTAACTGCACCATAGCCGTCTCTACCTATATAAAGAGAGGCTATAGACACCCCTGTGAGGAGAATAACACGATCATAACAATCAATCTAACGCAAAGGCTAACGCCGACCGGATGTAAAGGCTATTACTCGATTACGAGGGCCTGAACCAGTATAAATCGACTGTCTCTTGCGTTAACTGTCGAGTTCAACATATGTCAAAGCCCGAACAACTGTCCCGGATACCCCTGTGGCAGGCTATCGGTGGTAAAATATCGACAGTGAGGAAGAAGAAAGAGACATGGGCATAAAGGATATTTCACCGATCTTCTCTCTCCTCAAAAGCTGGAAGTGAATATTATTGGGTCCGATGTCCACTAGCAAATTTGACAAAAAGCAGTGTCCACCAGCAAACTGCTCCATTTTGCATGTCTGCTAGCAAAGAGAGGTCACTTTCAGTGTCCTGTAGCCAATTTTGCCCAGTATCTCACTGACATGTGGGACACACACGAGTCAATGACATGTGGGACAAGATGGCAAATCTCCAAATTAGTAAAACTACGATGGCAGTCTTCAAATTTTTCCTTAAAAAAATAGTCGCTCAGTCTTTAAATAGATGTGCATCTCTTTTTCAAAAATCAAAGTCTTTCAAAAGGCAAAGGAAAATATTCTATATGTCCTTTAGTTCAAAGTTTATGTTGTTTTAGTTTCATCCCTGAGTTATAAATATGTTAACATATACAATATCAAATAGAGAAACTATAAAAATAGGAATGATTAAAGGGAGGCCTCGCCTGAGAGCATTGCTTGGTCCAAGCAGATCACCAAACGGGCCCATACAGCCCTAGATCGTGCTAAGTTTCTCTCTCTCTCCACCTTATGTGCAAACTCTAGATTTGCCCGTGCCAAGGTATTAACTTGCATGCTCTTCGTCCATCCAACAAGAGTGCGCGTGTGTGTCTATATATATATATATATATATATATATATATATATATATATATAGAGAGAGAGAGAGAGAGAGAGAGATATAGAGAGAGAGAGAGAGCGCATGGCTCGGCTTAGGCTTTGTTTGTTTCGAGCGCTTTAGTGTTATATTCTATGAACTCTATGTCGTTTACTTGTGCTTAAGCTTTGTAAGCTGGAAACCCAGCTAACCTTTTGCTTTCAATATAAGCAGGGGTCTTTGGTCTAAAAAAAAGCATGGCTCGGCTTGGCACGCACGTGCACCTTCCATCTCTTCCAACTTTACAATTTTTGTACACTTCATACACAAATTTTATCTATTTAAGTTGGTCAAATTTCTTTTTGATTCACTATCGGGGGATAAATACATTTACTCCTAGCGCATTAGTAGTTATGGATCTTGAGATTTAATTAGCACATAAATTTGTAACTGCGTTTGTGCATGCAGTTAACCACGTCCAGTCCTTTTTTTTCAAAGGAAAACCCAGTCCAATGCAATTTGTAAGTAGCGAGCATAAATCCCTAATTTACCGAGTCATAGGCACTTAGGCAGCTAGTCATCTGATCTTTTGGTGGCCTTAATTGTATCTCCCCAAACTGAAATGTAGGTGGTTTTTGACCGGGTTCATGCACCGGAACATGAGCTGCTCTAGAATCTCGATCTCGCCAGTATGGGTGTAAGGTGTGGGCTAGTTTGTGAACCACGTATATAGACCTAATTTGGGGGTATTGCTCATGTTGAATCCAAAAATCTAGACATCCAAAAGCAGTAGGAGCCCATAAATTTAGGGAATATTGCTATAGTTGCTCCAATAAAGTAGATCTCTCCCCCTTTTTACGTGCGTATGCATGTAGATATGGATCTATATCTTTCTTCAAAAAAGTGAGGATGGACGTAACTTTACGATGCTCCTACACACACGCATCATGTGGATATAACTTTAGTATGATGCTCCTACACACACGCGTGTGGATGCAACTTTAGAATGTATGGCCAAGTACATTGCAATGCATCAGGGGACGTAACTTTACGATGCTCCTACACACACGTGTGGAGAGGTTCCTACTAGCTTCGGCTCCAAAACCGTAGAGGAGCCCTAAAATTGGGGGTAAAATTGGACTTTTGGTAGTTCCTCCCCTTTCACAGTTGTTTTGTGCAGGAGTGGGAGTTAGTTTTTTTTTGTGCGCTCGCTATAGTGTTGTATAGTACGTACATGCAAGAGCCAGAGCATCTCCGAGAGTTAGCCAAAATTCACTTGGCAAATATCGTGATTTGGTAACTTGCTAAAATATATGACAAGTGAAAAAATAGACTCTCTCCAAGAGTTTGCCATTTGGACTTGGTAAAATAAGAAGAGACCCGCTAAGCGAACGAAGAGCCCCGCTAAGAAACGAAGAGCCCCGCTAAGCGAACGAAGAGCCCCGCTAAGAAACGAAGAGCCCCGCACACAAAGCCGGATGCGCGCTCGCGCTCAGCGCGCAAATATGCGCGTGGAGGGGGGAGATTTGCTAAGTTGCTAAAATTTGCTAAGTTGGGTGCCAAACTGTTGGAGCACAATTTTTTCTGTTTTACCAAAAATAGATGGATGTCAAGTTGATTTGGCAAACTCTTGGAGATGCTCTGAGCACTATAGTGAGTGCAAAAAAAAAAACTTGAAGAAAGAAGTCTTCAGTCAGGAACATCGAAAGAAGTTCTCGGTAGTGTTTTTCTCGTCTACTCTGTTTCATATGCTACCGCCCATACCCCCCTTCCCTGAATGAACGGGGATTCAAGATTACTTCAATTGAAATTAAGCAAATAGTTGAAGATAGAAGACTTCTTTCTTCAAGTTTTAAAAAATATTAGAAAGTAAGTTCAATATATTTTTCTTCGATTCAAAAGGTTTTGCTACTACCGAGTATTGAAATGGGTGATTCAGGGGAACCTACTTGAGAGTACCATCGGATTACATGATGTCAAGAAATATGACATAAATTTTATTCTAAGAAATTAGCACAATGCAGTGATGTAGGGCTCCTTTGGAACGTAGGAATTTTACAAAGATTACATATTTTTTAATCTATGAAATTAGCACATTATGATATGTACAACCATATAAAAAGTCCGCATCAAGAACCTTCTAAAATGTCCACATCAATATGACACAATTTTTTTTCCATCCATCTAAAAGGTCCACATCAAGAACCATCGCAAGTTCAATATGATATGAGCAAAGAAACTAGTTATCGATAGTATTATTGAACCAAATATTTCAGAACAGTACTTCACACTAGAGTTTGGTAAAAGCAAATAGAGATAACTCTCAAGACTTAATGAAAAACTATCTTAAATTTCTGAGGCAACGCTAACAAAGACATGACAATTAACTACTGGTTGTTTTTCTCCCCTTTATGATGATGCCTTTGCCCTTTCAATTTGGCAGATTAACTTGGAGGCACATTTTTACAAACTAGGCAGTGACACCGGCCCTTGATCCCTCCTTTCACACACTTGTATTGCTTGAGTGTGACTGCACGTAGTTTCTTCTGAAGCCAGCATTCGGACTTGCACATCCAGCTTTTACAAGACGGAATGTCCATAGTTACAGTGCCACAGATCTCTGCAAATAAATAAACGTGTACATGTCCACACGTTATTTGATATCTTGGTTACGTTACGTGACATTATTCAACAAATTAAGAAAAGAAGGTAAACTATTTGTTAAAAAAGAAAAGGTTAAACAATTAATGTGAGTTCATCATCCATGTAAAACAGAAAGGATTATAAGATCATTTTACTCGAATAGAAAAAGAACAAAGAATACGGCAAGTGAAAACAAGAAACAGAACTGCACTACTTCTATCCTGGATCTGGATTATATATGTCATCACCGAACAAAGCAGAAAAGAGATTAAAGAACACGAACCTTTAGCCGAGGTAAAATCTGCGTGTAGCATGAGTGCCACTAAAAGAAGCCAGCAGCAAAGACTGATCTGTTTCAGATTCATCCTTTGCGCTTGTTTGGTATGGAAAAAATGGTAGGCCGTACGTCGGTCCAAGGGTTACACTTACAGACAAGAATGTGTATCTTTGGCAGCCGCCAGAGCCAGTATATATATAGCTAGGCTGATCTATCTGAGTCAAATTTGTAACTGCATTAACAGCCTTGTTCATGCAAAATTAACGCATCCGTGATTTACCGAGTCATACATGCGCAGTCACTGCATCTGATATTTTCTTTCGTGGCTCCTATATCCTGGCAAACTGAAATCTAGTCTAGATGCTTTAATTTGACGGGGTTAGTTCATGCAGCATGGAAGCACGCATGCAGGATCATCAGTTGCCGGAAACAGTCGTCAGGAAGTTCGGTTTCAGCTGGCTTTTCTGAAGTTTCTTTCACGCTCGAGAATCGGGGAGTCCAGATCGAGCAGAAATTAGAGAAGCAGTTCCGAACTGGAGACTTCTTTCTTCAAGTTTACAAAATTATAAATTATGATCAACAACTTTGTCCTCGGTTCAGAAAGTTTTGTATTTATCTAGTACAAATGCCTTACATCATGACAGGGGGAACCGACTTCTGAGAGTACTATGACTACAAAACATACGTTTTATTCTAATATAATATAATAAATTAGCAGAACGTTATTTATTTTAGGACGGAGAGAGTATTTTTGATGTCCAATTAATCCAGGAAGGGATTATGTCCAATATCTAGTCTATCTAAAGTGACTTTACGCTACTTTAAAAGTAAATGGAGGCACTAGCGTCCGGACATCCGACGCTAACAGCGCGTCTGGACGCAGCTCCCAGTTCCAGCCAACCAAACCATGGCTCAGCTCCCGGTCCCCAGGCCCACTAACGGAAGCATCCCCGCGTAGCGCAGAAAGTGAACCGAAGTGTTACCTGCCCGCGCAACGGAATGGGAGAGCGTGCGCTCATGTTCGTGCTGCCATCCCCTGACGGGCTCCCTCTGCCGGCCCCGAGCACGCCCCCGCCCCAATCTAAAACATCAAAGGCGAGGAGGGAGATGCAACACCCGATCTACTTTTGGAACATCCAGATATAACATTTGCAATATACGTCTGAAGACAAATAAAACATTTGAAACATGCGCTAAAACACTTAAAAAAACACATGAAACGCTTGAAAAATCATTGCAACACATACACAACATTCAGATAAAACCCTTGCAACATATGTGTGAAACATATGCAACATCCAGATAAACACACTTGCAACATACGTCTGAAAAAACAAATGAAACATGAGAACAGATGTTTGCAACATAAGTGTACAACCATTGCAATATATGCAACATCTTTATCTACTTTTGCAACATCCATACGAGACCCTGCAACATACCTCTAAACAAATTGAAACACTTTAAACATCACTTGCAACATGCACTTCTCGGACGAATGGAGCTCGTCGTTGTGGAGCTCGACGCCGGTGCGGAACTCAATGCCACAAAAGTACGCGGATGTTGCCAGTGCAGAGCTCGTCAGCGGCAAGGACCTCAGCAGTGGCCTCGACAGGCGGATGGAGCGCGGTTGCAACGGGAGGCGCGAGTTCGGGCAGGGGAGGCATTTGGCATGGGCGCGCGCCGTGGGCGGGGTCGGCGCCGGCAGAGTCCGTCCTGCGAGTGGTGGTAGCGTGGGCGGGGTGGCGCGGGCGAGCAGACCTCTCGCGAGCGGGGGCGGCGCAGGCGTGCGGAGTTCGTCCCGCACCAGAAGGGCCACGCACCGCAGAGTGGGCGGGCGACGCGGGCAGGGTACGCGGATGAGTGAACGAGGAGCCGCATCCGGATGGGAGTCATGGGACGGACGCCCATAACATATTATCAAAAAGTAAAGTATGCCCAATAATCTTGCTCCAAAAAATAAAACAAAAAACTCAAACTAAAATTGAAAGAAGAATCTCAGAACATGCAGAATCTTGAGGCTACCTTCACGTAATTCGGTAAATTTCTTCGCGCTAGTGAAAATTAGTAATTTATAACATTTGCATAGGACGAGACAAGAATGTACTCCATTTTATTTCTAGAGGGATATCAATTTCCTTTCGTTGTACAACCAGGTCACATTGTTTTTGAAGCTGGTGCTAATACTGGATTATCACCCTAAAAAAAGGTAAGAAAATTCTGGCAGCACAACATATATGTATGAAACCGGACCGGATACAGATAGTTACAAGTGATCCAGCAGTTATGTCCCATATCTAGGGATAAAAATGGAACAGAAATATTTCGAATTAACCGTTTTCGTTTTCTATATTATGAACCGTTTTTTAACATGAAAAATTATCAGTTTCAATTGGTTTCACAACCATTTTCAACCATTTTTTGTACTCTTTAATTGCTAAATATAGAAATATCCTGAACCAACCGTTTTCGTTTTTTTTATATCGTAAGTCCGTTTTCGATCGTTTCCGACCGTTTTCATCCTTACCCATATCCCATATTTTATCCCATATTGTTTTTCTCGGATATTAGAACTGGTTGCGGATCATTCGGATATTGATATTTATTTCATATACATATCAAAATTCCAATTTTTGTGTTCATAAAAAAAATCCAATTTTTGAGTATTCGGATTCAGATACGGTCAGATATTAAATGCTTGGATTCAGATACGGACTATCCATATAAGGTTTTGACCCTTTCAGGATAGACAGATATCGGGAAATATCCATCCCGTTTTCAGCCCTAACAACATATAGGTGCTGCTGCTCAGTATCAAGCTGCGGTTGATGCTGGTGCATCACAGGCACCATTGCCTACTCCATCTCTGCTCTAAACCTTTTAAGCAACACCAGAACCAGGTTCAGCAGCAAACCTATGCCGTTGCTGAACTAAAAGACAGTGATAACCAAACTAAACAAGAAAATAATAAAAAAAGAATGTTAGATATATGATACTTGACAAGTAGCTGAAAGTCTGAAACTCAAAAACAGAGTGAAACCCAGTAAGCCACATACATCAGTACTTGTAATACATAAAAGCTCTAATGTATCTGATGGAACTTGGAAACCCCGTGAAACCAAAGCAGAAATCCCCAGATATATGAATGAATTCACGAAGGCTATTGGCCAATCTCATTACAACGACTCAGGCACCAACGGTTTCCATTGGTCAGATTAACATTTACCAACATTTATGAGCATCATATTCTGCCCATCTCTCTCTAGTGCCACAGAACTAATTAAGCTCAAACCAGCAAAATGTCGTTTTCAAAATGTTCATGGTTACTTTTTTCTGCACACAGGTGAGTTCAGAAAACCACAGCAATTGTAGAGAGGACGAGGAATACTTCTCTTGATGGAATGAAAAATTCAGTGCTGCATCATACTACATCTCAATGACAACATAAGGATTCCAAAAACTGCAAGCAGGAAAGGTTCTCACCAGACATTTCCCATAATTGGTTCTTTTCTCAAACATTCCTACAATTTGTTCTGACAGGGAGATTGATTGTCAATCAGATATAAAATCATCATCAGCATCACATCCGTTAGTTTCACTGCCCTCCCACATACAGTGGAGTCCATCTTGAGGCTTCGGCCAGTCCAATTTCATAATACTATCCTAACCCTACAATGGAAAAAGAATACAGGATAAACCAACCTAACAAAAGGTCACAGTGGCATAATCCTTCCTTCAGGCATTTTTCTGTCAACTCGGCCAATTCTTTGGGGTGGCCAGATTATGTGTGTGACCCTGCCCCGCAACAGACCCATAGGAACCTGCAGGTATAAAGTGTTTTGGATGTTTAGTAACAAGATCACAGATGCCTAGAAACTCAATCTGCTACACTGTGCAAACAAGCATCTCATAATGAGTGCTGCTGGAGCATAGGAGCCATTTGGTTGTCTCTTTAAATTAAAGGACAGAAAGATACGAATGTAGTCAGAACAGAAAAAAGCTCGACGAGGCACTGGCCTACTCTTTTATACTTGCCTATCATATCATAATAAATTATGAGGAAAATATCATCAGAGAAAATGAACAGGAGTTGAGATATTGAAGGATTCAAGCTAGTTTTTATCCACCAAACAAACTCGGAATGAAATTGGTACTTTGAACTTCTTAATTGATTTAAAGCTGCATCAGTAGTTCATCAATGATGACACACGTCTGATGGTGGACATGCCATTTAAGCACCGAAATTGGCTCAAATACCACAATGAGCCATGAGTTCCCCAACCCTTACATAAATCTACATAGCAAAATAAAAAAACAGGGGGATACAAATATGAATAATGAAATAGCATTGTGTCAGTGGCTCGGATTTGCAAAGCATACAATTAAATTCCTCCAGTGATCAAGATGCCAATTCAAGATGAAGATGCATTCATCAAGATTAAAAATATCACTAGGAATAAAGGACTAAAAATACCACTTTGGTAACCAAATAAGCAACTGGGTTTTATCCTGTAACACAGCTACACAGGACTACCTTTTTGCAATTCACAAGCAATCTGTGCGATTGTGTCCAGTAACGAGATGAATAACTTACAGGGCCATAGGATCTCGAGTCAAAGCTGAGGGCGGCATTGTCCCCTTCAACCCAGCAGTGGCCCTGCGGGATCTGCCGGATCTCCTGCTTCTCCGGGATCTGGATCCAATCCCCAGGCAGCGCAATCAGCCTCTTCACCATCAGTTCACGATGGTCCCTCGGCGACCTGCGACGAGCAACAGCAGCGACATCAACAACCAACCAATCCACGAAACGCCCACGGACCCGGAGGCGGGCGGGCGGCGGCGACTTAACTTACCTGAACACGACGACGTCACCGCGGGAGAAGTCGTAGCGGTAGAGGCAGCGCTTCTCCACCAGAGCGCGCTCGGCCTGCTGCGGGTCGAAGGTGGGGTGCATGGAGGCGCCGTCCATGGTGACGACGGAGGCGACCCAGTCGGCGACGGTGATGCCGAACACGCTGCCGGTGATGCATCCCTTCGCGAGCGGCCAAACGGCGGCCAAGGCTCTCGCCATGCGCGAAAAGAAAGGAAAAACCACCCGCGGGATGACAGCGCCTCCGCCGCCGATGCTCGCCGTCCCGTCAGGGAGGATGGGGATGCAAGCGTAGCAGGAGGGTGGACTCTGGGTATACCAAGGGGGGTTTTTTTTCTTCTTTTTTTTTTTACTGCTAACCTTCCGGTAAATGTAACTTTGCCCAATCTGTATCTTGGTTGAATATTATTAATTGAACCATGCTCGATGTATTGCTTTTCGAAAACTGTCGCAGTCGTCCAGACACAACGGATGCGTCCACGCAACCCGATCCCGACCTGTGCCCTTATCCGCTTGCCCGAGCCCTGTCGTACGTACACTCTTCCATATCCTCTCATTGCTCTGGCTTCACTCGTTCGTTTCGCTTCGGCGTCGTCGCCCCACGGCTCCCTCCCGCGTGCCTCCACGTGCGCGACGGCGACTGCTACCGGCGAGCCGTGCCTCTCTCCCTCTCCCTCCCTACCTCCCTCCCTCCCTCCTCTGTGCTCCCGCGGCCTCTGTACCACCGAGAGAGAGCGCGACGGCGGAGGCTGCCGCGCGCTCCCTCTCCTCCCCTGCCTCCCTCCCCTTGCTCTGGCGACATCCAGCCATCGAAGAGAAGCTCGACGGCGGTGGGTTCTGGCGAGGTAGGTGGATCCTTCGTGGATCTGAGCTGTTCTTTCCTCTTCCTCCTCCTCAGAGACTCCCCTCCCTCCTCCTTTCTCTAGATGTGGCCGTCTTCCTCCTCCTCCTCCCCCCTCCTCCCTCCTCCTTCTCTCCCCTCTGGATTTAAGGGTTTGGTGGTGCCTAGGGTTGTGGCGAGTCAGACCTCGTCCTTATTGCAATTCTTTTTTCAATGTTGCAACAAATGATGTGGATTGTTGCAACAGTATCTTTTTTTGGTTGTTGCAACAGGCGGTTCTCTGTCGTTGCAGGAGTAGTTCTTGATATGTTCCAATAGCTTTTTTTGTTGTTGCAGCAGCTTCCCCCGATGTTGCAGTACATTTTTGTTTGCAACAGGCGTTTTTTTCTCGATGTTGCATTAGTAGTGCTTCTGATGTTGCAATAGTTTTTTCTCCTTGTTGCAGCAGATTCTCCCCGTTGTTGCAGTGATTGTGTTTTGAATGTTGCAGTAGACATTTTTTGATGTTGCAGTTCATATTTTTTCTTTGTTGCATTAGTTGTTCTTTCGATGTTTCAATAGCTTTTTCGTTTGTTTCACCATTTTTTCGTTTGTTACATTAGGTGTCCTTCGATGTTGCAACAGCATTTTTCCCTTGTTGCAGCGGAGGGGGGGGTGAACTATGGTAGTGAACTGGTGGTGGGGTGGAGGTGCTAGGGTCGACGAGGTTGGGGGCGGGGGCAGATCCGTGCGCGTGGGGGGCGTCTTTCTTCTCCGTGCGACGCGGGGCGGGGGTCGCGTTTCTTTCTTCGTGCGAGGCGGGGCGGGGGTCGCGTTCTTCTTTTCTTCTTCTTTTCCGTGGGGGGCGGGCTGGTGCTGCTCGTTGCGGCGTCCGGTGCTAGCGCCCGGATCCGGACGTCCGGACGCTAGCAGGACCGTTTTGAAAAAGAGAAAACAAAACAATGCTCGATATAGCAGTTGTTTCAACTTAGCATTACACGAATATTAATTGAACTATGCTCAATGTATCATTCCTTTAATAAAAGAAAAAATGCTTCATACATCTTGATCTTTTTATTTTGATAGATGCTAATTAAAATTTACTACTCTCTCAAAAGTATAAGGTGTTTTGGTTTTTATAGATACATAGTTTTTATATGCATTTAGATATGTACTATATCTAGACACGTCTTAAAAAATAATACATTTAGACAAACTAAATCATCTTATAATTTAGAATCGATGGACTACATATGCAACACGTATACGTATACACAAACTATATCCGCTAAGAGACACCTATAAGCATCTCATTGCATTGCCGGTTTACACTTTGTTTTTGGAAGACGCATCACAATGTTGTTTTGTTACCGTTGCAGATGATATAGGATTCAAATGTGTACCCATGAGATTTGGAACGAAAAGCAAGTTGTACTGTGTAATCTCAAAAAAAAAAAAAACTAGGGCAATTTATGGATTCTAGCAGGTGTATGCTCTACTTGTTTCAGGAGTTTCTTTTTTTATTGTAAGAGGTCCTGTACAGATCTTTGTCCATCTAGACTCCTCTTTTTTAATATAATAGATAACTTTCCTATCATGTTCATTAAAAAAGTATACCTTTTTTTGTGACTTGTACCCTACTACTTAGGGCAGAGATTGGAATAGTGCTAAGGGATTATTACAGCAGCGGCCCTAGACCTAAGCATATTTAGGCCAGCCCAGGCAAAAAAAAAAGGCCTCGCTTGGATTGATCTGGCTAGCTGAAAATACTGCTGACTGATTTTTTTGAGAGAAAAACACTGCTAGCTGACTAGCTAATTTGACTGATAATCTCAAACGAACAGGTTGTTGGGCTAAAAATTTGTTTTTATAAACGTCCCAGGTTGGGTTGATTTTTTTAGACTGAGCTCATGTCTCGACGGGTCGGCTATTATTTTCTAGTGTAAAAAATAAATCAACTAAATACAATAAAGCGGGACCAAGATTGGTTTTTTCCATTTCACTGTCCAAGCACTATTCACTAGCTATCGTTGGTCAAGTTGAGCCCGTGTGGGCTCAGGCGGGACAAAAAAAATTCATGTGTCTTGCCAGCCTTGTCCAAGCCCTATTTCATTGACACATGGAGAACACTCTTCTCGTAGGACCCATTTCTCTAGCGCGTATTGCTCTCCCTTGAATTTGCTTTGGTCCTCCAAACTTCTTTGTTCCAATATCCAGTGAGTTCGTAACGTTTGGTCAGCAAACTACGCGGCTAATTTCAGATTCCACGTACATCAAATCCAGAGGGTATATCCTACTTCATTGCAGCATACTACTACAATTATGTTTGGATACAGGAGATAAGTCTGTCGTCACTCACTCGTCGTTACTAAACAATTAAACATCCATGATTATAAGTTAGTAACCTCCAGTTTTATAATTTTGTTCTTTTGGACAGAGCTAAGATCAAACTTTTAAGCTTTGATTATAAATAGAAATACCAAGCTCGAATAGATACTAGGTAATATATATATAAATTGGTCTTAAAATGTATTGTAATAAAATTGATTCTATACTTGTTGATTTTATTTATAGTTATAATGAAAAACCATGCTCGAACTTATATTTTGTACACCATATTTATGTGTAAAATAAAAGAATTATAAAAACTAAAGGGAGTAAACTACGCATTGCACTATTGTTGGTGAAGGCACCGAGGTCCAATTTCGAGCTTGCCTAGGATGGATCGGGCCAAGGCTTCGTGCAAGACTTGTTCTAGGGTGTTCCTAGAGACCTCTAGGACACATCTAGGAATGTACATTGATATGTTTGTACATGTGTGAGGCTATCTGCCATCTATGCCTATATCCTACCATCTTTAGGGGTTCTTAGGTCAATCCTATGACGGAAACCTCTAAAGCTCGACCAAGAACTTACCAATCTTGATCAAGATCTTGAGTTGGGGCTCTTGGTTGGTGTAGGTCTTCTTCTTCTCACCTGCTTCTTCTTCTCCTTCCTATGGCAACAGAGGAAAGCACTCCTTTCTTCTTTTGTGGCAAGGGGGATGACTTGGGGATGATGCTGCGGTTCATTGGCCCGCTCCTTGGCCTTTTCCTCTTCCTCCTTCCTCCTCTTTCTCCCTTCTTGTAGGTAGGTAAGGAGACGGAGACAAAGAGGGAGAGGGAGAGGGATAGGAGGGGAGGGAGAGAGGGAGAGGGGGGAAGGGAGGGAGGGAGGGAGAGGGAGAGGGAGAGGAAATGGCAAGAGCCAAGGGGGCTGGTGCTTGAAGAGCTTGGCTCTATTCGGCTGGGATAGTTCCAGCTGATTTTGGCTAAATCTACAGTTACCTAAATCAGCCAAAATCGGCAAGACACAGAAATCAACCAACAACAGCCCACCATCAGCACATTCAAATTCAAACTTACATTTACTGCCATTCTAACATTCTGCAGTGCACAATTCCATTCAAAACTTGACGGGAAAGATCACCGGCACAGTACCAAATAGCGGTTCACACTAATGCCTTGTACTAACAATATCAGTTCACAGATCCAAATTACATGGCAGTTCACAGATCCAAATGACATGGCAGTTCATTAGAACCTACAGTTCATTCAAATACTACATTGGCTGCAATTACAGTCCATCACAATACTCCTTACATACAGTTGGACACATCTCAATTACGACATCATTAGTCTACCAATTGCACAACTAAAACATACTGCAAATTAGCATACATGGAACATTTACAAAATATGTAGCCTTTGCCAAAGCCACATTACCAACTGCACAAAGAAGTCGCAGGTATCAGCAAAAACCACCCCCTCATTCTGCACACTTCAACATACGGGCCAATTACTCCACATACACCTTCGGCCACTTCCTTCCCCTGCCATTGAACAATAGTACTCCCAATCCATTAAAGTCCACAACATGTGATTATCTACATCTTCGCAAATATACAACGCAGCAGCCATACTGAACATACCTTAGCTAATAAATCGGAGAACATTGCCGCCGTGATCAGTTCTCGCAGCACAGACAGTGGAATCTTCATTCACAGTCACCCATTTAGATAGCGGGTACTTTGCTGTACTACCATCACCATGCTCCCACTCCCACAAGTAATTGTGCAGTGCAAAGCATGCCACGATTATCTTCACTTGATTCTCTACAGGACAGAAAGGAACTCCATGCAAAATTTGCCACCTCTGTTTGAGCACCCCAAAAGTCCTTTCCACAACATTGCAAAGCCTTGAATGCACAAGGTTAAATTTCTCATGGGCTGATAATGTGTGCTCAGATCTGCCCCTAAAATCGTCAATATGGTACCTTGTATTGCGATATGGCCCCATATATCCTATTTCCTGCACGTATCTAGAGTCCACCAGGTAGTACCTACCTGCAACACATAATCAGCATGCACCATTAGTTACCAATAAGTTCAAGTAAACTTGGTGCGTGCTATTAAGGACCACGAATGGAATAAATTACACACCAGGTGGTGGATGCGGGAAAGATGGTGGATTCTCCCAGCAGTCCTTGAGCACCTCCATGTCATGAACCAACCCCACCTTCCTAGCACTGATAAAGGTGAAACACATATCCATGTCTACTATGCCTGGTACATTAATGGTTGTGGCTCCTTTTCTATTTATGTAGTCCACCTTTTTTTCTCGAATATGCAGGAGAGCTGTATATCATTGCATTAAGAGAAGAGGAGTTAGGCTGAAAAGCCGTACAACACACAAAATGCAACACACTTACCCAAACAACATGAAAACTAACATGCGCCCGCAACACATAACAACACGACCAAAATGGCTGCCAGCCACTATGAAACTAAACTGGTAGCCTAGCAGCGACCACATCACTTAGCCCCTTTGCACCTGCAAGCATCCAGAGCTCAGCTTCCTCCCGCGCGAGCAGGAGGGCCCTGTCAACCTTAGGAGCAACCCCATTAAACACCGCATCATTTCTTGTCTTCCAAATAGTCCATGCCCCAAGAACTACCAAGGTGTTGAAACCACGCCTTGCACCAGTGCTCAAACTGTCGCAAGCCTGCTGCCACCATAAGTAGAAGTCGGTACTATTGGGTGGCGGTGTAACATCTGGAAGACCGAAAACACTTAGCAGTCGATGCCAAAACTGCCGAGCAAATACACATGCCGATAGAAGGTGACTGATCGTCTCTTCTTCCTGTTCACATAGAAGACATTGCTCCGGATGTGGAAGGCCCCGTCGAGCGAGCTTGTCCGCCGTCCAACAACGATTGTGAGAAACTAGCCACACGAAAAATTTACATTTCCTTGGAGCCCATGTCCCCCCAAATCAGCTTACTCGGCGCAAAATAAGTTGACCCATGAAAGAAGGCCTCATATGCTGATTTGGTAGAAAACTCACCCGAGGCTTCGAAATGCCATTTGTGGAAATCTCTAACCTCAGGCTGCAAGATCACATCCTGTACCAAATCCCAAATGTCCAAGAACTCAGAGAGTACCGCGACCGAGCGATGGCCTCGTATGTCCTCAAGCCACTTGTTTTTTGTCAAAGCCTCATGTACAGTTCTCTTCCTGGCTCTCCTTTTAGGTACACAAGCAAAAAGATGGGGGGCCAACAACTCAATGGAGCATCCATTAAACCATCTGTCAGTCCAAAATTTTGTGGAAGCTCCATTACCAACTATCGACTGAACGGCTGTAGAAAACAGGGCTCGAGCACAACCATGAACTGGGACTGGGAGGGCGCTCCACGGTCTTTCTGGTTCAGTTTTGCCCAGCCATAACCATCTCACTCTAAGAGCCCAGCCAAAACGATATAAATCCAAGATCCCAAGGCCTCCCAGTTCCTTAGGCCTACTGACCTTGGGCCATGCTAGCAAACAATGCCCTCCATTAGCTTCTTTCCTTCCTCACCACAGAAAATTTCGACGAATCTTATCAATGGCCTTTAGACACCAAGGGGGCAGATCCATGGCAGTAGCAATATAAATCAGCATGGCTATGAGCACATGTTGCACATATACGGCCCTACCCGCTCGGTTCATTAGGTCTGCCTTCCACCCTGGGTGTTTCTCTGTAATTTTGTCAATGAGCGGTTGGAGTTGTGCCCGTTCAACTTTTTGATGGAAAGAGGGAGTCCGAGATATTTGAAAGGGAACTCCTGGACCTCGCAAGGGAGATGAGCATTCACTATTGCCAATTCATCATCAAAGCACTGGATGAGCATGACACTGCATTTCTGTATGTTTGTCCTGAGACCCGTAGCTGAGGCAAAAAGGTGCAACAGATCTTCGACCATGCGCAGGTCTGTGGCAGCCGGGCGGAGAAACATAACTACATCATCAGCATATAGTGAGACTCGATGATGTATATTCCGCGTAGCTAGTGGCAGTAACAGTCCTTCATTGTTGGCCTTCACAACCATGCAGTTTAGCACATCCATTACTAAAATAAAGAGCATCGGTGATAAGGGGTCACCTTGCCTTAACCCTCGCCGATGAAACAACACCTCACCTGGTATGCCATTAAGAAGTACCCGAGAATATGAGGAACCAAGAATTCCGCTAATTAAATCCCGGCATCTAGGGCCAACGCCCCTTTTTTGTAGGATTTCCAACAAAAAGGGCCACGACACAGAATCAAATGCCTTGGATATGTCCAATTTTAGTAGGATTCGGGGCTGCTTCTATTGGTGTAGGAATTTGGCCGTCTGTTGGACTAGGACAAAATTGTCATGAATACAATGTCCCTTGATAAATGCACTCTGATTAGTAGACACCATGCCATTGAGCTTGCTTGCCAACCGGTTAGCTAATAGTTTAGTAACCAATTTGGCAAAACTGTGAATGAGACTAATTGGTCTAAAATCCTTGACCTGTACAACATCTTCTTTTTTGGGTAAAAGAGTTAGAAGGGCTGTGTTGAGGAGCTGTAGGTTTCTGAAATTTCCACGATGCACCTCCTCCAAGGCTGCCAACACATCAGACTTGATGATAGACCAACATGTCTTGTAGAAGCGACCAGTGTACGTGTCTGGTCCAGGTGCCTTGTCTGAGGGTAATTGTTTTATAGTGTTCCACACTTCCTCTTCACTGAAGGGTGACTCAAGATCGGACAGGTCATGCTGACCAAGTTCTAGATTGTCCAAGTTGATGGAAACATCCCTTTGTTCACAAGTGCTCAATAGCTTATCATAGAATGTGAAAATTTCAGTGGCCTTGTCTTCATGGCTGGTGAGTACAAGATCATCTGAAATAAGTTTTGAAATGAAATTTTTCCTCTTCCTATGGCGAGCAAAGGAGTGAAAGAGGGTTGTGTTGGCATCCCCATCCTTGATCCATCCAATCCTTGATCTAACACGAGCTATTGTTCGCTGCAGGGAACTCAGGGCAAGTGAGTGTTTCTTCAAGGAATGTAACAACCACAACTCTCTATCAGCCAATTGCCTGTTATCCTACGCAATCTCAAACTGATGGATGATTTCCTTTGCTAGGGCGAGCTGTGTCCTGATGTGCCCAACTTTCTTCTGACTCCAGCTCTGTAAAGCTATAGTAAGGGCTTTGAACTTTAAAGATAGATTTTCCAAAGGGCATAAACTCCCCTTGGCAGAATTCCAAGCTTCTGCAACCACCTCCTGAAAGCCACTGAGTTGAGGCCAAATGGATTCAAAGTGGAACCTGCCCTTCTCAGGAAGAAGATCGCCCAGCCCCAAGATGAGAGGGCAATGATCAGAGTCCATAGACGCTGGGCTCTGTAATAAACAGTTTGGAAATTCATTTTCCCATTCAACTGAACAGAATACCCTATCCAACTTGCTTAGTGTTGGGGATGTTCCTCCTCCACACCAGGTGAACTTGCGGCCAGTAAGAGGCAATTCCTTTAGTGCTAGATCATCTAATGCTCTCCAAAAATGACCCATCATTGCCCGGTTGAGGTTTGTATTGTTCTTGTCCTCCTCTCTGTATATAAGATTGAAATCTCCTGCTATAACCCAAGGGCCATTGCAAGCTGCATGAATCTTGCGTAATTCTTGTAGAAACTGGATCTTCTCAACACTCCCTTGTGGCCCATACACACATGTAAGCCACCAAGGTTCTCTGCCGGTCGGCTGAAACTGAACTGAAGCACTATGAGCATCAATTCTAGTTGAGCTAGCAGGCCCCAGGTCATATTTCCATGCGACAAGAATGCCACCACTTGCACCGACGGAAGGGACAAACACATACTGGTTGAATTTAGAACCCAGCGCAGCGAGGACAACCCTTCTTGATATGTTTTCCATCTTTGTTTCCTGGATACATACAATGTCAGCCTTAGTAGATTCGACAAGTGAACGCACTGCATCCTAACGCCCCGTCGAATTCAATCCACGCACATTCTAGATTAATATTTTTGAAGGATCCATAAGAAAAAAAATTGTATGACACGACCACAAGAAAAGTGCAGATCAACACTGGATCATTGTATTCAGGTTCCTACTACCCTTGGGTACAACCCAACCGAAGAGAGCTGCTAATGCTTGAACATAGGATGCCAAGAGGAGGTGATTGAATAATTTAGCGTAGTCATTCAGAATTCGCTGGCCCACATGTTCCTGCTCCATTGCAATACCAAGTGAACGAATGACTGTCTTGCGGGCTCCAATTTCGTCACTGTCGGCAAATTCTATGCCTAGCCCCGCAGTTCGTCTGCTCTTGCATGGTGCCGAAGTAGGCGGGGGGTGCGCCTTTGCCCTCTGCTTCTGAACAGGTGGAGGTTGTGCAATCAACCCATCTGTTCTCTTAGTGAGACTGTCGATGAAGTTCTTCCTGTACAATGTTGCAGGCGACTGGTCATCGACGACCAGCGGCGGGACCTCATGAAGAGGACACTCAACTGACCATGGAGGAGCAGTATTCAGTGGCATAACATTTTGGGGAGGATCCTCAGGTGGCTATGGTGAAACAGTATCCGCGCCAGGAGGGGGTTGGCTCCTTGAGCGCCGCTTGCGTCTGTAGTAGACCTTAAGGTTAGGTGGTGTAGTAACTCGTGAGGCTGTGGATTCCACGAACACTAGAGCCTCCAGGGCTGCAAGCGTTTGGTCCTCCACTACTGCAAGAGCATGTGCAAGTTCAGAATGCATTGCATCTGTGACCGTCGAGCCCGTGGGACATGCACTGGTTTCGGGCGAACCGTCACAGCCATTTCCCTGAAAAATTGGATCAAATTCTCCTTCTCCGGCACCTTCCATGTTCCCAAGGATCTCCTCGTTGCTGCACGGCCAGCTATTGTGTGTGGTCGCATGGGATAGCGAGCCTGTTAACTCACCCTCTTCAAGTTCCTCAAGCTGCAGCGCTGGTTCCATGGGCTGGATCTCAACCGGTCTATCGGGAGACGCATCAGCACGGGTCACACAGCGGTCATTCTCCCCTTCAATGTTACCCATTAATGGAGCCACTCTCCCTGTTGGCTCTTATCCGGGACATCCTTGAGAGAGCCCCCGGCCCGAACTGCACGCTCATCATGAATGCCTTCATTGGATACTGAACAGTCGCACGATTGTCGAGCAGGCCCAAGGCGCTCCTGCACGGGGACGCGTTCTGCAGTCCCGCTTCCGCTGCCCATTCCCTCCTACGCCGATGGGTCAGCTAGCGAGCCACGCTGCTGCCGCCGCCTCCTATGACGGCGACCATCGTTGCCTGATGGTGGAGGATGGGGAGGTTCAGTTGGTTTTTGCTGGTCACGTCGGGCAAGAGAAATCTCCATCGGGTAGACGAGCGTCCGCTTACCTGGGTGGGCACCGTCTCCGGCCACCGGTGCCTCGATGATCTCCAAGTCCATCTCCGCCAGGACAGAATCCAGTGATGAGCACCAGCCTGCCAGGCGGAAGACATCTCTCCGAAGTGTTGTCTCCGGGTGTAAACCGTCAACCCAGCAGAAATCACTGATCAAAGACTCCACCATCGCGAGCTCCCAGGCATGTGCCGGTATGCCGCGCAGCTCCACTTCAACCGCGATAGGGAGACGTTCCCCTATTGAATTGATAAACCGCGTCCACCGCCTGACATGAAGACGATGAGCTGGAGTGATGATTGGACGACCTCCATTGAAGACTCTCGCCGCCGATGCCTCGTCAGGGAGGGTGACCAGGAAGCTGATGGGACCAAAACGGCAGATGGAAATCTGGGACTCCTAGAGCTCGAAACGGCTGGTGATCGTTGCCAAGACAGCCTGCGCCGAGTTGTCGAGGCATTCCCCGAACACAGAAACGACGACACCCCAACCCAGCTCCTCCTCACGTTGCATAATGCTAACCGAGCGATCAATGATCCGTCGAGGCCGCGTTGTCGTGACCGAGGATTCCTTGTCTCTCGAGGTCATTAGGACGGTGTCTCTTGTTTCTTCTTTAGGACCATCACCTACACCTGCAGCCAGCGATGGCCTACCTGCACGCCGACATCTGCTTCGGCGCCATCTTCGTCATCCATGGGGAGCTGCCCCCATCCTAGACCGCCCAGCCATGTTCGCCGGCAGGGGGGAATGGGAAGCGGGGGCCGAGGTCTGGTCCTAGATGAGCCTAGTAGCCTTGGAGGATCTTGGCCTCCAGACCAAACGCCGCCTAGTTGGGCAGGAGCCCGAGCGGCGACGCTGGCACTCGTAGGAGAGATGTCCTAACTCGCGACAGCTGAAGTAGCGCGGGCATGAATGACAGGCCGCCGCACGGTGAGCTTTCGAGAAGCAGTTGAAACATCTACCTCGAAGATCCATGGGGACCAGTCGACATGGCAGACAAGCTTGCCGGAGACGGTTATGACGGGCACGCCAACTCTCCTTCTTCACCCAACCCCCCGTGTTAGGGGCACTATTGAACGGAGCACCACGGTCTGCAGGACACAAGACGACACATGTCGCCCTTGGAGCGTGAGGTGGGACCACAGACGAGATTGCCTGGTGGGCATCGCCACCTGGGTTCCGCACGTCTGCCGCCGTCATCGACGTCATGCACCTGAGGAGGGTGTCCTTAAACGGGGTAGGAGAGGGAGCATCTGAACCCATCGATAGGGGAGACTCATCCTTCCACCTCAGGGCCTTGGAGCGCTCTGTCTCCATGACATGGCGAGCCTCCAAGGAAGGAGAAGGGCTGGTGGGGGAGAGTTGAGTGGCAGCGAAGGTCGCCGTCTTCTGGGTGGCTGCCGTGACCGGAGTAGGCGACGGCGGGCTGGAGGGAGGGGAAACATCGGGGGAAGGGGCGAGGAGAGGACGCAAGCCATCTCTCCGGTTTACTAGCATGTAGTCCACCTTGACTTGCTTATTCATGGTTACGGGGATATGCATCCCATCTAACGCCCCGATGCAACCATCAAAGAAGGGCGCACATGGCATCATGGCCTCGTGCACTTGACTGTAGGTTTGATCCTTCGGAACCACAATGCTACTGCAAAACTCTTCATAACATCTGCCACATGGCTAAATTTCCTACTGATTGTGTCTGTAGACCGTTCAAACCTATCACTGCCCTCCCTAGAAGCCCCATTGTGAGCACACGTCCACACAAAAGGTAGCGGCTACGACTGTGGATGGTCATGCTTTATCCGCGGTTATCTTCGTCTTCTTTGGTGGCATGGTAAGCTCGAGCAACGACCACGGTGGGTGCCAATGTTGTTCTAGGCTGAGGCCTTCGAACACCAGTTGCCGCGCAAGCAAAATTAAGCACTAGAAATGGGTAAAGCGGAATTTGGCGAAACAAGGCAAAATAACTTCATTAAGGCTTGTTCTCCCTCCTTTACATCCCCTCGAAGGAGGCTATTATACACGCTCGTAGGCTTTTCATAGGACATAAATGCCCCCTCAACCACTACAAATTCGAGGAATATTCCCTAAAACCTTGGGTTTGTTCGCCATTTAGAGTATCCACCCTCCTGAGACAACCCCGGCCTAGTGGTGCCCAACTGGTCCCGCCTCATGTCGGCCATCGCCCGACCGGGGGAACCCGGGCAGCAGAAGCTGTCGGCCATGCGAGGACGGGTAGCTCCTCCTGTGGCAAAAACCTACAAAACATGATAACCCAAACCATTAGCAGCTATTCGCTTGGGTGAATAGCCCCATCCGACCGCACACCGTGGTGGAACCTGCAGCGGCGGTCGACCGAACCGTTAGCAACTATTCAATTTGGCAAATAGTTGCGATCGACCGTGCGCTTCATGGCGAGAACCGTAGAGGCGATTGTAACACCTTAGGTGTTAGGTTCACATTTGCACTTGCATATCATAAGCATGAGCATATGCATCTTATATCACATGTTGCATTCTTGATGTTTCACCTGTTGCATCACAATGTTTCATTCTGCAACATATGTTGCATAGTTGCAATGTGTTTGTGTCACCTATATGTGTAGCTCTTCTAGCTTGCACCTAGTACCCTAGTGATGTTGCACATGTCCCACAAGTCATATTCCATGTGTGCATAACCTATGTTGCAACATGGAACCCTATGTTTCATTAGTTATGACTGGATGTTTCATATGTTTTAATTGAATGTTTCAATTACTATATGAGCTTGGAATACATGCATTACATACAAATGAGGGTGGTGACTCACTAAAACACCCCAACTATGCTTAGGACACATAATGGAACAATGTTCATGTTGATCAATTTGCCTAATTATGCTTCTAAGAGATGGTTGACCCTAGTTTGACCACTAGAGTGCTTTTATTTGACCAATTAAAAAGTATAGCTTGGAGTGTTTGCATGATTGTGCACCCTTAAGCAAAGCTGTAGTAAATTTTATAAGGAACAAAAGTTATTTAATGACCTTTAGCTAGAAATGAGCAGAACTTGTTCAAAAATGGCCCACAAGTCAGTTTGCACTGTTGTTTCTACAACTTAGAAATGTTTCTAAGTCATTTTTGCAGTTCCAGTTTCGATGTACCTCTGTTTGGAAACCCATAGCTTGCTAACCAAGCTAAACCAGGTCAAGTGTGTATAATCAAACTTGTAGACCTCATGTAGCCTTACCATTTTTGTTACTATGGTTTTTGCCAACTCGGGCTAGTTTGGGAGATCTTGGACGCCAAAAATCGAGTGTCAGTCGGTCATCGGGTTTATTCAGTCAAGCCGCTCCAACAGTCATGGTTGACTGGCCACAGATAGCGGCCACTGTGTGGCCACCCCGTGGCGTCCGTACGCTATCACCGGCCCCACGACAACAGCCAGGCGAGGCCTCAGGTCGCCATGAAGCCGTCCAGCTCGCTCACTCCACTCTCTCCCTCCCCTCTGTCCCCATCCCTCTCTTGCTCTCACCGCGGAAAGAGCCGAGCGACTGCACCACTGAGAGCTCCGCCACTGCCTAGCTCTTCCACTGCCACGCCATTGCCCGAGCCAGCCGGCCAGCAGCCCCACCATCCGATCCTCTACCTCGTTGACCTCCGTGTTGAGCCAACCGAACCGAGGTAACGGCGTATTTGCCATTTTCGCCACCGCTGCCATGACCGAGGCTCACCGGAGTTGGAGCTCACCGTGGACGACTATCACCGTGGACTACAACTTCATCAATAAATTAATTACATAAAAGCATATATCTATGGATACAAGAAAACTATAGCAAAAACATTAAACTAAAGCACATGATATTATACCTCTAATGCATTCTACACTTTTTGGTGAATTTTTGAAGTTTTGCAACTTAAAAGGAAAAGGAAAACAAAAAGGGGAAGGCGCGGGGGGCGCACGTGCGGCCACAGTGCAGCAGCAGCAGCCGGCTCAACCGGGCACGGGCTAGCCTATGCGTGGGCGGGGCGCGGCGGCCTAGGCACGGGTGACAAACTTGCACGAAGGCCCCTGCACTTTCGCAAAACCACAAAATGGTCCAAACCACTATTTATATGAGTCACCAAGATTGCACTTAACACCCTGGCATTCTTCTTATTCTTCTGTCCATCGGTCACCTTCCTCAGAGCAGAGAAGAGCGCTGTGGCGCGATGGCCGGTGGCTGACGATGGCAGCTATGGCTCACGAGGCAGCGGCAGCCTCCCCCGCGCCCATGGGTGGTCGTGGCCCACCCAGTAACAGCTCATAGGGTGTGGCCACGGCTGGTAGCGGCCAATCTCATCAACGGCACTCTAGCGGGGCTGAGCAGCCGGGGATGGGTGCGCCAGGTGTGGAAGGCGACGATGGAAGCATGGCACAGCAAGGTAGGATGGGGGAGGCACAGGTATGAGGCTGACCTCGTCGCCTTGCGTGACGACTGGCGAAAGCAAGGCAGCAGCGATGGCGGCATGCTATGGTTCCCGGCGGCACAGGCTCCGGGGACCGTGTGCCCCAGACGGAGGAAGGCAAGGCAGATGCGTTGGTGGGGTTGGTTGAGCACGGGGAGGATCGGAAGGGCCGTAACACAGAGTGGTAGGAGCTCTGCTCCGGCCATGGCAGAGAGCAGAGCGAGCGAGTGTGAGGGAGAGGCCAAGAGAGAGGGCAAGCAAGGGCGAGAGCAGCAGCTCGGTGTCCTCAAGAAGGTAGAGGGCAGGGAGAGCGTGGCATGGGCGGCCATGGTCGCACCTGTGCGTGCACAGGAGAGACCGACGACTAGGAACAGGGCAGGCCAGTGGCCATGTGCTCCACTTTGAAGCACCGTGCAGTGCATTTGGTCAAGCAGTGGGCCCCACTACCTAAAGAAAGGATCTTCATCCCCCTTCACTCTCCAACTCTTATTCAGGGGTCAAGGTCATTAGCATGATGGTTTAAGAGATAAGCAGTGCCAAAGATTGCAGCGTCAGCGATAAAACTGAGTTCATGAACTGGTGGCCAACAGTGAGATCTGCCCCTGTTTGACTGAGATTTTGAAGGTCCCAACCTGTTCCAAAACTTTCTAAACTTTCAGAGCTCGTCTCCAATGTTTAAGTTCCAATCTTTATTTTAGGACCAAAACTTGGTGTTTAACAAAAAGAGGAGAACGCGTCACGTCAAACCGCAGTGTCGGTGAACTTCACATGGGCACATTCCTGGAGAGGTTCTTTTCAGCATTTTATTCGAACACTAAGCAACCTATCAAACATCCAAATCTATCATAAACAAACACTCCACCACAAAGAACATAACTTATACTAAGCTTTTCATATTGATGAAATTTGAGGTTTATTAACAAAACAATTATTTCCTAAGGAACCTGGAGAGCTTGCTCTTCTTCTTCCAGCAGGAAGAAGAGTGAGAGGACTCTGGTCTGTCTACAGCTGCACTAAACTGTGGCAAGGTCTCTCCAATAGCTGCATGGTGAGTCTTCTCACCTCTGTAAGCGCTGTGAAGTCCATCCTTGGTGAAAGTGTATCCAGTGACTCGCTCAATGATGAACATCACATAGGGAGCAAACGGTAGCACCTTGCACGCATCCTCAGCTGTAATCTGTAATTCGTTTCAAGTGAAATGAGATACAGAGAAAGGAGCTCCTCTAGGCCCCATCCTAACAAGAAGGTTCCTCGCATATCCATATAAATGTGAAGCTGAACCAATCTTGGGATTGATAGTCTACCTGAAGAAGTTGTTAAGTATGTAGTAGTAGCTCTTGAGCCCCTTCACTAAACCATATGCAGCTCTACGATCCACATACATGAAGGCTATCTCACGCTCAGTCAAGGTGTGCTCATCATGTATCTCTGAGAAGCCTCTGTCCTCTGCACCAAGCCCTAACAGGCGGGAGAAAGTGACAAAGTTGACTTTGTAGTGTCGACCCTCTGTCATCCAGTGAAGCATATCTATCCTATTGTAACAGTAGTAGGTAGCAAGAAACTAGAGTAACACCTCTATGTTCCAGTCATACCTGAACCCCATGAGGTTGTACATGTTGTACCTCTTGCATGCTGCTATGGCTTGTTTGAAATCTCTATCTCTTTTTGACTCCAAGTGCTCTCAATCAACATATTTCATCTTCAGAATCTTGGAGTTCTTAGCATTGTAAAGCACAGAGAGATAGAAATCAGAATGAAACTCATTCCAAAACCTGTAGTCCACACCCATGTCCTTGGGAGCTGTGTATGGAATGATCACCCTAGCCTCCTTCACATTCTTGTGTTGGTTCTTGTAACTGGTCCTCTGCCTCTGCCTAGTGTCCTGAGGCCTCCTCTCCCGCACATCCTCAAGGTATGGCATCATGTAAGAACCATCAAACTCTGTCAAGTCATTTGAAATACCAGGGCATGCATTAGGACAAATCAACCACCCTATCATCTCTAATTGCATCTCCTGCTGAGCCTGCTGACGAGGGCTCCCCCTACCACCAACACCTCCTCTGCCACCATGGTGAGAGACCTACTGTCAGTGTTTAACCACCGATAGCCTGCCACGGGGGTACCCGGGATAGTTGTTCGGGCTTCGGTGCGTGCTAGAACTCGACGGTGAACGCAGAGATAGTTGATTTATACTGGTTCAGGCCCTCGATCGACGATCGAGTAATAACCCTACGTCCAGTCGGCGTTAGCCTTTGCGTTGGATTGATTGTGTTGTGTTGTTCCTTGTTACAGGGGTGCCCACAGCCTCTCTTTATATCGGTAGAGAAGGCTGTGGTGTGGTTACCATCCTAGTCGGATCCAAAGAAGGTGTCCTGAACTAGATACAGAAGTTACTTTCTATAGGAGTCCGACTAGTCTGGCCTATTCTATTTAGGATTCGGTGTAGTAGACGCTACATCTCTCCTAGTCCCTGCTCGTGGGCCAGGCCAGGGCCCATGACTCGTAGTTGTATTGTTACAGAACCCTGCGGGTCCCGTGTCGACAAGCCCCTGAGCATTTCATAGTTGAACTCGAAGACTTCCTTCATTCTAGGTTCTTTCGACGTGAAGCCTTGAAGTGGTCTTGTTTTGAAGAAGTCTTTCAAGTGACGTGCGATTTTTTAAAAAATCAAACTCATTGAGTGTAGCCCCCGAGCCTCTTGCTTATTTGGAACAAAAAGTTGGAGGCTCTTGAACTCTGGTTGGAAAAACTAAAAATCTCTTCTTGGGATATGTACTCTGCAGCCCCCGAGAATCCATCCGAGTTCTTTTTGGTTGTTAGGAACTCGGATGGAGGGTCTTCTGTGGTTTTCTTAGGTAGCCGGATTTATATCCGATGTTGGTGGTGGTTGGTAGTTGAATTGAATCCTCTATAGTCATGAGGTGTATAGCGTTGGTATATTCTTTCAAATATGCTTGTCCTTGAAAACTGTTTCCTCACGCGCGTGTCCTCTTGTTACTGCTTTCTGTCTTTTCACTGATACCTTTGTCAGGCTTGTTCTATTGGTGCTCCTCGTCTGTGTACACCGCTCTTTGGCCTATATATACCCTCTTGGTGTGCTGCTTCTATTCATCAGGTGTCTTGCTATATAGTTCGAAACCTTCGTAGCCATGATTATGATAGTTTGTGAAGTAGAGCAGCCCCCGGGCGTGAGTTGTGAGTCTTGTAAGTCTTGTAGCGAGTGGAAGAAGTCTTGTGATTGAGATTAGAGGTAGACTAATCTCACGATAGCATTGTACCAGGTAGTACGTGGTGGCAGGTGGAAGAAGTTTTGTGATGTGGGATTCGTTCCATCATCTAGTAGCTTTGAGTTGATCTTTCCACACTGCCTTGTGACTGTCCGGTGCAAATCAGCGTCTGATCCAGGATCACATCGGGCTTGGGTAGACTGATGTCTGACCTAGGGCGAGTTCATCCCCCTAATTCTCGAGTGACTCCAGAACTTTGTGAAGGATGGGGTCCGGGCGTGTGTTAAGAATGTTTTGGCTCACGTTCGGGTTCTTGCACCGTCTGTTCCTTTGGAAAAGCTTAGGGAGGACACTGATGATGATAGCTACCTGGAGTCCATCGAAAATGCAGAGGCTGAAGTTGAAGACTTGGCCAACTTCATTGCTGATAAACTTGATATCCATCTCCCGCTTTCTGATGACGAAGCCGATAGTTAGGTTCTTTAGTATCTGGGCACATCTCTCTTCTTTGTAAAGACACATTCTGTATTGTGCTTTTGTAAAGGAATTTTGGTTCTTTTTATATGTCTTTAATATCTTGCTTTGAGTGAATCTTCTTGAGTTGTTTTTTAGACTTCTGAACTCTTTAAGTATGTGCTGGATATGAACCTTGGTCTTTGTAGGCAAAATTCAGGTTCCTCTGAGTTTTGTGACTCCAACTGGGCTTGCTTTTTGTTGTAGGTCTTGCCGAGCATTGATGCTGTATCAGTCGGGTTGTTTCATCCGGTGTAGAATAACTTGGGATAGGACGAGCTCTGTCTGGCTCTCATCTAGGTCATGAAAACAACCCAGGATAGGTTCGAGTGTCGGCCTCTTTGCCTTACTCTCATCCAAGCCTAAAAAGACTTGGGATTGTGAGCTCAAGCATTTTTTTAGCTCTTTTTCTCTCATCCGGTTGTGAAAACAACCCGGGATACGTCGAGCACTCCTGGCTCTCATCCAGGACATGAAGACAACCTAGGATAGGTTCGAGTGTCGGCCTCTCTGCCTTACTGTCATCCAAGCCTGAAAAGACTTGGGATTGCGAGCTCAAGCATCTTTTCAGCTCTTTTGCTCTCATCCGGTTGTGAAAACAACTCGGGATAGGTCGAGCGCCTCCAACTCTCATCCAAGTCATGAAAACAACCTAGGAGGTTCTAGTGCTAGATTTGTCAGCCTTTTTTCATCAAAGCTTGATAACTGTCCAAGTGTTTTGCCTTTTTTCCTTTGTAGCAAGGTGAATTCAGTTGTTCTGTCTGTTGAGCTGCTCTGCATGGTAGAGTGCACCACTTTCACATCGGTTGCGCTGCACATTTAATGTTGGAAACCCAAGTGTCATGTTGGCTTTGGTGAAGGGATTGACTCCTCCCTTAATTTTAGGTGGGGAAATTAAATCTATCTTTATCTCGAGGAGGCTGTTTGACTGCTTGAGGAGACGGCTTGGCCCTATTTAACTGCCCCCTTTGGTGATTGTTTTTGGCACTTCTATCTCTTCAATTTTGCCATAGCCAAGATGGTGAAGAAGAGATTCATCCAAAGGCGTTGCGCTCGTAAGGTTCCGCGCTCATCGCCCGCTCGTCCTTTGAGAGCTGTGATTATGGTGACCTCGTCGAATGGAGGTTCTTCGTCGTCAGCTTCTTCATCGCCGGAGTCATCGTCCTTAGGTGTTTGTAGGGCTCCATTGGAGAAGGAGGTTCTGCCTGCCGGGACATCGAAACCGGTTCCATCTTCGCGGAAGGTGGAGGATCCAGCGGCTGCTCCTGCGGTCAATCCTGTCTCCGCTCCCCTCGTTGATGCAAACTTGGTCGTCCTTAGCAGCGGTAGCGAGGACGAAGTTGATTGGGAAGCGCTTATTGCCGAAGATGAAGTCAACTAGGAAGTTCTTGCCTCAGAAGATGACGAAGTCAAGTCTGTGGGTAGTTGGTCTCCGTCGATGATTTGATGGTGGCTTGGGCATGCTGGTATTAGCCCTCGCTTTGATGTTGGCATAAAGGAGATCAAAGGGTGGGCTGCCCAGTTGTATGTCCGATTGTTGATGTACCCAGTAGTTCATTTCATTATGTAAATCTTTGTTCTTCCTTAAATCCAAGTAGTTTCCTATGGTGTAATCCATCCTCTGTTGTTGAAGATTGTCTTTGTTCTGAAAAAGTTGTCTTTGTCTTCTTTTGATGATGATTCTGAGAATTAGTCTGATGGTCTCAGGCTTCTTTTATACTTTCTTACTTGTTGAGGTCCTGCATGGACTTAATTTCCATCCACGTTCGAATAGTTCTAGATAGAAACGAGCTCAAGTGTATTCACAACTATTTTGCCCTTGTTCCTGTAAATTGCGAGCTCAAGCATGTTTTCAGCTCTTTTGCTCTCATCCTATTCGTGAAAATAGATTGGGATAGGTCGAGCACCTCTAGCTTTCATCCAGGTCATGAAAACAACCCAGGATAGGTTCGAGTGTCGGCCTCTGTGCCTTACTCTCATCCAAGCCTGAAAAGACTTGGGATTGTGAGCTTAAGCATCTTTTCAGTTCTTTTGCTCCCATCTGGTTGTGAAAACAACCCAGGATAGGTCGAGCACCTCTGGCTCTCATCTAGGTCGTGAAAACAACCTAGGATAGGTTCAAGTGTTGGCCCATCTGCCTTACTCTCATGCAAGCCTGAAAAGACTTGGGATTGCGAGCTCAAGCATCTTTTCAGCTCTTTTGCTCTCATCCGGTTGTGAAAACAACCCGGGATAGGTCAAGCACCTCTGGCTCTCATCTGGGTCATGAAAACAACCCAGGATAGGTTCGAGTGTCGGCCCATCTGCCTTACTCTCATCCAAGCCTAAAAAGACTTGGGATTACGAGCTCAAACATCTTTTTAACTCTTTTGCTCTCATCCGGTTGTAAAAACAACCTGGGATAGGTCAAGCACCTCCAGCTCTCATTTAGGTCATGAAAACAACCCAGGATAGGTTCAAGTGTCGGCCTCTCTGCCTTACTCCAAGCCTGAAAAGACTTGGGATTGCGAGCTCAAGCAACTTTTCAGCTCTTTTGCTCTCATCTAGTTGTGAAAACAACCCGGGAACAATCATAATAAGACACATGTTGGCGAGGAATACTATCTTTATTCCATTGATCGTGGATCCTTATTACATATCGCTCTTACATAGATTTTGTCTTGAGTTTTTTAAGCATAGAATCTTCTTAGCTGGCTGATATGCCACGTGTTCTTCACTTCTTCCCCATCTTCGGTTATTAACTTGTATGTGCCTGGTCCAGAGACTTTTGCGTCAATAAAAGGACCTTCCCATGGGCTGAGTAGTTTATGGCGTCCATCAGTTTTTTGTATTCTCCGTAGTACTAAGTCTTCGACTTGTACTGAGCGTTGTTTAGTACTTTTGTTGTAGTGGCGCCTTAGACCTTGGAGGTATTGAGCTGACTGAAGGGTAGCATTTATCCTGACTTCTTCTATACTGTCAAGTTCTAATCTTTGAGTCTGTTCTGCTTCTCCTTCTTCGTATTGCTCTATTTTTGGGGATGTCCAGATCAAATCTGCTGGTAGTACGGCTTCTAATCCATATACTAGGAAAAAGGGTGAGTATCCAGTTGCTCTGCTTATTTGAGTGCGGAGCCCCCATACTACTTTGGGTAGTTCTTCAATCCATTTGGAGCTGTATTCTTCTAGTTCTTCATATAATCTTGGTTTTAATCCGGCTAGTATAAGTCCATTGGCTCTTTCTACTTATCCGTTGGCTTTAGGGTGTGTGACTGACGCATAATTTATACTGTCCCACAGTCTTGTGCCCAATTTCTAAATTCGATAGCTGTAAAAGGAGAACCCAAGTCTGTGATGATTCGGTTGGGTATTCTGAAACAGTGCATGATGTCTTGGATGAACTCGACTGCTTTTGTTGCACTGCATTTTATGAGCGACTTGTACTCGATCCACTTGGTGAATTTGTCGATTGCGACGAAGATGTATTCAAAACCACCTTTGGCCTTTTTGAGTGGACCTACTTGGTCTAGGCCCCAGCATGCAAACGGCCAGGCAGGAGGGCTGCAAATTAGTTCATGAGCTGGTACGTGAGCTTGCCTCGTGAACATTTGACACCCTTTGCACTGTTGTTGGGTATTTTAAACGCGAACAGGAAAAGATCCGCAAGCACATGGATACCGATGTAGCTTTCACCCGGGAGTATTCCAGAGTATCAATTTCCACGAAGAACGTGAAGTGTACTAGAAGAATTAGGAACGTCCAAGGAAAAGGTAATTATAGGGTAGAGAGGGTTTTTAGGGTTTTCTAAGTGATTCTATCTTGTCGAAGGCTTACTCTATTTTACCTACTTCGGAGCAACAGTACCTTTCCGACTCTCAAAAAAGATTGGGAAGAAAGTAATCGGGGGAAGGCTGCCAAAAAGCTCTATGAAACACCAAGCCTAATGTGGTGGATTACAAAGGCCTAACAGAGTTGTCACCTCTGGGGCTACCACAACTATCCAGAGGATTGGGCACAAACTCAGGTAAACAGTAGTCTAGATGCCACTTCTACACTAGCGCTTACTACTCTAATTATCTAGAATAATTAGAGCACTCAATACAAGCGGAGATCCAGTAAATATAATAAAGCAAGAACTAAAACAAAATACTTAGAACTAAATAATGAAGAACCTGGAGATTGCTCAAGACGAACCAGATGCTACAGAAGTACAATGTCGAGGAAGATCCGACAGCTCCTCCTCAGCTCTCTCCTCTCCTCTCTCCCTGATCTCTAGTTTACAACTAGATGAACTAGAACTAGAACTAGAAGATGAACTAGAAGAACTAGAACTAGACGATCATCTAGAGGGATCTCTACTTCTACTTGAATGGATGGTGAAACCCTAGCTTTTGTTCTGGATGTAGCTAATGAAGATGGAGATGGAGATGCTTGAGGGGGGAGGTCTGCCCCTGCTTATATAGCTCGGTGGGGTAAACCGCAGCCCTTGGATCAAACTGACTTGAAACAGTGGTTGAGATGCATCGTAGAGGTCGGTTGGAAGTCATCGAAGAAAGGAGAGGTCACTTCCAGGTGGGACCAGGCCAGCTGGCCTGACATGTGGGGCCGGCCGGCCCCACTTGTCAGCCTTCGGGCTTCTCCTTTGCTCTGGTGTCTTCTGGAGTCTTCTACGTCCTTCTAGTGCCACTTTTCGATCCGTTTGCTCAAGATGTCGTATCGTGATTGGACTCTTCCCTTTTCCAACTTCTGGATAACTCTCTAGAAAATAATAATTCATAGAGCTATGGAATCTTGTCGGTTTAGTCCCTGGCCTTGTGATGATGATGGTTTTAGGGTCTTCCAGAGTCTTCCGAGTCGTATCCATCAAGGACTTTCTCTCCGATGCTCCAAATATAGCAAATGATATGTCTGTTTCGATCGTATCGATGAGCTCTTCGTAATGGTGTACTCTGTTTCATCACTTGAGATACTTTTATGTGGTGAAATATTAAATATCCTACAAAACAAGTGAGAACAACACAACTCGTGGAACTCGTTAGAATCAAGCCCTACAACTATGCTTTGCGGTTCATTTCATGCTATTTCATGCAATAGTTGATGGTTATGAATGAGCAATAGTGACCGTTAACAAGTTCCCCCAAGCTTAACCTTTGCTAGTCCCTGAGCAAAGCCAATCTCAACAATGGATCAGGAGTTGCTACTATGCTTTTACATGTCAAATGTACACATGTGCTCAAAACAAGAATTCTCCTCCGGATTAGAGCAAACCATTCCGACTTTCAAACTTACCCGTATTACCTTCAACCATGGAGCTTTTAGCCTTCACTTGGGTCTTGAGCAATTGAAAGATAGAACAATCAAGTCAAGCACTGCGTCTCGAGTCCTTTGATCAACTTTCATTCTAGAGTTTTTTTTAGATTTTCAAAATAAAACTCAGAGATTCCTTTGTATGACCCTTTCTGGTCTCTCATATGTGGTATTTCTGGAATAAGGCAGAGTAGCATCATGCCTCCACTCTCTCACCCTATAACTAATAAGCTTATATGGAGCTGAGGGTGGTTCAAGGATGAAGCATACTTACCTTGCATGTATTGCTCAGTCAAAACCAGGATCCTCAGAGGGGAGACCATACCCTTAGATCAAGATGTGCATGTGTGTGGATATATTTGGGGGCTAACATAATTCTACTTTGCTCTTGGAGAGACTGTCTCCAACTGAAGAATTTATGAAGAACTTTGCTATGGAGGTCTTGGGATATCTTCTTTCTCCTTTCTTTGATGACAACGATGAACTTCTAGGCATAGAGATCATAGACTTCTCTTTTGCTCTCTTTTTTTTATTCTTTTTCTTTCTTCTCTTTTTTTACAAAGGATCTCCTGCCTCTTGCTTAGGATACAATGAACTTAGAGAAGAGATAAATCACAATCTTGGAGCACTTATTTAGAAACCTAACAATCTTTTTAGATCCTCTCCCAGTGTAGGAGATAGATTTTTGGGTGGAAAAAGGCATGTTTTTGCGTACTCCCAGGGTAGGAGCAGCAGGATATATGTGGGTGTAAGTGATCTTGATCTTGGGAGCATGACCATCCTCTCAACAAGGGTCTCACACGGGTTGACTAAACTCAACACAAAACAAGCAGCCTATGAGCTGGTTTTCCTAGTCTAGCAAGCATGTATATATGGCTATGGTAGGAATTCAAACTCTCGTCATATAGGAACTCATCATGTGGTAATTTTAAGTTTTCAAAAGATAAATCTCCAGCACTCTAGTGTCACTCAGAACAAGATAAACAGTAGCTCAAACCTTCTCATATCATATCCGTCAATCACCTAGACTTAGATCAAGCATTCGCAATCCACACGTTTCAAGTTCAGAGTAAATTCTTAGGTCAAAACAATCATTTCCAAAACTTAGGAGATTTCAAGGTTGAAAACTAGGCACTTAAAAGGAATTACGGCAGAGCAACTATTCATCATTTCCATGCATAGAGATTATACCAGGTTCTTTTTATTTAAATAGAAAAGCAAACTTTTATACACACTCTAACTAGCACACACTATTATGAAATAACACAAATACTCAACTCAATAAAGCAGACATATATAAGTGTGAACCTTCATGTGCTCACTTTTTTTATTTATGAAAAGAAAAGTTTTACGAGGGTAAGGATACTTACTTGGATACATGGGGGTGCCCTCCCCCAAGCTGAATGTTGACGTAGTCGTTCGATCTTGTGATGTAGCAGGCTGGCAGTGGAGCTATACTTCTTCTGTCAGAGCATTGATTGGTGTTGATGACTGATGAGATCGTGCTCCAGCAGTGGATAGAACATCCACTTGCTTGTCAGCTCTTCTTGGTCCTTCAAATCCTGTGTTCTTCGTTCGTCCAGCAGTCGTTTGAGATGAAGCATTAATTGTGGAAGCTGGCAGCATCTTGCTCTGTGTGCATGTTCTTATAGATCCAGGAACTTCACTTTGTAGAATTTGGGAGAGTTGACAGACTCCATGTTTTGCTCAAAGTGTATCCTGCTCATAAAGACAAGGTAGAGATCAAGTGCATGGGCTCTGTTGGTGGAAAAACACCAACAGAACCAAAAAGTTTTGTTCATTCTTCTCTAACCTTAGGCATAGTGAACAAGATAAAGTTGAAGTCCATGACATGGGTAATAAGATCAGAAGACAAGCATGAAAGTTGCATTTGAAAAAAATATTTGATAGATCAGATTGCTTAACCCATGGAAGGATTGTCTATGATTGTGATTATCATCTTCCAAAGGTTGAATGGACAACATTTTGGCTCATTGGGTGATATTATGAGATCAAGAGAGTGAAGCTAAGAAATGATTAAAGAACTGAACATGTAAAGTTAATCAGGATGGGTCAAGTGGGATGGCAACTTAAACATGTTTGGTTCTTTATTTATGTGCATACTAGGATCAAGAAAAGCTTTTTGAATAGTGATTACGTACCTCAAGATTTTACCTTTTATCATTGAAGAGTGATGGTACCAAACATCTTGTGGAAGCTTCTCTTGCCTAGCTAGTTGTGCTCATGAATGGCTTGTCTTCTCTGTTGCACTCCTCACTCCTTTCTCTTTAATCTCACCATCTTTTTGTTCTTCTAATCTTGACATTCTTGACAGTCCTTGTGCTCCCTCAATTGTCTTGAAAGTTTTCCCATGATGGTCTTTGTCTTGAAGGGGCTTGGTGGAGATTTGTTCACCTTCTTCCATGAAGTAAGTACTTTGATTATAGATCTCATTTTTTGGCACTCATCTTCTTGTTCCATGGATCTCTTTAGGATGCGTGAGCTGTGTTTCCCTTGTGCAAGGTTGTTGAAGTTCATGTACCTCTTTTCTCTCCATGTGAGTTTATCTCAGGACTTCCCAATTTGACTTTTGAAAGTTTCTCCTGCAGGGGTTAGTCCAACAAAATATACAATGTGTACACAAGCAGTTTTTAGTTCAATAACCTAACCAGACTCCATGTCTAATTAGATTAAGGAAGGCTATTTAACCTAAGCACCACGCTTACGTTAAAAGCTAATAGAAGTATGTGCAGTACTTCTAAACCAACACTTACTTATGATGGACAAGGGTGGAATGAAAGCATTATAGAGATTTACTCAAGTGGTGATAGAAGAGAACATGACTGGTGTATAGCAAATTGAGCATGTCTTAAAGGTAGAGACAACCAGAATAGCAACATGGCAGGGGATGTTCCTAGAAAGTTATCCCCCAAGCTTGAATTTTGCAAAAATCAAGTTTGGATGGATCTAATTCAATGTTGCATGATGATTGGTTGGACATACCTTATGTTCGTCATTCCTTAGTTCTTTTTGCTCCAAACCTGAAAAGGTTAGTGGCAAGAATACCTGAAGGAATATTTTCACAATTATATCCCTATGCTCATTTCACAAGGGCAGCGTAGCAGAGAGGTGAACACTCATGTTAGGATGTGCTTGTTTTAGGACACTAAGCTTGTCCTTGGGAAACCTTCAAGATATTTTTGGTGAAGTGGTTTCCCCTCTAACACCAACTTAAGTGTTCCTATCTTAAGATTCAATCACAACGAGATCTGCAATATTTATGATAAACATATGCATCTACAACCACCCTTTTGAAGTTTTGTAACTAGAAAGAATAAGGGGGTTGGAGATCTCGAATGTGGTGAGGTTGGAGAGACCAATTGAATTGGGAGATGCCTCATATGAGCATGGTTTTAATGAGATGGTTATGGAGTAATTTCCACGCTCATTGATGTCATCTTCTTCTCCAATCTGAGTGTTCAGAATTTCACTTGGATTGGTGACTCTTGAGTTGGTCTCATCTAGGGCCTCTTCAATAGATGGATAAGTCTCGTCTTCAAAGGGAGTTGAAATCTCACCATTTGAAGCTAAGTCAAGGTTGGATTCCATTAAGGCTTCTTCCTTGTCCATCCATTCTACACATTCTAGCCACTGTCGTAGTATCTCTTAGTCATCCTTATGGTCTTCATGACTCCTATAGTTTGGTTGACTTAGTGGATTTCTAGGATCATCATGAGATTGGAAAGGACGAGCATAAGGGGGATCTTCAAAGACAAGGATGGGTTTAGAGATAGGTCCAGAATTTGTGTCATCTATGAACATAATAGGACAGCAGATAGGATGTTCCGTATGGCAAGGCTGTCCTTCTATGGCATCATTCGATATGCCATCCTCGAATTCTTCCCATTGGGAATAAGGACATTTTATAAGAGATCACTTCTGGAGAGGATTTGAATTATATTCGCTTGAAGGTCTCTTATGAAACTAGAAGTCTAAACCATCAGTATCAGAAAGGTTAGCCAAAGGTGGAATTTCTTCTTCCCTTGGAGGATTTTGGGGTGATGGTTTAGAATTGATAGCTAAATCTTGGGATTGGAGTGGTTGTGAATTGGCTATCAAAACTTCCTTTTCTTGTCCAGGAATTGATTCCTTATCTTTTGGTTCAGGGCTGGGCTCGATTTCTTTCTCTTCTTTGGGAAACTCATAAAAAATGCTAGTGTAAGGGGTGTTTTCAAGGATTTTCTCTAGAATGGCTTTCCCTTCACTAATGAGTTTATGTGAGAATGAACCTCTTGAAGCGATGTCGAGATGTAGAGCAACTTCCTTGCTAAGACCACGATAAAAGTGATAGTGTAGGACATGGCCAGGCAAGGCAATGTTTGGACTGGAATTGATAAGGCTTGTGAACCTAGCCCAAGCTGCTCCTAGAGTCTCCTTCTCTTTTTATTTAAATGTAAGAACTTCTATTCTAAGATTAGCGATTCGAAAAAGAGGGAAGAATGCAAGACAAAATTTGTCTCGGAGTTCATCCCAATTTCCATTTACGTCTCTTACGGAATGAGCATACCACTTTTTCGCTCTTCCCAATAGGGAGAACAGAAATAATTTCCATTTAAGGGTCTCTTGTGTCATGCCAGCAATTGTTAGGCAAGAACACAACAGCTCAAATTCCCTAAGGTGGGTGTATGGATCTTCGTCTACTAACCCAGAGAAGGATTTCTCCTAAACCATGGCTATGAAAGCAGGGCGAAGCTCATAGCCATCTGTAAGAATAGGGTGTGAAGATGGTGGAGGCTCCAACAAGTCACCCTTTGGAGCAAAGAATTTATAAATAGGCATGAAATCCATGTGGTATGATGGTGGTGGTGATAAAAAGGTAGTAAAAAGAAAAAGAAAAGGATGAACTTTGGCTTGAAAGTAGCACAGCTACCGTTCCCCGGCAACAGTGCCAGAAAGCTTGTTGGGTATTTTAAACGTGAACAGGAAAAGATCTGCAAGCACACGGATACCGATGTAGCTTTCACCCGGGAGTATTCCAGAGTATCGATTTCCATGGGGAACGTGAAGTGTACTAGAAGAATTAGGAATGTCCAAGGAAAAGGTAATTATAGGGTAGAGAGGGTTTTTAGGGGTTTCTAAGTGGTTCTATCTTGTCGAAGGCTTACTCTATTTTACCTACTTCGGAGCAACAATACCTTTCTGATTCTCGAAAAAGATTGGAAAGAAAGTAATCGGGGGAAGGCTGCTAAAAAGCTCTACGAAAGACCAACCCTAACGTGGTGGATTACAAAGGCCTAACAGAGCTGTCACCTCTGGGGCTACCACAATTATCTAGAGGATTGGGCGCAAACTCAGGTAAACCCTAGTCTAGATGCCACGTCTACACTAGCGCTTACTCCTCTAATTATCTAGAATAACTAGAGCACTCAATACGAGTGGAGATCCAGTAAATATAATAAAGCAAGAACTAAAACAAAAATACTTAGAAATAAATAATGAAGAACCTAGAGATTGCTCAAGACGAACCAGATGCTGCAGAAGTACAATGTCGAGGAAGATCTGATAGATCTGGCTCCTCCTCAGCTCTCTCCTCTCCTCTCTCCCTGATCTCTAGTTTACAACTAGATGAACTAGAACTAGAACTAGAAGATGAACTAGAAGAACTAGAACTAGACGATCATCTAGAGGGATCTCTACTTCTACTTGAATGGAGGGTGAAACCCTAGCTTTTGTTCTGGATGTAGCTAATGAAGATGGAGATGGAGATGCTTGAGGGGGGAGGTCTGCCCCTGCTTATATAGCTCGGTGGGGTAAACCGCAGCCCTTGGATCAAACCGACTTGAAACAGTGGTTGAGATGCATCGTAGAGGTCGGTTGGAAGTCGTCGAAGAAAGGAGAGGTCACTTCCAGGTGGGACCAGGCCAGCTGGCCTGACATGTGGGGCCGGCCGGCCCCACTTGTCAGCCTTCGGGCTTCTCCTTTGCTCTGGTGTCTTCTGGAGTCTTCTACGTCCTTCTAGTGCCACTTTTCGATCCGTTTGCTCAAGATGTCGTATCGTGATTGGACTCTTCCCTTTTCCAACTTCTGGATAACTCTCTAGAAAATAATAATTCATAGAGCTGTGGAATCTTGTCGGTTTAGTCCCTGGTCTTGTGATGATGATGGTTCTAGGGTCTTCTAGAGTCGTCCGAGTCGTATCCATCGAGGACTTTCTCTCCGATGCTCCAAATATAGCAAATGATATGTCCGTTTTGATTGTCTCGATGAGCTCTTCGTAATGGTGTGCTCTGTTTCATCACTTGAGATACTTTTATGTGGTGAAATATTAAATATCCTGCAAAACAAGTGAAAACAACACAACTCATGGAACTCATTAGAATCAAGCCCTACAACTATGCTTTGCGGTTCATTTCATGCTATTTCATGCAATAGTTGATGGTTATGAATGAGCAATAGTGACTGTCAACAACTGTCTAACTAGTTCTTCTGCATCTTTCAAGACTGTTGGCCAATAGGAACCGTTGCAGAAGGTTTTACCCACCAGAGTTCTTGAGGCTGCGTGGTTGCCGCAGCATCCTGAGTGAATTTCTTCTAGGATCTCCTTTCCTTCTTCTCTTGTGATACATTTAAGAAGTACTCCTGATGATGGGGCTCTTCTGTAGAGGTTGTCGCCTATGAGGACGTAGTTCTTGCTTCTTCTGATTATTCTGGTTGCCTCTTCCCTATTGTTCGGTAGTTTGTTTTCTTTGATGTAGTCAATGAAATCTTGAGTCCATGATCTGGTGATTACCATGATCTGGGTTGTTGGTGCTGGTGGCTCAGGGGTTTTCCCACCGGGTTATTTTATGGAGGGAGATGGCAATTCCTCTACAAACACTCCTGGCGGGACCTTCGCCCTGTCTGATCCTAGCTTTGCGAGGACATCTGCTGCGATGTTTGAATCCCGTAGAACATGTAGGATTTCTAGTCCTTGGAAATTTTTCTCTAGTTTTCGTACTTCAGCGCAATAGGCATCCATGTTGTTTTTGGTACAATCCCAGTCTTTGTTGACTTGATTGATGACCACAGCTGAATCTCCATAGACATGTAACCTTTTGATTCTGAGTGAAGTCACGATTCTTAGCCCATGGATGAGTGCTTCATATTCTGCTTCATTGTTTGTGGCTTGCCATAGGATTTGGAGTACATATTTAATCTATTTTCCTTCTAAGGATATGAAAAGAACACCTACACCTGCTCCGCCTAACTTGAGTGATCCATCGAAGTACATTTTCCAATGATCGAGGAAGGTATCTGGTGCGGGTTGTTGGATTTCTATCCACTCGGCCACGAAGTCTGCGAATGCTTGTGATTTTATTGCCTTTCGAGAGAGAAATCAATATTTAGAGCTCCGAGTTCAACTGCCCACTTTGATATGCGTCCTGTTGCATCTTTATTGCGTAGGATGTCTCCAAGAGGGAAATATGTTATTATGGTGATCTTATGGCTTTCAAAGTAGTGCCGAAGCTTGCGAGAAGTGATTAGGAGGGCATAGAGTAGTTTCTATACATGCGGGTACCGTATTTTTGAATCTGTCAAAACTTCACTGATGTAGTATACTGGCCGCTGTACTTTGTATACATGCCCTTCTTCTTCTTCTCTCTCCACCACAATTGGTGCACTGACCACAGTAGATGTTGCTGATATGTATAACATCATGTCTTCATTTTTCTCTGGTGGTGTAAGTATGGGTGATGAGGTGAGGTACATTTTAAGGCTTTGAAAAGCCTTCTTGGCTTCCTCAGTCCACTCAAACTTGCCTGTCTTTTTTAGTAGCTTGAAGAAAGGGAGTCCTTTTTTGCCGAGTCGTGAGATGAAGCGATTGAGGGCTGCCATGCTTCCTATCAATTTTTGCATATCTTTTACACTGCGTGGGGGTGCCATTTCTATTATCGCTCGGATTTGTTTGGTGCTTGCTTCTATTCCCTGATTACTGACTAGGAATCCAAGTAGTTGTCCTGAAGGCACTCCAAAAACACACTTGTTTGGGTTCAATTTCCACTTCCATTCATTTAGATTTTCAAAAGCCTGCTTCAAATCTTCGATCAGCATGTCTGGGTTCTTTGTTTTTACTACCACATCGTCGACATAAGCTTCCGCATTGTTGCCAATTTGTTCACCGAGACATGTTTGGATAGCTCTTTGATAGGTAGTGCCCGCGTTCTTGAGTCCAGAGGACATGGTTTTATAACAATAGGCGCCAAAAGGAGTAATGAAAGATATCTTGCTCTGATCTTCTTCTCTTAATGTAATTTGATGATATCCTGAGTAGCAATCGAAGAAAGATAGCAGAGCGGATCCTGCTGCTGAATCGACAATTTGATCAATTCGTGGCAACCCGAACGGGTCCTTTGGGCAATGTTTGTTAAGATCCGGGTAATCGACGCACATGCGCTATTCTGCCATGTTCTTTTTCTATACTAGAACAGGGTTTGCTAGCGAATCTGGATGAAGAATTTCTCTTATAAAACCGGCTTCTGGATGAAGAATTTCTCTTATAAAACCGGCTGCCATTAATTTTGTAATCTCTTTCTTGATTGCTTCCTTTTTGTCTAGTGAGAATCTTCTCAACCGTTACTTAATTGGTTTGGAGCCTTCATTGACATCAATTCTGTGCTCAGCCAACTCTCTTGAGACACCTGGCATGTTGGCCGGCTTCCAAGCAAAGATATCTTTGTTATCCCGAAGAAAGTTGGTGAGCGCGAGTTCCTATTTAGCCGAGAGGTGGGTGCTGATGGTCGCTGTATTCTCAGGATCACCAGTACCTAGGTTGATTTTCTTTACATCGGCTTCTTTCTGAGGTGCGAGGATGCTAGGTTTCTTTGCTGGGATTTCCAGCTCTTCAAGGTTCATCTGTGCGGCAATGGTGGTAATTTCTTCTCTGCCGTCAGCTGCTTGTGTTTTTACTACGATTTGGATTGCTTGAATATCACAATCGAAGGCACGCTTCAAGTTTCCTCAGAGGGAGAGTACTCTATGAGGACCTGGCATCTTGAGCAGGAGGTATGGGTAGTGAGGTATAGCCATGAACTTTGCGAGCGCTGGTCTTCCGAGGATGGCATGATATGATGCTTCAAAGTCTGCAACTTCAAATTGGATGAATTCGGTCTGGTAGTTTGCTTGTGTTCCAAACGTGACTGGCAAGGTGATTTGTCCGAGCGGCATGGCCGCTTTGCCGGGTACTATTCTTTAGAAAGGTATTCCTGTTGGTGTGATCAACCTGGCAAAATCTAGCCCCATCTTTTTTGGTGTTTCCGAAAATATGATGTTGAGTCCAGCTCCCCCATCGATCAGAACTTTGGTGACCGTCATTCCTGCTATAGTTGGATCTGGGACTAGTGGATATAGGTCGGCATTTCCAACGCTTGTCCATTGATCTTCTCTTGAAAATTGGATTATGTATTGTGACCAATTTAGGTACCTTGGGACCGCTGGTTCGGCTGCCATGATGCTACGGAGAGCCTGTTTGTCTTGGTGTTTGCTTCTGGAACCTGGAATTCTAGAAAAAATTACAGCGACCGTTCCCTTTGGTTGCTGGAATCCTTTGTCTTCTGTGTTGTCTTCGTCTTTCTTTCCGTTATCCTCTTGGTTATCTTTGTTTTTTCCTTTTCTTGCATACCGATCAATGAAGATTTGATAGTCCCCCGTTGTGTGGTTTCCTTAAGGGTGCCATATGTAACACCCCAGGTGTTTGGCTCCCATAATTGCATTGCATTTCATAAGCATGAGCATTATTCATCTCATTCATGTCTTTGTTTTGCTTGCAACATGAGTATGCAACATACTCCAATATGCTTGTTTCATAATTGATTTGCTTATGAAATGTGAAGTGGTGCAACATGTATATGCAACATGGGTGTCTCATACTTTGAAACATGGCAATGTTGTAGTATCCCATGATAAGTTTAATTGTTGCAACAAGGGCTTGAAACATATGCAACATGGTAGTGCAACATTTTGGTTGAAATGTTTGTTTTGCTTGTTTCAACTTATGTGACATTTGGAATTGTGTGTAACCAATGAGTAGAGTGGTTAATTAGGTCCTATAAAACCTTAATTACACTTAGAGTAATTAGTGGAGCGATGTTCATGTTGACCAAAATGACCAAATTGCCCTCCTAGGTGATGTTGACTAGGTTTTGACCCCTAGAATGCTTTTGTTTGACTGTTTAAAAGTCCAACCTAGACATATTGCATGGAGGTGCACCCTTAAACAAAGTTGTAGGAAATTTGTTAGGGAACAAAAGTTGTATTATGGCCATCTCATGAAAATGACTAGAACACCCTCAAAACTGGCCCACTAGTCAGTTGCGGTATTGTTTCACTAGTAATTTGAGGTGTACATCTGCTGAAATGGCCAGAAATGTCCATCTTAGGCTCCAAATCTGTCAAAGTAATCTGTATCAAAGTTGTGGAAAATTTTATAAGCTCCAACTTTGTCAATTGGCTCATCTCATGATTCAGCCTCCAAGTCCCTTGAAATCCCAACTTTCTGTTCTGTTGGAAGGTCATTGTTTCACAGAAACAGTCCCTGTTCTTTGATCTATAACTCCCAAACCCTGCTGATCTGATTCTAGATCCTTTAACCAAAGTTGTAGAGGATTTTATGAGCTACAATTTTATCAATAGGATCATTTCAAAATTCGGCCTAGTTTGTGAGCTACATTGCCTGCAAGTTGCTGCTATCCTGAAGTTCCAATGTTGCAAATGTTTCAGCGTCATGTTTCAAAGTTTCAAGGTTTGAAATTCTGGTTTTGGGGGAGTGGCTGACCGGGCGATGCGTTGGCGTGCCACCTGTCGTCCATACGCCGTCGGCACCCCCACCAGTCAGCCCGGGGTGGGCTTCAAGGCCGCCACGGCATCCTCCTATCGGCCTCCTCCCTCCATTCACCCCCCTCTCCCTTGTCGTGCTCACCGAGGCGGAGCACCGTGGCGCCATCACCGCCATGCGCTTCCTCATGCTCGTGTGCTGTCGTCATCGAGCCCTAGCTCAATTCCTCCCGTCCGAAGCACCCCAGCGCTCTCCTCTACCTCCTCTAATCCTTCCCTGGACCTATCGAGCGAAGGTGAGGCCGCATTGGTCGATTTTGCCGCCGCCGTCTCCATGCGCGACCTCGTCCGAGCTCCGGCTCACCATGGTTAGCATAGTTAGGAGCCACCTCATCCCCCTTTCTCCACCTAGTTAGGTCCGCCGTGACCCGTGTATGCTCAAACCGAGCTCGGATGGGCCAATGGAGGCCCGCCGCCGGCAATGCGCCGCCATGCATGGTGACGCCGCCGCTGCTCTCGACGTCGGTTAGATTAGGGTTAGGAAGTGGGTCCATTTCTACATGGATCGACTTAGCTCATCACGGTGGTCACATTGGTGGCCGGGGTATCGCTGGAGTCCTCGCCGGCGGCGAGTTTTCGCCGGTCAAAGGAGCGCTGCTCCGCCTCCCCTGCCCCTGTGTCACCGACACGTGGGTCCTGCCTGTTAGCAGGCGTGGGCGGGAGTAGTCGCGGGCCGCGCGGTTAAGTGGGCCAGCCCAGTAGCGGTGTAGGGCTTAGTTTTTGGTTTTTCTTCTTTTTATTTCACAGATTTGTATGCTATGTTGTAAATTCTATATCTCGCATTTGGTAGATCCAATTGAGGTGATTCAAAGTTTGTTAGGATCTGTGTGGAGTATAGTATTTAGGAAAAATATAAAATGTATATGTGTTATTTAAATTCTGGAAGAATTAAATAGAAACTTGTAATGTGTTTTAAAATAGATGCAAACTTGTTAATTTGATAACTTGAGTTCTAGTGCTCCAAAAATTATGAAATCTGGTGAGTGTGATGTTCTAGATACATGTTAGCTTTGGTAAAAATTTGAATTCAGTTCATGAGTAGTTTTCAAGTTATGCCTTTGTCATTTTATAATTGGTGATACTTGATTGAATTTTCATAATTTTTCTACATGTCCAGTGATCATGAAATTTTGTGGAGAGTGTGCTGGTGCTTTAGGATTGTTAGAAAAATTATTGTTTCTGTTGTTTGACACTTTTCCATAGGATTTCTTAATTATACTAAAATCAGCCTTATGAGCTTGTGAATTTTGTGTAGGGAGTTCCTTTTAGCAAATTGGGCTCAAATTTTTAGAGTAGCCTCCTGGCAGTGTATAGAGTCCCTTGTAATTTTTGTGGAATTTTCTGAACAGTGTGTATGTAGGTTTAATTTCCCACTTAATTGATTAATTAAATTAAGAAAGGGATTAAAATAAATGACTTGGGTTGGCATACCTTACTTTCTGGTGGTTTTATGTCATGTGTGAACTAGTAGTGCCATTGGTTTAGTCATAAGGGTAGTTTGACACATGAGTAAATATCTAATTTTCACATTTCTAGGTTATCTGGATAGCTGGTAGCATTTCTGGGGTTAGGTCTTGATAATAGTGGTTGCTGTGAATCTTGTGAATACCAAAGTTGTAGTAAACTTCTTAAACTAGCTTGTGTAAAAATTTAGTGGCATTTGGCCCAGTAGTTTAGGAGTTATAGCTGTTTAAAGTTGCTGTCCAGAAATGGCTGCTCTTTGTTTGGAGAGGACAGATTTCTGGAACTTTAAGATTTCGACTAAGTAAACTTGGGAATCAAGTCTTGAGGTCTGAAAATGAATTGTAGAGCATTTTATGAGCTTTCCAGATTATCTTGTATCATATCATTTGGATTTATGAATCTCTAGTTATGGTTAAAATACTTAGCTGCTGTCCAGATTGGTGTTGTGCTATGATGTGCTTGGGTTTCTGTGAGCCTAAGTAATGTAGCTCTTGTTAATTGTTAGGTGCTAGGGCCTTAACTGAGGAAGAGCATTTGTACATTAGGTTGTGTAGACTTGGTAAGTACTTCTCTTTCAGAGAGTTTTGCAAGTGTTGTTAAAGTGATTTGAATAGAGCGTCAATTGTGTTGCGATTCACATTTGCATCTACCAAGCATGTTGCATTCATTCATATGCATCCATGAGATTTATCTATGCATCCATGCAATAGGTGTGTCAGAGGGGATGACGCTTCTGTAGTTCGAGGGAGCACTTTAGGAGGAGTAGGAGCAGCCGGAGGAGCCCGAGGTGCCAAGCGGCGAAGGAGTTCCCGAAGAAGAGCTACCAGAGTGCCCAGACCATCGCCCTTCATCTTTTCTAAAAGGCAAGCCCCGGTGCATGCTGACCCAACTCTTATATATATATATATATCATTGAGTACTTTTATTTGTTTATTGTATTAAGTTAAAGGAGTTGAGTGAAAACACTTGCTGCATTATATCTATCCTTGTCCAGTTATCAAACTTGAATCCCAATTAAAGTTTAGGCACGTGTTATTGCTTAGTCCTGCTTAGTGCAGTAGAAGTCGGGTGATTTCCTGTCACCCGTGAGCTTTAGGTTAAAGTGGGTCACGGTTGGCTATATTTGCTATCATGAGAAAAGAACCATGCTGAAAAAATGAATTGAGACCGGGCGGGAGTTCGATAGTGCAGCCACAAGACACTTCACGTCTTGGGTGCGAAGCTATGCCCGTCTGAGTCGTTTAAGGACCAATCGCTGTACGTCCTTGAGTCATGTTGAACGCAGTCTAACACTTAGTTGGCCGGATAAGCCGTTCTGACCACGAAACCGAGTAATACAGTTCAAATCGGGAATCGGGGGGTCAAGTGCGCATTCTGGAGGAAGTAAGGATGTACTTGGGGACACTGGCATGAGACTAAGGGGGGGTTAAAGTCCCTATCACCTGGCAGAGTGTTGCCCTTGGGGATGAGGCATCAGTCGAACCCGCGCTTTCCTGAACTGTACCAAAGGTGACTTGTGCGACCCTGGCACATGCCTGCACGGTTTGTGTTAGAAATACCCCTCCAGCTAGATAGGAACTCGATTCGAATCACCGTCGCTCCCGGTTAGTGAGCACTTGACTTGAGCAGTGGCAACGTAGATTCAATTAATTGAATAGATGGTTAATTGGATGATGATCTAAATGTTGCCTCAAGTTATACCTGCTATGGTTACTACTGTTTGCTTAATAATCAGATGATTGTTTAGAATAGGTGCTAAGATAGATGACAGGTTAATGCTAAAAGTCACTGCTAGCACAGGTTAAAAGAGTTACTTTTACTTGCATTTCTGCAAATAAACTGTTAGCCAGCTCCACTTGAGAAAAGCCTTGCATGATCCTTGGTGTCCTTTATTTCTGTTTCGACGGGTAAGCCTAGCTGAGTACATTCCCATACTCAGGGTTTATCCCCTCCTGTTGCAGATGACATGCTTTATCAGGGCTTCTGTAAGAGCTGCCTCCACCCGGCGGGTGACGAGGACTAGATCACTTGGGCATGATCATCTTTTAGTCTACTTTCCTCAATGCTTTTGCGGGATGGTGATCTGTAAGACTAGCAATCATACTTGAACTAAGTGTGTGTTTAAATTATGCTTCCGCTACTTTTCAAACCTGGTTTGTAATAATTGCGACTCCGTGGTGTTGTAAGCTTACTTCCGAACTACTTGTAAAATGTAACGTGTGATGCGTTTATGTTAAATGATGCGATCTTGGTTGTAATCGAGTTGGTTTGAAATCCTTTGTGATTTTGATTGACAACCGGAATTATATGGGCTCAAGTTTGAAAATTTGAGCGTTTTGACGCTTGTTTTTGAACTTGTGCTCTTATAATTTGGACGGTTCTATTACCCCATATACAGTGCATATTTTTAATATCCTCGAACGTCCTGAATCTTGAGAATTTTTTCATCTTGTCGGCCATGAAGATGGTGTTGTCTGGTCCACGTTTCCTATCTGAATGACCCATGTTTGGAAACTTTCTTCGGTCCGAGTTGTCTCTGTTGTTTTCTCGGTTATTTCTGTCTGGAAATCTTTCCTTCATCTTTTCTTCGGCCATAATCATCTTTTCCACCGCGCATCTGAATTCTTCATTTTTCCTTGGGTTCTCTTTGCAAAAATCTTGGAACTGCCACTTAGCCATGATCCTGTGGGAAAAGGCTTCAATTACTTGTCGTTCAGTGATGTCATGTACCTGGGTGCGTAATTCTACAAAACGTCGATAGTAATCTCTGAGGCTTTCATCTCCCTTTTGCTTGAGTCCTTTTAGTTCTGCATGTGTGATGGGGTGCGTAATGATGCCTATGAAGTTCTCGCAAAAAGCTCTTTGCAAATCCTCCCAACCTCTGATTGACCCCGGGTTCAACTTATCGAACCATTGGAGGGGCATGTTTTCTAGGGCCATGGGAAAGAACAATGCTTTGATATCATCATTTCCTCTGGCTAGTTTGATCGATTGCAAGTAAATTATGGGGTTAGGTCTTGATAATAGTGGGTGCTGTGAATCTTGTGAATACCAAAGTTGTAGTAAACTTCTTAAACTAGCTTGTGTAAAAATTTAGTGGCATTTGGCCCAGTAGTTTAGGAGTTATAGCTGTTTAAAGTTGCTGTCCAGAAATGGCTGCTCTTTGTTTGGAGAGGACAGATTTCTGGAACTTTAAGATTTCGACTAAGTAAACTTGGGAATCAAGTCTTGAGGTCTGAAAATGAATTGTAGAGCATTTTATGAGATTTCCAGATTATCTTGTATCATATCATTTGGATTTATGAATCTCTAGTTATGGTTAAAATACTTAGCTGCTGTCCAGATTGGTGTTGTGCTATGATGTGCTTGGGTTTCTGTGAGCCTAAGTAATGTTGCTCTTGTTAATTGTTAGGTGCTAGGGCCTTAACTGAGGAAGAGCATTTGTACATTAGGTTGTGTAGACTTGGTAAGTACTTCTCTTTCAGAGAGTTTTGCAAGTGTTGTTAAAGTGATTTGAATAGAGCGTCAATTGTGTTGCGATTCACATTTGCATCTACCAAGCATGTTGCATTCATTCATATGCATCCATGAGATTTATCTATGCATCCATGCAATAGGTGTGTCAGAGGGGATGACGCTTCTGTAGTTCGAGGGAGCACTTTAGGAGGAGTAGGAGCAGCCGGAGGAGCCCGAGGTGCCAAGCGGCGAAGGAGTTCCCGAAGAAGAGCTACCTGAGTGCCCGGACCATCGCCCTTCATCTTTTCTGAAAGGCAAGCCCCGGTGCATGCTGACCCAACTCTTATATATATATATATCATTGAGTACTTTTATTTGTTTATTGTATTAAGTTATAGGAGTTGAGTGAAAACACTTGCTGCATTATATCTATCCTTGTCCAGATATCAAACTTGAATCCCAATCAAAGTTTAGGCACGTGTTATTGCTTAGTCCTGCTTAGTGCAGTAGAAGTCGGGTGATTTCCTGTCACCCGTGAGCTTTAGGTTGAAGTGGGTCACGGTTGGCTATATTTGCTATCATGAGAAAAGAACCATGCTGAAAAAAAAATGAATTGAGACTGGGCGGGAGTTCGATAGTGCAGCCACAAGACACTTCACGTCTTGGGTGCGAAGCTATGCCTGTCTGAGTCGTTTAAGAACCAATCACTGTACGTCCTTGAGTCATGTTGAACGCTGTCTAACACTTAGTTGGTCGGATAAGCCGTTCTGACCACGAAACCGAGTAATACAGTTCAAATTGGGAATCGGGGGGTCAAGTGCGCATTCTAGAGGAAGTAAGGATGTGCTTGGGGACACTGGCATGAGACTAAGGGGGGTTAAAGTCCCTATCACCTGGCAGAGTGTTGCCCTTGGGGATGAGGCATCAGTCGAACCCGCGCTTTCCTGAACTGTACCAAAGGTGACTTGTGCGACCCTGGCACATGCCTGCACGGTTTGTGTTAGAAATACCCCTCCAGCTAGATAGGAACTCGATTCGAATCACCGTCGCTCCTGGTTAGTGAGCACTTGACTTGAGCAGTGGCAACATAGATTCAATTAATTGAACAGATGGTTAATTGGATGATGATCTAAATGTTGCCTCAATTTATACCTGCTATGGTTACTACTGTTTGCTTAATAATCAGATGATTATTTAGAATAGGTGCTAAGATAGATGATAGGTTAATGCTAAAAGTCACTGCTAGCACAGGTTAAAAGAGTTACTTTTACTTATGCATTTCTGCAAATAAACTGTCAGCCAGCTCCACTTGAGAAAAGCCTTGCATGATCCTTGGTGTCCTTTATTTCTATTTCGACGGGTAAGCCTAGCTGAGTACATTCCCATACTCAGGGTTTATCCCCTCCTGTTGCAGATGACATGCTTTATCAGGGCTTCTGCAAGAGCTGCCTCCACCCGGTGGGTGACGAGGACTAGATCACTTGGGCATGATCATCTTTTAGTCTACTTTCCTAAGTGCTTTTGCGGGATGGTGATCTGTAAGACTAGCAATCATACTTGAACTAAGTGTGTGTTTAAATTATGCTTCCGCTACTTTTCAAACCTAGTTTGTAATAATTGCGACTCCGTGGTGTTGTAAGCTTACTTCCGAACTACTTGTAAAATGTAACGTGTGATGCGTTTATGTTGAATGATGCGATCTTGGTTGTAATCGAGTTGGTTTGAAATCCTTCGTGATTTCGATTGACTACCGGAATTATATGGGCTCAAGTTTGAAAATTTGAGCGTTTCGACGCTTATTTTTGTACTTGTGCTCTTATAATTTGGATGGTTCTATTACCCCATATACAGTGCATATTTTTAATATCCTCGAACGTCCTGAATCTTGAGAATTTTTTCATCTTGTCAGCCATGGCGATGGTGTTGTCTGGTCCACGTTTCCTATCTGAATGACCCATGTTTGGAAACTTTCTTCAGTCCGAGTTGTCTCTGTTGTTTTCTCGGTTATTTCTGTCTAGAAATCTTTCCTTCATCTTTTCTTCGGCCATAATCATCTTTTCCACCGCGCATCTGAATTCTTCATTGTTCCTTGGGTTCTCTTTGCAAAAATCTTGGAACTGCTACTTAGCCATGATCCCGTGGGAAAAGGCTTCAATTACTTCTCGTTCAGTGATGTCATGTACCTGGGTGCGTAATTCTCCAAAACGTCGATAGTAATCTCTGAGGCTTAATCTCTGAGGCTTTCATCTCCCTTTTGCTTGAGTCCTTTTAGTTCTGCATGTGTGATGGGGTGCGTAATGATGCCTACGAAGTTCTCGCAAAAAGCTCTTTGCAAATCCTCCCAGCCTCTGATTGACCGCGGGTTCAACTTATCGAACCATTGGAGGGGCATGTTTTCTAGGGCCATGGGAAAGAACAATGCTTTGATATCATCATTTCCTCCGGCTAGTTTGATCGATTGCAAGTAAATTCTGGGGTTAGGTCTTGATAATAGTGGTTGCTGTGAATCTTGTGAATACCAAAGTTGTAGTAAACTTCTTAAACTAGCTTGTGTAAAAATTTAGTGGCATTTGGCCCAGTAGTTCAGGAGTTATAGCTGTTTAAAGTTGCTATCCAGAAATGGCTGCTCTCTGTTTGGAGAGGACAGATTTCTGGAACTTTAAGATTTCGATTAAGTAAACTTGGGAATGAAGTCTTGAGGTCTGAACATGAATTGTAGAGCATTTTATGAGCTTTCCAGATTATCTTGTATCATATCATTTGGATTTATGAATCTCTAGTTATGGTTAAAATACTTAGCTACTGTCTAGATTGGTGTTGTGCTATGATGTGCTTGGGTTTCTGTGAGCCTAAGTAATGTTGCTCTTGTTAATTGTTAGGTGCTAGGGCCTTAACTGAGGAAGAGCATTTGTACATTAGGTTGTGTAGACTTGGTAAGTACTTCTCTTTCAGAGAGTTTTGCAAGTGTTGTTAAAGTGATTTGAATAGAGCGTCAATTGTGTTGCGATTCACATTTGCATCTTCCAAGCATATTGCATTCATTCATATGCATCCATGAGATTTATCTATGCATCCATGCAATAGGTGTGTCAGAGGGGATGACGCTTCTGTAGTTCGAGGGAGCACTTTAGGAGGAGTAGGAGCAGCCGGAGGAGCCCGAGATGCCAAGCGGCGAAGGAGTTCCCGAAGAAGAGCTACCTGAGTGCCCGGACCATCGCCCTTCATCTTTTCTGAAAGGCAAGCCCCGGTGCATGCTGACCCAACTCATATATATATATATATATATATATATATATATATATATATATCATTGAGTACTTTTATTTGTTTATTGTTTTAAGTTATAGGAGTTGAGTGAAAACACTTGCTGCATTATATCTATCCCTGTCCAGATATCAAACTTGAATCCCAATTAAAGTTTAGGCACGTGTTATTGCTTAGTCCAGCTTAGTGCAGTAGAAGTCGGGTGATTTCCTGTCACCCGTGAGCTTTAGGTTGAAGTGGGTCACGGTTGGCTATATTTGCTATCATGAGAAAAGAACCATGCTGAAAAAAATGAATTGAGACCGGGCGGGAGTTCGATAGTGCAGCCACAAGACACTTCACGTCTTGGGTGCGAAGCTATGCCCGTCTGAGTCATTTAAGGACCAATCGCTGTACGTCCTTGAGTCATGTTGAACGCAGTCTAACACTTAGTTGGCCGGATAAGCCGTTCTGACCACGAAACCAAGTAATACAGTTCAAATCGGGAATCGGGGGGTCAAGTGCGCATTCTGGAGGAAGTAAGGATGTGCTTGGGGACACTGGCATGAGACTAAGGGGGCATTAAAGTCCCTATCACCTGGCAGAGTGTTGCCCTTGGGGATGAGGCATCAGTCGAACCCACGCTTTCCTGAACTGTACCAAAGGTGACTTGTGCGACCCTGGCACATGCCTGCACGGTTTGTGTTAGAAATACCCCTCTAGCTAGATAGGAACTCGATTCGAATCACCGTCGCTCCTGGTTAGTGAGCACTTGACTTGAGCAGTGGCAACGTAGATTCAATTAATTGAACAGATGGTTAATTGGATGATGATCTAAATGTTGCCTCAATTTATACCTGCTATGGTTACTACTGTTTGCTTAATAATCAGATGATTGTTTAGAATAGGTGCTAAGATAGATGACAGGTTAATGCTAAAAGTCACTGCTAGCACAGGTTAAAAGAGTTACTTTTACTTATGCATTTCTGCAAATAAACTGTCAGCCAGCTCCACTTGAGAAAAGCCTTGCATGATCCTTGGTGTCCTTTATTTCTGTTTCAACGGGTAAGCCTAGCTGAGTACGTTCCCATACTCAGGGTTTATCCCCTCCTGTTGCAGATGACATGCTTTATCAGGGCTTCTGCAAGTGCTGCCTCCACCCGGTGGGTGACGAGGACTAGATCACTTGGGCATGATCATCTTTTAGTCTACTTTCCTCAATGCTTTTGCGGGATGGTGATCTGTAAGACTAGCAATCATACTTGAACTAAGTGTGTGTTTAAATTATGCTTCCGCTACTTTTCAAACCTGGTTTGTAATAATTGCGACTCCGTGGTGTTGTAAGCTTACTTCCGAACTACTTGAAAAATGTAACGTGTGATGCGTTTATGTTGAATGATGCGATCTTGGTTGTAATCGAGTTGGTTTGAAATCCTTCGTGATTTCGATTGACTACCGGAATTATATGGGCTCAAGTTTGAAAATTTGAGCGTTTCGGCGCTTGTTTTTGTACTTGTGCTCTTATAATTTGGACAGTTCTATTACCCCATATACATTGCATATTTTTAATATCCTCGAACGTCCTGAATCTTGAGAATTTTTTCATCTTGTCGGCCATGGCGATGGTGTTGTCTGGTCCACGTTTCCTATCTGAATGACCCATGTTTGGAAACTTTCTTCGGTCCGAGTTGTCTCTGTTGTTTTCTCGGTTATTTCTGTCTGGAAATCTTTCCTTCATCTTTTCTTCGGCCATAATCATCTTTTCCACAGCGCATCTGAATTCTTCATTGTTCCTTGGGTTCTCTTTGCAAAAATCTTGGAACTGCCACTTAGCCATGATCCCGTGGGAAAAGGCTTCAATTACTTCTCGTTCAGTGATGTCATGTACCTGGGTGCGTAATTCTCCAAAACGTCGATAGTAATCTCTGAGGCTTTCATCTCCCTTTTGCTTGAGTCCTTTTAGTTCTGCATGTGTGATGGGGTGCGTAATGATGCCTACGAAGTTCTCACAAAAAGCTCTTTGCAAATCCTCCTAGCCTCTGATTGACCCCGGGTTCAACTTATCGAACCATTGGAGGGGCATGTTTTCTAGGGCCATGGGAAAGAACAATGCTTTGATATCATCATTTCCTCCGGCTAGTTTGATCGATTGCAAGTAAATTCTGGGGTTAGGTCTTGATAATAGTGGTTGCTGTGAATCTTGTGAATACCAAAGTTGTAGTAAACTTCTTAAACTAGCTTGTGTAAAAATTTAGTGGCATTTGGCCCAGTAGTTTAGGAGTTATAGCTGTTTAAAGTTGCTGTCCAGAAATGGCTGCTCTCTGTTTGGAGAGGACATATTTCTGGAACTTTAAGATTTCAAATAAGTAAACTTGGGAATCAAGTCTTGTGGTCTGAAAATGAATTGTAGAGCATTTTATGAGCTTTCCAGATTATCTTGTATCATATCATTTGGATTTATGAATCTCTAGTTATGGTTAAAATACTTAGCTGCTGTCCAGATTGGTGTTGTGCTATGATGTGCTTGGGTTTCTGTGAGCCTAAGTAATGTTGCTCTTGTTAATTGTTAGGTGCTAGGGCCTTAACTGAGGAAGAGCATTTGTACATTAGGTTGTGTAGACTTGGTAAGTACTTCTCTTTCAGAGAGTTTTGCAAGTGTTGTTAAAGTGATTTGAATAGAGCGTCAATTGTGTTGCGATTCACATTTGCATCTACCAAGCATGTTGCATTCATTCATATGCATCCATGAGATTTATCTATGCATCCATGCAATAGGTGTGTCAGAGGGGATGACGCTTCTGTAGTTTGAGGGAGCACTTTAGGAGGAGTAGGAGCAGCCGGAGGAGCCCGAGGTGCCAAGCGGCGAAGGAGTTCCCGAAGAAGAGCGACCTGAGTGCCCGGACCATCGCCCTTCATCTTTTCTGAAAAGGCAAGCCCCGGTGCATGCTGACCCAACTCTTATATATATGTATATATCATTGAGTACTTTTATTTGTTTATTGTATTAAGTTATAGGAGTTGAGTGAAAACACTTGCTGCATTATATCTATCCTTGTCCAGATATCAAACTTGAATCCCAATTAAAGTTTAGGCACGTGTTATTGCTTAGTCCTACTTAGTGCAGTAGAAGTCGGGTGATTTCCTGTCACCCGTGAGCTTTAGGTTGAAGTGGGTCATGGTTGGCTATATTTGCTATCATGAGAAAAGAACCATGCTGAAAAAAATGAATTGAGACCGGGCGGGAGTTCGATAGTGCAGCCACAAGACACTTCACGTCTTGGGTGCGAAGCTATGCCCGTCTGAGTCGTTTAAGGACCAATCGCTGTACGTCCTTGAGTCATGTTGAACGTAGTCTAACACTTAGTTGGCCGGATAAGCCGTTCTGACCACGAAACCGAGTAATACAGTTCAAATCGGGAATCGGGGGGGTCAAGTGCGCATTCTGGAGGAAGTAAGGATGTGCCTGGGGACACTGGCATGAGACTAAGGGGGGGGGTTAAAGTCCCTATCACCTAGCAGAGTGTTGCCCTTGGGGATGAGGCATCAGTCGAACCCGTGCTTTCTTGAACTGTACCAAAGGTGACTTGTGCGACCCCGGCACATGCCTGCACGGTTTGTGTTAGAAATACCCCTCCAGCTAGATAGGAACTTGATTCGAATCGCCGTCGGTCCCAATTAGTGAGCACTTGACTTGAGCAGTGGCAACGTAGATTCAATTAATTGAACAGATGATTAATTGGATGATGATCTAAATGTTGCCTCAATTTATACCTGCTATGGTTACTACTGTTTGCTTAATAATCAGATGATTGTTTAGAATAGGTGCTAAGATAGATGACAGGTTAATGCTAAAAGTCACTGCTAGCACAAGTTAAAAGAGTTACTTTTACTTATGCATTTCTACAAATAAACTGTCAGCCAGCTCCACTTGAGAAAAGCCTTGCATGATCCTTGGTGTCCTTTATTTCTGTTTCGACGGGTAAGCCTAGCTGAGTACATTCCCATACTCAGGGTTTATCCCCTCTTGTTGCAGATGACATGCTTTATCAGGGCTTCTGCAAGAGCTGCCTCCACCCGGCGGGTGACGAGGACTACATCACTTGGGCATGATCATCTTTTAGTCTACTTTCCTCAATGCTTTTGCGGGATGGTGATCTGTAAGACTAGCAATCATACTTGAACTAAGTGTGTGTTTAAATTATGCTTCCGCTACTTTTCAAACCTGGTTTGTAATAATTGTGACTCCGTGGTGTTGTAAGCTTACTTCCGAACTACTTGTAAAATGTAACGTGTGATGCGTTTATGTTGAATGATATGATCTTGGTTGTAATCGAGTTGGTTTGAAATCCTTCGTGATTTCGATTGACTACCGGAATTATATGGGCTCAAGTTTGAAAATTTGAGCGTTTCGGCGCTTGTTTTTGTACTTGTGCTCTTATAATTTGGACGGTTCTATTACCCCATATACAGTGCATATTTTTAATATCCTCGAACGTCCTGAATCTTGAGAATTTTTTCATCTTGTCGGCCATGGCGATGGTGTTGTCTGGTCCACATTTCCTATTTGAATGACCCATGTTTGGAAACTTTCTTCGGTCCGAGTTGTCTCTGTTGTTTTCTCGGTTATTTCTGTCTGGAAATCTTTCCTTCATCTTTTCTTCGCCCATAATCATCTTTTCCACCGTGCATCTAAATTCTTCATTGTTCCTTGGGTTCTCTTTGCAAAAATCTTGGAACTGCCACTTAGCCATGATCCCGTGGGAAAAGGCTTCAATTACTTCTCGTTCAGTGATGTCATGTACCTGGGTGCGTAATTCTCCAAAACGTCGATAGTAATCTCTAAGGCTTTCATCTCCCTTTTGCTTGAGTCCTTTTAGTTCTGCATGTGTGATGGGGTGCGTAATGATGCCTACGAAGTTCTCGCAAAAAGCTATTTGCAAATCCTCCCAGCCTCTGATTGACCCCGGGTTCAACTTATCGAACCATTGGAGGGGCATGTTTTCTAGGGCCATGGGAAAGAACAATGCTTTGATATCATCATTTCCTCTGGCTAGTTCGATCGATTGCAAGTAAATTCTGAGCCACTATTTTGGCTCGGTCTTCCCATCGTATTTGGAGTGGTTTGATGGTTTGAACTTGTGAGGTAATCATATTGAAGCGAGTCGTCTTGAAAAACATGGGAATCTATCATGTGTCCCGACTTATCTGTGCTCTGACTCAGCTCCTTCTTCCAGCTAGTTGTTATTTAGCCTAGAAATGAAACGAGGTGGTGAGCAGTGAGATGTTCTACTCCCTTCTTCTCTTAGACGTTCGATTTGGTTGCTCCAGTCATTGTCTCTCCTTCTTTCTCGATTTTGGCTCTCGTTTGGCCCTAATCTCTCGAAAGCGGACCTTCTTTGACTCTGCGCGTCTTGTTCATATGACGCCGTCCTGGCGGGAAACCCGGAAGGAGCTCTTCCACCGTATACCTTCTTAGCTGTTGTCCGGAGAACTTCTCAGAGTCATTCTTGTTCTTCGTTGGGATGCGAAATTGCTTCGAGTTCTTCCAGTGCTTCTCGTATCTTGTTGTATGGGGCTTCGTGTGCCCTGGCTGCGCGTCTTTCTTTGGCTTCTTTTTCTGATCTTCTCTTGTAGTACTCAGCCAGCTCCATCTTGTATGTGTTCTGTGCTTCTTTTCATTGTCTGGCACGGTGTCTACGACCTTCTTTTAGTCTGTTCCTTTTTCTCTATCTCGTCGTTGGCCTTTAGATTTGCCATTGTATTTAGGTACGATTGGTGATATGTTTGATTCTGAGTCATCTAAAGATCTAACATCGAGCGCGGTCAGTGGCATCGGTAGTGGTCACCGGATCATGAAGGCTTCTCGGCCTGGCACCAGGCTTGCCTCGCTACCGAGGATTTTAGTTGGAGTGTTGGCATCGCGGAGTGTACTACCTTTTTGGTAGGGTAGAGTGATGGCTTCTTCAACTAGTTGGACATTGCTGTTCAGGGGATAAGTACCCGGCCACTGGACCAGGCAGTCTTCACGTGTTACAGTTAACATAAGTCCTTCCTGTGCCTAGTAAGTTGCAGCTTCTGTATCCGTCCAGTCATGCCCTGGAGTGAGTCTTGGTATGCCTTCGCCATGTTGTTGAGTCCAGTTGGGAAACGACCCAATTTCTTGGAAAAGACTTGAAGTAAATTCGAATTGATCTCTTGAAGAGTTGTTGCTACGTTCTGGAGTCCAATTGGAAAAGAACTCGGTTTGATCCCAAAAGAACCTAGATTGGACCCCGGAGAGGAATCCGACCCGGACACCAAGTCAAGGTCGGTTCTCGTCAGAGCTTGAGTCGATTCGGGCATTGTAAGGCCCGAGAATCTTTCGGCGAGATCTTTGGCTAATCCCGTCGAAAGAGTGAGATCCTCATGGGCTTCCAGAGCTTTGATGAGATGTCCATGGAGGTTGCCCTCATCGTTCGCCTTGCAAACCCACGATCCAAAGATGAAGGTTGATCCCATCGGGAAGATCATGTCGTCGAAATCCGTAGAGCTCTTGATTATGATTGCGCCGAAAGCCCCTACCTGGCACGCCAGCTGTCGGTGTTTGACCACCGATAGCCTGCCACGGGGGTACCCAGGATAGTTGTTCGAGCTTCGGTGCGTGCTAGAACTCGACGGTGAACGCAGAGACAGTCGATTTATACTAGTTTAGGCCCTCGATCGACGATTGAGTAATAACCCTACGTCCAGTCGGCGTTAGCCTTTGCATTGGATTGATTGTGTTGTGTTGTTCCTTGTTACAATCCTAGTCGGTAGAGAAGACTATGGTGCAGTTACAATCCTAGTCGGATCCAAAGAAGGTGTCCTGAACTAGATACAGAAGTTACTTTCTATAGGAGTCCGACTAGTCTAGCCTATTCTATTTAGGATTCAGTGTAGTAGACGCTACATCTCTCCTAGTCCCTGCTTGTGGGCCTAGCCAGGGCCCACGACTCGTAGTTGTATTGTTACGGAACCCTGCGGGTCTCATGTCGACACCTACTTCTGCCTTCCTGCAGCAGGGTCCATCCTCCTCTTTGACCTCCTCTCATCTTCACCACCCGAAGACATCTATGCAAATAAATGGTAGAACGTATAAGAGCCAATACTATAGAGAGTAGAAGCGAGAAATATTGAGTAGAAAAGATAGGAGAAGAGAGTCATTGGTTGAAGCCTGATGTGACTGGGTGGCACTGCTGCTCTCTGCCCGGCACTACCATAGCATGGCACTGCCGTGGCATGCACAGCACTGCCGCGTCAGTCACCCCGAGGCTCAACCCTTGAATCGTAGTTCCTATCCCTTCTAACCAATTTTTCTTGCATCTAGACTACATCATAGCCTCAAATATATCAATTCTAACCACAGATTGAAGCACATTGCATAGATCAAGTGAGATTTAGGATTTTAAACGTGTTTTTACCTTTGAAATTAGGAAAAGAGAGGGAGACAACTTGACCATAGGCTTCACCGACCACTGGTGTTGGAAGGAGAGGGCAGCGGACGGTGCAGCACCGCTGGGTGCGGTGCGGCAGCGTGATGATGGCGCGGGTTGAAGGGAGTGCGGCGCCACCTAGGTCGACCAAGAGAGCAAGCGAGTGGGCGAGAGAGATAGAATGAGGGAGAGAGTGGGTTACGGCGGGCGCAGGACTAAAGAGAGGTGGCCCACTAGTAAACGTTGAGCCCATGAATTTCAGGTTGAAATTCAGACGAGCGGCACTGTCGCTTGCTGCTTGGCACTACTATGGCCCGGCACTGCCGCAAGCAGAGTGGTACTTCTACTCGTTGTTGGCGGTCACTAACGCAAAATTATAACCGCCAATTATAGCCCAAAAAGGAGAAATAAACATAGTTTTGACACATATGCTTTTACTATTGACCTAGTTCCACTTGTTTCTCGAGAAAACATGTTTTGTAGGACAAACACTGGAAACAAGCAGAAATACACAAAAACAAGAGGGAAAGCGCAGAGCAGAACACATATTTCAGAAGTGCGCAAAAGAAGAAATAAGAGAAGGCCCATCATCGTGCAGCATCTAGGCCAAACACCACCGAGGGGGTAGTTGTTGACATCTCTAACGCCACCTAAGCTAGGTTGTCATCCCCAGCATGGCGCCAGAGGTGCTGGTATTAATAAATGCAAATGCTCCTCTAGAATGAATATGAAATTCGCAAGCGCACAGATAATACCGATGTAGCATTTTAACCGGGAGTAATCCAGGTATCGTTATTTATATTTTTACCACTAGGAAGGGAGTGCTAAGGATAATGGGCAATGAGCATCACTGCATGTGGTAATGGAGAGTATAACCATGTCTTTATCTATCTTCTCATACAGGATAAGTGTCACAAGATAAATAGTATATATAAATGATAAAGAATAACTAATAAGCACATAGCCACATTGTAACATCCCAGTTTTTCCCGAAAACCCAAAAATCACAACTGAAAAAATTTTCGCAATTATGCCCATGATTGGTGAGTGTCATGTAGGAAAACCCCCTCTGTTTAGTTTCACAAGTAGCACCTACTTGTAGTTGAGCATTGGCATTCTAATAATTAACTTGTGAGTTGGCTCTTTTCGATTATTGTGTGTTAATAAAATCAACAACCTTGCTAAATAAATTAATTAGATAACTAATTAATTAGCCTTGTGTGCCAACCCTTGGAAAGGACTCCAAAACCCTAGACTCCTAGTGGACCACTCCAAAGGGTGAATGCTTATTAGCACCTAAGCATTTACATATAGGGACCAAAGTATAGTTGGGAAATAGGATGGAGAAATAGGAAAAAGCCAATAGGGAGTTGGGGATAATTGAGGAAGTCATTTTGGCCCATGGCCCAGCGCGCCTCGCCAGCCTAGCCCAGCCAATTCTGGCTGCTGCCCTCACGCGCGTGGGCCAGCCAGCAGGCCAGCCGAGCTAGCCCGATGACCGCTCGCCCGCACGTGATGCATGGGCCGGCCCAAGGCCGCTCACCGTTTCCCCCTGTGGTGACAAGGAGCCACCGACCCCTTCTGCCCCACTGGCGGGTGGGACCCGGTGGTCATCCCCCACCTCTGCTTTTCCGTTTTCGCTACCCAGCTGCCGAAGCAGAGCACGGGGGCGGGGCGGACGCATCCGAGGCCATCGCGCCTATCCACTCCGCCGCACACGCCGTCGCGACGCGCCCAGAGGTGGAGGGGCCACCACGTCTCCAATCCAGTCGTGCCCGCTCCTCTCTGCACTCACCGTGCTGACGACAGGAGCGAGGCCCGCTCTAGTGACGTCGAGCCGCGCCCTTTTGACCGAAAAGCAGAATCCAAACGCCTCGCTGCCGCTCCACTCCAAAACGCCGCAACCGCCGCGCTCACCTGCCCGGCAACCCTAAGCCAAGGGCCGTATCGGCCCTACACGTGCCCTCTGCCCATCCCACGCCGTTGGTCAAGCTCCAAGCCATCCATGGCCACCGCCCGTCTATAAAAGGGAACTTCGGGTGCCCTAGCCGCCCTTCCTAACCCGCGCCACCACTTCGTGGCACCGTCACCACCACCACACCGGAGGGGAAGGAAGGAGAAGAGGAGGAGAAGGAGGAGCTTGCCGCCAGAGCCGCCCGAGACACCAGGGGTTGGAGCTCGCCGGAGGAGGAGACCATTCCGGAGCCGCTCAGCACGGCACTGCACCGACCCATCTCGGCATCGCCTCTTCACTGTGCCGCTAGCCCCTCCGCACCGCCACCCACGGTGAGCCCCAGACCTTTTCCCTACGCACGCCGTCGGTTGGCCGCCATAGAGCACGCTCACCATGGCCAGAGCACGGCCATGGCGAGGTGGTTTTGCCACCCACACCATGGTAGAGGTAGAAATTGAGGCACTACCTGCTCCGCCTTGCCAAGGCACAAGCCGTGCGCGCTAGGAGGAGGAGGGCACCTCGGGAACCGCCGATTAGGGAACGCCGTGCCAATGCGACCGTGCACCGGGGCGCCTTCGCGACACGTGCATCCCTGTCCAACCGGCCTCCTTGCGTACCACAAAGGAGCTCCGCAGCGCCCGCTACATTCACCTGAGCCGCGCCATGGTCTCGGCTAGCTCTAGGGCCCAGCCTAGCACCTCACCACCGCACGCCGGCACCGCCAAGCCACCACCACCGTGGGAGGTCCTGCTGGAGCCCCTAACTCACGGCCTTGACCTCGCCCTTGTGCTCCTCTCACGGCCACGAACCCGTAGAAGTCCTTAGTGACCGAGCCGAGCCACCGTAGACCACCACCAGGCAAGGGCGCCACCGGCGGGCACCGTCCGGTGAAAACAGAGGAGTTTGGGAGAGGGAAGAAGAGAGGGAAGCTGCGCCCGTGTGCGCCTGGTCCACTGTGGACCAAGTGGGGAGGAAAGGAGCGGTGAACTGAGCCCACCATGAACCGGTCTTCGGTCCATGCAACGCGCATGCGAGTCCACGGTGAGCCGTGTCTGGTGAACCAAAGGCCCAGTAGGAGCCCGAACCCGCAACGTGGCCGCACCAGCGAGCGACACGTGTCCGGGCCGGGCCGGCCCAACCCAGCCCTGACCCGGCCCGCTGGAGCCCAGACCCGGCCCGGTCAGCATTGACCGTTGACCGTTGACCTGGTCAACATTGACTGGTCCCACCTGTCAGCCTCACTGTTCATCAGGACCCCACATGTCATTCATTGAGCAGAACTGGACCAATCCGGATGCGCCACGTGTCAGCCCCTGGATATTTGATCCTTTTCTTTTTCTGAAAATAGTTTAAACCTTCAAAAATTCATAACTAATTAACCGTAGCTCAGAAAAATGCCAAACCAGAGTCCAAATTTTTCTAAAAATGAGCTCTACGTCATAGGCCTATATTTGAGTGCATTTGGATCTTTCGATTTTCAGTTGCTTCTTTGTGCATCTCTATAGGAGCCGCTAACGCGGCTATATGTTACGTTTGGCAGACCCGGAGGAGCCACCGACTGAGGAGCTCGACCCCGACTACACCGACCACTTGGGTGACGACCTGTCAGGTGCCACGCCCCACCCATTCGTAGATCCTATTACGCATTGCAAATACTTAGAATTGCTAGTGCTTTACTTTCATGCAATAATATTACTGATAGGTTGCATGATAGTTTACTGCTTTTTGAGCCACTTACCTTGTTGCAACCTTACACCTGCTCACCCTGCTGTTAGACTAGATGCTGCTTTATCACTCATTACTTACTGCTTTACTCTTACTCGCATTATATCTGTGATGTGATGCTAGTGAGTGAGAGGCGTTTGAGATAAGGCACGAGGTGCCATAAACCTGTTAATAACCTGGTAATGAACCTGGGGAGATCTTGGCGTGAGTCTTGGGTGTGTATGGTGAGGGTCGAGTCGACCGAGCAGGATCTACGACGAGTCGTGAGGACGAGTCTTGCCAGAGGATGCTACCTAGGTGTTCGCCATGTGAAGTGCCTGTGGCGGGTACATGTGACAGGGAGAGGTCCCGGGGTGGAGTGTCTTTGTGGGATGAAGCCCTAGGATGGGAGGTGCTGTGATGGCACGGGGTGCCGGGTGTTCCGTTGAGTGGAAAACGGTTTTTCCTCTTGTGAAGATATCCTGCTTAGTCACCCTAAGGACTGATACGTCCGTGGACCGGGTCTTAGGAATCCTTGCACATCCCCTCGCTTCTGTGGGGAGGAGACGGACGTTCGACTTGCTAGTGCGGTGCCACTACTATTAAGAGGTTAGCGCATAGTGTAGGGAGGTACGGGCAAGAGGACCCACACCCTTCCAAGACAGCGTAGTACTCAGGGGCCAGGTACTACGTCTCACAGTCTCAGCGTGTCGGTGGTACTCCAACACGGCCCTAGTTCTGAGTAATAGGGTGGTACCGTTCCTAGTCGGAAGGCGGCCCGGAATCAGCTTAGACGAGGCATCGTCGAGGATAGCTATCTTGTGGGATGTGTAAACCTCTGCAGAGTTTCTGGTTGATCGATCGATACATATGCTGAACCTTTCGGCTATGGACCTTTCCTAAGTATAGCTTCACTTGACTAGAGAGAGGAGTCCTTCTACCTTCCCCAGGATTTCAGTGTGTGATCCGGCTTTGGCCGTTGAGACATGGACGAGAGGGAGTTGTCCATGCCGATGAGAGAGTGAGATGAGATGTGATGTGGAGATGTGTGCTGGGATGGGATATCGTGTGTGAATGAGATGGGTTAATATTTGATAAACTTATATTATTAAAATATTGATTACTCGCATAGAAAACCACAGCCAAAGATAGGTTTCTCTTCTCAACCCCAATGGCATCCAGTTCCACAAAGCAAATGCATCATAGGGTGGGCGATGCGTGGCCAGTACCAGGTGTACTGATAGATTTTTGGCAGGCTCAGAGTCCGAGTACGACGAGGAGGACGACTAGGAGGAGTAGGGGTTCGCCCTGCGCTCAAGCTTGGTGCGAGGAGTCCTAGTTTCCGCTGCTGTCTATGAGGAGCTGTTCCAGATGCTATGTGTGAGCATGTTCCACCCAGCGTGGCGATGATAATAATTAATGTAAACCTTCTATTTGCACTCTGATATTCGTGTATGACTCTGTTATTCGACTGAGATTTGGGTAATGGCATGAACTTGTTCATCTGTTACATGTCGAATCTATGGCATTCCCTTCGTGGAATGCAGGATCATTTCAGTTGGTACCAGAGCCATGCTTGACCCTAGGACGAACCCTTAGGTTTGGCCGATAGAAATAGGCACGAATCTAAACACCTTCGGTTATATTACCGACCATGCTGCATTTTCTTGCATGGCTCACCTCATTTCACACGTCTTACCACAAATATTGCTTGCTTTCATCGCTCTCCATCGCCCGATTTCACTCCACTTCAGTCTACTTTCCTCTACTTCGCTATGCTTCACCCTGAGTTACTTGACTCACATAGTTAGATTTCCTATGTGATACCCCTGTTTTGCCTTATCCTATCGTGTTGTGACCCAGACTTACTCTGTTCTACCTAGTTACCTTATGAGGAATAACCTGCTAACTCCGTTTTTACGGTTGTTTTGCAGATGGCTCCACTTGTTGAGCTTGCTGTTGACGCGCGAGACTACCATGGGTTCGCCACGATCCTGTACGGGGTGCTGGACTCGCTGGGCGTCCCCACTGAGAGGACCACGTGCGTGTGCCGTGGTGAGGCTGGACCGGATGGACTTCTTCAGGGTCACGTCATCATCCGCCTCTGGGTCCCTGCCAGCGCGTACGTGCCCGTGCTTCACGCCTTCGAGGAGGTGGCTGTGGAGACTTCCATTGCTGCTTGTGTGCAGTCCGTTTCGCGCATGGCTCTCCGTAGCATGATGCGTGACGCGCACGACTACCTCCAGACTGGGCCCTATCGTCTGCTGCCCCGTGCCCTCAACCTCAACCAGGTCACGGTGCCGCAGGATGCTGATGCTGACTACGCTGCACGTGTTGAGGTCGACCCCTGTCTGAGTGCCTCTGTGCAGTACATCCTCGCCCGGGACCACTACATCATGGAGGTGGAGTCGTAGAACCGCAGCCTTCGGGACTTTCAGTTCCAGCGCGACGACGTCTTAGCCTAGGAGGAGTGGAAGCGTGAGTTGGCGATTCACGACCTCGTGAAGGAGCGCGAGAACTCCCGCAAGATGGAGGTCCTCCACGAGTCCCGTGAGAAGGTACTCAAGGCAGAGATTGCCGAGCTCAAGGAAAAGGTGCTAGAACATGAGCTCCGCAATGACTACCAGTCCTCCTAGCTGCTAGAGTACGAGGATCGCATCGAGCGTCAGAGGCATATCTTAAAGGAGCTTCAGGAGAAGGAGAAGAAGCGTGCCCTCGCCAGGTGTGGCTTGCGGGATCACTGCAATGCCCTGGAGGACGAGGCAGAGAGAGTTGTCGTGGCTTCCACCTACAACGCGCACCACCTCACCAACTATGTCAAGTGCACCGAGTTCCTCCAAGACAAGGTGAACCATCTCCGTCAGGCCTGGGTCATCGCAGATGCTAAGCGTGTCCAGGAGATTGAGATGATACAGGACCCTCTTCCGCCTGGGACACTGTTGGGCATTCTTAACGTCATTACCAAAAGTAGACTTAGTTTTCTAATTCTGATAACGGCGCCAAAAATGCCGAACCTATCCCTCATGCCACTTAAGCCAAGTTGTCATCCCCAGCATGACATGAGAGACGCGGTATTGAAATATGCAACTGCTCTTCTAAATAAATAATAAATAAGATCTGCAAGCGCACAGATTAATACCGATGTAGCATTTTAACCGGGAAGTATTCCAGGTATCGTTATTTATATTTTTACCACTGGGAAGGGATTACTAACATCAATGTTGATTATGGAATGGAATATAGGAATGAGTATCAATCATTGCATGTATAAGTGAGAGCATTCATCTATCTCTTGCATACAGGGGTAAGTGTCACATAAAATATAGATAAAGTATGAATGGTGACAAAGATAATTAATCTGATCAGCTAGCCACATATAATAATGATAAGCACCTCAACAGATATTCTAGCAAGTCATTAGCATGGTATTAGGACGAACTACAAGGATATTTCCTAAGTTATTCTTAACTATAAAGTCTAGCATATCATAGTTAGTGCAAGTACACTTGGCAATCATTGCGAGAAAGGACTACGCCCATGCATAGTGATATTATCAAGGAAGATGAGAAACATAGCAATCACTCCCCCGTAATAATGTTGCTCTGCCTGCCTTACACACGGGAGGGGGACTATATAAGAACCAACGAAGCTGTCACCATCGCGGACCACCCCACGATCCGGCATATAAGGTGCAATCGCAGATAAATATGGTCTAAGCACCACGCCTACACAATATTTATCATTTACCCATGGATCCGATGGATAAACGCTATACGATCCTAAACATGTATATAATTCCAATCTAACTAAGCCAATCGTATAACTACGATAAACTAAGAACAATATAATCGCAAACATAAACAAGTAGAGCATAGTCATAATCAATATATTGAAATAGAACAAAGTTGTATTCATAATATTGAAGAACAAAGATGAACAATGAAGAACAGTAAAGGAATTACCAAGAATCCTCTTGACAGATCCGGAAACCAATCGAAGATTGACTCCTTCTAGTTCTAATCCTATGTAGCTATGCTATACTAGAGATCTAGTTGATGTGGTGGCTCTAGGGCTTGATCAGAGACTCTCCTCCTGAGATTAGGGTTTGAAGAATTGAGAATGAGGGAGTGCCTCCTCCAGGGGCCAGGGGTCCTGCTTATATAGCCCCCTCAAGTGAACGTGGGCCGTCGGATCAAACCGACATTAATCGCACGGTTTTCCTTGATCCCTTAGGTCGGTGGAGCATAATCCGCGAGACGGAGCCTGATTGGCTCTCAGGCGAGGGCGGGCGCCCTAGGGAGCAGGGCGGGCGCCCTGCCTCCGGGCCCGTTCGGCCTCCCGTTCGATCTCGTGGCTTCTGGAGTCTTCTAGATGATAGAAAATCGGTGAACACGTTATTATCTCTATGTAAACCCGACGTGTGGGCCTTTCCTCCGTATTTTCTGATAATCCCCTGCAGAAACAGACAAATACCAAAACTCGTGGAATTCTGTCAGATAAAACCCTAAGTCTAGGTGTTGGTTGCATTTGGATCCTTTTCTTTATTTATTTGATAACTATATTTGGTACTTAAGGACCGTCAACAAACTCCCCCAAGCTTACCTCTTGCTCGTCTCTGAGCAAGGATAGACTCATTATGGATCAGAAGTTGCTGCAACGCCTTTGAACGTTGACGGTACATATGCTTTCAAATAAGGTCTCATCCCTGAGTTAGAGTAAACTGTCAAGACTTAAAACTTACTCATTTTACCTTTCACCATGGGGCTTGCAACCGTCACTTACATCTTGAGTGGTTAAAAGATAGAACGGTCTAGTCAAACGCCATGTCTCTTATTCTTGATCAGCTATAGCTCTGGAGTTTTTGCAAATTTTTCAAATAAAACTCAGAGATTCCTTGTATGACTTTCTCGGGTCTCTCTTTTGTGGTATTTCTGGATCCTTACCAAGGCAGTAATGGTATATGCCTTCTCTCTCAAAGTATGTGGTATTTATGGTATAAGGCGTAGTGACATTGCCTTCTCTCTCACCCTACTCTAATAAGGCTTTGATATCTGGAGCTCATAGGTGGGAGATACAGTATACATACTCATAGAACATTTATTGCATAGTCAAACCATGGATCCAGAGAAACAAGTCAATAAGTCAAATCAAGATGTGCATGTGTGGTGAATGAGTGGTGTATGGTGATGATGGTGATAACAAAAGTCTAATGCTCTTTTTGAGGGAATACATACCTTTCTTGCTTTTTGAAACTTTTTGAGGGGAATGAGATGCTCTGTATTTTCTCTTCTTTTTTTTTCTCTCAGGTGGGTATCTTGTACCCCTAATTCTACTGTCAGACACTTGTCCATTTTTACCTCTCGTCTCACTTTTTCTTTCTTCGAGGTTCCGAGCACTTGCTCCTTTTTATTTCCTCGTATATATATATATATATATATATTAGAGCAATCTCCCTCTTTTGAAAATATAGCAAGTGGTAGTAGAAATGACTTGAGCATTAACTTCACAGGGAATAACAGGAATGGGATAATGTTTTTGGCTATTCTCTCCCGGGTCAGGAGTAGAATAATTTTGGGTGAATCTAGAGATGGAAATGAGTGGATATATGTGGATGCGTACTTCCGGAGTAGAAGCAGCATGTATGAGTGAACGTGCAAGTGAATCTTGATTTTAACCACATGACAAGTTCCTAAGGGTCTACACAGCTTGACCACACTCAATGCCCATAAGCAGTAAGTAGTAAAAGTGCGGCTCTTAATCTAACAAGCATGTATATATGGCTGTGGTAGGAATTTAAACTCTCATCATACAGGAACTCATCATGCAACATTTTAAAGATTTTTTTAAAGATATAATTCTCCAGAATTCTAGCATCTCTAGGAACAGATAAACAACAGCTCAACCTTCCCATATCATATCCGTTAACAACTTAGACTTCAGATCAAGTTCTCTTCCCACTAGTTCAGGTTTAGAGCCAGTTTTAAATTATAACAGTTATGTCTAAACTAGAGAGAAAACAAATTTGAAAATTAGGCAGAGCAACTATTCATCATATCCATGCTAGAGTTTTATTTTCAAGATTCAGTTTAGCATAGCTACTTTATTTATTTATTAAACTAAGCAAATATATATAAACACAAAATATTTATTTGGGTTTTCATGATTATGCATCTTTTTATTTTAATAAAGCATAGGTATAAATGTAGATAAAAATACTTATCGGAATAAATGAGGGTGCTCTCCCCCAAGCTGGATCTTGACGTAATTTCTTCTGATGTAGCTAGCAGGTGCAGAGGTGTATTTGAATGTCGGCAGCACCCTGACAACGATTAGGATATCCTCTGTCTGCTAGTCTTCCTGAATTCTGTGGAGCTCAAATAGACAACAAAGCTTCGTGGAACTTGATTAAGCGTTAGCATAAATATCTAGCCTTTATCATGTTTGAGCTTCCTTGATAAATGTCACTCTCTATTTTTATTTTCATTTTTATAGAACAGAAAAAATATATTATTATTTTTTTTATGCCACCACAGTGAATGTACTTATGGGTTTTATGCCACTCGCATACTCACATGGGGCTTACTGTTTTCAACATTTTTTTTAGACAGAATGAACATGATTAACTGAGCAATAATTAAAGGGAAAATGATAACTACCAAGTTTACCTCTTGGCACGGCGTTCGGTGTTTTTAAGTCCTCCGAACAGGACTTCTTTTCTTCTTAGTTGTCCTGGGATTTGGGTGGCGTAGATGGTGGTTCCGGCAGCGCCTCCTCTTCTTGTGTAACTGTCTTCGCCTTCCATACCCGACTTGGTGCTTCGGTCTCCTGTTGTGTATCCTCGGGCCTTATGACCTCTCCTTCATAGTCTGCCCATACGTCCTTGATGGTTTGCCTCCTTTGGTTACGGTTACGTCGCCTTCTTCTTGTCCTAACCTGCTTAGAATCTTCAACTATATAGTTAGGGTCATTAAAGTAGCGGCGTACCTTCTCAGAGGGGAAATGCATATGGACTTCTCCGGTTCCAATGTAGATGATTGCTTTGACGGTGCCTAGGAACGGTCTTCCTAGGATGATGGGTGGATCGTACTCGTCGTCTCCCATGTCAATGACCTGAAAGTCTGTATGGACAAAATGATCGTTAATTTTAACAGGGACATCGGTTACTATACCTTCGACCTTTCGGGATGTCTGATCTGCCATCTGGAGCTGAGTGTATGTTAGTTTTAAGGGCATGGTCCCGTACAAGAGCTGATAGGTGACTGTGGCCATTATATTGACGCCTGATCCAGTGTCGCAGAGCGCCTTCTGAAAGGAGTATCCATTGATTGAGCACTCAATGCTTGGCATGCCTGGGTCGTCCTTCTTGATTAGGAACGGCGACTTGGGTCGTCGGTCTTGACCTCCTTGAACTGCAGTGACCATCTTAGCTGATTCGGTCCATCCTTGGTTGTTCTTGTTCTGCTTGTTCCTCCTGTTGGTCCTCTTCCTTGGTTCATGTTGGGGTTGCTCTAGGATTTGTGTAATCTTGTTCTTGAAGGAAAACGTCTCCTTCCTCCCCTTGATGTTGAAGTTGATCTTCGCAGCGCTGGCATAGATGACAGCTCCCGAGGTGTTCAGGAATGGCCTTCCCAGAATAACTGGTGACCTCTCATCGGACCCGGTCTCTATCACCACGAAGTCAGCTGGAGCGTACGAGGTACCAACTCGGACACACATGTTCTTTAATATTCCTTTAGGAAAGCTTAGTGTCCGATCTGCAAGCTGCAAACACATAGTTGTTTCTGATAAAGGATATGTAAAGAATTTTTCAGAGTACCCTGGGCATAATGTTGACGCTGGAGCCAAAGTCGCAGAGTGCTTCTGGGAAGTCCACCATGCCGATGGAGATCGGGATGACGGGCGTCCTGGATCGCCTCTCTTGATTGGCAGAAGGTCATTATGTACTCCGACAGCGGGATTACTCCAATAGTTACCTGCATCAAACATGTCTACAAGATTTGCAGATTCTAATCCTTCCGGTTGTGATGGTATACCGGGGTTAGTAGCAGGAACAGCAGCAGCTATTTGATTTAACTGAGATTCAATCATTTTATTAAAGCTAATTTGGTTTTTGATGGCAGTAGAGAAATTATCCATTCTATTATTTATGTTTTCTAGTATTTTATCATTGGATGCCAATTTCTTAGACAAGTTATCCATTAGCTTTCCTTGATTAGACACTAACTCTCTCAGGGGTGGAAAATTATTATTGTTGTTGTAAGAGTTATTACCTTGATAATTACCTGAGTAGTTACCTGAGTAGTTAGGCCTCTGTTGATTCCAACCTTGATTTTGTTGAGGACGGTTGTAGTTGTTGTTGTTGTTAATGTACCTTGCATCCTCAAGCATCTCAGGGCAGTGATTGCCTGAGTGTCCAGTGTCTCCACATTCCTCACAAGTCATGTGAGAGTCGTAGACGTTCATGACTTCTCTTTTGTCTCCAGCTTTGTCATCGAGCTTTTTCGTGAGTAGGTCTAACTTTGCAGACAACATGTCTACCTCCTTGAGCTGGTGCATACCTCCACCCTTCTTGCGTGTTTGGATCCTCTCTTCGTTCCAACCTTGGTTGGACGTCATCTTCTCCACAAGGGCTGTAGCTTGTGGTATGGTGAGTGATAGAAATGCGCCTCCAGCTGCAGCATCCATGGTCTCACGAGCACTAGTGATGAGCCCATGATAGAAAGTCTGCATAAGTAGCCAGCTCTCCATTCCATGATGGGGACATTCTAGGATGTAATCTTGAAAGCGCTCCCATGCTTCTGGAACGGATTCATCATGTTGTTGCTGAAAACTTGTAATCTTCCCACGGAGAGCATTGGTCTTGCCCATGGGAAAGAACTTAGCCAAAAAGTTCGTAGAGCAGAGTGCCCACGTAGTGTTCTTATCCTTCGTCGCGTAGAACTACTGCTTCGCTCTCCCCAATAGTGAGAATGGGAAAAGGCGAAGTAGTATGGCGTCTCTAGGAACATCTAATATAGTGAATGTGCTGCAAATCTCCAGGAAGTGTTGGAGATGAGCACTTGCATCTTCGTGCGGCTTCCCACAAAACTGGTTGGCTTGTACCATGTTAATGAGCCCTGGCTTGAGCTCAAAGTTCTTGTCGATGGCCGCGGCAGGTCCAGTGCGGATGTTGTCCGTAGTGGGAGCTGAGAACTCGCGGATCATCTTGTTCGCCATGGCTGCGAACTCTGTTGACAAATTCCGGATGAAACTTCGGCGGTCTTCTGAATTGGATGAAGTGTTGCGTCGAAGTGTTGACTTCTTGAGCTTGGCTCTTGCCCCTCTGATTAATGCTTCGGAGTTGTCAACAAAATTTTCTGGAAGATGTCCTCTATTCATACATCACCCTGCAAAACAATAAGAATGGAAAAATACAGGGGTAAATCTGTATGGGAGAATTGATGATCTCAATCACTTAATGATGCGAATGATGACTCAAATTCCGTATTCATTCCTTGTTAGTAAATCAACCTTCCCCGGCAAAGGCGCCAAAAATGCTTGTTGGGCATTCTTAACGTCATTACCAAAAGTAGACTTAGTTTTCTAATTTTGATAACGGCGCCAAAAATGCCGAACCTATCCCTCATGCCACTTAAGCCAAGTTGTCATCCCCAGCATGACATGAGAGACGCGGTATTGAAATATGCAACTGCTCTTCTAAATAAATAATAAATAAGATCTGCAAGCGCACAGATTAATACCGATGTAGCATTTTAACCGAGAAGTATTCCAGGTATCGTTATTTATATTTTTACCACTGGGAAGGGACTACTAACATCAATGTTGATTATGGAATGGAATATAGGAATGAGTATCAATCATTGCATGTATAAGTGAGAGCATTCATCTATCTCTTGCATACAGGGGTAAGTGTCACATAAAATATAGATAAAGTATGAATGGTGACAAAGATAATTAATCTGATCAGCTAGCCACATATAATAATGATAAGCACCTCAACAGATATTCTAGCAAGTCATTAGCATGGTATTAGGACGAACTACAAGGATATTTCCTAAGTTATTCTTAACTATAAAGTCTAGCATATCATAGTTAGTGCAAGTACACTTGGCAATCATTGCGAGAAAGGACTACGCCCATGCATAGTGATATTATCAAGGAAGATGAGAAACATAGCAATCACTCCCCCGTAATAATGTTGCTCTGCCTGCCTTACACACGGGAGGGGGACTATATAAGAACCAACGAAGCTGTCACCATCGCGGACCACCCCACGATCCGGCATATAAGGTGCAATCGCAGATAAATATGGTCTAAGCACCACGCCTACACAATATTTATCATTTACCCATGGATCCGATGGATAAATGCTATACGATCCTAAACATGTATATAATTCCAATCTAACTAAGCCAAGCGTATAACTATGATAAACTAAGAACAATATAATCGCAAACATAAACAAGTAGAGCATAGTCATAATCAATATATTGAAATAGAACAAAGTTGTATTCATAATATTGAAGAACAAAGATGAACAATGAAGAACAGTAAAGGAATTACCAAGAATCCTCTTGACAGATCCGGAAACCAATCGAAGATTGACTCCTTCTAGTTCTAATCCTATGTAGCTATGCTATACTAGAGATCTAGTTGATGTGGTGGCTCTAGGGCTTGATCAGAGACTCTCCTCCTGAGATTAGGGTTTGAAGAATTGAGAATGAGGGAGTGCCTCCTCCAGGGGCCAGGGGTCCTGCTTATATAGCCCCCTCAAGTGAACGTGGGCTGTCGGATAAAATCGACATTAATCGCACGGTTTTCCTTGATCCCTTAGGTCGGTGGAGCATAATCCGCGAGACGGAGCCTGATTGGCTCTCAGGCGAGGGCGGGCGCCCTAGGGAGCAGGGCGGGCGCCCTGCCTCCAGGCCCGTTCGGCCTCCCGTTCGATCTCGTGGCTTCTGGAGTCTTCTAGATGATAGAAAATCGGTGAACACGTTATTATCTCTATGTAAACCCGACGTGTGGGCCTTTCCTCCGTATTTTCTGTTAACCCCCTGCAGAAACAGACAAATACCAAAACTCGTGGAATTCTGTCAGATAAAACCCTAAGTCTAGGTGTTGGTTGCATTTGGATCCTTTTCTTTATTTATTTGATAACTATATTTGGTACTTAAGGACCGTCAACAGACACGCAGGAAGTCGCGCAGGCAGACTTTCCACGTTGAGCCCACCAAGCTCAACCTGGCAGCATGTTCGTCCGTGGACTACCCTCAGATTCCATGAACTGAGATGCTGGAGCACGCTCTTGCCCGCGTTGTGAGGATCCACCACACCGACGACAAGCTCCGTGCCATGGACCGCACCTCCGAGGTTTCCGCTTCCACCGATGGACCATTTTCACCACCCGCCACTTTCGGACAGGAGTAGTTACCCACTCATGATCATGTAATAATGTAGTAGTGACCTTGATGAGCCCTGCATGGCCTTATGACATGACTCATCCCTTGGAGTAGAGTAGATTGTCCACTTTTTGAGCTGCCTGCGAGTAGCACGATTCCCGCGAGTCTGCCAAGTGTAGCTACTGGAGACGTCGCTTTGTAATAAAACCATGTACTGGCTGTTGGATCTTATTGCGTCTTATGGTTCTTATCGTCTTCTTGTATTGAGTGCTGGATAGCAATCTTTTAAAATTATGATCAAAATTGAGTAACCACTTAATAAACTATCGATCTTGACCTAACCATGTAGTGAGATGTCTTGCCGCCGCTCTGCTCGTCTGAACAACCGCTCGCCTTCCCCGGCGCCCATGGGCCGTGGATGTGGCTGTGGCCATGGAGGAGGCCGTGGAGCTCCTTTCGCCATTTTCGCTACCATGGAGGAGCCTGTCCCCATGGAACCCGCTGGAGAGGCAGGAGCCGCTCAGCCTGGAGGTGGGGCTGGAGCCGCCCAGCCGGGGAAGAGAATGCTGCGCTTGGTGGAGATGCACCACCACCGCCGCCACCACTACAGCTGGCGGAGGTGATGGACCGCCAGACCCGACTTCTGGAGACTTTGGCTGAGGGAGTCCTACACTGCCACGGAGGGCAGTCGAATGACTTCCAGAGGATGTTGGAGGGTTTCCTCAAGCTGAGGCCCCCTACCTTCGACTACGCCGACGATGATCCCATCACCACCGAGGACTGGCTACGGGAGATCAAGAAGAAGCTGGACCTCACTACCTGCACTGATGAGGAGTGTGTGGGAGTCGCCGCTCACCAGCTCACTGGCGCTGCACGCGCATGGTGGGATGGCTACTGTGATGCCCACGATGACCCCAGGAGCATCTCGTGGGAAGAGTTCACTGAGGCCTTCCGCGAGCACCACGTGCCCGAGGGCGTCATGGATGCCAAAGTGGAGGAGTTCTGCAACTTCACCTAGGGGACTCTAAAGGTGCAGGAGTACACCACCCGCTTCATTCGCATGATGCGGTACGCTCCTGAGGAGACCAGCACCAACAAGAAGAAGATGTACCACTACAAGAAGGGGCTAAACTCGCGCCTCAAGATCGCCCTCTCGGGCCATGAGTGCCGTACCCTCCGGCAGATGATCAACAAGGTGCTGGAGATGGAGAGGGATCGCCTGGAGGCTGACGCTCAGAGGGAACGCAAGGAGAAGAGGCGTCGGGCGAGGGTTCCTCTCGCACCCCGGCCTAGAGGCAGCGTGGTTCTGCTCCGCCGCAGTCCCGCTCTCGCTTTGCCCAGGGAGCTGCTCCGAGCCGTGGTGGTGGTACCTACTCCGCCAACTACCACTGCCCCGCTCAGGGTCGCCCTGCTCAGAGCCCGAGCCCGAGTACATGGAAGGCACCTGCGTCCACCGCCACAGGCAGTGTGCCCTTCGCGTGCTTCACCTGTGGCCAGCCGGGTCACAAGTCTGCGGTCTGTCCACAGAACGCTGCACCTGTGCAGACCCCGGCGAGGCAGGCACCGACCCCGGGAGTGCCACGCAAGCCAGCCGTGGGAGCCACCCGCGGCCGTCTCACCCACCTGACCGTGGAGGATGCTCAGGATGCCCCCGACGCGGTGTACGGTATGTTTTTGGTATAGGGAGTTTTAGCATCGGTTCTTTTTGACTCTGGTGCTACATGTTCTTATATATCATCTAAGTTTGCACGAGAGCATCTCTTACCTGTTACACCACGGAGTGTACCCATAGACACCATATCCCCCTTAGGTACCACCAGATCCACCAAAATCTGTAAGGGAGTGAGTATCACTATAGAGTGTTGCCCCTTTCTAGCCGACCTCACCTTACTTCCGTCAGAAGGTCTAGATGTGATCTTGGGTATGGATTGGTTGACTCTGCACAACGGAGTAATATCTTGCTCACCCAGATATGTGGAGATTACACATCCGAGTGGCCGAGTAATCAGATGTGAGCCGCACCACAAAAGGACAGATGCCTTGATGAGTGCCCTGGAGGCAAAATCAGTTGTATGCTAAATTTAGCAAGTGCGAGTTTTGGCTCGAAGAAGTCGCTTTTCTCGGCCATGTACTCCACAGCTGAGGGTGTTGCTGTTGATCCCGCAAAAATAGAAGCCGTGAAAGAGTGGGAGCAACCCCGCAACCCAACAGATATCCGCAGTTTCCTTGGGTTAGCTGGTTACTATCGCAGATTCATCGAGAACTTCTCGAAGATAGCCAAGCCCATGACCAATCTCCTGAAGAAGACCAATGAGTTCGAGTGGACACCCGAGTGTGAGCTCAGTTTCCAAACTCTGAAACAGAAGCTTACCACCACTCCTGTTCTTGCCCTGCCTGATATCCGACAGGACTTCGTGGTCTATTGTGATGCATCTAGACAGGGACTTGATTGCGTTCTGATGTAGAATGGGAAAGTCATTGCCTATGCATCCTGCCAGTTGAAGGACCATGAACAGCGTTACCCGACTCACGATCTCGAGCTAGCGGCTGTTGTGCATGCTCTGAAGATCTGGAGGCACTACTTGATTGGGAACAAGTGCGACATCTATACCGATCATAAGAGCCTCAAGTACTTCTTCACCCAAGAGGACCTAAATATGAGGCAACGTCGATGGCTGGAGTTGATCAAGGACTACGACCTAGAAATTCACTACCATCCGGGGAAAGCCAACGTAGTTGTTGATGCCTTGAGCCGTAAGAGCTATTGCCACAGTCTATCCATGGAAGTCGTACCATCCGAGCTACGTCAGGAAATGGGTGAACTTCGCCTCGAGATCATACCCAAGGGCATGTTGAACGAGTTAAGAGTGCAATACGACATAATGGACCGCATTCGTAGGGCTCAAAAGAAATGCCCTGAGATCTTGCAGCTTCGTGAGTGGATGGAAGCTGGTAAGTACCCCGAGTTCCGAGTAGATGAACGGGGAGTGTGTTGGTGCAACGACAGAATCTGTGTACCGTCTGATAAGGCCATCCATAAGGAAATCCTGACAGAAGTGCATGACTCTAAGTATTGCATCCATCCTGGCAGTACAAAGATGTATGCTGATATGAGGAAGATGTTCTGGTGGAAGGACATGAAGAAGGATATTGCAGGTCATGTAGCCAGATGTGATATATGCAACAGGGTTAAGGCCGAACATCAGAGACCAGCTGGTTTGTTGAAGCCACTAGATGTGCCCGTGTGGAAGTGGGAATGCATATCTATGGACTTCATCGTGGGATTGCCTTGATCTCCGAAAGGACATGACTCCATTTGGGTTATAGTGGACAGATTGACCAAGGTAGCTCACTTTGTACCTGTCAAGGTTGACTACCGTGTAGAGAAGCTGGCAGATCTGTATATCGAGCACATTCTTCGACTTCACGGAGCGCCTGTTAGCATCGTATCTGATAGAGGAACACAGTGGACATCTAGGTTCTGGCAGAGTTTGCACAAGTCGATTGGCACTCGTCTCGACTATAGCACCGCTTATCACCCTCAGACAGATGAGCAAACAGAGAGAGTGAATCAGATTCTCGAGGACATGCTACGAGCTTGCGTACTGAAGTATGGGACAGATTGGGAGAAAAGCTTACCACATGCAGAGTTCTCGTACAACAACAGTTATCAGGCTAGTCTTCAGATGTCACCATTTGAGGCCTTGTACAGGAGGAAATGCAAAACCCCGCTGATGTGGTCTGAGGTAGGTGAGCGAATGTTCTTTGGCCCTGCTAAGATCAAGGAGGCCGAGGAGGGAGTAGCTCAGGTGCGAGAAACTTTGAGGATTGCCCAAAGCCGACAAAAGAGCTATGCAGATAACCGTCGGAGAGACCTCGAGTTCCAGGTTGGAGACCATGTCTATCTCAAGGTCTCGCCTCTCCGTGGCACCTTCCAGTTCCATGTGAAAGGGAAACTAGCCCCTCGTTACGTTGGTCCCTACCGTATCTGCAAAAGGATTGGGAAGCTAGCGTACAAGCTTGAGTTGCCCGAGGAACTAGCAGGTGTACATCCCGTGTTCCATGTGTCCTAGCTCCGCAAGTGTCTAAAGCTACCCGAGGAATAGGTTCACATAGATGCACTCGACATTCAGGACACGCTTGAGTACCGAGAGTACCCAGTTCAGATTCTTGACAGAGCAACCAAAGACACCTGCAGCACTACGATACCGATGTGCAAAGTTTTGTGGAGTAATCACACTGAGAGGGAGGCAACATGGGAGAAAGAGTCCGAGTTACAGATCCATTACCCCTACTTGTTCGAGAGGTATGTCACACCTTAAATCTCGGGATGAGATTCCAATGAGGGGGAAGGACTGTAACATCCCAGTTTTTCCCGAAAACTCAAAAATCACAACTGAAATTTTTTTCGCAATTATGCCTATGATTGGTGAGTGTCACGTAGGAAAAACCCCTCTGTTTAGTTGCACAAGTAGCACCTACTTGTAGTTGAGCATTGGCATTCTAATAATTAACTTGTGAGTTGGCTCTTTTCGATTATTGTGTGTTAATAAAATCAACAACCTTCCTAAATAAATTAATTAGATAACTAATTAATTAGCCTTGTGTGCCAACCTTGGAAAGGACTCCAAAACCCTAGACTCCTAGTGGACCACTCCTAAGGGTGAATGCTTATTGGCACCTAAGCATTTACATATAGGGACCAAAGTATAGTTGGGAAATAGGATGGAGAAATAGGAAAAAGCCAATAGGGAGTTGGGGATAATTGAGGAAGTCATTTTGGCCCATGTCCTAGCGCGCCTCGCCAGCCTAGCCCAGCCAATTCTGGCTGCTGCCCTCGCGCGCGTGGGCCAGCCAGTAGGCCAGCCGAGCTAGCCCGATGACCGCTCGCCCGCACGCGATGCATGGGCCATCCCAAGGCCGCTCACCGTTTCCCCCTGTGGTGACAAGGAGCCGCCGACCCCTTCTGCCCCACTGGCGGGTGGGACCCGGTGGTCATCCCCCACCTCTGCTTTTCCCTTTTCGCTACCCAGCTGCTGAAGCAGAGCACGGGGGCGGGGCGGACGCATCCGAGGCCGCCGCGCCTATCCACTCCGCCGTACACGCCGTCGCGACGTGCCCAGAGGTGGAGGGGCCACCATGTCTCCAATCCAGCCACGCCCGCTCCTCTCCGCGCTCACCGTGCTGACGGCAGGAGCGAGGCCTGCTCCGGTGACGTCGAGACGCGCCCTTTTGACCGGAAAGCGGAATCCTAACGCCTCGCTGCCGCTCCACTCCAAAACGCCGCAACCGCCGCGCTCACCTGCCCGACAACCCTAAGCCAAGGGCCGTATCGGCCCTACACGTGCCCTCTGCCCATCCCGCGCTGTTGGTTGAGCTCCAAGCCATCCATGGCCGCCGCCTGTCTATAAAAGGGAACTTCGGGGGCCCTAGCCGCCCTTCCTAACCCGCGCCGCCACTTCGTGGCACCGTCACCACCACCACACCGGAGGGAAAGGAAGGAGAAGAGGAGGAGAAGGAGGAGCTTGCCACCGGAGCCGCCCAAGACACCAGGGGTTGGAGCTCACCGGAGGAGGAGACCATCCCGGAGCCGCTCAGCACGGCACTGCACCGACCCATCTCAGCATCGCCTCTTCACTGCGCCGCTAGCCCCTCCTCACCGCCACCCACGGTGAGCCCCAGACCTTTTCCCTACGCACGCCGTCGGTTGGCCGCCGTAGAGCACGCTCACCATGGCCAGAGCACGGCCATGGCGAGGTGGTTTCGCCACCCACACCACGGTAGAGGTAGAAATTGAGGCACTACCTGCTCCGCCTTGCCAAGGCACAAGCCGTGCATGCGCTAGGAGGAGGAGGGCGCCTCGGGAACCGCCGATTGGGGAACACCGTGCCAGCGCGACCGTGCACCGGGGTGCCTCCGCGACGCGTGCATCCCCGTCCAACCAGCCTCCTTGCATACCGCAAAGAAGCTCCGCAGCGCCCGCTACATTCACCTGAGCCATGCCATGGTCTCGGCTAGCTCTAGGGCCCAGCCTAGCACCTCACCGCCACACGCCGGCACCGCCAAGCCACCACCACCGTGGGAGGTCCTGCTAGAGCCCCTAACTCATGGCCTTGACCTCGCCCTTGTGCTCCTCTCAAGGCCACGAACCAGTAGAAGTCCTTAGTGACCGAGCCGTGCCGCCGTAGACCACCACCAGGCAAGGGCGCCACTGGCGGGCACCGTCCGGTGAAAACAAAGGAGTTTGGGAGAGGGAAGAAGAAAGGGAAGCTGCGCCCGTGTGCGCCTGGTCCACTGTGGACCAAGTGGGGAGGAAAGGAGTGGTGAACTAAGCCCACCATGAACCAGTCTTCGGTCCATGCACCGCGCATGCGAGTCCACGGTGAGCCGTGTCTGGTGAACCAAAGGCCCAGTAGGAGCCCGAACCCGCAACATGGCCGCACCAGCGAGCGACACGTGTCCGGGCCGGGCCGGCCGAACCCGGCCCAGACCCGGCCCGGTCAGCGTTGACCGTTGACCGTTGACCTGGTCAACATTGACCGGTCCCACCTGTCAGCCTCACTGTTCATCGGGACCCCACATGTCATTCAGTGAGCAGAACTGGACCAATCCGGATGCGCCACGTGTCAGCCCCTGGATATTTGATCCTTTTCTTTTTCTGAAAATAGTTTAAACCTTCAAAAATTCATAACTAATTAACCGTAGCTCAGAAAAATGCCAAACCAGAGTCCAAATTTTTCTAAAAATGAGCTCTACGTCATAGGGCTATATTTGAGTGCATTTGGATCTTTCGATTTTCAGTTGCTTCTTTGTGCATCTCTATAGGAGCCGCTAACGTGGCTATATGTTACGTTTGGCAGACCCGGAGGAGCCACCGACTGAGGAGCTCGACCCCGACTACACCGATGACTTGGGTGACGACCTGCCAGGTGCCACGCCCCACCCATTCGTAGATCCTATTACGCATTGCAAATACTTAGAATTGCTAGTGCTTTACTTTCATGCAATAATATTACTGATAGGTTGCATGGTAGTTTACTGCTTTTTGAGCCACTTACCTTGTTGCAACCTTACACCTGCTCACCCTGCTGTTAGACTAGATGCTGCTTTATCACTCGTTACTTACTGCTTTACTATTACTCGTATTATATCTGTGATGTGATGCTGGTGAGTGAGAGGCGTTTGAGATAAGGCACGAGGTGCCGTAAACCTGTTAATAACCTGGTAATGAACCTGGGGAGATCTTGGCGTGAGTCTTGGGTGTGTATGGTGACGGTCGAGTCGACCGAGCAGGATCTACGACGAGTCGTGAGGACGAGTCTTGCCGGAGGATGCTACCTGGGCGTTCGCCATGTGAAGTGCCTGTGGCGGGTACATGTGACAGGGAGAGGTCCCAGGGTGGAGTGTCTTCGTGGGATGAAGCCCCGGGATGGGAGGTGCTGTGATGGCACGGGGTGCCGGGTGTTCCGTTGAGCGGAAAACGGTTTTCCTCTTGTGAAGATATCCTGCTTAGTCACCCTAAGGACTGATACGTCAGTGGACCGGGTCTTAGGAATCCTTGCACATCCCCTCGCTTCTGTGGGGAGGAGACGGATGTTCGACTTGCTAGTGCGGTGCCACTACTATTAAGAGGTTAGCGGATAGTGTAGGGAGGTACGAGCAAGAGGACCCACACCCTTCCAAGACAGCGTAGTACTCAGGGGCCAGGTACTATGTCTCACAGTCTCAGCGTGTCGGTGGTACTCCGACACGGCCCCAGTTCTGAGTAATAGGGTGGTACCGTTCCTAGTCGAAAGGCAGCCCGGAATCAGCTTAGACGAGGCATCGTCGAGGATAGCTATCTTGTGGGATGTGTAAACCTCTGCAGAGTTTCTGGTTGATCGATCGATACATATGCCGAACCTTTCGGCTATGGACCTTTCCTAAGTATAGCTTCACTTGACTAGAGAGAGGAGTCCTTCTACCTTCTCCGGGATTTTAGTGTGTGATCCGGCTTTGGCCGTTGAGACATGGACGAGAGGGAGTTGTCCATGCCGATGAGAGAGTGAGATGAGATGTGATGTGGAGATGTGTGCTAGGATGGGATATCGTGTGTGAATGAGATGGGTTAATATTTGATAAACTTATATTATTAAAATATTGATTACTCGCATAGGAAACCATAGCCAAAGATAGGTTTCTCTTCTCAACCCCAATGGCATCCAGTTCCACAAAGCAAATGCATCATAGGGTGGGCGATGCGTGGCCAGTACCAGGTGTACTGATAGATTTTTGGCAGGCTCGGAGCCTGAGTACGACGAGGAGGACGACTGGGAGGAGTAGGGGTTCGCCCTGCGCTCAAGCTTGGTGCGAGGAGTCCTAGTTTCTGCTGCTGCCTATGAGGAGCTGTTCCAGATGCTGTGTGTGAGCATGTTCCGCCCTGCGTGGCGATGATAATAATTAATGTAAACCTTCTATTTGCACTCTGATATTCGTGTATGACTCTGTTATTCGACTGAGATTTGGGTAATGGCATGAACTTGTTCATCTATTACACGTCGAATCTGTGGCATTCCCTTCGCGGAATGCAGGATCATTTCACACATAATAAAAGATAAACATCTCAATAGATTACTCTAAGCTTATAGCACTAGCATGGATTAGGACGAACTACAAAGATAACTCCTAAGTTATTCTAACTATAAGGTCAAAGCATATGATGATTAGTGCAATTACACTTGGCAATCATAGTAAGAGAAGGTTATATCTACGCATAGTGATATTACGAAGGAAGATGAAGAACATAGCAATCACTTCCCTATAATAGTTGTGTTCTGCCTGCTCTATACTCGGGAGGTGGACTATGAATGACTCAACAGGACTGTCACTCCCGCGATCTACCACACGGTCCGGAATATAGGGTGCAATCGCAGGAAAATACGGTATAGGCACCACGCCTACACAATATTTACCACTCACCCATCGATATAATGAGCAAGCGCTATACGATCCTATACTTGAATATAATTCTAATCTAACTATGCCAAGCATATAATCAAAGTAGACTAAGAACAATATAATTGAGAACATAATCAAATAGAGCAAAGTCATATCCAATATGATAGAATAGACTAAAGTCATATTCATACAAATGATGAACTAGATGAATAATACAAGAACGAATATAAAAGTAGGAGAGAATTACCAAGAATCCTCTTGATAGATCCGGAATCCAAGCAATGCTTGCCTCCTTCTAGTTCTAATCCTATGTAGCTATGCTACTAAACTATAGAGATCTAATTGAGATGGTGGCTCTGGGGCTTCTCAGAGGAATGCTCTGTATCTTGGAATGACTTAGGGTTTCTCCTGAGGCCAGGGGCCTTACCTATATAGCCCTCTAGGAAGCACCACAGCCCTTGGATCAAACCAACCTTGATGGACGATTATTATTGATCCTCAAAGGCGGTGGAGGCATGATCCGTGAGGTGGGGCGGCCGCCCAGGGGGTGGGGCGCCTGCCCCTGTCAAAGTGACAGGTGGGTCCTACCTCCCAGGGTTTTGCTCCCCGTGTCTTCTAAATTATATATGTGGCCCTTTTCTCTCTACGTAAATATGACATGTGGGCCTGCTTTGGTTGTTTCCTGATAACCCCTTGTAGAAATAGACATTCACCAAAACTCGTGAAATTCTGTTAGTGTAACCCCTATATCTAGCTAGTAATTATATTTTAGGTCATTTCTCATGCTATGTTGCTGGTTAAAAATGACACTTATCTACTGTCAACAAACTCCCCCAAGCTTACCTTTTGCTCGTCCCTGAGCAAAGATAGACTCAATGATGGATCAGGAGTTGCTACAATGCTTTCACACCTTTCAAGTACACATGAGTTCAAACTAGAATTCTCCTCCGGATTAGAATGAACTATTCTGATAAAAACTTACTCATATTACCTTCCACCATGGGGCTTGTAGCTGTCACTTGAGTCTTGAGTAGTTGAAAGACAGAATGGTCAAGTCAAGTGCCATGTTTCAAGTTCTTTGGTCAACTATTATTCCGGAGTTTTGCATAATTTTCAAAATGAAACTCAGAGATTCCTATGTATGACCCTTTCAAGTCTCTCCTTTGTGGTATTTCTGGGTCCTCTCCAAGGCATTTATGGTCTATGTCTTTTCTCTCCTCTCAAGATATGTGGTATTTTTGGTAGTTTAGGCATAGTAACATTGCCTTCTCTCTCTCACCCTACTTCTAATAGGCTTATGTGGAGCTCATAGGTGGGGAGACAGCGAATACATACTTGCAAACATTTATTGCATAGTCAAACTACGGAACCAGAGAAACAAGTCATACAATCAAATCAAGATATGCATGTGTATAGGCTAGATGGTAGGTGGTGAATAGTAGGTGGTTTATGGGTTAGGAGTGGTGATGTAGGGGTGAAGGAATGGTGATGGTGAATACTTAGCTCCTTTGAGAAACTTTTTTCTCATACCTCTCTTGAAAACTTGAAGATTTTGGGGAGAACTTGGGCTGCTCAATGGATCTTTTTCTTCTCTCTCTTCTTCTTTTCTTTTTTTTCATAGTGGGACATTTGTCCTCTTTCTTTTATTTCTTCTTCTCTCTCTTTTTTTAGAGCACCCAAGCCTCTTTCTGGGATATAATAACAAGTGATAGTATAGCTGGATATTTGGAGCTTTATTGGCTAGCAAGGGATAAATAAGGGTGATAGGAATATTTTTGGGTAATTCACTCTCAGTGTAAGAGTAGAACTATTTTCTAGATGGATCTAAATGGTGTATATGTGGATTTGTACTTCCAGGATAGAAGCAGAATATATAGGTGGATGCATATGGATGTGTACTTCTAGGATAGAAGTAGCATGTATAGGTGGAGAATATATGTGGATCTTGATTTTAACCGCATGACCAGTTCCTAAGGGTCGACACAGGTTGACCACACTCAATGCTTACAAGCAGTAAATACGAATGTAGGGATTCCTAATCTAGCAAGCATGTATATGGCTGTGGTAGGAATTTTAAACTCTCGTCATATAGGAACTCATCATGCAGCAAGTTAATTTTTAAAAGATAAATTCTCTAGAACTCTAGTATCTCTAGGAACATGATAAACAGCAGCTCAATACCTTCCCATATCATATCCGTCAACTACCTAGACTTAGATCAAGCATTCGCTACCCACAAGATCAGGTTTAGAGCAAATCTTAAATCAAAACCATCGTATCCAAAACTCGGGAGAATTCAAGGTTTGAAACTAGGTACTTGAAAGGAATTATGATAGAGCAACTATTCATCATTTCCACATAAGAGTTTATTCTAGGGGTTCATTTTAGCACGATAAAAACTTAGCACACTCTCCTCTAATTATTTAGCAAACTTAAAGATCATACAGAAACATATAAATATAAAGGGAAATATTTATTTGGTTTTCTAAAGGTTATGCATCTTTTTATCAAAGCAGAAATAAATAAGTAAATAGATAGGTAAGGAAATACATAGCTGGATATAGGGGGTGCTCTCCCCCAAGCTGGATGTTGACGTAGTCTTGATTGATATAGCTGATAGACAGTGAAGGTGTATTCCCCTTGTCAGAGTACTTATGATGATGACTATTGAGACAGCACTCCGGCAAGGGACAGAGCGTCCTTCCGTCCATTAGTTTTTCTTGATCCTTCGAATTCTGTGAGGCTCAAATAGACAACAAAGCTTGTGGAACTTGATTAAGTGTTAGTGATAAACCTCTAAGCCTTAGATATCTAGAACCTCTTAACATATGAATCTTTCTAGCAAGATCTTCAAAATAATCTTTTTGTACTTTTATACTATGCAAGGAATTATAAAGAACGATGCATGCTTCTTTATTTTTATTTTTATGCCACCATAGCAACTAGACTTATGGGTTTTATGCCACAAATTTATTTGCATGGGGCTTAGCAGTTTTAGAATGCAATGCACAACAAATTTATTTTTTTTCTATGTAGGAATAAAATGTAGCATGCAATTAAGGAAAGTAAACATGATATGGAAAATTAAATGCTGAAAGGGAAATATGATAACTACCAAGTTACCTCTTGGTGCGGTGTTCGGTGATTTTAAGTCCTCCAAATAGGACCTCTTGTCTGTTTACTCCTTCTGAGGCACCTTGAGTGATGCCTCAGTCTGATTCTCTTCTTGTGTTGAATCTGAAACTGATTTTACCTTTACTCTCCATATTTGTTTTGTTGGTGAGGTCGATTTTGAGGGAGAAGCCTGCTCTTCTATCTTCTCTTCTTCTTGATTTTTGGTGTCAGGGTCATTCTCTGTTGGTGGTACAGCTTCCTCCTCTGGAGATGTATTGTCTTCAGGGAATAAATCTTCATGTCTTGTTACTTTTCCTTCATAGTCAGCCTAGCCGTCCATAGCTAACTGGTTCTTATTGGTGCGAGTACGGCGCCTTCTCCTTGATCTGTTCTTCTTGGGTTCTTCATCAATCACATAATTATTATTGAAATGGCGGCGTACCTTCTCTGAGGGAAATTGGAAATGCACTTTTCCTATTGTGATGTAGATGATGGCCTTGGTGGTGCTTAGGAATGGCCTTCCTAGGATGATTGGTGGATCGTACTCATCTTCTCCCATGTCGACAACTAAGAAGTCAGTCAGGATGAAGTGGTCATCAATCTTTATGGGGACGTCCTTCACTAGTCCTTCCACGAAGCAAAATGTTTGGTCCACCATCTGCAGCTACGCATATGTAGGTTCCAAGGGCATAGTACCATATAGATATTCATAAGTTACCTTAGCCATTATGTTGACGCCCGATCCGGTGTCACAGACAGCTTTTTGAAAGGAGCTTCTGTTGATGGTGCATTCAATGGTTGGGACACCTGGGTCGTCCTTCTTGATCAAGTAGGGGGACTTGAGCTGACGATCATGCTCTCTGTGGATTGCATTGATCATCCTTACTGACTCCATATGTTGTGGCTTCTTGTTCCTGTTTCTGTTCTTGTTCTTCTGATTGTTCTTCTTCTTTGGCTCATAGGGATGTTGTGGGTGTGCAGGGAACTGTAGTACTCTGTTCTTGAAGAAGATGGTCTCTCTCTTACCTTTGATATTGAAACAGATCTTGGTAGTGTTGGCATACATGATAGCTCCAGTGGTGTTCAAGAATGGTCGTCCCAAAATGATGGGCGACCTCTCATCACCACCTGTCTCTATAACCACAAAGTCTGCAGGAACGTACGAGCTGCCTACTCATACACAGATGTCTTCTAGGATCCATTTGGTGTAATAGAGTGACTGGTCTGCAAGTTGCAAGCACATGGTTATATACACTAAAGGATAATTGAACATTTTATCATAGATCACCTTAGGCATGATGTTGACGCTTGCCCCGAAGTCACAGATAGCCTCATTGAAGTTTATACTTCCAATGGAGATCGGGATGACTGGTCTCCCTAGATCACCTTTCTTAATCGGCAGAGTCTTGTCGTTCCACCCTTTTGAGATAGGGTCACTCCAGTAGCTTCCTGCATTGAATATGTCTACAAGATTTGCAGTTTCTAGATCTTCTGGTTGTCCCAGAATCTTACCTTGGTTAGCAGGAGGGACAACATTTGCAAGCTGTTGCAACTGAGACTCTAGCATTTTATTAAAGCTAAGTTGATTCTTAATGGTAGTAGAAAAGTTATCCATCCTATTATTAATTGTCTCACCCAACAGGAATACCTTTCTATGGAATAGTACCTAGCAAAGCGGCCATTCCGCTTGGACAAATCACCTTACCAGTCACGTTTGGAACACAAGCAAACTACCAGACCGAATTCATTCAATTTGAAGTTGCAGACATTGAAATATCATATCATGCCATCCTTAGAAGACCAGCGCTTGCAAAGTTCATGGCTATACCTCACTACCCATACCTCCTGCTCAAGATGCCAGGTCCTCACAGAGTACTCTCTCTTCGAGGAAACTTGAAGCGTGCCTTCGATTGTGATATTCAAGCAATCCAAATCACAGCCAAAACACAAGCAGCCGACGACAGAGAAGAAATTACCACCATTGCCGCACAGATGAACCCAGAAGAGCTAGAAATCCCAGCAAAGAAACCTAGCATCCTCGCACCTTAGAAAGAAGCCGATGTAAAGAAAATTGACCTAGGTACTGGTGATCCTGAGAAGACAGCGACCATCAGCGCCCACCTCTCAGCTAAATAGGAACTCGTGCTCACCAACTTTCTTCGGGACAACAAAGATATCTTCACTTGGAAGTCAGCCGACATACCAGGTGTTCCAAGAGAGTTGGCTGAGCACAAAATTGATGTCAATGAAGGCTCCAAACCAATTAAGCAACGGTTGAGAAGATTCTCACCAGACAAAAAGGAAGCATTCAAGAAAGAGATTACAAAATTAATGGCAGCCGGTTTTATAAGAGAAATTCTTCATCCAGATTAGCTAGCAAATCCTATTCTAGTACAGAAAAAGAACATGGCAGAATGGCACATGTGCGTTGATTACACGAATTTTAACAAACATTGCCCGAAGGACCCGTTCGGATTACCGCGAATTGATCAAATTATCGATTCAACAGCAGGATCCGCTCTGCTATCTTTCCTCGATTGCTACTCAGGGTATCATCAGATTACATTAAGAGAAGAAGATCAGAGCAAGACATCTTTCATCACTCCTTTTGGCGCCTATTGTTATAAAACCATGTCCTTTGGACTCAAGAACGCGGGCGCTACCTACCAAAGAGCTATCCAAACATGTCTCGGTGAACAAATTGGCAACAACGCGGAAGCTTATGTCGATGATGTGGTAGTAAAGACAAGACATGCTAATCAAAGATTTGAAGCAGACTTTTGAAAATCTAAATAAATGGAAGTGGAAATTGAACCCAAACAAGTGTGTTTTTGGAGTATCTTTAGGACAACGACTCGGATTCCTGGTCAGTAATCGGGGAATAGAAGCAAGCACCAAACAAATCCGAGCCATAACAGAAATGGCACCCCCACGTAGTACAAAAGATGTGCAAAAATTGATAGGAAGCATGGCAGCCCTCAACCGCTTCATCTCACGACTTGGCGAAAAAGGACTCCCTTTCTTTGAGCTACTAAAAAAGATAGGCAAGTTTGAGTGGACAGAGGAAGCCAAGGAGGCTCTTGAAAGCCTTAAAATGTACCTCACCTCATCACTCATACTTACACCACCAGAGAAAAATGAAGACATGATGTTATACATATCAGCAACATCTACTATGGTCAGTGCAGCAATTGTGGTGGAAAGAGAAGAAGAAGGGCATGTATACAAAGTACAACGGCCAGTATACTGCATCAGTGAAGTTTTGACAGATTCAAAAACATGGTACCTGCATGTACAAAAACTACTCTATGCCCTCCTAATCACTTCCCGCAAGCTTCGGCACTACTTTGAAAGCCACAAGATCACTGTAATAACAGATTTCCCTCTTGGAGACATCTTACGCAATAAAGATGCAACGGGATGCATATCAAAGTGGGCAGTTGAACTCGGAGCTCCAAATATTGATTTCTCTCCTTGGAAGGCAATAAAATCACAAGCACTCGCAGACTTCGTGGCCGAGTGGACAGAAATCCAACAACCTGCACCAGATACCTTCCTCGATCATTGAAAAATGTACTTTGATGGATCACTCAAGTTAGGCAGAGTAGGTGCAAGTGTTCTTTTCATATCCCCAGAAGGAAAATAGCTTAAATATGTACTCCAAATCCGATGGCAAGCCACAAACAATGAAACAAAATATAAAGCACTCATCCATGGGCTAAGAATCACGACTTCACTCGAAATCAAAAGGTTGCTTGTCTATGGAGATTCAGCTGTGGTCATCAATCAAGTCAACAAAGACTGGGACTATACCAAAAACAACATGGACGCCTATTGCACTAAAGTACCAAAACTAGAGAAAAATTTCCAAGGACTAGAAATCCTACATGTTCTACGGGATTCAAACATCGCAGCAAACGTCCTCACGAAGCTGGGATCGGACAGGGTGAAGGTCCCACCAGGGGTGTTTGTAGAGGAATTACCATCTCCCTCCATAAAACAACCCGGTGGTATAACCCCTGAGCCACCAGCACCAACAACCCAGATCATGGTAATCACCAGATCATGGACTCAAGATTTCATTGACTACATCAAAGAAAATAAACTACAGGACAACAGGGAAGAGGCAACCAGAATAATCAGAAGAAGCAAGAACTACGTCCTCGTAGGTGACAACCTCTATAGAAGAGCCACATCATCAGGAGTACTTCTTAAATGTATCACAAGAGAAGAAGGAAAGGAAATCCTAGAAGAAATTCACTCAGGATGCTGCGGCAACCACGCAGCCTCAAGAACTCGGGTGGGGAAAACCTTCCGCACCGGTTTCTATTGGCCAACAGCCTTGAAAGATGCGGAAGAACTAGTCAGACAGTGCAAAGGGTGTCAAATGTTCACGAGGCAAGCTCACATACCAGCTCACAAACTAATTTGCATCCCTCCCACCTAGCCGTTCGCATGCTGGGGGCTAGACCAAGTAGGTCCACTCAAAAAGGCCAAAGGTGGTTTTGAATACATCTTCGTCGCAATCGACAAATTCACCAAGTGGATCGAGTACAAGCCGCTCGTAAAATACAGCGCAGCAAAAGCAGTCGAGTTCATCCAAGACATCATGCACAGTTTTAGAAATTCACCCAACCGAATCATCACAGACTTGGGTTCCCCTTTTACAGCTATCGAATTTAGAAATTGGGCACAAGACTGTGGCATCAGTATAAATTATACGTTAGTTGCACACCCTGAAGCCAACGGACAAGTAGAAAGAGCAAATGGACTTATACTAGCTGGATTAAAACCAAGATTATATGAAGAACTAGAAGACTACGGCTCCAAATGGATTGAAGAACTACCCAAAGTAGTATGGGGGCTCCGCACTCAAATAAGCAGAGCAACTGGATACTCACCCTTTTTTCTAGTATATGGATCAGAAGCTGTACTACCAGCAGATTTGATCTGAACATCCCCAAAAATAGAGCAATACGAAGAAGGAGAAGCAGAAGAGACTCGAAGATTAGAACTTGACAGTACAAAAGAAGTCAGGATAAACGCTACTCTTTAGTCAGCTCGATACCTACAAGGTCTAAGGAGCCACTACAACAAAAGTACTAAACAATGCTTAGTACAAGTTGGAGACTTAGTACTATGAAGAATACAAAAAACTGACGAACGCCATAAACTACTCAGCCCATGGGACGGTCCTTTTATTGTCGCAAAAGTCTCTGGACCAGGCACATACAAGTTAATGACCGAAGATGGGGAAGAAGTGAAGAATACGTGGCATATCAGCCAGCTAAGAAGATTCTACGCTTGAAGAACTCAAGACAAAATCTATGTAATAATAAGAGCGATATGTAATCAGGATCCACGGTCAATGGAATAAAGATAATATTCCTCACCAACATTCTTCTTATTATGATCATTCTTGGGTTGTTTTCACAATCGGATGAGGGCAAAAGAGCTGAAAAGATGCTTGATCTCGCAATCCCAAGTCTTTTCAGGCTTGGATGAGAGTAAGGCAGATGGGCCGACACTCGAACCTATCCTGGGTTGTTTTTCATGACCTGGATGAGAGCCGGAGGTGCTCGACCTATCTCAGGTTGTTTTAAACAACCGGATGAGGGCAAAAGAGCTGAAAAGATGCTTGAGCTCGCAATCCCAAGTCGTTTTAGGCATGGATGAGAGTAAGGCAGATAGGCTGACACTCAACCCTATCCTGAGTTGTTTTCATGACCTGGATGAGAGCCGGAGGTGCTCAACCTATCCTGGGTTGTTTTCACAACCGGATGAGAGCAAAAGAGCTGAAAAGATGCTTGAGCTCGCAATGCTAAATCTTTTCAGGCTTGGATGAGAGTAAGGCAGATGGACCGACACTCGAACCTATCCTGGGTTGTTTTCATGACCTGGATGAGAGCCAGAGGTGCTCGACCTATCCCGATCTATTTTCACAAATTGGATGAGAGCAAAAGAGCTGAAAACATGCTTGAGCTCGCAATCTATAGGAACAAGGGCAAAATAGTTAAGAATACACTTGAGCTCGTTTCTATCTAGAACTATTCAGACATGGATGGAAATAAAGTCCATGCAGGACCTCAACAAGCAAGAAAGTAAGAAAGAAGCCTGATACCATCAGCCTAATTCCCAGAATCATCATCAAAAGAAGACAAAGACACTTTTTTTCGAAACAGAGACAATCTTCGACAACAGAGGATGGATTACACCACAGAAAACTACTCGGATTTAATGAATAAGAAAGATTTACATAATGAAATGAACTACTAGGTACACCAACAACCAGACATACAACTGGGCACCCACCCTTCGATCTCCTTTACGCCAACATCAAAGCGAGGGCTAATACCAGCATGCCCAAGCCACCATTAGACCATCGACCTGGACCAACTACCCACAGACTCGACTTCGTCATCTTCTGAGGCAAGAACTTCCTAGTTGACTTCATCTTCGGCAATGAGCGCTTCCCAATCAACTTCATCTTCGCTGCCGTTGCTGAGGACAATCAAGTTCGCACCAATGAGGGGAGCGAAGACAGGATTGATCGCAGGAGCAGCCACTAGATCCTCCACCTCCCGCGAAGATGGAACCGGTCTCGATCTCTTGGTAGGCGGAACCTTCTTCTCCACTAGAGCCCCACAAACACCAAGGGACAATGATTCCAACAACAAAGAAGCTGACGACGAAGAACCTCCACTCAATGAGGTCACCATAATCACAGCTCTCAAAGGACGAGCGAACGACGAGCGTGCAACCTTACGAACGTAACACCTTTGGATGAACTTCTTCTTCACCATCTTGGCTGTGGCAAAATTAAAAAGATAGAAGTGCCGAAAACAATGGCCAAAGGGGGTAGTTAAATAGGGCCAAGCCATCTCTTCAAGTAGTCCAACAGCCTCCTCGAGATGGAGATAGATTTAATTTCACCACCTAAAATTAAGGGCAGAGTCAATCCCTTCACCAAAACCAACATGGCGCTTTGGTTTCCAACATTAAATGCGCAGCGCAACCAATGTGAAAGTGGTGCACTCTATCATGCAGAGCAGTTCAACGGACAGAACGACCGAATTCACCTTGCTACAAAGAAAAAAGACAAAACACTTGGACAGTTATCAGACTTTGATGAAAAAGGCAGATGGGCCGACACTCGAACCTATCCTAGGTTGTTTTCACGACCTGGATGAGAGTCGGGGGCGCTCGACCTATCCTGGGTTGTTTTCACAATAGGATGAGAGCAAAAGAGCTAAAAAGATGCTTGAGCTCGCAATCCCAAGTCTTTTCAGGCTTGGATGAGAGTAAGGCAGATGGGCCGACACTTGAACCTATCCAGGGTTGTTTTCATGACCTGGATGAGAGCTGGGGGCGCTCGACCTATCCCGGGTTGTTTTCACAACCGGATGAGAGCAAAAGAGCTGAAAAGATGCTTGAGCTCGCAATCCCAAGCCTTTTTAGGCTTAGATGAGAGTAAAGCAGATGGGCCGACACTCGAACCTATCTAGGGTTGTTTTCACGACCTGGATGAGAGCCGAAAGCGCTCGACCTATCCCAGGTTGTTTTAACATCCGAGCTAGACAGAGCTCGCCCTATCCCAAGTTATTCTACACCGGATGAAACAACCCGACAGATACAACACCAATGCTCGGCAAGACCGACAACAAAAAGGCAAGCTCAGTTGGAGTCATGCAACTCAAAGCAACCTGAATTTCACCTACAAAGGCTGAGGTTCATATCTAGCACATACTTAAAGAGTTTAGAAGTCTGAAAAAACAACTCGGGAAGATTCACCCAAAGCAAGATATTAAAGACATATAACAAGAACTAGAATTCCTTTATAAAAGCACAATACAAAATGTATCTTTACAAAGAAGAGAGATGTGCCCAGATACTAAAGGACCTAACTATCGGCTTCATCATCAAAAAGCGGGAGATGGATATCAAGTTTATCAGCAATGAAGTTGGCCAGGTCTTCAACTTCAGCCTCTGCATTTTTGATGGACTCCAGGTAGTTATCATCATCAGTGTCCTCCCTAAGCTTTTCTAGAGGAACAGACGATGCAAGAACCCGGACATGAGCCAAAACATTCTTGACACATGCCCGGACCCCGTCCTTTACGAAGTTCTGGAGTCGCTCAGGAATCAGGGGGATGAACTCATCCCAGGTCTTCCCATCATCTTTAGAAGTGCGAAGAAGCTTAGCAACGGTCTTGAAAGATTTTCACAATGTAGCAAACCATTGATCAGATGAAGCCAATTTCTTGGACAAATCATCAATAGTCTTTATCCCCTGCATAAGATCCCGATCAGCACCAAGCCTAATCAACTCGGCACGAGCAAGCTCTTCTTCAGCACGAGCCTTTACCTCTTCGGCCCTATTTTGGCTAGACCAGACCGATACCTTCATATCTTCAATATCACTCAAAAGCACTTGCTTGTCTTTTCGAAGGGCTAAACAAGATAGTAAAAGAAAATCAGGCAGAAAGGAGCAAGAAGTAAAAAGAAGGGACGAAGTACAAGAGAACTCGGAATACCATCACATTCTCTCTTCATGGCCTCCACCTTTTCCAAGGCTTCCTGGACCATAGTTTTCCTCCGCTCCTCTGCCTCAATCACCTGAGTGCGGAGAGCCTTCTCCTCCCGCTGATGTGTCTAACGCTCAATCTCCATCTCAGACCGATAGAGGTCTAGATCTGTCTTCAGAGCACTAATCTCAGAGGTCAACTTCTTCTTGGTTTCAGTCAAGAAAAAGAAGTTGACATGGTCTCAAGAGAAAGACTGACCGAACAAGACGAAGGGAAAAAAGAATAAGGCATAAGAACCCAAGAAGACCAGCAAAATAGTAACTCAAGAAAAACCTACCTGAAGTTTCTCTCCAAAAGAAGCCGCACCAGCCGCTAGAACTCCCCACTCCATGGTCAACTCCGACAAGCGACGGGTGGCATCGAATTCCCACAACACATCGTCATCCAAGGGCAGCAGGAGGAGAGACAGGCTGATGCGAGGACGATGGGACCAAAGCGGCAACCTAGGCACAAGAAGCCCCGGCTACTTCCTCAAACGGACCTGCCGCCACGGTCACCACCATTCCTAGAGTAGGCGATTCTGCAGCAGCATGTTCATCAAGAGCCATCGTCTCCCTCACTGCCGTTTCGCTAATCGTACGTTCTGAGTCATGAGACTCAGTACATACTGCAGCACCACCAGAATACGAAGAAGCCGGTCGAGGGATCAAAGAAAGCGCAGGTGAAGATCTGCGAGATGATAGACAAACCTCAACAATACAAGAAAAATAGAAAACAAAGGAAGACAACCTAACCAGGATTCACTTACTTGGCCGACTTCTTCTTCAAACTAAAACCCCCAAGCCGAGATGAAGGTTTTGGCGCAGGCATGATAGTAGAAAAAACATCGTCACCATCCCGCGCCAGGAACGGCGTTATCGACAACTGAGCCACAGGAGGACTCAGGTCCGATGATCGCTTACTGCAAAGGGACAAGGACAAGTCAAAAAGAAGCGATCAAGAACAATAGCAAGGAAACAAAAATACAAATACAACTCACCGATGAGTATTGAGGGCTGCATCTCCTTCCTCATCCTCCTCACCCTCAAGCAACTCAGCCATAGTACCGTCTGAGAAAGGAAAAAGTAGTCAGATGACAACACGAACAAACTACAAAGACGACAAAATTTTTGAAATGCTCACCTAGGAGCATGCTACCTACAACTTGAGTACCAGGACGAGTACTCGGTTGACGAGGCTTCTTGATAGAAGATGACTCGGCAGAAACGTCGTCTACTCACGTCCTCTTGTTGCTACGAGGAGCTCGGGGAACTGGACGAGGGACATACTCAACGTATGGGACGGTTTTTGCGATGGAAGCACTAGGAAGGATGGTGATAGCTTGAGACTTACTGGTTGAAGACGCTCTAGCAAGGTTCTCCATAGTTTTTGCCCTAGAAGGGGGTCATCCACAGGGATCGGGTCAATGAAATTTTGACCCAAATCTTGCAAATAAAACAACAACAACAACAACAAGAGAATAAGGGAAATGAACACAGAAAGTACCAGCAACAAAGGAAATATAAAGAATAGAGTACTCGCAGAAGAGAAACAACTTACAGCAGGAGACGGGTTGTCAGCATGATACTCTGGGACCGGGTGCGGAACGACGCTCACTCCCTCTAGGATCTTCTTGAGGCGCTCCAGCACCTCTTCATCGGTTAACTCCAGAGCCGGGACCATACGAGAAGGGTCCTCGACCCCGGAATATTCAAAGCCATAGTGCTCCCTCGCCTTCAAAGGCTGAACTCATCGGCGCAGATAACTGGCAACTATCCCAAGGCCATTCAAACCCTACTGCTTCAGAACCTGGATCCTATCAAGCAATGGCTGAATCTTCTTGAGCTCTTCGCTCGACAGTAGGTTCTTCTCCCAACGGTCATTGACCAAGGGGCCAGAATCAGAATGGAAAGAAAGGGCAGGGAGCATGTTTCCAGCGTAACCACTCGGAATGCCACTCCTTCATGGAATCAACCAGGTCATACTCAAAAAATAGATTCTTCTTACCCTGGCGAAATTGAATCCCACAACCACCCAAAGGAGAAATATTATCACTCCAGGGCTGTGGTTTCAGACGAAAGAAATAACGAAACATGGAGATAGAAGGGGGGATTCCAAGGAAGGCTTCATAGAGATGAACAAACATGGACAAGTGAAGCACTCCATTCAGGGTCAAATGATTAAGACAAATCCTAAAATATTGGAGGAAACGATGAAGAAAAGTGGAGGCAGGCAAGCAGAGACTGGCCCGAACAAAAGAGATAAATAGGACAATCTCACCAGGACCAGGAGTAGGAACTCGATGTTGGCCGGGGACTTTCCAATCAGCAAAGTCTTTCTCCTAGATCAGACCGTCCTTGATCAAATCACGAAGTTGATCCTCCGTGGTAGTCGGAACGGGCCAGAGCTTCTCCGCAGCCCTCATGGCAACAAATTCTTGATTCTCGATAAACGAGAGCGACGCCTCCTCGTCCACCAAGACCTCCTTCGACTTGCTTGATGACTTCTTCTTGCCCATACAATGGCAACGATCTCGGGTTAGCGGCAAGAGATCAATGGCGGCGGTGAGGACAGTGGTGGAGCTCTGGGGGTTAGGGTTTTTTTTGCAAAGGTTGAACGAGTAAATGGCAAAGATAGGGTAAGAAACAAGAAGAAGAGGAGGGCCCTTAAATATATTTACAATAGTAAAAACACGGCCCATCAAGCCCGCTAAACGTGGCATAGAAACGCAATGGTTCGTTTTCCGCCATAACTGACACAGCCGAAATGACGGGTAAAGCAACCGTTAACATCGGTACAGTGCAACGGGCAGATCCAATACTTGTCTGTTCACACCACACCATCAACAAAGTAATACAGATTGCACAATTCAGAAAGAACTCGGCATCCATAAGATTCACATGATACATTATAGTACGCCTCTAGAGAACCCGGATACTTCGGAAACAACCCGGACCATGCTCAGAAGCAATCAAACAACAAAGAGACGATACCAACAGAGAAAGAAAGGCTTTTATTACAAATACCATCAAAGGACATAAGGTTACAAATCTTATAAGACCCAATGAACTCGGTATTACGACGAGCAAGGCAGCAACAAAGAGCACAGGTAGAACCCGGCTCTAGAAACGACCACGTGCTCCTAGCTACAACACGATAGGAGACAACCAACTTGGATATACTGTTGTCTTCAAAGGAAGGACGCAATGCATCAAAGACGGATATCAGCAGCACAGCAGGACAACCCGGACCAGGCAAGGATCATAGACATCAGTCTACCCAAGCCCGATGTGATCCTGGATCAGACGCTGATTTGCACTGTGTTGACGGTAATTAACTATCATTTTAAACCATCAACATAAGAGGAATAAATAATAAAAAGGATCACCACAGTAGGTTTAGAGGTTTAAACTAACAAATTCCATGAGTTTTGGTGATTCTATGCTTTTTAGGGGCTAAGCTGCATAATACAGAATTGATCCTCCTTCTAAAGGAAGAAACCGAAGCAATCGGCCTAATCTCCACATCACGGATGCGGATAGGGATTCTAGAAGACCTAAACCGACTCCACGAGGCGACACGAGCCAACCTGCCCCCAGGTGGGGCCGACCGGCCCTAGGGCTAGGCCGACCGGCCCTCCCCTGCGCCGCCTCGGCTCCTTCTCTTGCAAGCTACCTATACTACCTCTAAGGATGCATCTAAACCCCACGCCAAGGTCGGTTTGATCCAAGGGCTGCAGTTCCATGCCCTGGGCTATATAAATAGCCCCCAGGATCCCCTCTCAAGGAATCAGTTGAAGAATTAGATCATCTCTTCCTCATTTGTGAAGGCAAGGCCAGAAGTTAGAGTTTTCAAAGAGAAAGAGAGTTAGAGTTCTAGTTCAAGTTTAGAGTTTAGTCTAGATTGATTCAAGTAGAGGCAAGCAACTGCTTGGGATCAGGATCGTTCGTCGGAGACTTGGTAATTTCATTGTAATCATCATTCAACTTTATGCTACTTCAATATATTTCTATATTTCAACTTTATTCTGTTCTTGAGATTGTTCTTGTTCTACATCTTGATATGAATATGATTAGTAGAGTTTATGAATATGTTCGTAGAAAGCTTGATCTAATTCTGGATAGGATTGAGTGGCTGGCATATTGTAGGCATGGTGCTTAGATTATGCTTGTCTACGAATGCACTCTATGCTTCAGGCCATGTGGTAGATCGCGGGTATGATATTTCTATTGAGTCCTTTGTAGTCCACTCCTCGAGTATAGAACTTAGTAGAACACGGTTATAGGGAAGAGATCATTACTCTATTCTTGACTTTTCTCTCAGTAATGTTCCTTATTCATAGATGACATGTTGATTATATCATAGATGATTGTGTATAGCTAGATTGATTAATAGACTGATTGAATAAGAAATACTTATGATTTACATCTCTAAATTAATCTCCATGACTACTTGACTTGAATAATGTTAACTCCCTCTTGTCTCTGAAATACCCATGATTATCATTTACCATTTATCTTATTTGTCTTACCCCTTTCATGACAAGTGATTAGTTGTTTTGATATTTATTATTGAGTAAGTGCAAATGATTATCTCTACTGCCATTGTAACTATTTATATAGTCCCGTTTCGATTTTCCTTTCCTTGGTAAAATTATAAATAACGATACTTAGGAAAACCTGGGTGAAATGCTACAATGGGTGTATTTATCTGTGCGCTTGCAGATATATACTATAATATCTTTATTTAGTTAAATGGCTTAAGTATAATACAACCACACTCTTGGTGTCATGTTGGGGATGACAACCTAACACGAGTGACGTTAAGAAATGTCAACAAGCATTTCTAGTGTCGTTGCCGGGGAGATGGAAAACTTCACTTTCCGACACGGGATGTCATAGGGATTTACTCTTCAAGGGAATTACCTTTATGGCAATAAGAGATTAATGAATACCACTTACTCATAATAAAAATCACAACTAGTACCTCTGTCTTGACAGGCTTACCCTTGTTTCACCTTTGTTCATATCTTATGCAGGGTAATACAGGTTCGGTTGTGACTTATCAATTTCTAATCCAAGAGTCAACCAAATCTAGAGGAAGATCAACACTAGTAGTGAAGCTATGGCTAATAAGACTTTACTTGAATGTTCAGCTCCAAGTGTAAGGAACATTCGTATCGGACCAACACTCCAGACGGACAACCTTGAATTCGAGCTCAAGCCAAGTCTAATCAACCTAGTGCAAGCTACTACATTTGGTGGAAAGGAAGAAGAAGATGCCACTAAACATCTGCAGAATTTTCTGGAGATTGGAAGCACCATCATCATCAAGGACGTCGCCCAAGACATCATACTCCTTCGTCTCTTTCCATTCTCACTAGAAGGGAGAGAGAAGCAGTGGTTCTACACCAACAAAGAAGATATCAACACATGGGATAGATGTTCGAAGGCCTTTCTGTCAAAGTTTTTCCCTATAGGCAAAACTCATGCCTTAAGAGGAAAGATTTACAATTTTCAGCAGCAAAAAGGAGAAACCATTTCAGAGGCATGGAAACATTTTCAAGAGAACATCTTGGAATGCCCACACCATGGAATGGAAGATTGGTTACTCATGCACATATTCTACTATGGATTAACCCAAAGATTGCGTGAGCAACTAGATGCTACTGTTGGAGGTTCATTCATGTCACTCACTCTTGGAAAAGCAGAATATCTGATGGAAAAGATAGCAAAGAACCAGAGTTGGAAACAAGACAACACTCAACGCTATCACCAGATTGAAGAAGTTCCAAAAGAAGTGTGTGCACTATCAACAAAGATGGATACACTGTTGAACTGGCTTGACCAAAGAACCAATTTCAAGAAAGATCGTCAAGCAATTCAAGATGCATTCGATGCTCAGACCAGATGTGAAGAGTACCTAGGAATAGAAATTTTGGAGAATCAAGAAGATGCAAACATCATCAACAACTCTTCCACGCTGCAAAAGCAAAGATGGAATCAAAAGCAATAGACTACATATCCAGCTAAGTACTCAGGCAATTTTAATAATTCTTCCAATTTTAAGAAACCCCCTCTACGAAATTTAATTTTGGAACAAGCTAGAATTAATGATACTATTGTTAAGAAACTTGCTTCTAATGATAAAATTCTAGAGGATATAAATACTAAAATGGATAACTTTTCTTCTGCTATAAAAGACCAACTTGATCATAATAAAAAGGTAGAAACTCAATTATCACGGTTAGCTGCTTCTTTTGCCACTAACAATGAGCAGGTCAAGGGTATAACCACCAGACATGGTAAAACCACTATAGACCCACCTTATCCAGAAGGGGCACAGAGAAAACTAGTACTAGTGATACTCACAGTGACAGAAGAAAAGGATGATGAAGTAGAAGAAGTTCAACCACAAGTGCAAGATTTCCAAGACACCAATATCTTACCCTTCCCACGCAGAGATCGAAAACTCAAGATGGATGCACAGTTCAGTAAGTTTGTTGAGATTATTTAAAAATTATATATCAATGTCCCTTTGTTAGATGCGTTGCAGGTTCCCACCTATGCAAAGTATGTTCGAGACATCCTCAACAATAAAAGACCACTGCCTACCACTGAAGTGATCAAGCTGACAGAAGAGTGTAGTACGGCTATCCTCAACACATCAATCAAGAAGAAGGATCCAGGATGCCCCACTATCGACTGTTCAATTGGAGATCAACAGTTTGACAATGCGTTGTGCGACCTTAGAGCAAGTGTCAGTGTGATGCCCAAGGCGATCTTCGATAAACTTCCACATGCAAAGCTCGATCCAACCTCGATGTGCCTGCAACTAGCGGACCAATCACTCTGTTACCCTGTGGGAATCACCGAGAATATTCCAGTCAAGATCAGAGAATTCTTCATACCAGTCGACTTTGTGGTTTTGGACATGCAACCTGACTCAAGAGTGTCACTCATTCTTGGGAGACCCTTTTTGAGTACCGCAAATGCCCACATCGACGTCGGAATTGGAGAAGTCAAATTCAACATTGATGGACGAGAAGAGTGTTTTCCATTCAGACCATGACCTGAGTTAAGCTCCACTGCGAAGATGATAGATGAAGAAGGAGTCACACAGTCACCACTCACAGGGATGACTATGACCCCCGAAGAATAAATCCAGCTGGAGTAGTCCGATTCGGTGGACTTAAAAATCCCGAACCATCGCTGGGAGGTAACTCGGTATTTATCTGCATTTAATTTTTGCATAGCATATTTACTTATTCATGCATAGAGAAAAATAATAAAAATCAATCTCATGGCATAATTATTAAAGCCCCATATAATATTTACCGAGCGTGAAAACCTCTGGTAAATAATAATCACTGTGGTGGTAGAAAAATATAAAAATACCATCATTAGAATTCTAATTTTTCATAGATACATAAAAGTAATTTTTCTTTGCATACTTGTGTAATTATACGGTGCAAATACGGGAGACATACGGCCTCCCTCTCTCGCGCCTATAAAAAGGCTGCTTCTCCCTCTACTCCACACACCGCAAAACACTCAGAAAACATACCCCCAACTCAAAATTCCAAAATCCAAGTACGGTTTGAGAATTCTTAGTTTTTGAGTAGATTCTAGAAGTTCTTGAGTGGAGAGAAGTATTCTGAAATTTTTAGAGCCACATTGAGATAAGAATCAGTAAGAGAGAAGTGCTAGAAGTTGTTTAGAAAATCATTTAGTAAGGAGAAGTGATGCCCGAATAATCTAAGTACTAGGAGAAGTCAAGATATAAAATTTCCAACTTGAACGACTGACTTCTGGATGACTGACTTTCGGATCACTGATCCTAACTATTTATTTATTCTAACCACTCATTATTTCCACTAGTTGTGTTTGTGTTTTTGTCTGTATAACAGGATGAGTGGACTCAAGAAAACACTTAGGAGTGCGGCTGGAGCATTCTCTTTTCGCAAGAGAACCCGCTCCAAGACCAGATCATCATCACAGGCTGGTTCTAACTTAGACATGTCATCTGTGCCCCGGTCCTCGTCCGCCAGCCAGCTAGAACACCACGTACTCCTTCAAGAGTGTCATATAAAGCTTCACACCACCTCGTCCGCCAACCAACCAGAACACCACGTACTCCTTCAAGAGTGTCATATAAAGCTTCACACCACCTACGAGAAGGATCTGATGAGATTGTACAAAGATCGTGAGTTCGAGCATACCCCAACCTTTGACCCCCTACTTCTTACAAAAAATAGGTATGGATGCTGAATTCGATCTTATTTTTCGCAATATTGGATGGGACAATAATTGGAGTATTTCAGAGGATGGATGCAAATTACTTACTTTAGAATTCCTCTGCACTCTATCTTTCACCGAGACTTATGTTTCCTTTAGGCTGTTTAACGAACAATATGAATTTACTTGGAAAGAATTCAGCCTCAAACTAGGATTCCCTGATGCTTGCAGAGTAGAAATAGATGAACTTTTGAGCGATTTTCATAGAGAGCAATTTTGGGAAGATATTTCGGGCAAAGACTACTGTTCTGACCCATGCACGAATGGCATTCACAATCCCACTTTGAGAATTATGCATAAATGGTTAGGGATCACTTTCTTTCCTAGGAGGGAAGGTCGCATAGTTAGGATCGAGGAGATGAAATTAATGTATGCTATGATCAAGAAACATAAAATATCTCCTGTTAGGCTCATGGTAACATTCTGGGCTATCCTTCACACTTTGCGAGGCCCTATCACCATCACTTCTTGGATTACACGTCTTGCCGGAAACCTAAATTTGTTAGGGAATGCTAGTATTACCTACATCTCCACACCCCGTCGATCTCTTGACATTTACTTTTTTAGTCAAGCACATCTGTTGAAATAAAAGGGCAATAGAATCTTTGTAACATACAAGGGATTTGTAAATGAATATGAACTGCCGAACAGACCACTTGGTCTATATGCCATGGAGACATTTTTGTTTGATTTGCAGAGACCGACCAGGGGAGTTGGAAGAAGTCCGTCCGCCAGAATAACGAGAAACACTGTGCCTAGGTACACTGGGGAAGATGGTGCACCCCCTGCACCAGCTTTCACTCACTATTAAGGATTTGACCAACCAGGACCATCTGAACCGAGACACCGGGCATGGGAAGATCAAACTTCCTATGATCCGCCCACGCTAGAAGAAAATTGGGGGCAAGGTAATTTTTCTAATTATGTTCCGCAGGAATACGAAGATTCGGCGTACATCCAGAGAGGACGCATGTCTTTCTCTGTGAGGGGAGTCCATGATGCAGCACCTACACCACCACTGTACTCATACCATGCCTCTCATGGCTACCCCGGGTACCAGCCGGAGCAATACCCGCCTCATCCTCAGCCTCAGCCGTACCACTAGCCAGACTTCCAGAACTTTGATACTCGTCTCACTCATCTTGAGACGGGGCAACAAGGTATCATAAACACGCTACATCAGCATACACAGTGGCAGGAGAGCACGAGCAACACGCTTGGGGAGATGCGTGAACAAGGGACACAAACGTATGAAGGCCTCCTCTACTTCTTCGAGCAAATGGGTGTCGATTACCCGCCACCAGTACCACCTCAGTGACCGAAGTTGAGCCAGCTTGGGGGAGGACCCTCTTAGATAGTAAAGTATTAATATTAGTATTACTACTATATCTAAAAAATGGGGAATATGATAAAAATACAAAAATATATATTAATATGTTTATATTATTTTTCTTTGCGAGCCTTTTGAAATAAAAATAGAGTGTGTATGAACTTGTTTTTGTGTCGAATAAAAAACTTGAACTATCATAAATAGTTGCTTCATTTGTAATTCTTCTGAAGTACCTAGCTTCATTTAAGAATTATTCCTCTATTCCAAAAATATTAATTGCCAAATCTTTAAACCTGTGGAGGAATATGCTTGATCCAAAGCTTAGGTAGTTGAGAGATAAGAAGTGAAAGAGTTTTGAGCTGCCATTTATCTTGTTCTAAGTTTCAATAAAGTCCTGAAGAGTTCACTTTTGAAAAAATTTAAATGCACGTGATGAGTCTTTGTATGACAGAGAGATTAAATTCCTACCACAGTCATACATACTAGGATAGAAAACCAGCACTTATTTTATTGCTACATGTATTTACATTGAGTACTGTCAAACTTTGTTGACCTTTAGAGACCTGTCATACTCTTAAAATCAAGATCACGTACACTCCACTTAAATTTGCTGCTTCTACATTGGAAGTACGCAACAACATGTCTTTCCATTTAGAACCACCATAAAAATGTTTTACTCCTACACTGAGAGTGAACAACAAAAACATGCCTTGTAGGATTTTTCCACCTATTCATACATTTCATAGCCTCAGTTATTATTGCTCCAAATGTTTATTGTTATTATCTCTCAATTGTTTCATGATAGACAAGAAGTCTGAGCTATGTAAAAAAATATATATAGAGAGTAAAACATGGACAAGTGTCCTACCAAAACAATGGGTGCTAGACACTCGCCTCTCTGAAATATATATATATATATATATATATATATATATATATATATATATATATATATATATATATATATATATATATATATATGCATAGCCAAGACTTTCTTTGTCTAAATTCTTAAGTTTTAAGAGAGATCAATCTTTCTAAAAGGAGCAAGGTAGAATTAGGATTCATTATTACTTCCACCATATATTTAACCTATTCCTTGTATCCACACACATGCACATCTTGATTTGATTGTATGACTAGTTTCTCCAGATCCATTGTTTGACTTTACAATATATGTTTTGCAAGTATGTATGAGTGATCTCACTCATAAACTCCATATAAGCTTCTTAGTCATACGGTGAGAGAAGGCACACTGATATTCTGCCTTATTCCAAAATACCTTGAGAGAAGGCAAAACACCATCGTTGCCTTGGTAAGGAATTCCAATGTCACATATTGAGAGATTTGTAAGTGTCATACAATACAAACTCTGAGTTTTATTTTGAAAATATAATTAAAAACTTCAGGATGGAAATAGAGATGAAGAATTTGAGACATAGTTCTTGACTTGATTACTTCTGTTTTCTGATTATCCAAAGCTCAAGTGAAAGTTAAAACCCCATGGCTAAGGAACTAGAGCAAATTTTCAAAATCTTTTTGAGGATAATTCTTTTCTGATGGCTTGTGTATTTTTGAAGGATGATAATTTGAAGTAACTTAGTTATCTCTGGATTTAGTTTTGCTAAGGGACTAGCAAAAGTTTAGCTTGGGGGAGTTGTTGACGGTAATTAACTATCATTTTAAACCGTTAACATAAGAGGAATAAATAATAAAAAGGATCACCACAGTAGGTTTAGAGGTTTAAACTAACAAATTCCATGAGTTTTGGTGATTCTGTGTTTTTCAGGGGCTAAGCTGCATAATACAGAATTGATCCTCCTTCCAAAGGAAGAAACCGAAGCAATCGGCCTAATCTCCATGTCACGGATGCAGATAAGGATTCTAGAAGACCTAAACCGACTCCACGAGGCGACACGAGCCAACCCGCCGCCAGGTAGGGCCGACCGGCCCTCCCCTGCGCCGCTTGGGCTCCTTCTCTTGCAAGCTACCTATACCACCTCTAAGGATGCATCTAAACCCCACGCCAAGGTCGGTTTGATCCTAGGGCTGCAGTTCCATGCCCTGGGCTATATAAACAGCCCCTAGGATCCCCTCTCAAGGAATCAGTTGAAGAATTAGATCATCTCTTCCTCATTTGTGAAGGCAAGGCCAGAAGTTAGGGTTTCCAGAGAGAAATAGAGTTAGAGTTCTAGTTCAAGTTTAGAGTTTAGTCTAGATTGATTCAAGTAGAGGCAAGCAACTGCTTGGGATCAGGATCGTTCGTCGGAGACTTGGTAATTTCATTGTAATCATCATTCGACTTTATACTACTTCAATATATTTCTATATTTCAACTTTATTCTGTTCTTGAGATTGTTCTTGTTCTACATCTTGATATGAATATGATTAGTAGAGAGTTTATGAATATGTTCGTAGAAAGCTTGATCCAATTCTGGATAGGATTGAGTGGCTGGCATATTGTAGGCGTGGTGCTTAGATTATGCTTGTCTGCGAATGCACTCTATGCTCCGGGCCATGTGGTAGATCGCGGGTGTGACATTCCTGTTGAGTCCTTTGTTGTCCACTCCTCGAGTATAGAACTTAGTAGAACGCGGTTACAGGGAAGAGATCATTACTCTGTTCTTGACTTTTCTCTCAGTAATGTTCCTTATTCATAGATGACATGTTGATTATATCATAGATGATTGTGTATAGCTAGATTGATTAATAGACTGATTGAATAAGAAATACTTATGATTTACATCTCTAAATTAATCTCCATGACTACTTGACTTGAATAATGTTAACTCCCTCTTGTCTCTGGAATACCCATGATTATCATTTACCATTTATCTTATTTGTCTTACCCCTTTCATGACAAGTGATTAGTTGTTTTGATATTTATTATTGAGTAAGTGCAAATGATTATCTCTACTGCTATTGTAACTATTTATATAGTCCCGTTTCGATTTTCCTTTCCTTGGTAAAATTATAAATAACGATACTTAGGAAAACCTGGGTGAAATGCTACAATGGGTGTATTTATCTGTGCGCTTGCGGATATATACTATAATATCTTTATTTAGTTAAATGGCATAAGTATAATACAACCACACTCTTGGTGTCATGTTGGGGATGACAACCTAACACGAGTGACGTTAAGAAGTGTCAACACACCGGATAGTCGCAAGGCGGCGTGGAAAGATCAACTTAAAGCTACTGGATGATGGAACGAATCCCACATCACAAGACTTCTTCCACCTACCACCACGTACTACCTGGTACAATGCTGCCGCGAGATTAGTCTACCTCTAATCTCAATCACAAGACTTCTTCCACTTGCTACAAGACTCACAACTCACGTCCGGGGGCTGCTCTACTTCACAAACTATCATAATCATGGCTATAGAGGTTTCAAACTATACGGTGAGATAACTGATGAATAGAAGCAACACACCAGGAGGGTATTTATAGGCAAAAGAGTGGTGTACATGGATTGGGAGCACCAACAGAACAAGCTTGACAAAAGTATCAGTGAAAAGACAGAAAGCAGTAACAAGAGGACATGCGCGCGAAGAAACAATATCCGAAGACAAGCATATGCGAAAGAATATACCGGCACTATGCACCTCGTGACCATAGAGAATTCAATTCAACTACCAACCACCACCAACATCAGATATAAATCAGGTTACCTAAGAAAGACAATAGAAGACCCTCCATCCAAGTTCCTAACAACCGAAAAGAACTCGAATGTATGCTCGGAGGCTGCAGGGTACATATCTTGAGAAGAGATTTTTAGTTTTTTCAACCAGAGTTCAAGACCCTCCAACTTTTTGTTCCAAATAAGCAAGAGGCTCGGGGGCTACACTCAGTGAGTGCGATTTTTCTTTGAAAAATCGCACGTCACTTGAAAGACTTCTTCAAAACAAGACCACTTCAAGGCTTCACGTCGAAAGAACCTGGAATGAAGGAAGTCTTCTAGTTCAACCATGAAATGCTCGGGGGCTTGTCGATACGGGACCCACAGGGTTCCGTAGCAGTATAACTACGAGTCATGGGCCCTGGCCTGGCCCACGAGCTAGAACTAGGAGAGATGTAGCATCTACTACACCGAATCCAAATAGAATAAGTCAGACTAGTCGGACTCCTATGGAAAGTAATTTCTGTATCTAGTTCAGGACACCTTCTTTGGATTCGACTAGGATTGTAACCGCACCACAACCTTCTCTACCGATATAAAGAGAGGCCGTGGGCACCCCTGTAACAAGGAATGATACAACACAATCAATCCAACACAAAGGCTAACACCGACTGGACGTAGAGTTATTACTCGATCGTCGATCGAGGGCCTAAACCAGTATAAATCGACTGTCTCTACGTTCACCGTCGGGTTCTAGCACACACCGAAGCCCGAACAACTGTCCCGAGTACCACCGTGGCAGGCTATCGATGGTCAAACACCGATAGTATCCTCTTTGTAGTACGACTTTTCCTAAACTCAAATTCAAAATAAAAATGAATTATAAACGCCTTTGAGTCGAATGCCACATCCTTTTGTATATCCTCCTTTTAATTTTACCTGCTTGTCATCTTGATAAATCTTGTTAGTCCCCTAATTGTATGGTCATTATCACCAAAACCCACATTAGGGCTTGATTGCACTTACAAAAACTTCCCGGAGTTGCCACACAAGTTGGAAGCATCCACGAGCAATGCCTAGCCGTCTAGGAGCCTTCCTCCAAGAGTAACAAACATAATCCACTGGCTAGAACATGAACCAAGTGCTCTAGCAGTTGAAGCTCAGTTGGGGCTGTTCTCTAATGGAGTTTAGAGGCTCAATCTCTCAAAGATTAGCAAGGGAATGCAAGGAAGAGAGCTTAGGATCTTGAGAGCCTTCAATGGAGAGAGGAGCCCTTGTCTGAAGATGAGAGATGAGTGAATGGTCGAGATGACCGCTGGGGAGGCAGGGGAAAGGTAGACATAACACCTGCTGTCCAACGGTTACTTCAAGCCAAGCAGCCAAGAATATGAAGAATGGGTAGCTTGCTGCTATGGCTAGGTTTTGAGGATATTTTGGTGGATCTTTTGAGCACTTGGTTGCACGTTGAAGCTTGTGCATTATATTCCCTTTTATAGTATGGCTTTTCATAAACTCAATTTCAAAACACAAAAGAAATTAATCGTTTTTGAGTCCATTGCTGCGTCCTTTTATCATTGGGGGCTCCAACATTACATGTATTATCATCTTTCTCATGTTATTTGTTTATCAACTCGATAAATCTCATTAGTCTTCTAATTGCGTGGTCATTATCACCAAAACTCACATTAGAGCTTGATTGCATTTACAAAGGCCCATGCCAGATTTGGCCCAATCTAAGAAAAACTCTATAAAGCGACATAAATAATAGTACCACATTAGTTTTTCAACGGGATAAAACCACCCCTACTCCCTATAAAATAGAGGGTATATGGCCGATTTAGGTATCCAACATCCAATCATTAAAAACATAACTACTACCTCTTTTTTGCCTTTTCCAACCCATGTTGCTGTTCATCTCTTGATCCAATGACCAAGGATGGCGCCCTAGGCTTGCTGGCCAACCTAGGACAACTTGGCGACGTCCTTTGCCCCGATGGGGTCTCTCCCGGGTGAGAGCTTCAATGGCTCCTTTGCTAGTGTGCTCGGAAACTAGACATTCTTCGTCGTGCAAGCACGACCTCCCGGGTGAGAGTTTCGACGGCTCCTTTGCTAGTTTGCTCAGAAACTAGCCGTTCTTCGTCATGTAAGCATAATTTGTTATCATTTGGTGGTTTGCTTGTAAACCTCGCCGCTTTTCACCGCGAAAGCGTGTTGGTTACCCGCTGCATTTGTTGCTATCACGGTTGCTTGCAACCACGGGCGTACCGTTTCCGTTACTAACACGGTTGCTTGCAACCACAGGCGTACTAGCTTTTTCTGGTGTGTGATCCGGGATGTATCTTCAACATCGGCCAAACCGATCCCTCGATGGTTTCATCGATCCGCTGCGTTTTGTTGCTAACACGATTGCTAGCAACCACGGGCATACTATCCCTTGCGGGTGTGTGATCTGAGATTCATTTTGGCATCAACATACTTTTTGATGACTCCATTAGGAAAAATTGCGTCGGCTCTATTTTGTAGCTGAATCTATCTGTCCTAACCATATTCTTAGTTGATCTATCTTTATTCGCCATTATCGCTGCATCGGGCCACAAAAGGTAATAGCTTCAGACCTCGAGGCCGTTGCGTTTATTGCTGTGACCACGTGTTGTCAGGGATATAAGTTACGGTCAATTTACCGGCACGTGGAAAAATCTTGCTCCTTTGAATTTGTGACCGCGTCATCCAATCGGAGCTACGTGCTCCGAGTCAATCTCAAAGGAGAGCTACTACACGTTGATAATTAACCGGCTGCTGCCTCTCAAGCAACATCCTCATCCATCGTCACGTCATAGAAGTCACCAGTTGCTACAGGCTCAAAAACTACTTACGTCTAACTATAAAGAAAAACTATAATTTTTGGGATTAATTTCACATAACTACTACTATTTGTGCAATCACTTCTACAATACTACAATATTTTATATGGGTCCACATGTCAACCACATAGGTTATGCGTGGACCCGCATGTTAAATTGTGTGTCTCAAATGTGGGTTCATGCATAATATTGTAGGTTTGTAAAACTAAGAGCACAAATAGTTATAAGGTCTATGATACAGATCTGAAAAATTGTGTTCTGGCGAAAATGTTCTAGGCCATTTTCAAAGAGGTTTTTGATTTGGAGACTGTTCCCAAATCACTTAAGGAGTTGTCCGAAGTTTGGCTTCAGGGCAAGGGGCCCTTGCCTATTCGGTTGATAATGTTTTTATTTGCAGGCCGGGCTTTCCTAGATGCTTTGGATTACCATGAATAAGATGGCTATAGAGAAATCCTTCCCCAAATTGCCTTCTGATGTGCTGTACGCTGCTTTATCTTTACTGCAGAGATGGACTACGTTGCTAAAGGAAAAAGACAGTACAAGGATTCTCCAGTTGAAGGACGCGCTGGTTAAGGAATTTTAGTCCAAGCTCGACAGTGCCGACGGATGTCTATGAGATATAAATCTGTAATAGGGCTAGTTCCTTTTGCTTTGCATTAACTGTTACTGGTATTCCCAGTTTATGTACCTGAATGTTGCTTTCTTAAAAGCTGAGGTTCTTCCTCTTTTAAAACAAAAAGTAAGGCACATGTAACCATAGTTATATGACATTAACTCTATAAAAAAAATTGGGGCAGAGAATCTTCGTGCTAACTTTTTCATGTACATTTAATAAAAAGTAGTCTGGCCAAAAAGCACTTTTGTTCGTTCGTGCATGCTGCACAGCGCTGCTAGCTGCAGCCGCTGCTATAGAGTCCAGTTGCTTAGAACCGAGATTCATGCTGTAGCCTGTAGGTTTGTAGGATAAAATAAATGGCTTTAAATATTCTTATTTTCTTTAAAATGAGAATATAAGTAGCCTCTATTTGGTCACAGCTCCAGCTTCACGAATTTATGAAGGTACAAATACTTAGCTTAAAAAGGCAGCAAGCAGTGCCGAACTGGAAGGCCTCCGCTCTAGTCTTCTGTCTTCTCCAGTCCCACCACCCTTTCCCTTTACTCTTCCCTCGCCTCTTGCAGCTCGCTCTAAGCTCGGTAGCTGAAGCAGCAGCAGCTAGATAGCGATCCACGATCCACCATGGGAAACACCCTCGGCTTCGGCGTCCTCGGCTTTGTCCTCGGCTTCGCCGTCGGCTGCCTGACGCAGGTTCGAATCCCCATCAGTGTTCACAAAAAATTGCCAGTAACATACAGTGTTCTTCCCTCGTCTCCTTGCCCTTTTCGTGTCCTGCTACCGTGTATGTGCTTGTTCGGACACTGCCGGCTGCAGCGGCTGGTGGTCTCAATTCCATATGTCCCCATTTAATTTAGTACAGTAATAATAAGTTAAATCCTTGACAACATATGCAGAGCTCCAGAGTCAGGATCAAAGGTTGTGATTTTTTTTCCTTTTGACCAAGGTCATCCTCTGACAAATTGTGTAGATCGCCTTATGTGCGCTTGTCGTAATTTGGATTAGGAATACGAGGGATCTCAGGCTTTGACGACCTTCCCATGACAATAGATTTATTTTTTAATAATAAAAAAGAGATTGTTCTTTCTCGAAAAGAAACGGAAGAGGATCCTCATGAACCAATCTGCTGTTACTGAGACCATAGCAGCTCGTGCAGTTTTTTCACTTGGGCCGTGTTTAATTCGCGAAAATTTTTGGCATTGGCTACTATAGCACTTTCGTTTGTATTTGTCATGTATTTGTCAATTAGTGTCTAATCATAGACTAATTAGACTCAAAAGATTCATTTCGTGGTTTTTTACCAAATTGTGTAATTAATTTTTTTCGTTTACATTTAATGCTTCATGCATGTGTCTAAACATTCGATGTGATGAGGATTCTTGAAATTTTTTGGAACTAAACATGGCCTTGAATGTTTTCGGCTTCGTGTGCGTGATTGGATATTTTCAGCAGTGCTGTGGATCCTCTGACGTACGGCCCTCCGACGTAGAGTCACTAACGTGCGGGCCCCGGCCTCACGCGTCGTGTACGCGGCAGTACGACCCGCCTCCGCCGACCGCCCACTGGAGCCGCCCTTTGCCTCCTCCAGCCGCGAAGGCCGCCGCCGCACCCCGTGGCGGTGGCTCCTTCCCGGAACCCACCTCCTCCGCGGACTTTGCCGCCATCGCGGCTCCCGGTGGCCGCATCTCCGTCGTCGGATCCGGCTCCCTCCTCTCCGAGCGGCAAGGTGCTGCTGGTTCAAACACTGGACACCAGGAGACGAGCAATGGGGTGCCTGCCAACAGAGTGGTGGCTTCTCAATACCAATACAAGTAAGATGCTGCTCTTTGTTGCTTCTTCAGATTTTTAGATAATGAAAAGGTCGCGGCTTCCGTCCTCTTCAAAGAAAGGCATCGATCCTCATTTATTACAAGCAAACCAAAGTTCCACACACACACTAAGAACCAATATACTCCCTCCATCCCAAATTATATTATATTCCAAGAATCTTAGAGGGTCAAAACATCTCAAGTTTAACCAAATTTATACGATAAGATAAAAACATTTATGATACTAACTAAGTGTCATTAGGTTCTTCATTAATTATATTTTTATAGTATATCTATTTAATGTCATAAACCTTTGTAATTTTTTCTATAATTTTGATCAAACTTGAGATACTTTGACTCTCCAAGATTCTTGAAATGATTTATAATTTGGGATGGAGGGAGTAGTAGTATTGTGAAATCTGAAACAAAAAGGGCCATCCATGATACGCGAAGAACTGCATAGTACTTGACTCTAGGATCTGACATATCCAAACCAAATCATTCCTTTGGTCATCCGCGTGCTGCAACAGAGCCCAACACCACAGCCAGTGAGTATCTGCAAAATAAGATTTTGGTTTGCACTTATAAAAAATAGTGTCATTTCTCGTAGCCAAATTGCCCAAATGAGCGCCACCAGTTAGTGAACAAATGTTCTGAACTGAGCGGAGGAGGAACACCAAGTATGATATAAGCGGCACGCCATAGAAACTTGGGCACTTGGCATAATGACATTCGAGATAATTGCGATAAATTTCTCCCTGCTCCATCGATTCAGTTTTAGTCTTTGTGGCCACAGACTCATCTTGCTCTCTGTGTTCCTAGGACTGAGGACATCGACGAGTCGTCTGCAGAGAGTCTGCGCGACTCATTGAGCTACGCCAAAGCCAACAAGATGCTGATCCAGGTCCCAATATTAGGAACAACGAAGAAATTCTGGCGATTATCTGACAAAGCGACTAGGATCAGCAGAAAACTTGCATTGATACTGAGGAGCCAGCACTCAGTTGGCAAGTACCTCACAGCTCCTCTGCAGGTGTCCCACGTCTGGATTGGGGACAATGGCAGTGTCAAGCTCAGGGGGGTCAGTTTCACTGGTAAAGGCTTCAGTATTGAGCGTGTGAGAGATGACTACAAGCACCTTCTCAAGGTCCTGATTATGTTGATTAAATTATCGGCTGGGGATATCACCAAATTGCCTCCGGACTACATGGAATTCCTCATGCTCTTGGAGAGGGACACCCTTGCAATGAAAGATGAATTCTTGATTGTAAACAATGTTGCACTGCTGCCCATGAAAAACCGGTAATTCTTTGACTCAGTGTTATCGACTTATCGTCATTGTCGCCAGTCTCATTTTGTTACTTGTGTTCACAGCACTGAGGTATTCCTGATGCTACACGATAAAATTGTTAAATCTCTTGGCCGTACAAACACAGCAAAGAAGAAGATTATACTCTCTAGCCTCCCTTACCAGAACGACTGGTTGGATACTGCCAAGGCAAATACAAAAATCGAACAGTGGGTTGAGGGTGTCCAAAACGAGTACAAAAGGACTCCACTTGATCTACTGCGCCTCAACAGAAATGTAAGGAGCCACTTGCATCAGTACAATAACGACGACGACATTGAGGAAACTCTGTATTGTGAATGGCCCGAGCTGCTCATGGTGATGGAGAAGATGTTACATTTGGTAGGTGAGCTCGAAGGCACTGACATTCAGAACAAGTTCGGCTAGTCGGTCCTACTGCAAAACATATGTATTCTACATTTACTGCGGTTGTTAAGCTACTGTTATTCGATCATCAGTGCGAAAGTTTACGGTGGAGTGATATGCTACCTGGTTTATGTAATAGGCTAGCAGCTCTCTTCAGGTCTCACAACTTGAAGGTAAATTTGGATCAGCTTTATAAAACTGGGCTGCAAAATATTGCCTTACAACTCTAAAACTATGCTGTAAAAACGGACTTGTCATTGAGTTTGCGTGCATCCTTTAATCCCTGATTCTTTTAACAAAGCCTGGATTGTACATCAGTAAGCGACATTGCAAGCACTAGCAACGTTCTTCGAAAGCACATGCAGAGATATTAAGACCCTGAAAATAGATTATAGCAATTTCATGGTCTCCTTTGCCTCAAATTTTACGTCATCTTTGATAATGATGAGACATACAAAGGAGATTTGATCCATCTTGTTACTAGGTACCTAACAGCCTTGGATTACTGACGAAATCATGACACTGTCAAATTCGTTGGTAAGCAGCCTGAGCTGAGCTCCTATGTATTCTTGTTATAGAATGGCAACGGTTCCTTTTCGTCCTGACGTTGCCCTGCAATATTTGTTGGTACTAAGCTAGTAGTAAGCTGGGCGGGTCACGACTCTTCTCAATAACTAAAAAAAAAAGAAGCTCAGGAAGTGATAAGATGTTTAGTATCTGAATCTTTCCGTTTATCAGAGTGAAGGGATAAAGTGCTTAAAATATGAATCCTTCTTTCACACAAAAAACCTAGAGCACGAAAAGAAACCGCTGTTGTTCTTTCTCATTCACACGGGGAAACGTTGATACAAACAACTACAGGATTACATAATATTTATTCACGATCCTACGGGTACAAAAAAAAATGAAATTACACTTGATCCGGAGCTCTTAAAGCTACAGAAAGAGGAATGCTAACAAAAGACTGAACAACAAACAAACTTCCGCTAGTTATATCCAATCCTTCGGATTTATGCACGTGTCAAGAAGTTTCCATTCTTCGGTCCCTTCTTCCGGTTTCTGCAAACAGGGTTCCATACTTGCATGTTAGTGTTGAAGAATAGTTGCCAAAGTTGTCAGCATGATGCACAGTAAATACATGAGTTTTACTAATAACATAAAAGTTTCAGCAGTGCGTTTGTTTTCTTCTTTTCGTTTTCCAAGGATTCTTTCTCAAGGGGCAAAACTAAGGCACGTCCATGTACGTTGATTTGGCTGAGCACGATGGCAGTTTAGCCCACGTCGCTCATTACGATGCTGCATTGAAAGAACAAATATGAGAACTCAACACAGGCAGAAACTTCAGGCAAAATTTCAAAGCAGGAAATTAGTATATTCTCCAGGATTGCCAATTTACTATGGCCATCATAAAGACATGAGACCAATAACCTAATACAGAAGAAATGTTACAGATTCCTTGTTATGGTGGGGAATGTCTACCAGCGCCGGAAGCGGAGCCGTGGCTGAGAAATGGGCCACGCTACGGCGCACTAGAGCGCGATCACCAACGCCCAAGAGTCTCCAGATCTGATTGTTTAGGAGTGTTATTCCTTGATTGTTATCCGTTTGAGTTAGCAGGAAGTTGTTAGGATTTAGGTATAAGTATTGAACACTATTGTTGAATGAAGGCGAGCTGGAGATTGAGATTCATCTCTTCCGCTCTTTTACGCTCGCTCTCGCTAACAACCGTGACGCCGACCACGGCGTCGCAACCTTGCCGCCGGGCTGTTAAGCCTCGCCCTCAGCCCTCTTATTCCTACTTCCTCCGCAACAACCCAAACTCCAACAATCTGGTATCAGAGATGTCAGGTTCCAATTCCTCTGTTGCCACCATCGCTTCCTCTGCCACCACCACTACCGCTGCGCCACCACCGGTCACCTCTGCCCTGGTGATCACCACTGCGGCCATCGTTCCCACCACGCCGATTGGCACCACCGACCCCATGCTAAGCCAAGTCCCTACCTCTGCGCTCACTGCACTCACCACGGCCATTTACGACCTACAGCGCCAAATGGGCGATCTTGCCACCCGCGTGGCCGAGGTCGAGCACCGGCCTTCCTCCTCCTCGCAGCCACTCTTGCCTTTTCGGCATGCCTGGCTACGGCAGCCTTCCACCACTCCCGCCCACCTCCCCCTGCCAATCCTTCCTGAGCCGGTCACCACGCAGCAGGTGACCCATCCGCTTCCACAGCCAATCACGCAAATACCTTTTCTGCACTCACCATCTCCGGTACCCTCCATTGTGTCGGCCATCCACATGTCGCCGCCGCTACCGACTGCAGCCATGCACATGCCGCCGCCAATTCCACTAGATCTGCCTGAACTGGCGGGCGTCGGCGTTCCCAGGTTCCACAAGCTGTCATTTCCGACATACGACAGCAAAGAAGGCCCCTTGGGCTAGATCAACCGATGCGAGCAGTTTTTCCACGGCCAGCGTACTCGCAACGTCGACAAGGTCTGGCTCGCCTCCTTTCACCTGACGGGCCCCGCCTAGCAATGGTATTATGTCCTGGAGCGCGATGCCAGTGCCCCAAGCTGGGAGGATTTCAAGCACTTGTGCTAACAACGCTTTGGGCCGCTACTCCGGATGAACCACCTGGTGGACCTGGGCGCGGCTGCCATTTACGGCCTCTGTCGACGCGTACCTGGAGGCTTTCCAGGCACGTATGGCGCACGCCAGCCGCTCACTCCCTACCAGTAGGTGCAGCTGTTCACGGGCGGTTTACCAGAACATATCCGCATTGATGTGGAGCTCCATGATCCGCAAGATCTCCAATGCGCCATGAGCCTGGCACGTGCCTACGAGCGCCGCAACGTGACACCTGCACTCGGTCTACCAGGCCGAGTGCCTCGCCCGCCTCGCGCCGCGGTTCATCACCTGGGTGCCCCAGCCGTGCCAGCATCGACCATGGGGGCCATGGGTCCTTGGCGCCATCTTCATGCACACCGCCACAGCGTCACTTCAAGCGCCTGTCCCCAACCAAGATGGCCAAACGCCGCAAGCAGGGTTTATGCTACAATTACGACGAACCCTACGTGCGCGGCCACAAGTGCCCCCACCTCTTCTACCTGGAAGTGACGGACTATGAGGATGACGAACCTGGGGACACCGAACCGACCGCCTTTGACCCAGAGACTCCGATGATCTCTATCCATGCCATTGCTGGGATCCGCATTGAAGACACCATGCAGCTTTACATCTCCATCGGCAATGAGCAGTTCGTCGCCCTCCTCGACTCTGGGTCCATGCACAATTTCATCCGCGGTGATGTGGCCCGTCGTGTCGGTCTCCAGTTCTAGTCGTGCCCTGGCGCTGGTGTCATCGTGGCCAATGGCGACCACGTCACCTAGCGCAGCCTGGCGCGCGACGTCAGCATCCGCATTGGAGAAGAGAGGTTCACCATCGACTGCTACTCCATCTCGATTGATAGCTATGACATGGTCCTTGGCATCACATTCCTTCGCACGCTAGGACCAATCTTGTGGGATTTTGATGACACGCATGGCATTTTTGCATGAGGGCCATCGTGTCTTCTGGCGTGGCCTCGGCTCCACGCGCATAGACGTCCCATCCACAAATTGCCTCAACACCATCCACAGCAACGAGCCTACAATGCTCAACTGCCTCCTCCAGTCATTCGAGGATGTAATCACCGAGCTGCAAGGCCACCCACCGCCCCGCCCATGCGACCACCGCATCCATCTACTACCCAACACAGCTCCGGTGGCGGTGCGGCCCTATTGGTACTCTCAACTCCAGAAGCATGCTCGAGCAAGGCATCATCTGGCCAAGCACCTCGGTGTTCTCCGCTCCTGTGCTCCTCGTCAAGAAGGACGATAGCTCGTGGTGCTTCTACGTCGATTATCGAGCCTTGAACCAGCAGACCATGAAAGACGAGTTCCTTGTCGAGAGTTGTTGGACAAACTCCATGGAGCGCGCTTATTCACCAAGTTGGATTTACACTCAGGGTACCACCAAGTGTGGATGCATGCCGAAGACATTGAGAAAACAGCATTCTAGACCCATGAGGGCCACTTCGAGTTCTTGGTGATGTCCTTCGGGCTCACGAACACGCTGACGACATTCCAAAGTTTGATGAACTCCGTGTTTCGGCCGTTCCTTCATAAGTTTGTTTTGGTGTTTTTTTGATGATATACTCATCTACAGCCCGTCCTGGTCCACGCATCTACAACACCTCAAGGCGGTCCTGACCATGTTGCAGGAACATCACCTCCGCCTCAAGCGCACCAAGTGTTCCTTCACGATGTCGTCCGTGGCTTATCTCGGCCATGTGATCTCAGCCGAGGGTGTCACCATGGACAGCGAGAAGATTCAAGCCGTGGTCACCTGGCCGCAACCGCGCTTGCTGCGTGGCCTACGCAGCTTCCTAGGTCTCGCAGGGTACTACTGCCGTTTCATCCAGGACTACGGCACCATCGCCGCCCCCACCTAGCTGTTCAAGGAGGGGTAGGTGACAATAGTGTTCGATGGCCTCTAACGGGCTCTCTCCACTGCCCCGATACTCCATCTTCCGGACTTTGACAGGCTGTTCACGGTCGACTGCGATGCTTCCGAATCTGGGTTCGAGGCAGTCCTCCACCAAGGCGCAGGTACCCGCACCTTCTTCAGCCGACCATTCGCGCCTTGCTATCTCAAGCTCGCCGCCTATGAAAGGGAGCTGATCGGGCTTGTACAACCTATCCGACATTGGTGGCCCTACCTTTGGGGGTGGCACTTCATCATTCGAACGGATCATTATGCCCTCAAGTTCATGCTTGACTAGCGCTTGTCCACTGTTCCTCAACAACAGTGGGTAAGCAAGCTTTTCGGCTATGATTTCGCCATCAAATATTGCCCAGGCTGACTCAACACTGTCACTGATGCCCTATCCCAGTGGGCGGACGATGCCGCGCACCTGAGTGCACTCATAGGGCCTTCCTTCAAGATCTTTGAGGATCTCCGCCAGGAGCTACAGGACCACGACGACCTTCATGCCCTCCGTGACTCCGTGGTTGCTGATCGGGGCACGCCGTGGCGCCTCGTGGATGGCCTTATCCTCCGCGGCACCCGCGTGTTCATGTCGGCTATGTCCGCAACCTTGCCCACGGTCCTCCAGCTCGTCCACACCGCTGGCCATGAAGGTATGTAGAAAACTCTTCAGCGCCTATGCTAGGATTTCATCATCGAGCATGATCGGCGGCTTGTCCGAGAGTTCGTGCGCTCCTGCCTGACATGCCAACGCAACAAGACGGAGGCCCTCCATCTGGCCGGTCCTCTCCAACCCCTCGAGGTGCCATTGCAGGTCTGCTCTGACATCGCGCTCGACTTCATCGAGGGTCTCCCGCGTGTTCATGGCAAGAGTGTCATCTTGAGCGTGGTCGACTGGTTCTCCAAGCACGCCCACTTCATCGCACTCAGTCACCCGTACATGGCGACGTTCGACGTCATCATCTGGCTCCATGGCTTTCCCAACTCCAATGTAAATTACCGTGATCCCGTGTTCACCGGGAACATTTGGCGCGACATCTTCAAGCTAGCAGGCATTACGCTACAGATGAGTACGGACTTCCACCCACAAATGAACGACCAGTCCGAGGTGGTCAACAAGATGATCACCATGTACTTGCGGTGCATCACCAGGTACCGGCTGCGGGCATGGCTCAACTGGCTTCCGTGGACCGAATATTGCTACAACACCTCCTACCACTCCACGCTACGGATGACGCCATTTGAGGTAGTGTATGGCTGGTCTTCGTCCGCCTTACTGCCTTACACTGCAGGGACCACGCGCACCGACACTGTGGACGCCCTGCTGAAGGACCACGATGTGTTCCTGGTGAATGTCTGCGACCGCCTGCTGCAAGCCCAGGAGTACACTAAAAAACACTACAACGGCCACCATCGTGATCTGGAGTTCGCCATGGGTGATTGGGTCTAGCTGCGAATCCTTCATCACCCTGCTCAGTCCTTAGCACCGGGGCACCGGGGCAAGCTCAGCCTGCAGTTTGCCGGTCCGTTCCAGGTCGTCGAACGCATCGGCCCCGTCGCCTACCGTCATCGGCTCCCCGACAGCGCCTGTATCCACGACGTGTTTCATGTCGGTGTGTTGAAGCCCTTTCGTGGCACTCCCCCGACTGCTCCACCAGCTCTTCCACCTCTACATCATGGTTGTCTGCTACATCAGCCAGCGCGTGCTCTGCGAGCCCAACTCCACCGAGGCATCTGGCACGTGCTTATCCACTGGGAGGACATGGCCGAAGCTGAAGCAACGTGGGAGCCCGTCAAGGAGTTCCGTGCTCTCTTTCCTGCCTTTCAGCTAGAGGACGCGCTGTTCGTCGAGGGGGAGAGATGTTACGGTGGGGAACGTCTACCAGCACCGGAAGCGGAGCCGTGGCTGAGAAATGGGCCACGCTATAGCGCGCCAGAGCACGATCACCAGCGCCCAGGAGTCTCCAGCGCATGTGTGTTTAGTTTGTGAGATCCGATTGTTTAGGAGTGTTATTCCTTTATTGTTATCCCTTTGAGTTAGCAGAAAGTTGTTAGGATTTTGGTATAAGTATTGAACACTATTGTTGAATGAAGGCGAGCTAGAGATTTGAGATTCATCTCTTCCGCTCTTTTACGCTCACTCTCGCTAACAACCGCGATGCCGAGCACGGCGTCGCAACCTCGCCGCCGAGCTGTTAAGCCTCGCTAGGAGATATTCTTGTTGTACAAATATTTACAAATATTTCAAGAGCTTGTACATGCATGAAATATGTACATAAAGTAACAAAAGCTTGTACACATGTCCTTGGGATTTCATTCAATCCTAATCTTCATCCTGGCTAGGAGATATTCTTCTTCCGTCATAGTGGTACGCGCCACTGGGACTTACGACCTGGTCATTAAGAAATCATGCTAATGTCTTTTGAATTGCTTTGATTTGTTCACTTTGTATGACCCTTTGCTTCGACCATTCATGCTTCAATTTGAATGAAAAAGGAAAAGTATGAATATATATGATTATATATATGAACACAATGATAATAAATAAATTGTGTATATTTTTACATACTTCGAGGATCTCTTCACTTGTTTTCATCGAGTATTGCATGAGGAACTCACAAATGTAGTATCCACAAAAGTTGTTCCCCGGTTCTTGCCCCAGACACTACTTTACGAGAAAAAGATTCATCGTCAACCAATGAAACATGAAATGGATTAATGACTAAAGCCAAAAACCGAAAGTCTGTTCTCTAGTAGTGAACACTTGTGTCTGCATTTGACCTAGCTAGGTTGAATGTGTTCTTTTCCTTTTGTAATGATGTATTGTCATGAGTCAGATGATAGAACTTGATGTATTGCCAAATGTTGCTTCAATGAAACTTGAGATATCTTTATCTAATGATGTGGTTGATGAACACTGTGGGCAGCAATGGATTAACAATGTATGTGGTTGATGAAGTAATGTGACGTGCTATGGATGTTGATTTCATTTGAAATCTGGCTAAAATTTATTGTATATAAGTGTGCCAGTTCATAGTGACAGAGTATTGGTTGCTAAAAAGTTTGATATCCTCAAACCATTGGTTGCTAAAACATGTAACGGATCATTGGTTAGTATAAATATCAGCGTCCAACTATCGGTCGGTATAAACCTTGTCGGTCTCTATAGGTTTATACTGACACCACTTATCATGACCGTTACATTGGTCGGTATAACATTATAGCGACCGATCATCGGTCACTATAACAACTTATGGCGACTCTTTTGCAGTCGCTATAGATTGGCTGCGGTATAGTGTTAGTCATTGCAGTTACCGAAGATAATGTTGAGGCCCCTCGCGTTGAAGTGTTGGTGTTGGTGAGTCATTGTAGTCGCTGAAGTGTTGGTGAAGCCCCCCATGCTGAAGTGTTGGTAGAGGCGAAGTGTTTGTCGTGGGCAATGTTGGCAGAGCCCATGAAGTATATGGGCCAAGTACCCCCTAGAAGAGACCCAGCTAGTAGCTAGAGTAGTGTCATATGAAATCCAACCCCACCAAGGGGCCATTATATATATATATATATATATATATATATATATATATATATATATATATATATGTATATATATATAATATAAAGTTTCTAAGAGCATGGGGGCAAGGGACCTCACCTCCCACTCATTTCCATTTGTTCAAAACCCTAGTGTGTTCTGTCTCCACCGCCAACCTCTCTCCTTTCTCTCTCTCTCCTGTTCAGAACTACCATTTGAGTAGTTATGTTCATAAATTTTGTCTAGTTCAATATTTCCATGCATAATTTATTAGGAATTTTCATATTTTCTATAAAACTGATAAATAAATAGCTTATGTTATAGCCTGCTATTTAAAACATTGGTTATAGCCCACTTTTTATAGCTTTTGGATAAGGTTATCGTTAAATATCATATCCTGCTACTTAAAACATTGGTCATAGGTGACTTCAATGCTAAATGAGCTTTGATATTTTTGTGAAATCTAATTGTTTTGTCAGAAGAATATGATCCAAATTTATTCTTGGATCCTCTAAGATCACTCTCACGCTTAGGAAAGTATCCAGGATAAAAACCTTACGTCGTTCTATAGTACCTAGATAGAAGCTCGACCAACAAGTTCATATCTTTAGCCATCGCTTCACGAGTAGCTTCTGTAGTTGCTATCTTAGAGATCTCAAATATGCATCCATTTCAAACCTGAAGTTGAAGGTCATCAATTCTGAGTGATCCATTCCAATTCTTCTTCTCAACATCGCCAAGTCCGGCTAGTTCCATACGAATCAGTACGGAGAAGCATGTGCCCATCGCTCCTGCAATGGCACCAGCTCGTCAAGGTTTTAAACATAGTCCTAGAGAAACATAGGTCAACATGAATCATCACGAGTTCAAATCCTTTCCACAAAGCCTTGGGGAGTTAGGGCTTCGGTTTCCTCTGTGGCCAGTTCCTTCAAGATGCTGAACTATAATGTATTGTAGACATCTGAGAAAAAGTTGCCTACCCAACTTTGTTGTCTGTACAGTAACAACATCGACTGGATCCCCATGGATTTGAACAGAATATTATTTTTGACACTCAAAAAACTGAAAGTATCTGGATGCTGCATATGAAATGAGTCAGTCCTTAATCAGAAAACAGAGGTGCATTAGACTCTATAGTTTTATAATTTCTATGCAATGTGGTGGACCTACCTAGGTGTAGGTAGACCGAGAATTTGAAATTTTGGAAGCTCATGTGATATTTTTTCCACTCTTCCTCCATTTTTTAGTTCAGCCATAAACGCCTTCATGGCATCGTAGAGAAGGGGCTCGATCCTACCAAAATAGCAAGAAGTTAGGTATAACTATAGGTATACTCACAAATATTATTGTACTCCGTACAAATTAGAAAATATTTAATGCAAATACCTTAAATAAGTTCTGCATATGTCTACTCTAAGCTTCTCAGAGTGACATCTCACATGCTCATAGTAGATAGAAAATGTTTTTCCTTCTAGATATATCATTGCTTTCTGTTCACCCCCATAAAATGATTTGTTGCTGTCTTGTATTTTGAACCTGGACCAATCATATTGTGCCAAATATCAAAATACGAAACCAATCATATTGTGTCATATAGTTAGTTTATTTATTGTACTAATTGGGTGAGGGGCCTTGCCACTCATGTTGTAAAACTTTATTCTTCTATCTTAATGCAAAGATATGAAGCTCTCCTGCATATTTTCTATAAAAGAGATTTAATGACTTGTTAATTTATGGCTTTTGGTTTCCTGGCAAGGATTCCACTGTCTGAAAATTCCTGGACTCTCAAAGCAACAGTAGACAGAGCATGTGGAGCTGCTGCAAATCAAGAGTAGAGAAGCTATTGTGGGCAGAATGGAGGAGCTGAAACATCTAATAGATAGCAAATGGCAGTGGAAAGTGCAGAAGATCTAATAGAGGAGCTCTGGGATGTGTTAGGAGAGGTGGATCTGCAGCCTGAAGTGGAGGATTCTCACATCTGGCGCTTCTCTACCTCTAGCCAAGTCAGCTCACGTGGGCATGTTCATTGGTGTTGTTTCATTCAGACCATGGAAAAGGATTTGGAAGACTTGGGCTTTAGGAAAGTGTCAATTTTTCGTGTGGCTTGTTGCACATATCAGATGTTGGACCGCTGGCCATCTAGCATGGCGTGGCCTACCACACCCACCTAGCTGCCCTCTCTAGGATCAAGAGGAGTCGATCAACCACTTGCTTTGCACATGCCCCTTCTCTAGAGAATTTTGGTTCCTGCTGCTGCAAAGGCTTGGCCTACAGGCCCTTGCCCCACAAAATGATGATGATAGTTTCGATGATTAGTGGGGAAGGGCGGAGTCCTCGGTCAATACTCAGACTCGAGGAGGCTTCAATTCGATCCACCATAATCCTAGGAGCCTAGACAATATGGAAACATCGCAATCGGTGCATCTTCAATGGGGCATCCCCGAACATAGCTGGAGACTTACTGCTCGCTAAAGAGGAGTTGATGGTCTAGAGATTGGCTAGGGCCAAAGGACTTTCCATCTCTTTGCCCTTGTGCCAGATGGGGAACAGTAGCTATTGGTTTTTAGGCTTGGTCGGGTCTGGTTGTTTCGAATCACGGGCGATTTTGTAACCTTGGAACTATGGTGGTGTGCATTTGGGTGCATGTGTTAGTGTTGTTTTTTCTTTTGCATAAGGGTTTTTGCCCCTTTTCCTTCCTAATACAAAGAAACGCAGATCTCCCATGTTTTCAAGAAAAAATCTCTGACAAAGAATACTTGGCAACATTTCCAAATAAGCAAATCCCTTATACCTTTTCTAGATCCAAAGGAATCGACATGGCTACCAATAATATCTCTGCTACTGCCATGGCTATCAATAATATCTCTGCTACTATGTCACAGTCCAACCTAGATCCATCAGCTTCATCTGTGTTACAAACTGGATGGGTACAAAAGTTCAATGTTCCTGGCAGGGCAATGTCTGTGGAGGCTAATGACATTGATTGCCGAACTAGCAGGGGAGGTGGTGGTTGTAGATGAAGTATCTCTGATCAAAGTGTTGAAGAATTAGGCAATTTCCAGATTAAAACCATAATATAAATCATGACAATCTCAAATACTAGTAAAAGCATAGCTCGATACTAGTGTGATTTAACGGCATAAATAAAAGAACCAGTGTAAGCATAGCTCTACACTAGTCATCAGATTAAATAGCACGAACATAAATACTAGTGTAAGCATAGCTCGTACACTAGTCAGATTAAATAGCATAAACAGAGACTCTGAATGACGAGGTGTATACCTTTTGACTGTAGAGGGAGACGACATCGCTGGTGATGGAGATGTAGATGGTAATGCCGCTGGTGCTGGTGGTGTGAGGTCGTCAATGAGCGGTGGAGGAAGAGCTTAGAGCAGTTGACAACAGATATGCCGGGATGTAACGCCGCCTAACTTAGATGGAAGACGACACATCATGAAGGTTGAAAGTAGTCATGTGAAGAGCGCTTCCTAAAAACCTTATTCATCCTCTCCCAGTGCAGGATTGCAAGGATGAGGGTTTCAGAGACCTGCTCGCCCGATGTCGGGGCACGCAAGCAGTCGAGCTGGAGAAACTACGGTGGCAGCGCAACAATGAGAATAGGCAAAAATCCTAGCTCAATTGGATGTGTTTTGGTATGGCTGATAGGTTGCTTATATAGTTCTGTCCAAGCCGATCTCATGTCACAATCACAATCTAAACCGTTTACAACTCTGCAAACTTGAAGACCAAGAAACCAAAACTAAAAACTGCAAAAAGAGGATGCACCCCTGCAAAGCGAGGAGCCAGATTTCGGTGGACCATTCATGCAGGTGTCGCACACCCATTCCGCCTTGCGAGGCGAGGCGAGGCGAGTGAGCTCGCGCATGTGGGCTTTCCTTTCTCCTCCTCACACTAGACTTGAGGAAGTGGAGAGGACTCCTATATTTAAGCATGGCTACCTCCACTTCCACAAGCAAGGTGGGACTAAAGAGTTCCCACCGCCTCTTTGCACACATGAATCGGCCTTTGATATTTTCTTAGGAATTTCAGGAATTCTTATTTGGGCCAAAGCCCATCTAAATTCCAACATTCCCCCACCAGAACACAAATGCCCATTTAGAGATTTGTCTGTTCCCCGCTGTTGTTCGATATACTATTGTTTCAGCAGAGACTATTAGGTTGAACTTCCGCCTAGAACCTCAAGCTACACTCATCCACAACTTGAACAATGGACTAGGCCTTGAATTGCAAGTTTTGTGTGAATGAGTTTCACTCAAAGAAAAACTAGTATCTGGTCGCCAGTAGCCTTCTCCGTGGGTGGAGCATACACATCATACTCCCTAGTCTCTTCATGAGCTTACTAGAGATCACCCAAGTCTCATAGACTGCGATGTTATACAGTTAAGCTCTTTCAAGAATGCTCTATAGTACAACATCTTCGCTTGTTAAAGCCAACAGAACATGTTAAGGCTTTCGCCAACCTACCATATTGTGCCTCATTGCATTAAGAGTATTGCATCACTACTATAGATTGATTTTTTCACTGTTGCCATTTTCACTACCATAGCAATAGAAGCGACAGTGTGATACTTCCATCGCCGGTTGGACCGATAGGGAGGCCTCGTAGGGTTAACAATAGATGTGGCAGTGATATTTTCTCCGTCGCATGAAAAGCCGAGCCGACTGGGATAGACGTTCTAGCCATCGGCCCTACACGACCGTTTGGTCTACCGGTGATAGTAAATTCAGCGTGAGTTATTTTCCTATTTCCCAACTACCCACAACACAGTTGCATCAATGTTACTTCCACTTCTCCATCTTCAATGTTGGTGCATTGTTCCTCTCTCCCAGTTTATGTGAACCATTGTACGCCTCGCGTCGCGCCGCCGCCACTTCCCGCACGGCTGGCGCATTGTTCCTCTCACAATTTGGGTGAACCATTGCACGCCTCACGCTGTGCCGCCGCCAGATCCAAAGGCAAGGGTATGCTTTCGCACTTCACTGATGGTTCTTTGTCAAATTATTAGGAATGGATCTTTGTCACAGGCTCTTTGAAATGGAGGTGGCCCCCCAACCAGAGGAACACAGTGGCTAGCCTCACAGACGATCTCCTTCTTGACATTCTCCGCCACCTTTCGGCCCGCTCCTTGTGCTCCTACAAATGTGTCTGTCGCTCCTGGAAGCATCTCATCTCCAACACCCGTCAGGTGCTGCCCTAGACTGTGGCCGACTTCTTCTATGACACCAAGAATGGCAAGCAAAACTTCACCAACATCACCGATGAACGCCCCCCGGACTTGTCCTTCTTGCCCTTCCTCAAGGACTATGTAGTTGTTTCAGATTGCTACAATAGCCTCATCCTATGCTAGTGCCTCGGGGCTGCTGGATAGTGCTATATTGTCTGCAATCCAATGAGCTAGAAGTTTAATATTCTGTCGCCTAGCACCCATGATGTTGGCCATTCTATTGGTGAGGCTCACTTGGGGTTCGATCCAATAGCCTCCTCGCACTTCCATGTGATTGAATATGTGGATGTCGACGGTTTGTGCGCAGGTGTGGAGATCTACTCATCTAAAACTGCAGCATAAATCTATAAGGAATCTATATGGGGTGAGGAGACTGATGTGATATTTTTGAGATCACCAAGTGTGTTTCTCAATGGTTGTCTGCACATTATGTGGGACTCTGGGGGTACTCTAAGATACTTGCTGTGGATATGGAGGGAAACACATGGAGAAAAATTGAAAGGCCTAGTGATCTTTGACACTCCATGCATCAAGCTCAGGGTCACTTGTGTGTATATACTATTGGTGGTCCCAATGATTCTAAACTTTCAATCTAGATCCTTGAAGACTATGGTACTAATAATTGGAAATTGAAGCATACGATCAGCACATGAATCCTATTTGGAAGGATTAATATTAAATTTGGTTTCATGGATTGTGTTGACGACTACACAGTGATTACAGTTCACCTAGAATGGAATTTGATTTTCTTTGTTGGGAAGAATAGAGCAATCATCGCATATGACTTGGACCGCATAAAAGTTCATGTCATCCCTGCCCGGGTCTTTTGGTATGGTATTCATAGCATTAAAAAAGAGTTCATCTACCTTCCTTATGTTCCCTAGTTCTTGGATTCATTAGTAGAGCAGTAAATAAAGCTGCATTTGATGTACTATCATGCATTTTAAATGGACTAATGTTGTTTGCTTGTGTATGGACAATGACGAATGTTGTCATTATTTAAGCTAAAGTACTGTGCCATCTTTGTTTTGTTTGTGAAAGGATCAAGATGCCCAAGAGGGGGGGTGAATTGGGATTTTCTAAAAATTAATTGCAAGAATTAAATCCTATAAGCCAGAATTCACCCCTAGTGCCTACTTGTGTTCCTAGAGATTCTACCGATAAAAGTTTTGCACCCTAGTTTCCAATCCTAGTCTAGCATGGCAATTCTAGGAATGTAAATTAAGCAATGAATGTAAATACGAGAATGTAAATGCTTGAAAGTAAGGGCAAGAAACACGGTGATGTTTTTCCGAGGTATCGGAGAGTCGCCACTCCCCACTAGTCCTCATTGGAGCACCCGCGCAAGGGTGTAGCTCCCCCTTGATCCGCGCAAAGATCAAGTGCTCTCTACGGGTTGATTCTTCGACACTCCGTCACGGTGAATCACCCAAAACCGCTCACAAGATGAGTTGGGTCATCCACAAGCTCCGCGGATGATCACCAAACTCCCAATCACCACCAAGCCGTCTAGGTGATGGCGATCACCAAGAGTAACAAGCTAGAACTCTCACTTGACCACAACAAGCCTAATGAGAAGGTGGATGCACACTTGCTACTCTCTAATCACTAGTGAGGAACTCTCAAGCTTTGATTCTCAAATCACAATCCTCACTAGAGCTCTTGCACTCCCTTGCACTCCAAAGGTGTTTCTCAGCTGATCAAATGAGCAAGAGACCTCTAAAAGAGGTGGTGGGGATGTATTTATACACCCCACAGTCGAAACGAACCGTTACCTGCCAACTCAGCAAAACACGGGGTGACCGGACGCGCCGGTCGAAGTGACCGGATGCGTCGGTCCCCTGTAACTTTCGAAAAACCGAAAGCTGGGCTGAGTGACCGGACACGCCGATCAGGGGTGACCGGACGCGTCCGATCATGCAGGGAGCATACTGTAACCACACCGGACGCACGACCGTGTCCAATCGGTGATGACCGGACGCGTCCGGTCTTCGCTGGACCTTACTGGAACGTGACCGGACGCGCCGATCACTCCCAGGTCGCGTCCGATCGGGTGTTTCCCTCAGGTGACACGTGTCGGCTTCTGACCACCGTGTCCGGTCCTTGCAAGGACCGCGTCCGGTCGTCAGCGCCGAACCCTAGTCATGGAACTGAACTGACCGGACGCGTCCGGTCTTGCCGAAGACCGCGTCCAGTCAAGGGAAAACCACCCTAAACTTTCCGAAACGCGTCGCAACTTGAACCAAGTTGCTTCCAACTGAACTTTGAGCTATTCTAGAGTTGCCTAGGTCTAAGTTTAACAAGTGTGCACCACACCTAAACATAGGACTCACCTAGGTCAAGCTACCCGCTCATGCCCCCCTTTATAGTACGGCCAAAAGAGAAAAACGAAGATCCTAACGACTATTCCGAATGAATCTCAACACCTCGACATCCGGAACTAACCATCCTTAATCTTTACGTCACTCTTTTCAAAACCGAAACGATTTCCATCAAGGGGCATGAATACCATGGTGCCCAAAGCAGTTATAACCTCCATGACCTAACTTACCAAAGTTTCTGCAAAACACACGTTAGTCATGGTAATAAAGCGTTGTCATCAATTGCCGAAACCAAACCTCGGGGCCTAGATGCTTTCAATCTCCCCCTTTTTGGTGATTGATGACAACACTAAGATTCAAAAGGTTGGAGTTGAGGTTTTCGAGCATGCTTGGTTCACATAAGCAAAAAGCGATAAGCACAAAGGGTTAGGAATTGCTTATGTGCCCCAAGCCAAAAGAGTGTACTCATAAGATAAGACAAAAGGCGTTAGTACACATAAAGATATAGCTCATAAGAAATCAGAGTAAGGCACGGAAGCACAACCTTAGAGCTATAACCAAAACGGGTGACATGAATTAACACAGTGACTAGATAAACCATTAGACTCAAAGTTTATCACACGACGACATGTCACACGAATGCAATGACTGAAAAGTAAACATGATGCATGAATGTAGCACACAAAAAGAACGAAAACCCTCTATCAAAACTCCCCCTGAAACTACTCTCTCTCCCCCTTTGGCATCAACCGCTAAAAACTAGTCTAAGGATCTGACGGGGGAACAGACGGAGTCGTGTCGAGTGCCGAGGTGCGCGGAGTAATCACGAAGTGTAGAGTGTCTCCCTCGGAATCTGAGCTATCTGGCTGACCCTCTAAAGAAGCACGTAGCTGTGAAGCGGTCTGGGTCTGAGCAGCAGGAACAGGTACTGACGTAGTAGCAACAAGTGGATCCGTCTCTGTGACCTGAGCCTGTAGCGAGCCAATAGCTGGGGGATCGGTCGAGGCAACTGACGAAGGAATAGTCTCTGTAGTACCCATCCCTGTCACAGGAGGAACAACTACCTCTAGAGCTGACAACCCTGAAGAAGTAGCGAAGGTGGTAGTGTGCGAGGGTGTCGGCTGACCAGTCAACTCGCTGTATGTGGCACTGTAATCACCGAAGGGTGTGCCTGTCAGGAGGTGAGGGTGAGGCTGGTCTGAAGGAGTAAACCCCGTCTGAATAGGCGTGTAGCTCGGGGACTGGAACGACTGGGGAACCTGCTGCTGTGGAGATGTGAACTGGAAGCTCGGCTGTCCCTGACTCGATGGACCACTGGACTGTAAAGCAGGAGTCAGAACAGAAGCAGGCGGAGGAACCCCAACAATGACTAGATGGCGCAAAAGGTCTAGATACTGCTGCTGACTAGCTGCACTCTGACGCTGCATCTCGTACTGCTGTCGCTGCATCTCTACTTGCTGCCTCTGGATCTCAAGCTGCTGACGCTGAAACTTGTCCTGACGAGCCTGTATCTGTGCAAATGCGGCAGCTGTGTCCTGAGCCTATCGCTGTATCTGTTGCTCCTGTCGCTCCTGTGCCTGGGTCAGCCTCTCAAGTATAGCCACCATGGCTGGGTCTGAGTGTGAGGCTGAACCAGAGCCACCGGTCTCGTGGTCGTGAGGCCGAGGAGACCGGTACCTGGGGATGGGCTGGTAGTCCTCGTCAGTGCTGTCAAAGGCCTCATCCTCAGGGAGATCAGTAGGCTGAGCATCAAGATCCTCAACTGTGGCGTCCTGCTCAGCTGCTGTCTCAGGAACCTCAGGTCTCGTGCTGTCCTGGCACTGGGGCCTACTCTCTAGTAACTGAGGCCCAAAGCTGACGGATATCATACTCAGGGAAAGCAGTGGTAGTATCTGATATCTCAGCTCTGATCTCTGCTGGAAGCTGAATGGCAAATCTGATGATAAAGCATATCCAGTGAGCATAGGGTAGCTGACGATTGCCCTTGAAGCCCTCAGCTATGGTGTCCTCCATCTCACTAAGCATGAGATCCCAAATGTCGAACGGTGTCTGTGAGAGGAGGTGGTGAACAACCCATAGCTGCATCCGAGTCAGTCCCTCTCTGTAGCCAAGCCTAGGAAGAAGAGTACGTCAGACTATAGCATCCAGGACTCTGGCTAGTGGTGTCAAACTGGCAGGCGTGCGACGAGACCCTTCGCCAAAAGGTTCACGGAAGCAGGGTCGAACCAAGTCTGTCGGTGGCACTGTCCCGCCGTGAGGGCGTCTGGGTGGAGGAGTTTGACCAAAACAGAGCTGATGTATCTTCGTGTCTGAAGCAGGGAGTCTGAGAATCTCCCGCACTCTAGTGCTGTACAGTCTGTGGTCACGGCCTCGGAATGCAAAGTGAATGAACTCATGGGCAGGATCAATCCACAGTGAAGCATAAAACTCTCTGATCCATGTGCCGCAGTATGCACCTGTCCGTCCAAGAAAATCTGACAAGCCTGGCAGAAAGGACAGGTGCGGACGGAGCTGCTCTCCCACAACCTCAACCAATGACTCAAGCCGACAGACCCTCTGTGGTCGAAAAGCAATACCGCTGTCAACAAGAGCTCTGTAGAAATCCTCCTGTAGAGGAGTATAGAAACCCTCTGAAGCTCTGGGATCCCTCTGAGGTGGGAACCACCGACTGACCTCAACGAACCTCAACCCTTGCACCTGACATGCTGTAGCACCCCTCAAGTCAAAGTGCTCGACCGGGGGTGAACCTCTAGCTCTGGGAGGAGGACGTGCTCCACGATGCTGGCCCTCTGGCCTAGGAGTCACCTGAGTACATGTGCGTGTGGAGCGGCGATGCGGTGGAGTCTGAGTTGGCTGCTCCTCTGTGCCCTCTGTAGCCTCTGGAACCTCTGGAGCCTCTGTAGGTGGATCAACTGACATAGCATCTGTAGCTCCAGTGTCCTCTGTACCCTTAGTGGCCTCTGTCCCAAGCTGTCGACCTTCAAGATGAAAGCGACGCTCGCCTATGCGTATGCCACTGCTCCTGCCACCCCTCTCTGCCTGCTCTGCTGCATCTGCAACGGCCTGAGCAATCTTTGCATCAGTAAGTGTCTTCTTCTTCTTCTTCCTGGCCATGATCTTGATGCGCTTTCCACGCGCAACCTCAGACAGACGAGGAGGACTGTCGTCCCCATCACCAGGAGCACCACCGGCGTTCTTGCAACGCACCATGCTGACAAACTGACGGAAAACCTCTGAAAGATGGTGAACTGTCACTCGAGAGGCTTGGCCTCAATCCGTATCCGTAGGCTTGGCCTCGGATTCAGCAAACTGATATCACCCTAACACACCGACAAACTCGCTGAAAAGACGGAATAGATGGATCTACTATAAGCAACATATATAACTAAAAGGTACGAAACCCTAGAGATAGCAAGTATGTAAGATAAGATGTGAATCGAAACGCGATAGCTACCTCAGATCGACGAGAAGACGGTGATGAGATGAGGTGACCTAGATCGCGAGATTCCCCGAATACGCCGGACGAGCTCTGAAAGGACCGAGTCAAGTGACGATGATAAGCGATGGAGAGTGACGGTCAAGGTAAACCCTAACGAAGGAATTGAACAAAATTTGAGTGAAAAAGAACGAGTTTTTCACCTACGAACTGGGGTTAGGGCAAACCCTAGAAGATGGGCTCGGCCGAAGGATGATTTGAGAAGCTTAGGGTGGAGGCTTGGCACAGGGGGCACGTGGCAGCTGCGGTGGAGAAAACGGCGAGGCAACTGCGGCCAGCGGACAGCGACGACGGCGGCGGCGCGGCTGCGGGCAGGCGCGGGCACGGCTGCGGGCAGCGCGGCTGGGTAGGGCGCGGGCAGCGTGCGTGCGCGAGGGCAGGGAGGCGCGGAGGAAGTCGAGCTGGCGTGGCAGGACTTCGCCGGAGAGGAGGAGGACGGCGAGGTGTGGCGGATTCCGGCGAATCGGCGAGACGGCGGGTTAGGGCACGCGGCGGCGGAAAAACACGGGCGGATGGAGAAAACACGGCCGAAGATGAACCGTTTTATGAAGGGGTTAGATCCGCTCGTCACGCGATGACCGGACGCGGTGGTCGAAATGACCGGACGCGGTGGTGTAGCGTCCGGTCACACTCCAGTAAGCTCCTGGAGTGACCGGACGCGTCCGGTTAGGACTGACCGGACGCGGTCAGAGTCCGGTCGAGGGGTACTTGGGAAATCATCACGAATGACCGGACGCGGTGGTGGTGACCGGGACCGGACGTGGTGGTCAACAGCTGCGCGTCCGGTGCAGCGTCTGGTCACTAGATCTGGAGTTGGTCTTCTGGATGACCGGACGCGCTGGTGGACGCCGGGACCGGACGCGGTGGTGAAGCATCACTACGTCCGGTGCAGCGTCCGGTCACTGTTTTTCGCCCTTCTTCGTTCCAAACTTCGACGCGACTCCTCCCAATCAAGTTCCAATTCAAAGAGACACAAATAAACACCAATTGGAACCTGATATGAGTGACCTCACTCAAACCCTCAAATTTTGCAAAATAGATTGCCTTAGGCTAGTATTATTTTTAAGAAAATAGGCAATAAACACCCGAGGAGCAACGTATGGCCATGCAATAGAGTTTTTGAACCTTTAGGAGCGTCAAAATGCTCTCTCTATCCATGGATGAACACAGAGGTTGCTCAAAGCTAAACCAAAAAGAAACGACAAGCTAACAACCATGCATATGCAATGCAATACAAGAAAGTAAAGCTAGGTTGCTTGTCAAGTTTGATCCACGGTTAGGCTTCTTCACTCCTCCAAAGGAGGGTTATCGTAACCGTGTTAGCCAAGCCCTAAATGCATTGCGATAAGATAAACATGGCATATAATACAATGCAATGCAAGTGACAACACACGCTCATCTTTTAAAGTTGCTAGAAGCAAGCACATTTAGTTCACTTCTTAACCTACAAAAGGTGGCCTCATCCAACGGTTTAGTGAAGATATCCGCTAATTGATTTTCACTTCTTACACCTTCTAGTGATATGTCATTTTTAGCAACGTGATCTCTTAGAAAGTGATGGCGGATATCAATGTGCTTGGTGCGAGAGTGTTGTACCGGATTGTTAGCAATTTTAATGGCACTTTCATTATCACATAAAAGTGGCACCTTTTCAAGAACAATTCCATAGTCTAGGAGGGTTTGTTTCATATATAAGATTTGTGCACAACAAGCCCCCGCGGCAATGTATTCCGCCTCGGCGGTGGACAAAGCCACACTATTTTGCTTTTTAGATGACCAAGATACTAAGGATCTCCCAAGCAAATGGCACCCTCCGGATGTGCTTTTTCTATCAATTTTGCAACCGGCATAATCTGAATCGGAATAGCCAACTAGTTGGAATCTAGCTTCTTTGGGATACCAAAGACCAATGCTTGGGGTGTGCTTAAGATATCTTAGGATTCTTTTTACGGCACTTAAGTGAGGTTCTTTAGGGCACGCTTGAAAGCGAGCACACATGCACACACTAAACATGATATCGGGCCTAGATGCGGTAAGGTACAACAAACTACCAATCATAGAACGATAGAGAGTTTGATCAACCGGTTTACCTCCCTCATCTAGGTCGAGATGTCCATTTGATGGCATTGGGGTCTTGATTGGTTTGCATTCCTCCATCTTGAATCTTTTGAGAAGATCCTTGGTATACTTTTCTTGAGAGATGAAAATCCCATCTCTCATTTGCTTGACTTGAAACCTAAGGAAGAATGTGAGCTCACCAATCATTGACATCTCAAACTCCTTCGACATCAATTCACCAAATTCCTTGCAATAATCTTCATTTGTTGACCCGAAGATGATATCATCAACATACACTTGACAAATGAAGATCTCCCCATTAAGCTTCTTGGTGAATAATGTGGTGTCAACCTTCCCAATGGTGAAGCCCTTCTCAATGAGGAAGTCCCAGAGGCACTCATACCACGCTCTAGGGGCTTGCTTGAGCCCATACAACGCCTTGGACAACCTATAAACATGATTAGGATATCTAGGGTCTTCAAACCCGGAAGGTTGATCAACATAGACTAGTTCATTTATGAAGCCATTTAAAAAAGCACTTTTCACATCCATTTGATATAGTTTCATATCATGATGTGATGCATATGCAAGAAGGATACGAATGGCTTCAAGTCTTGCAACGGGTGCAAAGGTCTCTCCAAAATCAAGACCTTCAACTTGAGAGAACCCCTTTGCAACTAGTCTTGCCTTGTTCCTCACTACTATGCCTTGGTCATCTTGCTTGTTTCGGAATACCCACTTGGTTCCAATGACTCTTGCACCTTTAGGATGCTCTTCAAGTGTCCATACTTGATTGCGGGTGAAGTTGTTCAATTCTTCATGCATAGCATTCACCCAATCCGGATCTTGAAGAGCTTCTTCTACATTCTTAGGTTCAACACAAGAGACAAAAGAGTGATGTTCAACAAAAGAAGCAAGCTTTTGAGATCGAGTCATTACTCCCTTTGTAGGACTCCCTATGATGAGTTCTTGTGGATGTGCTTGAAGTAGAGGTGAGTTTCTTCTATCAACCACTTGAGGAGGTGGATGGGGAGCATCAACATCTTGAGCTTGTGCCTCGGCTTGTTCATGAGAGACATAAGTGTCTTCATTTTCAACTCTCTCATTCTTGTCATCATCTTGAGGCACACGTGATGAAGATGGTGGATCAACAATTTGTACATCGTCATCATCATCTTTTGGCTTGATGTCTCCCACGGGCATGTTCTTCATGGCCTCCCTCAAGGGTTCATCACCTACATCATCACAATTCTCAATTGCTCCTTGGGAGCCGTTAGATTCATCAAATTCCACATCATATGTTTCTTCAACCAAACCGGTGCCATGGCTAAATACTCTATATGCTTTGGACTTTGATGAGTAACCAACAAGAAAACCAATATCACAACGTCTTTGAAACTTCCCTAGGTGTTGACGCTTCTTGTAGATGTAGCATTTGCAACCAAACACCCTGAAAGCATCTAGGCCCCAAAGGTTTGGTTTCGGTAATTAATGACAACACTTTATTACCATGACTAACGTGTGTTTTGCAGAAACTTGGTAAGTTAGGTCATGGAGGTGATAACTGCTTTGAGCACTGTGGTTTTCGTGTCCCTTGATGGAAATCGTTTCGGTTTTCAAAAGAGTGACGTCAAGATTAAGGACGGTTAGTTCCGGATGACGAAGTGTTGAGACACATTCGGAATAGTCGTTAGGATCTTCATTTTTCTCTTTTGGCCGTACTATAAAGGGGGGCATGAATGGGTAGCTTGACCTAGGCGAGTCCTATGTTTAGGTGTGGTGCACACTTGTTAAACTTGGCGCTAGGCAACCCTAGAATAGCTCAAAGTTCAGTTGGAAGCAACTTGGTCGAAGTTGCGACGCGTTTCGAGAAGTTTCGGGCTGTTTTCCAGTCACCGGACGCGCTCTTCGGGAGCACCGGACGCGTCCGGTGAGTACGATCAGCGCTAGGGTTTCGGCCTTGACCACCGGACGCGGTCCCCGCGAGGACCGGACGCGGTGGTCAGTGGATGACACGTGTCTTCCAGGGAGAACGCCCGTCGGACACGACCTGGACTTGATCGGCGAGTCCGGTGCGAGTCCAGTAAGGTCCAGAGAGGACCGGACGCGTCCGGTCTTCAGGCATCGGACGCGGCCTCGCGTCCGGTGTGAGTACAGTAAGCACCCTTGCACGTCGGACGCGTCCGGTCACCCCTGACCGGCGCGTCCGGTGGTTCGTTTTCAAAATCGCGTTTTGACCGTTACGGGGGACCGGCGCGTCCGGTGCGTTGCACCGGCGCGTCCCGTGACCCCGTGTCAGAAAGTAACGGTTCGTTTTCTTTGAGGGGTGTATAAATACAACCCCTCCACCTCTTTTAGAGGCCTCTTGCTCATTCAAACATCTGAGAAAACCCTTTAGAGTGCAAGGGAGTGCAAGAGCTCTAGTGAGGATAGAGATTTGAGAATCAAAGTTTGTGATTCCTCACTAGTGATTAGAGAGTAGCAAGTGTGCATCCATCTCCTCATTTGGGCTCGTTGTGGTCAAGTGAGAGTTCTAGCTTGTTACTCTTGGTGATCGCCATCACCTAGACGGCTTGGTGGTGATTGGGAATTTGGTGATCATCCGGCGGAGCTTATGGATGACCCAACTCAAGTTGTGAGCGGTTTTGGGTGATTCGCCGCGACGGAGTGTCGAAGAATCAACCCGTAGAGAGCACTTGATCCTTGCGCGGATCAAGGGGGAGCGACACCCTTGCGCGGGTGCTCCAACGAGGACTAGTGGGGAGTGGCGACTCTCCGATACCTCGGAAAAACATCGCCGTGTTCCTTGCCCCTTTACATTCAAGCAATTACTTTCTCGTATTTACTTTCATTGCTTGTTTTACATTCCTAGAATTGCCATGCTAGACTAGGATTGGAAACTAGGGTGCAAAACTTTTTAACGGTAGACTCTCTAGGAACACAAGTAGGCACTAGGGGTGAATTCCGGCTTGTAGGATTTAATTCTTGCAATTAATTTTTTAGAAAAGCCCAATTCACCCCCCCTCTTGGGCATCTTGATCCTTTCAATTGGTATCGGAGCCGTGTTGCTCCTAATTTAGGCTTTACCGCCTAGAGCAAGATGTCTAACGGGGAAGGACCACCTCCCACCTTTGATGGGGATGATTTTCCATATTGGAAAATCCGCATGGAGGCGCATCTCGAAGCCATAGATGTCGGGTGTCTTAGAGCCGCAACCGAAGGGCTTCCCGCTATCAAGGATCCCGCAAACCCCACGGGTGACGAGGAGAAGTACGACCGGTGGAATGCAAAGGCCAAAAATGCACTCTACCGGGGCTTAGGCAAAGATATCTTCAATCGTGTGCGTAATGCAAAGAACGCTCATGATTTGTGGCAAAATCTTTGTGCTCTCCATGAGGGAACTAAGAGTGAGCGTGAGGAACGCTATCATATTGCTTTAAAGAAAATTAATTCTTTTGAGATGCTTCCTAAAGAAAGCGCTAATGACATGTACACTCGCTTGAATGTTCTTGTAGAGGACCTCAATGCTCTTGGGCTCACTCAAATGAGTCAATCGGATGTTGCAAGGAGGATCTTGAGTGTGCTTCCCGTTGAGAAGTATGGTCACATAGTCACCGTGCTTCATCAAAGTGATCTCTCCACCGCAACTCCAACACAAGTATTGGGGAAGATCAATGCTCATGAGATGTACATGCACATCACTCCGGAAGAGGGCTCATCATCTTCCAAGAAGAAAGACTTGGCCTTCAAAGCTAGCCATGACAAGAAGAAGAAGAAGGGCCAAGCCATGATTGTGCAAGAAAGCTCAAGTGAAAGTGACATCGATGATGAATCACTTGCACTCATGGTGAGGAAGACCACCAAGATGCTAAAGAAGCTTAACAAGAGTGGCATCAAGTTCGATGGCAAGAAAAAGAAATTCTTCACAAGTAGCAAGAGAAAGCCCATCTCGGAGATGGATTGCTACAATTGTGGTGAACTTGGCCACCTAGCTCATCAATGCCCTAGACCACCAAAAGACAAGTTCAAGAACAAGAACAAGGGCAAGAAAAATGATTCAAGTGATGAAGAAGATGAGAAGAAGAAGAACAAGCCATACAAGAAGAAGGATGGCAAGAAGAAGGAGTTCTACAAGAAGAAGAAGGGTGGAAAGGCTTATATTGTTGGTGATTGGCTCACCGACATTGAATCATCTTGTGGCTCCTCCGAAGATGAGAGCGATGATGAGAAAGAGAAGGTTGCCGCATTTGTGATGGGGCCATCATCTTCACCGACATCTTCACCACCACCTTCACCGCCTTCTTCACCATCATCGTCCACTACTCACCTATGCCTTATGGCCAAGGGTGAACGAAAGGTACAAAACCATGATAGTGATGATGATGATGATAGTGATAGTGATGATGAATTTGACGCACCTTCTTATGATGAACTTGTAAAATTGCTAAACAAATACACTAAAATCATAAGAAGGACTAGAAGTGAAAATGATGATCTTCAAAATGAAAATGAATCACTCTCATCTAAGCTTGAAAATGCTCAAAAGACTGGTGGTGAGCTTAGAGATCAAAATGAAATTATGTCTTCCACTCTCAAGGAGCTCAAAACCTCTAACAAAGAGCTTAAAGATCAACATGATAAACTTGAGAAGAAGCATGATGAGCTCATCACTAGACATAGCTCTCTAAAAGACAAATACACCACATTAAAAATTGACTATGATAGTCTTGTGGTTGCTAATGAACTTGCTCTTGAGACACATGATGCTACTAACCATGTTGTTAAGTGTGATATAGCTACATCATGTGATGACTTGATCATTGAAAGCATTGAGCAAGGTTCTAGTAGCAAAGGCAAGAGTGTGGTTGAGTCATGCAACCATGATGATTATGCCAAGATCAAGTGTGAGAATGAGAAGCTTGCAAATGAGAACAAGAAGCTCAAAGGTTTGATGGCTCTTGAGAAGCAAACAACAAATGAGTCACTCATTGAAGAGAACAAGAAGCTCAAGCAAGAAAAAGAGCATCTCAAGACCGGCCTAAGCAAGTTCACAAGAGGCCAATATTTGCAAAGTGAGCTCCTCATGAACACCGTAATGAAGATGGATAGAAGTGGTATTGGGTACTTGGCAAATCAAGAGAAGAAAGCAAAGGCTCAACAACAAATCAAGTCAAAGCCCAAGCCAAAGAGATGTGTTGAGTGTGGTCAAGAAGGTCACTTTGCTCATGAGTGCAAAACTCCACCACCACAACCCTTGCCCAAGCATGCTAGACCCTTTGCCTTCAATGCTCATTACATGCTAAGAAAAGATTCAAATGGAAAGATGAAAGTCATGTTTTTGGGTCCCCCAAACAAGAATAGGCCAAAGAAAATATGGGTTGCCAAGTCACTAGTTGAGAAAGTCAAGGGCCCCTCTCAAGTTTGGGTCCCTAAACAAAAAGCTTGATCTCTTGTGTGTAGGTGAACTACAAGACCGGTGGATCTCATTGGGTTATTGATAGTGGTTGCACTCAACATATGACCGGTGATCCTCGTATGTTCACCTCCATTGAAGAGAATGGGATATGCCAAGAGAAGATCACATTTGGAGATAATTCAAAGAGCAAAGTCAAGGGTATAGGCAAGATTGCAATATCAAATGATCACTCACTCTCAAATGTGCTCTATGTTGCTTCATTGAGTTTCAACTTGTTATCCGTTGGGCAACTTTGTGACCTTGGCTTCCAATGCTTGTTCACACCAAATGAAGTTGAAGTTTCAAAGATAGATGACAAGCAAGTGATATTCAAAGGCTTTAGATACAACAATCTTTATCTTGTTGATTTCACCTCCGAAGATGCAAACTTGATGACATGTTTGTTCACCAAGACCTCACTTGGTTGGCTTTGGCATAGGAGGCTTGCACATGTTGGAATGAGCACTCTCAACAAGCTATTGAAGAAAGAACTAGTGAGAGGATTGAAGGATGTGAAGTTTGAAAAGGACAAACCTTGTAGTGCATGTCAAGCGGGCAAACAAGTTGCAAACACTCATCCCACCAAGGCTTTCATGTCAACCTCAAGAGTGCTAGAACTTCTACACATGGATTTGTTTGGGCCTACAACATACAAGAGCTTGGGTGGTAATCTCTATTGTCTTGTGATAGTGGATGACTACTCAAGATATACATGGACTTTCTTCCTTCATGACAAATCCGAAGTGGCAAGTTGCTTCAAGAAGTTTGCAAAGAGAGCTCAAAATGAATTTGAAGTCAAGATAAAGAAGATTAGAAGTGACAATGGCAAAGAGTTTGACAACACCAACATTGAAGCTTATTGTGATGAAATTGGAATCAAGCATGAAGTTTCTTCAACCTACACTCCTCAACAAAATGGTGTAGTTGAGAGAAAGAACCGGACTTTGATCACTCTTGCAAGAACAATGTTAGATGAGTACAACACTCCGGAAAAGTTTTGGGCCGAGGCAATCAACATCGCATGCTATGCTTCAAATCGCCTCTTCCTCCAAAAGTTTCTTGGCAAGACCCCCTATGAGTTGCTTAATGGGAAGAAGCCGGACGTCTCATTCTTTCAGGTGTTTGGTTGCAAATGCTACATCTACAAGAAGCGTCAACACCTAGGGAAGTTTCAAAGACGTTGTGATATTGGTTTTCTTGTTGCTTACTCATCAAAGTCCAAAGCATATAGAGTATTTAACCATACCACCGGTTTGGTTGAAGAAACATATGATGTGGAATTTGATGAATCTAACGGCTCCCAAGGAGCAATTGAGAATTGTGATGATGTAGGTGATGAACCCTTGAGGGAGGCCATGAAGAACATGCCCGTGGGAGACATCAAGCCAAAAGATGATGAAGACGATGTGCAAATCATTGATCCACCATCTTCATCACATGTGCCTCAAGATGATGACAAGAATGAGAGAGTTGAAAATGAAGATACTTATGTCTCTCATGAACAAGCCGAGGCACAAGCACAAGATGTTGATGCTCCCCATCCACCTCCTCAAGTGGTTGATAGAAGAAACTCACCTCTACTTCAAGCTCATCCACAAGAACTCATCATAGGGAGTCCTACAAAGGGAGTAATGACTCGATCTCAAAAGCTAGCTTCTTTCGTTGAACATCGCTCTTTTGTCTCTTGTGTTGAACCTAAGAATGTAGAAGAAGCTCTTCAAGATCCGGATTGGGTGAATGCCATGCATGAAGAATTGAACAACTTCACCCGCAACCAAGTATGGACACTTGAAGAGCATCCTAAAGGTGCAAGAGTCATTGGAACCAAGTGGGTGTTCCGAAACAAGCAAGATGACCAAGGCATAGTAGTGAGGAACAAGGCAAGACTAGTTGCAAAAGGGTTCTCTCAAGTTGAAGGCCTTGATTTTGGAGAGACCTTTGCACCCGTTGCAAGACTTGAAGCCATTCGTATCCTCCTTGCATATGCATCACATCATGATATGAAATTATATCAAATGGATGTGAAAAGTGCATTCTTAAATGGCTTTATAAATGAACTAGTCTATGTCAATCAACCTCCCGGGTTTGAAGACCCTAGATATCCTAATCATGTTTATAGGTTGTCCAAGGCGCTATATGGGCTCAAGCAAGCCCCTAGAGCGTGGTATGAGCGCCTCCGGGACTTCCTCATTGAGAAGGGCTTCACCATCGGGAAGGTCGACACCACACTATTCACTAAGAAGCTTAATGGGGAGATCTTCATTTGTCAAGTGTATGTTGATGATATCATCTTCGGGTCAACAAATGAAGATTATTGCAAGGAGTTTGGTGAATTGATGTCGAAGGAGTTCGAGATGTCAATGATTGGTGAGCTCACATTCTTCCTTGGTTTTCAAGTCAAGAAAATGAGAGAAGGGATTTTCATCTCTCAAGAAAAGTATACCAAGGATCTTCTCAAAAGATTCAAGATGGAAGAATGCAAGCCAATCAAGACCCCAATGCCATCAAATGGACATCTCGACCTAGATGAGGGAGGTAAACCGGTTGATCAAACTCTCTACCGTTCTATGATTGGTAGCTTGTTGTACCTTACCGCATCTAGGCCCGATATCATGTTCAGTGTGTGCATGTGTGCTCGCTTTCAAGCGTGCCCTAAAGAACCTCACTTAAGTGCCGTAAAAAGAATCCTAAGATATCTTAAGTACACCCCAAGCATTGGTCTATGGTATCCCAAAGGAGCTAGATTCCAACTAGTTGGCTATTCCGACTCGGATTATGCCGGTTGCAAAATTGATAGAAAAAGCACATCCGGAGGGTGCCATTTGCTTGGGAGATCACTAGTATCTTGGTCATCTAAAAAGCAAAATAGTGTGGCTTTGTCCACCGCCGAGGCGGAATACATTGCCGCGGGGGCTTGTTGTGCACAAATCTTATATATGAAACAAACCCTCCTAGACTATGGAGTTGTTCTTGAAAAGGTGCCACTTTTATGTGACAATGAAAGTGCCGTTAAAATTGCTAACAATCCGGTACAACACTCTCGCACCAAGCACATTGATATCCGCCATCACTTTCTAAGAGATCACGTTGCTAAAAATGACATATCACTAGAAGGTGTACGAAGTGAAAATCAATTAGCGGATATCTTCACTAAACCTTTGGACGAGGCTACCTTTTGTAGGCTAAGAAGTGAACTTAATGTGCTTGATTCAAGTAACTTTAAAAAATGAGCGCGTGTTGTCCCTTGCATTGCATTGTACATATGTCACGTTTACTTTATCGCAATGCATTTAGGGCTTGGCTAACACGGTTACGATAACCCTCCTTTGGAGGAGTGAAGAAGCCTAACCGTGGATCAAACTTGACAAGCAACCTAGCTTTACTCTCTTGTATTGCATTGCATATGCATGGTTGTTTGTTTGTCGTTTCTTTTCGGTTTAGCTTTGAGCAACCTCTGTGTTCGTCCATGAATAGAGAGAGCTTTTGACGCTCCTAAAGGTCCAAAAACTCTATTGCATGGCCATACGTTGCTCCTCGGGTGTTTATTGCCTATTTTCGTAAAAATAATACTAGCCTAAGGCAAATTATTTTAAAAATTTGAGGGTTTGAGTGAGGTCACTCATATCAGGTTCCAATTGGTGTTTATTTGAGTCTTTTTGAATTGGAACTTGATTGGGAGAAGTCGCGTCGAAGTTCGGAACGAAGAATGGCGAAAAACAGCGATCGGACGCTGCACCGGACGCAGTGTTGCTTCACCACCGCGTCCGGTCCCGGCGTCCACCAGCGCGTCCGGTCATCCAGAAGACAAAGTCCAGATCTAGGCACCGGACGCTGCACCGGACGCGCCTCTGACGACCACCGCGTCCGGTCCCGGCTACCACCACCGCGTCCGGTGCTCCGCGATGAATTCCCGAGCACTCAGCCATCGGACTCTGACCGTGTCCGGTCAGTCCACACCGGACGCGTCCGGTCACTCCAGGCGCTTACTGGAGTGTCACCGGACGCTGCACCACCGCGTCCGGTGATTTTGACCACCGCGTCCGGTGCTACCTTATCGAGCGGATCTGCGTCCTCATAAATACCGATTCATCTTCATCGTTTTTCTTCACCCGCTCGCGAATCCGCCGCCGCCGTGCTCTCTCGCCGTTTCGCCGCTCTCGCGCATTCACCTCGCCGCCGGCAAGGCTTCCACCGCGCTGCGCAGCTCTGCTCGCCCTGCTAGCCCTGCTCAGCTCCTCCCCTGCCGCGCCGCGCCCGCGCGCTCCTGCTAGCCAGCTCCGCTGCCGTGCGCTGTTTGCCGCGCCGCCGCCGTAATCGCCGGCTATTCCTCACCGCCGGCGAAGCCAAACCCTGCCAAGAGCCTCTCCAGCACCACATCTACTCCCCCGTGCGCCCGGGCACCTCGATCCCATCCTTCGGCCGGGATTTGCATCTAGGGTTTTCCCCTAAACCCTAGCTTAGGGTTTCCATCAACCCTAGCTCGAGGTAACGGCTCGACTCGATTCCGTTTTCGATTCAAGTCCATTCAATTCCTTTTCATCGTTAGGGCTTGCCGTTGACCATAACTATTCATTGCTATCTCGATTGGTCGTTTCAGTGCTCGATCGCCGATCTCGGGAGTTCTCGCGAACTAGGTCACCTCGTCCCTTCACCGTCGTCTCGTCGATCCGAGGTAGCTTAGCATCGTTTCATTTCGTATCTCATGTGCTTGCTATCTAGGGTTTCGTATCTTTAGATATATATGTGCTTATGGTATATCTCTCTATTCCTACGTGCAGCGAGTCAGTCCGTGTGTCGGGTCAGATCTGTTTGCTAAATCCGAGGCCAAGCCTGGGAATATGGATTGAGGCCAAGCCTCTCGAGTGTCAGTTCATCATCTCACAGAGGTTTTCAGGCAGTCAGTCAGCATGGTGCGTTGCAAGAACGCCGGTGGTGCTCCTGGTGACGGGGACAACAGTCCTCCCCGTCGTGATGAGATTGCGCGTGGTAAGCGCATCAAGATTGTAGCCAAAAAGAAGAGGAAGGCACCGTCAGATGCAGAGATCGCTCAGGCCGTGGCAGATGCCGCAGAGCAGGCAGAGAGAGGTGGCAGACGCAGTGGCTTGCACATAGGCGAGCGTCGCTTTCATCTTGAAGGTCGACAGCTCGGCACTGAGGCCACTGAGGGCACCGAGGCTACTGCACCTTCAGAGCAGATGTCAGTTGATCCACCCTCAGAGCAGACACAGGCTACAGAGACTACACCCGCTACTGAGTCTACCCAGGCCACTGAGGCTCCACAGGCCACTGAGGATATAGAGGAGCAGGCAGCTCAGTCTCCGCCACGTCGCCGCTCCACACGTGCTCGTTCACAGGTGACACCCAGGCCAGAGGGCCCGCGTCGTGGAGCACGACCTCCTCCCAGAGTCAGAGGGTCACCCCCGGTCGAGCACTTAGACCTGAGGGGTGCTTCAGCACGTCAGGTGAAGAGTCTGAGGTTTGTGGAGGTCAGCCGATGGTTTCCACCTGTTAGAGATCCCAGAGCTTCAGAGGGTTTCTATACCCCACTTCAGGAGGACTTCTACAGGGCCCTAGTTGACAGTGGCATTGCTTTCAGACCTCAGAGGGTGTGTCGACTAGAGGCATTGGTTGATGTTGTGGGAGAGCAGCTCCGTCCGCACCTGTCCTATCTGCCTGGCTTATCAGATCTTCTTGGACGGACAGGTGCTTACTGTGGCACATGGGTCAGGGAGTTCTATGCTTCTCTTTGGATTGATCCTGCCCATGAGTTCATTCACTTCGCATTCAGAGGCCGCGATCACAGACTCTACAGCTCCAGAGCCCGAGAGATCCTCAGACTACCTGCTTCTGACACGAGGATCCATCAGTTGTGCTATGGCCAGACTCCACCTCCCAGACACCCTCACGGCGGTTCAGTGCCACCCACCGACCTGGTTCGACCCTGCTTTCGCGAGCCTTTTGGCGAAGGGTCACGTCGTACTCCTGCCAGCCTGACGCCTCTTGCCCAAGTCTTGGATGCCATACTCAGACGCACTCTACTGCCTCGACTTGGCTACAGAGAGGGACTGACGAGGATGCAGCTTTGGGTTGTTCACCACCTCGTGACACAGCGACAGTTTGATATCTGGGATCTTATCCAGAGTGAGATGGAGGACACCATTGCTGAGGGCTTCAAGGGTAACCGTCAGCTTCCCTATGCCCACTGGATTTGTTTCATTATCAGATCTGCTATCCAGATGCCACCAGAGATCAGGGCAGAGATTGCCAACACTACTACAGCATTCCCTGACTATGATATCAGACAGCTTTGGGCTTCAGTCACTAGAGATCAGGCTCCAGCACCAGGACAGCGTGAGCGCCCAGATGTTCCTAAGACAGCAGCTGAGCAGGACGCTAGAGTTGACGAGCTTGCCGAGGCAGAGCTCGCAGACCTTGAGGCTCAGACTGCTGAGATACCTGAGGATGTCACTTCAGACAGTACTGATGAGGATTATCAGCCCATCCCCAGGTACCGGTCTCCTCGGTCTCACGACCACGAGGCCGGTGGATCTGGCTCAGCCTCCCGCTCAGACCCAGCCATGGTGGCTATACTTGAGAGGTTGACCCAGGCTCAGGAGCAGCAGCAGCAGCAGATACAGCGCCAGGCACAGGATACAGCTGCAGCACTAGCACAGATACAGGCTCGCCAGGACGAGTTTCAGCGACAGCAGCTAGAGATCCAGAGGCAGCAGGTTGAGATGCAGAGGCAGAGTCAGCAACAGTACATGGATCTTCTGCGGCATCTCATCACAGTTGGGGTTCCTCCGCCTGCATCTATCATGGCTCCGGCTTTGCATTCCAGCGGTCCATCGAGTCAGGGACAGCCGAGCTTTCAGTTTACATCTCCACAGCAGCAGGTTCCCCAGTCTTTTCAGTCCCCGAGCTTCACTCCTATCCATACGGGGTTCACACCGTCAGACCAGCCTCGCCCGCATCTCCTGACAGGCACACCTCTTGGTGACTTCAGTGCCACCTACAGCGAGCTGACTGGTCAGCCGACACCCTCACATACGACTACGTTTCACACTTCGTCAGGGTTGTCAGCTTCCGAGGCAGTCGTTCCACCAGTGACAGGGACAGGGACTACAGAGACCCTCCCTTCTTCAGTTGCCTCGACAGATCCCCCAGCTACTGGCGCACTTCAGGCTCAGGTTACTCAGACAGATCCACTTGTTGCTACACAGTCAGTGCCTGTTCCTGCTCAGACCCAGACCGCTTCGCAGCCACGTGCTTCTTCAGAGGGTCAGCCAGATAGCTCAGACTCCGAGGGCGATTCACTTCACTTCGTGATCACTCCGCGCACCTCGGCACCCGACACGACTCCGTCTGTCCCCCCGTCAGATTAGATTAGCTTTTTGGCGCTTGATGCCAAAGGGGGAGAGAGAGTAGTTTTAGGGGGAGTTTGTTAGTGGGTTTTCGTTTTTCGTGTGCTACATTCATGCATATCATGTTTATTTTCAGCACTGCATTCGTGTGACATTGTCGTCGAGTCGTAAACTTTGAGTCTTAATGTGTTATTCGTCTCAGTGATTATTATATGTCACCGTTTTAGCTATAGCTCTAAGGTTGTGCTTCCGTGCCTTACTCCGATTACTTATGAGCTATATCTTTTTGTGTACTAACGCTTTTTGTCTTATCTTATGAAGTACACTCTTTTGGCTTGGAGCACATAAGCAATTCCTAACCCTTTATGCTTTTTGTCTTTTGCTTATGTGAACCAAGCATGCTCGAAAACCTTCACTCTAATCCATTGAAACTTAGTGTTGTCATCAATCACCAAAAAGGGGGAGATTGAAAGCATCTAGGCCCCAAAGGTTTGGTTTCGGTAATTAATGACAACACTTTATTACCATGACTAACGTGTGTTTTGCAGAAACTTGGTAAGTTAGGTCATGGAGGTGATAACTGCTTTGAGCACTGTGGTTTTCGTGTCCCTTGATGGAAATCGTTTCGGTTTTCAAAAGAGTGACGTCAAGATTAAGGACGGTTAGTTCCGGATGACGAAGTGTTGAGACACATTCGGAATAGTCGTTAGGATCTTCGTTTTTCTCTTTTGGCCGTACTATAAAGGGGGGCATGAATGGGTAGCTTGACCTAGGCGAGTCCTATGTTTAGGTGTGGTGCACACTTGTTAAACTTGGCGCTAGGCAACCCTAGAATAGCTCAAAGTTCAGTTGGAAGCAACTTGGTCGAAGTTGCGACGCGTTTCGAGAAGTTTCGGGCTGTTTTCCAGTCACCGGACGCGCTCTTCGGGAGCACCGGACGCGTCCGGTGAGTACGATCAGCGCTAGGGTTTCGGCCTTGACCACCGGACGCGGTCCTCGCGAGGACCGGACGCGGTGGTCAGTGGCTGACACGTGTCTTCCAGGGAGAACGCCCGTCGGACGCGACCTGGACTTGACCGGCGAGTCCGGTGCGAGTCCAGTAAGGTCCAGAGAGGACCGGACGCGTCCGGTCTTCAGGCATCGGACGCGGCCTCGCGTCCGGTGTGAGTACAGTAAGCACCCTTGCACGTCGGACGCGTCCGGTCACCCCTGACCGGCGCGTCCGGTGGTTCATTTTCAAAATCGCGTTTTGACCGTTACGGGGGACCGGCGCGTCCGGTGCGTTGCACCGGCGCGTCCCGTGACCCCGTGTCAGAAAGTAACGGTTCGTTTTCTTTGAGGGGTGTATAAATACAACCCCTCCACCTCTTTTAGAGGCCTCTTGCTCATTCAAACATCTGAGAAAACCCTTTAGAGTGCAAGGGAGTGCAAGAGCTCTAGTGAGGATAGAGATTTGAGAATCAAAGTTTGTGATTCCTCACTAGTGATTAGAGAGTAGCAAGTGTGCATCCATCTCCTCATTTGGGCTCGTTGTGGTCAAGTGAGAGTTCTAGCTTGTTACTCTTGGTGATCGCCATCACCTAGACGGCTTGGTGGTGATTGGGAGTTTGGTGATCATCCGGCGGAGCTTGTGGATGACCCAACTCAAGTTGTGAGCGGTTTTGGGTGATTCACCGCGACGGAGTGTCGAAGAATCAACCCGTAGAGAGCACTTGATCCTTGCGCGGATCAAGGGGGAGCGACACCCTTGCGCGGGTGCTCCAACGAGGACTAGTGGGGAGTGGCGACTCTCCGATACCTCGGAAAAACATCGCCGTGTTCCTTGCCCCTTTACATTCAAGCAATTACTTTCTCGTATTTACTTTCATTGCTTGTTTTACATTCCTAGAATTGCCATGCTAGACTAGGATTGGAAACTAGGGTGCAAAACTTTTTAACGGTAGACTCTCTAGGAACACAAGTAGGCACTAGGGGTGAATTCCGGCTTGTAGGATTTAATTCTTGCAATTAATTTTTTAGAAAAGCCCAATTCACCCCCCCTCTTGGGCATCTTGATCCTTTCACACCCGAAAGAATGAGACGTCCGGCTTCTTTCCATTAAGCAACTCATAGGGGGTCTTGCCAAGAAACTTTTGTAGGAAGAGGCGATTTGAAGCATAGCATGCGGTGTTGATTGCCTCGGCCCACAACTTTTCCGGAGTGTTGTACTCATCTAGCATTGTTCTTGCAAGGGTGATCAAAGTCCGGTTCTTTCTCTCAACTACACCATTTTGTTGAGGAGTATAGGTTGAAGAGACTTCATGCTTGATTCCAATTTCATCACAATAAGCTTCAATGTTTGTGTTGTCAAACTCTTTGCCATTGTCACTTCTAATCTTCTTTATCTTGACTTCAAATTCATTTTGAGCCCTCTTTGCAAACTTCTTGAAACAATTAGCTACTTCGGATTTGTCATGAAGGAAGAAGGTCCATGTGTCCCTTGAGTAGTCATCCACTATCACAAGACAATAGAGATTACCACCCAAGCTCTTGTATGTTGTAGGCCCAAACAAATCCATGTGTAGAAGTTCTAGCACTCTTGAAGTTGACATAAAAGCTTTGGTTGGATGAGTGTTTGCAACTTGTTTGCCCGCTTGACATGCACTACAAGGTTTGTCCTTTTCAAACTTCACATCCTTCAATCCTCTCACTATTTCTTTCTTCAATAGCTTGTTGAGAGTGTTCATTCCAACATGAGCAAGCCTCCTATGCCAAAGCCAACCAAGTGAGGTCTTGGTGAACAAACATGTCATCAAATTTGCATCTTCAGAGGTGAAGTCAACAAGATAAAGATTGTTGTATCTAAAGCCTTTGAATATCACTTGCTTGTCATCTATCTTTGAAACTTCCACTTCATTTGGTGTGAACAAGCATTGGAAGCCAAGGTCACAAAGTTTCCCAACGGATAATAAGTTGAAACTCAATGAAGCAACATAGAGCACATTTGAGAGTGAGTGGTCATTTGATATTGCAATCTTGCCTATACCCTTGACTTTGCTCTTTGAATTATCCCCAAAAGTGATCTTCTCTTGATATACCCCATTCTCTTCAATGGAGGTGAACATACGAGGGTCATCGGTCATGTGTTGAGTGCAACCAATATCAATAACCCAATGAGATCCACCGGTCTTGTAGTTCACCTACACACAAGAGATCAAGCTTTTTGTTTAGGGACCCAAACTTGAGAGGGACCCTTGACTTTCTCAACTAGTGACTTGGCAACCCATATTTTCTTTGGCCTATTCTTGTTTGGGGGACCCAAAAACATGACTTTCATCTTTCCATTAGAATCTTTTCTTAGCATGTAATGAGCATTGAAGGCAAAGGGTCTAGCATGCTTGGGCAAGGGTTGTGGTGGTGGAGTTTTGCATTCATGAGCAAAATGACCTTCTTGACCACACTCAACACATCTCTTTGGCTTGGGCTTTGATTTGCTTTGTTGTTGTTGAGCTTTTGCCTTCTTCTCTTGATTTGCCAAGTACCCAATACCACTTCTATCCATCTTCATTACGGTGTTCATGAGTAGCTCACTTTGCAAATATTGACCTCTTGTGAACTTGCTTAGACCGGTCTTGAGATGCTCTTTTTCTTGCTTGAGCTTTTTGTTCTCTTCAATGAGTGACTCATTTGTTGTTTGCTTCTCAAGAGCCATCAAACCTTTTAGCTTCTTGTTCTCATTTGCAAGCTTCTCATATTCACTCTTGATCTTGGCATAATCATCATAGTTGCTTGCCTCAACCACACTCTTGCCTTTGCTACTAGAACCTTGCTCAATGCTTTCAATGATCAAGTCATCACATGATGTAGCTATATCACACTTAACAACATTGTTAGTAGCATCATGTGTCTCAAGAGCAAGTTCATTAGCAACCACAAGACTATCATAGTCAATTTTTAATGTGGTGTATTTTTCTTTTAGAGAGTTATGTCTAGTGATGAGCTCATCATGCTTCTTCTCAAGTTTATCATGTTGATCTTTAAGCTCTTTATTAGAGGTTTTGAGCTCCTTGAGATTAGAAGACATAACTTCATTTTGATCTCTAAGCTCACCACTAGTCTTTTGAGCATTTTCAAGCTTAGATGAGAGTGATTCATTTTCATTTTGAAGTTCATCATTTTCATTTCTTGTCCTTCTTATGACTTTAGTATATTTGTTCAACAATTTTACAAGTTCATCATAAGAGGGTGCATCATATTCATCATCACTATCACTATCATCATCATCACTATCATGATTTTGTACCTTTTGTTCACCCTTGGCCATAAGGCATAGGTGAGTAGAGGATGATGATGGTGAAGGTGGCGGTGAAGGTGGTGATGAAGATGTTGGTGAAGATGATGGCCCCATCACAAATGCGGCAACCTTCTCTTTCTCATCATTGCTCTCATCTTCGGAGGACTCACAAGATGATTCAATATCGGTGAGCCAATCACCAACAATGTATGCCTTTCCTCCCTTCTTCTTCTTGTGGAAATCCTTCTTCTTGCCATCCTTCTTCTTGTATGGCTTGTTTTTCTTCCTCTCTTCTTCTTCATCACTTGAATCATTTTTCTTGCCCTTGTTCTTGTTCTTGTACTTGTCTTTTGGTGGTCTAGGGCATTGATGAGCTAGGTGGCCAAGTTCACCACAATTGTAGCAATCCATCTCCGAGATTGGCTTTCTTTTGCTACTTGTGAAGAATTTCTTTTTCTTGCCATCGAACTTGATGCCACTCTTGTTGAGCTTCTTTAGCATTTTGGTGGTCTTTCTCACCATGAGTGCAAGTGATTCATCATCAACATCACTTTCACTTGAGCTTTCTTGCACCATCATGGCTTGGCCCTTCTTCTTCTTCTTCTTGTCATGACTAGCTTTGAAGGCCAAGTCTTTCTTCTTCGAAGATGATGAGCCCTCTTCCGGAGTGATGTGCATGTACATCTCATGAGCATTGATCTTCCCCAATACTTGTGTCGGTGTTGCGGTGGAAAGATCACTTTGGTGAAGCACAGTGACAATGTGACCATACTTCTCAACGGGAAGAACACTCAAGATCTTCCTTGCAATATCCGATTGACTCATTTGAGTGAGTCCAAGAGCATTGAGGTCCTCTACAAGAACATTCAAGCGAGTGTACATATCATTAGCACTTTCTTTGGGAAGCATCTCAAAAGAATTAATTTTCTTTAAAGCAAGGTGATAGCGTTCCTCACACTCACTCTTAGTTCCCTCATGGAGAGCACAAAGATTTTCCCACAATTCATGAGCATTCTTTGCATTACGCACACGATTGAAGATATCTTTGCCTAAGCCCCGGTAGAGTGCATTTTTAGCCTTTGCATTCCACCGGTCGTACTTCTCCTCGTCACCAATGGGGTTTGCGGGATCCTTGATAGCGGGAAGCCCTTGGGTTGCGGCTCTAAGACACCCAACATCTATGGCTTCGAGATACGCCTCCATACGGATTTTCTAATATGGAAAATCATCCCCCTCAAAGGTGGGAGGTGGTCCTTCCCCGTTAGACATCTTGCTCTAGGCGGTAAAGCCTAAATTAGGAGCAACCTGGCTCCGATACCAATTGAAAGGATCAAGATGCCCAAGAGGGGGGGTGAATTGGGCTTTTCTAAAAATTAATTGCAAGAATTAAATCCTATAAGCCGGAATTCACCCCTAGTGCCTACTTGTGTTCCTAGAGATTCTACCGATAAAAGTTTTGCACCCTAGTTTCCAATCCTAGTCTAGCATGGCAATTCTAGGAATGTAAATCAAGCAATGAATGTAAATACGAGAATGTAAATGCTTGAAAGTAAGGGCAAGGAACACGGCGATGTTTTTCCGAGGTATCGGAGAGTCGCCACTCCCCACTAGTCCTCGTTGGAGCACCCGCGCAAGGGTGTAGCTCCCCCTTGATCCGCGCAAGGATCAAGTGCTCTCTACGGGTTGATTCTTCGACACTCCATCGCGGTGAATCACCCAAAACCGCTCACAAGATGAGTTGGGTCATCTACAAGCTCCGCCGGATGATCACCAAACTCCCAATCACCACCAAGCCGTCTAGGTGATGGCGATCACCAAGAGTAACAAGCTAGAACTCTCACTTGACCACAACGAGCTTAATGAGAAGGTGGATGCACACTTGCTACTCTCTAATCACTAGTGAGGAACTCTCAAGCTTTGATTCTCAAATCACAATCCTCACTAGAGCTCTTGCACTCCCTTGCACTCCAAAGGTGTTTCTCAGCTGATCAAATGAGCAAGAGACCTCTAAAAGAGGTGGTGGGGATGTATTTATACACCCCACAGTCGAAACGAACCTTTACCTGCCAACTCAGCAAAACACGGGGTGACCGGACGCGCCGGTCAGGGGTGACCGGACGCGTCCGATCGTGCAGGGAGCATACTGTAACCACACCGGACGCGCGACCGCGTCCGATCGGTGATGACCGGACGCGTCCGGTCTTCGTTGGACCTTACTAGAACGTGACCGGACGCGCCGATCACTCCCAGGTCGCGTCCGATCAGGTGTTTCCCTCAGGTGACACGTGTCGGCTTCTGACCACCGCGTCCGGTCCTCGCAAGGACCGCGTCCGGTCATCAGCGCCGAACCCTAGTCACGGAACTGAACTGACCGGACGCGTCCGGTCATGCCGAAGACCGCGTTCGGTCAAGGGAAAACCACCCTAAACTTTCCAAAACGCGTCGCAACTTGAACCAAGTTGCTTCCAACTGAACTTTGAGCTATTCTAGAGCTGTCTAGCGCTAAGTTTAACAAGTGTGCACCACACCTAAACATAGGACTCACCTAGGTCAAGCTACCCGCTCATGCCCCCCTTTATAGTACGGCCAAAAGAGAAAAACGAAGATCCTAACGACTATTCCGAATGAATCTCAACACCTCGACATCTGGAACTAACCGTCCTTAATCTTTACGTCAGTCTTTTCAAAACCGAAACGATTTCCATCAAGGGGCATGAATACCATGGTGCCCAAAGCAGTTATAACCTCTATGACCTAACTTACCAAAGTTTCTGCAAAACACACATTAGTCGTGGTAATAAAGCGTTGTCATCAATTGCCGAAAACAAACCTCGGGGCCTAGATGCTTTCAGTTTGCAAATTGAATTATTTATTTGGTGCACACATGTGTTACGCTGGTGTTACAATAACATTTCAACACCAATGCCTGATCTACTTGGCTTTTAATAGAGGGACGTGGTCACGTGTACTATTGACGGTCACTAACGATCAAATCCAACTGCCAATTACTATCCAAAACAGGATAAATTAAGCAAACTTATACACATATGCTTTTACTATTAACCTAGTTTCACTTGTATTGCAAGATTACTATTTTGTAGGACTCATATTCGAGTTCAAGTGGAAAACAAAGCAAAAGGCACAAAGCAGAAAGCGTAATGTAGAAATGCACAAGGGGAATACATGGAGAAGCCCACCTTCATGCCAAATCTGGGCCAAGCATCGATGTGGCGATGATCCAGGCCCAACCAGTAGCCCACAGCACGAAGTCGGTGGCGAGAGGGTGTAAGGTCCAAATGGCTAGAGGGGGGTGAATAGCCTATTTAAAAATCTACAAGCTTCACTAAACAACCACGTTAGTATAAAAGATGGCTAAGCTTATTCTAGCACTAGCTCAACTACACTATGCAAGCCACCTATACAATTCTAGTGAAGCAAGGCTATGATCTCTAATACACACCAACAAGGCTAAGTCACTAAGCTACTTACTCCTATGTGATAAAAGCTACGCTAAGCAAACTACAAAAGAACTAGTACAAGAAGGTAAAGAGTAAGTGACTTGATTCTTATACCAACGATGTAGAGAAGTAATACACTTGAAGAATCAATCACAATTATCAACCACAAGAGAAATCCTCGGCAAAGAGATGACACAATATTTTTTACCGAGGTTCACTTGCTTCCCGGCAAGCTACTCCTCGTTGTGGTGATGCACCCACTTGTCGGTTCGCGAGCTAATCGACTATCAAGAGTCGAGCCCTCGGCGGGCGCCGCACAACCGCACACAAGATGGGGATCCTCCAAGCCACGAGCTCCACTAGAGTATCCAATTTGCGAACTCCCGCGGGGAAGGATCAAGAACCCCTTACAACACTTGGTGAGGGCTCCAACAATCTCCAATTGCGAGCTCAATCACCTCCGCTGCTCCAAGCCGTCTACCGTGTTGGGAAACATGGAAGAGTAACAAGAAATCCGCAGCAACTCGAAGATCAAGTGCCTCTAGAATGCAACTCTCAAGCAATGCACTTGAATCTCACTCAATCTCACTCAAGATGTGCAACCAAGCAAAGAGATGAGTGGAGGGGTTGTTCTCTAGCTCAAAGGATGTCTCTAGGTCTCAAAATATGCAAGAGTTACCCTCAAACCTCGGACAACGTCTATTTATAACGAAGGGGTACGCAGCTAGCCGTTACGGACGACGCAGCGAAAATCGCGCTGACCGGACGCTCCGGTCAGGGTGACCGGACGCGTCCGGTCACTACACGACAGACGCGAACAGTGCGCGTCAGAACTAGCCGTTGCCCTGACCGGACGCGCTCCTTCGATTGACCGGACACGACAGTGCCAGCGTCCGGTCGCGTTCCAGTAAGCTCCAGCTGCGACCGGACGCGTCCGGTCGTACGTGACCGGACGCGCCGCGCGTCCGATCGTCACTCCGCTGTGCTCTGCCTCTCTGGACACTTGACCGGACGCTCCGGTTCCGTGAGACACCGGACGCGCCGGTCGCGCGCTAATCTTTTACGCCCAGTTGAACTGACCGGACGTGCCGGTCAGGCCAGACCAGCGTCCGGTCACAAACCCTAGCGCTCGCGCCGCGTTGAACTGACCGGACGCGTCCGGTCAAACCATGACCGCGTCCGGTGCAGCGTCCGATCACCACAGTGACCGCCGTTCGCCTCCGTTACTTTTCCGACTTCCGGCGCAGTGGAAAATAGGCATTTCATTTCCTCAAAAACGCCTGAACCCCAAACCCCATACTACCGTTCAAACACCACCGCCTTCGTAAATGTGCTAACACCACCAAGTGTACACCACCATGTGCATGTGTGTTAGCATTTTACAAACAATTTTTTCAAGGCGTTATGTTAGCTCTCTACTAGATCCTAATGCATATGCTCAAGACATTGATCTAGTGGCACTTGATTCCCGAGCTAACCGTGATTTCCCCTCTTGATAGTCGTCTATGTATCCTAAACCCGGTCAATCACTTCTCTACTCATCTTAGACCGGCAAAAGGAAAACCCTATGGTTATACCTTTGCCTTGCGCTCTTAGATCCTTCTCTTCCACTTGATCATCAAGTCCATCATTTGATGTGCATTCCATCATGATCAACATTTCATGTCCATGCACCAACTCTTTGTGATCTTGTGGCCGCCACTCCTTGCCACGTACACCTTCATCACATGTGTTGCTTATGCCTAACTCAAAACACTTAACACATGGCATCAGCAACTTGGTGTTATTAATTACCAAAACCAAACTTGGGCTTTCAATCTCCCCCTTTTTGGTAATTGATGACAACCATCACAAAGATATGAAATGAAATCAATTTTCAATTTCGATAGTATTAGCTCCCCCTACATATGTGCTTCTATGAGTTTGGTTCAATTGTGCACATATGTATGGATTTGAATTTTGGGAGAGTTACTACTATCAAATTGATGCTAAGGTATATAGAATGGACCTTTGAAGCGTGATACCAATCGGAGTTGCCTTTATATACCATCCTTAGCATCGATGTAGGTAGACACCACTTGTAATTCGTCACTTATAAAAAACACAAACACTAAAGTACCCCGTGAGATCAATATTATAAGCAAAGGTGTCTAGATACCACTTGTAAAGCTACTCTCAACAATTCATCATTCAAGTTCTATTTCTAGCAATCACCACACAAGCATGAATATGAATTTAAGCTTTGCAATGCAACAATACATCATGTTAATGCACATTCAAATGCAACAAATAATTCATGAGCTTGCTCCCCCTACTTGTGTTCTTAATTTTTAATAGATCCTTTCCAATGTCATATCTTTTGCTTTTTCTCCCATGAGCTTGCTTCCCCTACTTGTGTGCTCAATTTTAATTGATCCCTTTCCAAAGTCATTCTCTTATGCTTTCTCTCCCCCTTAGTAACTTTCTCTCCCCCTTAGTAACTTAACTTTTTATCTTTGTGACTTTTCTATCTTTGTGACTTTTCTCTCCCCCTTTGTCAACAATCACCAAAAAGGTGCCAATTTTAGTGAGAGATAAGTCAATCAATATGAGGGAGTCCAAATTATGGTTCAATCTAGATCACTTGCCTAGAATATGTAATTCGGTTTGAACCAAGGACAAGCTTCTTCACGCCTCATAAAGTATAAGGGTTATCTTGACCATGTTGAATTACATATCATGAGCCCATTTTCTAGATTCAACACTAGGTTTGCAAGCCCACAAACATGTCATATGCTACCACTAGATCAATCAAAACATAGAAGCAATAGTGGTACCATATATACATTAAACTTATTTGATTTTCATGAATGAGCCTATTTGTCATGCAAATATGTCTATATGTTCTAAACATGTCCTTAGCAAAGTATGGATGATATGCCAAACAACTTTACCTTGCTATGTTGGAGGAGAGGCATGTCATATAAGAATGTGGGGTTGCACTCATTTCAAGTTGGAGAAGTCAAGTATGTTCAATTCATTCTTCAACTTGTAAAATCTCTTCTCATCAAGTGGCTTTGTGAATATGTCGGCTAGTTGATCTTCGGTGCCAATGCTTACAATACTAATATCACCCTTTTGTTGATGGTCTCTTATGAAGTGATGCCTTATGTCAATGTGCTTCGTTCTTGAATGTTGAACCGGATTTTGAGTCATCTTGATAGCACTTTCATTATCACAAAACAATGGTACATTCTTGAACTTAATTCCAAAGTCATTCAAGGTAGCTTTCATCCAAAGCAATTGTGCACGACAACTACCGGCACTAATGTATTCGGCCTCGGCGGTAGATAGTGCAACACTATTTTGTTTCTTTGATGACCATGAAACAAGAGACCTTCCAAGCAATTGACAAGTGCCACTTGTGCTTATTCTATCAATCTTGCAACCACCATAGTCGGAGTCCGAATATCCAATTAACTCAAAATTAGACCCCTTTGGAAACCATAATCCAACTTCATGAGTGCCCTTAAGATATCTCAATATTCTCTTGGTTGCTTTCAAGTGACTTTCTCTAGGTGAGGCTTGATATCTTGCACACTTGCACACACTAAACATTACATCCGGCCTAGAAGCGGTGACATAGAGCAAACTTCCAATCATAGACCGGTATTGCTTTTGATCTACCATATTTCCACTAGCATCAACACCTAATTGATCATTAGTGCCCATTGGTGTACTCATTGGCTTAGCATCTTGCAATCCAAACTTTTTGATCATGTCCTTGATGTACTTCCCTTGACTTACAAAAGTGCCATTTTTCATTTGCTTGATTTGAAGTCCAAGAAAGTAACTAAGCTCTCCAATCATAGACATCTCAAACTCTTTTGCCATCATATTTCTAAATTCTTCACAAAAATCTTGGTTAGTTGATCCAAAAATAATGTCATCCACATAGATTTGCAACACAAACAAGTCATTTCCAAGCTTCTTGGTGAAGAGAGTGGTGTCAACCTTTCCCATCTTGAACCCTTTAGAGAGAAGAAAGTCCCTCAACCTCTCATACCATGCTCTAGGTGCTTGCTTCAAACCATACAATGCCTTCTTGAGCTTGTAAACATGGTTGGGCTTCTTGTCATCTTCAAAACCGGGAGGTTGCTCAACATAAACTTCCTCATTGATGTAACCATTGAGAAATGCACTTTTGACATCCATTTGATAGAGCTTGATGTTGTGTGCACAAGCATATGCTAATAAGATTCTAATTGCCTCCAATCTTGCAACCGGTGCATATGTTTCTCCAAAGTCAAGACCTTCAACTTGAGTATATCCTTGTGCTACCAATCTTGCTTTGTTTCTCACAACTACACCATCTTGATCTTGCTTGTTTCTAAAGACCCACTTAGTACCAATCACATTGTAGTTCTTCGGCCTTTCAACAAGTTCCCAAACTTGATTTCTAGTGAAGTTGTTTAGCTCTTCATGCATGGCATTTACCCAATTGGAATCCTTCAAAGTATCTTCTATTTTCTTAGGTTCTTCAAGTGACACAAATGAGTAGTGCTCACAAAAGGATGCTAATCTTGATCTAGTTTGAACACCACTTTGAATTCCACCAATGATTTGATCCAATGGATGATCTCTTGCAATACTAGTAGGTTGGAGTATTGGGAGTTGATTGCTTCCACTAGCTTGACCTTGATCTTGCACTTCATCAAGAGAACCACTAGAGCTTGCTTGATTTGTATCAATTTGCACATTTTGATTGATCACATGAGTATCATCATCATCATCAACTTGTCTCGGCCTTATGTCACCAATGTCCATGTTCTTCATTGCATTTGACAGTTGATCTCCTCTCACATCATCAAGATTTTGAGCTTCATTTTGAGATCCTTGGGTTTCATCAAACTCAACATCATGAACTTCTTCCAAGGTGCCATTTGTGAGATTCCAAACTCTATATTCTTTGCTTGTGGTAGAATAGCCAAGTAACAACCCTTCATCACATTTCTTTTCAAACTTGCTCAATCTAGTACCTTTCTTAAGAATATAGCATTTGCAACCAAACACTCTAAAGTATGCAATGTTGGGCTTTCTTCCATTCAATAGCTCATATGGTGTCTTCCCAAGCTTCCCATGGCAATAGAGACGGTTGCTACAATAGCAAGCCGTGTTGATGGCTTCACTCCAAAATGAATGACTCACATTATATTCACTAAGCATTGATCTAGCCATGTCAATCAAAGTTCTATTCTTCCTTTCAACTACACCATTTGATTGAGGAGTGTATGTTGGAGAGAATTGATGTCCAATACCAAGATCATCACACAATTCCTCAATTCTTGTGTTCTTGAACTCACTACCATTGTCACTTCTAATCTTCTTGATGGTAGTCTCAAACTCATTGTGCACCCTCTTGACAAAAGACTTGAATAGATCATAAATATCACTTTTGTCAAAGAGAAAGAACACCCAAGTATATCTAGTGTAGTCATCAACAATCACAAAACCATACTTGTTGCCACCAATGCTAGTGTATGTAGTTGGCCCAAACAAGTCCATGTGCAATAGCTCAAATGCCTTTGATGTACTCATTTCACTCTTACTAGGATGTGTATTTCCAACTTGTTTGCCGGCTTGACAAGCACTACAAGGTTTATCCTTCTCAAAGGTGACATCCTTCAAGCCTCTAACTAAGTCATGCCTCAAAAGTTTGTTCAATTGTTTCATTCCAACATGACCAAGCCTTCTATGCCATAACCAACCCATACTAGATTTGCTAAGCAAGCATGATGTCAATTGTGTCTCACTATCATTGAAGTCAACCAAGTATAAGCTACCATGTCTAAATCCTTTGAATATCAGATTTGATCCATCAACACTTATGACTTCAACATCATCACTACCAAATATGCACTTGAAGCCAAGATCACAAAGTTGTGCCACCGATAAAAGATTGAAATCTAAGCTCTCAACTAGCAACACATTAGATATGCTCATGTCATTTGAGATAGCAATTTTACCAAGCCCCTTGACCTTGCCTTTCTTGTTGTTGCCGAAAGTGATAGCATCAAAACCACCATTTTGACTTTTATCAATTGATTTGAACATACAAGAATCCCCAGTCATATGTTGAGTGCACCCACTATCAAGCACCCAATGCCTTCCTCCGGCTTTGTAATTGACCTACAAGATAAGATCAATTCCTTTTAGGTACCCAAACTTGTTTGGGTCCTCCAAGGTTAGTGACCAAGCTCTTTGGTACCCAAATGGCTTTCTTCTTTGAGCCCATCCATGGTGTACCAATGAACTTAGCATGAACACCATTTGTACCCTTGGTAAGTATATAGAAAGAATCAAACTTAATTGAGGATACATTAGCATTGGTTTTCTTGTTCATGCAATGTTGCTCTATGTGACCAACTTGCTTGCAACTTTTGCAATAGCTACCATTGTTCTTCACAAAACGAGTCTTGTGAAGAGCAAAAGCGGCCTTGCCTTTCTTGGGGTTATAGCCCAATCCCTCTTTGTAGAGAGAAGCTCTTTGGCTACCCAAGCACATAAGCAAGCGGTCCTCACCACCATAAGCTTTAGCTAAGGTGTGATTGAGCTCTTTTACCTCCTTGAGATTTTCATTCTCAACTATAAGTGTGGAGTCACAAGTGAAACCATCACTACTAGATGAGGATGAGGTAGATGCGCTACATGAAGGGTTAGTGGTAGCAACAATAATAGGCTTATGACAAGATTCATCCATTATATCACAAGATATGCCTATGTTGCAAGTTTTAGCTTTCTCAACATTAGTTGGCATGTTTTCACATTTTTCAACTAGAGAGGAATGAGCTTCTTCAAGCTTAGTGTGAGACTTTTGAAGCTTCTTATGGTCTACCTTTAGACTCTCATAAGATGCCCTAAGCTCATCAAGTTCTTGCATAAGGTTTTTCTTTTCCTTAAGCAAGCCCTTTCACTCCTTTCTAGATTCTTTAAAATGTTGAGTACAATCTTCTAGCATAGTGATTAGTTCATCTTTAGTGAATTCTTCTTCATCACTATCACTATCATGATCACTCTCATCATCGGATGATACCTTAGCGGCCTTAGCCATGAAGCACGATGGAGTGTCGAAGAGGGAGACTTTCTCTTGAATAGCAATGCTAGCATGTCCCTTCTTCTTGCTCTTGTTGTCATCCTCATCATCACTTGAGGAATCATCACTATCCCATGTAGCAACATGAGAATCATTCTTCTTCTTATGAGAACTCTCCTTCTTTTCTTGCTTCTTCTTTTGCTTCTTCCTCTCCTTCTTGATAGCATCTTCATCATCACTATCATAAGGACACTTTGCAATGAGATGGTCCTTGCTATGGCATCTAAAACATCTCATGGTATGCTCATTCTTCTTGGATGAGTTCTTCCTCCTTGCACGAAAGCCCTTCTTCTTCATGAATTTGCCAAATTGCTTGATAAAAAGAGCCATCTTCTCATCAATGTCATCACTATCACAAGAGCTTGTGTCTTCATCACTTGATGATTCAATCTTGGATTTGCCCTTGGATGTGGTGGCTTTGAATGCCACACTCTTCTTCTTCTTCTCATCATCCTTCTTCTCATTTTCCTTCTTCTTCTTCTTGACCAATTCATCCTTCTCATCATCTTCTCTATATGAATCATCGGTCATCACTTCTTGAAATATTTGTTGAGGAGTTGAATCCTTCAATGTAGTCCTCACTAGCACGGTGATCAATGTATCAAATCTCTTGGGCAAGCTTCTCAAGAACTTCATAGAGAATTGGTTGTCTTTGACCTCCTCACCAAGTGCCTTTAGCTCATTGACAATGACTTGCAATCGATGAAACATTTCCGGTACACTTTCATCATCTTGCATCTTAAAGCTTGAAAATTTTTCTTGCAAGATATATGCTTTAGCGGTCTTTGTGCCTTTGGTGCCCTCAAATGTTTCTTCAAGCTTGGCCCAAGCATCATGTGCAACTTCTATGTTCTTCACTTGCTCAAATGTCTTGTCATCTAATGCTTCATGAAGAGCACTAATAGCAATGTCATTGCATTGGAGCTTCTTCTCTTCCACCGGTGTAGGTGCTTCCGGATTAGCAACCTCAAATTTTGTTTCGGTGACCTTCCACACTTCTCTATTGATTGACTTGAGGTGTGCGGTCATCTTAACCTTCCAATATGCATAATTTGTGCCATCAAAGTGAGGTGCCTTCTTGGTGTTGTTGATGTGCAAGCTTAATTGAGCCATTTCTTCTTCACCGTAGGTTGTTAAGCCTCAAATAAACGATGCCTCGGCTCCGATACCACTTGTAAGGTCCAAATGGCTAGAGGGGGGGTGAATAGCCTATTTAAAAATCTACAAGCTTCACTAAACAACCACGTTAGTATAAAAGATGGCTAAGCTTATTCTAGCACTAGCTCAACTACACTATGCAAGCCACCTATACAATTCTAGTGAAGCAAGGCTATGATCTCTAATACACACCAACAAGGCTAAGTCACTAAGCTACTTACTCCTATGTGATAAAAGCTACGCTAAGCAAACTACAAAAGAACTAGTACAAGAAGGTAAAGAGTAAGTGACTTGATTCTTATACCAACGATGTAGAGAAGTAATACACTTGAAGAATCAATCACAATTATCAACCACAAGAGAAATCCTCGGCAAAGAGATGACACAATATTTTTTACCAAGGTTCACTTGCTTCCTGGCAAGCTACTCCTCGTTGTGGCGATGCACCCACTTGTCGGTTCGCGAGCTAATTGACTATCAAGAGTCGAGCCCTCGGCGGGCGCCGCACAACCGCACACAAGATGGGGATCCTCCAAGCCACGAGCTCCACTAGAGTATCCAATTTGCGAACTCCCGCGGGGAAGGATCAAGAACCCCTTACAACACTTGGTGAGGGCTCCAACAATCTCCAATTGCGAGCTCAATCACCTCCGCTGCTCCAAGCCGTCTACCGTGTCGGGAAACACGGAAGAGTAACAAGAAATCCGCAGCAACTCGAAGATCAAGTGCCTCTAGAATGCAACTCTCAAGCAATGCACTTGAATCTCACTCAATCTCACTCAAGATGTGCAACCAAGCAAAGAGATGAGTGGAGGGGTTGTTCTCTAGCTCAAAGGATGTCTCTAGGTCTCAAAATATGCAAGAGTTACCCTCAAACCCCGGACAACGTCTATTTATAACGAAGGGGTACGCAGCTAACCGTGATTTCCCCTCTTGATAGTCGGCTATGTATCCTAAACCCGGTCAATCACTTCTCTACTCATCTTAGACCGGCAAAAGGAAAACCCTATGGTTATACCTTTGCCTTGCGCTCTTAGATCCTTCTCTTCCACTTGATCATCAAGTCCATCATTTGATGTGCATTCCATCATGATCAACATTTCATGTCCATGCACCAACTCTTTGTGATCTTGTGGCCGCCACTCCTTGCCACGTACACCTTCATCACATGTGTTGCTTATGCCTAACTCAAAACACTTAACACATGGCATCAGCAACTTGGTGTTATTAATTACCAAAACCAAACTTGGGCTTTCAGAGGGGCCAGCCGTGGTGTGGCCACACCAAGGGTGTGCCCGCACCCCCACCATCGCCTTCCGGGCCCATCTTCTGCAGGCGATTGCATGGCGGCATGCAACATCGGTCCACGGTGGTTTCCAAAAATACCTACACCAAACTAACCAAGGATTAGTATAAATAAGACGGTAGAGCTCACCTTCAACACACACCAACATTTGGAGCTACACACCTCACCTCTCTACTTGTAATATTTAAGCTTTTAGTAGTAGTTTGGAGCTAGCAAAGCTATCAAGGAGAGCTTGGCTCCTTGGAAGAAGAGATACATCTTGGTATGAATATTATGAAGATTTCTTCCAAAGTTATGCTCTCATATCATAAATATAGTTGTGCTATAGAACTAGACTATAGTTTTCATGTTATAATCTTGACATATCAACTAGCATATAGTTTGTATGTTATTATCTTAACATGTTCAACTTTATGCTTAACCATTCATATGACTTATATGAGTAGAAGTAGAGCTAAGTTGAGGTGGCGGTTAATCATGCCTTCTGGTGTGCTCAAGTCCTTTACCTGTCGATCGTTAGGGTTGGGGACTCGGGGGGATTTGGGTAGCTTCTGTGTAATCGGGCGCGGTGCTCGAGTACATGGGAGCAGGTGAATACATTTCCTACTCTCTGATTGAGGGGTAGGCGGCAGGTGGTGACAGCCCTATTCGTCCCTTATAATCTCCCACATTTGGGTGGGGTGTAGGAGTCTAAATCATCATATGTGGTTGCTGGCAGACCAGTACTCAGTGGCCTCCCGACCTATCTTACACTTAGTTCTAACTCTAGTAATGTAAATTGTATGATCATTAACTGTTCATTGCATGGCAATATTAGAACATCTCTACTCCACTTAGGAACATTCATTTATCCTTTGTTTTCCTTTTATCCTTGAGGTTGGCCTAGATGTGCGTCCACTATCTTGAAAATATCGTTTTTACCCCTGTTATGGACTATTGGTTTACTAATGCATGTATGTAATCATGTTCATGCTCATGCTAGACTCTTATACATTGCCCTCCTTTAGGAAAATATAAATAACAATAACCTGAATACTTCCAGGTGAAATACTACAACGATAGATCCGTGTGCTTGCGGATATTTTCTATAATCGTTCAGAACTATCGTTGTTGATGTTTCTTGGCGGCGTCGCTAAGGTTAACTCAATCTTAGTGATGGTGCTAAGAAATACCAACAGGCATTATTTTTGGCGCCGTTACCGGGGATGGACTTGAAACTTCCATACTTGGTGATTGCGCTAAGAAATGCCAACATGTACTGTCTTCTGCTTGGCTTTTAATTTAATTCCTCACTGAAAAATGTAACGCAAAGCTTGATCAGATGAACTCTGTTATGGATGAATCTAGAATTCGACATGAATTCTCAGTGGTGTGACAGCTCTTGTCACCATTTCATACAGTGATTTAGCTTTAGTAGCGTGAAGAGTACTGTAGTAGAACACTTATATTGAATTACGGAGTAGTTTCCCATTCAATCTCGCAACAGAAAATCCAAACCTAACTAATTTACTCTCGCATGTAAAGAGTGAATTAGTTTCCTATTCCAATTGCCTTTTTGAACAAAATAATTTCGCAGCGAAGCCTACAGTCCTCACTACAAAATAGAGTTCTTTGTTCCCATCCTTTTGGAACGCTGCAGTCCCTGCCTGCGCACGAAAGATCATCGCGTACCTGGCCAGCAGCGGAGGTGGCCACTTGTTGTGCCACCATGTCGTTTCATGGATCACTTCCGCGGTCACCTCGCGGCACAGCCCACACCCCTTGTTGCTTAGCCACCTACTCGTTGGTCCGTCACCACCGCTCGTGAATCTTCCTCGCCCTCGACCCGTCTTATGTACTGCCTCGCAGTGTTGTCATCATCGGCATCGCCATTGTACCTACAGAGGAATATGGTGACCAGAAAGGCCACCACAATATGCCTGACATCAGCAGCACGGGTGAGATAGTTGAGGCATGGTCGGGGGCTGTGGTTTTCTGTGAATACGGTTTGTATCCCAGTGAGGAAGCAAGCCTCTGGGTTGTCGACTTGGGTCAGCCTAGCAAGGAGGGTGAAGTAGTTGATGAGGTCGTTCGACGACCTCGCCCCGTGTCTGCACCGATCCACTGCCATGCACCGACTGACGGCGGGGTCGCCACAGATGTCGTGCATGGACGAGCACGTCACTCGTAGGCTGCGAAGGTCGTCCATGGGCCGCTCCAAGGTTGCAGTGAGATGGCCGGTGATCTCAATTTGCACCTCGACAAGGAGCGTCATCAGTGATGTGGGGTGCTGCCTCACCGCCATGATTGCCGGCGTGGATGGAGGTACGGTGTGTGGATGGTGGCGAGCCAGAGGGCTAGAGAGGCACAACGACATGACATACGTTGATTGAGGAGTTTTTTTGTGGAATTTAATTTGATTGATTGAGGAGGAGTTATTGTGATGAACTTGTTTCCTGGTTATTTAAAGAGTATCATCCAGCCACGCAGTGCACTATGCCACTTGATCTTGGATGCAATCTCGACGGTGCAGCCCATAACATTGCAGTTGGGTATGGCATGTTCTTACGTGTGAATCGCACTCCTAATTGATGACCATTGTGGTGGTTGCGTTTCCAATATTTTTGAACACTTTAGGTATGCTACCGGGCCAAGCGACGTGAAATACGTGCCTTGGGAACTTGACGCTGCCAAGTGAATGGTCACCATTGAATGGACATGTTGGGTACATAGCGAGGTGAATCGATGGGAAATATGTGCCTAGGGAAGTTGATGTTGCCATGCGAATCGTCGCCACTACTTCGAATAAGAAGGGGGTGCGGTGTGTTGCTTTCTCCACTCTGAACTTGCAAAATTTTGCAATTGATCTTTCTCTTTCTTTCTTCAACTTTCTCTGCAAGCATGGCAGGCCACAGAGACTCCAAGATTGAAAACTCATATTCAGATGAGGCTAAATTTGAAGAGAAGGAGAACGGGATCCTACTCGACCCTCCAATTGAGGCGTTAGGTTTCATGGTCGTGGCGAGGGCGCCTTTGTGTGTCCTTTTTTGCCATGGCAAGAAAGTGCCATCATGGAGTCTTCGCGAGTTGCTGTAGCACGCGAATGGGAAGTCTCGCATAGGCGAGGGGATCTCTAGGCCAGAGCATAGTGCTTTTGCCAAGTATATCCTGAGCAACGATTTCATGTCCTGCGACCACGAGCTTGGTGGAGTTGGGGACTGCGGCGGCAATTAGGTGGTGAAGGCTCGCAGGGACAAGCGCCACGCGGCCAATAGGGCTGACAAGGAAGCGCGCAAGGCGAAGGTACTGAAGAAATAATAACTCTATGTGATGATGTTTTTTGTGATCAACCTTCTTTCAATTTTTTAAGTTACTATATAGTTCCTTTCACCAATTAAAACTACCTATATTTTAATTAACACAGCGGACCGAGCGCTGCATGGGAAAGGGCCCCTACTACAAGCCTGGCAGAAGGCCTGACGGAGGGTCATCTGCATCCCGCTAAAGCTAGTCTTGTAGTAGGATTTTTATTTTATATACTGAATTTTTAGCGTAGAATATGTATGTTTTATTTACATGAAATATGAAATGTTCTTAACTTATGTATTTTTTGGGATCTTCCTTATCTTTGCTATGATGTTTATTTTGTGTGATGGGGAAGTGGTCTTCTACGACCGGTAGTATGATGGTAGCCCTCGAGCACCTTAGATTTTGTGACCATATGTCACATCCGTCATTAGGTGATATTCGTAACACACAACTACCACCAAGGTAGCCTTCACCACCGCTTCTAGACGGTCAGGATGGCACCACTATCATCAATTTCCAAGACCACCCAAGTCTCCCGCGCATATTTACAAGGTTTCGCTCAAATTTTCATTCTCGCGCCTCTTACTTTAGCTTACAAAGATCACTTCCCCACCCTGTCTGCCTCCTCCTCAGTGCAACTATTCCCCATCACCGCCACTCACCGCCAACAATCTAGTGCTTCGCATCGTGGCATCAGTACGCCTCATCGGCCCACACAAATCCACTGAGGACCAAGGTGGTACTCACCGCCATGCCCACTCGAGCTCACTGCTGCAAGATCCAAATGCAAGCATAATGCTTTCACACTTCCCTTATCCGTGTTTCTTGGATTTTTATTCTCCTCTTCCCTCATGTAAGTGGAAGCAAGCTTCCATCTGATTAGTGTGTGTCTGCCACTCCAGCAGATCCTGGTCAAGATGGAGGAGGTCCCCAACAAGATGAAGGGAGTAGGCATCCACATAGACCATGTCTTGGTCCTCATCCTCCGCCGCCTCACCACCCGCTCCTTGTGCAGCTGCAAGTGTGTTTGTCACTCCTAGAACCACATCATCTCGGACACCGAGTACCGAAAGGAGCTGCCCTAGATTGTTGATGGATTCTTCTATCGCACCTAGAAAGGCAAACGCCACTTCAACACCATCACTGGTGAACACCCCTCCTTGTCCTTCTTGTCCTTCCCCATTCATGATGTCGTCACCTCAAATTCTGCAGTGGCCTCATCCTCTACTGGTGTTTTGGGTGTCGCTATGTTATCTACAATTTGGCGACTAACAAATGGTTGCTACTACCGAATAACCTCCGTTCTTGTGGTGAGGCTCGCTTGGGGTTCGATCCGACAATCTCCTCACACTTCCCTGTGTTTGAATATGGGAAGATGAGGGAGGGTGAGTCCGTAGGTGTGAGCATCTACTCATCTAAGAGTGCAACTTGGATCTTTAAAGAGTATGAATGGGGTGACGGTATTATAGTATCCACATATGCGAGAAGTGTGTTTCTTAATGGTTTTATGCACTGGCTCGAGTTGCGTTGATATGGACGGAAAGACATGGACAAAAATATAGAAGCCACATGGTGATGCAATCTCTATCCATGAAGCTTAGGGTCAGTTGTGTTTATATATTGCTGATATTTACACTATGACTCAGCTTTTAATCTAGATCCTTGAAGACTATGGTAGTAATAGATGGACATTGAAGCATATGGTGACCACGCTAGAGATATTTGGACAGAACATTATTGAATTTGCTTAGGAGGTTTGTGATGTGGAGTACAGAGTGATTGTAGTTCACCTTGAATAGAATTTGATTTTCCTTGTTGGGAGGACAGAACACTGCTTGCATATGACATGAACCACAGAAAAAGTTCATGTCCTCCCTACATGGGTCATCCACTGTCCTAGACCTACCTAGAGTCTATGTATCAAGGGACCTCACTATCTTCCTTATGTTCCCTTGTTCATGCAGTCATTAGCAGAGCAGTAAATGTGCATTTGCTGTATTTTATTTGTTCAGGTAGGTAGTTGCTTTGATTCTATATATAGGCCAATTTGGGCTTGGTAACTAAAGGCTGGTGTGTTCAATTTCATTAATTCTGTTGCTTTGTGCTGGTTGAGTCTGAGTGCTTTTGAATAATATTTTCCTACATTGGCTAAGGGAGGAAGAAGAGGGGTTCCATGGTGCGTTGGCTACCAATCTGAAGGATGCTCTATAATTATATTCATTTTTGCCTAGCAAGCAGGAGTGCCACATGGGAGGAGCACAGCTATGATTTATGTAAGTCTGTAGAGGTCAGTATCTTTAGGTTGTAATCTATGTACCGCTTGTGTTAGGACATCAGTTGAGAAAGATATTATGGTAAGCGTCCATTGTTATTGTAAGAACATGGTTTATGGATGCAATTATTATATCTGTATGCTTTGTGTTCAGTAAGCTATTAAGGGCCGTTTATTGTTTTGTTATCACCACCGCCATTGGTGGTGCAAATGTCCAACACCGTCATTATACGTATTATGTGGCCGGGATAAAAGTGTATCACCGTCGAATCATTTAGCAACCCGACACCGACTAACCATCATCAAAGGTGGATCATGGTGCAAGGCGACGGTGACCATGACCTTTGTACTGACAGTTCATACGCTGAAGCGATGATGATGTTTACCTCTACAGACGTCTCGGTCGTCGAAGCAATAGCAAACCTGCACCGTAGACAGTTGGTCAAAGTACAAGGCAATGGTGCTAGTGACCACTACACAAGCAGTTGATGTGCCCACATGACGCTGATGATAGCCTCCACATAGGCAGATCATTTGCCAATGTGGCGGTGTTAGTGTATACCATCAGATGGGTCATGCCCCAATGCGAAAGTAAGGACCTTATCACGGATGAATCATAAGTCAATACGGCGGTGTAGTGTACACTGTAGTAGGTCTCAGATTCCAACGGTGAGGGCTATGACCATCACTGCCGATAACTTACTGTTGAGGCCGAAATACGACTGCAATGGGGGTTATGACGTGGCTGTGAAAGGTCTAAGTGTAGTAGTGCATCTTCACTTAGAGAGGGTTATAGGTTACTCTCTTTAGTTTAGCAATAGCTTATTCTTCTCAGGCCCTTAGTCTTAGGATCTTTGATTAAAAAGGTTGGGTTACTACTAGTGTAAACTCACATGGGTCTCATACCCATCTGTCTTGATGCAATTTCAATCACATTTAGTGATAGCCCTTTTGTAAAGGGATCTACCAGGTTTTTGTCTGTTTGCACATAAGCCACAGCTATTACTCTAGAGTTTCTCAACTTTTTGATAGACTTCAAACGTGTTTTAATGTGTCCTATTGACTTCGCATAGTCCTTAGCAATGTTCACTTTAGGAACCATTGTTTGATTATCATAGTTCATAAGGATAGCCGGTATTGGTTTTTCAACCACCGGCAAGTCCAACAAGAGCTCATGTAGCCATTTCGCCTCTGTAGAAGTTATATCTAAAGCAGTAAGTTTTGCTTCCATGGTTGATTTTGTCAAAATAGTCTATTTGCAAGAGCTCCATGACACTGCACCACCTCCAAGAGTAAACACATACCCACTAGAGGCATTGATTTGATCAATATCAGATATCTAGTTCGAATAACTATATCCCTCAAGCACAGCTAGGTGCCTAGAATAGTGAATCTCAAAACGCATTGTACCTTTAAGATAACGCAAGACCCTTTCAAGTGCATGCCAATGATCATCACCTGGGTTGGACATGTACCTACTCAACTTGCTCACAACAAAAGAGATATCTGGTCTTGTTGTGCTAGCTAAATACATGAGTGAACCAATGATCTGAGAGTACCTCAATTGGTCTCTAGTGATCTTCTTGTTCTTTCTCAATGTCACACTAGGATCATAAGGTGTTGGAGAAGGCTTGCTACCCATAAAGCCAAACCGGCTCAAGAGACCTTCTCAACATAGTGATCTTGCAACAAAGTAATCCCACTCTCATCCTTAATTAGCTTTATAATCACATTAGCATCTGCTGGATCGTTCATGTCAAAACTCTTTGACAGAAAAAGACTTGACCTCATTAATTGCATCAATATTTATTCCAAAGATTAGAATATCATCGACATACAAACATAATATGACATATTCACTCCCACCATGTCGATAGTATACACACCTATCAGCCTCATTTATGGCAAAGCCAGCACTAGTTAAAGTTGTGTCAAACTTCTCATGCCATTGTTTAGGCAATTGTTTAAAGCCATACAAAGATTTTAGTAACTTATACACCTTGAGCTCTTCACCTTTTACTATAAACCCATCAGGCTAATCCATATAGATTTCCTTATCCAACTCTCCATTAAGGAAATCTATCTTCATGTCCATTTGATGAACGAGAAGACCATATGAGGCAGCCAAGGAAAGTAGCGCTCGAATAGTGGTCATTCTAGCAACAAGGGAATAAGTATCAAAGAAATCCTCACCTTCCTTCTACGTACAACCCTTAGCCACAAGCCAAGCCTTGTACTTGTCAATAGTACCATTAGCCCTAAGATTCTTCTTGAACACCCACTTACGGCCCATAGGTTTACAACCAAATCATAACTCAGTTAATTCCCATGTTCCATTAGAAAGATGGGTATGATAAATATCATTAATTGTGCCACAGATGTGATTCACTGACTTATTATAAAAATCTACCAAAGAAAAGTGGAACAAGCCTCCACACTCATAGCCTTTACCAATAAATTATCCATGCATAGACATTACTACTTTATTGGACTCTAACACTACCTTAAACCCATCTTTCAAAAGAAGGAAGATGCTAACAAGGTTCTTGCGTATAGTAGGGACATGCTGCATGTTCTTTAGTTGCACGATCTTCTCCGAAGTAAACTTCAGATCCACACTGTGCCAACACCACGAACAGAAGCATGCGACCCATTCCCCATTAGTACGGAGACACCTTGGAGCCCCTGATAAGAAGAAAACATAGAGATGTTAGCACACGCATGAATATTACCACTTGTATCAACCCATCAATTTGGAGATTGAAACACTGATAGTACAGTAGGAAGATTACCATACCCGTCATCAGCATTGCTAGTAGTCAAGAGGTCGACATTCTTCTTTTTGCCTTTGTGGTCCGCTCGCTCTGGACACTCTTTGGAAAAATGGCCAAGCTCTCCACAAGTGAAGCAAGGCAACTATGCTTTATCTTTCTTCTTCTTGAAGGTAGTTGTTGATTTGGCATGGAAAGGCTTATTCTTTCCTTTGTTCTTTGCCATGTGTGTTTCTTTGCACCAAATTGGCGTTCGAATGGCCCTTGTTCCCCATCTTAGTGTTATCCTTAGCCTGAGCCTTCTCCTCAACATCAAGAGATGCTATTAGGTTTTTAACTGATATTTTCTATCTCCTGTGTTTGAGGCTTGTGATGAAGCCCCTCCATGAATGAGGCAATTTTGCAATAATGCACCCAGCCACAAATTCGTTGAGTATGACACACTTAAGGAGTTCAAGTTCCTTAGCCAGGCACTAAACCTCATGAGCTTGCTCGACTACAGATCGGTTACCACAACCATCTTGTGTCATGAAAGCTCTCCATGATGTACAGCTCACTGCCTGCATCTGATGCACCATAAGTAGAATTCAGATGATCCCACAACATCTTTGCATCTTTTATGTGCAGTACCGAATCAAGCAGATGATCAGCAAGAACATTCTGCATAGCTCCCACAAAGATCTCATTGGCATCTTAGAATTTTCTCTGATCTTCTTCAGAGATATTTCCCTCGGACATGCCAGCGCTTACCCAGAACACTTTCATGGCCTGCAGCCAATTAGTGACCTTGACTTGCCATCTCTTAAAGTGCGCACCAGAAAACTTTTTTGGCCTCAACGTATCGGCGAAACCAGCCATAGATAATTCAGGAAAAGGCCTATGATAAGGTTTTTAGATGTTAAATAATTAGGAAATTTCCAAATTAAAACCAGAATATAAATCATGACAATCTCAAGTACTAGTATAAGCATAGCTCGTATACTAGCATGATTTAACAGCATGAACAAAAGAACTAGTGTAAGCATAGCTCAGTACACTAGCCATCAGATTAAATAGCACAAATATACTAGTGTTAGCATAGCTCGTACTATAAAACATCTAAAACGTCACCATTGCATGGATATGACAGAGAAGTTTTCATTTGGTCTACCCGATTAAGCATGACAAGTGCAAGGTGAAATATCACTCCAGCAATACGTGCCACATGAAGTGTAGACTCAGGGTGTCTCTGGTGTGTGCAGGGGTGGATTCCAGTGGAGGCGAAACTGGGCTCCCACCCCCTTGCTTAAAGAAAAAAATTTGATGGCATTCTTCTACAATCCTGTCCACTATGATGACTGCTAGCTACTACATGGAGTCCACTATGGAGCTCTCTTACGGTCCTCATCAGCTGGCTAGTGGCCGCTGACATTCCAAGCTTTCATTCATGTATCATTTTAAAAGATTCATTACTGTAACTACAATTAGTAGTGGGCTTTTTTTTGAACACCGCCAGGAGCACTGGCATATCATATTTTAGTTCACCCTCTGTAACACCCCAGGTGTTTGGCTTCCATAATTGCACTTGCATTTCATAAACTTGAGCATCATTCATTCATGCATGAGCTTATAATGTGTGAAACATACTTTTGAAACATTGCAACATGTGCTTATATTTCATGTGTGTTTATGAAATGAGTAGTGTGTAACACCCAAGTGCAACATGTGCAACTTCTTTTCGAGACATGTCACCCACATTAGTGAAACATGATTAGCAAGTGCTATGCAACACACTCATGAAACATATGAAACATGGCTTGGAAACAAAAGTAGCAATTCACTTGTTTTTCCTTGTTTCAATGCATGTGATGCTTGATTTTGGTGTGATCAATGTGGGGTGGGTAATTATTCCCTACAACATCTTAATTACACTTAGGATCATTAGTGGAACAATGTTCATGTTGACAAAAATGCCACCTATGTGATGTTGACCAAGCCCTTAGCCCTAGAATGCCTTGGTTTGACTATTTGAAAAGTCCAGCTTAGAGATCTTGCATGGAGGAGCAACCTTAATCAAAGTTGAAGACAATTTCATAAGGAACAAAAGTTCTAATATGGCCATCTCATGAAAATGACCAGAACATGCTCAAAAGTGGCCCACAAGTCAGTTTGAGGGGCTGCCCAACACTTAGAAAATTTCCAAGTCTGAAATTGAAGTTTACAGTTTCAAAGTACCCCACTTCGAAGCCATGTAACTCACAAACCAGGCCGAACCAGTCCAAGCTCCAATTGACAAAGTTGTAGTACTCATGTAGCTCTACAACTTTGTTGTTACCACCTCTTGCTAAATCGAGCCAGTTTAGGAGATAATCAACGACGAAATCGCTCTATCAGTCATCGTTTTCGGGCTTCCATTCAGTTTCTTTAGTCGACCGTGGCCGACCGGCCTCAGGTCGTTGCCACCGTGTGGACGCACCGTGGCGTCCATACACTAGCCGCGGCCCCACCGGTCAGGTCCGAGCGGGTCTCTTGAGCACCACGACGCTGCCTCCGCCCTCACTTCCGCCTCTGCCCTCTCTCTCGCCCTCTCCAAACCCAGGGCGGAGCACCGAGGCGCCATCGCCGCTGCGCGCTTCCCCGTGGCCATACGCGCTCGCCATCGCACCACCGGCCACTACACCATGTCCACAGCCCCGCCACCGCCTCACGCACCTTGTCGACCTCCCCTTTGGAGTAACCGAGCCAGGATAAGGGCGTATTGCCGACTTCTCCCCGCGCAGAGCTCACCGGCGCACCGCCGCCCTCACGGTCCTCCGCGGCCAGCGCTGCTGAGCGCTCTTCCCTCTCATCTGGCTCTTGTCCCACCTTCCCCTCCCCTGTTGATGCTTCTATGATGACGCTACCGGGCAATGTGTTCCTGTCACGTCGGAACACGGCTGCGCACCGTCGCGACATGGCCGCCGCTGATGCTCGCACGCGGCCACGCTCCTCCACTTCATCCCGGTCCTCATTAGTAGCCTCGTTAGGTCCGCTAAGGCTCCAGGGAGCTGATGCACCCCTCGGCTGACCATCTAGTGGTCGGAGCTCGTCGGCGCACCACCGCGCGCCACCACCGAGCCGCCGCCGCCATGGCCGTCGCTGCTAGGACCGTGTAGTGTTCACAAGTTGAGGGTCAGTGAATGCGGGGGGTCAAGGAGCATGCATCGGTACACTTTGTTTCGCCGACGAAGCCGTCGCCGACGAGCTTGAGCTCGTCGGAGTTCGGCGGCCTCGCTCCCCTGCCTCCTCTCTCCTTGTCCGGTGGGCCCCGCCTGTCAGCGCGCATGGGCGGGAGCAGGCCGTGGTCGTGAGCCGTGCGCAAGTTAGTGGGCCGCACGTTAGGCGAGCCGGCCCAGTAGCGGGTTTAGGGTTCATTTTTGTGTTTTTCTTTTATTAATTTCACAGATCTACATGCTATGTTGTAAATTTCATATCTCCCATTTTATGGATCCAATTGAGGTGATTCCAATTGTGGTTAGTTCTAGATAAAGTATAGTATTCAGGAAAAATATCAAATGTATATGTGTTGTTTAGTTTCTGGAAGATTTAAATAGGCCTTTGAAATGTGTTTTAAAACGAAGACAAACTTGTTAAATAGATAACTTGAGTTGTAGTGTTCCAAAAATTATGAAATTTGGTGGGTATGCTATTTCATGTTTATACTAGCTCTGGTTAAAATTTGGGTACTAGTGCTTGAGTACTTTTCAAGTTATGATGTTGTCATGTTATATTAGAAGGTACTTGAATGAATTTTAATAATTTTTTTCTGTATGTGCAATGCTCCCGAAATTTTATAGAGAGTGTCCTGGTACCCTAAGGTTCCTAAGAAAAATATAGTTTCTGTTGTTTGGTACTTTTCAATGTGATTTATTAATTATGCAAAAATCAGCCTTTTTGGCTTGTGCATTTTGTGTAGGGAGTTTCTGTCAATAGCCTTAGTTCAAATTTTTATAGTAGCCTCCTAGTAGGATATAGATTCTCCTGTAATTTTTGTAGTATTTTCTGAGCAGTTTGCATATAAGTTTATTTTCCCACTTAATTAATTAAGTAAATTAAGAAAGGGGTTAAAATAAATGACTTGGGTGACCATACCTTACTTTCTGGTGGTTTCATGTCATATGTGACCTAGCAGTATCATTAGTTTGGTCATAAGGATAGTTTGACACATGAATAAATATTTAATTTTCACATTTCTAGGTTCTCTGGACAGCTGGTAGAATTTTTGGGTTTGGACCTTGATAAAGGTGGTTGCTGGGAAACTTGTGAATACCAAAGTGGTAGTAAACTTGTTAAACTAGCTTGTGTCAAAATTTGGTGGCATTTGGCCCAGTAGTCTAGGAGTTGTGGCTGTTTAAAGTGGCTGTCCAGAAATAGTTGCTCTCTGTTTGGAGAGGATAGATTTCTGGAACTTGAGAATTTCGACTAGGTAAACTTTATAATTAAATGTTGAGGTCTAAAAGTGAATTGTAGAGCATTTTATAAGGTTTGCAGATTGTCTTGTATCATGTCATTTGGATTTTTGAATCTACAGTTATGATAGAAATACTTAGCTGCTGTCTAGGATTTGTCGTTGTGCTATTTTGTGCTTAGGTTGGTGGTAACCTTAAGTAATGTTGTTCTTGTTGATTATTAGATGTTAGACCCTTAACTAAGGAGGAACAATTATACATTAGGTTGTGTAGATTAGGTAAGTACTTCTCTACCGGAGGATAAATATACACTTTTTGTGAAGTGATTTGAATAGAGCACTAGGACTGCTGTAATTACAATTCATTCCGAGCATGTTGCATTCTTTCTTATGCATCCATGAGATTTATTGTGCATTTATGCAATAGGTGTACCGGAGGGAGTGACTCCTAGAGTTCGAGGGAGCAATTCCGGAGGAGGATTAGGAGCAGCCGGGAGAACCCGAAGAGGTAGCCAGCGAAGGAAACGCCGTTGACGAGCTACCGGAGTGCCCGGACCATCGCCCTTCCTCTTTCTTGAAAGACAAGCCCGGTGCATGCTGACCCAGTTTTATATATATAATATATATCTTAAGTACTTTTACCTGTTTACTGCATTAAGTTGTAGGAGTTGGGTGAAAACACTTGTTGTATTATATCTATCCTTGTCCATATAGAGAACTTGAATCCCAATTTAAGTTTAGGCACGTGTCAATGCTTAGCCCTGCTTAGTGCGGCAGAAGTCGGATGATTTCCGGTCATCCGCGAGATTTAGGTGCAGTGGGTCACGAGTGGCTATGTTGGCTATCGTGGATGGAACCATGCCTAAAAATGAATTTGAGACTGGGCAGGAGTTCGATAGTGCAGCCGCAAGATACTTCACGTCTTGGGTGCGAAGCTATGCCCGTCTGAGTCGTTTAAGGACTGATTCGTTGTACGTCCTTGAGTCATGTTGAACGCAGTCTAACACTTAGTTGGCCGGATAAGTCGTTCTGACCATGAATTCGAGTAATACAGTTCAGGCCGGGAATCGAAGAGTAGGTCGCATCTTGGCAGAAGTAAGGATATGCTTGGGACATTGGCATAAGACAGGGGGTTAGAGTCCCTATCACCTGGCAGAGTGTTGCCCTTGGGGATGTGGCATCAGTCGAACCCGCGACTCCTGAATTGTACCAAAGGTGACCTGAGCAGCCCTCGGCAGACGTGTCTCAGTGAGTGTTAGAAATACCCCTCCAGCTGGATAGGAACTCGATTCGAATCACCGTCGCTCCCGGTTAGTGAGCACTTGACTGGAGCAGCGGCAACGTAGATTCCATTAATTGAACAGATGGTTAAGTAGATGATGATATAATGTTGCCTCAATTGATACCTGCTATGGTTACTACTGTTTTCTTATAATCAAGTGCATGTTTAGTGCAGGTGCTAAGATAGATGACAGGTTAATGCTAAAAGTAACTACTGGTACAGGTTAAAATAGTTACTATTACTTATGCTTTTCCGCAAAATATGATGTCAGCTAGCTCCACTTAAGAAAAGCCTTGCATGATCCTTGGTGTCTTTTTATTTTCCGTTTCGATGGGTAAGTCTAGCTGAGTATATTCCAGTACTCAGGGTTTATTTCCCTCCTGTTGCAGATGACATGCTTTATCAGGGCTTCTGCAAGACTTGCCTCCACCCCGTGGGTGATGAGGACTAGATCACTCGGGCATGATCGTCTATTAGTTTACTTCCCTTAATGTTTTTGTGGGATGTTGACCTGTAAGACTGGCAGTGGTATTTGAACTAAGTGTGTGTGCGTGTTATGCTTAAGCTACTTTATAAACTTGGTTTGTAATAATTGCGACTCCGTGGTGTTGTAAGTTATTTCCCGAACTACTTGTGAAATGTAACGTGTGATGTGTTATGTTGAATGATGTGATCTTGGTTGTAAACAAGCTGGTTTGAAATCCTCGTGGTTTCGATTGACTACCGGGATTATATTGGTTCAAGTTCGAAAATTTGAGCGTTTTGACGCTTATTTTTGTATTATAATTTGGTCGGTTCTGTTACACCCTCCACCGCTGTGTTTGTGTGGGTGGTGGGGGCGGCTGGAGGGCCAAGAGGTGCCCCATATGTAGTGGATATACATAGCCATTATAATAAAGCATTGAAGGCCCATACATTTAGCATGGTAGCCCATGAGAGCTTCTAGAGCTACAGTCTTTTCCTGTTCCCAGTCGACGTCATTTGATGAACAAAATGCTGAAACTTTCAGCTTTCAGATATAGAATCGTTCAGAGTTATCTATTTCCTAGTTATATTGTTGATGTTGCAAATGCTTCATTCACTGGTTGATTTCAACAGCTAAAGAAATTTGAAAAAGTATTTAGTTTCTTATTTAACTTGGAAAATGTGAAGTCCTTGGATGATACTGATGTAGAATCTTTTTCTCATGAAAACAAGTGTGATGTTGAGTTAGATGATCTTTCTCTGAGTTAAAAGTGATGCAAGTATCTCTACCAGAAGAATGATGCCAGCACCTAAAATTCTTGAGTTTGTTAAAGTTGCATATTGTGTTATCCGAATGTCTCCATAGCATATCGTATTTTCTTAATTGTTCTTGTGACAGTAGTATTAGTAGAAACAAGTTCCTCCAAATTATTGAAACTGTTGAAAAATTGTTTGAGGTCAACTATGTTACAAGAAATATTGAATGGCTTGGATGTCTGTAGCATTGAGAAGGATGTTTTGGAAAACATTGATCTTGATATTGTTCTCGAAGTTTTTTGCATTAAGAAATAACTAAAGATAGTTTTTTTACAACAAGCATTATTGTTTTATTTGAGTTTTGAGGTATCATAATAGTTATTTTACTTTTTTTAATTTTTTTATTGTATTATCGTTATCTTTTTTTAAAACTGAACATATACTGCAAGTTAATTTTTTTTGTACTTTCTAATTTAATTGTCATATTAAAATTTTATTAGTTTAATAGACCCCTGCGATCATGCTTGCCAAAGCCTTTAAACTTGTAGAAACTGTCCTGTGCAGACTACTGGCTACTGCTTCTGAGTGCCTCGTAAGCTAAGCAATTATAATTCACTACGACCTTAGGTCCCATTTTTTATGCTAAAAATAAAAAAGAAATAGAAAACCAAGACAGAACGATCGGAGTTTCCCATGTTCTAAAACAAAGATCATATAGCATACAACACCATGGATGAAGGATGTATCTACAAACCCAACAATTGAGTATATGAGCACATTGCTTTTGATCCATCAAATGAGCGTGGTTGGAAAATAGCAAAGGGAAAGTACCCACTTGGCAGAAGAAGGTTAATATTCAGCTTAATACTCACTAGGACACGTTGACTAGCGATTATTCTTTAATACATCACTCTTTTTTTTTCTCGAACATACGTACAATAAAGTTGCGTGTCTTTTCATTAAGAAAGGTCTGAATCGCAGAAAAAGAAATCTCCACCAACGCTCATAGTACACTCTAACACCCACAACAATCTAGAATAAAAATTGAAAATAAAGACTGTAACCAACACGGCCAGAACAACCACACCATGGTCCTCAATTCCTCCCCCAAAGACCTTGCAAGAAACTCCTAGAAGGCCTTTTGCCCCGGTTGAGTACCAAAGAATACACTCGTGACAGCTCCCATCATTGTTGTGATGCTTGGAATAGAGCCGTTAAAAATGCAGTCATTCCTGTGCTTCCAAATTTCGCAAGCCACCAACATTGCCAGTGAATTAAAACCCTTTTTGTAATCCTTTGCCACCTCTTTAGCTGCCTGGTACTACCAACTTGAGAATCTGAGTGGTAAAAACACACAAGACCTATGGGTGTTGTATGGTCTCCTCTTGATCTCATAAAGGGCAAGCAGCCGAGTGAGGAGGCCTAAGCCGGTCTGCCGTCCAACAAACGGTAATGCTACCATTAAGAAGTCCGGAAGGTCGAACGCCTCCCTCCACCCACTGCCACATGCTCCGCTCACCTAATAAAAAAACAAAATCAACTCCCGCACGCCTCGCTCTGCTTCGCTTCGCTCCCGCATGCCTCGCTCGTCTTAGTTCACGCGTGTGGCGCTTGATTGCCAGCCCTACCAGATGCGGCATGCGTTGGCCTGCGAGTCGCGGCGGCGCGGTTGCCGGCCCTCCCAAGCGCGCAGCCACTTGCGAGTCATGGTGCTCGGTTACCGGCCCTGCCAGGGGCGGCGCAAGGCCGCTGCCTCCCTGCCCTGTCACATAGCCACCACTGAGCTGCTGCCTACAAGCACCGCCGGGTCGCTGTCTCTGGCGAACTCCACGTGCCGATGAGCTTCCATTCTCTAAGCAACAAGGAGATGTTTGCGTTGAAACTACATGTTGCAAGCATCTGTTTCAGAAGTATGTTACAATTGTTCCATACGCATGTTGCAAAAGTAGATCGATATGTTGCACATGTTGCAATGGTTGTACACGTATGTTGCAAGCTCTCGTTCTCAATGTTTCATCTGTTTTTTCCGACGTATGTTGCAAGTGTGTTTATCTGGATGTTGCATATGTTTTCGCACATATGATGCAAGTGTTTTATCTGGATGTTGCGTATGTTTATAATGGTTTCAAGTGTTTTTTAGGTGTTTTTGCAAGTGTTTCAGACGCGTGTTTCAAATAAATGTTTCATTTGTTTTCAGACGTATATTGCAATTGTTGTATCTGGATGTTTCAAAACTAGATCGAGTGTTGCATCTCCCTCCTCGTCTTTCTATTGTCTCGCCTCGTCATCAGGTGCGGGAAGGCAGAGGTGGTCCCCACTGGCGCGGGTGGGCCCCACGTATGTGTTTGCGGGTAGGCGTAGCAGGCGAGACGTGGACAGGCAGGCCCGAGCAAACCTGGCACTTGCAGCCGCTACATGTTATACATGAAGCAAATTGACCTTAGCTTACTTTGTTGCCATTCCAATAATTTCGTATTTCAATAGCCATCACAGGTACTCAAACAAGACTAAAAGGCAATATACATCAACCAGTGAACAAAATAGTAGAATATACCAGAGAATAGCTAAATTTAACTTAGATTTAATGTAATCCAATGAACCTGATTATGCAAATTGCAGAGTCCTAACAGTCTAGCAAATTAAAGTCCAAACAAATAAAAAGAAGGCAGCTATTATATATCTCCAAGCTAATGCGTAGTGCGTTAGCCAAAAGATTCTATTTTACCCAAAGCATCTAGCTCTACTTCATAGAGACATGAACCTTGTATATTATCTCTATTTATCCATAACCAAAAGATTCTTGTCGATCAACAAAAGGAAGAACACTTCTCCGGGTACAAGCTTGACCAAAGGACCGAAGAATATTAGAACCCTGCAAAACAATATCGTGTAATTTTTTTTTGACTTGCATGTGAACATATAAACTTTTGAGTTTAAGGAAACCACCTGAAATTCTAATCAACAGCCAAAGAGGATTAGAGGAGATAATCCTCTCGTACGATCGTACCTGACATGAACGCCCAGCTGCCAGCTAGTGCTTCGAGAGTTCACGATCTTTTTCTTGTGCTTGCCTTGTTCAGCCGCCAGCCACCAGCCGCCGTTGGAACGAGAGGCTCTCAGAGACGACCGAGAGGGAGAGGAAAAGTGAAAACCTAATGTTTTTTTTTCTCGTCATTACAATTTTCCAACTTTTGAAAAACACCATTACAATTCACATTATTGAAAACTTGCCATTGCAATTCTGGTTCTCCCACAACCATGCACGGATCTACTCTGGAGCATACCTGGGCCCAGTTGCAGGCGACGTATTCGCGTATGTCCTGTATTGCCCCTGGTTACGAGGATAAGGCAGGACTGGCCGACCGGCGGCACCGGCCATCGTCTTCTAAGCGTCAGGCCATGCTGGTTTCTTCTGCCCTGCGCCGCCGCGAAGGGAAGGACGATCCACGCCTCCACCATCTTCGCCACACCGACGCCGACGCCGAGCCAAGTAACATCGCTGCCCAGATCCGACACGCGGCTAGAGCAAGCATAAGCCGCTGTCGACCGATGGCGTCGTGGGGGCGCTTCCTCCGCCGCCACCGCCGAGTGCGAGTCCGAGAGGTCCTCGCCATCACACGCCGCGTCGCCAGAGTTCAAGTTTTGCAAGGTGGGTCGGAACTCATTTCCAGCACTACTCACCACCGACGAGCCCTTCTTTGGCGGCAGCATGCTCCCGCTCCACACCCTCCGGACGACGGCGCACCTGCCCCTCAACCTCAGGCCGATACCGAGGACGCCGCGCCGTCGGACTTGAAGGGCGCAGGCGCGGATGCCACGGCGCGCCCGCTGCTTGAAACGCAAGCGCAAGCGGAGGTGGATGGGGAGGCCGCGCAGCCACTCGTGGAGTCCGGCATTGCACCGACGCCGGACATCTTCAAGGTGGCAATGGCCGCGAGACCAAGGTGCGGCTGCTAGCTCACGTGCTTGCGTGCATGCGTGCTTGCATGCTAGCGCAAGGTGGCCCCACGTACGCAGCAGCTAGCTCGCGTGCTTGCGCGGCAGCAGCCCGCTTGCAAGCGCTCGCCGGCCACGACGCGGCCACCTGCTCGTCTGGTGGCGGCGCAGCAGCGCGCACGCGCGAGCCTGACGGCGGCTTGACTGGCCCGACGCGGCAGCCATGGAGGGTGGCCGAGGTGGGGGAGCTGGACGGCGGCTCAACCAGCCCGACGCCACAACCAGGAACTGGGAACCGCGACGCTAACTCCGGGCAGCCTTGCCCCGACCTCGCCAAGCCTCCCTCGAGCCTCGATGCACCGCGCGCCGCCAACCGTGAACCCGAACTGAGGACATCAACGCCGTGCCTCTTCGCGGCGCCATTAGGAGCCTCTACGCCGGGCCCCTCGACGTCGTGCCAGGCCGTGTGGCACAGCACTGCCGCCTTCGCCACGCCACCGCCCGGAACTGCGTCAGCCTCACCGCTCTGCTCCACCCGCCTCTGTACTGCCTCCTGTGAAGGTGCGACGCCGGAGGTGGATCGGGGTGGGCCCGCCAGTCCTGCCTTATCCTCGTAACCAGGGGCAATATAGGGACATACGGGAATATGACGCCTGCAGCTGGGCCCATACGTAGATCAGGGCATGGTTGTAGGTGAAACAAAATTGCAATGGCAAGTTTCTAATAAGGTGAATTGTAATGTCGTTTTTCAAAACTTGAAAAATTGTAATGGTGAGAATCAAAAACACCCAACCTAATCTTAAGTCAAGATAGTGAATTAGTGATTGACTGACTGTTGGACTACTGGGGTATGGGTAATGTTCCACCGCAGGTATCCGTCCTACGTCCGTCTGTCTGCACACTCCTAGCTAGGCTACGAACCAGCCAACAGGCCTGCTCCCCTCACCATGGCATATACGGTTTATAAAAAAATAGAGCTGCTAACGTTCGGACGTCCGATCCGGGGGGCTAGTGTCCGGAGCCTCGCGCCCCCGCATACGCATGTTGTTGCGCCCACCTACATGCACACCTGCACCAGCTTCACATGGGGCCCGCGCGCTCCGTTTCACATGCATGCGCGCGCCCATGCAAGGGTCGTGTCTCAATCTGCGCTCGCTCCATTTCCTACGCTTGCCGCTCGTGCCCCCTCCGCTCCCACACGCATGCATGAGGGGCCAGCAGGTGCAAGCAGGCGGCTGCGTCAGATGAGGTCCACAACAATATGCGCAACACCAGATCTACTTTTGCAATAAACAGATGAAACATTTGCAACATATGTCTAAAACAGATAAGACATTTGAGACACACTTGAACACCATTGCAACATGTCCAACATTCCGATTTATTTTTGAAACATTCAGATGCAACACTTGCAACATACAAAACAAGACAGATGAAATACTTGAAACGTGCGTATGAAAAACTTACAAAAAAAATACTTAAAAAGCCATTGCAAGCATACGTAACATCCAGATAAAAACACTTGCAACATATGTATGCAACATATGTAACATCCAGATAAATACACTTACAACATACGTCTGAAAAATAAGATGAAATATTGAGGACAGACGCTTGCAACATATGTGTACAACCATTGCAACATATGCAACATCTCGATCTACTTTTGCAATATGCATATGAAACACTTGCAACATACCATTCAAGTGTTATTTTTGCAAGTGTTTCAAACGCATGTTTCAACTGTTTCATCTGTCTTCTTTTGAATGTTGGAAGTGTTGCATCTGGATATTTTAAAAGTAGATCAAGACGTTGACATGCGGCAATGGTGTTTCAAGTGTATGTCCCAAATGTTTTATCTATTTTAGACTAACATTACAAATGTTTCATCTGGATGTTGCAAAAGTAAATTTGGTATTACACATGTTATAGTGGAATCCACCTGATGCAGCCACTGCTTGCAGTTGCTGGCCCCGTGCATGCGTCTGGGAGCAGAGGGGGCGCAAGTAATAGGCGCGGGAAATGAAACAAGCGTAGATCGAGACACAGCCTAGCGCCTAGCGTGGACGCGCACATGCACGGCAAACGGAGCGGTGCAAGCACCATGTGAAGCAGGCACAGACGTGTGGGCAAATGCAGCAGCATGCTTACGCGGGACAGCCTGTCAGACTTTTAATTATTAATACTCAGGCCATGGTTTTTTACGGGCCATTAAAACCAGCACCAGGCCCGTCTAGCAAGTAGTCACAGGCCAGGCTTAGCCCGCCGGGTCGTCAGGTCAGGCCAGGCCAGATTTGCTCAGGTCTATCGACAAATGAAGAATTTGCAGCAAAGAGAAGCCCAAGATTTCATTTCCAAGGTGCAAAGCGAATCGAACCAAGGATAAAGGCACTATATGCCGAAAACCGTACCTAATAAGACTCAATTTTTCTTTTGATGATATATAATTTTGTACCAAAAATGAAACATAAATAGACTGATCGGTTATTAAAGTCTTATCCTAACAACACCAAATACACCTTATATGAAATTGAACTAATCATATATGGATCTGTGAATAGATAATAGATATCTCATAAAATATTGGGCAAACTCTACCCCTATACAAGGTCTTCAATAACCATCCTTCCTTTAGGTATTGCTAAAAAAAAATTGCAATGTCCAGACACATGCATAATCTGATGTCCCCAAACTGAACCATGATCAGAACGCACAAAATACAAGGTGACACAACACCATTTCACAGCAGAGGAGTTGAGTGAAATGGGGCCTAGAAACATCATGGAAGATTAAATCACTTCTTGGGATAGTTGGTAGGATCAGGTCCAATATCACGTGATCCCGTATTCACATATGGCCCTCGGAAAGTAGCCTGTGGTGGCAGAGGTTTTAAGGAATCAATGATAGGCCTGTTCTTTGATTTCCTGCAAACAGTGTGCAGATTATAAAACAAAGGTTAATGCACAATTCCTCTTTCCAAGTTCCATGTTGGTGCAAAACAGTACATAGGTTGGTCTTACACAAAAAGGAACGGAAATGATAAGCCAGCACCAGCGAAGACCAGTAATCCAGTGGCAACTAAAGCATTACGTGCCTTCGACATGAGCTCACCATATAACTGTACAAAATAAGGGAGAGATACACCAGATTAGAAAATACAATCAAAATCTCTATTTGTTATCACAAGATTAAATAGGACTCAGGATCAAAAAAAGATTAAATAGGACTCAAAAAGACAAGGGCACCTTAGATGACTGGAAGGCAAGAGCTATATTGTGCCTCACAAGATTTAATAAGTATATTAAAACAGAAATTAGTTGGCAAAGATTTGTTTCCACATGTCTTCTTATTTGTGACTAGAGAAAGCAGTTGCGAAACCGGAAAATCTCAAAAAAGCTACTTCTAATTCCTGTATAAGGTACCAAATTGATTGGGATACTGGTTCAAGATTTTATCTATAAACAAAGATTTTGTCTATACTGATTCAGAGTGGCAAAACAAAGCTTCTGAGCACTGTTTTTGCTTCACGATTTTATCAATAAAAAAAGTCAATTGAATGAATCGACCATATTTATGATGGTACAGTTTTGCCACTGAGCAAGATACCATACACAAACCAATGAATCAACATATAGTTGCTGAAGATGTGCTAACTAGACCTAGTGTTTCAGTTTTCTCAATTAAGAACAAAATAAGGTTTCGAAGCGTTTCAGAGAAGTTCATATGAGGTGCATTAATCTGTATCTCGAAAAAATTATACTTAGCATTTAATTCACAGTGTTAACCTCAGTTTGTCACTTAACAGCTCCACTGAGTTTCTCTGCATCAAGTTTATAGATACTAACTAGTTAAAAGATTCAGTGAGACATTCATGTTTTCCCATATGTTTACAAAATTCTAGTCTAAAATACGAGAAACTAATTGATCACTTCATTTTGGATCATAATACCTGAATCTCATTGGACAAGGTGTGCTTTAAAAGGAACGTAGTTCATCACATATCTGGGAATCCTGGCTATTTGGGCACTGGCGCTTTTTCATATGGCTTGCAGGCAGCAGATCGCTTGGCTTTAAGAAGTCTGCCACACCCTGCTATCTGAATGCTCTATGATCAGGAGGGTGAGCCCATCAACCATCTCTCGGTGCCCTGTGCTTTTGAACAACAAATGGAGTCTGTGGACTTTTGAGGGATGCAAGTTGTGTTAACATGTGTTCTGGTGTGAGTCCTTTTCTTTTCTCTTGCTGTTCTGGCACAAGTTATGTGTTTGAGGCAATGTTCAAAAAAACGCAACTAAACGCTTGCTTAGGCGCACTTTTAAGCACTTAAGCATGGAATGGAGCCCTGGCGCCTCGCCTAGGCCACAAGCATCCAATTAAACGCTGGCCAACGGGTAAATGGCGTGGAATCATGGGGAATCAGGAAGAAGGCAAGCTAGCGTGTGCACGGGCAAGCGGCAGGAGTAAGTGCGAGCATGGTGGGCAGCAGCGCGCACAGAAACAAGATCTTGAGCAGTGGCCACAGCCACCACCTCCGCGTCTGCCATTGGTGCCAGCACCAAGGGTAATCTCGAGCATCAACTCCACAAGGAGCCACCGGTGCAGCCCTGCGCCCCTGCCACCCCACGTGTGCCTCCCTGGTGCATGCTATCGAGAGGCTTATGCCACCTGAGGCCAGCAATCCCAAACCCTGCGGTTTGTGAAGTGTGACTGGCTGTGCGGGTGTGCGGTGGATGTGTGCAGGCGCATGGCGGTGGGAGGAAGACAGCCGGGAGGGGAAACAGAATGGGAGTGGATAAGGCAGGGGACTTGCGATGTAGGGCCGGCCCCTTAATATCTTTTGGGCCAAGGGAGATACTACTGCTGGCCTGCTGGCATGTTGTTGTAACAAGGATTGGACTAAATTTGTGATGCAATGATACACTTAAACATATTCCGGTAAAAAAAAGCACAAACGCTTAATCGTGTTTAATCTCCGCTAAGGCATCCTAGGCGCTAATCAGTGGCCTGGCGCCTGCCTAGCGCCTAGCCCCTTTTGGAACCTTGGTTTGAGGATGTTGCTGCACCTCTTTTCCTCTTTTCAATGCAAAATATTCGAGAAAATAAAGTTGACTGCATAGTTGTTTGAAAGCATGTTTTTTGAGGCATTGTGGCATACCCCAGGCACCACAGGACTCCACAAAGTTTTAGTTGCACTATATTTCCTAGGCATCTAGGCGTACCCCCAGTGCCGCAGGCACCACAATGCCTCAGAACCCATGTCTGCAAGCAAAGGGAACTGATAACACACCAAATAAAAAAAAGTATTTTATGTGCCATGTCTAGTCATGCCATGAGAAGCCTCGTCTATCAAAAATTCAAAATGTTGTTTTATGTGCTAAACGTGAGCTCCCTTCATGTAAAAAACTGAAAACTGATGAAATCAAAGTTTCTCTTGAGATAATGAAGTGCACATTTGAAGATGATGATAACCTGTAGGGATTGGAAACTGTGACAATAGAAAGTGATGATGAAATGCACAGAGAAAGGAAACCAGTTTTACAAAAGGATGGTGAAGGTAGTACAGAGGACGTTGACAAGGTGGCTGAATCATTGGCCTTGATATCTTCCCATCCCAAAGCCCTAAATCTCAGTGATAGAAGTTTGCCTAAAACTTTCAAATGTACTATTCGCACTGAGATGCTGAATGCCTCTGATGTGCATCGACCACCCAGTACTGGATGTCACTGTTTGTGGATCATGAGATCAACGATTTCTTGTGATAGAGAAGAATCATCTTGAGGTGATGTTTACCATCTTTAGTGTAGTAGTAAAGAAAATTTCAAGCTTGTACAGAATTAGTTCTGATTTGTGCTGCCATGATCTTGGCATTAACAATTTCTAAACAAGTCCTAGACAATACATGTTATCAAAAAAGCTACCATGGACCATGGGTGGTGCACGTGCCGGGTGCAACTCAACTACAACTACAAACATTCTAGGAAAGCTGCATCAATCCTGTAAAAACTTATGTGCCCTGCTGCAGTTGTACTAGACAATTAGGCCTATGTTGTGATTTGAATCTCAAGTTCGTCCTCTAGTCCCATGTGTTTGAACAACTACTGGTATATTGGGAACTTGCAATCTTGGAACTTGGGAGCAAATTGTTCATACCAAACTGAAAATATAAAACGATAGCAAAACAGGGTTCATTACAGGAAACTGAATTTTTTATACATACCGCTTGCTTACTTCTTTCCAAAAAGTTAGCACCTCCGCACCTGACAGTGGAGGAAAGCCGGGAGGCCACACGCTGGCAGCCTGGCGCCGCAACCCCCGGCGAGTGCTCGCGCCCCGCACGGCCACAGCTGTCGGCGTCGCGTCGAGCAGTCGACCGCCCGTCCCCGCCGCCCACTGCGATGCTAGGGTTGCGGATTTGCTGATTTGGTCGGCGTCACGCCCCCACGCACTGCCGCTGCCGCAGTGGCGATGGTGGTGGGTCGGCGAAGGTCCGGAATAGTTAGGTGGGCTTCTCTTCCCCTTCAAAGCCCATGCTTAATTTTGCATTGAGCCCAGTTTAATGGCCGGCCCAACAAGGAAAAAGCCCACATTACCCGCCTCAACTTTTACGAAAGTCTATTTTTCCTCCCTGAACTCTAAAACTGAGTAAACCACCTCTCTGAATTTTTAAAACCGTTCGTTTTACCTCCCTGACCGGTTATAACCGGTTTTCAAAGGCGGTTTTATCTTTTTCTTTTTTATTTATTTCGATTCAATCTTTGAAAAACCATAGTAAATCACAGAAAAATTATAAAACGGAAAATTCAATTTTTTTTTGACTCCACATGAGTAGATCTACATAGTAAACATATATAGCTTTAGTACAAATTTTTTGTTGTAGCTTTAGATCTATGCTAATCAGTAATTAATTCATAGCTGCAGTTTCTATGGTCCAATTGTGGTGAAATTTTTATGATGGACTAATTATTGTACGCTCCGACTGTAGAAATATATAACTAAGTTATACATGATCTAATGAGTATAAAATTTTTACTACAGTTTAAGCATACAATAATTAGCCCACCACAATTGGACCATTGAAACTGCAGCTATGAATTAATTATAGAAAAGCATAGATCTAAAGCTACAGCTAAACATTTGTACTAAAGCATACCATATTATATATTCATTGTGTATATCTACTCATGTAGAGTCTAACAAAATTAGATTTTTTATTTTATGATTTTTATATGATTTACTATGATTTTTCAAAGATTCAGCCGAAATAAATAAAAAAGAAAAAAGATAAAACCGCCTTTAAAAACCGCTTATAACCGGTCAGGAAGGTAAAACAAACGGTTTTAAAAGTTCAGGGAGGTGGTTTACCTGGTTTTAGAGTTCAGGAGGAAAAACCGACTTTTACAAAAGTTGAGGAAAGTAATGTGGACTTTTTTTGCCCAACAACGCAATGCGCATTTCATTCTGGTAGTCTGTTAACTCTACAGGGTTGTTTGGTTCGTGACAAAACTTGCCCGCTAAAATTAGTCTTGCGTTTTTTTACTAACTGTTTTGTTGACTACCACAACTATGGCGTGTCACATTTTCGTAGCATCTTGTCTCATATGTCATAGACTTATTTTCATGCCCAATTCTATCACAAGTGTGGCTTCGATTTTACTCGCCACACTTTTTATAGTAGCCATAGTTTGTCGAAGGTTGAACATGACAAACTTTGGCACCAATCAAACGGACCCTACATCCGTAACCCGATAGTATCTGAAAAAATAGCCCAAAAAATACTTATAAATATTAAAAACATGTTATCAACTAAACGCTCAAACTAGTTCGTTTAGTCAGGCCTTACACTATGGTGTGAGATGTGACTGATAACCTCGGTCACGTTATTATATGTATTGGCGTGACTAAATAGATACTCCCTCCGTCCCACAATGTTAGACGTTTTAGGATTCAAAGTTTGTCTCAAAATGCTTGACGTTGTAGCCTAAATCGTGGGTCCCACTCTAGCCTAATCATGACGCCAATCATCCATCCGCTGTTGTCCCAGCGCTTTCCATCCGCTGGCCTGGATGCTAATTGGTGGAGCAGAGCCAAAGTGGTGGCCAGGCATGAAACCAAGGCAATGAATGCGCATGTCATTTCAATTTTTGTAGGGGTATCAGGGACTTTTATCTCCGTCATTGGTTACAGATCCCGATCCTACGACGTCAAGCAATCTGGGACAGATGGAGTATGCTGTATGGTACCGAGTCTGTCACCCTAGCTAGATGTCATGAGTGGCTAGTTGAGTCACTTAAAGGGTTGCCCACCGTGGATGGCTTGCTGAGTCACGTTAATTTACTTGTATCCAAAAGAAAGGTTGTACGTATCCAAAACTAGGTTTACCTAGCTATCGGTCTTTTCGAATGCTTTTAAATTTAGTTTTGATGAAAACTCAAATTTTGAGCATGTGATTTGTTAAGAAACTTCGGATTTCACCTAAACAAGAAGGATAAGAAATTCCATGGCAAAATAATACTTTCCTAACTATAAATTTAGATACTCTTTTAGATTTTTTAGTCCATTTTAAAACTAAATTGGTTAACCTACGACTCAAATATAGTATTAATTTCAAAATTACGTGAGGTACAAAATAGCTCGTGCTTATCTTCTAGTATCTGTTTAAAATTTTGATGAACTTTGGAGATGCATAAATCCTTTATTTTGGATTGACAAAAAAGCTAAAAAAAATCTAAACACCTATGAACGCTAACGGAGATGTATCACGTCACTGGTGGTGGCATGACTCGTTATCTCCGGCATCAACTTTGGCATGACTTAGCTGGCCAGTCACGCTTCGCAAATGGTGTGACTCGGTACCGTGCCCCGTCGGTGTTTTTTGTGAAAAGTATTATATGGATGTGTCAGCATATGTCTAATTAGTCACGTCAACGCAAGTAGTTTGACAAAGGTTATCAGTCACGTCATGGTCTCTGACATGACTAAAAGGACTAGTTTGTGAAAAATTAGTAGAGGACGGACTCCTTTTAACATTTTAGTATTTTTTGGGCTAAAATAATAAATACACTATATGTATACACTTTGTATCGATATTTATACTTAACATTAAAGAGCGAAACTTTCTTTTCTCCATCTTTTAACTTAGTATATGTGGTTTTCTTCCGGTGGCAGACTATCGGGTGCTTGGTTTTTGTTTTGGGTTATGTGCAGTGCATTCATGGTTGTGTTTCAGGGCTTGTGTTGCTTCCCTATTGCTTTGACTTGCTTCCGTATTGGGGTATAGGCTAAGACGCTAAGTTCTATCACAGAATTTTTATTGGCTCCCATTCATCCTTCTTCTCTGATCGTTGATCCTTCAATTTGAGATGATAGAATAATTATTATTAAAAATTATGAAGGACAAGCAATTGTTATAAAAATCGTAATAAATACGGCACTAAAGTAGGTTATGACAATTTGATTGCCATCAATGACAAATGATATATTTTATTTATCGACTAAAACTAGCTCTAGAAATAACGTGATAAACAGAATGATTTATAATGACTCATAGCTCCGCCATCTCATTTTTGTCATAGAAGATCACATTTCTTGGAGTGATAATAAATATTTCTGATTTGTTGTTGCTGTCTCATTTTGTTACGGTGCATCTTTGAATATGTTGTTATAGTTCTTTCGATTCATCGAGATAATGTTTTCTATTTGTTTTCAATCATATCTCAACCTTTTTGTTTGATCTGTGTGTTCGGCATAGGACTCTACATGTGATGTTTTCGTTGTAACACTTGGATTTTGGATTAATCGGAACCATACCATTATAACTTTCACGGGTTGAAAAACTGCCATTACTATTCATCATATTGGAATAATGCCATTACAATTCACTGTCTCGCTGAACCGTGTATTTGTATGCTTTGTATGCCTGAGACAATGTTAGACCCAGAAACAGGTCACTATATTTTCGTATACACCAAAATTCCCCGTCTTCTTCATTGCCCCCTGCTGCTCCGTCTTCTTCGTTGGATAGAACCTATCTCTTGTGTTTAGCACAGCACTACGCCGCAACCCCCTCCCCCCCCCCGAGCCCCCATGGTGCTGTCTCTAACCACTGCCGTCGGCGCCGCCAAACCTCACCTCATTCCTGCACAAGCGATGCTCCGCTGCTGCATCGATCGAGAGTGGGGGATTTGGGTTAGGAGCTCACTGGACTTGTGTGCGCAACGTGTGAGGCCGAGTTCGCTGACCCCAGCCATGACACCGGCCACCACATCCGTTGTTATTCCCAGCTTCGGCCACCCCGTCAGCCCGCGGTGGGGCTGAGCTCATGCGCCCACACCGGGACCGAGCACCCTGCACGCGCGCTAGTTGCAGAGCTCACGCGCTCACCCGCCCGCCTGCTGGGGTGGAGCTCCTGCGCCTCCGCCTCAGGCCGAGCTCGCTCGCATGCACATTGGGGCCGAGCTCACTCGCCCACAGGCTGGCGCGGGCTGAAGCTCGCGTACCTCCGCGCCTGGTCAAGATCACCGGGCCGCATGCTGCTCTCACTTGCCTCCCCTGTTCGTCGCGATGCGCCACTGCTCTCTATCCCCACGGCGGCCGCTGGCCCATGGAGGTTAGGCACAAACTGGAGGAAGGAGAGGTAGGGGACGACGGGTGGACCCCACGTGTCATTGACATGGAGAGAGGGGTTGTAGGAGGGGTATTTTGGGGCGTACAAAAATACTGACATCTGCACATGGGCCTAATGGATCTAAAGCGTACGAAGTGGCGTATCTCAGATGCACATAAAATTATAATGACACGGTTCCAATATGACGAATATTAATGGCAGTTTTTCAAATCTGTGAAAGTTGCAAGGGCATGGCCAGCGCCCGGACGTCCGGGCGCTAGCCCCCATCCGGACGCCAGCGTGTGCCTGCCTGCTCCGCCTACACATGCTACTGCTGCATGCCTCGCCCATTGTACGCGCCCGCATGCGTCTGATGCTGCTGCGTGCCTACAATGCTGTTGTTGCATGCCCCGCCGTTTCCCGAGGCGGCTGGCTAGACTGCCATTAATTCCATGCAAGACTTGGCGAGACAGAGATGCCGCCCGCCAGTTCCCCGAGGCGGTTGGCTGGACTACCATTAATTCCATGGAAGACTTGGCGATATGGAGATGCCATCGTTCTTCCATGCATGTCATGAGTCATGACCTAAGCATACTGAACACGTCTATCTACACGGCCACATGCATAAGATGCTGCTGCATGCCTACACATGTGCTACTGGGCTGCACGTGCCCGCATGTGCCTGCTGCTGCATGCCTAGTCACGCCCGCCTGCTGCTGCTTTTCGCATGCTGCCTGCTAATGAAAACACTGGCAACATGAAGTACTCCGCAACATACGTCTGAAGCAGGTGAAACATTTAGAACATACGCTTGAAACAAATGTGCATAACTACTGCAACATATGCAACATCCAGATGAAACATTTGCAACATATTTCTGAAACAGCTGAAATATTTTGAACATACACTTGCAACCTATGTGTATAGACACTATAACATATGCAACATCAAGATACAACACTTGCAACATACATCTGAAACGGCTGAAACATTTGAAACATACAATTGCAACATATGTGTATAGCCATGCAACATATGCAATACCAGATCTACTTTTGCAACATCCAGATGAAACATATGCAACATATATCTGAAACGCACGAAACGTATGGTTGCAAACATGTGCTCCTCTACTTGCTGCCACCCAATGGAGCTCGTAGACGTGGTGCAGGGGAGGCAACGCGAGGCACAGGCGGCGTACGACACGAGGCACGAAGGGGGCGCAAGCGCGAGGCGGGTCCGGCTTGATAGGGGTGCGTGACGCGAGGCGGGTCCGGCGCGAGAAGCAAGGGTGCGCGAGGCGAGGCGGGTCTGGCGTAAGGCGCGAGAAGCAAGGGTGCGCGACACGAGGCGGGTCCGGCGTGAGGCGCAAGAAGTAAGGGCGCGATGCAAGGCGGGTCCGTCCCGTCCGGAAGGATGGACGCCCTAAGGGTATCGTTACTGAAGTTGCAATGGCATGGTTCCTATTAATCCCTTGGATTTTTGGAGCTTGTGAGACATGATTCATGCATTTATTTTCAACATTTAGCCAACCTTTTTGATTTGCGCCCTCCGAAAATAATCCCCTTCATCAGTTCACCTGTCAATTGACTTACGCAGAGACAAGATTCAGGCACGGACAGTACAGTTTCTCTCCAGTTCAGGAGAGAGCACTACCAAACCTGCACCAAATCGGAAAAGGGAGCCAGATCTACACCAATTTAATACTGTAATCGGTGGACTGAAGTGATGACGATCCGTGCATGAAGACATCGATTCGATTCGTACGTACGTGACGCCAATTACCACATCCCCATCGCCGGCCCTTTTCTGCTGTTGCTGTGCTGCAACAGGCCAACAGCTAGACTAGCAGCAATCAGCTGCTGCGTGATGATGCAGTGCAGCTAGCAAGAATGAAAGAGACAGATAGCTCACGCCAAACGTGAGGAGCCGACATAAATTCGCCGAAACGGTGGAAACTTTTTTCTTCATCTGTTGCCTGCCTGCCTTTTTCTCTCCTCCACGCATCTTCTTTCTACTCTTTCTATCCGGCCCACGGCTTATCTATCTATATATATCTACTGAGCTACAACCACCGTACCTGCTGGGGCTAGCTAGCCTCTTGATTTGATTCAAAAAAAAAGCTAGCTTCTTGATTTTGCTTTGCTATATATATAGGAGTCGTGTGATTGCCCCATTATCTGAGATCGATCGACGACCGAGGTTTCTTGTGCGTGCGTGCGTGCTGCCATGGCCATGGCGGTAGCTCACCTTCTTCTCCAACTCTCGGCCGGAGGCAATGGCGGAGCTAGCAGGAACAGGATGGTCATTCCGGCCATTCTCCTGATTCTTCAGCTTCTTCTCTTCACAGGTGCGGTGGGATTCAAGTTTTTTTTTCCCACATGTTTTTGCTCTTTGTTTGTGTTCTTTGGTGATTTTTTTTTTAAAAAAAATTTGATCCAGCATTGTTGCGGAGAAAATAACCTGATTTCATGATTAGTTCTGGACTTCTGGTCTGTGCGTGAAATTGGATTCACATCAAGTTTTTGTTTCCTATAATCGATCTTGACTGAGTCTCCTTCGACCTTTTTTATCTTTATTAATTAGTACGTTTATTAATTAATTCCTGCAAGATTTGATTTTTTTCATTATTATAGAAATCCTTCCATGATTTCTCTCTGCATGCATGCATGTAAATATAATATATACAGCTAGTTAGTATTACATTACAATATTAAATTCGTCTGCGAATTGAATGTGTGCAGCGCTAGGCGTGAATGGAGCGGCATCGTTCAGCTTCACGAACGCGTGCCAGCACCCTGTGTGGGTGGGCGCGCTCCACGGCGCCAGCTCGCCGCCGCTCGCGACCTCGGGCTTCTACCTGGCGCCGTCCGCGACGTCCCGCCTGGAAGCGCCGTCGTCGGGGGCATGGTCCGGCACATTCTGGGCGCGCACGGGCTGCACGGTCGACGCCGCCACGGGCCGCTTCTCATGCGCCACGGCAGACTGCGGCACGGGCGACGTCGCGTGCCAGGGCCGCGGGCCCGCGCCGCCGGTCTCGCTCGTCGAGGTCACGCTCGCCGCGCCGGGCAGCGGCGGGCCGGACTTCTACGACGTCAGCCTCGTCGACGGCTTCAACGTGCCGGTGCGCGTGGCGCCCTTGGGCGGCGGTGGGGACTGCCGCCCTGCGGCGTGCGCGGGCGACGTCAACGCCATGTGCCCCGCGGACCTCCGCGTCGTCGCCTCGTCCGGCGGCGGCGGCGGCGTCGTGGCGTGCAAGAGCGCGTGCGGCGCCTACGGCAGCGCGCGCTACTGCTGCACCGGACAGTACGGCACGCCAGCGACGTGCGGGCCCACCAACTACTCGCAGGTGTTCAAGAGCGTGTGCCCGTCGGCCTACAGCTACGCCTACGACGACGCCAGCAGCACCTTCACTTGTTCCAGCGCTTCCACCTATGACGTCACCTTCTGCCCTGGGAGCTGATTACTGCCCCTCGACTAGATATTTTCTTCAAAAAAATTATAGGGAAGAGATCAAGTAGAATCAATAACATGTTGATGCCGTGATCCACGACACAACACACATAGATGATGAACGAAATTAATTTATTCCATGGAAACTGGAAAGGAGGGTGGTTCAACGCTCTAATGAAATGTTTCAATGCCTTTGTACCATTGCCATCTTGGATGGATGATGCAAGACTTCAACATCATTTATTTATTTATTATATTATTTGAGAACCATACATTGCATTTTTTTTTTCTGTTTTGATAATCAGTGTCATACACTTGGCAAAGAGTGCCTTGGCAACTTGGGCACTTTATTTTCATATTCATATAAAGCCAACCTCTTATTCTATCTATTTATAAACTTTATTTAATGGTCTTCTCTCCTATTTCATACATTTACTTCGATGCCAAATGCAATTGCTCGCGAAAGCCATCCATCAGCATCTGGGTTCAACAAACACTGCTGTTGTTCTTTTTGGCACGGTGAATCGACCTGTGGAGGCCTCGTAGGCAGACTGCCTGACTAAAGCATCTGATGAATTCACCTGAAATATTTCATAAGAACCATTAGATATTAACATTATTAACTTAAGAGTTTTTACTGCTTCAGATTCATTTTTTTTCTTCACACATCAATTTGGATTAATGATTAAATGGTTTATGAAAGAAACTGATACTCCAAAGTACAAAGTTACATTTTCCCTTGCAATTCAGTGCTTTTATCACACAATTTGCAGACCAAACAGTGTTCAGATTTTCACAGTATTACATAGACAACAGAAGCGAAGTGTAATAAAGCCGCAAAACATGAGACTCAGTTGTTCTCTATTCAACTTAATAGGAAATTTTACTTCTCAACTGCACTAGTAAGTTTGAATACTGGATGGACCGGGAGTACAATGGTAACAGAACAATACTGTGAGCCTATGACAACTGCTTATTGACTTATTGTTGATGAGAGTACGATTGGTGCAACTAAAACAACTGGGTATGATTAGTTACCTGCACTGGATGCAACTGAAGCCCCAGTGATGCAAGATCAGGGATTTCTATAGACACTTCGTACGGACATACATTGAAGACTGTAACGACACAAGAGAAGCTGCAGAAAGTCATACACAGTTAGCTCTTGTCGAGAACATCAAAAGATCTCCATAGCAGATACATAGAAGTGCAGAGAACTAAAAGATTGTAATTAGTTTTCAATTTTCAGTTAATATAAAAGAATATACATTATCCAAGACTGGAATATAAATATATCAGTGCTGCTTACGTTTTATCTATCTGAGCCATCTCAGGCCTATCATTTCGTGCATCTTCAATGCTCATGACAATAACTCCTGGAACCGAGGAGGGCCCTGTGTTGTGAAAGTGAACCCTTTGCTGAAACAGGATACAATAGCTAATGACAATCAGTATGAGAGAAAGACCCAGAGATCAAATAGACAAATGGTAACTGTTTTCCCCTCAAACACAGCTCTATATTAAGAGGAAACATGCCATCCAAAACAATAGACAAACTAAAGACACAGAACACATTACATGAACAGGACTCATGACTATAGGTAGCAACAGAACAACCAAAAACAGAAAAAAAAAATCAAGATAGCAGTTTTTTTTGGCGGCAGTTGGTTTTTACTAGTTCATTTATTGTACCTATGCTGTGGATCTGAAAAAACAAATGTTACAGGAGGATTATTGTATACTCTAATTTTCAGGCAATAATTGATTTCCAACTACAGGGTGTAAGTTGACATACATTTGTGTCCCATTGCAAAGTATAGCTCCATGGCACATGAAATTTGTAAATTTTACTTGATACATAGATCAAAATTTGCAGAAAGGTGGTTTATGCTTGTTCCTAGCAAGGAAAAGCTGCTCATCTATATGATAGCAGCACAACAGTCTGGTGAGGTCCACAAAGAAATCCATGTACCTCAATGTCACTTGCTGTAGTTAGACGAAAGAGAGGTGATGAGTATCTGATCTTCAGGATATCGACAAAATTGTCTAAGGCAGCAATAATGTCACATTTGGCAGGTTTGAATGACGGGTTCTCCAATCTTGGCTTCATCCTGAAAATTTTCATATTATGTGATAAAATGATCACTTCACTACTTATTGCAAAAGGGAAACAATATGATATATAACAAAGAAGGAGGAAGTGTTCACTTCAGCTGCAATAAATTAAATCGCACAGTTATCCTGCATCATTCAAAAATAAATAAATAAATGCCCTATGAAGTCTCAAGAAGGATTTGAAACTTACAAAGGCCAATTCCCTTCATTCTTTTCTCTTGGTGGAAGCCCAACACCCCAATTGTTTGTTTCATAGGTGAAATCAATCCTTCAAAAAGGAAGAGAACAGAACATTTACCCTGTTTTACATTCTAACATGATTGGGAAGTGTTTGTTCAACTTAAAATAGTTCTTCATATAGGATAACAATGAGAAGTTATGGTAATAACAAGCAATTATTGTAAATGTTCAATTTAAAACTATCATCCCTGAAAGCAATTCAATTTTTGCTAGCTGGTAATTAGTGTCTGCGTCAAGATCCAAAGGCCAGAGCAATACTTGTTAAACCAATCACCAGAATTATATGAATCTCGATCAAGCGACTTAGATCGTAGTATCTCATCGCCAGCATGGAAAAATGGTATTCCCTGGAAGTACACATAAATACATAATAATACAAAAATGAGAAACCCATTCCAAATGATTAAGTTATTGGAATATGGATATTAAGAAAACAAAAAATTTACATAGTGAGCAGAATATGGAAGTGCTGAAAGCTTAAAAAACAAATGAGGTTAGATCATAGTACAATGTGCCTCTGAAGGAGTTTAGCTAAGCCTCATAATATTTATAGTTTTGTGTCCCAATATTTACAAATACTAACATCCTAACAAAAGGGGTCTCATGTTTACTTATCCAAACGAAGTAATCTGCAATTGGTATCAGAAAATACGACCATTCAGTGATTCCATATGCAGCAACAAGTTTAAGTTTTTTTTTCAAACCAGTAGTAGAGCTGTGTAGCATTATATTAAGAAGAAAAATAAGTTTAAGGTTTAGCTGATGCGACTACCACTAAACCTGCTAGATAGATCAGACAGGCCACACCACACATTTTACTAAGCAAATTATTTTAGTGGAAATTCGTATTCAGATTATCCATATTGAAAAACAAGTGATCAATAAATACTTTCATAAGGACCTGGGATAATGCAATCATGCTTGTGGACAAATGATTTATCCTGCATCGCTCGTCAATTGAGAGGTTCATCGGAGTCTGCACAAGCAAACCAAGGAAAAACTTCAGAAAGTACCAGATCGTGCCTGAACTAGAGAGTAAAACTGTTACTGTAAAACTATATTGTCACATAAATAACATGCTTAGTTTACAAATATGAAGCATAACTTCAAAAGGCAGCAAATACTGCAAGCAGTAAAAAAAGTGTAACAAAACATCCACGCTAATCTATCTTGCCAGTAAATGTTTTTTTTGAAGAAAGAAAAAGAAAATGATTGATTGGCAGATTGATAATTGATACTGAACAATTCGTAAATTGCACTCAATTTCCTGGATATCCTGATAAGTTCCATACCTTTAGACTAATAATATCAAATAGTGTTTCATTGTCATGAGCAGAGGCGTAGTTGATCTGAAATCCAAGAAACAGTGGTATGCTTCAGTAACTGATTTTTTAGAAGAATAAATAAGGAAAAAAAAGTAATTCAATTATGCAGGCCATCTTAATCAGAAAGCATATTATGCTCTTCCAGAATGTGAGCTTTGACAATTTAATATATACAGTTCTTTACAAAAAAAAGGTCAGAAATTTACTGTTTCTATAGGGGATGAAGCATAGCCAACTGGTGAGCCATCGAAGGTGCGAATTTCAGATCCTTTCCTAGCTTCTCCAGTATGAGATATTAATACATAGTCCTTCAAATTGCCAGCTAATCCAATCTGCAAGGAATGCTATGCACATAAGAAGAAAGTTCCAAAATCGGCTCATAGTGACGGCTCTTGTTAAACAAAATTTATAATTCCTCTGTTACAAATATTGCAAATCTTTCTAGGAACACCTGTTTGTTCGGACTTTCTGGATATGAAAGACAAACATGGAAAATTCATGATGTACTTGGTTGTAAGAAAGACTTAGCATATAATTGATGGAAGCAAACAGAAGACACAACTTACAAATAGGAAAATGAGAATTTAGAAGTTTTGGTGTTTTGCTGGAGCCCGAAAGCTTCAGAATTTATTTTTTTGTCGTGTAGAGGGTATTGTGTAAGGTTTCTTTTCAGGTCGGATCGTACTTCTATTGGTGTCGTAACCTCATCTTACCTCGGTGAGATAAACTCATGCCCTAATGGGCTTGTTTTGTGTTTTGAGTCTCCTTAGACTCCTTTTCTTCTTCTTAATATAATGATACGCAGTTCTCCTGCGTGTTCGGAGAAAAAAAAGTAGGTCTCTTTATACAGGGTTCTTCCCCTATTCTCTCTCCCTACAATATAAAGGTATTCAGTTCTCCTACGTGTTCGAGATTTTTTTTTTTTTTTTGAGAATTTATGGTAAAAGTAAGTTCAGGTAAATGTTCATAACAACAAGTTTATGGTAAAAGTCAGTTCAGGTGAATGTTCATAATAACTTACAGGTATACATTTATACCACTTAGTGTCAATGTAAATACCATTTTCATTCTCTTTTACCATTAAATTTAGCAATAGTAAATGATCACTCATTATTAATTTCTTATTCAGCTGAACTAGTTACAAGGCTGCATGCACTTGCATCCAAAACACTAACTGTCACGAGCCTAAATACGGGTCCCCGAGCTGGGGAAGGGCCCTGGCCTGCTGCACCCTGGCCCAAGGCGCCGCCAGGGGCGTGCGCAACTAGGGGGCGACCTCTAGGCGTTGCCAGCCCCTCCCACCTGGAGGAGTCCAGATTAGATGGGAATTAAAGATAGAGTTAGATGAGGATTAGAATAAAAGGAAATAGAATCTGTTTAGGAAAGGAGAGTCCAGATCCATAAAGACTCTCTACCTATAGATTGCTTCAGTCTAGATTGCTTGGAGGTCAAGTCCCCTAGGGACTATAAATATTGGGGTCATGTAACTGTTTGGATCTTAAGCAAGAATAGAGCATTGCTCTTCCCCTGCCCCTCTCCCTTTCTATCTCTCTGCGCCCCTCTCCCTCTCTCCCTGCGCCTCCCTCTCCTTTCTCTGCTCCTGCCCCTGCCCTAGCCGCCGCCTACCTCCCTCACTGCGCCATTCACAGCAGTCGCACCCCCCCCCCCCCCCTAGCAGGGCTGTGATGCTAACTAATTAACTTTATTCAGCTTTGCTACATTTTGACATGACTGTTGCATCGAGGAAATCCATTTATGGCCAAGAGCCCAAGACATTACTTCTTTTCCTGAATTGTACCCATGTGGTTGCTTAACCTCCAATTTTTCCTATAACAGAGCTGCATCACACATATGTAACAATTGATTCTACGATAGAAGCAATTTTTCATGCCCACTTGTATAGTAAGTTCAACACACAACAGAAAGTGAAGATCAGCAACACATGTTGCAAAATATTGATCTCAAATATTCAATCTCGTTTTCTCATAGGCCACCATTGACAGTGTTTATTTATATATCCATGCAATAAGATAATACTAGTCAATAGAATATGTTCCCAATTAAATTGGTGCACAGGTAAATACCTTTGAAACTCAGCAAGCAGGAAAAGAACCAACCTGTATATGGTCAGCATATGTAGCAAGCGTCCGCCTTGTCTCTGTTTCATTGCCCTGATAAAATCCATTTGGCTGCAGAAAAGGATCAATACAAACTAATAAAGCAAATTGAATTTTGGAGCTAATCCAGAAGATTTCAGATATTTGTTATCTTCTATCTTGAATGGCGCAGGAGAGCTATGTGCTATTTCATTAAGAGAGACAGAGGTACAGGTGTGGGCAACTGCCCCACCCGGAAACACACTGGATAGAAACAAAAACAACAGGTGCCCCCGACTAGAGGAAAACATGACCAAGGGGGCGGCAGCCTACCAACAGAGCCTAAAGATCTCGGGTGAACGACCAAATGAGCAGGTCCTAAAGATTAGAGCCACCCGCCATGCACCAAAGACTACTCTCATCAACCACTGTTTGCAGGAGACCCTAAAAGTTTGGCGAGGCTCCCTCAAAAACATATAGGCATTCCTATGTTTCGAACCATCCCAGGCGACTAAGATGATTAGAGAACACAATACACAGCCCTCTGCGCTTCTCCTTAGGAGTTAGGAGTGCTTCTGATCGTGTTACCCCACCATACGAAGAAGCAAGTTGCAGTGACTGCAGGTGCTACAGCTGCCATGGTAAATTTCTGAAAAAATTATTGTCCATATCTGTTGAGTGAACACAGAGGAGATAAGAATGTGCTGAATTGTTTCCTCGGCCTGATCACAGAACAGACAGGCAGGCTGGTGGGGCAAACCACGCTTGGCTAGGCAATCCGCTGTCCAACACCAGTTATTGATCGCTAAACCAAAGGAAAGACTTGCACTTTAGAGGGGCCAGCTCTTCCAAATTCTTTTCCAGGGACCAAACTTGATAGATCCCAGGAAGAAGGCTGCATAGGCCAATTTGCTGGAGTATGAACCAGATTTGGAGAACTTCCAAAGGTACTGGTCAGCAATATCTAGTCCATGCCATCCACCAAGTCCCAAATATGCAGATACACAACTAGCACCTGTGCTGTTAGAGTTCCTTTGATATCAGCCACTCAGGCACGATGGTGAAGCACCTGAGCTTACTGTCCGGTTCTTGACAACCCTGTTGGAGATCATCTTGTGCAAGTTAGGGGCCAATCCTGCTATTGTCTTTCCCTGTAACCAACGATCAGCCCAGAACCGTATCTGCTCACAAGTTCAGATATAGTTTGATAAAATATATCAAAAGCTCTGCATGAGAGTTCGTACTCCAAAATATTTTCAGCTCCATCGAGGGAAAGAAGATAGTAGATAGTTTAGTGGTTCAATCAATATCAATACCTAAAAATACTCTACACCTGAAAATGCAGGTCAAACCATCTGAACTGGCAGACTAACACAGCTTAAAAACTATGCAAGCCATGGTACGAGAAACAAAGTTGTATGACCATGGATTGTACAAGTGGAGAGAGTACCACTGCACCAGGCCTTAAAAGGTAAACAAGGAAATTGTTCTTGGCATATACTATTATAGTTTAAACAAAATTTGGTTCCAAATACTGCTGTTCAGAAAATTAGAGCAGTAAGTGCATCGTTCTTTCGAATAGTTTAATCGAAAGAACCAACAAGGTTTCAGATATAAGCAGAAATTGACAGAGGAATAGTCATAGATCTGGCTCTTGGCATGCACAAGTAAATGAGTCTTGAAAACAGTAAACTCTTATTTGGATAGACCTCAGGAGTTTTCAGTCTCCTTTGTAATTCCTTTACTTTGTTTGGTTTGTACATAAACTTTTCTTAATAAAAAAATACATGTGCCAAAGAGGACAATATTACAGCTTTGTGAAACAATAAATAAATAAATAAATAAATAAAGAAAGAAACTGCAAGATTATATGGAAATATAAAAGCAGCAGAGGTGTCATTTCTTGATAGGATATAATTATAAATGGCATGAATATTACCTCTAAGAACAATCCAGTAGAGAAACCTTGTTGTAGTGGATTCCCAAATGGACTGCCACCATTTATAGCATCACGGACTCTATCGTTGAAACTGTAAATATGGTAGTGATACGGGATATAGTCACATTGCATAATTGAAAGAAACTAAATACATAACAAAAAAAACAAAAGGATAGATTCCAAGACAAGCTATTTACTAGATAAACTATACCAAGATGCTTTCTTTTTGGAATGTTGATACTTCACTTTTTCAGTCCATTTTATGATTGTTAAAATATACACTGAAATTTGTTCTGCATGTCTAACAAGGCCAGCTTGTTTACAGGTAGCAAATAAAAGGTGGCCACTGAACATCACGAGTTTGTTCCAATTAAACTTACCTACCAATCCCAGTGCCGCTCATATTAAGCTGGGATCCATTTATCCCGCGTTGATTTTGCGCAACTTCACCGAAGTCCCATCCTTCACCATACCTGTGACAATGTAAATGTCTTAACAGTTGAACACATGGAAAATATGTGCCAATACCATTAAAACTGATTGCTCTGAGACGCAGGAATCTCAGTCCTTACAAGTATATCTTTGAACCATCTACTCCATGTTCATCAATTGTAAGGCTTTGAAGAGCCGATTTTGCTCTAATCTGTGTTCAACAAGCAGGATTGTTTTCAAGTACACAGTACAGTACACTAAATTACGAAAAAGGGAAATTGAACTGCCCACAGACATTCTGTGCAACAATCCAACCGCAATGTCACATGTCGCAAAAAAGCTAGTAACATTTGGTTTACTCAATAGCACAAACTGTTCTTTCTCTCAAGTTTCTAAAATAATATGAACAGATGCATAGATTTAGCTTTTTGGTATTGAATTTCATATACTTATTGTTCCATCCTTGTTAATAACAAAAAAATGGTTTTCTCCATATTACTGACATACTAGACATAGATAACTGAATACCTAAGGCAAAACATATCACCCACCTAAGCTACAAGGTATAAAATTCAGCAATGAAATCCACAGCCTGCATATTCATATTTGCTGTATCTTTGTCTTAAATATACCTTGCTGAAAGAAACTGAGGTGAGAATTTCATAAAGAATCTTTTTTTCTGAGAATATACTTAAAGAATATTTATTAGGTCCAGTTAGATCATCAGCTCCAGCGAATCAATATGCAGAAATCAGAGGTTAAAAGGAAACTATTCAAATTGTACTCCCTCTGTTTTCATAATTTCTGTCATTTTGGATGGCACGATCTCTAAAACATAGATTTGACTATGATTTTATATAATAATATTACAAAAAATCAACAATATACAATTTCAATATACTTTTAAAGACTATTCAAAAAGAAGTACTCCATCCATTCTAAATTATAAGTCGTTTTGGCTTTTCTAGATACATAGATTTAACTATATCTAGGTGCATAGCAAAAGTTATGTATCTAGAAAAGCCAAAATATTTTTACATTTTGGAATGGAGGGAGTAGTTTTTAAGATTAATCTATAAATGTTTTCTTTGCGTCTTCAAACTAAGTATTAAACTTCTAAAAAGTTGACCTCAACCTTGTTCAAAATGACAGGAATATGGAACCAGAGGGAATATAGTTTCAGTGCCACTGGAGAACAACTTCCACACACAACTATTACTAAGTGAGTTTTGACAAGATTAATGCAAATACTTGTACTAGATCATGGGGATAAAACCAAAAGAATTATTTCGGTTTAACCACCAAATCATCATGATACTTAATCCAGTCTGAAGGTGAGCTTACTTACCATTGTCTTTTTCATGATATGCCCCATTAGATCAAATCTGAACCCATCAACCTAAGGCAATAACTATACAATCATAAATATAGATAATAATGAATAATAGGTCAGTGTTAAAAGACACGCTACCACTAACACAAATTTTTTTGGCCAAAAAGAAAGGAGAGAAGCAGCATGTTGTCATTAACTCATTAATGTATTTCCTGTGATTCTACACAAGATCTTCTACATATTTTCCTTTGATTCTACATATGTATGATGGTTTACCATTACGACTCACTTTGTAATTTACTGCCCAGTTCAGAAGGTCATCCACGATTAATCTATCAACCATGAAATGCTCACTTGCTGTATTGTTCACAGCTGCGCTGTTCTCAATCTGACCATTAGAGTCCCTTCTAAGGTAGTATCCAGGTACGATCTGTAAATATCATCAACAAACAATGATAAGGAATAAGGTTACATGAAGAAGGTCAAAAGCCTTAGCAGATATGACATCTTTTTTTGTCAAAAAATGGATAAGGAACTTTGAGATGACTGACAAATGTATATGTTAGAACTATAAAACATATTTCTGGGCCAATGAACAAAGCAATCAAGGGGCAAGCATTTCAGATACCTGCCATTTCTTTGTCCAAAACTATAGTTCACCTATTTCTTTCTACTGGTTTTTAATTTATAGGTCAGTGGAACATTTTATTAGCCACACAGAAAGGACACTTTGGTTTTTTGAGGGGAAGAAAGGACACCTTGTAGTGTTCAGTAAACCAAAACTATTTTCGAAGTCCCAAGCTTGAAAGAAAACTTCACTAATTTATGTAATGTAATGGTTCTTATCCGAACTACATTGTAAAAAAAAGGTTACTATAAAAAAAAATTCGACCTGCGGGGAGTATGACGGCCCCCAGGCATTTTTTAAGAAGGATGATCTTCTCACACAGGAAAAAAAAAGGTTACTATAGAACTAGTTAAGTAACTTCAATTGGACATCAGTTAACCTCTAATATGTATAACTATTGAGTTGGACCAATTTCAACTAAACAATAGCAGGGCCTGCTTGGATCCAGTTTCTTGAGAAATAGTTTCTGTTTCAGTTTCTTGTAAGGAGTGTTTTTTCTCGTTCGGTTTCTGATTCCTGGAAATTTGTTTGGCTAACTGGTTTCTCCCTTGCACTGAAAAAATAAAAACATTTCAACTGGTTTCTGTTTAAAAACACCAGGTTTGCATCGTTTGGCAGAGTTTCTATGGTTTATGCCAAGAAACTCAGCCTAAAAACCCTGCAAAACAGGCCTTTGTTATGTCTTTAACTCTGCATATGAGAAATGACCTGATGTGATCTTGTGAGGCCCCATGGCCCCGTTTGGTAGAGCTCCGAGCGGCTCTGGCTCCGGCTCCTCCGTGCACGGTAGCAAGAAGCCTCTTTTATCTCTCCTCTCAAAATTAACTAGGAGCCAGTGAAGCCACTATTTCTGGTTTCACCCGCTCCGGCTCCTCCATGTACTGTAGCAAGGAGCCTAGAGTCGTTTGGAGCCATGCCAAACGGGGCCTAAGTATATTTAATAAAGATTAAGAAATACTTTTTATATTTGGGATGGTTATGGGAAAAAAGAATATAACCAGAAAACATGAGGCAACCTTGTCAAGCACGGAAGTGATGGCAAAAGGGCCACTTGAGTATAGATGATTGTATACAACATCCATGACAACTCGAAGACCTAACCGATTCAAGGCCTGCAGTTCAAAGTTTATCATAAAAAAACATCTGTTATCCTGCAAAGTGCTGGCCACATTAAGCGCACAAGTCCTTCCTCCATGAATTGCAATCGCAGGAATAGGATGAGTGATGCAAGTTGCAACTGTTCATGTAAGAAAGTTCAGTGATAGAAAGGAAAGCTTACCTGCACCATACGTCGGTACTCAATGATACGACTTGGACCATCTGGGTTACTTGCATAGCTTCCTTTCGGAACCCCCCAAAGCACAGGGTTATACCTTTTAGTTGCATGTGACCATGCGTGAGAATAGTTTATGGGCAATAATATAAGAAATATAACATTCATAGCACACCCTTGTGATACATTAAATATTAAATATTTGACAAGCAAAAGAAACGAAGCAAAACAATAAGTACCCCCAATTATAAGGGTCCTCTTCCTGAATAGCCACAATTGCAGCTTGTTGCAAATCTGATCCTGGAGGGAGTTTTGACAGTTCAGCCTCATCTGCCAGAGTACATAAAAGTTCTGTAGTTACTCAAACAAGAATAACCTAATAAATCAAATAAAAGCACACAAAATGAAGCTGATGGAGTCCAGTTTAATCGATTGAAAACTTTTGATAGTAATCATAGAAAACTATGTATGAAATAAAAAAAATGAAAGATACATGGAACCATATTAAACCCTAAAGAAATGAAATTTCTTTGATTCAAAACCATACTTTATGAGGTTTACATATATCTTAATATTCTAATTCATAGACCAGACTAAAAAGCTTGGGTTCTGATTTCTGGGCTATTGTAAAAGCTAAGAGTAATGCAAGACGCAATAGTGGCATTACTATCTTGATTCTTGAGCAAGACTGCAAGAGATTTACATTTCATTTGTCTGGTAAAACATACAGAAAGAGTTGAATCTTTACCAACACATTTCCAATTGTTCTTTATGTCATCAACGCCACCAAACTGAAAGCTTGGCAACAAATGGACATGAGTCAAACCAGCATCAGATAGTTTCTTTAGGTGTTCTATGCCCGCAGAATCCTGTATAACAAGATGTAGAATGGGTGTAAGATGCCTGTTGATGAAATAAAGAAGTGAAAAATCTGAATCTTCTGTTAATTTAACTGTGAATAACCTGACATGTAAATGCACAGAATCCTCCTCGAAAATGACAGTCCACTGTGCTATCATGGGCACTGTAATAAAAAAAATTGACAGCAAGCAGAGGGCTCAATTCTGTATATACTAGCATGCATAGATCCATCCCACAAAATTTACAGTCGCAGAGAACAGTTCACCTGAAATCACGAATGTGCAGTTCATATATGCTTATGTCACAGAAGGAATCAAGCTTTGGCTTTTCAGCCGCCAATCCATCCCAGGCAAGTGGCTTTAATGTTTCATTATTAATATCAACCAACCAAGTCCGTGTGCTATTTGCAGAAAGCCTGGCCAAAATAACAAGCATTAATGTCTTCCTATTTCTCCATGGCTAGTATCATGAACTAAGAAAAATGGACTTTACCCTCTAGCATAAGGATCAGCGGCTAAACATTTCTCAATGTTTGCTGTAGCTGGATGATATACTGTGATTTCATATAGATAATACCGATTCTCCCAGTTTCTTGGACCAGTAACACTCCAAACACCATTTGACTCGTTGAGTTGAACTGTTTCCAGTAAAGGGCCAGCTGGACCATCATAGAAGCTCACACTTACATCCTGCGGTAATATTGGGAAAAAAAATATCACACAAGTGGAAACTATACAGGTGTAGAAATAATACTTAAGAGGCTCAAAGGCTTCTAAAATCGAGAACCTGTGCTGTAGGAGCCCATAGGTACATACTCACAGCTTCCTCGCTAAAAATTGTACCAAGTGGTCCAGTGTAGGCGAACATGTCATCCAATACTCCAGGTAGTTGCAACCCAGTAACATCTTGCCTGTTCCCATGAGCTGCTTGTAACAATACATATTGTCCTGATGAAAGTTTTGGTGAAGATATTAACAGAAAAGGCAGCCTAGTTTAGAGATTACCATCAAAAGAAGCAACAGCAAGTTGACATTTCACCAAGGTGGCAACATCAACAGAGCTCGGAATTCTGAAGGCTCTATAAGAGCTGATAAAAGGGAATTTCTGGGTCACCTGAAGATAGTGAAATGATACTCCAATGTTAGAATACTCTTTGGAAAAACAAAACAGAAAGAGGGACAATCATAACAGGAACTGCAGCACAACAGACAATTACAATAATACTCGTACACTGGATGGAAGTCCATCATTTTCTGGTTGCAGCTCAACTTTGGAATCATAACCTACCAAACCAGCAAGAATTGTAAGTTAATGAGGCTCAGGCTGTTACTATCGTAATCAGTTGGTGCATGAGTTTACAAGGCACCTGTTGATGGCACCTACCTTCAATAACCCCACTTGACATGCACATTGTAGCATTTCTGCTTGCATATAAGAAGAGAGAAGTTTCCTGATCACTGACATCCCATGCAATCAAGGATCTTGTCACCCAGTACGCCCTCGCATCCAACAAGAACCCCTGCAGATGCAACACCAGCATTTGACCAAAGGAACACTAAGAAGTCAGAAAGCAGTATCAAACAAACAAAATACTAAGAAATCCTCAGTACAAGGCTTTGACTGAGCTGCAGACGTCATTTTAACAGTGGGGCCATCCATGGTAAAATTTTGTGCTCCAAAGTTTTGGACAACAACATGGTCTGAAATGTGAGACTTGGACCTTTAATTTCCACTGCAAGACACTAAAAATTCAAATTCTACGGAAGTACTGTCCAATCTTCTAGACAAATGTACACATATCATTCCCATATGCTGGATCCAAATATTTCACAATGTTCAGAGGAAAACCTTCCAGTTTTTGTAAAAGTTCACTGGTTTCCAAATGTATGCCACTCTTAATGACAATGGCAAGTGGACCCACCACCATTATCCTGCTGGTGTTGGTGCAGGTGGAGCACCTGAAGAGGTCAGGATCCGATCACAACCACGAGCTCACTAATGGTGGATGGCGTTCGTATGACTACCATGTGGGCCCGACCAATATAGATTAGGGGTAATGGCGTAATTGTTGGCAAAAAGGTGGCCCAAGCGATAATTTGCGTAAACTCCGGAACGTGAGGAGCGGCAGTGGCGGGCAAACCTGGGTGGCCTCGGCGAGGCCGACGTCAGAGCCGGCGTCCTCCTCCCCCGTCGCCATGGGGGTCCTCGGCGCGACGGGACGCACCCTCCGGGGCCCGGGTGCAGCGGCGCGCGCGGAATGCGACGTCGGCGGCGAGGATTGCGGTGTCCTCGATCTCCTCGGCGAAGGTGAGGACGGAGCGGCAGCGGCGGCAAAGCGCGGAGGTGGCGCGAGCAGGAACGAGGGACCGGCGTGGAGCAGCATTTGCATCGGCGTTTGGATTCGGAGGGAGAGAGAAGAAGGCGGAGAGGCCCAGCCTCGTAATAATACTTGGATTTATTTATTTACTTATGTGACATTTATAGATAAGTGGACAAACTGACAAAGAGAAACGGAGGAAGAACTAAAGAGTGTTTGTTTGGCTAATAGCTACCGTGACCATCTTCTCTTTTTCTTTCTTCTTTTTTTCTTTCTTTTTTTGTTTCCATTTCTATACATAACCCCTTTTCCTATGTTTTAATCACACGTTTGGGTCATTTATTCTTTTTTCTTTTGTTTTCTTGTTATATCTTTTGGCTCCCCTTTGTTAGTATTATATGCTTTATTAAAAAGTTTGACTCCTCATGAAACAAGACGTTTGTTTGTTTTGGGACGGAGAAGATATGTATTTGCGTAGCTGGAAAGACGTACGAACGTAGTTTTGAAGATAAGGAAGAGGAACAGTAAGGTATCCAGCTCTTTTCCTTCCAACCTCATCGTTTTTCGTCTGGCATGTCTCGCGTGTGGTTTTCATATTTTCTAAAGTTATTAGTATCTCGTCTTTTCTATAGTCTTCATATCAACCTCATTATGAGGACAAAAGATTGATCAATAGATGCCTCGTGCTAATGGTTGCAATTTGTAGCTCTCCTTTTTCTTTTATTATTCTAAAAAACCTCGATCCGCGGTGGCTAGACAGCCTCGGGTATTTCGACTTAAGAAGAAGATCTTCAAGCAGTTGAGTGTAACACCCCGGTGTTACACAAGCATTTAGGCACTGCAAATCATGCATGTTATGCATCATCAAATATCATAGTCGTACATGCATAATCATGTTAAATAATAATCGAAACAATACTTTGAAACATTGAAACATGGACTTGAAACATGCTTGTTGCATAGGTTTCGTTTAATTAATTCTATGCCTTGGTCTTGCTTGTGGTAGTGTTAAACTTGCTTGTTTACTTAACTAATTAACTTATAATGGTTCACCATGATTTATGGAGCAACTTTGGTATTCGAACTTTTGTTAATTTTTTCTTTCAAAAATATTATTGAAAATGGTTAAAATACCCTTTTATTTAGCTTTTAACTTCCCATTCAAATTTTGTTCGGAATTTCAAAGTGCATCTTTAAGCAAAGTGATAGAGCATGAAGTTTTGAACAACATTTATTTTTGGGTCATGCTCTAAAAATGAAATTTTGCTATTCAAATTTGAGGTAGGGCTTTTTGTTTGAAAATGGAAATTCAAAACAAAAATGAAAAATCCTTTTTCCACCCTAACGGGTTGTCGCCTCCATTTTGGCCCACGGCCGCAAGCGGCCTGGCCCGCCTCCGCACCGCACCCGCCTCCCCGCCTCACGTGCCGTGCACGTGCGCCTGCCCGCGCGAGCCCTCGCCAACCGGAGCGCGCCGCTCCCAGCGCTCGCACGCCGCGTGGTGCTCGCGCACTGGCAACGAGCGGCGGTGGCGCACCGAGCCCGGCCGACCGCGCTCGCCTCACCCTGTGAACCTGGACGCCATTCCACCCCTCCCCACTCGCCAGCTCTCCTCCCTTAGCTCCCCTCTCCATTTTCAGAAACCCGAGCGAGAGCTCCACCTCCACCGTTGGCCGCCGCGCTCGGCTCCGCCGCGGCCGAGGCCCCTCCACCCCTTTCTCTCTTCCTTTTCTCTCGCGTCGAGTTCGCCTTTGGGCCGTGAACCCGCCGCGCTCCTCCTTTCGCTCCGCCCTTGCTGGAGTTGGCTCGCTACCGTTGCGCAGCGCCGCCGTGGCCGCCATTGCCATCGGCGGGACCGCTCCGCTCATCCTCCCGCGCCCTTTTCTAGCTGAGTCGCTCCGCCTCGTCGTGCTGAGCACGACGGTGCTCGCCGCCGGCGAAGCTCCGGCCGGCGGGGCTCGCCCCCCTCTCTTTGCGGCTGGCGGTGGGGCTGAGGGGCCCGCTGGCAGCGACTCGAACTGGGTCTGGGTGCATGGCGCCGTGTGCGCGTAGCATTTTCGGACCCAGATTTTTTTTATAAAAAAAGGGTTTTGTTTCGAAATGATTTTTTTCCATATTTCATTTTAATGCTTTATAAATGCATAGTTTGCTCAGTTTAGCTCCAAAAATGGTGAAACAAATTTTGTTGTGCTTCTTAGGACTAATCTACAGTATAAAATTATTGCATGTTGTCTTTAAGATACTTTTCTGTACAGTTTTATTTATTGTTGAATATTGTTGTTAACTAAGAAAATGAATAGTAAATCCATTGTTGCTCAGAAAAATATGGTTCCACTTGCATTAGTTTTCTTTTGTGATGTAGTTTCTGGGAAAAATATATGCTATCCATGTTCTGTGTAAAAATATAGATGTGTAGTTCAGGTGCCTTTATTGGCCTATATTTGTTATTTTTGATAGAGAGCAAAATATGTATAAAACATGGCTATGATAAATCTTGTACAGTGCTTAATTACTGTATAGAACATCATAGAAGCATTAATTCTGTTGTTTGATACTTTTCATAGTACAAAGTAATTTCATGTTCATTTCTGCCCTGTCATTTGTCATTTTGTGTAGGATGTTCTACTTATCCAAATGTAGTGAAATTTCTATGGTATCTTATTTACGTCATGTTTAGCCTACTGTAATTTTCTGGGAATTTTCTATAATCCCAAAATATGTGTTTCTGTTCAAACCTAGCATTAATTAGGGTTTAAATTGAACCTTGCCTTATTGCATGTGTGGTTAACATGTTTAGCTTTGGTGTATCTTTGAAGCATCAAATCTTGCTGGTATGATTAGTGGAGTTACTACTGTACTTTATGTCATGATACCTGTCTTGTGAGTAGTGTGTCCTTCAGAGGAGATCTGCACCTACTCATTTGGTCACGAATTAAATGGTTCATTCACATGTCATGCCATGCATCATGATCATCATATGTCGTCTTTTCGATGCACCTATGCATTAGCACATATACATACGCATCATTACAGGATCGCGAGCAGAAAATCCGGTAGCAGTTCCCGAGGAGACGGAAGAACCTCAGAAGGTGCCCGAGGCTGACGAGAAGGTCGGTGAGGATCTCAAGAAGTGTCCGAATCATCGCGTGAGCTCGTTCGAAAGAGGCAAGCCCCGGAGCATTTCTCTCCCGGTTTGCAAATATTTTATTAAATACTTACTTAAATTGATGTATTAGATCATAATCTCGTTCGAAAGAGGCAAGCCCCGGAGCATTTCTCTCCTGAATCATCGCGTGAGCTCGTTCGAAAGAGGCTCGCCCTCCTCCTGCAGCACGCAAGCGGCGCCTGCCAGCATCTCGCACTGCCACTTGCGCGCCTTCTCCAGCCCCGAGCGCCGGCGCTCACACCTGGCCCGCATCAGCGCGTCCACCGTGGAGTTCGTCGTCCGGCTGCTCGCGATGCTTCCCGCCGCCACCACCAGTTTCTGGTTGTGCATGCAGCGTGGCCAACGAGGAGGGCACGTACTGCTCGAGCACGTTGTCCCTGCGCTTCCATGACACAACCACATGGAAGAGGCAAGGGAGATTGGGAGAGGCTCTTAGAGTGAGGAGGAAACGTTGGTGAAGGCGTTCGTTCTGATTTTTCAATTTACGATTCGGAGGAGGTAGCCAGAGACGTGGGGGCGAGAGGAGCAGGTTGACGCAGACGGTATCCCTAGGGGAGTGGAAGATGTCGATAGACGAGAGGTGTAGGGGCTGTTTGGTTGTCTTCCCAAACCAGCCTGGCTCACATCAGCCTGCCCTGGCTCCCTTTGCCCAGGTCAAGTGCATGCAGGGGGTTGTTTGGTTGCTCACCTCCCAGCAGCCTGGGCAACCTGAGATCTTGTTTGGTTCATGCGCCATGCATCAGATCACAGACTCTGGAGATGTAGGCACCATGTTTGGTTGCCTGCATACAATAGGGTGGAGTCACCACTTCTTTTGAGTGGTATGCTTACCACCACCCTAACCAAGGTTTTACACGAGTTTGGTACAAGAAGTCAGGCAAACCAAATTAAATTACATGAACTTTGAAATTAAATAAGCTACTAGCAGAACTACTACTACAGTTATTACAACATTAACTAAAATTCGACACAAATGAAAATGATGTGCTTCAACTTCTTCAATGAAAGGTGCATCAACTGGTTGTAGCAGAGGAGGATTATCAGCTTCCAGCTGCTGTGGATTGACCGGTTCTCCAGGATCATAAAGGCTAGCCTAGCTTCACCTTCTGTGGGGTACTTCTTGTAGCAATTCCCAGGGAATCCATCCACTTGGGCATGTGCAACAGCCTAACTGGAGTAGACACCAGGGACCCTCCCACAAAAAATAACATACCAAGCCATCCCTACACAAAAATCATCATAGGCAATGGGCATGTGCTCAGGTTAACAAAAATCCATCACAAGCATAGGACATAGGCATGTGCTCAGGTTAACAAAAATTCATCACAAGCATAGGACATGGGCATGTCTCAGATAGAAAATTAACATCACAGGCAATAAGCATGTGCTCAGACTAAGACAAAGACATCATAGGAATGAGGGCAAGTGCTCAGATATAAGGCAATAAGCAAATGAAACATCACAGGCAATAAGGCAAGAGTTCAGAATAAAATAAGAGGCACATGCAAGTGCACAAATCAGGTTCACATCGCAGGCAATGGACACAAGGTCAGATTGTCAAATCACTCCACCAGCTAGGTTGATCTAGGGAGTAGATGCAGGGTTATCTAACACACTAACTATATGTTAGTGTTAGTAAAGATGCAGGATCAGATCAACTACACAAAAAAGTAGGTCAGCCCACTACACATCCACCAGTTGTAGTTAGTTAGGCACAAAATAATCCACCACTACACACCAGAAACAGCCATCTCAGCTGCACAAAAGGATCAACCTTGAAGTTGTCAAGCCCCTCATATGTAGTAGTGCTTGGCCAAGTGAGTCCTCAGCCACAGCACCCTATGGGAGTCAGACCACTGCACAAAGGAGGACCCCAATGTCTTGTTGTCCAGCAGGTGGCCATAAGCACACATGAGGGCTTCCTCAGTGAAGCCTGGGATGAACATGATTGCACCATAGAGCTCAGGGTGGCAGTCCTCAACCTTGGTGGACCTGATAGCAAAAGCCACCTCCTTGACTGCCTCAGACATGCTAGTAAGCACAACCACATCCTCTTCTCCCAACATGGACCTCTTCCTCTTGCTACCAATAGCCACCTCAGCCTTGGTGGTGTCACAAGTGGTCTCAGTCTTGCCACTGTTTAGGATCTCAGTTGCCTCAGTCTTGAGGGAGCTCTCAGCATAGTCAGAAGGAGCACCAAGTGCCTCATTGCTGCCCATAGCCCACTTGCCTGTTGCCTGTCCATTGCCAAAGATGACCATCATCTCCTTGTAGTGTTGAATGGGCTTGTTGAGTAAATATGCATCATTGGGGTGGTCCTGCATCAACCAATTGCACAAGTCAGTCATCATTGAACAAGAATAAAATGCATATATGGACAACAATGAAATGCATAATATGAAAAACACACCTTGGTATGGCCATTGTAGTGCTCCTCCTCAAGCACTATCATGCAGCTGTCTTCATCCCACTGAGCTCCACTAAGATCCCTCAGCTTAGACAGTTTCACCCACCTCTGCCTCCACTTCCTCAGGTGGTTATACACCTGAGTACCACTAACCTCATTGCCACAAAACTCCTGCAGTGCCTTAGCCACCTTGTTGAGGTGCACTTCTTTTGAACCCCTTGTCAGTCCTCACCCCTGTGGAAATGAGCTGGCACATTTGCCTCAGCATGAAGGCAGACATGGGCTCAGTCCACCTAAAAGTGGCCCTCTGCTGAGCAAGAACTTGAGAAGCTGGGATGAAAGCAACCACATCATCTCCAGCACCCACAACCTCAGCAGCACCCACACCCTCAGCAACCCCACTCCCACCATCCACCCTAGGGAACACAAGGTCATCAGGAATCATCTTTTCCTCAGCCATAGCCTAGTTATCATCATAGCACATGCCCACAGCCTCAGTTCAAGTATAGTGTGGAAAAAAAAGTTATCATCATAGCACATGCCCATTGCCTCAGTTTATGTGTAGTATCAAATTTAAACAATCATCACTGCATGTGCCCATTGCCTCAGTTTATGTGTAGTATCAAATTTAAACAATCATCACTGCACATGCACATTGCCTCAGATTATGAGTAGTATCAGATAGAAAAAAACATCATTGCTATTGCCCAAGGTCTCAGATTATGTGTAGCATCAGATAGAAAAAAAGACATCATTGCTATTGCCCAAGGTCTCAGATTATGTGTAGCATCAGATAGAAAAAAGACATCATTGCTATTGTCCAAAGTCTCAAAGTATGTGTAGTATCTGATAGAAAAAACACATCATTGCTATTGCCCAAAGTCTCAGATTATGTGTAGCATCACCGAAAATAATCATCACAGAAAATTAAACATTAGTGCTATTGCCCAGGAAAGTAAAACATGATAGCAATTGTCCAGCAGAATTCAAAAGAAAACATCACACCATTTGTCAAGAATATAAAGTGAGGTACAGAATAACTTCATCATACAAAACTAGCTAGACCCTAGATAGACCCCTATTAGCCCACATGTGGTTAGCAATTTCATCCCTCTTCAGAACCCATGCAGCATTGTCATCCATACGAGCAGGATGAGACTGACTGTTGGTGACATTTGGTAACCAAGAAAACTCTTCAGGAATGACCTCGTCAACACCAAAACTGAGGATCCAATTATGCAAAATACAACATGCAATCACTAGCTTGACCTGTGTCCTCAAGCGATGAAATGGTTTGTTGGTGTCAATGATGCGAAAACGTCCCTTCAAAGCACCAAATGCCCTTTCTACAGTTACTCTCAAATTGGAGTGCCTCAAATTAAACAACTCTTTGGGGTTGGTTGGATAGTTCCTATTCCCAAATTCTTTTAGATGGTACCTGCAACCTCGATATGGAGGAAGAAATCCAGGCCGACGAGCATATCCAGCATCTACTAAGTACAACTTGCCTAAAAGAAATATAGAATTCAATTAGCTTCATCATTCTTGTATGTACATGTATTTCTTATGTGAACAGTTCATTTTATTACCTGGTGGAACCCTTAACCCATCCTCCCTCTGCAATGCATCAGCAAGAATTGTGGCATCATGAGCTGAACCCTCCCAACCAGCCAGGACATAGGTAAATTTTAAATCAAAGCTAACTGCAGCTAGGACATTTTGTGGGGGGCATTCTTTCTACCCCTAAATGCAGCTTGCATCTTGGCTGGAACCTTTGCAAACACATGAGTCCCATCCATGGACCCAACACAATCCTACATGATAGCAATCAATGCATGGTAAATTAAAATGAGCTAATGCAGCAACATCCTAACAGCTTTAGGACAATTTTGTACTTTAAAATAAGGATACCATCTATGGCTGTTACTCATTTTTAAGGGGGTCTCAGTGCTTGGAGGTCTAATCATTTCTTGCCTTAGCTCACCAACAGCATACAACACATCTTTGAAATGGCAGTGCACTGTCTCTATGGACCTTCTCCAATTTTGCTTCACAACTCTAAAACGTTGGTTATGACCAACAATATGTACAAACATAGCAACTTGCTCTTCAACACAAGAATTTATGTTGTCTGCAAGTAGCTTTCTATCCCTAAACAAGTTGCACAAACTGAAAAAGGGGGCCCTTCTCATGCAAAGCATGTTCACACACTCTATGTCATTATAGTTGTAAATTAAGTTCAGGTTCCTCTGCCTCTCCTTATCCCTAGTGCTCATAGGACCATAACTGATTTGAGGCCTCTCACACTTAAGCAGTCTAAGTCTAGCACACAGCAGAGCATACATAGCAGTGATAAGAGCACCAGCTCTAGCAATCAGAATGCGTCTCTTTTCTTCCATGTCCATCTAGAAAAAATAAATGGATTTTAATAGGATTGTACACACTGTAAGCATAAAACAGTGAGCAACACAGAATAGGACTTATGCTAGTACTAGAACTTTCATCATCACAGATTAGGGCAAGAGCAAAGAAAAACATGGCATCATCACAGACTATGGGCAACAACTCAGTAAAATTTTTTTATCATCATAGACTATGGGCAACAGCTCAGTAAACAAATTTTATCATCATAGACTATGGGCAACAGCTCAGTAAACAAATTTTATCATCATAGACTTTGGGCAACAACTCAGAAAATAACTAACATCATCATAGATCATGGACAATAGCTCAGTCAAATAGGCAACAACTTCATGTATTAGATCATAATCTCAGAAACTGAAGCATGCAACCGAATCCAAGAACGCAGGAATCACTATCGCACGCTACAGATTAAGGGGGGACAGAGTGGGGGAGGAGATGTGAAAAATACCCACGTCAACAAGCAGCAGCACCACCAGCAAAGGCCCAACACCAACAGAGGGAGGTCAGATCTACAATCACAGAAGCAAAGACAAACTGGATTAGCATAAACAAGATCAGATTTTTAGAACAAAAAACAAAAAAAGAAAGAATACCGAAGAACAAGGATTCATACCTCAAGAACAGCAAAGAAAACATATCTGGTGTGCCTGCAGCGAGATCAAGAAGAAAGAGTGAGCTAGGGTTAGGAGTCGGAGAGAAAAAATGGATAAAGAGAAGGGGAAACTCACTTACTTGGAGTGCGGGCAGATCCACTTCACCTGCAACAGATCAAGAGAGAGGGAAGTGATTATGAGACCTCAAATCCATCAAGAACACCGGCGACAGATCAAGAGAGAGAAAGAAGAGGAGGCGATCTACCGGCGGCGCAGACACGGAGTGACAAGAAGAAGAAGAAGAGAGGGAGGAGACAGGAAGGAAGATATATAGGGTGGCGAATGGCGGGAACGAGGGCGGTGACGGGCGGGAACAAGGGAGGTGACCATAGGGTTTTCGCGCCATCTCCCCACGCACGGAGTGAGCCAGGCGGAGCACGAGAGCTTGCACGCCGCCAGCCAGGATGAGGAGGAACGCCCGATTTGGGCGTTCTTCTAGAGCCAGGCCGGAGGGGATGATTTGCACGCCACGGGCCTGGCTGGGGGGGAGATACAAGCAACCAAACTGGGCTCGGTTGCATCCCATGGGCCATGTATGGCCTTATGCGGGCAACCAAACACGCCCGTAGTGTACGTGGAAGTCCCCCCGCGACGATGCTGGCGTCGCCGAGACGGCGTGGGGAGCGTTACGAACTTGAAGGCGATCGCGGAGCTGCAACACGGTGCATCCGGAACTCACACTTAAGGACGACGTCCACGCGTACCAGCCGCGAGCTGCAACCAACACGGACTCCGGAGTCGTGGGCGGACCGCGCTGGACCGATACAGACTCGGATCGAGTTTGAGCCGGCTAGTTGAACTCGATCGGGGCAGGCTAGTTGAACTAGTTGAACTAGTTCACCTAGAACGGGGTCGGGCGGGGTTAGCGGGGTTAATGCAGACGACAAGATTAGTTACTTTTTAGGTGGTAGAGATTTTTTATTTAAAAAACAAACAGGAGCCGAAGAAGGTCTTCCGATGAAGGCTAGCAAGAGAAGATCTTACGACAAAGGCTCCCAGACGAAGGTCCAGGGATGATGAAGGCCGGTTAGCGAGGGTCTCCCGATGAAGTCTGGAGATGAAGGCCGGTTGGAGAGGGTCTCCTGACGAAAGCTCCGAGGACGAAGGTCCCGGGTCAGAGGTTTCGGATGAAGGTCCGGTAACGAAGGTTCTATGCAACGACTCCATGGAGAAGGCCCTGCGACGAAGGCTCCAACATACGAAAGGAGGGAGTGAGGTGGCAGCTAGGGTTTGCAAAAATGAGTGGGAGAGGAGAGAGCCCCCGGCCCTCGTGCTCTACATTATATATAGGTAATGGCAATTTACAAGCGACTCTTTATTATTAGTTAGGGGATGATTTCACGAGCTACAAACTCCTATTATGCCTCTTCAATGGGGAGTTGGCCCATATTCCACAGATTCTATCTAGATCCGGCACCTTCACCACACACGGGTGTCGCCTGTGATGTCGTATATATATCCTATACCAATGATATAAGAGCAACTCCAACAGAATTGGTAAAAATAGATGGCTAAGAGTATTTCTAAGAGTACCCCATATTTTATTCCTCAAACCAAGGTATTTGCCAACTTTCAGATAAGTATGGGGAGAAAAAAAAGAGGTCATCACCAAAATTACTTCTAAAATATCAAATTTCTGAGCCCACGCACAATTTTGGGTCGCGGCATTTTTTTCCGTGGTTGATCGGAACCGCAAGTTCAATCTACATCGCCGCCGGTTCCTGCACGCTTGTTCCGATCTGCAGCTTGCCCCAGCCGGCCGCAGCCAACCACGGTGGCCTCCCTGCTGGCTCCAACCTGCTCCCAGCCCGCCGTAGGACATCCCAGGAGGCCGCAGAATCTCCCAGCCGCCTACTAGGCACTGCAGCCCACCCACCCTTGCGCAGTCACAAAGCAGGCAAAGCCGGCAGCAGCAGTAGGCAAGCCGGCAGGCAACAGCAGCAGAGCCTGCTGCCGGCCACCAAGAGAAGGAAAAGACGGCGGGTTGCAGTGCCGCTCGGGAAAGAAAAGCGCGGGGAAGACGAATGCACGCGTGAAAGGCTACGCATATTGTTACGCCGATGTCGGTCTGTTAGCCAATTGCTAAAAGATAGGGAAGAAATATAGGGTACTTTTGCAGATGAATTTTTCTTTTTTTTCGCAAAAAACATGGACAAGAAAGAGATATACACAACCAGAATTTTTTAATTCTCCTAGTGTTTTAGCATTCAATATTTAGTATAAACTTTCCCTACTAAATATCTCTTGGTGGGATGCCCTAGTGCTATGACCAGTGATAGTATTTTAATACTACTTAAAAACACTAGGTGAATTCTAGCATTTTGGTAGTGATAGGGTACTCTTGGAGATGCTCTAAACTCATGATTTAGCCGACCTCTAAAATAGAAACCCCAACCAAAAATCAGAAAACTCCAACAGGCTTTCCAATAGGGTGAGGCGAATGCTAGCTGCACATGCAAGCTATACCTATCCTGCTCACTAGTACACAAACTTTAATGGAGGCGGTCGTTTTGGATTAATGGAGGCGGGCATTACAACCGCCTCCAACGAAAGGTCACGGTTAATCTGTAAACTACGGAGGCGGTTGCTTTTGCCCGCCTCTGTTAACGAATTAAAAAAATAAAAAACAGAGCCCACTAGCGAGCCCGTTTCCGTGCCCACCGGTGAGCCCACTCCCAACCCTAGATCCAGATCTGCCGCTCGCCGCTCTAGGCCGCTCCAGGCTGCACCATTGCTTCGAGCTGCTCCAACCCTAGATCTGGATCCACCGCTCCAGGCTGCACCGTTGCTCCGGCCGCTCACCGCTCGCAGAACCACGCGAATGGTGGGGGAGGGGGCCGCCGCCACTTGAGGAGGTGGGGGAGGGGCGCTGCGGCCGCTCAGGGAGGTGAGGGAGGAGCGCTCACCTCCTCTCCTCGTAGCCGCTCTGGATCTGGTACAGAGGAGAGGGGAGCCGCCGCCGCCACCGGATCCAACGCGGGATGGCCACTGCCGCCACTCGGGGAGGTAAGGGAGGGACCGCCGCTAGATCCACCACCGCAAGCCCACTGCACCGCCGGAGGGAGAGGGGTGGCCTCAGGAGGGAGGGGAGGCCGCCATCGACCGGATCTGGGAGGGGCGGCGTCGGAGGGAGTGAGGAGAGCAATGAGTGCCACCACGGCCCAACGTCGGAGGGGCGCGAGGAGAGGGAGGAGGAGGGGCGCCGCCGCTCGGTCGGTCATGGAGGAGAGGGAAGGAGGACGGGCGCGAGTGAGAATGAGGAGGGGCGCCGCTGCTCGGTTCGGTGTGAGGGAGAGACAGAGCCGACCGTGTGAGGGAGGGAGAGTGGAGTGGATGAACAAAACCCTAACTCCTTGTATTTATACCCGAAGACGGTTATCAGGCCTCGCTTGGGCCTGTTGGGCCTCGGCCTTTTTGGAGGCGGGCCTTATAGCGTGCCCACCTCCAAAAATAGATTTATGGAGGCGGGTATCTTAATACGACCGCCTCCGAAAATAGATTATTTACGGAGGCGGTTGCCTTAAGATGACCGCCTCCGTAAATCTATTTACTGAGACGGGCAAAAGTGCCCGCCTCGGTAAATAAAAAATGTCCGCCTCCGTTAATCATAGGCATTAACCGAGGCGGTTAGATTTTGTGACCGCCTCTGTTAATAAAAGGGCTTCATTTTGCAAAATTGTTTGTGTAGTAGTGGCTAGAGCATCTTCAAGAGATTAGCCAAAAAGCTAGCCAAATTTACTGATTTAGATACTCTCTAAAATAGATTTGACAAAAAATATTAGAGTACTCCAACAGACTCTATAGATTAATATTAGAGTACTCCAGAGATTAGCCAAAAAGCTAATGGGGTAGACTATCCAAAAGTAGAGAGCGAGTGGTAGAATGGAGAGCTACTAAATTTGGAGAGTCATTTACAGAGTCTCTTGGAGACATTTTTTCTTCAATAATAACCAAATTTACCTTTAGAAAATGATTTAGCTAATCTCTTGGAGATGCTCTAAAATTCCGGAATACATGATTTGCTATTTTAGAAAACTAGATACAATAGATGTTGGACTCTATCTTTTTTTTTCAAAATAGTTAAATATAGATTACACGTAGATAGCTCTTATTTGTTGGAGTTACTCTAACTTCCTACTAATTAGAACTATATAAAGCCTAAAAAAATTAGAGAAAATTCCTTGTTTGCCATCGGAAGCTATACACGTGGCATCGAAAAATATAGCTTTTCTTCCTTGCCATTGAAAAAACTGCTATAGTAGTTGTTAAATGGCATTGTTTTGTTCTTTCATTTGATTCTTCTGTTTGTAAGTAGCTAGTTTGCTTGGTATACGTGTCAGGCAAAGAAAAAAAAAACTCGGCGCGAATAGATCCAAGTCCACCGACCTGCAGGGGCGGCAATATATAAGCAGGCCGTCGTGCCCTACTCTGGATCCTCGAAACAAACCATGGCCGGTACGCGACGCCGCCGCCAACTCCTGCGGCAAAGGCAGAAGAAGCAGTTAGATGCTGAGCAATGGGCCGCCGCCGCTGCTCAGTTCCAGCGCCTCCCGCCAGAGCTGCTGGCCGAGATCCACCACCGCCTCGACTTCCTCAGGCGCCTCGCCTTCGCCTCCGTCTGCGGCGCGTCGGGGCAAAACCTGCGGGAGACGCCGTGGCTCCTCCTCCCCAGGCCCGAGGGGTACGATGCCAAGGCCACTATCCTGTCCCTGGCCGACGGCGAATCCGCCTCCGTGCGCACTTCGGACGTCGCCTTGCGCGGCCACGTCGCCATCGGTTCCTCGGGCGGGTGGCTCGTGACGACCGACGAGCGCGCCGCCCTGCGCATGGCTAACCCGGTCACCGGGGCGCACGCCGACCTGCCGGCCATCTCCACCGTCCCGTTCATCCGGCCGATTTGCGGCGGCGGCTGGTTCAGCCTCCACTTTGAGCCCTTCCTGCAGATCCGTTTCGGAGGCTCGCCGCCCCCGCCGGAACACGAGCCGAGGACGTACACGGGGACGTACACGGTCACGGCCGCCCAGATGCGGCAGCTCTTCTACCACAAGGTTGTCCTCTCCGCGTCGCCGCGCCCGGGCAGCTACGCCGCCATGCTCATCATGGACCGGTTCATCGGCGCCCCGGCCTTCGCCACGGCGGAGGACCCCGCGTGGAGGATGGCGCCCTCCCGCGACGGCGTCGAGGACGCCATACACCACAACGGCCGCTTCTTGTCCATCACCTACACCGGCCACGTCGAGGCTTGGCAGCGCAACGTCGAGACCGGCGAGTTCACCAGCGACGCGGTCGCGCCGAGGCTGGCTTACGAGGACCAACAACTGCACCGCAAGTACGTCGCTGTGTCGACGGACGGGCGGCTGATGGTCGTGCTCAAACACTCTAGGGATGAGGAAAACCCTAGCCATCGCCGTTGGTACGGCCCCATCCCCAAAAACACGCGCGTCTTCTTCAAGGTCCAGATACTGGACCACGACAACGGCCGGTGGGAGGAGGCGGCAGACATCGGCGACGCCGCAATCTTCGTCGGCGCCAACGGATCGCTGTGCCTGTCGACGAGGCAGCACCAGGGCATCAGGCCCGGCTGCGTCTACTTCACTGACGACGATGTCGGGGGTGCCTGCCTGCGCAACGCGAAGAGCTCCTATTCCGACTCCGACGACACCGAGCTCATAGACGAGCTCAGGGACGTTGGCGTCTATAGCTTAAAGGCCGGCAGGGTAGAGAAGATAGATGCGGTCGGCAAGCATCGGCTATGGCCGCCGCCGGCGTGGTTCACACCTTCCTTCCTGTGACCACTGACCACTACTGCAAGCAGTGCACCTGCACGGATCCCTTTTTTTCTCGTTGCTTAATTAGACGTAATAAAATTGTTTTACTTTTGTTAATTAATTATATTGTGTTATCGTTTTTATCTACCATGTAGTTTCATTTGAATATAATAAACTTGTTATTACTACTTTTATTTGGTTTCTATAACGTAGGGATTTGTTATTGGTGCATTCAACACATGTGCTTAAGTATTTGGATATTAATGCTAAAAAAGTACGGAATTGATACTATTAGGGTGTCCGGAGACACGCCCAAGCGATGCGGCGCAACCAACTTGCCCGGGCCTTCCTTATCCACTCGTTCACCTCTCCGGTCTTCCCCCTCACCACTCGCTCGCTCCGCCTCGCTTCTTCCTCTCGCCTCGCGCTCTCCTCCGCACGCCGCAGGACGCTGCTCCTCCCCTGCGCGCCCTCCACGCGCGCCGCCTGCTAGGCGCCCCTCCCTCCCTTCCTCTCTCTAGCTTCACCCCCTCCCCCCGCTGCGACCCTCTGCTCCCTCCGTCACTTCCTGGAAGTTGAGGGCGGGGGCGGCTCCTCTCCGTGGCGGCCTTTCCCATGGTGGATCCATGGAGCTCTGGGGTCCCCCCCGTGGCGGATCCATGGAGCACCGGGCTCCTCGTGGTGGATCCATGGAGGGGCGACGTAGATCCAGCTGCGTGGTGGCGTTCTCCACCCTAGCGACGTCGGCGGGGAGGAGCACTCACCGGCAAGCCGCGCCTCCTCCCTCTCCCTCCTTCCTCCCCTCCCTCCCCCTTCCTTCCTCCTTGCTCCCGCGTCCTCCATGCGACCGAGAGAGGGCGGCTCATGGTGGATCCATGGAGCTCCGCCCTCCCCATGGTGGATCCATGGGGGGAGGCGCAGATCCAGCGGCGTGGTGCTCTCCTCCACCCTGGAGCGTCCTCCTCCACCTTGACGGCAACTATCACACATAAACACAAGGACAAAGCAACTATCACACCAAAGTTCAAACCACACGACAGACTCGAAGACTCAACTGACGTTACTAAGAACGTTCTTATTACATAAAGGACTCCTATTTTCTAAGGATGGGGCTCATGCTCTAATGTCTCATAAATCTTGGCCATGCCTTGGTTTGCTCTGAGTTCATCAATCGTCGTCTGGCATCTCTTGATGGTCTTCCCGTGTGCCTTCACCATCTCCTCTAACTGCAGCTTCCTCTCCATCATATCATAGACAAGGTTCACCATCACCCGAGAAAGTGGTTCCAACTGCACTGGGTCCATCATGGCCCATCCAAGGTCGGGGTGTGCACGAGGGAAGTAGCGGTGGACATCATGCTTCATGCTATCAAAGCGAAGGTAGCGGAGCCCATACATGCTTCAAAGGCGGCATCTTCAATGCTAGCCTCCATGGTAGCTCGACGACCCACATGAGAATACATCCTGTCCAGCTAGTATACCCCTTTTTCCTCATCCTTAGGAAAAATACTTGCTCTTGCCTTTTAGTAGGTGTCCTCCAGTGGATGCGTATACTCCCAGCAGACATACTCCACAGCTGGGTACCAATCAGCGAAGTAGGCAGCGAGCATTCCCACCAGTCGATGGTGAGAGACCGAGTCTCCCCCAGCCTTGTGGTAGATCCTCACAGTCCACCCCATTGGAGGAGGTGGCACATCATCTTTAGCAGCTTCGTCATGTGGTGGAGACGGGGGTTGCTCTCCTTCATTAGCTTCCTCCTCTTCATCATCTTCAATCTCAATGATCTCAGGATCTTCTTCAGGCTCGGGTTCTCCCTAGAAAGGTGCTGGCGCTTGGATGGGTGCTTCAGGGGCCTACTCCTGTTCCTGGGGTGCTTCCTCTTGTGGCTCTTCCGGTGCAAGCAAGGCACGACGTGGGTAGTGGCCTCCAGTGGTGATGTGGGCAGTCTTGTGGGTACTACATCTACAGAGTTTTAGATGTAGTTAGAATAGAAGCAAAATTTTCATAATAGAATAAGACTTAAGAAGCATAAAAATTTATCAAATAACAAGAGCAAGATAATAAGCATAAAAATAGTGAACAAGAAGATACTAAATCAATCATTTCTAGCTAGGCTTGCGTCCTACAGTCAACAAAAGTTTTGATACCAATTTGTCACACCCATTTTTAAGGATAAAATGGAATGCACAACCTTACGTGCGCCCAGAGATCAATCACACGTAAGTTGACAAAGTAAAGGAGAGTATCATCACTTTGCTTATTACATCACGATAATTAACTCAAAGTCATTACACAAATGAAGCAGAAAAATTGAAAAGATAACTCTCTCGTGGTGACTCCAATCACAAGTACACTGACTGGTTGACAACAAGCCTAATACTCATCACGATAATCCTCTTGCCAAACCTGTTCATTTGCCCATCCTGATATGTGTGGAGATAGCAAGAGTGAGCACATATCGTACTCAACAAATATAACATAGGGGTATAATGAGGCTCAACAAAAGCATGACACGGTTTGACTGCAAATAGCTTTTAGTTGTCACCGTTTTATCATATGAGTAGCGAAGTCTTGCATTAAATCCACCATAAACATATGATCAATGTAAATATGAATAACGAATAGCAAGACCCATAATAAGTCAATAAATGTTCATCTATTCTGTGAAGGTCCAAGGCCGCTCATATTCGTGAGCACGGCTAGTATACCAGTTTATTAAATTCTGTACAGAGGTGTACATTTTCACTGTGAGTCGTGATTACCCATATGCCCGGGATCGTGACTCCCAAAACACTCTCTATGAAGCTTTTCAAAGGTTCGTCTAACAAGTTAGGGCCGCTAGGTTTCTGTAACCTACAAATATAGAGCCCTCCTTCCCTATGGCACATAACCATAACCTATACTCATAAGGACAGAAGCCGCACTATACCCATCCCGAGAAACACCCCTTTTGCACCCTTTCGGGTAACCTCTAACAAGCTAGAAAATGTCCTCATACTTGACTAAAGCCAGAGTCATATAGCCCTCACAGTTGTACTGTCAATCCCGGATGTTCGTCCACAGATGAGTTCTTATGGAGAGAAACTAGAGCACCAAAAATAGCCCCATGCTCTAGCCCTCTTTAAACAGTAATCAAAAAGTCATCTTTTAGTGTTGTTGCATATTCCATTAATCATATTACAAGATCATAGTTTATGTTCAGCACTAGCAAAATCTACCCAATGCAAAGTCCCATAGGTGACAAGGTATAGAAATCCTTAATGGCATTTAAGGTAGACACATGCATTATGATTTTATGTGATTAAAGTGAATAGGACAACAAGGAAATCCCATGTTATACTTGCCTTGATCAAACTGGTCCTGAATATATTGCTCGAAGAAAAACTCTTGATCACCAACGAATTGCTCACCGTCTAAACTCGATCAACAATAGCAACAACATTCATCCAAAAGCAATCATCTAAAACAAATAAGACTATAATTAGAACAGTACACCAGCAATAATAAAATAAGATAAAAAGTCTTTAAAACGAATCTACAACTCGCTAGGATCACACAGACGCGAAGATCACGAAAAACGGAGCTAAAACGATAAAGTTATGAATTTACTAAGATTTCCTACAGATAAATAATTACTTTAATACAAGCTCAAAAATAAAATGCTACAAACCTACTGAACAGTAGCACTAACATGTAGAGCTCGTGAATACGAACCTAACGCAATTTGAACGGTTCAAATCGGAGTTAAAATGAAGATTTTATGACTAAAATTATATTAGTGGCAAACTTCTAAATAAGTGAAAACGTATTTCTGAATTACCGCGATCAAATACGCCTTCAAAAGAAGAAAACGGATTCGGATTTTACGTTATGGACTGCGGGTTCGATATATAAAAAGTACAGGGGCTCTTTAGAAAAACTAACAACCGAAAGCGTATCTTCTATCTTCGGCCGTTGGATACAAGATGGACGGCCCAGATCTTATCCTGAGGGAGAGAGAGGAAATCATCGGCCGTCTTCAGTGGTCCGATGGCGGCGCCATGGCCGGAATCTCCGAAACCTCGCCGGCGTTCGATGAAACGGCATCTCCGGCCACCATTCGTCAAATGAAAAGGTACAGGGAGGGAGAGCAGGACATGGCGAGCTCACCACGCACAAGAAGGAAGTCGGATGACGGGCCGAGGGTGGTGCTTAGCTCGGGATGGCGGCGGCGAACTCCTGTGAACATGGTAATGCGAGATGAGTTGATGAGGAAAAAGAAAAGAAGGCTCGGTAGCTTCGGAAACATGACGCGAAGCTTGGAGGCTGGCTACGAGATCGGAGACGCGACGAAATCGACGAATCAACCTCAATGGCGGCGGGTAGGGCTCGTGCTCGCGGCGGCGATGCTCACAAGGGCCACGGCGGCTTCGAGAGGGCGAGATGGAAGCGGAGAGGTGCGCGGGCTCGGCTTATATAGCCCGAAGGCGCTACAAGTAAGGAAGGAAGAGATTGGGAGGTGGATTCGGCGTCGGCAATTTTGGAAAGAGGGATCCGGCGTCGGCGTGAGGAAGAAGGCGCTCCTGACACGTGGGGGCCACGGTGTCAGCGACGGGCATGCTGACACCGGCACGCGCGCGAGCTGGGCTGCGGCGTCTCGGCCCAGAGCAGAAGGGGAACTGGGCCGCAACAAACTCCGGCTCGGGAAGGCCGAGCGGGCCAAGAGGAGGCGGGGAAGGAACGGCCAGCTGGGCCCATGGGCCAGAAGCCAGGAGTGAAATAGAAAGTGTTTTCTTTTTCTTTTTCCAGTTTTTCAAAAGAATTTCAAATAGATTTTGCATTTCTCTTTTGTATTTTGAAAAAGTGCACACAATACAAAATATTATGCAGCAGCATGAATGCTCAATCATGTTTCTACCCTTATATTTGATTTTAAATTAATAAAAATTATTATTATTCTAAGTTGGTATGCTCACAAAATTACATAATAAATCTTATTCACCTATTTTAAAATCATACCAAATTTTAGGGTGTTACGGATCCACAAACTACCATAACATTGATCCTACCTAAGCAGTGGCATTTGTTTTTGAAATAAATGACATGAGGAAAAACTATATCTTTGGATGGCATAAAAAATGTATAATAGTTTTAAAAGGCATTGTCCTGCAGTTTGATTTGATTCTGTTTTTAGCACCTAAGTTGGTAATGGTATACGTTTCAGGCAAAGAAAAACAAAATCGGGACGGATAGATCGATCCAAGTCCACCGACGTGCGCATCGGCAATATATATAAGCAGACCGTCGTGCCCTACGATTCAGGATTCTCGAAACAAACCATGGCCGGTACGCGACGCCGTCGCCGCCTCCAGCGGCAGAGGGAGAAGAACCAGTTGGGTGCTGAGCAGTGGGCCGCCGCAGCTGCCCCGTTCCAACGCCTCCCGCCCGAGCTGCTGGCCGAGATCCACCGCGCGTCGCGGCAAAACATGCTGGAGACGCCATGGCTCCTCCTCCCCGGACCCCAGGAGTCCGATGAGAAGGCCACGATCCTGTCCCTGGCCAGCGGGAAATCAGCGTCCGTGCGCACGTCGGACGTCGCCATGCGTGGCCACGTCGCCATCGGTTCCTCCGGCGGGTGGCTCGTGACGGTCGACGAGAGGGGCGCCCTGCGCATGGCTAACCCGGTCACTGGGGCGCACGCCGACCTGCCGCCCATCTCCACCGTACCGTTCCTCCACCCGGTTTCCGGCGGCGACTGGTTCTGCCTCGACGTAAATCCCTTCCTGCAGATCCGTTTCGGAGGCTTGCCGCCACCGCCGGAACACAAAGACTGGCCGAAGGCGAGGACGTACACGCTCAAGGCCTCCCAGATGCGGCAGGTCTTCTACCGCAAGGTCGTCCTCTCCGCGTCGCCGCGCCCGGGTAGCTACGCTGCCATGCTCATCATGGACCGGTTCATCGGCGCCCCGGCCTTCGCCACGGCGGAGGACCCCGCGTGGAGGATGGCGCCCTCCCGCGACGGCGTCGAGGACGCCATACACCACGGCGGCCGCTTCTTGTCCATCACCTACACCGGCCATGTCGAGGCGTGGCAGCGCAACGTCGAGACCGGTGAGTTCACCAGCGACGCGGTCGCGCCGAGGCTGGCTTACGAGGACGAACACCTGCACCGCAAGTACCTCGCGGTGTCCGCGGACGGGCGGCTGCCTGTCGATGAGGGAGCACCAGGGCATCACGCCCGGCTGCGTCTACTTCACTGACGACGATGTCGGGGGTGCCTGCCTGCGCAAAGCCTACTGCGTTTCCGACGACACCGAGCTCGTAGACGAGCTCAGGGACGTTGGCGTCTACAGCCTAAAGGCCGGCAGGGTAGAGAAGATAGGTGCGCTCGGCAAGCATCGGCTATGTCCGCCGCCGGCGTGGTTCACGCCTGCCTTGTGAGTTGTGACCACTGCACGCACTGCACGAATCCTTCCATAGATTATTTCCTTCCCTTTTTCTCGTTGCTTAATTAGACGCAAACAATAGCATGCAGTTAGCTCGATCATAAGCGCGAGTACATTTGATTTATTTACTCCTATTAAATATATTGTAATATATGTACTACCGTTTTCTATCTACAATGGAGTTTCATTGAGTATATCTACAATGGAGTTTATTAATTGAGTAATAAGTTAAAATTCACTCAATCTATTTCAAATTATAAGACGTTTTAGGCTTTCTAAATACATTATTTTTACTATACATTATACATAGAATATATCTAAGACTAACTCCAAGAGACTTTTTATATCTTTCTAATTTATAGGAATAGAGATTTTGATGACAACAATACCCTCCAAAAGCCTTCAATTGGATCTCCAAATATAGATATTCTCCATTCTGGATTTCTCGCCAGCCAAAGATAAAAAATGAGGATGATTCTCTAAATAGTGCGCACACAAGATATAGAAAAGTTGTTACGATTTTAACTCCACTGACTCTCCGAACGATGATATATAGAGTAAATTTTAGAAAGATTCATGGAGATGCTTATAGCAAAAGGCATGAATCTAGAAAACCCAAACGTCTTATACAATTTATTAAAATGGAGGGAGTACTAAATTGAATAATAAAAATAGTATTAAAGGTAGGACAAAATGATTCTGTATGAGCAAGATCAGATTCACTTGTTTTTCAAACATGGTTGGAAGAAATCTAGTATTCTTTTTTAGAATTAATCATTATCACAACTCCAACTTAACAATCCAAAAGGACCAAGGATATGAATAAAATATAGGGCTCAATGAGATTGTTGGATTTTGGGTTTTTAGGACCTTTATTAAATACAACTAAATCTAAGGCGCAATATATTAAATACTATGAGTTAATTATTCTCCACGTTTATAGAAATGAGAAAAAAGAGGAAGATGAACCAATGCAACTTAAGACCGGGTGCAACCTATTGCAAAATTCCACCTAAATATTTGTTGATGCAAAACCTCGCCAACACGACCAAGACACGCAACTAAGGTAGGTCTAAACAGAGATGCCGGTCAACAGGTCGACGAAGCCTATTTGAGGCTCGTTCTTCGCTTGGATCACCCACGAACACCTTTCAAAAGACCCATATAGGAGGAGCACAGCTAGAGTGCCCTATAGGACTGGCAAGGCCACCAAGAATACCAACAAATCTTGTCGAGAGAAGTGTTGAGCAGCAAGGGGGTTGGAAGAGCTTGAAGCATAGGGGTAAAAGTAATTTTTGACGAGTGGATAGCTGGATCTCTTAAACGGCTACGACACTCCCATTAGGAAACTTATTCCATATGCTTCATGATTTGTATCTCAGATAGCCAAAATTAGTCCCCTAGGAAAACCGAACTAGCTAGGTTGGTTCTGGCTTGTCACTGGTGCAACGTAATTTCCTGCTTCTTGCAAATTTAGCCAAATGTAATCTTTTTATTCCTTTTGTTTGCATGTCATTTTTCAGTCCATCTTCAACTATCCAGATCATATTTTGGCTATCGACATATCCCCTTATTTTTAAGTGAAACATATATGAGTTTAAAAACACATGATAACCATAACAACAATGTCGAGTCCATCAGCTATTTTAGTCTAATAAGGATGATGTATACATCAACCTTTCTATTCTAAGGGTGACATCTCCTACGACTAAAAAGAGAGAAAGTAAGACCGTACTTTCGTGCGACTTTTTTTCGTGTCGCCGCTGCCCTACGACGTGCGATACGACTCTCCCCCAGGCTCCCTCCCTTCCCTGCAAATACCACTCGCCGTGGGCCACGCCTAGAGGCCTATCAGAAAATGCCACCCGCCCCGCTCGTTCGCCGCCGCCGCCACCGCCCGCCCCCGCCCCCATACGATCCCCCGAGTGAAGGAGAAAGGCGCCGGCAGGTGGGACCCTGATGCTCATGGTCGCTCATTCGATGTCGCGCTTGCCCATGCCACCGCCTCCACGCGCTCGCCGCTGCCCCCGTGCCACCGCCTCCTATCCCTCCCGTCGCATCTGCGCTGCACTCGCCCACGCCGAATGGACGAGCCCTCACCGTTGCGCGCTGCGGCCACCCTCGCCCATCGCAAGCTGCCGGTGGAGGGGGCGGTCAGATCTGGTGGGGTGGGGCGCATCAAGGGTGGCGGCGGCCCTAACTGCAGCCCTGTGTCCCGATCTTGCGGCTTCCAAGTCAACGCATGCGCGTCGTCAACCGTGATGGGGAACTCAGCGGACTTTGATGTCAGAGCTGGCCACGGTGGGGTCGACCGTGAGCGTGGATGCCGAGACGGTGGCCTTGATGATGGTGATGTTGTCGGCGTCGTGCGCGAACCTAGGCACGGACGCCTCGCCGAGTGGGACGGAGTTAGCGGCCGTGGTGGCCGTCACGGTGAAGTCGTCGTAGAGGTAGACGAGCTTCTTGTTTCACGCGCGCCACGGACAGCGTGGAGCGTGAAGGCCGGGCGGTGCGGCCAGTACGGCAGCTAGGAAGGCAAGGAGGATGACGAGCACCGTCCAGAAGCGGCATCAGCAGCTGAACGGGTAGGACCGCCCATCGCGCCGGCGCATCGCGGGCCACTGCTGCGGCCTGTAGAGATGGGCCGACGGTACACCTTGAGCGGGCCACCGGCGCCGGCGTCGTTGCTGGCCGTCGTCGCCGGGGGCTGCAGGGTGGGCTTGCCGTTGGAAGATATTGCTTTGCTCTGCTCTGCTCCGCGCGCCGAAGGGACGGACGAGCTCCGCAGGCGGGGCAGGGTGGGGTGCTTCTTGGAAGCTGCGGTGTCACTGCGACTCCGTGAGCTTGGCAGTGAGGTGTAATGGAGGAGAGAGATCTATAGGCGCGAGGCGATGGCAGGGGAAGACGAGGAGGGGAGGTGGACAAGGTGAGAGGTGAGGGAAAAGGGACAGGGCACCTCACGGATGGTTCGACCTCACCAAATCATTTGTTGCTAGCTTGCTGTTGCTGCCGCTGCCGCTTTTCCTTATCCTCTTCGTCTTCCTTCACCTCCTCACCTTACCTCACCTAATTTGGCAATTCAAGGAAGAGCCTGATGAGCGTGCCGGGAGGAGTCTCTTCTACTACCTCGCCGAGGCTGAGGACAACGCCAAGTCCTCCCTGGTCAACAGAGGTTCGATCCATTATTACTCGCCTGAGTCGCCTCTGTTATTCAGTGCTTGCAGGGTAGTTGCTGTGCTAGCAGATATTATTTATAATTTGTCCATCAGACCTTCTAGATGGATAACGAGATGCTGACATGCTGTAGATCCGTATTTGTTTGTTTGTAAAAAGAGTGATCAAATGGTTGCACTGTCATTTTGTCCAATACTGCTATACCTTTATCAGTGATGCCAGGCTATCAGTAATTTCAATTTACTTAATGACCTTCATCTTCCACAGATTGGTAAAATTTGTGTCATGGGCTTTAAATGTTGCGATCTTAATTCCTAGCCTGGCATTACTGCATTTTTAATCTCTATTGCAAAGCATTGGACAATGACAGTGACCCCGGTCTGGCTCGTGTCTTCGTCGGTCCTCCGTTCCTGTTGCACTTCCATCCGTTGTGCCTCCTCGGTTCGTGCCGCTTCTCTATTCTAGAGGTTGGGCATCAGGTTTAGGCTTTAGACTCCAAGGGTCCCTGAACATGAGATGGGTGTCTATGTTCTCCTTGTCGCCCTGTACAGTCTTAGCTTTGGTCTGTTTTCGAGATCTTTACAGGCCGAATTATTCGTTGAGCAGAAGCTAATTGCCGTCCAGTTTGGCTTTTCTGTGACACTCTCTTGTTTTCTGAAGAAACCATTTTTAAATGAACCGTGAGAAAGTCAAAATTCATTATGTTCCAAAATTTTGGATGCAGAATTGTGTCTATGAAAGTCAAAACGGAAAATCAAAATGAATTGTGAGAAAGTTTTTTTTAAACAGAAATCCATGTTATGTTGGATGTAGAATTGTGTCTATGAAAGCTTCATTTTCCATTTTGCAGAGTGTGATGTGTCTTTTGTTGTTGTCTATGCAGAGTTCTTGCTCCACAGGGTGGTGTTCTTTGTCCTAGGGTTGGTGCTCATGGTGGTGGCACACGCATTGAGCGATCGAGTCTGTAGTGTTCTACTATGGTGGAGCAATGACGATCAGCATTTTCCTTATGATACTGATTATACTCTTTCAGGTAATTTATAATCCTCTTCAATCTGCTCTATATAGTAGTAGTTGAGCACTTCAGCTGATGGTTTGTATTGGTAATGGTAGTTGGTGCCATTCTTGTAAATGATTCGATTGAGCTCACTTACTATCTTATTTGAAACTACCATTTGGATTATGTAATATTTGAAGATTATATGCAAATTTGCATTGGAAAAATCCTGAATTAGCAATATAATTAAACTATTACAATATATACCTCTGGCAAAAGGCTTCCTCAGTGTCAATAGGGATTTGTACCTCCTCTGTTTCTTTATTTTGTTTTCAGATGACAATATTACTGTAGTTGATTGGCAATGCTATGTGCCACTAGCTACAGTCACAAAATCTAATCTTTCCTTAGCTTGATGCTATGTAATTCAAGTTATTTTATACGAGTTGTATGCAGCCTTTCCACATGAATCTTAACTTTTGGCCTGTTCAATAGGAAACTTAAGTTTTATCTGCTATTTAGTCAATCATTTTGTGGGCACCACCTACATACCTGACCTTTTTTTCTATCTACTTTCAGGGAGCTTTTACCGACCGGTAGAAAGAGTTCTCTTGCTATTTTCTCATACTCCTCAGTTGTCAGTATTGTTTAAAATATTGACAGGATCCACTTTGGTTTCTGACTTACACCTCTAGATCACTCATGTGACAAGGCAACAATTCATCTTTTGGGAAAATATAATTGGCAGACGTGATTTGTTCTAATGTGATTTCAGTTTACTGTGCACACAAGGCGCTTTATTGTTTTATTTGGGTGAGCACCTTTGGAATACGATTCAAAATCCTTGGAGAGCATGCTTCCTGAAATCTTAAATGGGCTGCAAATGCAAATATCACTATTGTTGTCATAGCTTATGGTTTGAAAGCTACTATCCAGGTACAAAAAGTTCTGTCATAATCTGCATTTGAAATTAATATTCACTTAGTCATCTGTCGAGTTGAGCTAAGTGAAATATGTTTCTTTTTGAGATATTGCAGACTTGCAGTTGCAGATTATGGATTTACATGTGTTTGCTTCACCACGTATTACTCTGAAGCCCCATCTGGGTTTATTTTAACCCCAATATACAAGGTGGACATGCATATGGATGGCCATGTATCTTCGCAGGGTGATCTGTGCTCTGGTTCGGCTGATGGTATGGCTAGGAACAAAAATTGTTAGTTGGCTGCCTATTTTCAGTTAATGGTAGGATCTGTGCAGAAAACATATAGTGCAGCATATTTTTAAGTTATTTCCTAGCTTTATTCCATTCTCTTCATTCTAAGTCTTTTGCCTTATATTACTTTGAAAACAATGGCTATATTAAGGAAAATTGTTACTGTTCACTTGATGGGCCGGGATGAGTTCGATCCGCTCTCCCCGCGCACGTGGAGACGGTGCGGGGTTACAGTTTTTTTCATTATCATCTTCTATTGCGTGTTGCAGGAGTGGAAGCGGGGCCTCCTGCGGCGCGTCCGGATGCTAGCGCCCGGATCCAGACGTCCGGGCGCTAGCAGCGCCGAAAAAAGTATTTGGATATTGAAATTCGTTTGATGTGACTATTTATAAAGTTTACTACATGGTAAGAATAATATAAATGGTCTCATAGGCAGGAAAAAATGATTCCGCATGAGCAAGATTAAATTCACTTAACAATCCGGATGGACCCCGGATACAAATAACTCAATGAGGTCAATTGTTGGATTTGATTGGGTTATTAGGACCATTAAATACAATTAAAAATCCCAATTATATTAAATACTACAAGTTAATTATTCTCCACATTTAGAAAGAGAAAAAGAGAAAAAGAGAGGAATATGAACCAATGTAAATTAAGACCATGTCCTCTTATAGCGGGCATCCTAATGCAAAATTTCCTCTAAATATTTGTTAACGCTAAACCTCACCAATAACACACTAGCAAGAGCTAGATCATCTATGCCGCACACAACCAAGATAAGCAGCAAAGGTCGGTCTAAACACGACAATGCCAGCTAGCATGTCAGCAAGACCAATTTGACGCTCGTTCTTCGCACGAAACACCATGTGAACATCTCTCGAAAAGAGCCATCAGGGAGGAGCACAGCTAGAGTGTCCTAGGATCGACAAGGCCACCTAGAACACTGGCAAATCATATTGAGAGAAGTGCTGGATAACAAATAGGTTTGGAGAGCTTGAGACAAGAGATAAAAGTATGATAGATTGGTTTTTGATGATTGGATAGCTGGATTTCTTAATTGGCCATGATCCTCTCATATAAATAGAGGGGGTGAACTTATCTCAGTAGGAAACTTATTTCACACGCAATTTATAAGTTTCCACGAGATTAGATGAGTTTCTAAAGAAAAAACACGATTTGCATCTCGGATAGCCAAAACTAGCTCATGCCAGTTCGAAAACTAGCTAGCCTAGGCCAGTTTCAACAGCACACGGTAGACTCCCGAGAAAAACCGACCTAAGGGATCTCCGAACTACACTATGCCAGAACATGCAATCACTGTCAAGTGTGCTTCGGCCGGCAGTGACTCACTGACTACTAATCACTGCCGAGTGGTAAGGCGAAGATCCAGAAAATTGGCAGAAAGCCAAACACTCTACCGTGAAGCCGTCTATCACTACAGGCTAAAACCACCACCGGACGATGATATATCATTGTCGGTTCATGGTACGAGCTGGCAGTGATAGGTACCATATCATACCATATCACTGTTAGGTTATGCTATGACTCAACAATGATATATACTACCGGTTTTAGTTACAAACCGGTAGTGAAAATTTTTATATCACTGCCAGTTTTCATTCTGGGCCATTAGTACTTATTATCTTCTTACGTTGGATCCACTAACTACCATAACATTGATCCTACCTAAGCAGTGGCATTTGTTTTTGAAATAAATGACATGAGGAAAAACTATATCTTTGGATGGCATAAAAAATGTTATAGTTTTAAAAGGCATTGTCCTGCAGTTTGATTTGATTCTGTTTTTAGCACCTAAGTTGGTAATGGTATACGTTTCAGGCAAAGAAAAACAAAATCGGGACGGATAGATCGATCCAAGTCCACCGACATGCGCATCGGCAATATATATAAGCAGACCGTCGTGCCCTACGACTCAGGATTCTCGAAACAAACCATGGCCGGTACGCGACGCCGTCGCCGCCTCCAGCGGCAGAGGGAGAAGAACCAGTTGGGTGCTGAGCAGTGGGCCGCCGCAGCTGCCCCGTTCCAACGCCTCCCGCCCGAGCTGCTGGCCGAGATCCACCGCGCGTCGGGGCAAAACATGCTGGAGACGCCGTGGCTCCTCCTCCCCCGACCCCAGGAGTACGATGAGAAGGCCACGATCCTGTCCCTGGCCAGCGGGAGATCCGCGTCCGTGCGCACGTCGGACGTCGCCATGCGTGGCCACGTCGCCATCGGTTCCTCCGGCGGGTGGCTCGTGACGGTCGACGAGAGGGGCGCCCTGCGCATGGCTAACCCGGTCACTGGGGTGCACGCCGACCTGCCGCCCATCTCCACCGTACCGTTCCTCCACCCGGTTTCCGGCGGCGACTGGTTCTGCCTCGACGTAAATCCCTTCCTGCAGATCCGTTTCGGAGGCTTGCCGCCACCGCCGGAACACAAAGACTGGCCGAAGGCGAGGACGTACACGCTCCAGGCCGCCCAGATGCGGCAGGTCTTCTACCGCAAGGTCGTCCTCTCCGCGTCGCCGCGCCCGGGCAGCTACGCTGCCATGCTCATCATGGACCGGTTCATCGGCGCCCCGGCCTTCGCCACGGCGGAGGACCCCGCGTGGAGGATGGCGCCCTCCCGCGACGGCGTTGAGGACGCCATACACCACGGCGGCCGCTTCTTGTCCATCACCTACACCGGCCACGTCGAGGCGTGGCAGCGCAACGTCGAGACCGGCGAGTTCACCAGCGACGCGGTCGCGCCGAGGCTGGCTTACGAGAACGAACACCTGCGCCGCAAGTACCTCGCGGTGTCCGCGGACGGGCGGCTTATGGTGGTGCTCAAACACTCTCGGGATGAGGAAAACCCTAGCCATCGCCATTGGTACGGCCCCATCTCCAAAAACACGCGCGTCTTCTTCAAGGTCCAGATACTGGACCACGACAACGGCCGGTGGGAGGAGGCGGCAGACATCGGCGACGCCGCAATCTTCGTCGGCGCCAACGGATCGCTGTGCCTGTCGACGAGGCAGCACCAGGGCATCAGGCCCGGCTGCGTCTACTTCACTGACGACGATGTCGGGGGTGCCTGCCTGCGCAACGCGAAGAGCTCCTATTCCGACTCCGACGACACCGAGCTCATAGACGAGCTCAGGGACGTTGGCGTCTATAGCTTAAAGGCCGGCAGGGTAGAGAAGATAGATGCGGTCGGCAAGCATCGGCTATGGCCGCCGCCGGCGTGGTTCACACCTTCCTTCCTGTGACCACTGACCACTACTGCAAGCAGTGCACCTGCACGGATCCCTTTTTTTCTCGTTGCTTAATTAGACGTAATAAAATTGTTTTACTTCTGTTAATTAATATTGTACTACCGTTTTTATCTACCATGTAGTTTCATTTGAATATAATAAACTTGTTATTACTACTTTTATTTGGTTTCTATAACGTAGGGATTTGTTATTGGTGCATTACTGATTGAAACACATGTGCTTAAGTATTTGGATATTAATGCTAAAAAAAGTACGGAATTGATACTACGCGCCCAAACGATGCGGCGCAACCAACTTGCCCGGGCCTTCCTTATCCACTCGTTCACCTCTCCGGTCTTCCCCCTCACCACTCGCTCGCTCCGCCTCGCTTCTTCTTCCTCTCGCCTCGCGCTCTCCTCCGCACGCCGCAGGACACTGCTCCTCCCCTGCACGCCCTCCACGCGCGCCGCCTGCTAGGCGCCCCTCCCTCCCTTCCTCTCTCTAGCTTCACCCCTCCCCCCGCTGCGACCCTATGCTCCCTCCGTCACTTCCTGGAAGTTGAGGGCGGGGCGGCTCCTCTCCGTGGCGGCCTTCCCCATGGTGGATCCATGGAGCTCTGGGGTCCCCTCGTGGCGGATCCATGGAGCACCAGGCTCCTCGTGGTGGATCCATGGAGGGGCGACGTAGATCTAGCTGCGTGGTGGCGTTCTCCACCCTGGCGACGTCGGCAGGGAGGAGCACTCATCGGCAAGCCGCGCCTCCTCCCTCTCCCTCCTCCCTCCCCTCCCTCCCCCTTCCTTCCTCCTTGCTCCCGCGTCCTCCATGTGACCGAGAGAGGGCGGCGCGTGGTGGATCCATGGAGCTCCGCCCCCCCATAGTGGATCCATGGGGGGAGGCGCAGATCCAGCGGCGTGGTGGTCTCCTCCACCCTGGAGCGTCCTCCTCCACCTTGACGGCAGCTGTGCGGAGGCGTTCTCCACCCTGGCGTGCCTCCCCCACCTTGACGGCGGCATGGGGGCCTCCCCCGGTGGCGGATCCATGAGAGCAGCGGTGCCCGTCGTGGTGGATCCATGGGGGGTGATGCAGATCCGATGATGTTTTTACCTTCCCCCTGTTTCAGTAGCATGTTTCTCTTGTTTCAGTTGATCGAAAGGTATGTTTCAATAGAACCATTTGGATATTGAAGAAGTAGATCGGGACATGTATGAGCTTTCCTCCCTCCTCCTCCCCTCCTCTTCGCCTTGTTGCAATGGTTGTTTTTCATTGTTGCAGTAGTGTTTCAGCAGATGTTGGAGTGTGTTTCAGATTTTGTTTCAATTTTTTTGTTTGAACAGCATGGTGAAGTAGCTATCGCTCCCTGTTGTAGTAGGTGTTTGGGGTGTTGTTGTAGTAGTTTCATGTTTTTGGTGCAGCAGGCTTCATGTGTTTGTTTGAAGCTTTAGTTTCTGCATGTTTCAATTGGTGTTTGGACATTGTTTTAGTAGGTGTTTGGCCGTTGTTTCAGTGGGTTTTCATGCTTTGGTGCAGCAGGCAGGTCCTTGTCTGTTGCAGTAGCTGCTTGGGCGAAGGTTGGTTGGGGGCTGGCGAGTTTTGGAGAGGGGAGGCAGGGCGGATCTCCGTGTGTGCGGGGGGCATGATGGGTTCGATCTGCTCTCCCCGCGCACGTGGAGACGGTGCGGGTTACAGTTTTTTTTTCATTATCATCTTCTATTGCGTGTTGAAGCGGGGCCTCCTGCGGCGCGTCCGGATGCTAGCGCTCGGATCCAGACGTCCGGGCTCTAGCAGCGCCGAAAAAAGTATTTGGATATTGAAATTCGTTTGATGTGACTATTTATAAAGTTTACTACATGGTAAGAATAATATAAATGGTCTCATAGGCAGGAAAAAATGATTCCGCATGAGCAAGATTAAATTCACTTAACAATCCGAATGGACCCCAGATACAAATAACTCAATGAGATCAATTGTTGGATTTGATTGGGTTATTAGGACCATTAAATACAATTAAAAATCCCAATTATATTAAATACTACAAGTTAATTATTCTCCAAATTTAGAAAAAGAGAAAAAGAGAAAAAGAGAGGAAGATATGAACCAATGTAAATTAAGACCATGTCCTCTTATAGCGGGCATCCTAATGCAAAATTTCCTCTAAATATTTGTTAACGCTAAACCTCACCAATAACACACTAGCAAGAGCTAGATCATCTATGCCGCACACAACCAAGATAAGCAGCAAAGGTCGGTCTAAACACGACAATGCCAGCTAGCAGGTCAGCAAGACCAATTTGACGCTCGTTCTTCGCACGAAACACCAGTGAACATCTCTCGAAAAGAGCCATCAGGGAGGAGCGCAGCTAGAGTGTCCTAGGATCGACAAGCCTAGAACGCTGGCAAATCATATTGAGAGAAGTGCTGGATAACAAAGGGGTTTGGAGAGCTTGAGACAAGAGATAAAAGTATGATAGATTGGTTTTCGATGATTGGATAGCTGGATTTCTTAATTGGCCATGATCCTCTCGTATAAATAGAGGGGGTGGACTTATCTCAGTAGGAAACTTATTTCACACGCAATTTATAAGTTTCCACGAGATCAGATGAGTTTCTAAATAAAAAACACGATTTGCATCTCGGACAGCCAAAACTAGCTCATGCCCATTCGAAAAACTAGCTAGCCTAGGCCAGTTTCAACAGCACACGGTAGACTCCCGAGAAAAACCGACCTAAGGGATCTCCGAACTACACTACGCTAGAACATGCAATCACTGTCGAGTGTGCTTCGGCCGGCAGTGACTCACTGACTACTAATCACTGCCGAGTGGTAAGGCAAAGATCTAGAAAATTGGCAGAAAGCCAAACACTTTTCCGTGAAGCCGTCTATCACTACAGGCTAAAACCACCACCGGACGATGATATATCATTGTCGGTTCATGGTATGAGCTGACAGTGATAGGTACCGTATCATACCATATCACTGTTAGGTTATGCTATGACTCAACAATGATATATACTGCCGGTTTTAGTCACAAACCGGTAGTGAAAATTTTTATATCATTGCCAGTTTTCATTATGGGCCATTAGTACTTATTATCTTCTTACGATGGATCCACTAACTACCATAACATTGATCCTACCTAAGCAGTGGCATTTGTTTTTGAAATAAATGACATGAGGAAAAACTATATCTTTGGATGGCATAAAAAATGTTATAGTTTTAAAAGGCATTGTCCTGCAGTTTGATTTGATTCTGTTTTTGGCACCTAAGTTGGTAATGGTATACGTTTCAGGCAAAGAAAAACAAAATCGGGACGGATAGATCGATCCAAGTCCACCGACGTGCGCATCGGCAATATATATAAGCAGGCCGTCGTGCCCTACGACTCAGGATTCTCGAAACAAACCATGGCCAGTACGCGACGCCGTCGCCGCCTCCAGCGGCAGAGGGAGAAGAACCAGTTGGGTGCTGAGCAGTGGGCCGCCGCAGCTGCCCCGTTCCAACGCCTCCCGCCCGAGCTGCTGTCCGAGATCCACCGCGCGTCGGGGCAAAACATGCTGGAGACGCCGTGGCTCCTCCTCCCCGGACCCCAGGAGTACGATGAGAAGGCCACGATCCTGTCGCTGGCCAGCGGGAAATCCGTGTCCGTGCGCACGTCGGACGTCGCCATGCGTGGCCACGTCGCCATCGGTTCCTCCGGCGGGTGGCTCGTGATGGTCGACGAGAGGGGCACCTTGCGCATGGCTAACCTGGTCACTGGGGCGCACACCGACCTGCCGCCCATCTCCACCCGGTTTCCGGCGGCGACTGGTTCTGCCTCGACGTAAATGTTGCTGTAAGCATGACGTGTTCTCAGGTGTTGGACACGCTGTCATGGAGTTAGTTTGGGGATTGGTGCAACAAAATTTGAATTGGACCGAAGGCGGGAACGGTTGCTGGATGGACAGGAGCGTGGTGATCGCGCACTGGAGCGTCAGCAGTTATCAAGTGTGTGTTTCTGTCCTAGTTTGTCAGTGTGTAATTTAAATTTGAGTTTGTAACTGTGAGCTTTAGCTACTGGTATAAGTAGTCGGTTGTTCAGAGAGTGAGTGATGTACTAGAGACTTAGTGTAATTGTGTTTACATTTCCAGTTAACAGAGGTGAAAAAGGGCACCGTCACCCTGGCGGTTCCGGAGTGTGTTCATCGCTGTTCTTCACGTTTCAGTGCTCAATCTTGCGCGATCTCTTGTTTAGGCTTAGCCAGCGTGTAAAGAAGCTCGTGATTGTTGATCCCTGTCCAACATCTGGTATTGGAGCAATCAATCACGCAGCGGATCCACCAAAGTTCATCGGGGTTCATCCATGTTGTTGACGGTTGGAGGTGAGGTGAGTCGCGGAGGCGGGGATGGCCATCGTCAGTTGTTTCCGACGCTGACGGTGACAAACTACACCAGTTGGAGCATCCGGGTCGGCGCGATCATGGAGGAGCAGGGATGGATGGAGATCGTGGAACCGCCGGAGGGAGACACGGCGGGCGCGTTGACAGCAGCGCAAACGGCCAAAGACAAGAAGGTTCGAACTCATTTGTTTCAGTGTTTGTCTGATGAGATCTTGATGCAAGTAGCAACGAAGAAGACAGGAAGGGAAGTGTGGGAAGCACTCAAGGCGAGGTTTGTGGGCGCTGAACGCGTGAGAGACGCGCGCCTGCAAACATTGATATCTGAATTTGATGCTCTCGGTATGAAGGAGACAGAAACTGTTGATGAGTTTGCAGGGAGGTTGACTGCTATGTCAGTCAGGTATGGCAACTTAGGAGGCACACTGGAGAATTCAGCCATGGTGAAGAAGCTACTCAACACTGTGCCTGAACCGTTCATTCAGTGTGTGGCCGGGATTGAACAGTTTTGTGATCTCAAGACTTTGACATTTGATGAAGCTATTGGTCGGCTCAGAACATTTGAAGAACGTACCAAGCGGGGAGCAGGCAGTGGGCGTTCAGAGAGTGGGCAGGTGCTTCTCACTCAAGCTGAGTGGGATGCAAGGCAGAAGAAGTCGACAGGAGAAGGCTCTAGTGGTGGCAAACCACAGAACAGTGGTGGTCGAGGCAGATCAAGCAATGGTCGTGGTAGAGGCCGGGGAGGCCGAGGTGGGCGTGGTGATTCAGGAAGCACAGAGAAGCGTGACAAAAGTCACATAAAATGTTTCAAGTGCAAACTGAATGGTCACTATGCAAATCGATGTCCAAACCAGAAGAAAGAAGAAGAAGCTCATCATGTGAAGGCTGAGATGGAGCCATCAGTACTGTTTGCTGAGATGGAGGTGTTGAACACAGGGAAGAGTTCACAGTACAGAGTTCACAGCAAGATGTGCTTGAATGGTGGCTCAATGCAACCTGAGCTGCATTTCACTGGTAATGGAGGATCCACTGGAGACACCTGGTACCTTGATAGTGGAGCCAGTAACCACATGACTGGAGATTTGAAGAAGTTCAAGTATATTGACACTGATTTCTCTGGTAAGGTTAAATTTGGTGATGGTTCATCAGTAGATATTCAGGGAATAGGTTCTATTGTTTTTGATGGAAACAATGGAAATCAATGGTTGCTTAGAGATGTGTACTTCATACCAAAACTTAGAGCTAATCTAATAAGTCTTGGTCAGTTAGCTGAAAATGGGCATATGGTAGTGTTGGATGAGGACATTCTTACTATCACAGAAAAATGTCCTAGAAGAATGATTATGTGTGTTCAGAGAACTGGAAATAGACTCTATAAGATAGGGCTCAATGTTGGTGAACCTGTTTGCTTATTAGCTAGCATGGAAGATCAAGGATGGTTGTGGCATGGCAGGTTAGGTCATGTTAATTTTCATGCTTTGAAACAGCTAGCAGACAAGGAGATGATAGGAGGATTGCCATTGATTCAAAAACCAGATCAGGTTTGTCAGGGTTGTTTGGTTGCAAAACAAGCCAGATTCTCATTTCCTAGATCAGCTCTGTGGAGAGCAGATGAGCCATTGGGACTTGTTCATATTGATTTATGTGGTCCTATTACACCTGCATCAGTTAGTGGAAACAAGTACTTTATGTTGTGTGTGGATGATTGCACTAGATGGTGTTCAGTTTTCATGTTGAAATCAAAGGATGAAGCTGTGAGAGCATTTGCAAAGTTCAAAGCTCAAGTAGAGAATAACTGTAATGACAAGATCAAGGTGCTTAGGTCAGATAGGGGTGGAGAATTCTTGAATGAAGCTCTGCAGACTATTTGTGATCAAGCTGGAATCAGAAGACAATTTACTGCTCCATACACACCTCAGCAGAATGGTGTGGTGGAAAGAAAAAATAGAACAGTTATGGAGATGACTAGGGCTTTGATGAAGAGTATGAGAATTCCTGGAAGATTTTGGGCTGAAGCAGTGAGGCATGCAGTTTATTTGATAATCAGGTTGCCTACAAAAGCAATGGGAAGTAGAACACCATATGAGGCCTGGAATGGCAAGAGACCTCACATTGGTCATTTGAGGATTTTTGGATGCAAGGGTCATGTTAAGACTGTGAAACCACACTTAAAAAAGCTAGATGACAGGAGTGTGCAAATGGTTTACTTTTGCATAGAAGAAGGCAGTAAAGCTCACAGGATGTTCAACCCTCAGACAAATACTATTGTGGTTAGCAGGGATGTAGTATTTGAGGAGACAGTGATGTGGGACTGGGATGCCGTTGAAAATACAGAAATTGCAGATGCAATGGAAATGGGTCAGTGGAACTCAAACATTGATCTAAACTATGATGGTATGCCCATGGATGATCATCAAGTTGATCAGAATGCTAGAAATGATGCTGGACAGAATTCTGTTGCAGGGGGAGATGCAGCTGCAGCACAGTCAGTTGGACAGACAGAGACTGACCAAAATCTGGCAATAGAGATGCAGGCTGATTCAGTGCAACATTCAGATCAGGGTTCAGGGTGAAATCAGGAGATGGTGGATGCCATGAACAGTGATGATTATGATGAGTCACCACAAAGGTTTAGAAGCCTTAATGAGATTTATCAGGACTCTTTGATTTGAGTTCAGACTCAGAAGAAGAAAACAATGCAGAAGCAGAAGAGCAGGTTAATGCAGTGGAAGTTGCTGCATTGCTCTCTGTCATGGAAGAACCAACAAGTTTCAGAGAAGCTGTTGATGACCCAAATTGGGTGCTGGCAATGGAGAGTGAAATGCAATCAATATGCAAAAATGGAACTTGGGAACTTGCCACTTTACCACCTGGACAGAAAGCTATTGGACTAAAATGGATTTTTAAGCTGAAGAAAAATGCAAATGGTGAAGTAGTGAAGCATAAGGCCAGGTTAGTGGCCAAAGGCTATGTGCAGCAGGAAGGTGTTGACTTTGATGAGGTATTTGCTCCTGTAGCTAGGCTTGATACTATCAGATTGATACTAGCTCTTGCAGCAAATAGAGGATGGCAGATCCATCATTTAGATGTCAAAACTGCTTTTCTTAATGGAGAATTAGAAGAAAATGTATATGTTGCACAGCCTGAGGGTTATGTTGAGAAAGGCAAGGAAAAGATGGTTCTTAAATTGAGCAAAGCATTGTATGGGCTTAAACAAGCTCCAAGAGCTTGGAACACCAAACTGGACAAAACCCTGAAACAGCTGGGTTTCAGTAAGTGTGCTAGTGAACCTGCAGTGTACAAGAGGGGTATTGGCAAGAGTGCAGTTATCTTAGGAGTTTATGTTGATGACCTAATTGTGACAGGTGCAGATATATCAGAGATAGAAAAATTTAAAAGGCAGATGACTACTCAGTTTGAGATGAGTGATTTGGGGCTATTGTCATTCTATCTAGGCATTGAGGTGGATCAACACTCAGATTATGTCACAATCAGGCAGAGCAACTATGCTAGAAAGATACTAACTCAGTTTCGGATGGCAGATTGCAATCCAAGCAAGGTGCCAATGGATCCTGGTCTAAAGTTAGATGTAGATAAACAGGGGGAGAAAGTTGATGCCACTGAATACAGAAGAATCATTGGCTGTCTGAGGTACCTGTTGCATACTAGACCAGACCTTGCATTCTCTGTTGGCATAGCAAGTAGGTTCATGGAAAAGCCCACTGTGAAACACAGAAGTGCAGTTAAACAGATAATGAGGTATCTCAAAGGGACTTTGGAGTTTGGGTTGGTGTACACTCAGACCAAGTCAGAGGAGGTACTGGTGGGGTTTTCTGACAGTGATGTGGGAGGGGATTTAGTAGGAAGAAGGAGCACAGGAGGGATGTCCTTCTATCTGAATGAGAGTCTTGTGACTTGGAATTCCCACAAGGAAAAGACAGTGGCCTTGTCATCTTGTGAAGCTGAGTTTATGGCAGCAACTGAGGCAGCAAAACAAGCATTATGGCTAAGAACATTGCTGGGGGAGTTGACAGGAACAAAAGCAAGAAAGGTGACATTGTTCATTGATAACAATTCTGCTATAGCCTTGATGAAAAATCCTGTGTTTCATGGCCGTAGCAAGCACATTGACATTAAATATCACTTCATAAGAGAATGTGTTGAAAGAGGTCAGATTCTGGTGAAGAGAGTTTGCACTAATGATCAGAGGGCAGATGCTTTGACCAAGCCATTGACGGCAGTGAAACTTGCAGTGATGAGGTACTTGCTGGGAGTTCGTGAACTGAGCTCACATCAAGCTTAAGGTGGAGAGTGTTGCTGTAAGCATGACGTGTTCTCAGGTGTTGGACACGCTGTCATGGAGTTAGTTTGGGGATTGGTGCAACAGAATTTGAATTGGACCGAAGGCGGGAACGGTTGCTGGATGGACAGGAGCGTGGTGATCTCGCACTGGAGCGTCAGCAGTTATTAAGTGTGTGTTTCTGTCCTAGTTTGTCAGTGTGTAATTTAAATTTGAGTTTGTAACTGTGAGCTTTAGCTACTGGTATAAGTAGTCGGTCGTTCAGAGAGTGAGTGATGTACTAGAGACTCAGTGTAATTGTGTTTACATTTCCAGTTAACAGAGGTGAAAAAGGGCACCGTCACCCTGGCGGTTCCGGAGTGTGTTCATCGCTGTTCTTCACGTTTCAGTGCTCAATCTTGCGCGATCTCTTGTTTAGGCTTAGCCAGCGTGTAAAGAAGCTCGTGATTGTTGATCCCTGTCCAACAGTAAATCCCTTCCTGCAGATCCGTTTCGGAGGCTTGCCGCCACCGTCGGAACACAAAAACTGGCTGAGGGCGAGGACGTACACGGTCACGGCCGCCCAGATGCGGCAGCTCTTCTACCACAAGGTCGTCCTCTCCGCGTCGCCGCGCCCGGGCAGACGCCGCCATGCTCATCATGGACCGGTTCATCGGCGCCCCGGCCTTCGCCACGGCGGAGGACCCCGCGTGGAGGATGGCGCCCTCCCGCGACAGCGTCGAGGACGCCATACACCACGGCAGCTGCTTCTTGTCCATCACCTACACCGGCCACGTCGAGGCGTGGCAGCGCAACGTCGAGACCGGCGAGTTCACCAGCGACGCGGTCGCGCCGAGGCTGGCTTACGAGGACCAACAACTGCACCGCAAGTACGTCGCCGTGTCGACGGACGGGCGGCTGATGGTCGTGCTCAAACACTCTAGGGATGAGGAAAACCCTAGCCATCGCCATTGGTACGGCCCCATCTCCAAAAACACGCGCGTCTTCTTCAAGGTCCAGATACTGGACCACGACAACGGCCGGTGGGAGGAGGCGGCAGACATCGGCTACGCCGCAATCTTCGTCGGCGCCAACGGATCGCTGTGCCTGTCGACGAGGCAGCACCAGGGCATCAGGCCCGGCTGCGTCTACTTCACTGACGACGATGTCGGGGGTGCCTGCCTGCGCAACGCGAAGAGCTCCTATTCCGACTCCGACGACACCGAGCTCATAGACGAGCTCAGGGACGTTGGCGTCTATAGCTTAAAGGCCGGCAGGGTAGAGAAGATAGATGCGGTCGGCAAGCATCGGCTATGGCCGCCGCCGGCGTGGTTCACACCTTCCTTCCTGTGACCACTGACCACTACTGCAAGCAGTGCTCCTGCACGGATCCCTTTTTTCTCGTTGCTTAATTAGACGTAATAAAATTGTTTTACTTCTGTTAATTAATTATATTGTACTACCGTTTTTATCTACCATGTAGTTTCATTTGAATATAATAAATTTGTTATTACTACTTTTATTTGGTTTCTATAATAACGTAGGGATTTGTTATTGGTGCATTTCTGATTGAAACACATGTGCTTAAGTATTTGGATATTAATGCTAAAAAAAAGTACGGAATTGATACTATCAGGCTGTCCGGAGACACGCCCAAGCGATGCGGCGCAACCAACTTGCCCGGCAGTGGCGAATCTAGGATTTTATTTAAGGGTATGCCGCCCAAAAATTTTCATATACAATTCGGTAAATCTATTTCAGTAATTCGGTAATAATTATAAAATTGACAATGTGATTCAATATATATGCACTAAATAACATAATAAGACTTAAATTCATGGATTAAGTTCAAACCATCCACTAAGTATAGTATAAATAGTTCAAAGGTCATATCGATAATTGAAATAAGGCATAAAAGAGAACTAGAGACTTACAATGCTATTTTGTGACTATTTTATTCGATGTTTTCGAAGGGACATAAATGTCTTGATTATATCATCTTCATCAACTTCAAAAAAAATGTCCCGCTCAATGAAAGTGACTAGACAGTCATCCAAAAGACTATCTCCCATCTTATTTCTTAACTTTGTTTTTACAAAAACCATTGCAGAAAATACCCTTTCAACACTTGCCGTTGCAACAGGCAGAAGCAATACCAATTTGAGGAGCTCATAAACCATATCATACACTTTATGCCTCTTTGTTTCAGTAAGTTTAACTGAGAGATCAACAATATTGTCTAGACCTTTGAAGCTATCATTTTGTCTCATGTCATCAATATAATTATCTAGCTGCAATTCAAGTTTGAGCAAATTATTATTTGAGAACTCCTTTGGGTAGAACTCAGCTAGTCTACGTAGCTTCTGTGCATCAAAAGAAGCAAATGACTTGGAAGGATTGAAGGCCGACATACAAGACAACAACTCCATATTAATCTCGTCAAACCGATTATCAAGTTCTTGACTTATTTGATCAATAACACCAATATATACTTCTCTTCTAAAAGGATCATCATTGGTTTGCTTTTGGGCATGAGCTTTCCTTGCTGATTTTCCATAAGGAACATAATCACCACCAATAGCAGGAACTTCAATACCATGTTTATTGCAAAATGAAGTGACCTTCTCAAGAAAATTATTCCAACCATCAGACCTCAATTCTTGCATTCTTTTTTTTGCCACATTAACAAGTGATATTGCATTAAGAATATCTTGGTCCCTTCTTTGCAAACACTCAGATAACTCATTTGTATATCCAAGAATAATATACATTAAGTGTGCAAAGAAAACAAACTCAAAGTTCTCAAATGCTCCTGTCACAAAATGTATTTTGGTCCAATCATCCTTATATGCAGGATCATCCCCAAGATCAACCAGTACATCATGGATTGCTTCATACATAGTAATGATACTGCATACAGTTTTGTAATGAGATCCCCATCGAGTATCTCCAGGCCTAGGCAAACCCATCTCTTGATGTAATCCAGTTCCAGATTCAATTTCGCCACAGTCAAGTGCTCTCTTGACTTTCTCGAGCCTAGCATTTCTAAGCATGTCATGACGCTTACAGGAAACTCCAACAATATTCAACAAGATAGATATTTGATCAAAAAAAGTCTTGCAATCAGTATTTCCCTTGGCAACAGCAACAAGAACTAATTGGAGTTGATGAGCAAAACAATAAATATAATAAGCAGAAGGTGATTCTTGCATGATTAATGTTTTCAACCCTTTAATATCTCCTTTCATGTTGCTAGCCCCATCATATCCTTGACCACGGATTTGAGTCATAGTCAAGCCATGACTAACAAGTAAAGCTTCAATTGCATCCTTAAGTGATAAAGAGGTAGTATCATCTACATGAACAACTCCAATAAAATGCTCACATGGCCTTCCCAATTTATCAATATAACGCAAGCAAAGAGCTAGTTGTTCTTTATGTGATATATCACTAGACTCATCAGCTAAAATTGTATATGGCTCATCACCAAGTTCTTCAATTATTTACTTTCTAGTTTCTAGGGCACAACAGTGAATAATTTGCTTTTGTATGTCTGGGCTAGTTAAGGTACAGTTACTTGGAGCATTATCCAAAACATACTTCTTCACTTCTTCACTATTTCCAGCAAGAAATTTCAAAAGTTCAATGAAGTTCCCTCTGTTGCTAGATTCTTCACTTTCATCATGTCCACGAAACGCCAATCCTTGATGCAAAAGAAACTTGATACACCTAAGTGAATAAGTCAACCTTTTCTTATAAAGATAAAGATCCTCATCACTCCACTTCTCAATATTAGAATCAATTGCTACCTTGGGATTTGTAAAGTCAATGTATCTCTCTTGAGCTGCAATATGTGCCTTAGAACCCATATGTTTGCGAAGTGCTTTCTCTCCTATATTCCAATTCTTCTAGCCATCAACAGTAAATGCGTCTGACCCAGTACCCTTCTTGAACAAATAGCATATGAAGCAAAACACAGCATCCTTCTTAATACTGTACTCAAGCCAATCATTATTGTACATCCAACAATAGTTGAATCCCGGATCCCTATCTAAAATCTTTCTTTTTGGAAAATCATGTGCAAAAGGTTTGAATGGACCTTTAATAATATATGCTCTTTGAATTGCATCTTGATCATTAACAGGATATTTTAGAATAGGACGTCTTTCACCTGGATCATGTGGAAGGCGATTGATGTCATTAACTGGTGGCAGTGAAGATGGTTGTGGCGGTGGCGGTGGCGGTGGCGTAGGATTTACAATTTCCTCAACTACTCTTTCATGAGTCTGCTCTTCCACCACAGGTTCAACCGGATCAGGATTAGAAATAGCAGCAGCTGCCGCTGCCTTCTTCTTTGCTGCATGCTTCTGAAAAAGAGATGCAATGTCCCCATTTCTCTTCATAACTGCATAAATATTACAAAGAACAAAGTGCCAAATAATTAAATAAATTGCGCTTGCACGATTGAACTCTCATATGCGATTATGGATCACTCACATGATACGAGTACTGATCAAAAGATCAATCTAGATCGCCTTAGATATTGGGACAAATCCTTGACCTCGCTGTGTGATGGATGATTTTATGATTTTAGCGCAAACAATTAGCAATTAAAGTACACATGAATTTTTTTACAAAAATACAAAGATCAAAGATTGAATCTCACCTCAACAATTCTGATCAAAATTCACCTGCATGTCAGTGCCCGGTGCGGTCGTAGACTCGTAGGGAGGGGCGAACGACGGGCCGTAGGAGACAGTGCAGACGGCGGACAGCGGACGGCGTGAGTGATCCGTCGGCCGCAGGCACGCCAGTACGCGTGATCCGGTGATCGTGATCGTGATGTAGATGTAGATCAATAGACGAATCGTCCAACGTCGAAGACTCGAACTCGAAGTCGTACCGATACGGCGCTGCCTTGGCCCTCGGCTCCATCCGTATTGGCATGATGACAATTCTGACTCTCCGTTGCTGGCCGAATGGGCCGTGTGCCCGCATGGGCCTGATGCTCGTCGCCTGTCTTGCTCAGGCTTGATTGGCTCTCACACACCAATACAACGGACGGAGGGATTTTTTCTTTGTTTTTTATATAAATACGTATATATATACTGCATCTCTTGCCGGAATTGCAGGGTATGCCGGTGCATACCCGGCATACCCTGTAGCTCCGCCACTGTTGCCCGGGCCTTCCTTATCCACTCGTTCATCTCTCCGGTCTTCCCCCTCACCACTCGCTCGCTCCGCCTCGCTTCTTCTTCGTCTCGCCTCGCGCTCTCCTCCGCACGCCGCAGGACGCTGCTCCAACCCTGCGCGCCCTGCACGTGCGCCGCCTGCTAGGCGCCCCTCCCTCCCTTCCTCTCTCTAGCTTCATCCCCTCCCCCCGCTGCGACCCTCTGCTCCCTCCGTCACTTCCTGGAAGTTGAGGGCGGGGGCGGCTCCTCTCCGTGGCGGCCTTCCCCATGGTGGATCCATGGAGCTCTGGGGTCCCCCCGTGGCTGATCCATGGAGCATCGGGCTCCTCGTGGTGGATCCATGGAGGGGAGACGTAGATCCAGCTGCGTGGTGGCGTTCTCCACCCTGGCGACATCGGCGAGGAGGAGCACTCACCGGCAAGCCGCGCCTCCTCCCTCTCCCTCCTTCCTCCCCTCACTCCCCTTCCTTCCTCCTTGCTTCCGCGTCCTCCATGCGACCGAGAGAGGGCGGCGCGTGGTGGATCCATGGAGCCCCGCCCTCCCCATGGTGGATCCATGGGGGGAGGCGCAGATCCAGCGGCGTGGTGGTCTCCTCCACCCTGGAGCGTCCTCCTCCACCTTGACGGCAGCTGTGCGGTGGCGTTCTCCACCCTGGCGCGCCTCCCCCACCTTGACGGCAGCATGGGGGCCTCCCCCGGTGGCGGATCCATGGGAGCAGCGGTGCCCCTCTTGGTGGATCCATGGGGGCCGATGCAGATCCGGTGACGTTTTTCCCTTCCCCCTGTTTCAGTAGCATGTTTCTCTTGTTTCAGTTGATCGAAAGGTATGTTTTAATAGAATCATTTGGATGTTGAAGAAGTAGATCGGGACATGTATGAGCTTTCCTCCCTCCTCCTTCCCCTCCTCTTCGCCTTGTTGCAATGGTTGTTTTTCATTGTTGCAGTAGTGTTTCAGCAGATGTTAGAGTGTGTTTGAGATTTTGCTTCAATTTTTTTGTTTGAACAGCATGGTGAAGTAGCTATCGCTCCCTGTTGTAGTAGGTGTTTGGGGTGTTGTTGTAGTAGTTTCATGTTTTTGGTGCAGCAGGCTTCGTGTGTCTGTTTGAAGCTTTAGTTTCTGTATGTTTCAATTGGTGTTTGGACGTTGTTTTAGTAGGTGTTTGGCCGTTGTTTCAGTGGGTTTTCATGCTTTGGTGTAGCAGGCAGGTCCTTGTCTGTTGCAGTAGCTGCTTGGGCGAAGGTTGGTTGGGGGCTGGCGAGTTCTGGAGAGGGGAGACGGGGTGGATCCCCATGTGTGCGGCGGGCGGGATGGGTTCGATCCGCTCTCCCCGTGCACATGGAGACGGTGCGGGGTTACAATTTTTTTTCATTATCATCTTCTATTGCGTGTTGTAGGGGTGGAAGCGGGGCCTCCTGCGGCGCGTCCGGATGCTAGCGCCCGGATCCAGACGTCCGGGCGCTAGCAGCGCCGAAAAAAGTATTTGGATATTGAAATTCGTTTGATGTGACTATTTATAAAGTTTACTACATGTTAAGAATAATATAAATGGTCTCATAGGCAGGAAAAAATGATTCCGCATGAGCAAGATTAAATTCACTTAACAATCCGAATGGACCCCGGATACAAATAACTCAATGAGATCAATTGTTGGATTTGATTGGGTTATTAGGACCATTATATACAATTAAAAATCCCAATTATATTAAATACTACAAGTTAATTATTCTCCACATTTAGAAAAAGAGAAAAAGAGAAAAAGAGAGGAAGATATGAACCAATGTAAATTAAGACCATGTCCTCTTATAGCGGGCATCCTAATGCAAAATTTCCTCTAAATATTTGTTAACGCTAAACCTCACCAATAACACACTAGCAAGAGCTAGATCATCTATGCCGCACACAACCAAGATAAGTAGCAAAGGTCGGTCTAAACACGACAATGCCAGCTAGCAGGTCAGCAAGACCAATTTGACGCTCGTTCTTCGCACGAAACACCATGTGAACATCTCTCGAAAAGAGCCGTCAGGGAGGAGCACAGCTAGAGTGTCCTAGGATCGACAAGGCCACCTAGAACGCAGGCAAATCATATTGAGAGAAGTGCTGGATAACAAAGGGGTTTGGAGAGCTTGAGACAAGAGATAAAAGTATGATAGATTGGTTTTTGATGATTGGATAGCTGAATTTCTTAATTGGTCATGATCCTCTCATATAAATAGAGGGGGTGGACTTATCTCAGTAGGAAACTTATTTCATACGCAATTTATAAGTTTCCACGAGATTAGATGAGTTTCTAAAGAAAAAACACGATTTGCATCTCGGACAGCCAAAACTAGCTCATGCCAGTTCGAAAACTAGCTAGCCTAGGCCAGTTTCAACAGCACACGGTAGACTCCCGAGAAAAACCGACGTAAGGGATCTCCGAACTACACTACGCCAGAACATGCAATCACTGTCGAGTGTGCTTCGGCCGGCAGTGACTCACTAACTACTAATCACTGCCGAGTGGTAAGGCGAAGATCCAGAAAATTGGCAGAAAGCCAAACACTCTACCGTGAAGCCGTCTATCACTACAGGCTAAAACCACCACCGGACGATGATATATCATTGTCGGTTCATGGTACGAGGATAGGTACCATATCATACCATATCACTGCTAGGTTATGCTATGACTCAACAATGATATATACTACTGGTTTTAGTCACAAACCGGTAGTGGAAATTTTTATATCACTGCCAATTTTCATTCTGGGCCATTAGTTCTTATTATCTTCTTACGTTGGATCCACTAACTACCATAACATTGATCCTACCTAAAGCAGTGGCATTTGTTTTTGAAATAAATGACATGAGGAAAAAACTATATCTTTGGATGGCATAAAAAATGTTATAGTTTTAAAAGGCATTGTCCTGCAGTTTGATTTGATTCTGTTTTTGGCACCTGAGTTGGTAATGGTATACGTTTCAGGCAAAGAAAAACAAAATCGGGACGGATAGATCGATCCAAAGTCCACCGACGTGCGCATCGGCAATATATATAAGCAGACCGTCGTGCCCTACGACTCAGGATTCTCGAAACAAACCATGGCCGGTACGCGACGCCGTCGCCGCCTCCAGCGGCAGAGGGAGAAGAACCAGTTGGGTGCTGAGCAGTGGGCCGCCGCAGCTGCCCCGTTCCAACGCCTCCCGCCCGAGCTGCTGGCCGAGATCCACCGCGCGTCGGGGCAAAACATGCTGGAGACGCCGTGGCTCCTCCTCCCCGGACCCCAGGAGTACGATGAGAAGGCCACGATCCTGTCGCTGGCCAGCGGGAAATCCGCGTCCGTGCGCACGTCGGACGTCGCCATGCGTGGCCACGTCGCCATCGGTTCCTCCGGCGGGTGGCTCGTGACGGTCGACGAGAGGGGCGCCCTGCGCATGGCTAACCCGGTCACTGGGGCGTACGCCGACCTGCCGCCCATCTCCACCGTACCGTTCCTCCACCCGGTTTCCGGCGGCGACTGGTTCTGCCTCGACGTAAATCCCTTCCTGCAGATCCGTTTCGGAGGCTTGCCGCCACCGTCGGAACACAAAAACTGGCTGAGGGCGAGGACGTACACGGTCACGGCCGCCCAGATGCGGCAGGTCTTCTACCGCAAGGTCGTCCTCTCCGCGTCGCCGCGCCCGGGCAGCTACGCTGCCATGCTCATCATGGACCTGTCCATCGGCGCCCCGGCCTTCGCCACGGCGGAGGACCCCGCGTGGAGGATGGCGCCCTCCCGCGACGGCGTCGAGGACGCCATACACCACGGCGGCCGCTTCTTGTCCATCACCTACACCGGCCATGTCGAGGCGTGGGAGCGCAACGTCGAGACCGGCGAGTTCACCAGCGACGCGGTTGCGCCGAGGCTGGCTTACGAGGACGAACACCTGCGCCGCAAGTACCTCGCGGTGTCCACGGACGGGCGGCTTATGGTGGTGCTCAAACACTCTAGGGATGAGGAAAACCCAAGCCGTCGGTACCGCGCCATCTCCGTCTTCTTCAAGGTCCAGATACTGGACCACGACAAAGGCCGGTGGGAGGAGGCGGCAGACATCGGCGACGCCGCAATCTTCGTCGGCGTCAACGGATCGCTGTGCCTGTCGACGAGGCAGCACCAGGGCATCAGGCCCGGCTGCGTCTACTTCACTGACGACGATGTCGGGGGTGCCTGCCTGCGCAACGCCCACTGCAATTCCGACGACACCGAGCTCATAGACGAGCTCAGGGACGTAGGAGTCTGTAGCCTAAAGGCCGGCAGGGTAGAGAAGATAGGTGCGGTCGGCAAGGATCGGCTATGGCCGCCGCCGACGTGGTTCACGCCTGCATTGTAACCACTGCACGTACTGCACGAATCCTTCCATAGATTATTTCCTTCCCTTTTTCTCGTTGCTTAATTAGACGCAAACAATAGCATGCAGCTAGCTCGATCATAAGCGCGAGTACATTTGATTTATTTACTCCTTTTAAATATATTGTAATATATGTACTACCGTTTTCTATGTACAATGGAGTTTCATTGAGTATATCTACAATGGAGTTTATTAATTGAGTAATAAGTTAAAATTCACTTAATCTATTTCAAATTATAAGACGTTTTAGGCTTTCTAGATATATTATTTTTACTATGCATTATACATAGAATATATCTAAGACTAACTCCAAGAGACTTTTTATATCTTTCTAATTTATAGGAATAGAGATTTTGGTGACAACAATACCCTCCAAAAGCCTTCAATTGGATCTCCAAATATAGATATTCTCTATTCTGGATTTCTCGCCAGCCAAAGATAAAAAATGAGGATGATTCTCAATATATAGTGCGCACACAAGATATAGAAAAGTTGTTACGATTTTAACTCCACTGACTCTCCAAACGATGATATATAGAGTAAATTTTAGAAAGATTCATGGAGATGCTTATAGCAAAAGGCATGAATCTAGAAAACCCAAACGTCTTATACAATTTATTAAAATGGAGGGAGTACTAAATTGAATAATAAAAATAGTATTAAAGGTAGGAAAAAATGATTCTGTATGAGCAAGATCAGATTCACTTGTTTTTCAAACATGGTTGGAAGAAATCTAGTATTCTTTTTTACAATTAATCATTATCACAACTCCAACTTAACAATCCAAAAGGACCAAGGATATGAATAAAATATAGGGCTCAATGAGATTGTTGGATTTTGGGTTTTTAGGACCTTTATTAAATACAACTAAATCTAAGGCGCAATATATTAAATACTATGAGTTAATTATTCTCCACGTTTATAGAAATGAGAAAAAAGAGGAAGATGAACCAATGCAACTTAAGACCGGGTGCATCCTATTGCAAAATTCCACCTAAATATTTGTTGATGCAAAACCTCGCCAACATGACCAAGACACGCAACTAAGGTAGGTCTAAACAGAGATGCCGGTCAACAGGTCGACGAAGCCTATTTGAGGCTCGTTCTTCGCTTAGATCACCCACGAACACCTTTCGAAAGGCCCATCTAGGAGGAGCACAGCTAGAGTGCCCTATAGGACTGGCAAGGCCACCAAGAATACCAACAAATCTTGTCAAGAGAAGTGTTGAGCAGCAAGGGGGTTGGAAGAGCTTGAAACAGAGGGGTAAAAGTAATTTTTGACGAGTGGATAGCTGGATCTCTTAAACGGCTGCGACACTCTCATATAAATAGAGGGGTGATCTTAACCCATTAGGAAACTTATTCCATATGCTTCATGATTTGTATCTCAGATAGCCAAAATTAGTCCCCTAGGAAAACCGAACTAGCTAGGTTGGTTCTGGCTTGTCACTGGTGCAACGTAATTTCCTGCTTCTTGCAAATTTAGCCAAATGTAGTCTTTTTATTCCTTTTGTTTGCATGTCATTTTTCAGTCCATCTTCAACTATCCAGATCATATTTTGGCTATCGACATATACCCTTATTTTTAAGTGAAACATATATGAGTTTAAAAACACATGATAACCATAACAACAATGTCGAGTCCATCAGCTATTTTAGTCTAATAAGGATGATGTATACATCAACCTTTCTATTCTAAGGGTGGCATATATGTATATATCAGTTTTATTTCAAGCAGCTCTAAGCTTCTTACCTAGTTCTGTTGCAACGAGCACGTTGAAGCTTGCATCATTGTGTCTTAGTCAAACTCAAAGGGCACCACCTCAGTTGGAAGTATTTGGAATCTAGGTTAATCCTCTCGACTTCATAGTTTGCAACAACACCTATCTCAACTTTCTTCATAGCAGATTGAGCCAGGTTTTTAATAACAACTGGCTAGCTCATCAATTTCATTGACCGGTACTTCCATGGAGCTAGTTGTAGGATACGTTTGTGTTGACACTCAAAAATGTTTATTTTGTGAAGTTGTCAAAATGTAGAACAGACTCCCCCATTGTGTTCCTCTCGTCGAGACGGTCAAAAATCATATATGGAACGTCTAATTTGGAGTCCGGATGAAGGAGTTATTCCCCCGGAAAGATGCTCCGCTGTCGGGACTTCTGACGGTGGGGACTGCTGACCCGAGTCGGGACTTCCGACTCATGTCGGGACTTCTGACATATGTCGGGACTTCCAACCCGAGTTAGGACTTCCGACCCATGTCGGGACTTTCGACTCGAGTTGGGACTTCTGGCACACCTAATAAAAAAGGCTGTTCGGATCTGGCCTTCTGGATTTCGATCCGAACTGTTCTAAACTCGTGGGAAACTTAGAAAATAAGGCTTGAAGAGGTTTCCTACTAGGATAAGACCACCCTCTCTAAATATATGAGAGGATCAAGGCTGATTGAGTTCCCATCTATCCAATCGACAAAACAACAACCAAAACTCCTATCTTACCCTAGTTTTCTCCTCTCAACCCTCTACTCTGCTGTTCGGCAAGCCTCTCCATGAGATTTGTCGGCATCCTAGGTAGCCTTACTGGTCCTAGGAGGTCCTCCACATGCTTCTCCCTGACGGATCCTTCCGGGAGTGGTTCGGGAGCCGTTTCGGTCGAGAACAAGCTCTAAATCGGCCCTATCGATCTCTACATCGGTTAGGCTGGTTACGTTTCGTCTCTTGCTGCGTTGCAGGTCTTGTGAGACCTCTTGGGCGTACAAGGCCCTCGCTGGTGTGTTGGCTTAGAGTGATCTTCAGTGTCAACATACTTTTGGGCGACTCCGCTGGGGAACACTAGGCGAAAGATCAAGTTTTTCTCCAACAACATAGGAAGTAACGTTGAAGATACTAGGGATAGGACCCAAGTCCCTCATGAGGGCAACATCAACCATCCCATGAACATCGATGAGCTTCCGAAAGAACTGAAGCAACAAGTGGAGGCCAAGTTCAACGCCGTTCTGAAGGCTTTTCTTCAGAGTTGCACTAAAGATCGGCGAAAAAAGGTCACTCAATTCAAGGAGTCGGATTTTAGTGAGTTGATCACTTCTACATCTTCTGCACCCGCTACACCTAAGGTAAGATCTTCTGAACCTAGGTATGATGACATTGTCAATCCTTATCCTAGACATGCTAATTATGCTACTATGATGGATGATCATAAAAAAGTAATAGATAATAATCTTTTGACTGCTGTAAATATGATCATGGCTCGATTTGATAAAGCTAGAAGGAAAAACAACTGATGGCAATGCATCGGGTGTTGATTCTTCTTATAAACAACCTGAATTCGGCATGCCTTTGAATTTTTATGACAATCAAGGTATATATGCAGCAACAAATAAAGACAAATCGGTCTCTTCGGCGATTGAAGTCAATAAGACTAGTTTAGCCAGTAATGCTCCAACTAATCAAGTGGTTGTCTATGGTCAAAATTTGGCTTGAAACACTCGAACCGATCAAAGACCAACAACAAGTAGAGCTTTGGTAGGGCAAAACATTCTCCCCAACCCGCCGAAGTCACCAAGCCAAGTCCCCATACTTGATGATACACCTGCTGCACCTATTGCTCCCTCTACCGATTTCAATGACACTTTGATCGGTTTAGCGAGGAATTATCTAAATCACTTGAAGAGAGTTTAGGTGTACAAATCAAGCCTAGTAGGACCACTTACCGTAAGCCGTACCCTTCACACTTTGATTTCATGAAAGCGCTTGATGGGTGGAAGGTACCTGATTTTAATAAATTTAGTGGTGATGATAGTAAATCTACTATGGAGCATATTAGCATGTTTCTTGCACAATTAGGTGAAGCTAGTGCTTATGATTTTATGAAAGTTCATAATTTTCCATTGTCCCTTACTGGCATAGCTTTTGCATGGTTTACTTCATTACCAGCTTGTTCTGGTTCATGGGCTGAACTAGAAGAAAAGTTTCATAGTCATTTTTATACCGGCGTCCATGAAACTAGATTGTCTCATCTTGCATCGGTTCATCAAGGTCGTGATGAGTCTGTTCTTGATTTTGTTAAGTGATTTAGAGAAATTAACAACCGATGCTTTCATTTAATGATTTCTGAAAGAGATTTAACTGACTTATGCTTTGCAGGGATAAACTTGAACATTATGAGTTTGTGAATGTTAATCAACTATTGCAAAGGGCCGTTTCAGCTAAATCGTGCCTTAAAGAATCTCGTGAAACTTATAAGTCTAATCGTCATAATGTGCATGTTGTTGATGATCATTCCGATTGTTCTGATGATGATAATAAAAAAGTTTGTCCTGCTGAAATTAAATGGCCAGTAGAGAATAAGATGGTTACTTATCCATCTCTCAAACCAATTCATAAGAATCGGAGTGAAGAGATGAAGTTTACTTTTGATTTCTCTAAATGTGACCGAATCTTTGATGAATTGTTGAAATTCGGTTATATTAGAATTAATTATACATTGCCTTTAGCTGATGAGTTAAAAAGAAGAGCTTATTGTAAATATCATAATTCTTTTTCTCATGCCACTAATGATTGCAATGTTTTTCGTCGACGCGTCCAATCGGCCCTTAATGAGGGACGATTGAGTCTTTCTGATATGCAAGTTGGTAAGGTCCCTTTTCCAATGCATACAATTGAAGCAGGACCACCTGCTGTTTTGATTCATCCCAAGCAAGCCGATACAACTCAAGATAAGAATGTGCTTATTGGTGAACCACGTGTAGCACCGAATGTCGAAACAAATTTAGGGCACAAGGTGGTGCTACAGAAGGATGATGAAGGCAAGAACAAATTAAAGATCACTGCTGGATCAACACAATATTTGAGAAGGCAGCGGTGGTATGAAACGGTGCAGGCACAGCAGAGGCCGGCTAGGCCGACCGGAGCAGTCAGCTAGGCTGACTCCTCCCAACAGCAGGGCCAGTCGGCTAAGCTGACTTAGGGTGTCGGCTTAGCCGACTTAGCCTCCCTCTTAGCCAAGTTGGATGAGCCGACTGCCCCAGTCGGCTTTTCCAACTCCCCTGGTTCCAGCAGCCTCGGCTCCTCCGGCATTCAAGTTTTGCGCACATTTGTTCCACACAGACCGGAGATTGGTGCTTGGAAGACGAATGAGAAGAAGAACTAAGAGGAGCTTGTGGTGAGGCCAACATGCACTTTTGATAGGCTCATGGCTAGGTATAAGCAAGAAAAGGCCGATTCCAAGAATCAACCGTTAAAAAAAGAGAATCTACTTCACCTAAGCGAGAAGATGATAAGATTAAGCAAGTGGCGGTGATGCAACCAGTAGCTCCAGTTCAGAGAGTTGCTCCTCTTGTATCTCGTTGGGGACCCCCGATTCCACCTCCAGTCACACCACAATGGGGTCCTTATGGAGTTTGGGTGCCGTATCCCTCGCCTGCACCTATGCAAGGCTAACAAAGGAGGAAAGAGCCTGCTTGTCTAGTTCAAAAACCTTCCGTCTTTAGCCGATTGAACAATGGTCAATCGAGCTCTAGCGGTGTGAATCAAGGTCAGATGATTACATTCAAGACTCCGGCTTCATAAGGTTCAGAAAGGGCACCAATGTGACAGGTCTACGTGCCTAAGAAGGTTGAGGCTCCTGTTATTCCTCTGCCAAGAGCTAGGCCTCAATCAGTCATCACAATCAACTCTATAGAAGCTCCTATCATTAACCATGATGGGCCAATTATAATTGAAGAAACTCCAGCGCAAAAAGCAAGATGAAGTTCCTAAAGAAGTTGCTAGAGATGAGAAGAGAGAGCTCGTCGAAGGAGATTCCAAGTATCGCCAACCCGTGTGGTGTCCTCATGGGTTGAATAAAACCCAACAGTACAAGTTGCAGCGCGCTCGGCATAAGCAACAGAAGTAGGAGATGCTTGCCAAGATGGGGGGGTGAAGTCCTAAACCCCAAGCACGTCGAAAGCTCTCCGAAAGATCAAAATGACGCTGCTGCTACTGGCCAGTCGGCTAAGCCGACTCCTATGCTAAGTCAGTCGGCTAAGCTGACTCCAGAGTTGGCTAAGCCGACTGCCCTAGTTCCTGCTAGCCTAGATGTGCCAGAGTCGGCTTAGCCGGCTCACAGAGGCCCCAAAATCGGCCTGGCCGACTCCAGAGTCGGCTAAGCCGACTGCTACTGTCCCGATGGCCTCCGAGGTGTCCTCCGATGATTTTGCTTCCACTATTGCTGCTATGGTTGACATGGAGGTGCCTGAGATTCTAGATGAGGAGATGGTTGACTACGAAGCTACTTCGAAAAGTGAGAGGTCAATGTGGTTGTTTTGTCCGCCGATTACTACATCGTTGAGGACGATTCAGCCACAGTGGTGTTCAACTTCCTGATACAAGATGTGGCATTCAAGAAACTAGAACAACCTATCAATTATCTCAAGCCTTTGCATGTGAAGAGCCATATCAATGGTACTTTGGTCCATAACATGTTGGTGGATAATGGAGCAATTGTGAATATGATGCCATATGCGCTTTACAAGAAGTTTGGTGGCACTGACGAGGAGCTGGTGAAGACCAATATGATGATCACTGGAGTTGGAGGAGGTGCTCCTATTCCAGCTAGAGGGATTGCTAATATGAAACTCACTATTGGAAGCAAGACCCTAGCCATGCTATTCTTCGTTGCAGATGTTCAAGGTAGCTACAGTTTAATACTTGGGCGTGATTGGATCCATGCTAACTGTTGCATACCATCTAGTATGCACCAGTTTCTTATTTAATGGGTGGATGATACCGTGGAGATTGTGTATTCAAATTCATCGGCATGATGTTATTGGTTGCTTGTCTAGTAGAGATCTTTCTAGCTATGAATTTGTTAATGTTACCAGGCAAGGTGGTTTTATTCCTGTATCTTTGAAGCCGATTGATAATCGGCTCAATATCATCATGTAATTGCTTATTAATGGATACAAGTATTGAATGGTTGAAACATCGTGTTGATCAGTATCGGGCTAATAAGATCGATGCCTGTGAAGCGATTGATGATTTTGGTGAGCTCGATAAGTTGGGCCAAGGATTTACGTCGGCCGACCCTTTGGAGCAGGGTGATATTAGGGATGGCTCTGTGCCCCAGCCGACGTTTATAAATCAAAACTTGGAAGCCGATTACAAATTTGAGCTAATCACGCTTCTCAAAGAATATGTTGATTGTTTTATATGGAATTATACAGAGATGCCTGGGCTAAGCCGAGAGCTTGTTGAGCATCGGCTCCCCATCAAGGATGGATTCAAGCCATATAAGCAACACCCCCCGCCCATTTAATTCTACAATTTATGATCAGGTTAAAGAAGAGATTAATTAACTCTTGCAAGCAGGGTTCATTCAGCCATGCAGGTATGCGGAGTGGGTCTCTAATATTATGCCTGTTGAGAAGAAAGATTATGGGAAGATCAGAGATTGCATTGATTTTAGAGATCTGAATAGAGCTACTTTGAAAGATGAATATCCTATGCCTATAGCCAATATGCTTATTAATGATGCTTCAGGACACCGGGTTATTAGCTTTCTTGATGGTAATGCCAGTTATAATCAGATTTTCATGGCCGAAGAAGATATGTTGAAGACAGCTGTTGACGGTCCTTAAGTATCAATTATAACTATCAAATAAATAGTGAAAAGGATCCAAATGAAACCAACACCTAGACTTAGGGTTTTATCTGACAGAATTCTACGAGTTTTGCTGTTTATCTATTTCTGCAGGGGGTTATCAGGAAATACGGAAGAAAGGCCCACATGTCGGATTAATGACGGGATATTAACCGAACACGTAATTATCTTACATCTAGAAGAGTCCAGAAGCCACGAGAACGAACGGGAGGCGTAACAGAGCCGGGGACAGGGCGCCCGCCCTAGTCCCTAGGGCGCCCGCCCTGCTGGCTCAGCCAATCAGGCTCCGCCTCGAGGATTATGCTCCACCGACCTAGAGGATCAAGGAAAACCACACGATCAATGTCGGTTTGATCCAACGGCCCAGATTCATCCGAAAGGGCTATATAAGCAAGGCCCCTGCCCCTGGAGGAGAGGCCCTCGTCTCATACTTCAAACCCTAATTCAGGAGGAGAGCCTCTGATCAAGCCTTAGAGCCACCACATCAACTAGATCTCTAGTTAGCATAGCTACATAGGATTAGAACTAGAAGGAGTCAATCTTCGATTGGTTCCCGGATCTGTCAAGAGGATTCTTGGTAATTCCTCTATTGTTCTTCAATTGTTCATCATTGTTCTTCAATATTATGAATATGACTTTGTTCTATTTCAATATATTGGTTATGACTTTGCTCTACTTGATTATATTTGCAATTATATTGTTCTTAGTTTATCATAGTTATATGCTTGGCTTAGTTAGATTGGAATTATATACATGCCTAGGATCGTATAGCGTTTATCCATGTGTACAGTGGGTGAATGATAATTATTGTGTAGACGTGGTGTCTATACCGTATTTATCTGCGATTGCACCCTATATGCCGGATTGTGGGGTAGTTCGCGATAGTGACAGCTTCGTTGATTCTTATATAGTCCCCCTCTCGTGTATAGGGCAGGCAGAGCAACACTATTACAGGGGAGTGATTGCTATGTTCTTCATCTTCCTTGCTAATATTCACTATGCATGGATATAGTCTTTTCTCACCATGATTGCCAAGTATAATTGCACTAACTATGATATGCTAGACTTTATAGTTAATAATAACTTAGGGAATATCTTTGTAGTTCATCCTAATTCCATGCTAATGACTTGCTAGAATATCTGTTGAGGTGCTTATCATTATTATATGTGGCTAGCTGATCAGATTAATTATCTTTGTCACCATTATCACTTTACCTTTACTTGATGTGACATTTATACCTGTATAAAGAGATTGATAAATACTCTCGGTTATACATGCAATGATGTGTACTCAGTTCCATATTCTCATTCCATTATCAACCATGATACTTAGAAATCCCTTCCCAGTGGTAAAAATATAAATAACGATACCTGGAATACTTCCCGGTTAAAATGCTACATCGGTATTAATCTGTGCGCTTGCAGATCCCTTTTATTATTTATCTTGATGAGCAAATGCATATTTCAATACCGCGTCTCTCATGTCATGCTAGGGATGACAACTTGGCTTAAGTGGCATGAGGGATAGGTTTGGCATTTTTGGCGCCGTTATCAGAATTAGAAAACTAAGTCTACTTTTGGTAGTGACGTTAAGAATGCCCAACAAGCATTTTTGGCGCCGTTGCCGGGGAAGGTTGATTACTAAGTAGGAATGAATACGGAACTTTGAGTCATCATTTGCATCACTAATCTGATCGAGCTTATCAATTCTCTTATACAGTTTTACCCCTGTATTTTCCATTTTGATTATTTATTGCAGGGTGATGCATGAATAGAAGACATCTTCCAGACAACTTTGTTGACGATCCCGAAGCCTTATTCAGAAGAACAAGAGCCAAGCTCAAGAAGACATCGTCAACACTTTAGCACAAAGCTTCATCCAAATCCGAAGACCGCCAAAGTTTCATCCGGAATTTGTCGACTGAATTCGAAGCCATGGCGAACAAGTCGATCCGCGAGTTCTCAGCTCCCACTACGGACAACATCCGCACTGGACCTGCTGGGGAGATCGACCGCAACTTCGAGCTCAAGCCTGGGCTCATCAACATGGTGCAAGCTAACCAGTTCTGTGGGAAGCCACATGAAGACGCTAGTGCTCATCTTCAACACTTCCTGGAGATCTGCAGCACTTTCACCATGGCTGATGTCCCCAGAGACTCCATACTACTTCGCCTTTTCCCATTCTCACTGTTGGGGAGAGCGAAGCAGTGGTTCTACGCTACAAAGGAGAAGAACACTACGTGGGCACTCTGCTCCACGAACTTTCTGGCCAAATTCTTTCCCATGGGCAAGACCAATGCTCTCCGTGGGAAGATTACAAGTTTTCAGCAACAACATGATGAATCCGTTCCAGAAGCATGGGAGCGTTTCCAAGACTACATCCTAGAATGTCCCCATCATGGAATGGAAAGCTGGCTACTGATGCAGACATTTTATCATGGGCTCATTAACAGTGCCCGTGAAACCATGGATGCTGCAGCTGGAGAAGCATTCCTATCACTCACCATACCTCAAGCCACAGCTCTTGTGGAGAAGATGGCATCCAACCAAGGTTGGAATGAAGAAAGAACTCAGACACGCAAGAGAGGTGGAGGTATGCACCAGCTCAAGGAGGTAGACATGCTGTCTGCCAAGCTAGACCTACTCATGAAGAAGCTCGATGATCGAGCTGGAGAAAAGAAAGAAGTCATGCACGTCTACGACTCCCACATGACTTGTGAGGAGTGTGGAGGTACTGGACACTCGGGCAATCACTGTCCTGAGTTGCTGGAGGACGTGAACTACATCAACAATAACAACAACTACTACAACCGTCCTCAGCAGAATCAAGGTTGGAATCAACAGAGGCCTAACTACTCAGGTAATTACCAAGGTAACAATTCTTTCAATAATAATAATAATTATCCACCTTTGAGAGAGTTAGTGTCCAACCAAGGAAAGCTAATGGATAACCTGTCTAAGAAATTGGCATCTAATGATAAAATACTAGAAAATATAAATAATAGAATGGATAATTTCTCTACTGCCATCAAGAACCAGATTAGCTTTAATAAAATGATTGAATCTCAGTTGAATCAAATAGCTGCTGCTGTTCCTGCTACTAACCCCGGTATACCATCACAACCGGAAGGACTAGAATCTGCAAATCTTGTAGACATGTTTGATGCAGGAGATTACTGGAGTAACCCTATCGTGGAAGTAAGTACTGACCGTCTGCCGGTCAAGAGAGGCGATCCAGGACGCCCCGTCATCCCGATCTCCATCGGCATGCGAGACTTCCCAGAAGCACTCTGTGACTTTGGCTCCAGCGTCAACATCATGCCCAGGGTACTCTATGAAAAACTCTTTTCACAACCATGTGTTTGCAGCTTGCAGATAGGACACTGAGTTTCCCGAGAGGAATATTGAAGAACATCTGTGTCCGAGTGGGTTCCTCGTGATAGAGACCGGTTCTGATGAGAGAGCTCCCGTCATCCTAGGGAGACCATTCCTGAACACCGCGGGAGCTGTCATCTATGCTAGTGCTGCCAAGATCAGTTTCTACATCAAGGGGAGGAAGGAAACGTTTTCCTTCAAGAACAAGACCGCACAAATCCCAGAGCAACCCCAATATGAACCAAGGAAGAGGACCAACAGGAGGAACAAGAGCAAGAAGCAAGTATGGACCGAGACAGCTAAGATGGTCACTGCCGTGCACAAAGGTCAAGATCGCCAACTCAAGTCACCGTTCTTGCCTAAGAAGGACAACCCAGGTATGCCAAGCATTTATTGCTCCATTAATGGGTCCCACTTCTACAAGACACTTTGCGACACTGGGTCGGGCGTCAACATAATGGCCAAGGTCACCTATGAACTTCTGTTCGGAACCATGCCCTTAAACCCAACATATATTCAGCTCCAGATGGCAGATCAGACATTCCGACAGGTCGAAGGTACAGTAACTGACGTCCCTGTCAAGATAGACGATCACTTTGTCCATACAGACTTTCAGGTTATTGACATGGGAGAAGATGAATATGATCCACCCATCATCCTTGGAAGACCATTCCTAAGTACTGTCAAAGCAATCATTTACATTGGAACTGGAGAAGTCCACATGCACTTCCCCTCTGAGAAGGTACGTCTTTACTTTACTCACCCTAACTATGTATTTGAAGAATCCAAGCAGGTCAGGACAAGAAGAAGGCGGCGTAACCACAATCAGAAACAACAGGTCATCAAGGACGGATGGGCAGATTATGAAGGAGAAGTGGTAAGATCTGAAGACATACCACTCAACCAACACTGTCCTGAGGAGACCAAAGCACCGAGACAGGTATGGAAAGAAAAGACAGTTGTACATGCAGAGGAGGCGCCGCCGGAACCACCGACTACGCCATCCACCAAGTCCCAGGACGACTGAACGAATAAGAGTCCCGTTCAGAGGACTTAAAAACACCGAACGCCTTGCCAAGAGGTAACTTGGTAGTTATCCTTTCCTTTTTAATTATTTACTTTATCTTAAATAGTTTGCTTAGTTAATCACATTCATACTATCTTAAAAAGAAAATAAAAATGTTAAAAACCCTAAAGCCCCATGTGAGTATGCGAGTGGCATAAAACCCATAAGTACATTCACTGTGGTGGCATAAAAGATATATATATATATATAATAAATACATAAATATTTTCTTCTGCTTTATAAAAGAAAAAAACAACATAAAAAATCAAGGAGGCTCAGCATGATAAAGGCTAGATATTTATGGTAACACTTAATCAGTTCCACAAAGCTTTGTTGTCTATTTGAGCTTCACAGAATTCAAGGAGACTAGCAGACGGAGGACATTCTAATCGCTGTCAGGGTGCTGCCGACTTTCAAATACACCTCCGCCATCTGCTAGCTACATCAGAAGAGATTATGTCAAGATCCAGCTTGGGGGAGAGCACCTCCATTATCTTGCTAAGTATTTCTATCTTTATCTTTATATACTTCTACCCTATAAAAATAAAAATATACATAACTAAAAAAAAACCAAATAAAGATTTTGTGCTTATATATATACCTATATCTTTTGCTTAGTGTGTTTTAATAAATAAATAAAGTGGCTATGCTAAACTGAATCTAAATAATAATAAAACTCTAGCATGGATATGATGAATAGTTGCTTTGCCTAATTTTCAAATTTGAAGTTCTCTCTCTAAGTTTACATAACTGTTATCATTTAAAGCTTGCTCTAAACCTGAACTTGTGGGAAGAGAACTTGATCTAAAGTCTAAGTTGTTAACGGATATGATATGGGAAGGTTGAGCTGCTGTTTATCTATTCCTAGAGATGCTAGAATTCTGGAGAATTTTATCTTTGAAAATCTTAAAATGCTACATGATGAGTTCCTGTATGATGAGAGTTTAAGTTCCTACCACAGCCATACATACATGCTTGCTAGACTTTAAGCCATACCTTTACTTTTTACTGCTTATGAGCATTGAGTGTAGTCAAGCTGTGTAGACCCTTAGGAGCTTGTCATGCGGTTAAAATCAAGATTCACTTGCACGATCACTCATACATGCTGCTTCTACTCCGGAAGTACGCATCCACATATATCCACTCATTCTCATCTCCAGATCCACATAAAATTATTCTACTCCTAATCCGGGAGAGAATAGCCAAAAATATTTTCCCATTCTTGTTATCCCCTGTGAAATAAATGCTCAAGCTATTTTGGTTACTACCACTTGCTATATTGTTCTAAGGAGATGAGTGCTCTATACGAGGAAATAAAAAGGGGCAAGTGCCCGGAACCTCGAAAAGAAAAAGATACGAGGAAATAAAAAGGAGCAAGTGCTCGGAACCTCGATGAAAAAAAAGAAAAAAGTGTGAGAAGAGAGGTAAAAATGGACAAGTGTCCGACAGTAGAATTAGGGGTACAAGATACCCACCTGAGAGAAAAAAAAGAAAATATAGAGCACCTCATTCTCCTCAAGAGCTTTAAAAGCAAGAAAGGTACGTATCCCCTCAAAAAGAGCAAAAGTAGAATTAGACTTTCATCATTGTTATCATCACTACCACCATACACCATTTATTCGCCACACATGCACATCTTGATTTGACTTATTGGCTTGTTTCTCTGGATCCATGGTTTGACTATGCAATAAATGTCTTGTAAGTATGTATACTTTATCTCCCACCGATGAGCTCCAGATATCAAAAGCCTTATTACAATAGGATGAGAGAGAAGGCAATGTCACTCTGCCTTATACCACAAATACTACATACTTTGCTTTGAGAGAAGGCAGACATCATTACTGCCTTGGTGAGGATCCAGAAATACCACAAAAGAGAGACTTGAGAGAGTCATACAAGGAATCTCTGAGTTTTATTTGAAAATCTGCAAAAAAAACTCCAAGAGCTATAGCTAATCAAGAATAAGAGACATGGCGCTTGACTAGACTGTTCTATCTTTTAACCGCTCAAGACAAAGGTGACGGTTGCAAGCCCCATGGTGAAAGGTATAATGAGTAAGTTTTAAGTCTTGACAGTTTACTTTAACTCAGAGATGAGACTCTATTTGAAAGCATGTGTACCGTCAAAATTCAAAGGCATTTCAGCAACTACTGAGTCTCTCCTTGCTCAGGGACGAGCAAGAGGTAAGCTTGGGGGAGTTTGTTGACGGTCCTTAAGTATCAATTATAACTATCAAATAAATAGAGAAAAGGATCCAAATGAAACCAACACCTAGACTTAGGGTTTTATCTGACAGAATTCCACGAGTTTTGCTGTTTATCTATTTCTGCAGGGGGTTATCAGGAAATACGGAAGAAAGGCCCACATGTCGGATTAATGACGGGATATTAACCGAACACGTAATTATCTTACATCTAGAAGAGTCCAGAAGCCACGAGAACGAACGGGAGGCGTAACAGAGCCGGGGACAGGGCGCCCGCCCTAGTCCCTAGGGCGCCCGCCCTGCTGGCTCAGCCAATCAGGCTCCGCCTCGAGGATTATGCTCCACCGACCTAGAGGATCAAGGAAAACCGCACGATCAATGTCGGTTTGATCCAACGGCCCAGATTCATCTGAAAGGGCTATATAAGCAAGGCCCCTGCCCCTGGAGGAGAGGCCCTCGTCTCATACTTCAAACCCTAATTCAGGAGGAGAGCCTCTGATCAAGCCTTAGAGCCACCACATCAACTAGATCTCTAGTTAGCATAGCTACATAGGATTAGAACTAGAAGGAGTCAATCTTCGATTGGTTCCCGGATCTGTCAAGAGGATTCTTGGTAATTCCTCTATTGTTCTTCAATTGTTCATCATTGTTCTTCAATATTATGAATATGACTTTGTTCTATTTCAATATATTGGTTATGACTTTGCTCTACTTGATTATATTTGCAATTATATTGTTCTTAGTTTATCATAGTTATATGCTTGGCTTAGTTAGATTGGAATTATATACATGCCTAGGATCGTATAGCGTTTATCCATGTGTACAGTGGGTGAATGATAATTATTGTGTAGACGTGGTGTCTATACCGTATTTATCTGCGATTGCACCCTATATGCCGGATTGTGGGGTAGTTCGCGATAGTGACAGCTTCGTTGATTCTTATATAGTCCCCCTCTTGTGTATAGGGCAGGCAGAGCAACACTATTACAGGGGAGTGATTGCTATGTTCTTCATCTTCCTTGCTAATATTCACTATGCATGGATATAGTCTTTTCTCACCATGATTGCCAAGTATAATTGCACTAACTATGATATGCTAGACTTTATAGTTAATAATAACTTAGGGAATATCTTTGTAGTTCATCCTAATTCCATGCTAATGACTTGCTAGAATATCTGTTGAGGTGCTTATCATTATTATATGTGGCTAGCTGATCAGATTAATTATCTTTGTCACCATTATCACTTTACCTTTACTTGATGTGACATTTATACCTGTATAAAGAGATTGATAAATACTCTCGGTTATACATGCAATGATGTGTACTCAGTTCCATATTCTCATTCCATTATCAACCATGATACTTAGAAATCCCTTCCTAGTGGTAAAAATATAAATAACGATACCTGGAATACTTCCCGGTTAAAATGCTACATCGGTATTAATCTGTGCGCTTGCAGATCCCTTTTATTATTTATCTTGATGAGCAAATGCATATTTCAATACCGCGTCTCTCATGTCATGCTAGGGATGACAACTTGGCTTAAGTGGCATGAGGGATAGGTTTGGCATTTTTGGCGCCATTATCAGAATTAGAAAACTAAGTCTACTTTTGGTAGTGACGTTAAGAATGCCCAACAACAGCCTTTATATGTCCTGGGTTTGTTGGTCTCTTTGAGTGGGTTGTGATGACATTTGGGCTAAAGAATGCAGGTGCTACTTATCAAAGAGCTATGAATTTGATTTTTCATGATCTAATTGGGGGTGATTATAGAGGTTTATATTGATGATATTGTGATTAAATCGGCTGCCCATAAATCTCATTTGGCCGATTTGCGTCTTGCTTTTGAGAGGATGCGCCGTTATGGATTGAAGATGAACTCACTCAAATGTGCTTTTGGAGTATCGGTTGGAAAGTTCTTAGGCTTCATAATTTATGATAAAGGCATAGAGATTGATCCCAAGAGGATGGAAAAGATCAAGGGAGTTTAGGCACCTACATGCAAGAAGGACTTGCAAAAGTTCTTGCGAAAAGTGAACTACTTGAGGAGATTCATTGCTAATTTGTCCGGGAAGATTATTCCTTTTACCCCCATATTGAAACTGAAGGATGAATCTGAATTCACTTGAGGGGCAGAACAACAAGAGGTATTTGAAAAGATAAAGGAATATCTATCAACACCACCGGTTCTTCGTGCACCAAGGAGAGGAGTTTCTTTCAAATTATATATTACTGCCGAAGAGAAGATAATCGGGGCTGTTTTGACTCAAGAAGACGAAGGTAAAGAGTATGTAATTGCTTATCTTGGTCGCCGTCTTCTTGATCTCGAGACAAGGTATGTCCATATAGAAAAATTGTGCTTATCACTGTACTATGCTTGTTCCAAGATGAGACATTATCTTTTGTCTTGTACATGTGTTGTTGCATGCTAGGCCGATGTGATAAAACATATGTTATATCGGCCAATTCTTTATGGAAGGATAGGCAAATGGGCATACGCACTAATTGAATATAACTTGACTTATGGACCATTGAGAGCTTTAAAAGGTCAAGTCATTGATGATTTTATTGTTAAGCATGGTATTGAATTGGATAATGAAATCAATTACCTTACTTTTACTCCCTAGAAATTATATTTTGATAGATCGGTTTGCAAAGATGGCCAAGGTGTTGGTATTGTGCTTATTTCCCCTAGTGGTGCTGAAATTGAGATGTCAAGCCGGTTGAATTTTCATTGCACTAGTAATCAAACTGAATATCAAGCTCTATTATTCGGGTTGATTATGTTATGGTCCATGGGAGTAAAACATGTTGAGTCCTATGGTGATTCCTTGTTGGTGGTACAGCAGGTTCCTGGTGAATTTCAATGCTTAGAAGGATCACTAAGAGTTTGTCTTCATGCTTGCCTTGATATCATTGGTTCTCTTACCGAATTTCAAATTCAGCATGTTCTGAGGCATGAAAATCAAAGGGCCAACATGTTAGCTCAACAAGCATCTGGCTATGACGTCGGTGGGTGTAACTTTCACATTCAAGAAAAGCCAATGCATGAAGATTTAGAATTTTCCCATGTAGGTACAGACGAGTCAGCTAAGTGGATTGCTCTAGTCAGCTTAGCCGACACCCTGATGGATGCTAGCCAGTCGGCTAAGCCGACTTCCCCTATGTAGTAGCCTAGTCGGCTAAGCTGACTGGCCCAGTCGGCTTAGGTGACTCACTTGTGGCCGACCCAACCAATCTGCCCGAGAAGCTTTCAAATCGGCCCAGCAGAACTTCTAGTGATGTTGGGGCCGATTTAAGTGATTGGAGAACTCCCTTATTGGCATATCTACGTGATCCAAGTGTTAAAGTTGACAAAAGTGTTCGGCAGAGTGCTTTCAAGTATATGTTGCATAATGATGAGCTTTATCAAAGAACCACCAAAGATTTGCTACTAAAGTGTTTAGGATCTGATCAAGCAAGAGTGGCTATGGGGAAGTCCATGAAGGTATTTGTGGTATGCATCAATCAACCCCGAAGATTAAGTGGTTATTGCATAGAGCCGGTTTCTATTGGCCTACCATGGTGGCCGATTAAGATTGTGAAGAGTGCTAAAGGTTTGAGAATGTTCAGCTTGTGCTCGTTGCTATGCTTCATCCTATCATCAAGCCATGGCCTTTTTGTGGTTGGGGGCTAGACTTTACTGGCCAAATTCATCCCCCATCTTCCAAAGGACACCGGTTTGTGTTGGTTGCTACAGATTACTTCACTAAGTGGACCGAGGCAGTTTCTTTGAAGAATATGGCACACAAGGAAGTGATTGAGTTCATTACTGAGCATATCATACATAGATTCGGCATCCCTCAGATATTAACTACAGATCAAGGGACATCATTTGTGTCTAAAGAGGTGAGGGAATTTGCCAAATTATATAAGATCAAGTTGCTCAATTTATCTCCATACTATGCTCAAGCTAATGGCCAAGCTGGGTCTAGTAATAAGACTTTGATCAAGCTCATCAAGAAAAAGATTGAGGAGAATCCAAGGAGGTGGCATGAAGTTTTGTCTGAAGCTCTATGGGCACATCGCATTTCAAGGCATGGTGCTACAAAAGTTACTCCTTTTAAGTTGGTATATGGTCAAGAGGCCGTGTTGCTTGTCGAGGTGAATTTGGATGCATACAGGCTTGTTAAACAGAATGATCTATCAGCCATTGTGTATCATGATTTGATGATGGATAACATTGATGAGCTAACTAATATAAGATTAAAGGCTCTCAAGGAGATAGAGAAAGATAAAACTCGAGTTGCCAGGGCATACAACAAGAAAGTCAAGAGCAAATCCTTCCAAGTAGGAGAATTAGTATGGAAAACCATACTACCTATTGGATCGAAGAGCAATCAGTTTGGCAAATGGTCACCTAACTGGGAGGGTCCTTACAGAGTGATCAAAGTCATATACGGTAATTCCTATTTGCTAGAGACATTGCAAGGTGAACGTCTCAATAGAGCATTCAATGCGAGGTACTTGAAAAAGTATTTTTCAAGTGTTTAGCAAGAAGCGTAAGTGCTCTCCAAGCAATGGCCGATACATGTATTGCCCTTAGAATAAAAATGGCCGATGTATACATCGCCCTTAGTCACTGAGTAGCCGATAAGATGGGTATCATCGCTGTTCAGTTTTATTGTGTTTGGTTTGATTAAGTGTTTTCAGGTTCATGCATCATTCACTTGAAAACAGGGGGGCATATGTTGACACTCAAAAATGTCCATTTTGTGAAGTGTCACAGAACCTCCTAATTATGATGGCCCACAAGTACACGTCATTGCCATAATGACCTCTGACAGTCGTACTTATGTTCACCATAACTTAAAAGGCCTGCTTTCCTCCGAACAGGATCCAATCACAGGAGTATTGCAATATTACAACAGTTTATTCAAAATATTCAACAGAGTAAAGTAGCGGAAGTCTTACAATAACATAGGTTTACAAACCAGTTTTCAAACTTCAACTTTAGGTAACATTATTACAAACCATTAGTAGAGAAGTATCGGTAGTAACTTTATTACAACACCCAAACGAGATGCCTTGCCCAAAGGCCACACAGTCTACTCGTCATCGCTTTCTTCAACCACGACGGTCATGCAACAAGGCTCGAAGCAGACTTATTCATGGACCGCACCTGCAACAAGGGGTTCAACAAACCCTGAGTACGAGAGTACTCAACAAGACTTACCCGACTAAAACAAAGACTCCAAGGGCATGCTAGCTTTAGGGAATCAAGGTACGGGTAAATCAATAATCAAGATTTTCTTTTGCAGAAAAGCTTACTAGAGTAAGTCCTTATCTTCAACATTTTACTTTTACCATTGATGGTTCATTAATCAAATCTAGGTGATCCTAATCTAGATCAAAGTAATTATCATCAAAACCTTTCTCATTCTTTCTTTCGGTTCCAGTTCTTAACTACGATGTTGGTGCAAGGCCAAGACTCCTTTCTCGTGGAGCAACGACGATTCGAACCGCTTCATTTACCCAGCTGGGGATTCCTAACCACACGACATATGTAGAACCGAATCTAGCATATATCAACTCTTACCCGAATAACCCAAAACAAGAACGTGTCCATCGCCACCCGAGAGCATAGTACTCCTCGAACCCGGCCACATTCTAGCCCCGAGGGTACACACTACTCTCGCCATCTCTCCACTCCCAGTGCGAGGTTAGACGTTCTCGTAATGGACTAGCCAAAGTAAGGCTTACCCGACGTGGGCACATGGCTAGTACTAATAAAAACTCCATGACGCGAGGGCCAACAACGTACGGTCCTTAACTGATAAGGCGGAAACGATACATTGGGACTCCTCTCCCAATGCACGTTAGCAGTGGCCAAACCACCCGCCCGATCTTACAAGTTCATTCACATATTTCAGTATTCATTAAGGATGCCGTCATGGCTATGTAAACAATTCGTTTAAAAGCTTAACTTCTAAGCATGGCGAAGCATACTACGCATTTTCCGTAAAACAGGTATCAAGGGTAATATTACAATAATCAAGGATGATAATACAGCAATTAGGTTATCACTCAACTCCTAATTACTTAATGCAATAAACCATAATACAATTAATAAAACATTTGTAAAATATCAAGGTAGGGTTTAAATGCACCGGGGCTTGCCTTGCTCGGACACGACGACTGACTCAGACTCGGAGACTCCAACGTCTGGTCCGGAACCCACTGACGATCGCTCTTCTCCGGAGGCCTGCTCGACGACTTCGGCTTCTTCGAAAGCGGTGACTACACGAATACATAACATGCTTTAACATGATGCTTAATGATAAACATGATGCTTAATGATAACATGCCACGGTTATGGTTAGAGTACAACTTCCCTTCACGGTACAGTCGTAAACAGAAAACCTACTAACTAGCAGCGACGAGTTCCCGCGATACCAGCTTTTAACCTAACAAGTTACTAACGAGCTTAATCATGAAATTAAGGTGCCAGAGATCACAAAAGGGTAGTGACCTAAGGACATCACTCAATCAAAAGGCACACAACACTTAAAGTTCTCAAATTAACATTTATTTACTATTTAAATAATTAGGGCATAATTAGAAATTGATCAAACTTTATCTAAACAAGCTCAAACTTTTTCTATGGGTTAACAATGATTTATAACAGTGCCATAATTAATTTCATAATTTTTGGATTAATAAATTAATTATTAAAATTACTGGAAGTTGCATTTAATCTTTATTGGAACCAATTATTTCTACTGCATAAAGTATTCAAATTCATGATTTAATATTTTTCCTAGATAGTTTATACATTGAGAAGCTTACACAAAAATTTTCATGAATTTTGGAACTCTACACAATTTTTAAACAAATAAACAAATAACTGCACTATTCATTTATTTGAAAAAGAAAAACAAAAACGAAATCGGGCCGATTTTTAATTTTCCCGCGGTCCGGCCCAACCAGACGGCCCAGCAACGCGCGCCCGCGCGCTCGCGCGCGTTCGGCCCATCCACGGCCCAGCCCAGCCGGCCTGCCTCGCTCCCTCTCTCTCTGACAGCGCGGCCCCGCCTGTCATCTTCTTCCTCCCGCTCGCGCGCTCACTCTCTCTCGCGTCCGCGCGCTCGCCCGCGGTGACCGGCCGACGACCGATGCCTCGGTCGACAAACCGAAGTGACCAACATGATCCAGTCGTCCCCGCGAATCATCTGCAACCCTAAAAGCTAAGGCTCTCCTTCCCAAACACCCTTCCCGACAGCCATGGCGGCTCGGGACGACGGCAAGGCGGCTGACCCCCCATTCCCACGGCGGCAGCGGTTAAAAACAGGCGAGCATCACACTCAGGAGCTCACCGTGAACTCACTGACGAACTTGATGGGGGTAGAGGTGGTCTGGAGTGCCCGATCGACGGTGAGGCGGTGAGGGCGACCCGGACGGTGGCGACAAGGCGTTGTTCCGACGAACACAGGACACAAAAAGGAAAACCATCAACGCGATGAGCATCACAGCATTGAGTAGGACCTTGAACAAGAAGCAGTTAAGCCAGAGACTCACCGAGACAGGCTGGCCACGGAGAGCTCGATCGCGGCGGCGACGGTGACCACCGCGAGGGAGAAAACGACCCAACCTAGTTCGGGATGAAATGAGGCTCTGCAATGGGGCTCAGTGCGTGCGCGAAGGCAAGGCGGAGCTGGCTGCAAGAGGGAGTGGCTGGTGGTGCAGTGACGGTGGTGAATTTCGCCGGCGAAAGCCAACGGCGGCGACGGCTAAACGGAGGAGAAAAAGACGAACTCGGTGACCTCAACGTATATATAGGGCTAGGCACTGTGATCGGCTCTGGAAGACGCTCGTCGTTGCGCTGGCGTTCCTGGCGCATGCGAAGACCGTGGAAACGGCCACGGCGGCGGTCGGCCGGCGCCCATGCCGCGCGGTGCCCGGCGGTGATACGTCGTGTACTGTAGCTTCCCCCCCAAACTCTGAAATTCAAACTGGTTTTTCAAATTACTCTCAAATTTGTATAACAACTTGAAAATCTTCCAATGTATGAAATCTTCAGATTTTCAAGCTCTACAAGTTTGGTATTGAACACTTTTTCAAATTCTGCTTGGATTTTGAAATTTGAGTTTAAATTCAAAAAGGGACACATTTTTCAGATTTGGAAATTTAGAAATTACTTTTGATTTTTCATTGAAACTTCAAAATCTTCAAACATCAAAGTTGTATATCTTGACCAGCCCTACAACTTTGCTGTTCAAAACTTTTTCAAATTCTGCCTCCATTTTGAAATCTTAGTTTGGGGACAAAAATGAATTAAATCTGAAATTTGTTTATTTTCAAAATTGCTCCACATTTTACACTAAAACTTTGAAAACTCAAAACACCAAAGTTGTAGCCCTTGAAAAGTTCTACAAACTTGGTTTTGAACTTTTTCCCAAATTTTGCTTAGATTCTGAATTATTTCAAAAGGGGTAAAACAGGGTTTTGAAATTTAGGGTTTTTGGAGGGGTTTCAAATTGGAATTTGTTTCTACTTTGATTTGTGATTACTTAGTGATCAAAACCTCACCCAAGGGCATCATTTGGACCAACATGACATGGTTGACCAAATGCCACTCTTGGTTGACCAATTTACTTTTAAAATTCTTTTACATTTTTCCCCAAATTTGAATTCGAATTCAAATCGGAAAACTCGCGACAAGTTTTGGGACTCCAATTCAAACTCAAATTTGGAGCATCATTTTAGATGTTGTACTTAAGCTCATACCCTACATTTGACACTAGTGTGCAACACAGTCGCGCACCTCAAATTACGCAGGGCATGGACTAAGTATTTGCGGTGGTATTCGAAGTTAGGGTTTTCGATTCCGGAGCACACCACTGAGAAACACATTCAACCTAATTAAGTAAACTCGTTTTAGTTGATGCATAACAATGTTAACCTAACATGTATGATTAGCAATGCATTATGATGACATGGCAGATTAATTAGCACTATAACACCCGGGGTGTTACAGCCCTTCCCCCTTAAAGAAATCTCGTCCCGAGATTTAAAGCCTTGAGTTAAGTAATGGAAAAGGAAACGTGTCAAGCAAACACGTCCAAGACTTGTCTACAAAACAGGTAGGGGTTTTCTGCATTACAAAGATTTTAAAAGGATAGGTTACAGTTTAAAGAAGAAATTGCAACCTAGATAGAAGCAAAGAACTCCGAGAAATTCTCCAATAGGTAATCCTCCGATTCCCAGGTAGCTTCCTCTTCTGAATGTTGATGCCATTGTATCTTGTACCATTTAATTGTTTTACTCTGGGTAACACGATCCTTTCGATCCAAGACTCGGACAGGATATTCAGAATATGTCAAATCAGGCTCAAGTTCAACCCCCTCCACGTCAACAACTTGATCAGGCACTTGCATACACTTCTTCATTTGTGATACATGAAATACATTGTGCACGGCTGACAGTTGTTCAGGCAGCTTTAATCTATATGCCACCTTCCCACATTTTTCAATGATCTGAAAAGGACCAATATAACATGGTGCGAGCTTGCCTTTGACTCCAAATCTATTAACTCCTTTCATGGGTGACACTTTCAGATAAACATAATCTCCCACTTTAAACATCAAAGGTCTACGCCTTTTATCTGCATAACTCTTCTGTCGAGACTGAGCAACTTTTAAATTCTTTTGTATCTGCCTAACCTTTTCTTCCGTTTTCTTCACTAGATCAACTCCATAAAACCATCTTTCTCCTGGTTCTGACCAGTTCAACGGAGTTCTGCACCTGCGGCCATACAATGCTTCAAACGGTGCCATTTTGATACTCTCTTGGTAACTATTGTTGTATGAGAATTCTGCTAACGGTAAACATTCATCCCATTGATCTTGATAAGTGAGAGCACAGGATCTTAACATATCTTTCAAAATTTGATTTACTCTTTCAGTCTGTCCCCTAGTTTGTGGATGATAGGCTGTGCTATAAAGAAGTTTAGTACCTAATGACTTTTGAAACTGTCTCCAAAATTGCGAAACAAACTGAGTACCTCTGTCACTAACAATTGTTTTAGGTATTCCATGTAAACTCATAATCCGAGCAACATATATTTCTGCATATCTAGATGCTCTATAGTCAACCTTCACAGGTACAAAGTGAGCTGACTTAGTCAAACGGTCCACAATGACCCAAATTGAATCAAAGCCTCTTGAGGTCTTGGGTAACCCAGTAATGAAATCCATACTAATATCTTCCCATTTCTAGGATGGAATGGGCAAGGGTTGTAACATTCCTGCCGGCTTCAAATGTTCAACTTTCACTTTACGACAAGTATCACATCTGGCAACATACTTAGCAATCTCGATTTTCATTTTGGTCCACCAAAATCTCTGTTTCAAATCTTGATACATCTTATTACTCCCTGGATGAATAGAAAAACTTGTACTATGTGCTTCATCAAGAATGAGCTGACGTAACTCTGAAATCTTTGGGACCACTAGCCGGTTCTTAAACCACAGCACACCTGCATCATCAATACTAAAATCTGTCTGTTGACCAGTTCTAACCTTTTCTTTGATATGAGCTATTCCAGAATTATTTTTCTGTGCAGACACAATCTGATCTTTGATTGTTGATTCTACGGTGACATTAGTCAACTGACCTTGTTGAATTATTTCAATATTCAACTTTTCCAATTCGTAACATAAACTGTAATCCATTGGCTTCACAGTCATACAATTGCAATGGTTCTTTCTACTGAGTGCATCAGCAACCACATTTGCTTTTCCAGGGTGATAGTGTACTTCCAAATCATAATCCTTTATCAATTCAAGCCATCTTCTTTGCCTCATATTCAATTCTGACTGAGTAAAGATATACTTTAAACTCTTGTGATCTGTATACATATGGCAAGTATTACCTAACAAGTAATGACGCCAGATCTTTAATGCATGAACCACAGCTGCTAGTTCAAGATCATGTGTCGGATAATGTTCTTCATGGCGCTTCAACTGTCTCGAGGCATAAGCAATGACTCTGCCTTCTTGCATCAATACACAACCAAGGCCAATACCCGAGGCATCACAATAAACATCAAATGGCTTTTCTATATCTGGTTGTGCCAAAACTGGAGCAGTTGTCAATGACTTCTTTAAAATTCTAAAAGCTTTCTCACATTCTGGAGACCATATGAACTTAGTTTGATTCTTCAACAGCTCTGTGATTGGCTTGGCTACCTTTGAAAAGTCAGGTATGAATCGACGATAATAACCCGCCATTCCTAGAAAACTTCAGACTTCATGAACTGAGATTGGTGGTTTCCAATTCAGAATATCTTTCACCTTGCCAGGATCTATTGCTACTCCTTCAGCTGACAACACATGACCTAAGAATTGCACTTCTCTTAACCAAAACTCACATTTACTGAACTTGGCATACAGTTGGTGATCTCTCAAACGATTCAGAACAACTCTGAGATGCTCAACATGCTCTTCTTTACTTTTGGAATATACCAGAATATCATCAATAAAAACAACCACAAACTTGTCAAGTTCCGGCATGAAAACTGAGTTCATCAGATACATGAAATGTGCCGGTGCATTGGTGAGACCAAAAGACATAACTAGGTACTCATACAGTCCATATCTGGTGGTGAATGCAGTCTTTGGGATATCTTCAGGTCGAATCTTGATTTGATGGTACCCTGATCGAAGATCGATCTTTGAAAATATCTTTGCCCCCGCAAGCTGATCGAAGAGTAGATCAATGCGCGGCAACGGATATTTATTCTTAATGGTTACTTCATTTAGCGGTCGATAATCAACACACATTCTTAAAGTCTGATCTTTCTTCTTAACAAACAGAGCTGGACATCCCCATGGTGAGGAACTGGGTCTGATAAAACCTTTGTCACGTAACTCTTGCAATTGATCCTTGAGTTCTGCCAATTCATTGGGTGGCATTCTGTAAGCTCTCCGGGATATTGGGGCAGTACCCGGTTTTAACTCAATCACAAACTCTACATCTCTATCTGGTGGCAGACCTGGTAGATCATCTGGAAACACATCTGGAAATTCACAGACTACTGGTATATCACAAATCTCTTGTACTAAAGTTGCACATACCCTTTCAACAGTTCTCTTTGGGATAGGAAGTTGGATAAGAAGATGAGATTTATTATCTGGCAGGTTCAACCTTATAGTTCTGTGCAGTGCATCTATAAGGGCTCCTCTTTGGTACATCCAATTCATACCCAGGATTACATCTATATCCTGTTTCTATAATATTATCATTGAGGTAGGGAATATATGCCCACCTAACTCTATAGGTACGTCACGTACCATCTCCTTAGTACACAGTCATCCCCCGGGCGACTGGATAAAGAACTCTTCTTGCGTTCCCATAATTGGAATGTCATGCTTAACAACAAAGGTGCGATTTATGAATGTATGCGATGCACCTGAATCAAATAACAGTACTGCTGGATGATTAGCAACAGGGAACATACCCATCATAACAGGTTCTCCCTCTGGGATTGCACTTGCTTGAGTATAGAACACACGTCCGGTCTTCTTCATTTCACCCTTACCCTTCTGAACATTCAGATTATTGTTCTTGCTCTGAGGTTGTTGCTGTTGTGGTACGGGAGCTCTGGGATAGTTGGGATTGTACTGCCTTGGATACGGGCAGTCCTTGGAAAAGTGACCTGGCTTTCCACAATTGTAGCAGGGAAAATTATGGGTGGCTGGAGCTTGGTTTCGAATACCAGGGGCATTTGGCTGTGGTGGATATTGCGGGGTTGCGGCAGAACGATAAAACGTCTACGGCTGAGCTTGGTATTGCGGTGGACGATAGGTTGGCCGGAAATGATTCTGAGGGTGGTAAATAAACTTCTAGCGCTTCTTAATGCCGCCAGACGGGCTTGAAAACACTGGCTTCTTTTTCTTCGACTCTTTGTGCAGTCGGGACTTCTCTTCTGACGCAATAGCCACGTTGACTATCTCATGGTATGTAGCATTATAATAGGTGACTAATGCTTCCTGGATTCTGGTACTCAAACCTCTCATGAAACAGCTTTTCTTCTTTGCATCGGTGTTCACATATTCCGCTGCATACTGGGACAAATGATTGAATTTACCCACGTACTGCAGAACTGTCTGGTTCCCTTGCTTCAGCGAGAGAAACTCCTCTAGCTTCATGGCCATGACACCATCAGGAATATAATGTGCTCTAAAAGCATCATGAAACTCTTGCCAAGTAATACGGTGGCCAGCAGGCCGTGCGGCGACCAGATTCGCCCACCACGCCCCTGCGGCACCTCTAAGTTGTTGTGCTGCAAACACGGGTTTCTGGTGCTCCGTGCATTGTAACAATTCAAACTTCTGCTCCATGGTACGGAGCCAGTCATCCGCCTCTAGCGGCTCATCTGCCTTTGAGAATACTGGTGGACGAGTATCGGTGAAATCCACATAAGTGGTTTCCCCTCCATTGTTACGGCCTCGACGACCCTGATTTCCATTCTGATTCTGAGCCAACAGTGTAGTGGCATTAACCAAAGCGGCAATAGCCTCTGCCAAGGTAGGTGGAAACGGTGGGGGATTCGGAGTATTGTCCCCATCCTGGGAAGTTCCAGTACCGTCCATCTGTTGTACACAAACCATATTTATTTACATCGCTTTATTAAATTAAAAAGCAGTTAATACAGTACTTGTATACACATACAAACTTATATTACATTATTTCATTACAAACTTGCTCGCAAGCAAGAAACTACCCACTAAGGTTCTTAGAAAGCAGGAAAGACTACTATATTACATAGCCATCTAGGTCGACACTTCACTTTTCATCATCATCACTGATCACGATCACTCCATCATCAACCTCTGGAACACTTGCACCAGTGACATGACTTGCATCATCCCCACTTTCCATCATGGGTTCATCTTCCTCCGGATCTTCTTCATTGTCCTCTCCATCAGGAACAATCACGGCACCAACATCATCTTCTACTGCCTGGGGCTGATGATTGGGATTCATCAGATCATTTAGCCTATGGACTTCCTCATGCAGAACAGTATTGTACTGCTCCAGGTGTGTCACATAAAGCTCCAACTCCCGAACACGAGCTCTGGCTTCTGTCTCCTTTTCCAGAGACTCATTCTGGAACTGTTTCCAAAATTGCATATTGCGCTTCAGTCGCTCCACTTCTGATGTAAGCCTTGCAACCTCTGATTCCGAATCCGGGTTCGGATTACGGCTACTGCTTGCTCCATCAACTCTGGCAACCAATTGATGACGCAGCACTCCTTGCAGACCCGTTTTCTTGCGAGGAGTTGTCTTCACACGTGCCATCCTAAAGCAAGATAGAATCAGGACGATGAGAACAGATAGAGGGATCTGAAGGTTAGCATGAATAGGATTGAACCTTACTTAACCCAAACCACTTTAAAAGGGAAGGTAACTTAAGCAGGTTAAATAAACATGATGCATGCATCGTACTTACGATCTAACAGAAAGATTAAGTAACACATGCAAACTTTATAACATAGGGCACTATACATGATACTTCACTACGAAGCTTTCAAATATGAGCTAAGGAAACTATAGAATAGATTAAGATAAGCAAAAGCAATTTGGACCCAAAATATCAATATTAAGTTTATTTGACCCAAAACGTTTTGAAGTTTTGCAAAGTAATACTACAATAACTCGAGTGATTATGCTCTGGTACCAGCTGTCACAGAACCTCCTAATTATAATGGCCCACAAGTACACGTCATTGCCATAATGACCTCTGACAGTCGTACTTATGTTCACCATAACTTAAAAGGCCTGCTTTCCTCCGAACAGGATCCAATCACAGGAGTATTGCAATATTACAATAGTTTATTCAAAATATTCAACAGAGTAAAGTAGCGGAAGTCTTACAATAACATAGGTTTACAAACCAGTTTTCAAACTTCAACTTTAGGTAACATTATTACAAACCATTAGTAGAGAAGTATCGGTAGTAACTTTATTACAACACCCAAACGAGATGCCTTGCCCAAAGGCCACACAGTCTACTCGTCATCGCTTTCTTCAACCACGACGGTCATGCAACAAGGCTCGAAGCAGACTTGTTCATGGACCGCACCTGCAACAAGGGGTTCAACAAACCCTGAGTACGAGAGTACTCAACAAGACTTACCCGACTAAAACAAAGACTCCAAGGGCATGCTAGCTTTAGGGAATCAAGGTACGGGTAAATCAATAATCAAGATTTTCTTTTGCAGAAAAGCTTACTAGAGTAAGTCCTTATCTTCAACATTTTACTTTTACCATTGATGGTTCATTAATCAAATCTAGGTGATCCTAATCTAGATCAAAGTAATTATCATCAAAACCTTTCTCATTCTTTCTTTCGGTTCCAGTTCTTAACTACGATGTTGGTGCAAGGCCAAGACTCCTTTCTCGTGGAGCAACGACGATTCGAACCGCTTCATTTACCCAGCTGGGGATTCCTAACCACACGACATATGTAGAACCGAATCTAGCATATATCAACTCTTACCCGAATAACCCAAAACCAGAACGTGTCCATCGCCACCCGAGAGCATAGTACTCCTCGAACCCGGCCACATTCTAGCCCCGAGGGTACACACTACTCTCGCCATCTCTCCACTCCCAGTGCGAGGTTAGACGTTCTCGTAATGGACTAGCCAAAGTAAGGCTTACCCGACGTGGGCACATGGCTAGTACTAATAAAAACTCCATGACGCGAGGGCCAACAACGTACGGTCCTTAACTGATAAGGCGGAAACGATACATTGGGACTCCTCTCCCAATGCACGTTAGCAGTGGCCAAACCACCCGCCTGATCTTACAAGTTCATTCACATATTTCAGTATTCATTAAGGATGCCGTCATGGCTATGTAAACAATTCGTTTAAAAGCTTAACTTCTAAGCATGGCGAAGCATACTACGCATTTTCCGTAAAACAGGTATCAAGGGTAATATTACAATAATCAAGGATGATAATGCAGCAATTAGGTTATCACTCAACTCCTAATTACTTAATGCAATAAACCATAATACAATTAATAAAACATTTGTAAAATATCAAGGTAGGGTTTAAATGCACCGGGGCTTGCCTTGCTCGGACACGACGACTGACTCAGACTCGGAGACTCCAACGTCTGGTCCGGAACCCACTGACGATCGCTCTTCTCCGGAGGCCTGCTCGACGACTTCGGCTTCTTCGAAAGCGGTGACTACACGAATACATAACATGCTTTAACATGATGCTTAATGATAAACATGATGCTTAATGATAACATGCCACGGTTATGGTTAGAGTACAACTTCCCTTCACGGTACAGTCGTAAACAGAAAACCTACTAACTAGCAGCGACGAGTTCCCGCGATACCAGCTTTTAACCTAACAAGTTACTAACGAGCTTAATCATGAAATTAAGGTGCCAGAGATCACAAAAGGGTAGTGACCTCAGGACATCACTCAATCAAAAGGCACACAACACTTAAAGTTCTCAAATTAACATTTATTTACTATTTAAATAATTAGGGCATAATTAGAAATTGATCAAACTTTATCTAAACAAGCTCAAACTTTTTCTATGGGTTAACAATGATTTATAACAGTGCCATAATTAATTTCATAATTTTTGGATTAATAAATTAATTATTAAAATTACTGGAAGTTGCATTTAATCTTTATTGGAACCAATTATTTCTACTGCATAAAGTATTCAAATTCATGATTTAATATTTTTCCTAGATAGTTTATACATTGAGAAGCTTACACAAAAATTTTCATGAATTTTGGAACTCTACACAATTTTTAAACAAATAAACAAATAACTGCACTATTCATTTATTTGAAAAAGAAAAACAAAAACGAAATCGGGCCGATTTTTAATTTTCCCGCGGTCCGGCCCAACCAGACGGCCCAGGAACGCGCGCCCGCGCGCTCGCGCGCGTTCGGCCCATCCACGGCCCAGCCCAGCCGGCCTGCCTCGCTCCCTCTCTCTCTGACAGCGCGGCCCCGCCTGTCATCTTCTTCCTCCCGCTCGCGCGCTCACTCTCTCTCGCGTCCGCGCGCTCGCCCGCGGTGACCGGCCGACGACCGATGCCTCGGTCGACAAACCGAAGTGACCAACATGATCCAGTCGTCCCCGCGAATCATCTGCAACCCTAAAAGCTAAGGCTCTCCTTCCCAAACACCCTTCCCGACAGCCATGGCGGCTCGGGACGACGGCAAGGCGGCTGACCCCCCATTCCCACGGCGGCAGCGGTTAAAAACAGGCGAGCATCACGCTCAGGAGCTCACCGTGAACTCACTGACGAACTTGATGGGGGTAGAGGTGGTCTGGAGTGCCCGATCGACGGTGAGGCGGTGAGGGCGACCCGGACGGTGGCGACAAGGCGTTGTTCCGACGAACACAGGACACAAAAAGGAAAACCATCAACGCGATGAGCATCACAGCATTGAGTAGGACCTTGAACAAGAAGCAGTTAAGCCAGAGACTCACCGAGACAGGCTGGCCACGGAGAGCTCGATCGCGGCGGCGACGGTGACCACCGCGAGGGAGAAAACGACCCAACCTAGTTCGGGATGAAATGAGGCTCTGCAATGGGGCTCAGTGCGTGCGCGAAGGCAAGGCGGAGCTGGCTGCAAGAGGGAGTGGCTGGTGGTGCAGTGACGGTGGTGAATTTCGCCGGCGAAAGCCAACGGCGGCGACGGCTAAACGGAGGAGAAAAAGACGAACTCGGTGACCTCAACGTATATATAGGGCTAGGCACTGTGATCGGCTCTGGAAGACGCTCGTCGTTGCGCTGGCGTTCCTGGCGCATGCGAAGACCGTGGAAACGGCCACGGCGGCGGTCGGCCGGCGCCCATGCCGCGCGGTGCCCGGCGGTGATACGTCGTGTACTGTAGCTTCCCCCCCAAACTCTGAAATTCAAACTGGTTTTTCAAATTACTCTCAAATTTGTATAACAACTTGAAAATCTTCCAATGTATGAAATCTTCAGATTTTCAAGCTCTACAAGTTTGGTATTGAACACTTTTTCAAATTCTGCTTGGATTTTGAAATTTGAGTTTAAATTCAAAAAGGGACACATTTTTCAGATTTGGAAATTTAGAAATTACTTTTGATTTTTCATTGAAACTTCAAAATCTTCAAACATCAAAGTTGTATATCTTGACCAGCCCTACAACTTTGCTGTTCAAAACTTTTTCAAATTCTGCCTCCATTTTGAAATCTTAGTTTGGGGACAAAAATGAATTAAATCTGAAATTTGTTTATTTTCAAAATTGCTCCACATTTTACACTAAAACTTTGAAAACTCAAAACACCAAAGTTGTAGCCCTTGAAAAGTTCTACAAACTTGGTTTTGAACTTTTTCCCAAATTTTGCTTAGATTCTGAATTATTTCAAAAGGGGTAAAACAGGGTTTTGAAATTTAGGGTTTTTGGAGGGGTTTCAAATTGGAATTTGTTTCTACTTTGATTTGTGATTACTTAGTGATCAAAACCTCACCCAAGGGCATCATTTGGACCAACATGACATGGTTGACCAAATGCCACTCTTGGTTGACCAATTTACTTTTAAAATTCTTTTACATTTTTCCCCAAATTTGAATTCGAATTCAAATCGGAAAACTCGCGACAAGTTTTGGGACTCCAATTCAAACTCAAATTTGGAGCATCATTTTAGATGTTGTACTTAAGCTCATACCATACATTTGACACTAGTGTGCAACACAGTCGCGCACCTCAAATTACGCAGGGCATGGACTAAGTATTTGCGGTGGTATTCGAAGTTAGGGTTTTCGATTCCGGAGCACACCACTGAGAAACACATTCAACCTAATTAAGTAAACTCGTTTTAGTTGATGCATAACAATGTTAACCTAACATGTATGATTAGCAATGCATTATGATGACATGGCAGATTAATTAGCACTATAACACCCGGGGTGTTACATGAAGTTATCAAAATATGGAACAAACTTCACCATTGCGTTTCTCTCATCAAGACGATCAAAAATCATATATGGAACGTCTAATTCGGAGTCCGGATGAAGGAGTTATGCCTCCGGAAAGATGCTCCGCTATCGGGACTTCTGACGGTCGGGACTGCTGACCCAAGTCATGACTTTCGACCCATGTTGGGACTTCCGACATATGTTGGGACTTCCGACCCGAGTCAGGACTTCTGACCCACGTCGGGACTTCCAACCCGAATCGGGACTTCTGGTACACCTAATAAAAAGGGTTGTTCAGATCTAGCCTTCTGAATTCCAATCCGAACTGTTCTAAACTCGTGGAAAACTTAGAAAATAAGGATTGGAGAGGTTTCCAACTTGGATAAGACCACCCCCTCTATATATATGAGAGGATCATGGCCGATTGAGTTCCCATCTATCCAATCGACAAAACAACAACCAAAACTCCTATCTTACCCTAATTTTCTCCTCTCAACCCTCTACCTTGCTGTTCGGCAAGCCTCTCCATGAGATTTGATGGCATCCTAGGCAGCCTTGCTAGTCCTAGGAGATCCTCCACGTGCTTCTCCCCGATGGATCCTTCCGGGAGTGGTTCGGGAACCATTTCGGCCGAGAATGAGCTCTACATTGTCCCTATCGATCTCTAGAACGGTTAGGCCGGTTACACTTTGTCTCTTGTTGCGTTGCAGGTCTTTGAGACTTCTTGCGCATCCAAGGCCCTCGCTAGTGTATTGGCTTGGAGCGATCTTCAGCGTCAACAGTTTGCTTGATGACGACTGACGAAACTAAAGCATAGGGATATGTTAAGTCCCAAGGTAAGAGGTTCCCAACCGAAGGACCACCCTGACCGATCCCTCCACGATCGCTTGGAGGCTCAGGAGCTATACCCCTCAGGTACGCTCGCGCGCACCTTCTGGCCAAGGATCGGGTGAAACCCGAGCACACCCTCAGCCTCTAATCGTGACTCAGGGTCTCACCCAAGCTCCAAGCTCCCGATAAATGGTAGCTCGGGCCTGATCCTCAGCCCCATCTCCAGTCTGAGCCAAGGGCTAGGCTAGAACCTAGCGCCCAAGGCTCATGGACTCTTCGACGCTGCCCAATGGGCACAGCGTTGTCGCCCACTCCTCCGACAAAGTCACGCACAGGACATGACACAAAGGGACAAATCCATTCGCCGGCTTCAGGGTTTAGGGGCTCTGGGGCCCGCTCGGTTAGCCCCTCAAGCCGGATGCCTTCGCCACCAAGGAACCCTCCTGAAGGCATACCTGGTGGAGGTCAGTCCAAGTCGACAACTCCTAATGGCCAGAGCGTCAGAACAGAGCAGTCGGACGATGCCCAAGGCTCCTCTGACTCCACGACAATGTCAAGGTCCATCCACGCCGCAACAGTGTCCTCCTAGACTCTGGCGCATGTAGACCATAGATTAAACACCCAAACCACTTGTACCCGACCTATCTTAGTTTATAAGGGGAGGTCAGATCCTACAGAGGGAGGATAAGAAGAGAGGTCAAACAGAATGAGACCAATCGAACAGAGTCCTAGCGACAACTCCGAGCTCTATACACCAAGAGCAGAACCATTGGTGATGAGAGTATCACCGCCGATTCGTAAGAACGTCCGGGTCGATAACTATCACCGCCGCTTCGTCTTACCAACCAACAGTGATAGTCCATCATCACAGCAGGTTTGCACCACCAGCCGGTGGTGATGATGTGCTCCTCATCACTGCCACCTCGCCATATGAACCAGCGGTGAAGAGATTTTCACCGCCAGCTCGTTGTATGATATGGTGGTGATAACCATGCTACAATATAAATAAATTCATAATTTTTACAAATAAAGTCAGATGAAAATAAACTTTATATGAAAGTTGTAGATCTCGACACAATCGACAACTTTGTAGTTGATGATTTTTTTTCATTTGAAACCATTTATGGTCCTAGAATTCTATTTGAAGCGCTTAAATTTTAAAATTTAATTTTTTTGAATTATACAAACTACCCTAGATGGAAAAGGACCAAAATCAAAGTTGTAGATCTCGATGAAATATACAACTTTGTAGTTGACAACTATTTCATTAGAAATCATTTATAGTCTCAAATTTATATATGAAGTTTTAAAATTTTAAAAAACCAAAATTTTCAAACAATCTTGGATGGAAAATCGACCAAAACCAAAGTTGTAGATCTCGATGAGAACAACAAGTTTGTAATTGATGAGTTTTTCATTTGAAATCATTTGAGGTCCCAAAAGTCTGGCTCAAGTTTTGATGTTTTGAAATTCAAATTTGTCAAACGACCTCGGATGGCAAAATAACCAAAATCAAAGTTGTAGATCTCGATTAGAACAACAAATTTATAGGTTATGACTTTTTCATCTGAAGCCATTTAGGGTCCTAAATATTCATTTTAAATCTTGAAAAGTGAATACTAAGGGAATTGATATGCTATACAGACACAAGTGACTTTGGGGTGAAGTAGTTAGAGGAGAGTTGTTAGAGGAGCTAATGACAAAGGTCACAAGTTCAAATCCTAGCACCACCGCATGCCAGGAAAAATAGTGTGGAGCTGGAGTTGGTTGGGGGGCTTCCCAGGATTGAAATAAATTTTTTTGCTATTTTTGGCCCATTTTTGGGATTTTTGAAAAAAAAATCATCGCCGCCTGGTAATACGAACCGACTGTGATAAACTATATCACCGCCGATTGCAAACTGCCTGAGATGAGAATGTCGTCACCACCGACAGCTTACTGCCAAGACTGAAAAGCGTTTGTGATGGGCTTTATGAACCACTTGTGATAGCTCTAAATGTAGCAGTGACCTCTTTGCTGGTAATTGATCTTATTGGTCCTCCAGGTTCCAACCCCTAGTTGCTTTGGTTCGTAGGTGCATGGTGTGTCTTTGATTCACCTTAACTAGGTTGATTTGAGAAATGGACCTTGTTGTTTCTGGCTGTCCAGCACCTTATTAGAAAGCACAATAACATCTTTTTTCTTGGCCTAGAAGCCAAAAAAACCTTATGGTGATTCTGATGTTCTCCCAACCATCAACGAACCTCTTGAGCACGACTTTGCATCCCAAGGTCTTCTTATTCTTGCCATCTTCCTTGTGATCACCAATTATCACTTTTTTAGCTGTAGATTCGACCTAGTTGGGCCAAACCAAGGCAAGTAGGCAACATGGTTCTTCAATTCAGGGTACTGATTTGGAAGGGCACCGTGTTAATTTGCGTCTATGATAGACTCAACCATCCTTCATTAATGTCTAATTGGACTTGCCGACGGAAGACATTGCATTCGTTAGTAGCATGAGAAGTAGAATTATATCATTTACAATATGCATGGGCTTCAACTTATTGAGTGGCGGCAAAGATGCGACAATTTACTGTATTCATTTTTTAACATGTCATCAAAGATATGATCACACTTAGATACATCAAATGTAAATTTTATCTCTTGCTGATTCATGTGAATTGGCTTGAGGGAAGAGCAAGAAACTAATTTGGCTTGTATTAGCCATACAAATTAAGCAATAAAACAATCTTCATCATCTGAGATATCCAAATGATACTCAATGGCATGCATGTTAGGATGATGTGACTTATGACATTCTCCAAAATTACTTCGGCTTTCAACAACCAAAGCTTTTTGCAATAATTTCTGAGTGGTGAGAACCTCAAAGTGCTCAAGCATTTCTTTAATATGAAAATGCAAGCCAATAAAAACTAAAACAACAAGGTTTTTTTTAGAAATTGTCAAATTAAAAAAACAATTTTTAATATCTCTGATTCTTTTAACATAATCAAGGATAGACTCGTCAAGCCCTTGCTTAAAAAATGTTAAATTAGACAATTTCATCTCATTCATTCCATTATAAAAGTGTTCATGAAATTTTATTCCAATCATGCACAAGAACCAATAGAGCAAGGTTGTAAAGAAGAAAAACACAAAAAAGTATTATCACTAAGAGATAATAAACAATTACGAATTATCATATGTTCGTTCCATGGTATTAGCTTTACCTAATTGTGCAATAAACATGCTATAAGGTTCTGTTTGGTTGAGTTGTGGCTTTTGAAAAAGTAGCTGTGAGCTATATATGAGCTATAGAAAAGCTGTTGTGAGGTGTGGGCTGTAAGAAAACGCCAAAAGCCCGTTTGGTTGAGCAGTTTGGCTTCTGAAAAAACTGTTGAATGAATCCCATATGTCATCCATTGCTCTCCCTACTCAACTCTCTCCCTCTCTCACTGAAGAGTGGACCCTAGTTGTTAGCCCCCTTCTTCCTCCCCATCAAGAATGTGCGACTACGGCACGAACAACAGCTCTACTTCACCTTCTTCTCGTCCGAGTCCTACCTGCACTTGCCGAGCCCCCAGATCTTGAGTGCCAGGTTCTTTAGCTCTCTGATGACGTGGTCCCCCAGTCGTCCACCTCTATGAACAATGCCTATGTGGCGGAGGGGACGTCATCGGCCTGCTCCTCCCCCCTGCCCACACGCCATCCAGGGCGGCACGGCATCGATGGGCCGCCACCGCCATGTAGAGGTAAGACAGCTGGTTTGTGTGGCTTGAACATGCTGTGATATAGTGCAGCTGTAATTGGTTGAGGCAGGGCACTTGTAAATCTCCTTTCCATAATAATAGTGCAGTGTCGTACTGAATTTAGAAACAATTAGCTTTACTATATCCACCTCAATGTAAATGGAGAGAGGAGCTGAGAGTTGAGTCTATGGACCTGTTTGGATGCACCTCAGCTAAACATTAGCTGGGGATATTTGAATGCACCAGCTAATTGAAGACTTTGTACCAAGCTACACCATTAGCTAGTTTTAGCTAGGTGCAAACAGCTAATGTGAGATTGGGTACATTTTAGCCTCTAGCTAAAGTGTAGCTGGCTTTAGCTATGAGCTGTTTAGATGCACCACAGCTAAAATTAGCCAGCTAAAATTTAGCTGGTGCATCCAAACAGGGCCTATTACTACTAGTAGAATAGAATAATGGTGCTTTACTAGCCACGTTAGTACATATAAGTCAACATCAGCTGGCTTTTTTTGCAAGTCTCTGTGCTTCTATCTATCGGTTCCAAACAAAAACGTATAGATCAAAGGCAGGGACAACCGGTGAAGCCACCGCCCAGTTGCCCACAGGTCCTGCATGAAGAACTTTCATCAGCTGTGCACTCACTAGGCCGCCGTTGCACGGTACTCAGCTGGTTCCCGGTGACACTCGTGCACCCTGTGAAAAGGTTGTAAATATGCTTGGTTGCCAGCGAGAGCCGTCCATGTCCAATCAGTAAAAGGTCCCAAGTAAACGGACTGAGGAAAGGAACAAAGGCGTATGGGAGGGTTAGGAACTACTAGGTGTACACCAACATCTTGTCTGCATATATATACAGTACAGATCATTTCGTAGAGTACTTTTCTTTTGCCAGATTAGAGGTGCTTGTTTTTTGTGTGGTACATGACATTCTCGACTATTAGATCATACCCCACGCGTTGCTACAGGAACTTTGTAGAGAGATTTATAGATAGCTCAAAGTGAGTATATATGTAAGAAAATTTTTAAAAAATGCTTGTGTGTGGTATGGAAACAAATAGAATCCGTCCCTATATTCATGAAGATACATCACTGCATCAACATGATAAGAGTGCTAATGAGATTCCTCTATTGTAATAACAAACTACATTTCTTATTTTATGTAGTACAGGTACAGGTAGTAAGAAGGTTGCATGCATTGTTGACAATGTCCTGCATGTGGTGGCAAAGAAAAACAACATAATTATTAAGCAGGAGAGAGACGATACGATATACTCACTACCAGTTACCATACGATATGGATACTTACGACACGATGCGGGAGGAGCGTTCAAAACACGCCGCGGGGCGGCGTAGGAAGGAGCAGGTCGATTGTGGCGAATGGTGATCCTGGTGGTAGCGGCTCCGTCGTGCGTGTCACACATCGATGTCTGACTCGACAGTATCGATTATAAGCATCCATCGTCGACCAGAGGCGCTGCTTCCCATGGATGAACCATAGGACATGAACGGTTTGCTCGTTTAGAGACGGTGGACATGTCGCTGTAATCCAAGATGGTCGACGTATTTATTGGGACCAAATGGAAGGCTTGAGGTGCTTATATATATACTAGGTAGCGGGCCCGTGCGTTGCTGCGGGATAGCTAACATTATATATTTAAAACACAGGAATCGCACAATAAGATAACAATACTATAAAACTTAAATACAAACATTAAATTACAATTATCTCAAAAAAGCAATGTTTGTGAAATCAAAAACAGTCACGGAGAGTGCGGCGTCGCACGTTCACAAACTCTACTGTATAGATCTTTTTATGATGCGTCTAAGATAATGTTCATATCGGTAGGAAAAAATCTCTGATATCCATTTCTCATGCTGCAATACTCTTTTTTTTTAATTTATTAATCTCACACCATCGAGCATTCGAACGAATACCGTGCACAAGCGGCCGTATATACAAACTTAATAGCGTTGAGAACTTCTATCTTCCGGGCTGCCTATGCCAATTAAGTTCACGAGTAGTGTTGAGAACTTCTATTTCCCCGGCTGCCTATGTCAATTAAGTTCAAAACATTGCCATATCAGTCGTTCCACCTCCTAAGGCCAGAAGTCTTTGGTGATATGAGGTGGGCATTCTATATGACGGGAAAAGTTTACAATCCTTTTCACAAAATAACAGGGGAAAATGCATCACAGTGTTAATTTCACGAACTTTGTCTTTTAGATTAAATGTCACTTTAACGTCAGTATTTAACTTCACAGTGTTCTCGTGCGAGCGTGTGTTTTTAATACAAAAGTTTAGTTGTCCCGTAGCAACGTACGGGCACGCTACCTAGTTTAGTTATAAGGTTCAGTTCAACAACAAACTAAATCTGACATTTGTAGTGTTGTATAAGGCAAACCAAATTGATCTAGAGTGGTAAATTTAGTTGTGGAATCTATGGAAACCAGAGTAACTCAAACTAAACATTACATAAAGATTTATTATTAAATATTTCAACACATTTCACAACCTCATCTTGGTGATACGGTAGCTGACCCTCTCGCTCATACCCCAAGTCCAGAGGTCGAACTCATGGCGTATGCGGCACTCTGGGCTGTAGTATCTGATGAGCAATGGGCAGTTGTTTTGCTGTGGCCCGTAGCGCCTGCATTTTTCCCAAATGCAGACGTGGGGATCGTCGACCAGCAGTTCCGGCGTGTCTTCGGGATAATGAAGTCTGAAGCGATACGCAATGATGTTCAGATCTTTTCGGATGCATGTGCGCAGCCTCTCCAAGCCGTGGTTGTCCCACCTGCCGTCTGGTAACTCGCCGCCGCTGATTCTGTTTTTGATGATCGCGAGTGCTTCAGGGTCTGCTGGGTTCGGGGGTTGAAAGATGAATCTTTCCGTCCCTACAACAGAATCCGGGGGGTTCACCGTCGAATTTCTTTGCGTCGCAGTGCTCACAGTTTGGCACCAACGGTAGCATGTGAGACTCTGACGGGACATTAGCGTAAACCTTGTCGTATGGATCCGGGACATTAGGCTCACTGTTCTTTTGCTCATCCGTGTCGAGATTGTGCTCGACGTCAGAACCATCCTCGTCATCTTCTGACAAAATGTCGATGTGTTATACGTTGAAAGAAAGTTTGTGAAAGAATGTTTTGACTTTTGACTATTGCACGGTATACCTTGTCCGATGAAAAAGTACGCCTCATCCTCTTCCTCGTCCTCCTCAAATATGACATCCTCATCGTAGTCTGTGTGACATGGCCACATATATGATGAGCGAAACATAATGACATAAAAAACCAAAAAGGGATAAATGTAATAAAGAAAATACCATCCTCAACCATAGAGTCTGGCGTATGATCTTGTGCACAGTTTGGAGGCATTGAAGAGGTACCGTCAACTATAGACGGTTGTGTCTATGTGCCCATGCAATTATTAGATGGTGGAATTGGAGTTTCTTAGGTGACACCATCTGTAGTAAGAAAAGGTATGAGATTTTGGAATATGAGAGCGAAGGTGAAAGTGCCGACAATATATAGTGATCAAGGCTAATTACCATTGTAAACCATACTCGGTTGAGTCGGCTCGTTTGAATCAGTGCACTTTCCATCCGCACAACCTCTAGCCCTTCTTCCAATGTTCGCTTTAAAAGCCTGATTGCGACGGGATAGAAGGGCATTTCTCTCTCCAGCGGTCACTCGAGTCCTATGCATGGTCTGTGCCGTGGCCAATTCAGGGGTCTGGACTTCTGGATTTTCATCTACAGATGGCGCAATGTGAGCAGACGTGCCCCTTAATTCGTGTATTTCCATATCTTGTGAAGGCGCTTCAGGTGATTGAGGTGAAGAAGGGAATATAAGCTGAGGGTTAAAGTGAGGGCTCTCCATGGCTAATGAGTTCGGATGTAAATTGTTGGCTCGGTGTTCTCTCACCATCCTATTGTAGTTTTTCTTCATCTCTTTTCGCTTCTCCTTCTTCTCTTGTGGCGTCATTTGTAGTTTTCTTGTTGTATTTTTTTGCCGCATACGACTCACGCCACCTCTTGTTTATTAGTGCCTTTTGTTCAAGAGACATTGCAGCCCACCGTGCTCTGTCTAGTTGACGCTTACACTCTTTTGGACATGTGACAATATTTTCGATGCAATTGGATGCATTTACATCACCTATATGTAATAAGAAAAGGTACAGTCTCAACGTCTCATTGATGAAGGACAAACAATAATTCAAATTCTATGATAATAATAATAAAGTTTACACAACAGTGTCATCTACAATGAAGTTCAAACTCCTTTTTTAAATGAAACAAAGCCATGACTCTATAAAGGCATACCTATTTTTTGAACAGTGTTGATATCTGTCTCATTTAAATTGTTGTCAATATCACCAATAGGGGGTGATTCCTCGTTTCCTCCGATGCTAGGACCGTCTATAATTTCATTGATATAATAAGTATCCTATGACAGCATGGAATTTTTTGCTATAAAGAATTCAATATTATTTCTATACCTGTTGACTGGGAGGTCTCCTTTAGAGTCATTTGTAGCATCTTTGCAGACTTTTTTGATGTCTTTTTTGTGCATACAATTCACGTTGTCTCTTATTCAATAGTGCCCTTTGTTGAGGAGACATTGCCGGTTAATGGGACTGGTTTCACATCCAGAACCTATATATCATGGAATGACATCTTAATCAATGTACGCTAAGACGGTGTCTAAGCACAACTGTAAGAAACTAACACAGGCACGATTCACAAGAATATCAGGCAATGGATACAAAAGTGTACCCGTTTTATGAAAAGTGTTGATATCTTTCTCACGGTTAATGTCATGCACGTCATCAGTGCCACCAATGCAACTTAAAGGTTTCGTACCGTCTACAAATATAACCATATAATTAAAATTGAACCATACAATAAGCAAACAATGTTGCCACAATGATATAAGTCGTTGCACCCATATAAATACTTTTATTTGCATAATAAGTAACCTGATAATTGTTGTTTGCTATTACCGAAGGTTGACTGCCTATGGAGCCAGTCGGTATTTTCGTCTGTTTCATTATTTGTATTCGCATCTGCAAGTTTAAACATAGTAATTGTCATTTTAATTATAACACGTATGGCAATGAATATGACAGTTAGAAATACCACCATACCTGTTGAATGGGCAGCCTTATTTTCAAGATCAATATTCTCTTGGTTACTGATATTATACCTCTGACGGGGTTTCTTGTTTCTTTCCCTCTCCTTTTCATTAGACGTTGTTTCATACCATTCTGTCTCCCTCTGCCTCTTCTGCTCATTACGATCCCCATCTAGTGCCACCAATCCTGATCGGGTATGATTCCCGTCAAAAAAGTTCGGTGAGGAGTTAACAATATATAAACATAGAATATGTAGGGAGGCTATCAAAGTTTATATACCTCTATGTGTTGTATTCGTAAGGTCCCCCAAAGGTACCCGATCACCGGTTGGCCTTGGTGTGTCCATCAACACTACCTGTCACTTTGAAATAATGTGTCGGATTCAATATGGACAAGTGAAATGCAGTCCAAGCTAGGTGGCTATAGGGGAAATCCATACATCCAGATAGACCATTCATTTGTTTCATGCTAGGTGGCTGTAGGGGATTCACTTTTTAGTTGTAGGGGATGAAGATCGATCTCAATCCTTTCACTGAACTATTCATTTGTTTCATGCACGAGACCACCTGCATTTTCGATACGAACTACCTATTCCAAAAAAGCTTTCCTGTTGAGGTAGCCACCATCTTATTTGTGTGATGATGATTAACTATGGCAACAAATAAATAGAAATGGAGAGTCATGCGATTAATTATGCCAACAAAAAAATGGAAACAGAGAGTTGCAATAAATTTCACACGGTCCTGATTAGTTTATCTACATCCTTTTATGTACCTCTCATTGCTTTATATCAGTAGATACGTGCCTAAATATCCTAGGTTGAAGGAAGCTCATAACTGCCATCATCGAATTTCTAGATCCTTATATGCACTGTTCTTTTTTCCATGTGTCCAGTCAAAGGACTGAGATCGATCTGATCCAGAGTTGCAAGCGAACCTTGTGCACTCTATAACCTTGTGCAATATTGTATTTAAGGAGGTTCTAACGCTGGCTAGGTAACATAACATTACTAATGCATACAATGCATTTTTGTTTCTTCAATTTATATTGTACAAATAATATTTCACTAATGCCATATTTATTACAGTTCCTAGGTATTTTTAAATGGTTTATCATACTCTACACAGAGATGTTGTATATACACTTGTGTGATGTCATAATGAAATTGAATATATGTTATATTATTGTTATTAAAATGACACTTTGAGTGTTTTTGTTCATAACTATTACATGTGTATGTTCTCTAAACTATGAGTTTTGTCGACTTCCCACACTTTTCTCATGTGCCCAATGAATAGAGGCGCAACCAAACCAGCCTTGCCGCTACGGATTTCACTCTGTTGATTTCATAAACTTTGTTTTTTGGATTAAGCGTCACTTTTACGTTGGTATTTAATTTTTACAATATTGCTATTTTATCGTGCGGTCAGTGTGTTTAAGTACATATTGTTAGCTACCCTGCGTAAATACCAAGCAGCCGAGCAGGGGCGGATCGAGGAGGGGTCAAGGAGGGGAGGAGCTAGCGGCCGCCTGCCGGGCCACCCAGTAGGCCGCCAGCCTTCCGCCCATCCCTCCCGCGGTCCTCCCGGCATCCTGCTCCCGCCCGTCACTCTATCAGCCCGTGCCGCGCCGGCCGTTCCTACCCTCGAGCCCCAACCCGGCGTCCACCCCCACACCGGCGGCGCCCCTCCCCATCTCCGGTGGCCGCCATGGTGCACCCTCTCCCACCACCCCATGGATCCAGCGGCGCCCATGGCAGGGGGTACTCCTCCACGTGCATACTCACAAAAGCCCCGGCTGCCTCCATGGTGGCTAGATCCGGAGCGCCCGACCCTCCCCAAGTCTGGCAGCGACCTGGTATGTGAAATGATTTAGCTTGGCACCACCTCACTTGTTGAACATATGTGCTACTCGAATTCAATTAAGGGTGCATCTAGTCTGCTAGTCTGGAGGTTTGACAATATATTCCTGGTACAATCAGAGTTAATCATGTATGCAGTACAACTTTTTAGTTGTTCATCGTTAGGAGGAATATCCCGCTGCAACATCGTATAGGATTATAGCTTACACGAGCCAATTCCATAATGCTGTGTGTCTGTATTTTTTGCTACCTTTTGCAATGCTTATACTTGTACCATGGGGCCTCTTTAAATTGTGCAGCTAAGAATAGATGAATCACCTCTGCTATGGCTCGTTAGATAGAGTCGGTGGCGTCCTTGTATCAGCACCAAACACTTGAGCCTGTAGAAAATTATTTAGTATAATCAGCAGCAAATCTATAAAATATTGAGTGTTGATGATACAGTATGTCGTTCTTTCTACACCCACATATTTGCACTAAGCGCTCACTGCAGATATTTGTACTAGGAGTAGTGCTTTTGCTGGTTTGGAATTGGGAACGGTGGTGATTTATTTCAATGTTTTCCTCTAGGTCAGTACTATGTTTTTCATACCAGTAATAAATTGTTCACAAAAAATTGTATCACACATGACACTTCATCTATCCTCTTAAGCTAACAGATTTTGATTAAGATACAATGATATGCATAAACAATTGTACATCACTTAAGCCAACAGCTTTTGATTAAGATGCCCAAACTGCAGATTGTCTAATGCCCAATCTACTCGCTCAGAGTGCAGACACGTAGAGCAAATCAAAGGCATAATACTGAATATTAAGCGTTGATCGACAATGAACAATTTTACAATTTGAGGATAGAATTTCCTGATAAAATTGACCATGGAACCACTTCTGGATCCAATGGCCGGACCATCAGAATACTTTGACTGCATTATAAGGAAATTATTACCTTGTGCCACCGACGCAGTGCGCGCTTCAAGGGGACGATGCCAGCGGGGAAGTCGTTCACTACACTCCTTTGACGCCGGTTGTTGCAAGACGGCGAAGGCGATGACGGCAGGCGATGACGATGGTAGAGGGCGGAGCCGCGGAGGGGTATGAGTGAGGGGGACGTCGACTGGCGAGGGCGGGCGCTATGGCCTCCGCCGCACGGGATGCTGCGCCGCCGGGACGTCGCACGGCCTCTGCAGTGATATGCCGCGCCGGCTCCGCTGCCGGGAAGGTAGCCTCGGGGATGCCGCGCCGGCTCCGCGTCGTTCCGGTCGTGGAGATTGCGACCTCCCGATGATGCACCTCTCACGGCCTGTGATCCGGCGTCGACGGAGGCGGCGTGGCGCAGGTCGCGGTGGCGGCGTGGCGTAGGTCGCGGAGGCGTAGACTCACGTACGATTGAGATCGCGGAGACCATGTATACGAATGATGAAGACGCACGTACAGAAGGCTGATGGACCTTCCTTCTATTTGGGGTGATTGGTTTCCTTCTATTCCTCATCATTCGTATTCTATCTGATTTGCTGTTGTGCATGGACGGGGGTTTCTATTTGGGGGAGTTTCCTTCTATTCCTGCGCGTGGAAAAACAACGAATGGATTGCAGGGAAGGGAGAAGGTGATTTGAAAAATTTGTCGCACCAAAAAGTGTCCACGCTTTGTTCTTTTTAGTTGTAGGAGATAGGGTTATACTTGTCATCAAATTCTATGTTGCCAAAGCCACATTAGCACATAAATGAAAACCGAGTGCCTCTTCACATGGACAAAATAGTGGCGTTGTTTTTTAATCCAAAATAATGACGACGTTAGTTGGCCAGCCTCTTCTTCAACTTCCACTAGCACAGATCGACCAGCACCGATGGCTCTTAGTTTTTCACTTCCACACATCGACCAACAATGATGGAAGGATGCTTCCACTACACATGCATGATGTCTAGTGACTTGTGGATGTGGGACCCCTAAATGACGTGGCTTCACGAAATCGCAAAAAAAAATAGGCTAGTGGGTTCCTCCTATTTAGTATAGTAGATTTGTTGCTTGTTTCTTTGTCTGACGGAGATATCTGTTGCTTGTAATTCATAGCAGAGACCTGACACGGAGGAAAATTAACTAGCTCTGTGCTTGGTTGATTAAGGGGGTGTTTGGTTCTCGGCCACCACGAGCCACACCCACACATAAGACTGTCGTACTTTTTGTTACTGCTTTTTGGTTTCTGAGTTACTTTAGGCAGCCACAGTTTTTTTCTACTCTATAGCTTTCGCCACAGGTGTGGCGCCGCGCCGGCTAAAGTGTGGCGCATTGCGGCCAGGAACCAAACACGCTTTAAGTGCAGATGTACCATTAGATGCATAACACATCTCGTAATAGCACTCTTGCTAGTCGTATTCAAAAATAGAAACTGAAGAATACCTCCTATACAAACACCTACAGAAAAATGTGACGTAGAATCAGGGTCCTCTCTAAGAATTTGAGGCCCGAGGATGAAATACAAAAGGCCCCAAATACAGAATGAGGCCCTAAATTATTTAACTTGAACTGTTTATTATACATTTGTTTTCCTTACTATACTTAGCAATGTATCAAATGGTAATGCTAAAGAGTAAAGGCACTGCTGAAGCAATAAACTGGCTCAAGTTTTACTGGAAAAAGCATGAGAGTCGTTGAATAACATGCTCGGAAGACAAACGAACAAACACATGCAAAATGTGACCGATTGGGCCTTAACTATCTATTTTTTATGGGCCCTAGGTATGGCCTGTTGTGTGCTACGTTATTAGTGTTGGATTAGCAAGCTGCCTTGCATTGTTGCATTGTGTTATGGGCATCTAGTGTGGTTAACTAATGTCATACTTATCAGTGTATAGATAATCACCATTTGAGGGTCTTTGATTTTTTTTTGCGGCCCTGGACGGTTGTCCACTTTGCGTGTTTCGACGAACAGGCCTGCGTAGAAACTGATCAACCGCGCCTACCAAATCATACATATATGGGTTGGAGGGTCTGTTTGGATGCATGAATCAGTTCTAATTCTCTTCAGCATGACTAGAAACACTTCCATACAGTCAAACACGATACTGATTATAGGTAGAAACGTTTCTAGTGATTCTTTTTTTTTTGTACTAGTGATCAGAATCACCTCCAAGGTAGTTTCTCCAGATTCCGTTTCTTGCATTCCTACCTCCCATCTAATCTAGAAATATTTCTAGTGATCCTCTTTAAGTGAAACGAATTAAAATTGGTTGCTTTTGATTTGATCTTTGCCCATAAAAAATTAACATTTTTTTGTAAAATATATATATATATTTATGATTTTTCATGGAAACCAATTATTTTCGCCAACCTTCAAGAATCAGAATCCGACCAACTTGTCAAATGATTTGAGAAAGCGATTCTGATTCACCAGAAGAAACGTTTCTCAGAAGAAATTGAATCTGAAACCTTTGTCAGCGAATCTGGATCTCTACCAAATGCACCCTAAATTTGAGAAGAAAAAAAAACAACATCATCACATATGTATGCAATGATTTCCAGCTTTGAGAGCAAGATACACATCTCTGATTGTTGCCAGTAGTACCTAATAAAATGTAATGTCTCCTTGTGACAACAGCATATCCAAGTACACACAGCTACATTAACTTTCAGGTACAACCGAAACATGTATGTATGACACTTGATGCTAATATGGCCAGTACCGGAGCCGGACCACCGTAACTCCCACCGACCACTCTTGTGCTGTGTGTGCGTGTGCCAAAAGGTGTGTGCACATAGCATTTGCGGGTGAGCTGAGGTGGCATGGATGCTTGAACGGGGCAGTTAGTCGCGGGGCCCACAGGACAGTAGGTTCCAACGACCTCTGACTACCGGCCAGGGACGGGGGAGTGAGTGTCAAGGGCTGTTTAGTTGCTAAAATATTTTACGAAATGCTACTGTAGTACTTTTCGTTGTTATCTGATAATTAGTATCAAATCATGGCCTAATTAGGTTTAAAAGATTCGTCTTGTGAATTTCGTCTAAACTGTGTAATTAGTTTTATTTTTTATCTATATTTAATGCTACATGTATGTGTCCAAAGATTCGATATGACGAGGAATCTACTGTTTTTGTAAAATATTTTGGAACTAACAGGCCCAAGTGTGGCATCGGGCCTCCTGTGGGGTGTGTGGCCTGTGCGTGTGGCTGTGGGTGGCCCCGGCCGCTAGCTTCTGCTGCCGCTGCTGCTTTAATGCCAGTGGAAGTGAGGTCCACTTTGCTGGGAGTGAGAAGCACTCCACTGCACCACCACTCCCCTCTCGATCAAGCCACACACGTGACACACACCTTCCACTGCCCTTTTTTTTGTTCTTAATTAACTAATTATATAATAACAGTTGGTGGCTCTAATCTAGCTACTACAGTAACTCAACTTGGCCAAACACCCACCGCTCTTTTCTAGTACCACACACACTGTCACACTCGCTTGAATTTTTGGTGATTCTCTCGTCCCAAACAGTACTCAAATTTTTTTTTGGTGATTGTCATCGCAAACAGTTTCTTTCGGCATATATATAAAAATGAACCAAGTGGAAGTTTACCTTTCGGTATGTCATCACGCATAGGTAAGGTACGTAGCCACTGAAAGTTGCACGCCCGGGACTCTTTGATCAGGATGTGCAAGAAAGCAACATCAATGTCTTTTATTACTCCTGCGACCGTAGAATAAGAGCTTGAGAGGTAAGGCACACAGAGGGATTCTATTCAACAGGAACGTACTAGATCAACCGGGTGTCTAATATATACAGTAACATTTTTAGATACAATAGGGAAAAAAGGATCTCTAATCCTATCTCTAACTGATTAAATCCCTCTAATTGATCCTGTGGCCCCTGGCCCCCTAGTTGATGCCCCATAACAGGGTCAAGCGCTATCTTTTGTACAGTGCACTTGTTGTTTCATCTGTTTATACTGAAAATTGTATGGATTTGAAATTTCAAAACAAAAATTAGTGAAACAGTTCATTGCCTGATGGTGGAATAATCTAGCTACACAACCATTCCATATAGGAAGCACTACACATTTTAATCGATTATTATCATTTTCATCATGAACAACATATCGGTGAAAAAAGAATGAGAAAATAATGCTTTCACAGTTTTGATTATTGAATTATACTCACAACGTAGCTTTATTTTAATAAAATTTTCTTTTTTTGCTGGAAATTCTGGCGGTGTAAAGCATGTTGAACAACATATATACGTCAATTTATGGAAATAATGTACAAGCAAAATTTTAAAAATAATGAAAATTTATTGCCAGTTTTGCTAGAAATACTCGACAGTTTTCAAGAATGAGCGGATCATGCAGCTTCCGTCCTTTGTCTTGTGGAAAAAGAACAACAGGGATGGGATCTGAGAAATTGATTAAAATACAGAAGACTGAAGACTTGTTGTTAATCATGAAGTGATATGATGAACTGTATACAGAGTATGTTGCCAGTACGGTAGGTGAAGGTGTACGCAGCAGCGCAGGCATAATTCAGACTAGGGGACTGATGAAGTTCCTATACTACTACTATGAATGAATTAAGAAAGAAACTAGCGTTGTTAGGTTCCATGTGCCATTCACTGTCACTAACCTCACATTTAATCCGATCGATATCCCTACAGATGCACGCTTAAATAACTAATAAATAGGCCCTTCTCTGAGGCTTCATTTTGCTCAAGAGTTTGTTAAGCACATGACTCGGAACATCCTAAATTCAGAAGAATTCGGCTGAAATCAGTAAACTTTTACTAGAAACATGTTAATACAACAAAGGCCCTATTTGGATCTACATGCTAAACTTTAGCTGGTTAAATTTAGCTACGGTGGATCCAAACAGCCCATAGCCAGCTAAATTTTAGATGCAGGCCAAAATATACGCAATCTCATTTACAGTTATTAGCAACTAGAGCATGCATATACCATGCATGCGCGGGTGAATCAAATATTACTATTATGGCCTTAATTCGCTAGCTGTAACATAATGGTAGTTTGGGCGCAGATGAAAATTGGTTGTCTTGTCTGTGAAAACGAAGTTCCTATGGTGTTTAATTTGTCAACTCTACATGATGATATCTAACTATCTAAGCATTGAAGCATCACATGGAGATTTAATTTAATTTAATTTGTTGGTGACCGAAAATGAAGGCCTACTGATGAAACGAGAATCATGGAGCAAGATCACACACACCGACGTGCTGTGCAGTGCAGTGTGCGCTCATCACATAGTCACATGATTTGTATTGGTTTCCTGTGGGGTTGGATTGGAGTTGGAGCCTTGCGCCCTTGCCTTGCATTGGCATTTGGTAAGGTGATAGATGGCACGATTCGGCCAGGCACCTGTCTGTACATGTGGTTGGGAAGGTGAAGCGACGTTGACCAAACCCGCGTTGCTAGCCAGTTGTAGCTATTTTAAGTACTGTAGCAGTCCGGCCGGAACTAGAGACAACATCATGTTTATTTTCGTTAGTTCTTCTAATTAGATTAGAGGAACTGCTTGTGACTAGACGTCCGATCGGATATTGATCCGTCAGATGGTACCGTAGACCCGACCGATTTGTTTCAATGGCGTGCACCTATACTCCGCGCCTACTGCCCGTGCCTCCATTTCACGCGTCCACCTGGGCGCCTGCGCCCGTGGGGACCGTTGGCAACCTGCGGTCCGCCGCTCCTCGTGTCTAGATGGACGGCTGTGCAGCCCGCCCCTGTCCGCCTCGCCCCAGACTCACACGCGCACCCTGTCCCATCGCTGCGCCCAACTCCTTCCCTCATACCCCCTTACTCTCTCCGCGTGGGCGGGACTCGGTAGCCGGCCCCCAACTCGCTGAGCCCCCCATCTGCCGGTCCCTAGCTCTCTATCACGCCCCATCCCCTGGCGCCTGGGCCGTGTGCTCATCACTCACCGTGCCCCCGTGAAACACTTGCAACATGAAACACTTGGATGCAACATACGTCGGACACAGATAAAACATTTGAAACATACTGTTGCAACATATGTGTCAAACATATGCAACGTCCAGATAAAACACTTGTAACATGTATATGAAACATATACAACATTCAGATAAAACAACATATGCAACATCCACATAAAACACTTGTTGCAACATATGTCTAAAAATATATTTTTTAAAACGCTTGCAACACAACACTGAAAACACTTGCAAAAATATGCAACATGTTCAACATCCCGATCTACTTTTGCAATACCCATATGTAACAATTGTAACATACCTCTGAAATATCTGAAACACTTGAAACATACATTTGTAACATAGAGGAGGGGAAGGCTGGGGCTGGTCGATTCCGGTCATCAGGGTGGGATCTGGCGGCGAGCAGCTGCGCTTAAGCACAACCACCATCCAACACTAGCAACACCGGCCTTGGCTCAGCCTGGCGGGCAGCACGCGCTACGAGAGGGAGCGGGCAATGCGACGCACGGCCAAAGCGAGAAGCAAGGTGCGGGTGGGGTGCGTGACAGGCAGGGGAGAGGAGCGAGGAGAGAGCGGCGCAGATGGAGCGCGTGACGGCGCGGGAGCGAGGAGCGAGCGAGCGAACGACGCAGGGTTGGGGGCGCGGTGGGAGAACGTTGTAGCAGCGATTGGTGTGAGGCGCGACATCCAGATGAGAATAAGAGACATAGAAATCAGTAGGGAATAAACAAAAAAGCAAAGTTGTGGTGCATATCACGCCACACGTCTATCCAGAGGGAGTCGCTGGCGTTAGACGTCCTGTTTGTAGCATTACCGTTAGGTTAGTATCAACATAATGCTACTCCAGCCCTTTGCTTAATTATTAAGATCTTAGTTACCCATAGCAACGTATCGTAAATTCTGGACAATTGCGTCCGATGCTGACCCTGCACTACCACCCAGCTCCATATTTCACAAGAGAATTCCAGTGGCATACATGCTATACTTAATATTTACTAGTACATGCTATACTTAGGTTGCATCGCTACACATACTTTGGTTGTATACCATTTGTATAATATCCAAACCTAAACTCGTATGCTAGGACGGTTTAGTAGCTCCGGCTGTTCATGTAGACCTTTTAGGGCACTTGTGAGAAGCGCGTCGTTTGTATTGTTACATTCTTCTACTTAATTACAATGATACATAAATCTTTTACGTATTCGTGAAAAAAAATTACCAGTACATGAAAAGAATACATGAATAACTATTGTGAAAGCACATTAATGGAAAAATGGATGGAATTAGATACTAGTATTGATGAATATATCCAATGCGAATTGGGGATCTTGAACTGGGCGACTCGGGGGCGATCCCGCCACCGCCACCACAACCTTCCCCGCCGCGCCAACCCCCCGGCCGCCGCCGCCGCTCTCCGGCTAGTGGTGGCGGCGGCCCGCCACGGCGCCCAAAAAGGCTTCCCGCGGCTGCTTCCTCCTCTCTCCATCCTCTCCTCCCTTGCCGTTTTTACTGTAGCTCGTTTCTTCTTCGGCGTCTGGTGGCCGGTGGCCGGCGCAAGGTCTCCGGATCCGTGCTCCCCCGGGCTGGATCCGGCGTCCCTCCGCTCGGATCCGTCGCCGGCGGGGCTGACGGCGCGTCGTCGACATAGGCAGGGGCGCCGCCCTCGAGACCTACCTGCCGCCCGTGGCTCGTCGGGGCCGGCTCCGGTGACCCCTGTGGTGGATCTGGCCGGCCTCGGCGCCTGGCCCAACGGCGCACCAGGGCGCGGCGCCCCCCGGCTCGGCGGGCGGCTGGCTCAGCGGCGCGCCAGGCCATGGCGGGTGGAGCACCCGCTCCCCCTCCTCCTCGGTTCTGCTGGCGGTGGCGAGGCGCGCGACGCCGGCGGCGGCGTGGCCGTTCGGCGCCCCCCGAGGAGGCAGATGCAACGGCCTTGGGGCCGGCGCTGGAGCTGGCGGGCTCCTGGGGCAACGGGCACGGCCAACGCCACCACAGGGGACCTGCTCGTCGTGCCGCTGCGGTGCTTTGGTCTAAGGTCCGGGCGCGACGGCGGCAGGCCCCTTTTTGCGAACGCCAGGGGCGCCCCTTGGCTCCTGCTCCGCTAGCCAGATCCGGCGGACCCGCGGTGGACGGCTCCCACTACTGCTGGCACCATGGTGACAGGGGAAAACGCCGGTGCCGGCAACAAGTCATCCCCACTGCATTGTGCGAGCTGTCGAGAGCTCAGAGGGTGGGGTTGTGCCGGCGAGGTATGGTTTTGCCCCGGGTAACTGTGGTCGACGTCCCTGCAGCTACGAATAATGCGAGTCTGGTTTCTGTGTCAACGGGCTATAATCCATAGGTTTGGGGGCCTCGGCGAAAGCCATGCACTACCGTGCGAGCGACGACGACGCCCTACGGCGCCGTTTACCTCCTTGGAGGCGTCGATGTCTGGCTCTCCCCCTGTGATTGTAGTTTGTTGCTCCCCCGGTGAAAACATAGCTCTAGTCTTATGGAGTCGGTGGCGGCGGCGTCGACGGCGTCATGACCCTCTTGAGGGCGCCACTGTGGAGGGATAGATACCAGCTCTCGCCGCGGCCGGATGCTCTCTCTGTTTGCTCTCCCCCATCTTGTTGTTGGTCCCTCTTGGTTGAGTTTTGGCTCTGGTTGTTGGTTGTTGCTGACGCTCGACGAGTGTCCTTCTCTGGCGCCTCTGCTCCGTCGGCGCTCTCCTTTGGTGGTGTCAGAAGATCAAATGCCGGGTGGTGTTTCCACCGCTGCCGTCATTCCCCTTCAAGGGTTCCTCCCCGTGGATGGCGTTGGATGATGGTACGTGGGCCCGGATGTGTTGGAGGATGTCATCATCAGTTCAATGGAAGGTCGTCGTGTCCGATCATCCGGGGCTTGCGTGTTCGTCGCCACTCTTAGTCCCCATCCTGCTGCATGGAGTGGTCCTCAGATGGAGGGCGGCAGTGGATCGGCGTAGCTACGAGGAGTGGTGGAGGGCGCAATGGCCATGGTGAAAACGGCGAGTATGTTGTTCGGTGGAGGCGCAAATCAACGTTCTGCTGGCGTCTTTCGGCAAGGGTCCAGGCTTATCCTTGAGTTTGTTTAAGTGTTGTTTTGGTAGTGTTGTTGGTGGGTTGTTGTCATCGTCTTTGTTGTGCTAAGTGTTGTAATTCTCCTCTCTCACTCTTGTACTTCTATGACCTTCAAGGGTCACTCATGTATTAGGTGCTTGGCACCCTCCATCCCCCGGCTTGCCCCAGTATCAATGGAAAATTATTCAGGTGGGGCTCTCACCCCTCCGGTGATGTCTTCAAAAAAAAAAGAATATATCCAATGCAACAAGATGAAAGAGTGGAGGGCCAATAATGTGCAATAATACGAAAAGAAAACGTGGGAGAGGAGAGGAGAAATGGTTGGAATTAAGGCATGAGTTGAGGTTGATGGAGGCCTCTCACTCTTCGATCTCAGCGTCATGGTCAGGCCAGGGGCTGCCAGCCACCGGCAGCAGGAGGAGCATCAACAGGCTGCCTGGCCCGGTTAGTTAGCATGTTGCCCCGTTGTCCCCTGCCCCACCGCACGAGCTGCCACACCACACCCGCCGGATCCTCTGCACCTACACCACCTCTCCCTCCCCCTGCTTTTACTTACACTTGCTAATCACTTATCATCTAACTAATCACCAGTGTGTGAGACACTAACAACTGGAGTACCTAGCTAGCTAACCATATTTCTTCACTCCTACACATTCCACTAAGCACCGTATGATCCATCCACCATTGATGCTGATCTTGCGGCATAGGAATCACAGATAGTCCGGCGATATAATAAATAGAGCATTCTTTCTGTACAGCGAAACTGTTGTGTTTGTGTGTTGAGGACAAGACTTTTGGATCAAGAGCGAACACACCGATGAGTGCTAACTGCTAACAACTCAAGCTAATAACAAGGTGAATCATGTGAGCTTGCTAGTGTGTGAGAGAATCCTAATGGCTAGTAGGAGTATCACCCACTGTGGGCATTCAACTGTCTTGGGTTGGGTGGTGTGCTTCCAACCTCAACTTGCATTGCCAAGGAACCAACCAGGCCAAGCCCGTGGAAGCTAACAACAATGCAAGCAAGAGGGAAGGAAAAGGAAGGAAAGCCTTTTCGTGGTGGTAGAGCAATGACCAAACCAAACCAAACCCAAGCCAACTCCCTCCCAAAAAAGATTAGATGTTGATTACGACGGCGATGATGCAGCCAGAGAGGAAGAGGAGTGAGTCAGTGAGTCAGTAGCGTTGATGAGAGAGAAGCAACAAGGCACAGGCCGCCCGGATGGGGGCCACACAACAGCACACAAACACCTAGAGAGAGAAGCAGGGAGGGAGATCACTCCCTTTACGTGAGCACAATGCCTAGCTAGTACCAACCTTTTTCCAGCTCGCGCTCTCTCTTGCTTGCCACTTTGTACACTCCATTGCACTCATCATCAGCTCACACTCATCTCATCACACACACACACTGGAATGGCAATTGGCAATGCTGATCACATCTTGACTCGATCAACACTTGAGAAAAATACAAATTAGAGTTGATCTGATCTGATCATCCAAGGAGGGAATATATAATGCACGATTTCTATAGTCTGAAGCAATCACTAGCTAGTAGTAATAAGCAGAGAAAAAATTGGGATGATATATACTCAGCAAGGAAAGGAAAAAACAAGAAGAAAGGATTCTAAATTAATGAATGAATTAATAGAATTTTTAATCACACAGGGTCAAATCTCAAACATATCTCTGTTTCTGTACCGGTAATTCACATCTCCCATTCCAAATTCCCCATCATTTTAATGAACATGAACAAATAAAGTAATAAAAATAGCCTGATCAAAGAAAAAAGAAGAGAAGAAGAAGAATATTTGACAGCAAGGAGATTATGTATGTATGCAGTAGTATAATTATGTATGATGTTGATGAGAAGCAGAGGAGGGAGCTAATTGGTGTGGTGTGTAATCTTGTGTTTACTAGTAATGGCAGTCAACCAGGGCGGACGGCGTGGCCGGCGGGAAGAGCAGCGGCGCCGGAGGCCGCTCTGCGACGGCGACGGCGGCGAAAGCGAAGCGTGGGGACGTCATCGCCGCCGGCGCCTCGGCCTCGTCGCAGGGCGCGGGCATGTTGAGGTCCAGCTCCAGGAGGCTCTTCTCCTTCCTGGTGGGCGCGTGCGCGTCGTCCCGGTCGCGGTCCCGCAAGGCCGCCGGCACCAGCGGGCGGTGCCGCCGCATGTGGCCGCCCAGCGCCTGCCCGGACCCGAACTCGGCGCCGCAGATGGAGCACTCGTGGACCCGCGGGTGATGATGATGCTTGGCGCTGCTGCTGCTGCTCGCGGCGACGGGAACGGCGGCGGGCGTGGCGGCGCCCGCGTCCTGTCGTTCTTGCTTTGGCGCCGCGGCAACCGGGATCGCGGGGAGCACTGTTGCATCGCCGGTCCCTTCCGCCGGGGCCGGGGCCGGAGTCATCGGCGGCGACGGCGCATCAGTTGGCTCCGCGGCTTCAGGAGCAGGGGTCAGCGCCAAGTCCTTTTCCTGGGGCGGCTGGGATGCCGGCGGAGGCACCGGCGACACCGGAGGAAGCAGCAGGCGTGGCTTCTTGTGGCTGGTGCGGTGGCCGCCGAGCGCCTGGAAAGACGAGAAGCACTTGTTGCACGTCTTGCACTCGTACACGTACTCGCCGGAGGCAGCAGCGCCGCCGTCGCCGGCTGCAGCAGCCGGGCGGCGGCTCCTGAACCTGCTGCTAGCCTCCTTGGCCGCCACCGCCACCGCCACCGCCGCTGTCGTCCGGCCGCCATCGTCCTTGGCCGCCGCCGCTGCCGGCTCGCCGTGCGCGAGGAGCATGAGGCAGAGCGCCATGTCCTCGTCCTCCTCGGTGAGGCAGCACCCGGCGGACGCGGACGCGGCCTCGTCCGCGGCGGACGGCGACGTGGTGGTCGTCCCTGACCCCGAGACGACCGAGTCTGCCTCCCCGGCTGGCGCCGTGGCAGCCGACGCCGCGGACGACGACCACTCGGGAGCCGCCGGCGCCACCACGACGACCGGCGGCGCGTGCACGCGCTGCCTCTTGCTGCGCTTGCCCTTCACGAGCACCGGCGGCACCACCATGGCGGGCGGCGTGCCGGCCTCCTCTTCTTGGACGCCGCTGCCGCCCATGGCGCCCCGACCTCGATCGGAGTCGGAGGGAGAGGATTGACAAAGAAAGGAAGGTTAGCTGGTGATGCTTGAGGAGAAGGGAAGGGATGGCGCTGCCGCTGCGACGACTGCGAATGCCGCTGCTGCCTGCTGTGCTGTGCTTTGCTTTGCTGCGGGTGCCTGTGAAGGATATGATGTGATGCCAATGACAGATGGACACGGAGACGACACCACACCACCACCACCACAGCCCACAGAGGAGGCCGGGGGATGGATGCTATGTCAACAAGACAAGGCAAGGGGAGGGGAGGTGGAGAAAGTTAGGAGGTTGACATATGCCCATGGCTGGCAATGTGGCCATAAACTAATCACCATGGGGATTGCAATTGAATTGCAATTGGTTGAGGGGAGCCTGCTACACTGCTACCATTGTACTGTCCAACTGAATTTTTTCTTAGGCCTCGTTTAGATGGCAAACTTTGGAGGCAAAGTTTGCATAGTAAGTGTCCCGTCACACTGTAGCAATTTTGTTTTTATTTGGTAATAATTGTCCAAATATTGATTAATTAGACTTAAAATGTTCATCTCGCAAAGTACAATAAAACTGTGTAATTAGTTTTTGATTTCATCTATATTTAGTACTCCATATATGTGCCGGCATTTTGATGTGACGAGGAATAGGAATTCTGCATAGTGAATTTGGGAGGCAAACTTTAGAATCTAAACAAGGCCTTAGGTACTCCATCTGTCCTGGAAGGAGTGTCATTCCTGCTTTCCGAAAAATCAAATATTTTCAATTTTAACTAAATATATAAAAATATTAGTATATATGATACATAGTATCACTAAATTAATCATTGAATATATTTCTATAATAAATTTATTTAGAGATATAAACGTTGCTAGTATTTTTTATAAATCTAGTTAACTTTAATAAAGTTTGACAACCCTGTAGCAACACTTTTTTTGGGTGGAGGGAGTACGCCTTTCATTTGGAAGGCAGTTTTTTTCTGTTCAAGAGAGTTTTTAGTTTGGTACTAGAAAATTACTAAGTTTTAATAATGTTAAAAATAATATTATAATGTAATGCATGATGTCTGAGTGATGAGATTTATGGTACCAGATCGAGGTGTGTGAGACAGCGCGCTTTGGTGCTAGTATCTTTTAGTGTCCTTTTTGTGTGCATGGACACAAGACTGGCTCTGCCACCTAACTAGTGAGTGAGTGTCTAACTAAAAGTGTCAGGACTTTGGACTGTGTCGAAAGTGAGCGTGTATAATCAGGTGTACCTGCACATTACTGTCTCATGTGGTCCTTTATATGTATATGCACATTTTTTTGTATTTCCATCCACCATTTATGCTTAATTCCCCTGTAAATTGCTCAGCACACAGAAGTTGATGTCGTCGTTACACCCAAAATTCCATTCCTAGCACAGATTGACCATGCTGTATGGAGAATACATCGAGGCGTGTATTGACCGGTGTCGCCACCTTTGTTGACGATCGATCGCTATACACTCGAATTCACAGCAGTTTTGCCGGTCACCAATGGGTTCTCGTCTCTCATCTCTTGCCTTGGCAATGCGGACACGTCGTGCTCTCGGCCAATAGCTCAGGTCCAATGTGTCACTGACAGATGAAAATTCCGATGAATAGGTATGTGTTTGGATATTTCTGCAATCCAATCCTTTTCCGTCCTTTATTTTATTGATTGATGAGTCCACAAGGAGATACCGTATCGCAAACAAGCAAACAATGCAGCTGAGGCAGACATATCATTTTACTTCGATCATATCTATGCTGCCTGATATTAATTGTGGAAATTTAGGCCGGGCTCCATCTGTACATCAGTATATGAGAGTATAGAATGCAGGTTTATTTCCTTGCAACTATAAATTCATTACCTATATTTAGATTATTGCGTGCAAAGGTAGTTTTTTTTTAAAAAAAATGAAAAACATTTTTTGGGGAAAAGTATGTAATACCTATGCAATTCACTCAAGCATAAGTCAGTGGGAAGTGGTTGAAGCTATAATTCCATCCTTGAACAACTACCATGAGATTAGGTTAGCTTGTCAATCACTGTTCGGCTAGAGTGAAATTAGCTTATCAGTGCACTGTTTGAGCATAAAGATTTAGGGGAGATGCTTAAAGGGACAAAAGGTAAGGATGGAGTCTTAGCTTGAAGAGAAAATAAAGTGATTCCAACCCTGAAAATATATTCTTACACTTCTCTTTCAATATACTAGGAGACTTCATTGTCTCTCGCACCTTCTTTTGTACCAACTCCTTTGTTAATTTCCCGAAATGGAGCAAACGCTAAAATATATATAAAAAAGCATAAATTGATTTGCTTTCTTCTTTTATAATTCTGCTCTGCTTCTCAACTGCTTTATATTATCCTCACTTTCCATTCTCCTACATATATATGGAAGCAAGACTAGTTAGATAACCATACTGTAAATTTTTTTCTTAAACAAATGGAATGCCTACAATTAGGGATTGAATTAATATGCTCTTAAACATAACAGTCACGGGATAAATATCAACTCCTAGAACGTAAGATTTTGGAAAGTAATCACAGCTTGTATTTTTGCATTGATCTGTTAGTTGCATTTTTTTTTGTTAGTGTGAATCAATATGCTCTGGATATTTCTTTTTCTGAACATTACATTATTCACCTTAACCTGCTTTATTTTTTCTCACTTTAACATGGGTAGATTACACAGAATAGACATCGCTCAAATAGTAATTGCTTTCTATATCTTTCTAATTTGCATCATGTACACATCTCTAGTGACTAGTGAGGTGCAAAGACATCTGGCACCTAATTAGCTACTCTTCCTTTTACCGTAGGTCAAGCATTCAGTACAACCGCTTCCTCAACTGTACACACTAGCTCACTCCCTCCATGGCCGTCCTCCCATCCCCTTTAATTATACAATGCCATGATCCAAACATTACATGTCAATGACAGGAAATGAGTGATCTTTAATCATTTTGATACCGTGTAAAACCGTTGGCACTCGAATAAATATAGTTTTGTTCAGGTCAGAGGTTGGTTGGCTTGCTTGCGTCCCACTCCTATTTTTTTAAAGATGCAGCAGCAGCAGCTCTGGCTGTTGCCTGTCTTCGAAGCTGCAACAATACTTTAGTGTGTGGTGTGTTGTGGTGTTGTGTGTACTAGTAGCCTGGTAGTGGAGATGGTGTAAGTGTAAGCAACAACTGCTTCACTCCCCTAGCTAATCTCTCTTCCTCTCCCTCCCTCTCCCTCCCATGCCCAGAAATGGAATTTGGCATGATCTGGTTTTAAAAAAATGCCACTAAAATCATTAGAGATTCTCAATGATTTGTAAAAACAAGATTATGTTGTGATAGAGTCAGTGAGACGGTAAGACATGGTCCCACATTTTCTTGTCATGGCCAATTTGGTACCGTACATACATGCATTTTGTTGAAGAAGCAGCTGCTTGCTTCTACATAACTTTTATGCTATAGATGAGCAACTTTCAGGGCGAAAGAAAATTCCGCGGCAACTGGCGTCCTAATTGCGCAACTTGGACCGGACGAGCCCTTTTTAACTTTGCATTTTACTTGGCGTTTTAAGTCATATATTTGGTTTCATCAGCTCTGTTCCTGATCTAATTAAGGAGGCAAATTGTTTTCAGGTTCAGACTTGTTCTCGTCTTCGTTTCTTTACTTGCCCTGCACTCCCATTTCCGTCATCACAGCAATGTTTACATCACAGTCAGGCCACTTGCATGCTCAAATCAAAGGGCAACTACCTAATAGCTGTATCTTGTACTGTATGTGGCTAAAATTCTTGGAGGATTTACATTATAAATTATCAAAATTTAATGTGACAAGCATTCAATTTTATGTAAAGTTCTAAACAAGTGGTGGATATAGAAGGAAAACAGACAGAGTGCGCAAGCAGATCTCTCAGTAGAAATGGGCGCTGTTACAAGAGGTCTGAAGAACCATTTTGACTCAGGGTCGTGCTCGCTAATAAATAAATAAATAAAAAAGAATGACAGCCTGTCTTCAGCTTGGTTGTGTAAGTGGTCAGATACTTGGGAGCACAAAATGGAAAAGACCCTTTCATTCTGAGACTTTGCGTGCAGCCATCTTCCATGTACACCAATCTTGACTGTGCGAAACAAGAAACGGCATTCAGAGTCTTACAAAGAAAAGAAAAATATGTCGAGCAGACGCCTTGACAGTTTTGAAGTTTTTCCCCATCTTTAAAGAAGATTGCACATAGTTTCATTCAATCTGGTCCGGATTCTTGCATATATATGTTGGTTCACTCTCCCTCACTTTTAAACATGTGGTTTGGTTTAGCTGCAGGTAAAATAGCTGTGCACAGCAACAGGCCAAAAAAACTGCAGCCACCGATCAGCCATACTCCCAAATAAGTTCTACAGCAGAGGAATTGACAGTACGCATATACAATACTTGATTACTTGGTAAATATAAATTAATGCACTGATTCTATGCATTGACCCCCCATCAACTCACTTACTACTGGATCTATCCATTAACTTGTGCAGATGAAGAGATGGCAGTTGTGCAGTTCAGCCAGCCCACTGACACAGTTTGACTTGGGCAATATGTTGTGCACTAATTAAGCACTTGTTGATCGTTTGCTGGCATGTTGGCTCTATTGCAACAACAACCACCCCCAACCCCTCATGTTCGTCGACTCTTGGATTTTTTTTAGGGTAAGTCGACTCTTGGATTTGGAGACGACTAATAACAATAGCTCATGTGTAACGACGTGTCACCGAGACAGGGGAATGGAATACGTAGTATAAGATTGGGTGACTTTTCTTGCATGTGGAGCATTGTTACAAATCATGTGGGGTATGGTTTTTGGCTACTTGTTGGCAGTCTAAAACTCGTCTGGCTTATTAAGCTCCTACTAAGTTCAACCCTAAGTGTTCCCAAGTTGAGAATTCTTCTCGTCCTGTCCTTGCTTCATTGCTTGCCCTACACTACATTCCCAGCTCCGTCATGGAGACCATGTAACAGCGCACGAGTGTACGTCACAACAATTCAACTTGCTTGCTCAAAGGGTAACATACAACCGACTACTTTCTTTGTCGAGTACAATCCGTCTTCGACAGAGAAATTCAATACAAATTAAGTGTGGTTTGACAAAAACCATACCAACTGATACAATGCTTGACTAGTAGACAGGGCACTGCCAATGGCGTCGACCCGAGGTCCATTCTGCTTTGCAGCATAGAGAAAAGAAGAATTGACTTAGATTACATTTGTTCTCTCGGAAGAGGAAGAAGAACGTCACTATTTTTTAGCACAGCCGGGCTCCAGCTTAGTTGGGCTAAGTGCTCAGCTGCGCCCAGTTGACTTCATTTCCACTTGGTCTTTGCCCGCAACCAGGCTCTGCCTATGCTTTAACCCAATGTCTTGTGCAAAAAATTAACCAAAGTGCAATCCAGAATCTATTCAAACTGATTGTTAAAAAGCGAAATCTCCAGGTTGCAAATAGGGTATATTTCATTTCATTTGAGTCGGTTACATTCTTGATCCTCAACCTTTGATTTGACTCCACGCGCCGTCAAGTCATTTTAGGATGGCACAGAATTGACGGTAAAAGTTTACCATTTCATTGACCTGTGCACAGGATTAGCTAGAGTATAGACGATGGTACACTTAGGCCACTGATGGCCTTTGACTTGGCTATCTTAGTTGTCACTGCCATAGCAGCCGGCGTTCCAACCAACGCAACACTCGCTCATGTTCCTCATCATTGGAGTCTCTCGGCTTAGAAATTAAAAAGAGCTTAATCAGAAAGTGTCAGCAACAGAGGCAATGGATCGCAGCTGAGATTGGGGACTTTTTTCCCCATGTGGAGCATAGTATCTCTGCCAAATCACGGCGTCAATCTTGCCCCTTCAGCACACGTTCCTGGAAGTTTACCTACCGCCTACGAGTTCATCTCTACAAACTTAGATCTAAATTTTAGATAATGAGCCGCAAGAAAGAAAAAAAAACTGCTAACCATGAAACAAGAAGTGACTGTTTATTAAAAGCCAATGCAGCTTCATGTAAAATTATTCTAATGTAAATAACAGTAATGAACTTTTATGATCGATACATGCAAGTACAATGATGCTGTAGAAAATAGGAAATGAATCTTGTCCAGGTCACTGAATAGATATGCAGTACATTGAAAAGAGTTTAGCTTGTTTATCATTTATTATTGTTCATGCTTGAAATGTTTTTCATCGCGGCGGTTTTCACTTGGGGTCCAAGCCTTTGTTCTTGAAGCCGTCAATAATCAAGTTGCAGGCGTTCATGGTGTTCCCATTTAGCAGATTGTGGTTCCAGAGTTTGATCATAAAAAGCCTCCAGCACCTGTTTCAGCAAGAAATCCCCAATAAAAAAAAAGCACCCCTAAAACATATGAAAATGCATGTCTGCTGCAGTCCGCAGCCATGCATACAAACTCACGTAGTAGTCACTCACCCTAATAGCGATGGGCTTCGTGCAAGTAATTGTCCATGAAGCTGGGAGAATGCTTTACAGGCAAATGGTATATGACTATCAGCTATCACCCTGCAATTTACCCTTCCATTTTCAGTAAGGAGATACAGACATATAGGTCAAGGACATGAGGAAACAAAGATGTTGCAGCATCTGACAAACTAAATTGTAGTTCCAGAAAAAAAATATTGATAGGAGTGACTGCAAATATGTAGTCAAAATTAGTTTTTACTACACTGATTAGACTAGAAGCATTTTTTTTCCCATTTTGATTGTTGTAAGGATACAAGTGGGGTATCCAATGGTGTTTTCTTTTGTCACCTAACTAATTACGGTCAAATATCATTCTAGTTCATTTCACTCACTCAAATTACATCAAATACCATTCTAGTTCATGTAAATAAGTTTTTGGGTTGACCCAGTGACCGAAAGTAATTAGAACTTGCACCCCTTGTTAAAAAAACTCTTTCATAGACAATTTCACCTTTATAAAAAAATGATAGAAAAGTCTATTTTCAGCCCTTGAGCTTTTATTTAGTAGGGATTTAACCCTCAAACTCCAATACCAAACATGCGCAGTCCTAACTATTAAAACCGAACAGCTTTAGCCCTTGGCTAGTTTCAAAAGTGGTTTTGAGTATATGTATATTTTCTAAAAATAAAATAATAGTTTAATCTCCCAAATTCATAAATAATTGTTTTTAAATCAGAGTCAGAAATATATAAAACTGGTACCAAATTTTTTGTAAAAATATAATCTATCTATTTAAATAAATTAGTTATGAATTCAAGAAATTTTAAATATTTTTATTTAAAATATAATCTATATATTGTTCTCATGTTTTGAAATTTCAAAATTTTAAATTGTTTGAAGGAACTTGGATGGAGAAAGGATCAAAACCAAACAAAATTTTATTTGATTTTCTCATATTTTAAAATTATTTTATTCAAATTGTTCAAACGAACTCAGATGTAGAAATGACCGAAACTAAAGTTATAGATCTTAACAAGAACTATAACTTTGTAGTTGGCGACTTTTTCATTTGAAACCATTTATGATCCCACAATTCTATTTGAATTTTTCACATTTTAAAATTCAAAATTTTCGAATCGTCCTAACAAACTCAGATGGAGAAATGACCAAAACAAAAATTGCAGATCTAGATGCGATATATAATTTTATAGTTTATGACTTTTTCATTTAAAATCATTTACGGTCCTAAAACTCTTTTTGAAGTTCTCATATTTTAAAATTCAATGTTTTGAATTGTTCGAACGAACTCGAATGGAGAAATAAACAAAACCAACGATTTATATCTCGATGAGATCTACATCTTTATAGTTGATGACTTTCACTTGAAATCATTTGCGGTCCCAAAATTCTGTTTCAAGTTATCATATTTTGAAATTCAAAATTTTTTCAAATTATTCGAATGAACTTGGACGAAGAAATTACCAAAACCAAAGTTATTGATCTCAATGAGATAAATTATATTTTTATTAGAAAAAGTTTTGTACTAATTTCGTATTTTTTGATTTAAAATTAATTATATATGAATTTTGGTACACTTCTGTTCTGCATAACTCAACAAACTTATGCTTGTTGATCATAACTATCGCAGTTACATAGTGAATACCGCAAATACATGAATTAATTTCTAGTAACAGGACGTCAGATTTTCTTAACCCTAGCAAACATACTGGACCTAATCCAAACCTCAACATGGACAGCTATCTACATGGTTACAAACCTGTTGCATATATACACACTAATTCTAGAGTCACATTTATTCTCAGTCTAACTCAAGTCACCTACGCAACCTCACCAAAAGAAGGCAATACTTAAAAACATGCCATAGGAGTAAAGACAATTTGGGTTAGTCAATCAATAGCAGGAAGTGAAATCACTTCTATTTACCATGATAGCAGAAACAAAGAGGAAATATTGGGGATGGAATAGCAGGAAGTGAAATCACTTCTATTTACCGTGATAGCAGAAACTAAGAGGAAATATTGGGGATGGACTGACCTCTGTCTCAAAACAAATGAATTCCACATATGCATGACACGCTTCTCATCTATTGCAATATCATCGAAACTATCAAGCATCTGCATTCAGTCAGAAAGTTAAAAATAAGAACTAAACTATTTTGCAGTAAAACAGGATGAGTTGGGCTCAAGCTAAGGTAGCATATGCTCATATTCATGTTTGTGCAAGAACAGAGCAGAAAGATTATCACATCTTACCTTTCTATCTTCAAAGTCAGCAACATCATCATCAACTTCGTCTTCACTATCATGATTTGAGAGAACTTCTTCAACTGTCATTTGCTACAATAAGTATAAAGAGATAGTTAAGCTAGATTGCAAATATAGGAATGAATCATGTTGGACAGTTGGAGCCACGTTAACATGATACTGGGAACTAATGGTCAAGGAGAACGAATTAAATTACCAGAATGAAAAGCATAACTGCATATATAACACAAATGCTGAAAATTGGCCCGAAATGTTTGGACATGGAAACAAAACTGAAATTAGCAAGCTTCACAAACATCATCAAATGCTTCCTCCAACATTATATCAGGCCTTCCCATCAAATTGGTTGATCATTTGTGAAAATATGGTACCAAGTAATATGCACTATGCCACCAAGTAGTTATAAGTGACTACTTCACTTGGTATGTGTTCTGAAAGTTGCCATACACTGTGATGATGCCCTTGAGCCTTGGGATCTTGAGCTTGAGGTAGGCATAATTTAGGACAGCCATGAACTTTGCTTAGCATGGTCTCCCAAGTATGGCATTGTAAGACCCAGTGAAGTCCACCACCTCGAAGGTGAGTTTCTCCAACCTGATGTTGCTTTGGTCATCGAATGTGACGGAGAGCGCGATGCGTCTGAGTGGCATAGCGCGCCTTCCGGGGATGACTCCATGGAATGGTGCATCAAACGGACTAAGTGCCGATCTAGAGATCCGCAACCTATCGAAGGCATCCACATAGAGTATGTTGAAGCTACTCCCTCCATCCATTAGGACCTTCGTCATCTGGACATCTCCCACCATGGGATCAACCACAAGACCAAAGCGATCCCACTCAAGGACATCGAAGGTGATCGATTTCTCTAACCACGTGAAGTGGCTTGGAAATATAGCTTGGACGATGTTGACGTTACGAGCGATAAGCTTCTCCTAACGCTTGGATTCATAGGTCTTGGGCCCGCCGAACATGAGCATCGTATCCCGCACTTCTAGGAACTCGATACTCATGTTCCCTTTGTTGTCGACGGTCAGTGGATCTTCCTTCTGAGCAGCCTTGCGTTTTTGAAGGCGTCCGAGTACCACTTCCTCATGGTGTCGTAGTCCTACGCAAGGTGCTTGACCTTGTAACCATGAAGGAGACATGGGGCGTTCATGATGTCCATGTACTTGATTGAGTTGTTGTGGGAACGCTGCTTCTGTTCTGTTTTGTTGGCGGCTCCCATGAAGTTCCTCTTGCACTTTTTGTCCTTCCTCCTAGGGGAAGAGGGGGCATCGTTGTCGTCCCCCTCAGCGCCTTTTGCTTGCCCTTATGCTTGTCGACGTTAGCGTTGACTACTTCGTCACCGCCTTTTGCTTGCCCTTATGCTTGTCGACGTTCACGTTGACTACTTCGTCATTGTTGGCGTAGTTGACGACAATTTCGAGGAGTTCGCGCATCATCAAGACTTCCATTCTACTGATCCTGTGGACTAGTTCTTGGCATCTGACTCCCCTCATGAAGGCGACGACCTTGTTCTCCGTGATTTTGGGGAGCTCGTTGCACTTGCGAGTGAAGCGCCAGATGTAGTCACGAAGTCGCTCCCCATGTTCACGTCGGCAGTTAGAGAGGTCCCACGCAGTGTCGGATTTGGTGCAGGCTCCCTTAGCTATCAATTAAGAGTTGTTCGAGCTTTCGAGGTCATCCCATCCTTTGATGGTGTTGTGTGGGAGATGCTTGAGCCACATGTGAGCTGAGTCGACGAGGTACATCAAGATGCACTGCATGGAAAAGAGCGAGTCTGTGGCGTCTACCGCATGGCTAGTCGATAATCTTCCATGCAGTTCTTTGGACTAGTGTTCCCATCGTACTTCTAGAAGTTGTGGGGTGCTTGGAAGCTAGGTGGGGTTAGAGCCATTCGGACCAGGTGCTCGAAAGACTTCAGTTTGACTCAATCAGGCATCTGACTATGGTTGTTGTTAGGGCCTCTCTGCCCGTTGCCATTGTTGTGATGGCCTCCAAGAGTGTCGTGATGGCCTCCAAAACTGACAGCTATTCTCCGGTATATGCTCGCGTCTGTCGCAATCGGGGAACCTCGGGGCGAAGTTCGGTAACAACCTTTGGTGACGTTCGCGGACATCGTGTGTCGAGAATGTTCAGGCAACTCTGGGTTCTCCAATCCGGTGATGGACTGATTCCTCGCGAGAGTTCGAGCTAAGAGGACGTTGTTCACCTACTCCTTCACGAGCCGGCGGTTACAACGTCAAGTTGTGTCAAGGGGAGGCATTGCGTTTGGTGGCGGCTTCGCGTAGTACTGGTCTGGCTACTCTCGGGTGGCTGTTCCGCCGTATTTTGCACTAGAACTAGCAGTTTGCAGTGTGATCTGCATGTTTGTTCTATTAACGGCTCAGGCAGATTATCAAGAATCTTAATAGTTGCCGCCAAGTTCTGGTTTGGTCAAGTGGGAATGCATATGTTGTTGTCCTCGTGCACTCGCAGGATAGCCTCCAGCACTCGCTTGCCTTTCCACCGAAGGTCTTGGTTGCGGTCTCGACCATCAAGTTGACCCTCGAGGTCCTCTCATTGATGGTTGAGCTCCCCGCACACGTCGCTGCATGGACATTTTAGATTTGGCTGAGGGTGTTGAGCTCCTTGATCTCGATGTGCTCCTAGTTGTGCTGAAGGTTATCTCTAGTGTTTCCCGCTACAGCTACTGCGGAGTCGTTGTTGTTTTGCTCATGGCCATTGAGGCCTGATTCTGCCATGAAGCACTCCCTCGAGGGGTGATGATTGGCTTTGCTTAGGTTGTCTGACAGGTCGATCAAATAAGATCCGATCACATCGAGCTAAGAGGCATTCATGTTCCAGATAGATCATCGAGACATTGGTCATTAGAGTCATTATCGACGAACCGTGCATAGATATCTTGCTTTCCAAGTAGCTTGGGCCTCTTAGGAAGCTAGGCCCACCCTGTCCTAGTCGGGCTAATCTCCTGGCGATGAGGGTACCCGAGGCCCAATATATCGGCATGTCATTTTCAGGCCCACTTGGCCCAACATGACTTTCCCAAACCCTTGTAAATCCCCACACAGGCACATAGCTAGCAATCGCCGCCACTCATCCTTCTCGTTCCATTCTCTGTTCTTGGCATCATAGAGCCGCCTGAAATTCCTCATTGACGATCATCAACTCACACCTAGGACTACCAAATTGCCCTCACCCAACCTTCTCTCTGGTCCTGTCAATTTGCTTGGGAATTGGAGGCATGCACTACCCCAAGTGCTGTCAATTTGCTTGGGAATTGGAGGCATGCACTACCCCAGCGTCTAAGACTCTACAAGAAGGCTATAGCCCTCACTGTCTTCAACGATTCTACCTTGTTCCCTTCGTTGTGGCTCTTGCATGTTTGATACCTCTAGATGTCTAGGCGGCTAATAGGACGATGTCCCCAATACTGGGCATCCATCTCGACAGCGTCCCTTATCGATCCCATTTATGATCTCGAACGACCGCTCCTAGGACACAGAACGTCGTGTCGTACGCACCCCAGTGACTATGATTAGGCATACCTTCTTGTGCTCGTCCTCGTTGTAGTCAGGCTGCTCCCGCCCGTTCCCTATGCTTGTCATTAGGGCTACAACCATTATGCTTCTAGATCTCCACCTACCCGTGGCTAGGTTGCGCCCTGTCCCACGCCACTCTGTTGGCACCTAGGTTAGGATACGCTTCCTACCTGGCGGCCAGGCCAGCTACGCCCATCCCCATGCTCCATCGCCCTCGAGCCCGAACACCACACCAATTGGAGCGCCAACACCAGTGAGTGGATCTGACCATCTTCACTACCCTACCCCCTTCTGCCTTTATCCCGTCGCTCGGGCCTCTCCATGTGAGCCACCGTGTCCATGGTGTCAGTTTGTGCCTGTCATCGAGCAACCCACACCTAGAGGCCACAACCAACCGAAGCCCATCCTCCCGTGCCACCGCTACCAGCTCGCCAATTGTCATGCCCACCATTAGGCGTCCTGACATAGGCAACTGGGCCCACCACTGTCATGGCACATGGCTCTAGCTGCAACACCTACCAAGGAACTCGTTGGCCCGTTGTTGTTGTTGTATCTTTATCCCCATCATTGATCCAGGTTGAGTCGCCCACTGCCCGTCGACCTCGTACATATTTCCTCCAACATCAGCATCGACTACATCGGTCTCTACCTCCTCAACCTGTGACTAGGTCAGACACTCGACTCCTCGACCATGTGACTAGACCGGGCACACGATGCTGAGGAGACACCTTCCTGTATCGCTTTTTGAGCATCCTATCAGCACAATTTCATTGTCAGTTCGTCACCACCACTGTAGTTCAGGACGTCTCCACCAACTTCGCGTGCTCAGGAGACACCTTCCCATGTTGATTTTTGGTCATCCTGTCATCACCTTCATTGCTGGTTCTTCACCACCACTGTAGATCAGGACGTCCCGCCAACTTCTTCCATCGTCAACCCGCCTCGAGCATATTGGATCTAATGACCGATTGTGCGAGCTCATCTCCAGTAACACTTGTCATCGAGTACTAAGCTCATCTTCTTTGAGTAATACGTAAAGGCAGACCCACAGGGTACGCTGGGTGGGCCACATCATAGCCTAGACCAAGCATACACATCAAATTCGCTTGCCGCACAAAGTGTAGAACTGCATGAATGCCGAGTGTTTTGCTTGCCGCACTAGGTGAATATCAAGTCCCAACGCCTCAACCATAGGCCGCACTGCCAGGCAACCCTTCAATTTCCTCGTCTCGTCGACCCAATTCAAAGAAGAGGCAGCCGCAATCATCGTGGAGGCCTTCTCTTCTGGTCCCTCGAACGCTAACGCATGGTTGGGCCCTCTCCCTTGTACATCTAGTATTGGCAACACCAGTGCATGCTCTCGTCCTCGACGTGTTGCTGGTCTAGCAAACCTAGCACATGCCTGCCTCGGCTTCAGCTATGGCGGCTTGACTGCATCGACCCTCTCTATCTCGTCTGCCCTGATTGCATTGGCGTTTTCATCTCTGTCCTCGACGATACCGGCATCACCCCTTCCACGATGACTGCCTCACCATGGCCTCATTGCGCCCACGACTTCATGTGTGACCGCCTCGACATTGGCAACCCGACCATGACTACATCGACCATGGCTATCTTAAGCACAACACCTTCAACTATGGCTACTTCATTAGTCTTTGGAGAGATAATTACATGTAAACTAAGAGCTTTTTCTTTTGGGCTGGTTGCCTTGTACTTTTGCTTGCTTGTTTTCGTTTTTCTCCCTGTACATAACATTCTTTCATTTAATTGAAGAAAGAAAAAAATATAGGTAGGGGATTCCCCTGCTGATTTGGTCAAAAAACCATGGCTACTTCGCCCTCACACTCGGCTACCTGACATCAGCACCAAGGGCTACCGTCTTGCATGAGCTACTCGTCGGTTTTCTTCTCTATTTAGAGAACCGTAAAGACTGCAGGGGAATGTTAGATCGTTGGCTTCAACCTTCGGCTTCTTCCTCCTAGTCATTTAAACTCTATATATACCACCTGAGAGGCTCAATACAAACCATCCAATTCTACCTGATTCTATTCCTCCTACACAATCAAGATATATAGAAATGTATAGGATGGGAACGAAATAATATATATGAGAAGAGGTACGCAATTTTCAACACCTGCCCTTTGTGAGAATGGAAGAATTGACGTGTTCGAAGGACTTGCCGACTGCCAAATAATATAAACATAAACAAAGCAGCAAGTTAATTTAATAACTTGTATCAAGAGTGAAACAAGATATAATCAATCGTGTAACATGGTATCAAGAACAATAACGGTCTTACAGTTTAGGGTCAAACTGATCAACAGACAGTCTCCTGGTCTTTCCAAACTGAATTACTCTTGGTGGTGACAGATGGCCGTCATGTAATGAATAGGCAGGATCAACTGACGTGTCTGACAAAGAATTCCCTTAAAAAATTAGGCAACATCAAAATCCATGATGACTATCTACAAGTTTTGTGTGTTGTCTGCAAGACACTTATGGCAGTGGTTGTTTATGTGCCACATGCTATTTATGCAAGTTTCCACCTGCATATTATTAGTTGGACGCTATAGACAATTGTTGCTGGTTTAGTCTTTATACTATTTTTTGGGGAACTAAGTTGGCACTGTACAAAAAAAAGGGATATCCAGACAGCGACCCCTTCATGCCATCCATCTTTCCTTTCCACAGTAGTTACCAAGTCATGAAATATGCAATAATATTAGGGCACCATACATCTTAGTAATGCAAGTAAATTAAGTTTTGATGTCAAAATTGTGGGTGTGGGTGTGGGTGTTTATAAGGGATACTCCCCTCATCAGGGAAAAGAAAAAGAAAAAATGTTGAACACATAACTATTGAACTTTTGATACAAGTTTACTACTTGGATTTTATGCAAATTTACTACTTGGACCGTGTGGCCAATCTCATATTGTATTCAAGTGTAAACATCTAATACAGAAAAGATATGCAGTTTAAAAATATATTTTCTCCTCATAACTAAATTTGTTCAACACATAACTATTAAACTAGGTTAGAAAGAGGAAAGGAGATAAATACAGAATTCATGGACAGGTAGATTTCACTATGTTAACATGAATATAAAAATAAAAATCAACTAAGATAGAAATGGCAGATTTGAAATGCCCAGGCATAAGACAAGAAATCTGACATGGTACACGCTAGGGAAATGGCAAATGCAGATGACCACACCAGCCAGCAAAACAGAGCACGGAACACCAGTACCAAGAAAGCCTCCCCATGCAGCAGCAGAACAGAGAAAGATCAAGTGATGATGATCGGTGGTGAAGTTGAACAGCATAAATCAGCAGTGTGGAGGATGAGCAGCAGCAAGGCAACATGCTTCTGCTACTCCAATCCAGAGGGGCAGCCGCACACATGAGGAACCCTCAAGTCGCAACGGGCAGGAGGACAAGCAGACAGATGGGGTCTACGACAAGCAGGCTTAACAAGGGTGTGTTTGGTTTGAGGATTGGGGTGGTTCATCATCTTCTCACTTACATATTTGTTGGATTTGTGCAATACAATGGGTCAATTCTCCAACACATTATTTCTCATAAGCTAATAATTAGTACAAGCACAAGGAATGGTGATTCCACCAAAATTAATGGGATGAAACCACAATGCAGTGATGCACCCACTCAACTAGCATGGATTCCTCAAACCAAACACCCAAGAGGATGCAATACACCTAACGGGCAGCAACGGGCTGCGATTGATGGACAGGGCAGAGGCGCAACATGGCATCGAAGATAGTGCTGCAATGAGCAGCGTATGGGATTGCAGCGAGCAGCAATGGAGGACATGCAGACAGCCCTAGCTGACGCAAAATCACAGCGCAGCGACAGAACAGAATCAGGACGCACAACTTGAGCTGGTGATCAATGAGTGGCGGCAACGGGCCACAGGCGAAGAATGGGCCACAATGAGCGGGCCGAGCCAAGGAGCTACAATAAGCGGCTTGCAACAGGGGAACCGCAACGGTGGCCAGAACAGGGACCTGGGACAGGCGGCCTGAAGAAGCAGCAGATGAGAGCAGAATTGGCAGTCAAAGAACAGGGCAAACAGTGGCACTGCTTGCCGAGCAACCAAAAAAAAAGGTGGATCATGAAAGGGGTTATATTAACACTAACCCTAACCCTTATCATTGCTCTAATTCGATATTACTTCCTCTGGTACAGTTTACAAGGCGTTGTTTGACATGGCACAATCTCTAAAGTTACACTTTGACCATTCTTTTTTTTTTTTGAAAACGCAGGAGAGCTGCATTTCATTGTATTAGAGAGAAAAAATGTTCCCTATACAACTCCTTCCTCTCATATGGAGACCGGATATGAGAGTCAGGGATCCAATATAAAAGGTTCTAGCCTAGAAAAACAGAAAAACATGACCTGGCCACACCTAAGCAACTAGGTTTATGACTATAAACTCATGATCATTGCATAGTACATTTGATTGCTGTCATGAACCTTAGTTCATTTGGGGGTAGGGATAGAGATAACCATTGCCAGGAGGAAGGCCGGGCAAATTCAGCGTCGAGGGCGACTAGAGCATTTGGAGGAATTGGATTCGAGGCGAGGTTTTCCCCTCTGCACCCTATGTTGAAGGAGACTGGGAGTAAAATTGTCTGATTAGTGCTTGATTCATCCAAGGCTGATTACACGATATAAATAGGCCACTAGCCACCTGGAGCTAATAATTCTCCTAATTTGTAGCCCCTGACTGCTAGCCTGGCCACTAATGCCCCTGATTGCTAGCCTAGCCACATGACATGGCCACTAATGCCCCTGATTGTTAGCCTAGCCACATGACAGATCATGACAATTGCTGATGTGGTAAATTGATTGGGCACGAGATACAAGAACTGATAGATTGGCTAACTTGCCTCCCTCAGGAGGCTCTGAGCTGCTTCAATCTAGTTTTGCTTGCCTTCCCTACCAATCTACGGATGTTGATGCAGCACATCCATGGTTAGAACCGGCCCACTCGCCATAACAACTTGCAAATATAACCATATCAAGTTTGTATTACAATAGTTAAAAAACTGGTGGCCAAATTATTGGTCAACGATTGTAAAGTTTGAATCTTAATATTCGTGCATGTGCATGTCTTATAAACTAGACCGGAGGGAGTAATATAACCTTAGGGATTAGTTCATTTCACAGGCTTAAGAGAAAAAGATTAGAAATGTACCAATTTCCTTCTGCACGTAGCTATCTTCAAAGCTCGCATGGGCATCTTTGGGTGATTTTGATCCTACACCAAGTAAAGGTCCATGTCTGATTGTCTCAGTTGCTTTTGAAAGAATGATCGTCTTGGTTGTTTTTGATGGAACAATTGTCTCAGTTACTTTTGATGGAACAATCATCTCAGCATCTTTTGACGGAACAACCGCCTCAGTTGCTGTAACTAATCTTCTGCGCTTCTTGTACTTTGAGCTGGGCAGACCCAGTGCAACATTTTAGGCAATAATAGAAATTTTAATAGAAACTTGATAAATCATTAAAGGTAAGGATGAACAAGCATACAAGTAGGAAAATGTTCTCTGTCTCGGATCAATTCCTGCAGGAAAAACCTGTAAAAACAAAATGCATTAGCTTTTCCCAGGCATTTGTGTCCAAAAATGTTTCTAAAAATAATATTCAGTATGCATGAATCTCCAATGTCTTTTATCTAAAACCCGATCTTCCACTTGAAGCATGCAAATTCTTAAGTGGGTTTTGGTGCACCCTTGATTTTGCATCCAAAGAAAACAAGAACAAAAGCAGACCTATGGTAGTAGAACCAGCAGAAGAATAAGAGGGATGTAAAACTTGAAAAAACATGTAAACCACAGACTGTGGAAAGTGTGTCTATATACACCAGTTGTTAGAAGTGCAGCAGTAGAGGATGAGCAGACTGGAATAGCTAGTTAAGGCTGGACACAGGTTCAGTTTGAAGCAACTGGCTTGACATATTGAATATGCATACATATATATATAGCAGTACCTAAGTCGGTTCGCAAACCAACCTGCTATTCCTAGCAGCTGTGTAGCAGCTTTACACTAGCAAAATAAAAATTGGCTACTCCTACTATCTGTCTAACCGCACCTGTAAGATTAGTAGAGTACAGACTCAGTTGACCACTTGCCTGACAGGCTTTATACTACCTTACTGACCAAGTAAAAAAGGGACCTGCATGGTGGCTAGCTAATTAGGACAAACTACTATTAACACTAGCTAGATAGGTGGTAAACACAAGGGTTACTACTAACACCAGTTTCATTTATTTATCAACTGGATACCAACATACATTTGATGTTCTTTATCATTATTAAATTACCTCATCTCTCCAGGTATTGTGCTTCAAGCTAACATTAACACCCTGTTCCTTCTCAGATATCTGTGAGAACAGGCAAAAAGACTAGTTATTAAACAATTGAGTGTGTGAAGAAGGTTAGTTCTAGAGGTTTACGAACCCAGAACTCAAAGTTGAATCGGTCATGTGATGACATTAAGTGCCATTGCAGACCCTGGCATAACCAAAATCATATTAGATATGAACTCAATGGCAGGAAAAATGCGTATTCCTTCTACTTAAATATGAGTGGAAGGTATGGACAAAGAACAATATCTCAAATTCCTGATTACAAAAAGAACAGGCATGAATGTGGCTGAACATTTTTTTTAAAAAAAGGCTATTTGTTATTTTATTTTAATCATTAAAGTGTTAATTCTTTTACTACTAAAACATGACACATAATCCTTAGAACAAAATAGTGAAATATGAACATAACAAAAAAGAAACTTGCTCCAGACTTTACCAGGAAGCTTCCACACTTTACATAGCAGAAGGAGCAGCAAAAACCTTCAGTAACTGGTAAGAAGTTATGTTTAAAAACAGGTAAGGATTTAATACATCAATATAAGAAAATGTTGTAACTGTGTAACATAAGAGGAAAGGTTTAAGAATAAAGAAAAAAAATATCTAAAACAACAACTGTCAAAAGTGATGCAAAATTGAAGTACAACAATGGGCAATTGCAAGTGTTTAATTTATAAAAAATTGGTGAAAAACTATCAAACAAAGCACAAACAGATGGCAATCCAGGTGTAGCCAAATGAGGCCGTGAGCTATGTTACACCTAAAATGGTAAGTATCTCACCAAACAACGCACTGAAGTCCTTATAAATTGGAAGTTCAATATACTACCCCAAACAATCTTGGTTGTCCATCTAACAAAATTTTGACTCGTTTTACTGCACTAAGCAATTCAATTCAGGTCATTCGAACCCCTATCCAGTTTTTTTCTCGAACTAAGCAGGAGAGCTGCGTGTCATTCCATCCACCATGTCCCAGAGCTGCAGGTACTCGATGAGGACTGGTACTGTGAGTGCCCCCCTGATGTCATTTACCCAACTTCGGTTCTGGAGTGCCTGAGCAACAGTCCGTCTCTTGGCTGTACGTTTGGGGACAGCATTAAACAGGTTGGGGGCCAACTCAGCCAAGGCGTTTTTTTTTTAAAACGCAGGAGAGCTGCGTTTCATTGTATGGTTGACTAAGCTTTTTAACCTTATTTTTCGATCTAATAAGATGCCTGAAGAATGGAGAAGTATATTAGTACCTATCTTCAAGAACAAGGGAGATGTTCAAAGTTGTACTAACTACCGTGGGATTAAGTTGATGAGCCATACGATGAAGCTCTGGGAGAGGGTTATCGAGCATCGCCTAAGGAGAGTGACACATGTGACCCAAAATCAGTTTGGGTTCATGCTTGGTAGGTCGACCATGGAGGCGATTTTCTTATTACGACAATTGATGGAGAGATATAGGGAGCAGAAGAAGGACTTGCACATGGTCTTTATTGACCTCGAGAAGGCATATGACAAAGTACCGAGAAATGTCATGTGGTGGGCCTTGGAAAAGCACAAAGTCCCAACTAAGTACGTTACCCTCATCAAGGATATGTACAGGGATGTGGTGACGTTTGTCCGAACATGTGATGGCGACACCAGTGACTTTCCAATTAAAATAGGACTGCATCAGGGGTCAGCTTTGAGCCCTTATTTATTTGCTTTGGTGATGGATGAGGTCACAAGGGACATACAAGGTGGTATCCCTTGGTGTATGCTCTTTGCTGATGATGTGGTGCTAGTTGACGACAATAGGGCAGGGGTTAATAGGAAGTTAGAACTATGGAGGCACACGTTAGAGTCGAAAGGGTTCAGACTTAGTAGGACTAAGACCGAGTACATGAGGTGCGATTTCAGTGCGACTAGGCATGAGGAGGGAGACGTTAGCCTCGATGGGCAAGTGGTGGCCAAGAAGGATACTTTTCGGTATTTAGGGTCGATGCTACAAAAGAACGGAGACATTGATGAAGATGTTAGGCATAGAATTTCAGCCGGCTGGTTGAAATGGCGTCAAGCTTCTGGCGTCCTCTGTGACAAAAGGGTGCCTCAGAAGCTGAAAGGTAAGTTCTATAGGACGGCGATTCGTCCGGCGATGTTATACGGTGCTGAGTGTTGGCCTACAAAAAGGCGACATGTCCAGCAATTGAGTGTAGCAGAGATGCGTATGTTGCGTTGGTGTTGTGGGCACACAAGGAGGGATAGAGTCCGGTACGACGATATTCGGGATAGGGTTGGGGTGGCACCAATTGAGGAGAAATTGATTCAACATCAATTCAACATCGGTTGAGATGGTTTGGACATGTCCAACGGAGGCCTCCTGAGGCGCCGATGCGTAGTGGAGTTCTAAAGCGGGCTGATAATGTAAAGAGCGGTAGAGGTCGACCTAAACTAACTTGGGACGAGGCTGTTAAGAGAGATCTTAAGGAGTGGAATATCTCCAAGAATTTAGCTATGGATAGGAGCGCTTGGAGATTGGCAATCAACGTGCCGGAACCGTGACCTCTTTTTGTCTCCCTTTATGTCCTTTTTTGTGTCTTCCTGTTTCTCGTCTCTTTTGGGTTTCATCTCTAGCCTACCCCAACTTGCTTGGGACAAAAGGCTATGTTGTTGTTGTTGTTGTTGTTGTGGGGGGGGGGGTCCCCAACAGGATCCTCACTCATACGGGGACCAAATATGAGTGAGGCAATTACCCAGCCTTTAGGATTAAACACATAGTGGATAAAACAACTCGACCTTACACCAAAGACCTAGTCTGCAAGCATAAGACCTAACTGTTGGAGTATGTGTTTAGACCCATGATGCTAAGGCCCATGTGGCCCATGTATGGAACCTATATAGCTACCCTTCTAGGGTTAGCCCTAATCAAGGAATCACAACTTCTAGCATGGTAATCAGAGCCTAGTTTTTTTTCTTTCCTCTCTCCCCTGTCCAGCCGCCGCCCCTCCTGGTGGCTGCCGCCGCCGGCCAGGAAGCCATGGCCAGCGCTCCTCCTCCCCACCCCTCCTTCTACAGCCACTTCCCTTCCCTCTCATCCTCTTCCACCTGGGCGCAGGTGCTTGCTGCCCCCTCTCCTGCCGCATCCAGGGGTCCTCCCGCTCCTCCACCTGGCGGCGCCGCCCCTGATCTGGGCGCCGCCCAGGCCGCCGCTGCCGGTTCCACTCCCCTGCTGACCGCCGGGGGCTCCTCCCCTCTTCCCCAGCTGGTGCAGCCGCAGCCCCTTGGCGCTGTGCAGCCGCGTCCCCTGCAGCACCTTCCCCTTGGCGCCGTGCTGCATGGGGCCGCGCCCCAGCCGGCTCTTCCTGCTGCCCTGAGCGGCACGGCTACCCTCCCTGCTGCCGCCGCCACCCCCTCTGCTCAGGTCCTCACCGCGATCTCCGGGCCTGGGGGGAGGCACCAGTGGGGGGCGAGGATGCCGGCGGTGGTGCGGATGCCGGCCTCCGCCCGCTCCAGCAGCCCCTCCAGCCGCTCCAACCACTCCAGCCGCTGCCTGAGGGTTCTCAGCCTTCTCAGCCTCTCGTGGTTGATGCTGCCGCTGCCGGTCTCCAGTCGGCTCTTCCTGGGGGTCTCCCTTTCGGCCTGACTGGACCGAACTCCACCCTCGCTGCAGCCCTCGTCGCTGCCCGGGCCACCGCCGTGGAGGGGCAGGCCCGTGTGCGCACGGCCGCCCTCGTCTGGGAGCGCGAGCGCGACGCGGCCGACGCCCTGACCCGCCAGATCGCCGAGGCCGAGCAGCTCCTCGCCTATCCCGCGGGCCTGGACGCCGGAGCCACCTCCTCCGCCTCGCCGGGACGTCGCGTGTCGCACACCGCCATCCTCTGGCACGACCCGGCTGACCCGCTCGTGGCTCAGCTCCACTACCAGGCCGGGGGGGGGGTCTAGAACATTCGCCTCCTCGTTCCGGTCGTCCTCGAGCCGGAGTCTCCTTCCTACGCCCGCTGGCGGGATCTGGTGCTTCTCACCCTTCGCCGCTACGCCCTCGACGACCACGTCCTCATCGACGCCTCGGTCGCTGTCCAGACACCGTCGTGGCTCCGTCTCGACAGCATCGTCCTCTCCTGGATCCTGGGGACGATCTCTCTGGACCTCCACGACCTCGTCCGCACCTCCCCTGACGCGCGCCGGGCGTGGCTAGCCCTTGAGGGTCAGTTTCTGGGCAACGCTGAGGCCCGGGCTCTGCGCCTCGACGCGAGCTTCCGCACCTTCGTCCAGGGTGACCTCTCCGTCGGCGAGTTCTGCCGTCGGTTGAAGGCCATGACTGACTCCCTGGGGGACCTCGGGTGGCTCGTGGAGGATCGCATCTTGGTCCTCAACGTCCTCCGGGGGCTCAGTGACCGCTACGCCCACCTCAGGACGTGGATCACCCGTCAGAGGCCTTTCCCCACCTTCCTGGAGGTCCGTGACGATCTCGTCATGAAGGAGCTCACGCAGGGCCTCCAGCCGGGTTCCACTGCTTCCCCGGGGGCCTCCTCGACGGCTCTGGCTGCTACTCCGCCGCGCCCGTCTGCTCCACGGTCGTCCGCTCCACCGCCGCCGTCTCTCCTGGGTCCCCCTCCCTCCGGGCCGAGCGGAGGTGGGGGGTCGTGGCGGTCGTCGTCGCCGCGGAGGGGGTCGCGGGGGCGGCCGGGGTGGACATACCCAGGCCCCGGCACCTGGTGGACCGCAGGGGGGGCACCATGGCCCTCTTTCACCCGTGGTCTGGGCGCATCTCCATGTGGCCCTACCACGCCACCGGGGCCGACTCACGCCCACCAGTGGCCATGCTCACCGGAGCTCCTCCTGCTCCTCCTGCTGGTCCACCCGGCGCCTTCCCGGCGACGGCGTGGACTCCACCTTCTGGGACTCTCCCGGGGGTCGCCGGATGGGACCAGGCAGCCCTGGCTCGCTCGTTCAGCACCATGGGCCTGACACCTCCGGTCGGACCCGAGTGGATCGCCGATTCGGGAGCCACCTACCACACCACTCCTGACCCCGGTATACTTTCGTCGCATCACTCTCCCTCTTCCTCTCTTCCTTCGTCCATTATGGTCGCAAATGGTTCTTGTATTCCAGTCACGTCTGTGGGTACCGCCGGTGCTCATGCCTCCTTTCGTCTTCCTGATGTTCTTGTTGCTCCTTCTATGGTTCATAATCTTCTTTCTATTCGTCGTTTTACAGCTGACAATTCTTGTTCTGTGGAATTTGACTCTTCTGGTCTTACTGTAAAGGATTTGGCTTCCCGGCGTCCTCTGCTCCGATGTGACAGTTCCGGGCCCTTTTACACCCTCGCTTCCCGGCGGCTCCTTCGTCTTCTTCGCCGCCCGTTTTGTCAGCTGCCTTCGTCGCTTCTACTTCCTCTACTACCTGGCACCGGCGTCTCGGCCATCCTGGACGTGATGCCCTGATACAGCTCAGTCGTAGCTCCGGTCTTCCATGTACTCGAGCTCATGATGAGCAACTGTGTCATGCGTGCCAATTGGGCCGACATGTTCGTCTTCCTTTTTCTAGTTCTACTTTCCATGCGGCCCGTATTTTTGATCTTGTACATTGCGACCTATGGACATCTCCTATTCTGAGTATTTCCGGTTATAAGTATTATCTTGTGGTTGTTGATGATTTTTCGCATTATTCGTGGACATTTCCTCTCCGTGCGAAGTCAGATACGTTTACCACGCTCGTTCACTTCTTTACTTGGGTGTCTACACAGTTCGGCCTCACCATCAAGGCCGTCCAGTGTGACAATGGTCGCGAGTTTGATAACTCCACCTCCCAAGCTTTCTTCCTCTCTCACGGTGTTCAGTTGCGCATGTCTTATCCATACACCTCTTCGCAGAATGGCAAGGCTGAGTAGATGATTCGCACCACCAACGACACCGTGCGTACCCTTCTGTTTCAGGCCTCTCTTCCTGCTCGCTTCTGGGCTGAGGGCCTGCACACCTCCACCTACCTTCTTAACCGCCTTCCTTCCGCTGTCTGTCCCGCTCCCACACCTCACCACGCCCTCTTCGGTACCCCGCCTCGGTACGATCACCTCCGCGTGTTTGGGTGTGCGTGTTACCCCAACACCGCTGCCACTTCTTCTCACAAGCTGGACCCTCGCTCCACGCTCTGTCTTCCTCGGGTACTCCCCGGATCACAAGAGGTACCGGTGCTTTGACCTTACCTCCCGACGGGTTCTCATCTCTCGCCATGTGGTGTTCGATGAGTCCGTTTTTCCCTTTTCCAGCACTACCACCCCTCCGGTCCCTGACCCTCCCTCCCTGTTTCCCACTGACCTGGTGGTCCAGCCACCTTTTTCGTGGTCTCCTGCAGGTACCGCTTCGCCGCGCTCCGTGCTGGCCACCTGTCCCGGCTCCCCAGCGGGTCCGGGCCTGTCGTCCTCTGGCGCGGCCCCGTCCTCTCCGATTGGTGCAGACCCGGGGCCTTCGTCCCCCGCTTCTGCCCCGGGGGGGTCGTGCCGGTCGCCGACGCCGGATCCCGTCCCGGCACCTGCCCCGGCACCGCCGTCGAGGTTCGCTGCGCCGGTACGGGTGTACCAGCGCAGGCCGCGGCCGCGGCCGCTTGCGGTCCCTTCTCCGCCGGGGACACCGACACCACCGCCGCAGTTCCTGCCGGCTCGTGGTGCCCCGCTGGTCTACCACCCGCCGCTGCTTCACCGACACCCGCGGCATGTTCACCCGATGGTGACACGGCACGCGGCTGGCACACTGCCGCCTCGTGCCCTCGAGGCTTCGACCGGCGACGCGGTGGTCTCCCCGGTACCCTCTTCCGTCCGCGACGCCCTGTTGGACCCTCACTGGCGCCGTGCGATGGAAGGAGTACGCCGCGCTACTTGCCAACCAGACGTGGGAGTTGGTGCCCCGGCCACCAGGCTCCAACGTCGTCACCGGCAAGTGGATCTGGACCCACAAGCGCCGGGCCGATGGTTCTCTCGAGCGCTACAAGGCTCGATGGGTCCTCCGAGGTTTCACTCAGCGCCCTGGCGTCGACTACGATGAGACCTTCAGCCCAGTGGTCAAGCCGGCCACCGTCCGTACCGTGCTCTCGCTGGCGCTTGCTCGGTCTTGGCCCGTCCACCAGCTGGACGTCAAGAACGCCTTCCTCCACGGCCTTCTTACCGAGACGGTGTACTGCAGTCAGCCGGCGGGATTCGTCGATTCCACTCGTCCTGACATGGTCTGCCGGCTCAACAGGTCCCTCTACGGCCTCAAGCAGGCACCTCGGGCGTGGAACCACCGGTTTGCTGCTTTCTTGCTGACCCTGGGGTTCGTAGAGGCCAAGTCTGATACGTCCATGTTCGTCTACCACCATGGGGCCGACACTGCATACTTGTTGCTCTATGTTGATGACATTGTCCTCACCGCCTCCAGCGAGCCACTTCTCCGCCGGATCATTGCCGCTCTCCAGCAGGAGTTCGCGATGAAGGATCTGGGTGAGCTCCACCACTTCCTCGGTGTCACTGTTGAGCACCGTCCTGCCGGGCTTCTTCTTCACCAGAGGCAGTACACTCGGGATACCCTGGAGCGGGCTGGGATGACTGACTGCAACCCCTGCTCCACTCCGGTCGACACTCAGGGCAAGCTATCTGAGGTTGAGGGACCCCCGGTGGCCGACCCCACTGCGTACAGGAGTCTCGCTGGGGCCCTTCAGTACCTCACCTTCACCCGGCCGGACATCACCTATGCAGTTCAGCAGGTCTGTCTTCATATGCATGACCCCCGGGAGCCTCACCTCACGGCTCTCAAGCGCCTCCTCCGCTATCTCCGGGGCACGCTCGACTACGGCCTCCTCCTTCACCGGGCCTCCTCCACCGACCTCGTCGTCTACACCGACGCTGACTGGGCGGGGTGCCCGGACACTCGCCGCTCCACCTCCGGCTACGCCGTCTTCCTGGGCGGCAACCTGGTGTCGTGGTCGTCCAAGCGCCAGCCGGTGGTCTCCCGGTCCAGCGCCGAGGCGGAGTACCGCGTCGTTGCTAACGGCGTGGCGGAGGCCGCCTGGCTCAGGCAGCTGCTTGCTGAGTTGCACACTCCGCCCTCCCGGAGCACACTGATCTACTGCGATAATGTCAGTGCGGTCTACCTCTGCACCAACCCCATCCAGCACCAGCGGACGAAGCATGTGGAGATCGACCTCCACTTTGTCCGTGATCGGGTGGCCATGGGCGAGGTGCGGGTCCTTCATGTTCCGACGACCTCCCAGTTCGTGGACATCTTCACCAAAGGCCTCCCGTCCTCGACCTTCGCCGAATTTCGCTCCAGCCTCAACATCACCGGTGGCTAGTTGCGTCTGTGGGGGGGTTGTGTGTGTTCTTTCTTGTTCAGCCTCGAACTCCGCTGCGCCGATAGTTCAGACTGCGGGGGGGTGTTGGAGTATGTGTTTAGGCCCATGAGGCTAAGGCCCATGTGGCCCATGTATGGAACCTATATAGCTACCCTTCTAGGGTTAGCCCTAATCAAGGAATCACAACTTCTAGCACTAACCCCTGTATATTTCTCGCCCCAGCCATGCACCAGAGGCTGTGCTCGTTCTTCAGCTCACTCCAAATCATGTTAGGGGAAGGGGAAGCCCCCTCAAAAACACATGCATTCCTATGCTTCCAAATAATCCAGGCCCCTAAAATAATTAAGGTGTTCACTCCTGTCCTGTGCTCCTAGCTAACTCTGCTAATCGTCGTGCGCCACCAGTCAGCAAAGCTCAGTTCATTTTGTCGGGGTACTGAATCTGCTAGGTTCAGTGGAGCGAATAATCTGAACCAAACTTGTCTTGCCACCACACATGTTGTTAAAAGATGTTGTATTGCCTCATCTGCTTGATCACATAGCGGGCATTTATCCGGATGAGAGAGACCCCTCTTAGCAAGCCTATCTGCCGTCCAACATCTATTTCGGATTGCCAACCACAAAAACATTTTGCATTTGGCAGGGGCCCAACTCTTCCAAAGCCGACGCCAAGGCTCAAAGGTCACAACACCAAAGAAAAAAGCTTTATATGCAGATTTGGAAGAGTAGCATCCACTTGCATCAAGCCTCCACGTATGACGATCCTCTTGGTCAGTCAAAGTAATTTCCAAGAGGCAATCCCATAGCTGTAGGAATTCTCTAATACCAGCCCAGGATAGACCTCCTTGAATTGTCTAATACTCAGCCAAGGTGTGACCGTCCAACCATCTATCTGTCAGAACCGAATTGTATCACCATTCCCTACTATGGTATCTACATCTACTGCAATATGGAAGAGGGCCTGAGCCTTGCGGGGGACTTGTACTGGAAGAGCAGCCCATGGTCTTGAAGGATCAATTTTCTCAGCCCACAGCCAACGAATCCTTAAAGCGCAGCCAAGGAGTTCCAGGTTATGGATCCCAAGGCCACCATATTCAAGAGGTCACTGCACCCTTTCCCAAGCCACGAAATAATTACCGCCATTAGCCTGCTCCTGAGGCGCCGGTTAGAAGTGGAGTTCTAAAGCGGGCCGATAATGTAAAGAGCGGTAGAGGTCGACCTAAACTAACTTGGGACGAGTCCGTTAAGAGAGATCTTAAGGAGTGGAATATCTTCAAGGATTTAGCTATGGACAGGAGCGCTTGGAGATTGGCAATCAACGTGCCTGAACCGTGACCTCTTTTTGTCTTGTGCCCTTTATGTCCCTTTATGTGTCTCCCTGTTTCTCGTCTCTTTTGGGTTTCATCTCTAGCCTACCCCAATTTTCTTGGGACAAAAGGCTATGTTGTTGTTGTTGTTGTTGTAGCCTGCTCCTGGCCTTTCCAAAGGAAGCCTCTCCTTTTCTTATCAATAGCCTTTAGAAACCATTTTGGCAAGTCCATGGCGATCAAAAGGTAAATGGGAACAGCTGTTAAAACTACTCGAACCATTACCAATCTTCCTGCCCGATTCATTAAAGAGGCTTTCCAGCCCGGCCAGTAATCTGCCACCTTGTCAACTATTGGTAGCAAATCCTCCTTGGTGGGTTTCCCAACTGTGAGAGGGAGCCCAAGGTAGGTGCATGGAAATTCCTTGATGGTACAGGATAAGATATCAGCTGTGATGGCGACTTCATCAATAGAGCAATGAATGGGAGGAATCGAGCTTTTGGACAGGTTGGTTCGGAGTCCAGAAGCATGTCCAAAAAGATCCAGTAGCTCTTTCATCAAATACAGGTCATCTCTTGCCGGCCTTAGGAAAACAACTGCATCATCAGCATAAAATGAAACCCGATGGTGGACCTGCTGCATACAGTGGCTGCAACAATTGCTCCCGTGTAGCATACTCGATCAAGGAATTTAGGACATTCATGACTATAGTGAAAAGCATGGGAGAGAGAGGATCTCCCTGCCTGAGTCCTCGCCTATGAAGAATTGTCTCACCCGGCTCCCCATTCACCAAGACTTGAGTGGAGGAAGTTGACAGGAGCAGACATAAAAGGTCTATCCACCGCTGTCCAAAACCCACATGGCCCAGGACTTCCAGCAAGGACCAAGAAACCGAATCAAATGCCTTAGAGATATCAAGCTTGAGAAGAATATGTGACTCTTTTTTCTTGTTCTTGTGCAGGCATTTAACCATCTGCTGGACAAACATAAAGTTATCATGGATTCGCCTACCTTTAGAAAAGCGGTCTGGTTTGGGGATACCAGATTTGGTAGGACAGGGGCCAACCAGATTGACATGATCTTAGTTACCAGTTTGGCGAAGCTGTGCACCAAACTTATAGGAAGAAAATCATTTGCTTGGACAGCATCCTGCCTTTTAGGTAATAACGTGATGAAGGCACTGTTCAGGAGTCTGAATTTGAACACATGGCCTCGATAGATAGCATCAAGAGCCATTAGCAGATCACCTTTGATAACATTCCAACAAGATTTATAAAGTCTACCAGTGAATCCATCCAGCCCTGGAGCCTTGTCCATGGGCATGTCCTTTATGGTTACCCACACCTCTTCTTCGAGAAAGGAATGTCCAGATGAGAAAGTTCATGCTGCTGTATGCCTATCTCACCCAAGTCAATAGTGTAATCTCTATCTTCCGCTTTTCCCAGAAGATTTTCATAGAAATTACGGACGGCTGCCAGTTTATCCTCCTGTGAAACTGCCATCTGATCACCAACCTTCAGTTTGGGGATAAAATTCTTCTTTTTCCTGAACCTTGCTTGCTGATGGAAAAAAGATGCATTGGCATCCCCTTCTTTGAGATACAAAATTTGAGATCGCAGCCGAGCAATTGTTCTCTCTAGGGAAGCCAGGCCAAGGCAGTGGAGCTTTAGCTTCTTCCGCAATCACTCCTCATTTTCAGTTAACTGTCTAGAATCCCGTTCAATTTCTAGGCGATGGAGGATTTACTTGGCCATTTCTAGTTGGAGTTTGATGTTTCCCACCTTCCTCTGTCCCCATTTCTGTAGCCCTTTGCTAAGCCTTTGTAACTTCAGAAATAGGCACTCAACTGCGCAATTTGACTGCACAGGAGCCTCCCAGTTCTGTTTAACTGCTTCTTGAAAGCCAGCCACCTTGGTCCAGAAGCTTTCAAAATGAAACTGTAGTTTGCCACCAGTGTGTACTTTGAGGCCAAGGATGAGAGGACAATGATCGGATACTCCTGCTGTCGTACTTTGCAAAATAGATTCAGGAAAGATGCCATCCCATTCCACACAAAAAAAGCTGTGTCTAGCCTGACCAAGGTAGGTGATTGCCTCTCATTTGACCATGTATACTTTCGACCAAGCAGGGGAATTTTACCTCCATATCATCTAGAAAGCGCCTGAATCTGCCCATCATTGCTCTATCTATGTTTGCACTGTTTTTGTCAGCAGCTTGATAAATGAGATTAAGGTCCCCTGCTACTAACGAAGGCCCATTGCAAAGAGTGCGGATATCCCTGAGCTCCTGCAGGAAGAGAGCCTTCTCATTGAAGGAGAATATAATTGGTGGAATATTGGATATATTGCATTGGGCCTCATGGGCTGATTATATAGGGTACATAGGACTAACACCTCACGTGGGTACACAATGTGGTACTATTCCTATTTACTCTAACATCCCCCCGCAGTCACAACGGGAGCGCTGCAGACGGTGAGACTGGAGAAGAAGCTGACAAAGCTAACATCCCCCGCAGTCATAACAGTCGATGCGTCGCGCATGTTGTGGCTGGAAAAGAAGCCGATGACTCCTCATGCAAGGCGGTAGCCCTTTATGCCAATGTCGAGGTAGCCGAGTGTGAGGGCGCAGTAGCCGTGGTCAAAGAAGTCGTGCTGAAGATGGCCGAGGTCGACATAGTTGTGGTCGGGTTGCCGTGTCGATGGAGCTGCAGGCGCACAAGGGGCGCCATGGTGATGACGGAGACGCGTTGAGGCAATCGTCGTGGGAGGAGGCGATGCCGAAGTCGACGCAGTCAGGGCCGTCGTGGACGTAGAAGAAAGGCGACGATGCAATCGAGGCAGACGGGGTGGGAACGGGAGGGTCGATGCCGAAGTCGATGCAGTCAAGCCGCCTGAGCGCCGAGGCGAGGCTGGATTTGCCAGATCCAGCAACATGTCGGGGACGAAAGCACGCGACGGTGTTGTCAATACCAGGCGTACAAGGGAGAGGGCCCCAACCGCGAGGTTGTGCTGGACGAAGAAGAAGCAATGCGGGAGAGGACGCATCGGCGAGTAGGACTCAGCGACGACGCGATGCGGCGGCCGGACCGGCGAGCAGGGCTCAGCAACGGTGCGGGTAGGGGCAGCTCGATGACGAAGACCCAATCAGCAAGACGAAGACCTTGTGCAGACGGATAGCGCAACAGGGATTGCGCATCACAGTCATCGATGCACAGGTGACGGCGATGTAGATGCAACGGCGAAGCAGACACACGGGCGGCGGTGCTGCGGCCCGATGAGGCGACACAGCAGCAGCCCTGTTGCTCGGAGAAGATGCACGTAGTACTTGGCGTGCCGGGGCAGCCGACGTGTCGGGGCAGCCGATGCCGATGCCGGAGTAGTACGCGCGAGGTCGACGGGCGGTGGGCGACTCAATCCCGATCAGTGATCGGGTAAACCAAAAAGATACAACAGCAGGAGATCGGGTGTACCCAACGAGACAACACACTCGGAGTTGGACGGCGCCGGGGCGCACGGGTCGCGGTCACGGGTGGTCGCGCGAGGATGGCGCAGATTAGCCGGCCGCCACCATGGCGGCTCGGTGTCAGGGTCGACTTGGCCCGGGCCACCACCACGGCGGCGCAGGATGGGGGCGACGCCAGCGCCTCCATGGCGAGCATGGTGAGGGCGACGAGGTAGCGTGACGTCGCGAGAAAACCCGAACTGCTGCTGGACGACGACGAAGATGGCAGTGGGATCAATAGGATCCGGCGCCTAAAGGGGTGGCGCTGCCCCCGGCGGAGATCGATCTCTCCCCGGGGGCGCGCGGTGCGGAAGCAGCGGTGGCTAGGGTTAGGATCTAAACCTAGGCGAATGATACCATGAAGGAGAATATAATTGGTGGAATATTGGATATATTGCATTGAGCCTCATGGGCTGATTATATAGGGTACATAGGACTAACACCTCACGTGGGTACACAATGTGGTACTATTCCTATTTACTCTAACACTCATCATCACCTTGAGGTCCATAAACCCCAGTGAACCACCAATTGCAACCTTCTTGCTCCGAAAACAGGACTGAAACTGAATAGGTATCCACTCTAGTAGCAATGGCCTGGCAAGCACACCCTTTCCAGGCAATTAAGACACCACCTCTGGTTTCATGCCGGAAGGGCAGTATAATTATCGAAGGATGATCCAAACACAGAGAGAAAAAGACGCTGAGATAAGTCAGCAACCCTTTGTTTCTAGGAGACATACAATATCTGCATTACTAGAGAGGACGGTGTCCCAAACTGAATTCCTACGAGCCTTCTGATTGAGGCCGCGAGCATTCTAAATTAAAATAGATGAAGGATTCATTGAGAAAACAAAGAAAATCGATCAAAGATCCCGCCCGATTACAGCACAGCAACAGAACACACCCACTCTCCTTCCCCAACTGACCAGCCAAAAATAGCAGCCAAGGCGGAAATATGGGAGTCAGAGAGGAAGGGTTTGAAGAGCTTACTGTAACTATCCTGAGCCGATAGATTCATTACTTCTTGATCCCCAAAGCCGAGATGCCGCAACACTCTCTTCTGGGCCTCTGTGGTTACTGGTCCTGGCGAGCACGGCTTGGCTCCCGCGACTCGCCGGCTCCGCCGTGGCAAACACCCAGGTGGGGGAGCCTGCCTTCTTCGCTTTTGGATCACATGCTGGGTGAGCAGCTTGTCCACCGGCTTGCAAACCACGCTGAGCTTCTGAACCGGAGTAGACAGGCTGGGCCGGCCTGCATAGGTGAGTCCGTGAGTAGCATGAACTAAATGTCTGTACAGTGCTGGGATCGGACCGGCCTGCACTGGTGAGTAGCACCTTACACACAGGCACACACAGCTACAGGTGGAAGAAGGGGGGGGGGTGAGCACAGGACACAGCATGAGCACACCTCCGCTTGTGCAGCAACTGAACTGCTCTCTATTCTATTCCCTGGTGTATGTACAAGTAGAGGTGGTTGTTCAACTACAGAGGTACACTAGTACCTGTACCTTGGCTGACATCAGCCTTGACTAAATGGCCAATTGCCATACTGCTACAGTAGCAAGGATGATCGATGGACATTAAGGAAATGACCAATTGCCAACTTCCTGCTGCAGCAAAACATCAGGAGAATGCAGCATATTATCTTACAAATCTTCCCCTAATCCTACTGCTTCTACTCGGTGTTAGGGAATGATTTCCATTGATTGGGCTAACCCTAGAAGGGTAGCTATATAGGTAACCATACATGGGCCACATGGGCCTTAGCCTCATGGGCCTAATACACACACACTCCAACACCCCCCCGCAGTCTGAACTACCGACGCAGCGGAGTTCCAGGCTGAACAAGAAGAAGAACACACAGCCCCCCCACAGACGCAACTAGCCACGGGTGATGTTAAGGCTGGAGCGAAACTCGGTGAAGGTCGAGGACGGGAGGCCTTTGGTGAAGATGTCCGCGAACTGGGAAGTGGTCGGAACATGAAGAACCCGCACCTCGCCCATGGCCACCCGATCACGGACAAAGTGTAGGTCGATCTCCACATGCTTCATCCGTTGGTGCTGGATGGGGTTGGTGGAGAGGTAGACCGCACTGACATTGTCGCAGTAGATCAGTGCGCTCCGGGAGGGTGCAGTGTGTAACTCCGCAAGAAGCTACCGGAGCCAAGAGGCCTCAGCCACGCCGTTAGCGACAGCGCGGTACTCCGCCTCGGCACTGGACCGGGAGACCACAGGCTGGCGCTTAGACGACCAGGACACCAGGTTGCTGCCTAAGAAGACAGCGTAGCCGGAGGTGGAGCGGCGAGTGTCCGGGCACTCCGCCCAGTCAACGTCAGTGTAGACGACGAGGTCGGCGGAGGAGGCCTGGTGGAGGAGAAGGCCGTAGTCGAGCGTGCCCCGGAGATAGCGAAGGAGGCGCTTGAGAGCCGTGAGGTGAGGCTTCCGGGGATCATGCATGTGAAGGCAGACCTGCTGAACTGCATAGGTGATGTCCGGCCGGTGAAGGTGAGGTACTGAAGGGCTCCGGCAAGACTCCTGTAAGCAGTGGGGTCGGACACTGGGGGCCTTCAGCCTCTGACAGCTTTGCCCTGAGTATCGACCGGAGTAGAGCAGGGGTTGCAGTCAGTCATCCCAACCCGCTCCAGGATATCCCGAGTATATTGTCGCTGGTGAAGAAGTAACCCGGCAGGACGGTGCTCAACAGTGACTCCGAGGAAGTGGTGGAGCACACCCAGATCCTTCATCGCAAACTCCTGCTAAAGAGCGGCAATGATCCGGCGAAGAAATGGCTCACTGGAGGCTGTGAGGACAATGTCATCAACATAGAGCAGCAAGTACGCAGTGTCAGCTCCATGGTGATAGACGAATAGAGATGTATCAGACTTGGCCTCCACGAACCCCAGTGTCAGCAAGAAAGCAGCAAACCGGTGGTTCCACGCCCAGGGTGCCTGCTTGAAGCCGTAGAGAGACCTGTTGAGCCGGCAGACCATGTCAGGACGGGAGGAATCAACGAACCCCGCCGGCTGACTGCAGTACACTGTCTCGGTGAGAAGGCCGTGCAGAAAGGCATTCTTGACGTCCAGCTGATGGACGGGCCATGACCGAGCAAGCGCCAGCGAGAGCACAGTACGGACGGTGGCCGGCTTGACCACCGGGCTGAAAGTCTCATCATAGTCGACTCCTGGGCGCTGAGTGAAACCCCGGAGAACCCATCGAGCCTTGTAGCGCTCGAAAGTGCCATCAGCCCGACGCTTGTGGGTCCAGATCCACTTGTCGGTGACGACGTTGGAGCCCGGCGGCCGGGGCACCAACTCCCACGTCTGGTTGGCGAGAAGCGCGGCGTACTCCTCTTCCATCGTGCGGCGCCAGTGAGGATCCAACAGGGCGTCACGGACGGAAGAGGGTACCGGGGAGACCACCGCGTCGCCGGTCGAAGCCGCAAGGACACGAGGCGGCAGTGTGCCAGCCGCGTGCCGTGTCACCATCGGGTGAACATGCCGCGGGTGCCGGTGAAGAAGCGGCGGGTGGTAGACCGGCGGTGCACCTCGAGCCGGCGGGGACTGCGGCGGTGGTGTCGGCGTCCCCGGCGGAGAAGGGACCGCGAGTGGCGGTGGCCGCGGCCTGTGCTCGTACACCCGTACCGGCGCGGCGAACCTCGACGGAGGTGCCGGGGCAGGTGCCGGGGCAGGATCCGGCGACGGCGACCGACACGGCCCCCCCGGGCAGAAGCGGGGGACGAAGACCCCGGGTCTGCGCCAACCGGAGAGGGCGGGGCCGCGCCAGAGGACGACGGGCCCGGACCCACCGGGGATCCGGGACAGGTGGCCGGTAAGGAGTGCGGCGAAGCGGTACCTGCAGGAGACCACGGAAGAGGTGGCTGGACCACCGTGTCAGCGGGAAAAAGGGAGGGAGGGTCAGGAACCGGAGGGGTGGTGGTGCTGGAGAAGGGAAAAACAGACTCATCGAACACCCCTTGGCGAGAGATGAGGACCCGTCGGGAGGTAAGGTCAAAGCACTGGTACCCTTTGTGATCCGGGGAGTACCCGAGGAAGACACAAAGAGTGGAACGGGGGTCGAGCTTATGGGAAGAAGTGGCAGTGGTGTTGGGGTAACACGCACACCCAAACACGCGGAGGTGATCGTACCGAGGGGTACCGAAGAGGGCATGGTGTGGCGTGGGAGCGGGACAGGCAGCGGAAGTAAGACGGTTTAGGAGGTAGGTGGAGGTGTGCAAGCCCTCAGCCCAGAAGCGAGCAGGAAGAGAGGCCTGAAACAGAAGGGTGCGCACGGTGTCGTTGGTGGTGCGAATCATCCGCTCAGCCTTGCCATTCTGTGAAGAGGTATAGGGGCAAGACATGCGCAACTGAACATCGTAAGAGAGAAAGAATGCTCGGAAGGTGGAGTTATCAAACTCGCGACCATTGTCACACTGGACGGCCTTGATGGTGAAGCCGAACTATGTGGACACCCAAGTAAAGAAGTGAAGGAGCGTGGTAAACGTATCTGACTTCGCACGGAAGGGAAACATCCACAAATAATGCAAAAAATCATCAACGACCACAAGATAGTATTTATAACCAGAAAGACTGATAACAGGAGATGTCCATAGGTCGCAATGTACAAGATCAAAAATGTGGGCCGCATGGGAAGTAGAACTATGAAAAGGAAGACGAACATGTCGGCCCAATTGGCACGCATGACACAGTTGCTCAGCAGGAGCCCGAGTACATGGAAGACCGGAACTACGACTGAGCTGCATCAGGGCATCACGTCCAGGATGGCCGAGGCGCCGATGCCAAGTAGTAGAGGAAGTAGAAGCGACGAAGGCAGCTGACAAAACAGACGGCGGAGAAGACGAAGTAGCCGTCGGGAAGCGAAGGGTGTAAAGGGGCCCGGAGCTGTCACATCGGAGCAGAGGACGCCGGGAAGCCAAATCCTTTACAGTAAGACCAGAAGAGTCAAATTCCACAGAACAAGAATTGTCAGCTGTAAAACGACGAATAGAAAGAAGATTGTGAACCATAGAAGAAGTAACAAGAACATCAGGAAGACGGAAGGAGCCATGAGCACCGGCGGTACCCACAGACGTGACAGGAAGACACGACCCGTTTGCGACCATAATGGACGAAGGAAGAGAGGAAGAGGGAGGGTGGAGAGACGAAAGTATATCGGGGTCCGGAGTGGTGTGGTAGGTGGCTCCCGAATCAGCGATTCACTCGGGTCCGACCGGAGGTGTCAGGCTCATGGTGCTGAACGAGCGAGCCAGAGCCGCCTGGTCCCAGCCGGCGACCCCAGGTAGAGTCCCGGAGGGTGAAACCCACGGCGTAGCAGGGAAGGCGCCGGGAGGAGGAACGCAAGAGGGAGCTTCGGTGAGCATGGCCGCCGATGGACGTGAGTCGGTCCCGGGAGCATGGAAGGGCCACATGGAGATGCGCCCGGACCACGGGTTCTGGAAAGAATGCCATGGTGCCCCCCATGCGGTCCACCCGGTGCCGGAGCCTGGGGGTGACCACCCCGGTCACCCCCTCCACGGCGACGACGACCGCCACGACCCCCCCCACCTCCGCTCGGCCCGGAGGGAGGAGGGCCCAGGAGAGACGGCGGTGGCGAAGCGGACGACCGTGGGGGAGCAGGCGGACGCGGCAGAGTAGCAGCCAGAGCCGTCGAGGAAGACGAGGACCCCAGAGAGGTGGCGGACCCCGGCTGGATGCCCTGCGTGAGCTCCTCCATGACGAGATCGTCACGGACCTCCAGGAAGGTGGGGAAGGGCCTCTGACGGGTAATCCACGTCCGGAGGTGGGCGTACCAGTCGCTGAGCCTGCGAAGGACGTTGAGGACCAAGATGCGATCCTCCACGGGCCAGCCGAGGTCGCCAAGGGAGTCGGCCATGCCCTTCATCCGACGGCAGAACTCGCCAACGGAGAGGTCACCCTGGACGAAGGTGCGGAAGCTCGCGTCGAGGCGCAGAGCCCGAGCCTCGGCGTTGCTCGGGAACTGTCCCTCAAGGGCAAGCCACGCCCGGCGCGCGTCGGGGGAGGTGCGGACAAGGTCGTGGAAGTCCAGAGAGATCGTCCCCAGGATCCAGGAGAGGATGATGCTGTCGAGACGGAGCCACGCCGGAGTCTGGGCGGCGACCGAGGCGTCGACAAGGACGTGGTCGTCGAGGGCGTAGCGGCGGAGAGTGAGCAGCACCAGATCCCATGAGCGGGCGTAGGAGGGCGACTCCGGCTCGAGGATGACCGGGACGAGGAGGCGAATGTTCTGGACCCCCCGGCCTGGTAGTGAAGCTGAGTCACGAGCGGATCAGCCGGGTCGTGCCAGAGGACGGCGGTGTGGGAGATGGGACGCCCCGGCGAGGCGGAGGAGGTGGCACCAACGTCCCGGGAGGCGGTGGGGACGAGGAGCTGCTCCGCCTCGGCGATCTGGCGAGCTAGGGCATCGGCCGCGTCGCGCTCGCACTCCCACACGAGAGCAGCCGTGCGCACACGAGCCTGTCCCTCCGCGGCGGCAGCCCGGGCAGCGACGAGGGCGGAGTCCGGACCCGGGGCGCGCAGGAGATGGAGACCGCCAGATGTGGTCGGCTGGAGACCCACTGCAGCAGCGGTGGCGCCGGCATGGTCTCCAGGGTCAGTAGCAGCATGGAGGAGCGGCTGGACCACCCCTGGAGGCAGTGTGGCCTACGGAGAAAGGAGGGTCGCCGCAGCCGTGACCTCCTCCGCGGCGTCCCCCACCGTGCAGAGAAGAGGCCAGGGCGCGGGCGGCCACTGCGCCCAGAGCAGCAGCAGCAGCCGCGCCGGGAGGGAGAGTTCCAGCCGCTGGAGAGGGAGCAGCCGCGGCTGGGGAGGTGACGGGCGGGTTGGGCTGCTGGAGGGGGAGCTGAGGTCCCGCGGCAGCCGGGGAAGGGGGTCGGTGACAGGCGGCAGGAGGGAAGGGGCGCCGGCGGCTGGGGCCACGCCCAGAGGAAGACCGGCGCCGCCTGGAGGAGTTCCGGCGGGAGGGGCGGCAGGAGCGGGTGCAGCCAAGACCTGAGCCCAGGAGGAAGAAGAGAGGGGTGGAAAATAGCTATAGAGAGAAGGAGGGGGAGGAGCGCCGGCCATGGTGGCTGGGGCCGCCGGCGGCGACCTCCAGGGAGTGGCGGCGGGCAGAGAGAGGTGGGAAGAGGACCTAACCCTAGGCTGCTGATACCATGTTAGGGAATGATTTCCATTGATTGGGCTAACCCTAGAAGGGTAGCTATATAGGTAACCATACATGGGCCACATGGGCCTTAGCCTCATGGGCCTAATACACACACATTCCAACACTCGGACTAGAGTTCCACCATGCCAATCTTGTCCTTCAGCTCTGAGAACCGAAGGCACCCAAGTGGCTTGGTGAGGATGTCCGCGACTTGCCGGCCAATCTTGACGAACTCGAGGATGATTTGTCTTCTTTCGACACAATCACGAAGAAATTGATACTTGATGTCAACGTGGTTGCTCCGATCATGGAGGATGGGGTTCTTGGCGAGGACGATGGCGGGCTGATTGTTCACCATCAACGTCGGTGGGCGAGCTTCTTCCCCGACGAGCTCGCCCAGCAGCCGGTACAGCCACACACCCCTTGGCACACCATGGCGCTGCTCCGATGTACTCTGCTTCGCACATCTACAACGCCACCACCTTCTGCTTCTGCGACTGCCATGCAACAAGAGATGAGCCGAGGAAGACACGCCGGAGGTGCTCTTCCGCCCATCAATGTTGCCCGCCATGTCCGCGTCGCTGAAGCCCTTCAGCGGCAGCCTTGCTTTGCCGGTCTTGGGGAAGATCACGCCATGATCAGTCATCCCCTTGACGTAGCGCAAGCAGCCCAATGATCCTCTCGAAGATCCTCTATGAACCTGCTCACATACCCGACGGCGAACGAGATGTCAGGCCATGTGTGAGTTAGGTAGCGCAGCTTGCTTATGATGCTCTAGTAGCGCGTCACATCCACCTTCGCAGTGGTGCTCACCTTCAACAGCTTCAGCCTCTCCTCCGTCGTTATCGCGCCCGGTTTGCAGTCCGCCATGCTGCTCTGCTCTAGCAGCTTCCGTGCATACGCGCATTGGCACATGGTGGAGTCCCTCCCCTGCTTCACCTCAATTCCAAGGTAGTAGGAGAGCAAGACGAGATCACTCATGCAGAATCAAGCCGCCATCTCGTGCTTGAAATCGTCGTTGTCTTCTTCCCGCGCTCCAGTGATGATCAAATCATCCACGTACACGCCGACGATGAGGTGCTCCTCCCCTGTCATCGCATGTAAAGTGCGTGCTTGGTGGCACACTTTGTGAAGCCGAGCTCACCGAGCGTGGGGTTGAGCTTCGCATTCCAGGCCCATGGAGCCTGTCGCAGCCGTAGAGAGCTTTGCGCAGCCGCATCACCTTGTGCTCTTGCCCCTCGACGACAAACCCTAGCGACTGCTTAACAAAAGCCACCTCCGAGAGCCCGCCATTGAGGAAGACGGAATTGACGTCCATGTGGACCAGGGAACGTGGGCAGCTTCTCGTCACTCATGAGCAGCAGCTCGTCCTCGTCCAGTACTGCTCGCCACGCCTAGGGTCGTGGCATCGTCGACGAGGTTCTCCATGATGCGGAAATGCACCTCATTGCCTTGATGCTATGTGTCATGTGGTTGCCAGCACCACTCCTCGAGTCCTCGTCGTTACCGCCTTCGCAACCAAGGTTGACTTGCGTGCGTGATTCGTCGAGGAAGATCACATGCTTCCTCTACTCCAGCGTTGATTCCTTCTCTACGATGTCGTTTAGTGCGCACACCTGCGCCATGAGATGCATCTGCTGCTCCTTGGGATTTTTGCAATCCTGGGACCAATGGTCCGTCTTCCCATACTTTGTGGCAAGTATCGCAGTCAAGGGGGTGCGGCACATCCCCACCATCCTCTTCCGCACTGGTGGCTTGCCGCAGTGCTTCGCTTCGCCACCACGGCCCAACACCCCCGAGGATCTTTCTCTGGGCTGCCACTCGCGCATGCGAGCTGCCCACTCCTCGGTTAGCAGCAGCTTGCACCGACCATCGTCATCATCGCCATGGCAACAACCTCCTCGTCGCCGATGACAATGCCAAGCACCGCGAGCTAGCTGACCAATGACTGCAACCGCAGCGCGAAATCCACCACCCCCGCCGTTGCGGAACGCCAATGCCTCGCACTCCCACCGAAGTTGCTACGCCTTCACCTTCTTCACGCAGTTCGAGCTGACACGCATGGCCTTGAGGTTATCGCAAGCAAGCTTCGTGGAGTCCTTGCTCCTCGGTGACTCCACATACTCCGACGGCACGTCATTGATGATCGCCTCCATGGCCACAGTCTTCTTCATCTTAGGTGCCGAACCCGATGGCGTTCATCAGCACCGCCCACTCGCCGTAGTTGGTTCAAGTGAGGACTGGCCAGTTTGCGCCGCCAACATCCCTTACCATCCGTTGCACCACCATCTCCCGTTGCGGCAGTGACTGGGACTGTCGTGGTGGAGTACCAATCGGAGTCTTGGTCCCGTTCTCCCCGCCTGCGCCACTGCCATCTCCTTCACCAGGCATCGCCGGCGATCATACTAGTTGTTGGGATCGAGCCGGCCTACACAGGTGAGTAGCACCTCAAAACACACACACGTACACGCAGCTAGAGGTGGAAGAAGGGGGGTGAGCAAAGAATACAGCACGAGCACACCTCTGCTAGTGCAGCAACTGAACTGCTATTCCCTAGTGTATATACAAGTAGAGGTGGTTGTTCACCAACTACAGAGGTACACTAGTACCTGTACCTTGGCTGACATCAGCCTTGACTAAATGGCCTATTTTCATACTGCTATAGTAGCAAGAATAGATAGATGGACAGCAAGGAAATAACCTATTGTCAACTTCCTGCTGCAGCAAAACATTAGGAGAATGCAGCAGATTATCTTACATACAGGATGCAAATAAGTGACAGCTAAGTTGAAAACAAAGCAAGGTTTCCTATCAACCAAACAAAATATAGAATATAACAAAGTTCTTGGCTTATGGATGTGTACCTTCTGTAGCATCAAAAATATCGTTTCCATACTTAAAGCGCACATTTCCATTTCTTAAGCTGTGAGAAAGGAACTTCTCTCAGTGAAGTTTGGTACATTAGCACGCCAATTTATTTGACAAAGAACGAACATAAAGCAAGGTGCTATAACTAGGTCCAGCAAAAATTTATTCCTTGGCAACATCAGATAAGGCTATTTAGTTTAGATCAGATTCCACCGAACCTCAGCATGATATATAAGAGTCAAATCCCAAATATAAAGCCCAGTTCCAAAGTATGAACAAAATACTTATATTAAATGGGAAGATGATTTTACTAGCTGGTGTCAGAGCATCACCAAGAGTTCCTTGAAAAATTCTTGCTAAATCATTGATTATTCCAAGTGGCCAAAATGGGTAGGGAGCAATTTTTTTGCCTTAGTCCAACAGTTGCCAATAAAATGAGCTTTCCAACTTCCTGCCACCCCCCAGCCCGTCACCGGCTGTCCCCAGCCGGCCACAGCCCCCTCCAGCCGGCTGGGTATGTGTGTGCGTCCAAGCGCGGCTAGGCGCGTCAGCCAGGTGGCGCCTACGGCGGCCAGAGGCAGCAAGGTGGCGGCAGCAAACAAGACCACAAAAAAGCGACATGGGGCCAGAGGAAACCAAAGGAACTGCAGGATAGGGAGCGCAAGAACATGTGTGCATGTGAGTTGAACAGGAGATTTACCATAAGCAGATGTTTAGGCAGTTTGGATAGGAAACTGTTGGGTGTTCGAGGCCATTTTTTCTTTTTCTTTTTTTGCCAAAAAAACATTTCTGGGAGTTGAATTAAGAAGCTCTGGATATGCTCTCAGTATGTTATTGTATCGTACTCAATTTCATCAAAGATTCACAATAAAATGCATCAGCATCACAACATAGACCGTTAATGAGGGCAAGATACTTTATTAGATGTGGTTTTGTGTTTGGGGTGTGTCGGAGGTGGCCCCTCTCAAGTTGGGTTATGTTAACTCAACTCATTGTACTATTTCTCTCTCAATGAAATGACACGTAGCCCTCTTGCGCCGTTCGAGAAAGAAAGAAACGTTATTAGACTCTACATGGTTTCAACATACACTTCTCCAATTAAACTTCCTAAGGACAACAAGTAATGATCTGCAGTCCCTTTTCAATATAATACAAACTGAATATCAAATATCACATTTGGAGATAGGGCATGTAAGCATTAAGAACAACCATTCCTATACTTGAAGGTAACATGTAAAGAGAGCAAAAATAATGAAGAAAATGCACAATTAATAACATAAGGCAAGCTATGTGGATTGTGGAATAAGTATCGTTACCTTATTATATGTGGTAGATAAGATGGTGGGACATCATTATATAAGTAAGAATTATAAGGAGACTTAAACATGTATCTTGCACCAGTGGTTTGTGCGTGTATGCTTACTTTTAGTTGATATGGACACTGAAATAACAAAGCTCAAACATATTAGCAAAAATACAGCAAGTAGCTTAGTGGGTAGCTGTACTCCATCCACAATATTTTTCTCATAAGAAGCAATAAATATCAAATGGATACAATAACAAACAGAGGAATAGGCAGGACCTTACCACTGCATTAAACTTAAGAGAACAAAATGTCAAGAAACTGTCCTGCCCAAGAAATTTTGTCTGCAATAGCAAATTAACAGTTAACGAAAAAAGAAAAATAGGATTATCAAACATACTGTTACTATCAAAAGCAATAAGCATATGGAAGTGGAAGGTATGTAAGGAAAACATGGAGAAAATAGCAGCCAAAAGAGTCACGACCCTAGGACTGAAGACCTAGGTAATTCTGCATTGATAAAGCAAGCATAAAATTTGAGCTGAAGAGGGTACACCCACACCAACAATGTGCAATGTCATGCAGACCCAGTGCCAGAGGCTCCCACACGAGTGGGGTCTGGGGAAGGGAATAACCGAAGCAAAGTCTGTCATGGTAAGGAAAAAAAAACAGGTGATGTAACGGCTACAGTGGGAAATGCACTCCCAATACTGGTTTCAGGGAATGGAGTGATCCAGTAGTTGTAGGTCAAGGGGCTAAGCAGATCAAGTAAAAAAAATGTTCAGGGGGGCGACTAGACAATGCAATTATTTAGGTGAATAAGGTAAGCCTTTTAAAAACAGTGTTAACCCTTAAGAATATACAAAATATTTACTTTAAGGACTTAATTGCATACCTCTCCGAAGCCTGGGCTCATAGTAACTGGCAAAGCAAACTTCTTAGTCCGTCCTAAGCTTAAATCCACACAATTCTCCAATGATGAATTAAGTAAATCATTTGGTATTTTGCCCCAGAAACATTGCCCTCCAAGCTCTGTTAAAATGCATCGTAAAAAATAGTTCATTTCATAAGGTGGTTCCAGGATGTTTATGATGTGTTTGATGCAGAATAATTTGAGACAGTAGAAGCCATGCACAGTACGTATTAGAGACACAGAACTTCAGTGGTAATATCAAAAGAGAGGTTTAGGTTTTCCATAGATATAGATGTCAATGAGGCAATATACTTTAGCAACTGTTCAATGTCTTCCACAAAATGACAACCATAGACTTACTTCGAAGCGAGGAGTTCTCCAACTGGTTCTTTGAACAGTTATTTTCATCAGGTGATTGTCCAAATTGTCCTGAAGAAATAAGAGAAAAACATAATTAAATTTGATGAAAATGTAATCAAAGCTATACAATGCACAGATAATCTCATAGGATGCACAATGTACCACAGCTAACAAGGATAATGTTAGCTAAAGTCTTCAGGTCTTCAATGATGAATGTGGCTTCAGTGTGGCTGTCACGTCCAGACTCATCAAAACAAGTCAGCAAACAAGCCCGAGTGAACTGATATACTGGAGAATGCTGCAATGCCATGTCAAAAATGAGAAAGGGATCATCTGGGGGACAAAAACTTCAGTTAAGGAAATTAAAGAAGGATAGACTTACCCCTTCATACAAAATAGTACTAATTGGTTTAGCAATCAGAGCGTAAAGTGGAAAGATATTCTGGGCCTTTACTTCAGCGTTTGAACTTCCAGACAGTGATATGGTTATCTGAATCCTATACTCATGAGCACAAGTGAATTTCAGCATTTGCAACAGACATATTTCAAGCATGTCAGTAATTATCAAAAAAAAACTTATTAGTTAATACTTCTTAGGCCCCATACAGCCTAGCTATCATCTTGTTACAACTGTAGCCATGTAGCTCTTAGCTTCTAAAAACAAACTGATGTAAGATATCAAGCCATTAGGATTAGTTTTGCAGCTTATTTATATGATGATGGATTGATTAGTGCTTACAAGTTACAACCGTAGGATTTAATCTTGAAATGCAAAACATGTTCTAGTATTGTGGGGATTTTGTTCTAAAAAAATTGCATGCCTTAGCTGCTGGGGCATCCAGAAAACGGAAGGTACTCAACTTTCCCACACAAAATAGCTCCAATTCCAATTCGATTAAGTCATGATTCTACAAGCCTGGGAGTTTGAACTCTCAAAATCCCAACAAATTGCTATGGTACTGAGATAGGGCACTACGCACTAGTGCAGAACATGATGTACATGGGATCTATGATGCAAAAATTTTCTAAAAGAAAAACTTAAGCCAAACACAGCATCACTATGCATGATAATTTTATTTTCATCCTAAAACTTCAAAGTGAGGTTCATCTAAACTTTTGAAATGAACAAATTAGCCTTCACCTGTTGTGATTGTTCCGAAGGTAGGAAAAGAAATGAATAAAATGAAGATGAATTTTGAGGGCCAGGTACTCCCATCTAAAAGTCCAACTTGAGTTTTGATCCATCCCAATAATCAAACCATGTTTGCACTCATTTATGAAATAAAAATTTCTCAACTCAAAACAAAAAAAGAACATGTAAATTTACAGATTATTAACAGATGCTATTTATTATAAAAAAAATGGCAGGGCATGTCTGCTACACAAACAGAAATGATTGCTTTTGAACTAAAAAATAACAATGCATTTTGAATCTGTGCTGCGTATTGGAAATATCACACTAGAAGTTCTAGAGTGGGAAACCAAGCCTCTTTTCTTACTTATGTTACTTAGAAATCACATTAACAAAACCTGAGCAAAAGATACTGAATAACAAAACTCTAAATAGAGTAAGAACGCAAAACAGATCTAAAAGATCAACCGAAAGCAAAATAATACCAGTGCAGTGTGAAAAGAAATCCTAAACCATTGAAGGATATTACCTCTTGTTTTGCTTGGCCTGTATCTTGTAACAAAGGTCTCTTTGAAGAAATGAGGGCTGCATAGTTTGATTTATCAGTGATATAGAAAATTACTTACAAAATTGTTCCTGTCAAGCAGGTAATGCTTATGTGTGCCATGTTAAAAGAAGGGGCTGCAGTTTTAGGATGAACTTTACCTTTTTCTCAGCTCGTTTCTTAAAGAGTTCACACAGTAAAGTATGGTTGCCGAACAACACACGACTGTTTTCAGCAAAATCTGAAGATAACCCATCTTTTGAGAGGAGACGATATATCTGGTCCAACGATGAACTAGGACTATATATGCAACCCGTATTCCTGTATGCAGAGTACAAATACAAGTTGCATAAAAATGACTAGATTCCATACCATCTTCAAAACAAAAATCCCACCCAGGCATTCACCATATCCACTAATGTACAGAGAAACTTGAATCAATAACAAGAATCTATGGACCACCAAACCCAGACGATTACACCCGCAGATGGTCACAGAAATATGACAGCAAACATGTACCAAAGAACCCCAGACACTTCAATTTTGCAATGAGAGGTGTAGCAAACACGTAAAAAGTAGAAGACACGCATAACATATGAGATTAAAGAAAAGGAAAGGTTAGTGCAATACATTGCTACATCGTCTGGTAAAGTTTGGCAAGACATCCTGGCGGACGAGGACCTTGGTTCGCGTGGGTTCCAGGGCGCCACCAGGATCAGCACGCCTAAGGGCGCAAGTGCCTACAGGAGGATACTATGCACAGGTTACTGTTGGAGTGTGGTTGTATTAGGCCCATGAGGCTAGGCCCATGTGGCCCATGTATGGTACCTATAGCTACCCTTCTAGGGTTAGCCAATAATCTATTGAGAATTACTCTTCTACATGGTATCAGATTAGGTTCCTTCCTCTCCTCTACAGGCGCCGCCGCCGGCTACCCTGGCTGCTGCCGCCGCCGGCAGCCGCCGCCAGCCAGCCATGGCCGGCTGCCCGCCCCCTCCTCCAACAGCCGGCTGCCCGCCCCCTCCTCCTTCCCCCCCTCTCTCTTCTCCAACGACGCCCGCGCCTACGAGGGCGCTCCAGGCGGCCCAGCGCGCCGTCGAGCTCGCGCCGGAGTCCATCGAGCTGGCCCACTTCCACGCCATGCTGCTCTACGACGCCGCCAACGACGCCCGCGCCTACGAGGGCGCTCCAGGCGGCCCAACGCGCCCCCTGCCGCGTCCGCCCCCTGCCGCCCTGCACGGGGCCGCGTCCCACCATGCCGCCGCTGCCGTCCTGCACGGCGCCGGACCCCGCCCTCCTCTTCCCCAGCAGGCGCAACCGCATCTCCTTCCCCTGCAGCCCCTTCCCCTCGGGGCCGCGCCCCTCCCTGCTGCCGGACGTGGCCCTGTCCATGGCGCGGCTCCCATGGCGGCCAGCCTGCCTCTGCTCCAGCCGCCGGGGGGCGGCCTGGCCCTTGGTGCCGCCCCTGCTCCCTCCTCCGCGGCTGCTCCCTTGGCCTCAGCCCGAGGTCCGCCGCTGGCCATGGCATGGCCGCCGCTGGAGGTCGCTGGAGGTTCCTGCTGCAGGACGTCGCGTCCGTCCTGGACCGGCTCCGCTCCTTCGGCTTTCCACCCGCCCCCTTCCGCCGGGCCCCATCTACCTCCTTCTGCTGCTGCCCTTCCTGCAGCCCAGCCAGCAGCCGCGGGTGTGGGCACCGGACCTCGTCTCTTCTTCACCGGTTCTCGGCTCGGCCGATCCGCCGCTGCTATCGAGCAGCCCGCCGACGCCGGTCTTCCACGGGCAGCCACCGTCGCGGCCATCCCTTTCCGTGCGGCCGCGGCCGCGGGGGGCACAGGCAACTTGGCCTACTCCTTCAGCACCACCGCCAGCCCTCTGCCCGCAGTTCCTCCTGCTTGGATCGCCGACTCGGGCGCCACTTTCCACACCACGCCCGATGCGAGTCTACTCTCTTCTCTCCGTCCTCCTCACCCTTCATGTCCCTCTTCCATCATGGTCGCCAATGGCACCTGCATCCCTGTCTCCTCCGTGGGCACTGCCAGTTCCCACGGCTCCTTTCTTCTTCCTGATGTTCTTGTGGCTCCTGGTATGGTTCACAACCTTCTCTCTATTCGCCGGTTCACCACTGACAACTCCTGTTCGGTTGAGTTTGACCCCTCTGGCCTCACCGTGCGGGATTTGGCCTCCCGGGTTCCTTTGCTCCGATGTAACAGCAATGGGCCTCTCTACACCCTTCGGTTTCCGGCGTCTGTTTCACCTTCTTCACCTTCCTCGGCGTCTGTTTCATCTTCTTCGCCTTCCTCAGCCGCTTTCGCCGCCACTACTTCCTCCACCACTTGGCACCGTCGCCTCGGCCATCCTGGCCGCGATGCCCTGATGCAGCTCAGTCGTAGCTCCGACATTCGGTGCTCTCGGCTTCACGATAATCACTTGTGTCAGGCGTGCCAGCTGGGCCGTCATGTTCGCCTTCCCTTTCAGTCCTCTTCCTCACATGCCACTCGTGTCTTTGATCTTATACATTGCGACTTGTGGACCTCTCCTGTTCTAAGCATGTCTGGCTATAAGTACTACTTGGTGGTGGTCGATGATTTCTCCCATTATTCCTGGACTTTTCCCCTGCGGGCCAAGTCCGAGACGTTTCCCACTCTTAGCCACCTCTTTGCTTGGGCATCCACTCAGTTCGGCCTCACCATCAAGGCTGTCCAGTGCGACAATGGCCGTGAGTTCGATAACTCCACCTCCCGTGCCTTCTTCCTTTCTTCCGGTGTCCACCTGCGCATGTCTTGTCCGTATACCTCCTCTCAAAACGGCAAGGCAGAGCGCATGATCCGCACCACCAATGACATCATGCGCACCCTTCTGCTCCAGGCATCTCTACCCGCTCGCTTCTGGGCTGAGTGTCTGCACACCTCCACCTATCTCCTTAACCGACTTCCTTCTACTGCCTGCCCAGCTCCCACGCCTCACCACGCTCTCTTCGGTACCCCTCCTCGGTACGACCACCTTCGAGTCTTCGGGTGCGCGTGTTACCCTAACACCGCCGCCACCGCTCCCCATAAGCTGGCTCCCCGGTCGACCCTCTGTGTCTTTCTCGGATACTCTCCGGATCACAAGGGTTATCGATGCTTTGACCTTACCTCTCGCCGTGTCCTCATCTCTCGCCATGTCGTGTTTGATGAGTCGGCGTTCCCTTACTCCACCACCTCTCCACCCACACCTCCCGCTGACCCTGCGGAGGCTTCCTTCTTTCCCACTGACCCGGCGATTCCGCCACCCTTCTCCCCCTACCCTGCAGGTACTGTTCCGGCGTGCTCTCCTGGTGGTCCCGCGTCGCCCCAGGACCTTCCGGTGCCTGACACGGTCGAGGCAGCCCCGGAGCTTCCACCCTCGCTCCCTGTGGCTTCGCTGCCTCCCGTTGTGCCGGAGGCTGCCGTTCCGATCGCGGGACCACGCACACCGACCCCACCTCCTCCCGGGCGCTTCGGACTCGTCTACCAGCGCCGGCGGGAGCCGCGTCCGCCCTCACCTCCTCCCAGACGCTTCGGCATCGTCTACGAGCGCCGCCGTGAGCCGGCTCCGCCGCTCTCGTCACCAGCGCCGTCGTCGCCGGTGCATGCTCCGCCGGCATCGTCACGCTCTCGCGCCGACCCGCCGGTGTACCACCCGCCTCTTCTTCATCGGGACCCTCGTCACACTCACCCGATGGTGACGAGGCAGGCGTCTCGCCCGCAGGCCCTCACCGCCGCCGCCTGCGAGCCGGGGATCTCTCCGGTACCCTCTTCCGTCCGCGCGGCCTTGGCGGATCCTCACTGGCGCCGCGCGATGGACGAGGAGTACGCGGCCCTCCTCACCAACCAGACGTGGGACCTCGTGCCTCGTCCGCCGGGCTCCAACATTGTCACCGGCAAGTGGATCTGGACGCACAAGAGGCGGGCTGATGGTTCCCTGGAGCGCTACAAGGCTCGTTGGGTCCTCCGCGGGTTCACTCAGCGGCCCGGCATTGACTATGCTGAGACCTTCAGTCCCGTGGTGAAGCCAGCTACAGTCCGCACCGTCCTCTCCCTGGCTCTCGAGCGCTCCTGGCCTGTGCATCAGCTGGATGTCAAGAATGCCTTCCTCCATGGCACTCTGACTGAGACGGTCTACTGCAGTCAGCCGGCAGGTTTTGTGGATTCTTCCCGTCCGGACTTCGTCTGCCGACTCAACAAATCTCTCTACGGGCTCAAGCAGGCACCCCGGGCTTGGTACTCTCGCTTTGCTACCTTCCTGCAGACTCTTGGGTTCACGGAGGCCAAGTCTGACACCTCCCTGTTCATATACCACTATGGGGGTGAGACTGCTTACCTGCTCCTCTATGTGGATGACATTGTTCTCACCGCCTCCAGCGACTCTCTGCTACACCGCATCATTGCCTCACTCCAGAAGGAATTTGCTATGAAGGATCTTGGGGTGCTCCACCACTTCCTTGGCGTCACTGTTGAGCCCCGACCTTCAGGCCTGTTCCTCCACCAGCGGCAGTTCACTTGTGACATTCTGGAGCGAGCAGAGATGACCGCCTGCCAATCCTGCTCTACACCGGTGGACACTCAGGGCAAGCTGTCAGAGGCTGGGGGTCCGATGCTTGCGCCAGCGGACTCCACCGCCTACCGAAGTCTTGCTGGCGCGCTTCAGTACCTCACTTTCACACGGCCGGACATCACTTATGCCGTCCAGCAGCTCTGCCTTTACATGCATGCTCCGCGGGAGCCCCACATGGCTGCTATGAAGCGGCTTCTCCGGTACCTCCGTGGCACACTTGGCTACGGGCTGCTCCTCGGCCGGTCCTCCACTGCCGAACTGGTTGTCTACACCGACGCTGACTGGGCGGGATGCCCGGACACCCGCAGGTCCACCTCTGGCTACGCTGTCTTCCTCGGCGGCAACTTGGTCTCTTGGTCGTCCAAGCGCCAGCCGGTGGTTTCACGCTCCAGTGCCGAGGCGGAGTACCGTGCCGTGGCCAACGGCGTGGCAGAGGCCGCCTGGCTCCGCCAGCTCCTGGCTGAGCTTCACCGCCCACTCGCCAGGAGCACGCTCGTCTACTGCGACAACGTCAGCGCGGTCTACCTCTCCACCAACCCCGTGCAGCACCAGAGGACCAAGCATGTGGAGATCGATCTACACTTCGTCCGCGACCGGGTGGCCATCGGCGACGTCCGGGTTCTTCACGTCCCGACCACCTCCCAGTTTGCGGACATCTTCACCAAAGGCCTCCCTTCCTCGACCTTCTCCGAGTTTCGCTCCAGCCTCAACGTCTCCAGTGGCTAGTTGTGGCTGCGGGGGGGTCCTGTGTGTGTTATGCTCTTACTTGTTTTCTTTCTTGTTCAGCCTTGAACTCCGCTGCGTCGGTAGTTCAGACTGCGGGGGGGTGTTGGAGTGTGGTTGTATTAGGCCCATGAGGCTAGGCCCATGTGGCCCATGTATGGTACCTATAGCTACCCTTCTAGGGTTAGCCAATAATCTATTGAGAATTACTCTTCTACAGTTACATCGGTAGCATGAACAGAAATTTCTATCGATTATCCTGGATCTGGATCTTACAGGCAGATCTGGCTGGCTGCCAGGTAAAAAGTTAGGGGAAAATGGAATTAATCAAAAGTAGCGCTTACCAATAAAGAAGTATTACTTCGAATGATTCTTCAGTAGTTGTAGGAGATCGTCGCTCTCTTGATTGGATCTGGTCGAAGAGCACCCGTGATGGAATGGTTGGGGAATGGAGAGATTTGGGGCTTCGCTTCCAGGACTTCTGTTTTGTGCTTGGTCAAGTCCAAATGGTGTGTGCAAATGGGCTTTAGTGGGAAAAGGGCGTGGATCCAGTTGTACCGAGCATGTACCCGACAGTAAATTGAAAATGACAATGGGAACTAATTTCTAATGTTAAAGAAAATAAAGCTAAATTCATGGTGCATTCTGAGAAATGCCAGGTGCAATAAATCTGTGAATGCACCGCTGGCATGCATCTGGGTTCCTAAATAGAAATCAACCCAGGGCTCTTTGAAATTGTTAGACTGTCAAATGGATAACTTTAAATTGAAATTAAGGAGTGCTATTAAAAACTAAAAATTATATTGCCATTACTAGCAGCTTGGTGATATAGATTGGCATAGTTATATGTTGAATAATAATAAAAATGAGGACCAGAGGGGAAGACGTTCACCCTGATGTTTCATTAAGTTTGGTGTGGTCCTCGAACCTGGGTAAGTTGGGCAAGTTCTCAGCTTCCCAACCACTAGACCCATGAGAATCATATGTTAAGTAATCAATGACCTCTTCCATAGCATATAATAACAGTATTTTGTGTCAAGAAACAAACACAACGACAAAAATCCACACAAACAGTAAAGGAGCTCTATTTTCCATCTCCAACAGCTTGCCTCCCGATACAGCTTGCTGCATTGCATCATCACTATTATTACTATGGCACATGAGTTCATTTCTTCACTGCCACTCCACAGACCTCTCTATGTCCTTCACAAAATAAAAGGTTCCTGTGACAGGTGCAAGTATGTTGATCAAAATATATTTATACCGGCATATATAATTCTATAAAGCACTTTCAAAAATGAACTAGCTGTAGTATTTCATACGACCATATTATATTTTTGGTTGTACTATTGTTTGTAAGTGGCACTATGGGGTGAGTGTAGATGTTCATAGGCGGAGCTCCCCATGCGGCAGGGTGGGGCAGCTGCCCCACCTACCGCCGGTGGGAAGCCCCTACTACCCCTCCCTTCTTCCTCGGTCCTCAGCTCACCAGGCGTCGAGCGAGCGGCGTCCGGCCGGCCACATGTCTTCTAGAACACGATTTTGGAAGAGGGATGCGAGTATGAGACTGAGAGCGTTAGCCAAAGGCCCAATAGGAGAGAGCCCGTCACTCCATCAGCCCAGCAAAGGCAAAGCAAGAATCCACCGCATCAAAAATCACCGGCCGCCGGCCCTAGCTCTCAACCTCTCGTCTGTCGACCCTCGAGTCTCGATCCCCAATCCCTCGAAGCCGATGCGGGAATGCCCGATGCCGCCGCTCGATGCCCTAGCTGCAGCCCACCGATAACCGGAGCCCCTGCCGTGGTGCCACCGGCCGACTACCGACGCCCCTTGGCGGCTGGGCCCTTGTTGGCTTGATGCTAGCTGCCGGCCGCCGGCGCCCCCTGCTAGCTGTTGGTTGACGCTCAGGGCTCAGGCGCTCATCGCAGGCGCAGGGCCTGCTGCTAGCTGCCGGCCGCCGGCGCCCCTTGCTGGCTGCCTACTTTGCTGCGGCTGCGTGCTGTTGACTAGCCTAGGCCACCTAGAATTATTAGTTGTTCTTTAATACTAGTAGATTAGTAGTCCGGTGTCCAGTGGTATGTCTCCTCTTTGTTGTGTGTTGTTTTAATTTATTATAACACATGCTCATTTGTTCTTCAAATTTACAGGTATTTTAGCTCTTGGATAATTATATTTTAGACTCTTGTTTGATTTGGTGTTTGTTGGATTACTATATTATATTAAGGTGCTATTGACCGCCTATCTTCTAATGAAAAGTATCATTTTCAATGAATCTTTAAATTTACCGTATATTGGATATTCATGTGCATCCATATGACGTCATTAGAAAATTATGTTCTTAGTTCGCCCCACCTAAATTTCCGTCTCAGCTCCGCCACTGTAGATGTTTAGTACGTACTCTTCCAGTTGGAAGAGTGTAAGACTATTTCTTCCTTCCTAGTAAAAAGACACGCAATATACTCTAAACTACCATATGCCCAATACACCAAAAAAGTTCCAAAGATGATGTATGGGCCATGAGGAATAAGCCAAGATGGAGATTGTATTTCCATTTTCCTTCTCTATGTGCTCTGAAGAGATGGAGTTACTTATATACTTAAAATATGCCAAACAACACATGAGGTGCGATTGGTGTTTCAATCCATTACAGGGGCGGGCCAAATAAAGAACACGGGTGTACATATGTACACCCATAATTTTTGCCAAAAAAAACTAGTTAGTAGGCATAATGCAGGTATACACTTGTGATTAGAACAGATCCCATCCGAATACAGATAGCCAAATAACTTAAATTAGGATTCGGGTACTCAGTTTTGCACAGAAGGAAGGGAAGAGAAGGGGCAGGCATACCTACTCTGGTGGGTGCTCGTCGCCGGCAAAGGGCCCAATGAAGCCCTGGGCAATTGGGAGTAGGGCGGCGGCGGTCGGCAACTGAGGCTAGGCCGGGCCCCGCTGATGTAAACCTGGCCTGGCGGAGACGGCCGAATCGAGCCTATAGCTCTTCGGCAGGCGAGGTGAACGGGAGAAGAAAAACAGCGGGCAGAGGAGGTGAACGGGAGAAGAAAAGACAGCGAACGGGTGTGAACTAAGCATAGGTCGACTCTCTTCTTTATTTCCGATTTTGGGAAAACTCCATCCGAATTCCGACGTGTCTCTCAACTGTAGCGAAAGTTCAATTCGCCATAAAAACGGCATTTTTTCTTATTTAGGGGCTGGTTTATGGAGTAACTAAACTTTAATCGGTATAATAGCCTAAATGTGAACTAATAATGTTCTAACGGAAACTAATAGAGGCCTACACCGAGCGTACATGTCCTCTGAGACGTTGTTGAACGCCGTCTCGTCGTGTAGGGGAAGCCGATAGTGTCGTAACTGTTCCTTGACGCTGTTGTCTCTGTTCTGGAACTTGATCGTCCGGGGCTGCCTGGTACCGGGTGGCCTCCCCTAGGTGAGCCTTCTCAAGGTTTCCTTTATGCGCAAGGAGCATTCCCCTACTTGGGAGCAAATGGAGTCCCTTGTCTTGATGTGTCACATTCATTGCGTAACCCTGCCGAGAGATGGCGACGTGGGGTTGTGCCTGAATTTAGCTGAACAGTTTGACCGGGTACGCCGAGTCCTGTAGGTCTATGGTCGAATGCCCCTCTGAGGGCGCTTGAGCCCATCACACGTGGCTTTTGTGGCGGGCAATACTAGGATCGAGCGTTATGTGGGGAGGCTAGAGTGAGGGCCTAGCTGACCCGTCGGAGGGTCGCCAGCTCTGAGCCTGTGTGAGGAACCCTACTTGCCTTGGCCTGCCATGGGTCGAGTAATGGGGCTCCGGTTCCTAGCTTGATGCCAATCTATCACTCGGTGTCCCACACTCATTTGAGGGCTCGGTGACAGGCCTCCTTGGCTCGGGCCACACCTTGCGATGGTTGGAGCGCTCTATGCACCCTAGGCTTTGGCGGCCTTCGATGGGCCCATCGCTCAGTGCCCTTTGCTCTTATTTGCTCTATGCATGGGAACGGCCATGGGCCACCCGTTGGTTAGGCCCCAAAACTCCCTGTGGAGGCGCTAGCGTGGCCCCCAAGCCCGTCGTGGGGCCGGTTTGTCAACGGGTGGGGCGGTTTCTTCATGCACGCCCTTCCCGCTGACGTTCAGTGTAGTCTCTTGATATTTCTTGATTGTTGCGCCGGTAGGTGGAATTAACACGCGCGGCGCCCGTGCTCGTGAAGGGTGAACCGCTATGCCATGCGGTGATGATCCAAGGGCCAAGAGGCCGCGGCATTTCAAACACGTGTTTCCGAGCTGTCGACCCCATGCGGAGGGCTTGATAGGAGGCGCAGCTCCCTGATTCCCACGTCAGGGCATGCATAGGATAGCGTGTTTCGCCCCGTCGCCTGGCTGAGACGGGGCAGAATCAAGATGCTTGCCTATGCCAATTGCCCTCTGGTCCATCTTCCTAGAATGTCCGAGGTGGCCCTTACCCTGTGGCTCACCGCCATGTCGCGCGATCGTGCACAGGTTCGTGGGGCATAGGGTGCTCGCCGCTCCCCAAAGTATAAAGCCAATGGCGAAAGGAGAAGGAGAAGTTACCTGTTGCTTCCCGCGAGCGCTCCACCTTCAAGAAAACCCTTCTCATTGCTTCGTCCAAGAGTTTTCCTCGTTGCCATCCGCGGTACTCTGGTGCCCCTTGGTCACAAGCTATGGTGGAGTGGGAGCCATCGTCCTTCAATAAGAGGAGACTCAAAGAGATGCAGGAGGCGGCGTTGATTCTGAAGGACACCGAGGTGATGGAGTGGCACATCCTTGCCACGTCTGAGCATGAGCCATGGCCCCGGAATGACGAGGTCATGTCCTTCACTCACTTCCATGACTATGGGTTTGGCCTTCCTGCTCACCCCTTTCTCTAGGGGCTATTGTACTTCTATGGGTGCCACCTCCACGATCCGATGCCAGAGGGAGTTCTCCATATCTTTCAGCTTTCATCATGTTGTGCAAGGGCCACTTGGGGATCGAGACCTACTTCGCGCTATGGAGGTGGTTGTTCCAAATCATCCCATCGAAACCTAGCGGAGGCCTCCCTAGATGGGGGAGCTCTAATCCGAGTCCACCTAGGAGCAGTGGGCGCTACCTAGAGTTCGATCATGGGCATAACTGTGACACCAAGCTAGGCTGGCAGAAGAGCTAGTTCTACCTCCCCAATATGGTCTCAGTGCTATCTCCCTTCTCGTCGGAGAGGCTGGGAGGCGCACCGCCTCCAACATGGTGGAGCTTCTCCACGACGTCGAAGCTATGGGACCTCGCAACCCAGCTAGTGGTGATCAATCATTTAAGGACCCAGGGGCTGACCGGGCCGACGGTCATGCATTACTTCTTTCGTTGTCGGGTCCTTCCCTTGAAGGAGAGGGGCCATCCTCAGCGGTAGTACAGGGACACTGAGGACCCCATGATTGAGTTCAATGACTTCATCTTCCTGTGCTAGCTTTACATGAGGATGCTAGTGACCCTAGGGGTGAACATCTCAGAGGAGGGAGAGGCTCCCGAGCCCTACATCGTTGGTCGCCTCTGCTCGTCAAATGTCCCTCTTGCCTAGATGGTGTTGGCTCTGCCCACCCAGCCTTCTAGGGAGGAGTGGGTGCCACTCGCAGTGGTGATGCCTACGGTGATGGTAGCGCCGGTCTTAGAGCCCACGCTACTCGTCGGGCCCGCCCTGAGCTTGTCTTGGAGGCGTCCGAGGAGCCCCTCCAAGTGGGATGGAGGTCCCCATGTGTGCTGGCATCCAATCAGGGCGGGTAAGTGTTCTCCTGATCTTTCGATTCATGCCTTCGCTTTAGTTTTGCTCTAGTTGCATATATGACCCTACTATATTGTGTAGGTCGCCGTCACTGGAGGATATTTTGAGGTAGGATCCTCTAGCGCTAGAGGGAGGTCTGCGTGATAGCCGTGGCTGAGGGAGCCGCCCCTAACCGTGGTCGATATGAAATGACTAGCTTCCTCTCCTTTTGCGTTGCAATCCCATAGCCCCAAGGACGGTTCGAGCTGACGCTGAGGCCCTCAGGAGGGAGTGTGATAAGGCACTATGGGCTACCGAGGACACCTAGAGGGAGGCGAAAAAGGAGCGCGTCATCACAGGAGCTGCGGAGATCATCTTGTTCGAGGCAGCACAGGTGGAGGCCACCCATGTAAAGACAACGCTGGAGCCCGCAAATGATGCCACTAGGGAGCTCGGGGGGCTGCCTTGGCGAGGGCAAAGCTAGAAGGTAACAACTGCTTCCCCTTTGATTATTTTGTACTTGGTCACCGACAACACATACACCATGATTCTGACTGCATGGTCTTGATGTGTAGCTGTGAGGACGAGTCTGGTGGCCAAGCGAGGCCATGTGTCGCCTTCAGGCGGAGGCGCGGGACCTCGGGAGGGCTCCATGAGGAAGTACCTAGGCACATAAGGCTCCTCGATGCTCGAGCTTCCAAGCTATGAGACCTCCATTTAGCGGCTATGGATGCCTACAACGCGGTCTTCCCCAAGGAGACACAGGACTATGCCATGACAGTGGTGGACCATCTCCGCGCCGTGCCTGAACGTTTCCACGATGTGGCGACCGATGGAGTCCGACATGGCACGGCGATGGCTTTGGCTGCTGCCCAGTTTCAATTTGAGGCATCGGTGGACGTGCGCAGGGTCACCCGCGGGGTCTCGTCGAGCGTCGAGCCATCATGAGAAGAAGCTAGACGATTGGAGTACACCGATGGTGTTCATTAGGTATGAGACGGGGTCCAAGGTGTATAGGTTTTACAACCTGAACACCGAGCATGTGCAAATCTTGCATGACACGGTGTTTGATGAATTGAAGGCATGGAAATGGAGCAGCGGAGATAGGTCCATTGCGATGGAGTCAGAACGGTTCCATGTTGAGATCATGGCAGTGACGCTCTATCATGGGGATCAAGCTGGACTAGAGCAAGAAGGTGTGGTGGATGTGCCATCCATGACAGGCACATGCAACATGATTTTTGATCATGCATCCCAGGGATGCCCATGTACACATGGTCACGATAGCAACTCCAGTGACTGCAGGTACATCTGCATCATTGTCGCTGCTAGAGTTGCTGTCACCACCTGATGTTGATCCAGACCTCGATGACAACCATGATGATTTGGTTCCCCTTCGATTTAGGGCCCTAGACAATGCCCTTGAACCGGTGGAGATTCCTGGCTTGGCGGAGCATGATTTCATGGTTGATGAGGAGATACTCCTCGCCATCGGTGACAATGAGCCGGCCATGTTCGAGGAGGCCCGTGGTGAGGCCTGCTGGTATCCATTGAGGAGAACAAGACATGTGTGCTCATTGGCCTTCTTCCCAACATCGTCCCATGTGCCCGAAGTGGGTGTATAGGCTCAAGCGTGACGAGTAGGGCGCTGTCATCTAGCACAAGGTCCACATCATCACCAATGGGTACGTCTAGCAGCAGGGGATCGAGTATGATGAGGTGTTTGCCTCGATCACGCGGATGGAGTTTGTGCGGATGCTGCTCGCCATGGCGGCTCAGGAGGGCTGGCTTGTTCATCACATAGATGACAAGTCGGCATTCCTAAACGGCCGGTGAGCTCAACGAGGAGGTGTACGTACAGTAGCCACTAGGCTTCATCGCGACTGGGCATGATAAGAAGGACTTGAGGCTGAAGAAGCCCTGTATGGGTTCAGCCAGGCGCCACACGCATGGAAAGTGAAGCTAGACTACAACCGGTGTGAGCTCAACTTCGCAAGTGAGCTAGCGAGCATGTCATGTACACCAGTGGCATCGCGCGTTGCGCGTGGTGGTGGGCTTCTATGTTGATGACTTGATCATCACTGGTGCGAAGCTGGTAGACGTCGACGTGTTCAAGGAGCAGATGCGTCGTCTATTTTAGCTAAGCAACCTTGGCCTCCTGTAGTTCTACCTCGGGCTCGAAGTCATACAAGGGCAGAACACTATCATGCTGTGGCAAGCTATGTACGCCTAGAAGCTGCTGGACATGGTGGGCATGGCGGCCTACAACACCTGCCACACCTCGATGGAGGTCCGGCTAAAGCTCTCAACCAAGAGCACGATGTCGGAGGTCGACGTGACGATGTACTGCAACATGGTGGGCATCCTTCACTATCTGATGCACACGATGCCAAATGTCGCGTTCGCGGTGGGCTACGTGATTAGATTCATGGAGAAGCCTTGGCAGGCGGCAGGAGTACTTCACCGCCATCAAGCACATCCTGTGCTACAACGAATTGATGGGCTACAATGACAACGATTTGTGGGGGGCATTAATGAGAGGAGGAGCACCGACAAAGTCACCTTCTTCCTCGATGAGATGCAAGCCTCTTGGCAATCTCAGGATCAGAGAATGGTGGCCCTCTCAACATGCGAGGCTGAGTACATGGCAGACACGGCTGAAGTGTGTGAGGCGGTGTGGCTCGTGCGGCTATTGGGTGACATCACCGGTGTCAAGGTCTAGCCGCCGCTTCTGAAGATGGACAATTAGTCCGCAATTTCACTCAACAGGAATCCAGTTCTCCATGATAGAAGTAAGCACATTGGCACGAAGTTTCATTTCATCCATGAATGTGTGGAGAATGGGAAGATCTGCGTGGACCATGTGAGCACCAAAGAGCACCTCATCGACGTCCTGATGAAGTCACTTCGACGCATGAGGTTCAGTGAGCTTCGTGGCAAAATTGGTATCATCTATTTAAGGTAAACCGAGTCGGGCTTAGGGGAAGGTTGTTGCATAACCTTAACATAGTCTCGGTTTAGTTGTTTGAGCTCCTGTTTTAGTTGTTGATTCAGTTGAATAAGTGGCTGATTGCATTGCGACCATGGTTAATAATTATAACAATTATATTGACAATAAAAGAAGGTTAACAACAGAACATTAGGCTTCCGCTGAACCTCGATGGATCTTTACATACAATATGTTCACATTTGTAACTTTTTTGTTACCAATATCTCTAAGAAAGGAATTAACTCTAACAAGAGCCAGTTGTTCTGGATAGATACTGAATCAGCTATACACAGACACACACACAAACTAGCTGTCAGGCCGAATTGAAGACTCAATCTTTCTGTCGTGCATAAGCTTCTTGGTTAAGGAAGTCTGTCATAATCCAGACAACGCTCGTCAACTCGCCGCCACTGCTGAGCTTCTTGGCGTGGGACTCCCTGCTGCACCGATTGGCCGCGTACACCACGAAATCCATCCACACGTCAAGGAGCAATCTCAAGACAGCCTCGACTCCTTTCTCCTTCACTCTGCCGAGCAGCTCTACCGCGACTCCATTGGCGTAGCAGAGCCGAGGGACACTCTGGCTGTATTTTGGCATCTCCTCATACACCTTGTTGGCAAGCTCATGTACATGGCTCAGTTGTTGTTCAGGGACACTAGCAGGGCCATCCTGCAGGCAGAACATCTCCCTGAGCTTCGTACCGAGATCTCTGGTAATAAGATGACGACCTTGTTGATTCTTGCACCTGTCGGATAGGTTCTCGCAGGTTCGCCGGTACACCATGCCCTGGGCAAGGCCGGGCAGCATGTTTGGGTGGTTGACGAGCAGGAACATCATGTAGTTGGACAGGGTCCTGATGGACCTCACCACCAGCAGGAGGTCTGCTGCTGCATCGTCGTCACCAGCAGCAGCTGCTTCTTCTATGCCGCTTCTGGATCTGGCGAGGAAGATGTCGGTGCCGATGTGCCAGATGATGACGCCCTCTTGGAACTCCACGCCGAGGTTCCTGTCTCGTTTGATGCGTTCATACAAACCCTTGTCCTCTCTCTCAAGCGCCTCCTGACCCCAGCTCTTCCTGATCACGCCCTGCGAGTTGAGCCCCGTCTCGGTCAGCCTCTGCACGTACCGGAACAGCCCCTGCCTCAGCTCATAGGAGATGTTCGCTGTGGCCGAGTAATGCTTCCGGTTCCACCAGTCCTCGAATCCCAGCGCCATGGCCATTCTTCCTGCAAGAGGCCTGTGAGCCCTTCTGTGACGGCTGCAGAAGTGTAGCATGTTATACTGCCCCATCTCGCCTGACCACCTCCTAACACTGACAGATCTTCCCTGTATTGTCTTGACAAGCTGACGAAGCCGATCCCATCTTCCGGTGCACAGCGCCGCGTACCGGAGCCAGCTCCACCGCGTGGTGCACAGGAACGCGTAGGTCCACGAGGAGCCCAGCGCGTTCAGCACCGACGCCATCTCCATGACCAAGGCCCCTGCCAGCAAGACGTAGGTGACGACCACATCGTCGTCGTTTCTGCCGCTGAAATGGAACAGCAGGAACGCGGCGGCGATGGCGAGACACGAGGCGAGGCGGAGGAGGTAGCCCGGCCAGGTGTGGACCACGGCGGCCTTGGTGTAGAGGACGTCGTACAGCAGAGAGAGCTGCAGCTCCGCGAACGCCCACATGCCCCTGGCGTCCTGCTTCCTGAGCGCCCTGAGCATCTCCAGGGTGCTGTGCTCGGGGTCTTTCTCCAGCCAGGAGGAGTCCACGGTGGCGCGCTTGCAGAAGTGGAACATGTGGTGCGCGTGCCGCAGGTGGGCTTCTTCCTCGTCGACGGTGGCCGCCTTGTTCGGCACGCCGTGGTCCCAGTGGTGGACGTGGTGGTGCCTGGCGGCGGCCGGTTTCTTGGTGAGCGAGCTCCGGATGCTGCTCTTGTTGCCGCCCCTGATCGCCGCCACCTTCTCCCCGTACTTGGCGACGCCGACGGCCCACATCAGCAGAGCGGCCAGGGCAAGGAAGGTGTCGCCTTTTGGGAGAAGTATGTAGAGGACGTAGGTGACTGCCAGGACCTTGACGACGAAGAGCTGCAGGTGGCGCAGCCAGAGCTGGTTGTCGTGGAACGCGTAGGCGCCGATGCTGTCGGGGCCGCCGCGGTGCAGCAGGAGGAAGGGCGCCCAGAACGGCATCAGCCGGTGGTCGCGCGGCGCGCTGCTCAGGGAGAGGAGCCCGATGGCGTAGATCCCGATGGTGTCGGCCAGGTGGTACGCCAGCCACAGAGGGACCCGCAGCAGCATTGGGGCTCGACGCCGCCGGATTCCGGCGAGGGGGAGGAGGAGGACGTGCATGCCGAGGCTCAACAGCAGCAGGATCTGGATGGCCCAACGGTTCCACACATCCAGTGGCCTGAAAGCCATTTTTCCTTAAACAAGGAAGAAAAACCTTGCTGACTGATTCGGGAGAAAAGGCCAGCAGCAGGTCATGAGGCTGCAGGACAGGAGAGGAATGGGACGACTAAACCAGAAGAGAAATGGTGAGGTCTTGTACCATGTAGCTACATCCATCATCAGTCACACACGTGGTCGCATTAGCATTTGTCATTAATTTCTGATTGCTGGTCACTTGCATTGTAGGAGGCGATGTCCAACAATATAACAAGTCATCAATTTATACTGTAGGTATGAACTTCCAAACGTCCATCAATACAATATAGTCATGAACTTCCACGGATTCAACATTTCAATCAATCCAAGGTGCACCTGTGGCCAATTGATGGATAGCTAAGTCAGCTTTCATTGCCAGAAATTGGAGAAGCTTCTTCAGGTTTATGTGATGGGGATGCCAGTATGCCACAACAAGTGGTTGTCCGGCTGGCATGCCAAACTTCAATTTCTTGGTAATGTAAAGCGTGGTGGTATACCTATAGCATACCAGCGTCTCTATTAATATGATCTTGCGTAGAGGAATAGGTGTCTAGGATATCAATCCGTTTGAATATTATCTTAGCGGATGGGTGCTGTCTGTCGATCATATTCCAATCCTTATATTTATTATTCTTCATACTAGCTACCTCGTTATTTAATCAGTGTTCGGGGCAGCAGGCTCACTGGAGGAGTAGCATTAGTGAACGAGCGCGGAGACGGTGGGGAATGAAAAGTTTTTTTTTACTTAAACTGTGGAGCAAAGCTACCCAGTACTTTAATAAACGAGGAAGGGATGGTTAGTGGAACTTACCTCATTACAAGAATTACTAGGAGCCCAAACCAACATTACAAAGAGAAGAGCCAAAACAAAAGAGTTACAAAGAATTGAGCCAATTCATAACTAAGGGGGTGTAAAAGAGCTGGGATACGACTCATGGTGAAGCTTAACTTCAGCTGAGAAAAAGCTCTTCCATGCTGTCATTGATGGCATCTTGTTGTTAAAAATATAGGCATTGCACTTCTTCCAAATGCACCATAAAACAATCATGAAAATCTCCATGAAAGAAGGAAGATGTGAAGATTGTCTTTGCTCGGCAATCATCTAGAAAATGCTCCTGTGAACTGTCCACTGTAAACCAAGAATGAACCACCTGCTTACACTGGTAGAGCATTCAAAGAAGAGAAGCATGGAAATTCCTCCACTCCATCAAGGCACATGGCATAGTTAGATCCCTTCTCTAAGAATTTCTTTCGTTGTCGCATGACATTTCTTGTGTTTAGGCTATCAACAAAAAGGAGCCAGGTGTTGAACTTTATTCTTTTTTTTTTCGCGACCATGCTTAGCATGTATAGCATTAAGAAGGAGTTTTACAGTGAAAAGCATTGGTTGGCCTAGAATGTGAGCAACACGCCACAGTGATAACCCTACAACAGCCAAAAAGATGCTCACCGGCGCCACTAAGAAGCTAAACTAATTTTGTGACAACACAGAACGCTGCAGTCTGACATCCGTTCACGGCGGACGCCCACAACGCGGCGAGGTGGCTGTATCCTGGCTCCTGCCTGGCTCCAGCGATCTGCCTCTTCCAATATCCTGGAGACCTGGACACGACCACGCTTGTCAGCTGGCAGATGCTATCGAAGACTCTTCAGTTACGCTCCTTCCATAGAGACCATGCTCCTAGGATTAACAGACTGTCAAACCTTTTCATCGCTGTTCTGTGCAAGCACCCAGAACCATACCTCCCCAGCATACACGCACCCTGCAGTGAGGTGATCCGCTGATTCCTGCTCTTGATCACATAGCACACAGGTATCATCATCTTGCAAGCCATGGCGCTTCCTCCACGCTGCTGTCCATAGATGTTCGTGCAATAGCAGCCAAAAGAAGAACTTGCACTTTGGAGGTGCATGCGCATGCGCCTGCCAGAGCTCTTTTGTGCCTCTCAGAGACGCCATCCCGTAGAAGGTGGCTCGGTAGTAGGAAAATGCTATGCACACGCCATCTGCGGTTCAACGCCAGATGAACCTGTCTGATGTGTTCTGGTGCAGGGCTAGGCCGTCAACTTTGTCCTAGACGTGGACATAATCAAATAGAACCTTGATGGTCAGCGTGCCTTGGATGTCGTGCACCCAGCTGCGGTTTGAGATTGCGTCTCGCATGGAATCGTCATGGCGCCGCTTGGGCACGGCGGCGAAAAATGCGGTGCAAACTTGTTGATTGGGTCTTCCGGTAGCCACGAGTATATCCAGAAGTGAGCTTAATGCCCATGCCCAATAGCGAAGTTGACAGAGGATTGGAATATACATTGGACCGCTCGTTCGGGTTTGGCCAGAAGACCCCACTAGACGAGCTCTGGCTGGACGCGTCACAGCTACTCCCAATGTAGCCTGAGGGCGAAACCGACGATCTATAGGTCTGAGACGCCGAGCCCACCATGGCACGTGGGCGTGCACACCATGTGCCAAGCGACTCTGCATCTGCCTCCCGACACAACCTCTTTTCCAGACCACAGAAAGGTGATACAACATCTTCAATCCTCTTAGCCTCTGCCTGAAAGGCACACAGCCCAAAGAAAAACAAAAAGAAAAAACAACATCAAGGCACCCCTAATGACTATCAATCCGTAGACTAGACTGCCACCCATGTGCCCAGGCAAAAAACTCCTTGGCCACCTGTGCCAAAAATTAAGAAGCTGCTACAACCATCTCCTGGGAAGTAGGCTTATGAAGGGTAGACATGTACAAAGCCAGTGTGTAGTTGAGTAAATGACCTGCAGAAAGGAAGGTTGTTCGTTTTCAAACATGACTACATTTCTATAGAGCCACAAGGACCAACACATAGCACGCTACCGCTCCCAACAGAACTAGCGGTTTTAAGTCTTTTCTAAGCCCATCTAGCCAACTCCCGAACATATTGGACACATTAAGAGGTTTAGGGAGACCCCAGGCTGCGTAAACAGTGGCCCAAACCAGGCATGCAAACTGACAATCTAAAAACAAATGTTGTATCGTCGTTTCATTTTCCTGGCAGAAACAACATTGTTTACTACCATGCCAATTCCATTTGGCTAGATTATCTTTGGTTAGGATGACACCTGTTTGCATGTACCACAAGAAGATTATGATCTTCATGGGTGCTTTTAGTTTCCAAAGTTGCCTGTTTAGGTTAGGGACGTTTTTGTTGATGAGACCATGATAATGGGATTTTACTGAAAATTCACCCTTCTGGTCTAAACTCCAAAGAAATTCATCTTCCTCCTAGCTTAATGCGACGTGAGTATGGCATGAAAGAAGATTATTCCACATCACTAACTTGTCGCCTAAAAGGTCTCTGCGCCAAGATACATTAGGTGGTTGCGTGCTCAAAACCGCAGCCACCATGTCTTGCTTCCTTCTAGCTAGGTTGTATAGATGGGGATACTGTTCTTTCAAAGCAGTACTTCCTAAGCATCTGTCTTCCCAAAATCTTACTTGTGATCCATTTTTGATGAGTAATGTTCGAAAACTAAAAAAAAAATTCTATTTAGCCTTCATCAGGCTCGCCCAAAAATGAGAATCCCCACTTTTCCACACGACTTGAACTAAAGGTTTAGTCCCTAGATATTTGTTGCATAACATCTGTTGCCAAGTACCGTCTGTCTTTAACAGACGATACGTCCATTTACTGAGCAAAGCTATATTCTTGATTTGTAAGTTGTGAATCCCTAGTACACCTTGGTCTTTTGATTGACACAAGATATCCCATTTGGCTAAATGGTATTTTATTTTATGGTCATCACATTGCCAGAAGAATCGAGAACCATAATAGTCCAGCTTTTTAGGAACTCATTTTGGGATCTCAAAGAAGGACATCATATACATTGGTAGAATGCTGAGCACAGAGTTGATTAATGTCAGATGACCTCCAGTTGATAGGTTCTTACCTTCCCAACTACTAAGTCATTTTTCAAATCTTTCTTCTACCTTGATCCAATCGGTATTTGATAACTTCCTAAAGTGGATAGGGTTACCTAAATACCTCATTTGGAAAGCTCCTGGGTTGCATCCAAAGAGCTCCATGTATTGGTTCTCAAAATCTTTGGCTTCTCCAAAGCAGACGATTTCACTCTTGTGAAAATTAACTTTTAGGCTTGATAGTTGTTCAAATGCACAAAGCAGAAGCTTCATGTTTTGAGTCTTTTCCAGGTTATGTTCCAAAAAGAGGATCGTGTCATCAGCATATTGTAGTATGGATAGCCCACCATCAACTATGTTTGGCACCACACAACCCACTTGACCATCTGCTTTTGCTATCTCTATGAAAATTGCAAGCATATCGGCAACGATGTTGAAGAGTATCAGAGATAGGAGATCTCCTTGTCAAAGACCTTTCTTCGTTTGGAAGTAAGGTCCGACCGCATCATTAACATTGATTGCCACACTTCCGCCTGATATGAAGGAATTGACCCACATAATCAATTTGAGTGAGAATCCTTTCATCCGAAGCGTTTGTAATAAGAATGACTAGCGCACTTTATCGTAAGCCTTTTCAAAATCAATGTCCAGAGGAAAGGAGTTGGAGGAGTTATAGCTGCAAAGTGGTGCCTTTAGAACTTGGCTGACCTATGTGGCATTGTTCCAAATGTAACACCAAGAATAACCTAGAGGATCCCGCTCCATAAACCCGTCAAAACATCTTTGAACACCAAGAATTCAATGTAAGCTGCTCTAGAAATGCGAGCCTAAAAGTGTCAAGTAGACTGGGACAGACATATTGCTATGCTTTGCATGTTGAAAGAGAATTGAGAACTTCAGAAGATCATATAGCTAATTGGTTTACTGAGGGAAAAAAGTCTATTTAACCCCCTGAACTATCAGATAGTGTCTAACCTACACCCCCAACTATAAAACCGTCTGTTTTACACCCTGAACTTTTCAAAACATTTAAAGTACACCCTGGAGCGGTTTTGGACGGCGGTTTTGCTACACTCACCAAGGTTTTGCTACAATAACTGCGGTTTTGACTTTTCTTTTCTATTTATTTCCGCTGAATCTTTGAAAATCATAGTAAATCACAGAAAAATGATAAAATAGAAAATCTAATTTTGTTGGACTCCACATGAGTAGATTTACATAATGAATATATAATATAATATGCTTTAGTATAAATTTTTTCTGTAGCTTTAAATTATTTAGAAAATCAAATTTTATCTGTAATTAATTGGAATAATTCATAGCTACAACTTTTATGGTCCAATTGTGGTTAAATTTTTATAGTGAACTAATTATTGTATGCTTGAAGTATAGTAAAAATTTTATACTGATTGGATTATGTATAATTTAGTTATAGATTTATTTATATTTAACAGGCATAAACCTAAACATAAACATAAATAAATCTATAACTAAGTTATATATGATCCAATGAGTATGAAATTTTTACTATAGTTCAAGCATATAATAATAACCCCATCATAAAAATTGCACCATAATTGGACCATAGAAGTTATAACTATGAATTATTCCAATTAATTATAGATAAAATTTGATTTTCTAACTAATTTAAAGCTACAGAAAAAATTTGTACTAAAGCATACTATATTATATATTCATTGTGTAGATCTACTCATGTGGAGTCCAACAAAATTAGATTTTCTATTTTATGATTTTTCTGTGATTTACTATGATTTTTCAAAGATTCAGCGGAAATAAATAGAAAAAGAAAAAGTCAAAACCACAGTTACTGTAGTAAAACCTTGGTGAGTGTAACAAAACTGCCGTCCAAAATCGCTCCAGGGTGTACTTTGAATGGTTTTGAAAAGTTCAGGGTATAAAACAGACGGTTTTATAGTTAGGGGTGTAGGTTAGACACTAGCTGATAGATCAGGGGGTTAAGTAGACTTTTTCCTTTACTGAGGCACTAGCAACTCGACAATTTGAAGTTTTTAAACGCAACCTTAACAACTTCTTTCAAAAGCCAAGTCGGGATGGAAGGAGGCTATTAGAGGTTGTTTGTATATCTTGTGTGTTTCACACTTAGAATCTAGGTGGATAGATATGTTGTAAAACTAGTAAAAAAAGATTTTTAAGGCGGTTAAAATTGGTTTTAAGAGACGGTTTAAAAAACCGTTACAATACCACCGATTGTAAAAAAAGTGATTTTCAGGGGCTGTTCTAAAAATCAATTTTTAGAGATGGTTGACTTAAATTTCCCTAAAAATATTTTTCAGAATTTTTGAAAAATCATTTAGAGTCTAATAAAAATAAGAAAAAAATATTTAGTGTGGCTAGAGGCCTAGAGGGACATGACCTTAAATGGGAAAATTTTCAACTATAAAGTTTTAGATCTCTTCGAGCACTACAACTTTCATATAGGACATTTCTTCATCCAAAGTCATTTGAGAAATTCAAAATTTTGAAATGAAAAATCTGAGACTTAATTTATATATTTGGAACCCTAAATGATCTCAAACAAAAGTTTTATCAATTACAAAGTTTAAATCTCGTCGAGCTCTACAATTTTGATATAAATTTTATCTTCATCCGACTTTATTTAAAAAAGATATGAATTTATTTATGCCGCAGCCATTTTTAAGGACGGTTGACTTAGTCAACCGCCTTCGAAAATCGATTCTCAGAGGCGGTTGTCTTAAGAGAACCGTCTCTGAAAATCACTCATTTTCAGAGATAGTTGATATTAGCAACCGTCCTTGAAAATAGCATTTTCAGATGCGGTTCTCCAAACGGAACTGCCCTTAAAAATGGATATATTTTTAGAGGCGAATTTCTTAATAGAACCACTGCTGAAAATGGATTTTCAGTGACGGTTATGGAGCTGCAGTGCTCCCAGCGACGTTTGAGGCGGCGTGCTAGCAGTTTAACCGCCTCCGATAGAAAAGAGAGGCGTTTCTAAAAATCTTTTCTGTACTAGTGTAACCTAGTATTACTTGTGTCTCAAGATGTAAGAAGTTTTTGTTGTAAAGCTTAATGCACATTTTGGCCTATATAATATGAAACCGCAGAGAGATAGGCTTCCACGTTCATATAAAATTTCATATCATGTAGAACATGGTGGGGTTTTCCATGAAGGGCAGTAAGATGGCAATAATTGTTGGTTAGCGGCGCGGTGAGTGAGGAGTAGTTGGTGATGTTGGATAGCCTTCTAACTAAGCAGAAATTCAGGTCACATGGTAATTATTGTTGGTTAGCGTGCGGTGCCGTACGACGGAGGCCATATCAGCAACCAGCCAAACCTTTGGCGGCTGGAGATTGATATATATAGCACGCCAGCAGGTTACTGATAATACTAAACGCATGCAATGGAATCTTTGTTGGTCACTTTCCGTTGCAGAAAACATTTAAAGCATTGGCTGATGCATTTCAAAAGACTCTTAGCTTTGTCATTAGAGGTACCTAATCCCGTTTACGTCGTTGTACACTAACCTAGGATGGTGTCGCATAAACAAGTTTTCTGAGCGCTTTACGGCAGTGGGTTCCGACGTGTGTGCAGCAATGCACCATAATAACACTGGAGAAGGTCATATGTTTGTGTCTGTAACCGTAATTTATCATCTACTATCGCTGAGTGGATATGTTAATTGAAATCATAGGCTTTAGGAAAGCAAGCAACCACCACTTGGTTTTGGTTGGTGGGGCAGATATGTAGGCAAGACCTGCAGAAAATCCATACGAGGAATAACACTGAAGAATTAATCATGCCTGGTCTGCCGCATGTAGTTTCAAGGGCTATATATGCTGCGTGCTATATATATGGATTCTTAGTCATCAGGAATAACCAGTACTAGTACTCGATCTAGCTAGCCAGCACCAGGATTTGCTGGCATATGGATCTGAGTGTAGCGAATACATCGATTTCTGGATCTGCCGCCCCGGTACGTCTCCGTCCTTAAGACCTTGAGCTAGTGTTCGTTCGTTTAAATTTGCACAGTCATGTATCTGATCAGACTGAGACATACGTACATACATGTTGATCTGTGTCTGTAGATTGTTATTGGAGCTTGCTTCGCGATGTCGTCGTTAGCTGGTACGTGGATAATGGAGGAACTCTGCATCGTTTGGAAAATCATTGATAATTTCATCGATGATTGGGTGCTTCGGTTGGCGACTCTTGCCAGCTTGGTCTTGACCTCAATCCTCATGCTCTCCGCTGAGGCCCGCCGGCACAACACGTATCCCGTTGTTCTGTTGTTGTTGTGGGCGGTGTACGAGGTCCAACCAAAGGCCGCGGAATACGCCATCACCCACCTCAGCATCAGCAGCACATCGACCTCAGCACAGGAGCAGCAGCTGGTCGCCTTCTGGGCACCATTCCTCCTGCTCCATCTGGCTGGCCCGGACAACATCGCCGCCTTCACCCTGGAGGACGGCAAGCTCTCCTTGCGCAAGGTCGTCAAGGCCCTATTGAAGATAATACAGGGCTTGTATGTCATGTTCAAGTACATATACTTTTGCAACAGCGGGGTCCTGCTCTCCGCGGCCTCCATCATGTTCTTCCTCGGTGTAGCCAGGTACTTGGAGAAGGTGATCACCCAACTGCGAGGCAACTTTGACAACCTATGGCACTCCGGCGACGACAGCAAGAAGAAGCGCAAGCCGGCAAGCACCGGCGAGTGTCTAGATCATCTAATGATCTCAAGGCCACAGCATGGGGATGAAGAAGCTCTCCTGCTCTATGCTCAGACCCAGTTCAAGGTTTGTGGCCGTCGTGCCATGGCTGATTCCTCCGTCGAGGAGGATTCGCCCAACTACAAAACCGGCTGGGCGATCTTCACTGAATTCAGTGCCTTGGACCCAGAGGATGCTCTAGCTCTATGCAAGGTGGCCGGGATGGAAGCCTCCTTCGTATACGACGTCCTGTACACCAAGGCGACCGTGGTCCACACCTGGGGAGGCTACCTCCTCCGCCTCGTCTCGCCGTTCTGCACGGCGGCAGCTTTCTCCTTGTTCTGGCTCTACCCAAAGGACGGTGAGGAGACTGTTGACGTCGTCATCACCTACATCTTGCTGGCTTCTGCCTTGTTCCTGGACGTGGTGTGTCTGCTGAGTGCCCTAGGGTCCACCTGGGCACACGCATACCTGAATGCTAGGGCAAACATGCGGCTTCACCATGCGTTGCTGTGCAGCGGAAGGTGGCGCAAGCTCCACCGCATGGTTGTTTCCCTGGATCTGTGGCGGCTACTTGGGATTGGGAAGGATCCAACCAGCCGCAGGATGTGGTCGGGCAGGGTCGGGAGGTACAACTTGCTGGCTGAGTGCACCAGACGTCCATCCACGTTGGAGCGTCTGTTCACCAGGCTGGCGAGCATCTTCAGATTCGAGGACATCTGGAGGGAATACCAGCACTCGAGGTGCATTTCTGAGCTTGAGAGACAAGCCAAGGCGGAGCTGTTCAAGCGGATTCAACAAAGACTGTCCGGCAGAACTGAGGATGGCCGCTACTCCATGAAGGACATCACCACACTCTGGGGCCAAGAGGCGGTCAAGAGAAGCAAAAAAGGGGACCAACTCAAAGGCATCAAGCTGGAGTTCTTCGGCCGTGAGTTCCAAGAGGATGTCCTTTTGTGGCATATCGGCACCACCATTTTCCTCGCCCGCAGCGATCGACAGCTCCTCAAGGTCAAGGGTGACAAGTATCTGGGAGCAGTCGAGGCGCTGTCGGACTACCTGATGTTTCTGGTTGCAGTACGCCCGCGCATGCTGCCGGGGCTAGAGCTCCGGAAGCTGTTCGAGGTCACCTGCGAAGCTTTGAAGGACTCATGGGTTGGTCCAAAGGTTGAGAAATGCGACCCCTGTTGCACATATAGAAAGGCGAAGCTTGCTGGTGTTCTGCAGAAAGAGATGTCTAGCCACACCAAAGACTCTATCGACGCTAATCGGCGTCTTATCTGGGTCGGAAATCAGCTTGCCACCGAGCTGTTAAAAGTGACAGAGGATCAGATGGAGGAACTACTGGAGCTCATGTTTGACGTGTGGGTGGATAAGATGCTGTATGCGGCCATGCGGTGCAGCAAGGATTCCCATGCCAAGCAGCTTGGCCGGGGTGGTGAGCTCACAACCATTCTGTGGATTGTGGCAGAGCACGCTGGCCCGTTTGTGATTGGGTATGATCCACCGAAACCAAATGATGACAAGCCCCCTAAAAACATCGGGAAACAAAAACAGATAAAGATTTGTCACCAACATCCTGTGGGACCTGATGTTTGCCCAAACATCAGTTGTGTGAAAGACTACTGTTGTATGGATGATTACTATTATTGTTGATGAGCAAGTTTCGGGTATGTTTAATTCCGAATTCAAAATGTAAAAGGGCCATGCATGAGTGTCGTAGCTTGCTACACACAAAGTGATATGGCCGCATGCATTGTTTCCATGCTACTATTTTTTTTTCTTTTTTGGTTGAGGGCAGTGGTAGGTGCTGTGCCATTTCAGTAAAGAATAAAGAGTAGCAATTGTTGTCAAAAGTGGTGCTTGAGCGGGTGCCAGCCCAGTTCAGCATCTGTGAAGGGCGCGTTTGGAACGGAAGATTGGTTTCAGGAATTTTACAGGAACACGATTCCTTTACCTTGCTGACGTCATGCAGCGTTTAGATCAAAGGAACGAGATTTACTGTTCCTGCAGAAAGGCTTCCTCTCATCCGCAAAACACAGGAACCAAAATATGTACTCCGACTCAAAGTTTTCACGAAGTCCGAGACATAAATGCATGTGACGGAGAGAAAACAGAGGAGAGACACAGTAAGCTAACCTAGACTGCTGCTAATTTTCTATCGTGACGAGATTTTTTGACATCCTAGCCTCCTAGGGAAAAAGTCAGTGAGTTGCAGGTGTGGCCATGGCCCTATTTGTCCACTCGTCATTGAACCTAACTTGTTTTGGTTGATTTATCAGATTTATTAATTAATTTAACTCGTTATGTTTAGTTTTATTAATTTATATATTATTTTGGTTCCTATGCCCTTTGTTCCTGCGATCCAAACACTCCTTCATTGACTTTCCTGTCTCTTTTGATTCCTCTGTTTTACCAATTTTCTCTAACCCTTTTCTTTCACTTCCTACCTGTTAGTAAATAATGCAAATCAAGATCGAACACGAGACACAGATTTTTACGTGGAAAACCCTTGCGGGAAAAAACCACGGGCGCCAACCGGCGATCTTCACTATATGGAGAGAGTTTACAGAATGCAGGGAATACAATGAGTCGTCAGCTCTTCCCGTGCGGCTTACAAGATGTATTTATAGGACGGACTGACTGCAGTCAAATACGGAAACAAATCTGTTAATAAACATGACCGAACCGTGGGCCCTCCAGGCGTCCCCACAAGACCAACGTTATAATTCGGATCATATTCCAACAAACTCCACCTTGAGACGAATTCCATCTTGTAGTGAATGAAGTATCATCAATCAACTCACTTCAATAATAAATAATCACCGGCGCCAAAAGTCACTAGGACTTAATTTGTAATGCCAACTAAGCTTGAGCATAGCCCAAACTTAGCTCCAGGAACTGGCTTTGTCAACATATCAGCGGGATTATCATGAGTACTTATCTTGCATACTTTAACATCACCTTCAGCAATGACACCTCGAATAAAATGATATCTCACATCAATGTGCTTGGTCCTTCCATGAAATATCTGATCTTTAGTCAGACAAATAGCACTCTGGCTATCACAATGTATAGTAATACAAGAAGTAACCCTGCAAAGTTCAGAGTATAAACCCCTCAACCAAATAGCTTCTTTACAAGCTTCAGAAATAGCCATATATTCAGCTTCTGTTGTAGACAGAGCAACAGTGGACTGCAAACATGCTTTCCAGCTAACAGCACAACCACCAATGGTGAAAACATAACCCGTGAGAGATCTCCTCTTATCCAAATCACCAGCAAAATCAGAATCAACATAACCAACAAGTCCATCTCTAGATTTTCCAAACTGCAAACAGGCATTAGAAGTACCTCGCAGATATGTTAATTGTTGCTAAAGAAAAATCAGAAATAGCTAAACTGAAGGCACAATTGAGTAAAGAATTTGAGATGAAGGACTTAGGTGCAGCTAAGAAAATTCTTGGTATGGAAATTACTAGAGATAGAAAATCTGGTAAATTATACCTCAGTCAACGAGGTTATATTGAAAAGGTTCTTCGTCGTTTTAATATGTATAATACAAAACCAGTGAGTACTCCATTAGCTACACATTTCAGATTATCATCAGATTTATGTCCACAGTCAGATCATGAGATTGAGTACATGTCTAGAGTTCCATATTCCAATCCATTGAACAGCCCTCCAATGCTCCTTACTAGGATTAGCCATGAATCTACTGACAACACTCAATGCATGAGATAAATCAGGACGAGAACAAACCATGGCATACATAAGAGAACCAACTGCACTGGAATATGGAACTCTAGACATGTACTCAATCTCATGATCTGACTGTGGACATAAATCTGATGATAATCTGAAATGTGTAGCTAATGGAGTACTCACTGGTTTTGCATTATACATATTAAAACGACGAAGAACCTTTTCAATATAACCTCGTTGACTGAGGTATAATTTACCAGATTTTCTATCTCTAGTAATTTCCATACCAAGAATTTTCTTAGCTGCACCGAAGTCCTTCATCTCAAATTCTTTACTCAATTGTGCCTTCAGTTTAGCTATTTCTGATTTTTCTTTAGCAACAATTAACATATCATCAACATAAAGAAGCAAATAAATAGCTGAGCCATTAACAATCTTCAAGTAAACACAGCTATCATAATCAGACCGCTTAAAGCCACGAGAGAGCATAAATGAGTCAAACCTCTTATACCACTGCCTATGAGACTGCTTCAAACCATAAAGAGACTTTTTTAGTCTACACACAAGGTTTTCTTTTCCAGGAATAACAAAACCTTCAGGTTGGTTCATATAAATGTCTTCCTCCAACTCCCCATGTAAGAATGCAGTTTTAACATCAAGTTGCTCAAGTTCATAATCATGCATGGCAACAATACTAAGCAAAGTGCGAATAGAACTATGCTTAACAACTGGGGAAAAAACATCATTATAATCAATACCTGGAATCTGGCTATAGCCTTTAGCAACCAACCTCGCTTTATACCTTGCTGGTTCACTAGGAGAAATACCCTCCTTTCTTTTATAAATCCATTTGCAACGGACAGGCTTTTTATTCTTGGGCAATTTCACTAAATCCCATGTACCATTCTTTTCAAGTGACTCCATCTCATCTTGCATAGCGGTCATCCAATTGTTGCGATCAGCAGAAGTAATAGCCTCAGAATAATTAGAAGGTTCTGAATTACCTTCAATCTCTTCTGCAACACTCATAGCATAAGCAACATTGCATTCTTCAATATACCTTTTAACAGGCTTTGGTTGTCTTCTGGACCTATCAACAGCAATAGAACGTTGTGGAGACTGCACAACTGGAGAAGAATGCTCAGCAATAGAAGAATCATCAACAATTGGAGAAATTTCAGCAATTATCAACATCTGGTGAATCAATTAAGTGCTCCACCTGCACACTTATTTTCTCTCCCTCAATAGGAGCATCAACAGAAGGATTATCAACAAACATAACAGTCTCATTAAAGATAACATTCCTGCTAAGCATAACCTTCTGAGTATGGGGATTCCATAATTTATAACCTTTAACACCATGTTGATAACCAATAAAAATGCATTTAACAGCTCTAAGCTCCAATTTACCATTATCAATGTGAGCATAAGCAGTACGACAAAAAACTCTTAATTGTGAATAATCAGCTGGAGAACCATACCATACCTCAATTGGAGTTTTCCTATCAAGAGGAATAGAGGGTGAACGGTTAATAAGATAACAAGCAGTGGAAGCGGCTTCAGCCCAAAAACGCCTATTCAAGCCAGCATTAGACAACATGCAACGGGCCTTGGAGATGATAGTTCTGTTCATACGCTCAGCTACACCATTCTGTTGAGGCGTATAAGGAATAGTGTAGTGCCTAACAATGCCTTGAGACTTGCAATATGCATTAAACTCATTAGAACAGAATTCCATCCCATTATCAGTGCGAAGCATTTTAACCTTCTTTTCAGTTTGATTTTCAATCATAATCTTCCACTCTTTAAATGCTGAAAATGTTTCTGATTTATGCTTCAAGAAATAAGACCATACCTTACGAGAATAATCATCAATGATTGTCAACATATAACGAGAACCACCAAAAGAAGGCTTACGAGACGGTCCCCATAAATCAGAATGCACATAATCAAGAATACCTTTACTTTTATGTGTAGAGATATTAAATGACACCCTCTTGTGTTTGCCAAACACACAATGCTCACAAAATTTCAACTTACTGATGCTATGTTCATCAAGAAGTCCTCTCTTGCACAATTCATGCAAGCCTTGCTCACTCACATGTCCAAGACGCTTATGCCAAAGACCAGTAGCATCAGAATTAGATGATGAATTGGAAATTACAGCGGCATCACCTGTAATTGTAGTACCACGAAGACGGTACAAATTTGGAGATTTTAATTCACCTTTCATCACAATGAGAGAACCTTTAGACACTTTTAATACTCCATCTCCACCGGAGTACTTGTACCCTTTAGCATCAAGAGTACTGAGAGAAATAAGATTCTTGCTCATGCTAGGAATATGCCTCACGTCAGCCAATGTTCTGACAATGCCATCATGCATCTTAATCTGAATGGAACCAATGCAAATAATATCGCATGGACTGTTATCACCCAATCTAACAGAACCTCCACCTTGGAGAGAATCATAGGTGACAAACCAATCTCTATTTGTGCATATATGAAAAGAAGCAGCGGAATCAAGAATCCATTCATCATCACTATTAGCACATCCAGCAAAAGCAACAAGCGAATCACCATCGGAATAATCTGCCTTAGAAGTAGCAACAGAAGCATTACCTTCATCATTAGGTTTACCTTTCTCTCTATATGTGCCAGTTCTCTTCTCTTTATTCTTCAATTTCAAACAATCCTCGATAAAGTGATTATCCTTCTTGTAATACTTGCAGAATTTATCACCTCTGCCTTGAGACTTTGATCGACCTTTGTAACGATTAGAACTTTTGCCTCTATTGCCATTATTTGATTTATTTTCTGTCCTCCCACGAACAGACAACGCTTCTCCTTTGGAAGCAGAACCTTCAGAAGACACCATCAATTTCATCTTTTCCTTGGCATGCAACGCCTCACAGACCTCATCAAGAGTTAGTGTATCATGGCTATATAATAAAGTATCTCTGAAGTTTGAAAAGGAACTAGGCAAAGAGCACAAAAGAATCAGACCCAAATCCTCATTATCATATTCTACCTCCATAGCCTGTAGATCAGAAACGATCTCCTTGAAAACTGTTAGATGGTTAATCACAGAACCACCCTCTTGCAACTTGTGCGAATACAACTTCATCTTCATATGCATCTTACTTGTCAAATCCTTAGACATGCAAATTGACTCTAACTTGAGCCATAGAGCAGCTGCAGTTTTCTCCTGTAGACAATCTTGCAAAATATTATTTGAAAGATGAAGCTGAATTTGAGTCAAGGCCTTACGATCCTTTTTCTTTTCATCATCGGTCCAAGATTTAGAATCCTTGTTACCGAATTTATCAAGAGCATCATCAACATCAGCCTGCGTAAGAATAGCCCGCATCTTGACTTGCCATAGAGCGAACCTTGTATCACGATCCAATTGAGAAATATCATATTTCACTGAAGACATGGTGAATAAATAATAGCAATGACCAGAAGAAAAATAATCTGCAGAAAATCTGGTAACGTCTTGTGTGCACGAAACAATAAAATCTGCAGCCTGGTACACTTGGTGTGTACAAATAGCAAAGAACAATTGCCAAAGAAATCCTCTGGTACGCTTTCTGTATGCACGTAGCAAAAAATCACCAAATCTGAATTTTCAACTCACGAGAACCAATCTGATCCTGATCACTTGGGTTGGCGTGCAACAACAGCGAATCAATTTCACCTGCAGCACCGCACGCAAGGAACAGCGGCAGCTTTTTTCTCTGCCTCTGGACACGGCATCAATTTTCTTGGCCAGAATACACAGCGGCGGCAGCGGACAGCAGTAGAAGATCTCTACCAAAAATAGGAACCAATAACACACGGCGGCAGATTGATTTACCTTCTGAGAACAGCGGCAACATCAGAAGACCAGATCAACCTCTGCACAGCGGCGGCAGCGCGATGAACAGGGTGAAACCCTAACCTTTTTTTTCCAATCTCGTGTCTGGCTTTGATACCAATTGTTAGTAAATAATGCAAATCAAGATCGAACACGAGACACAGATTTTTACGTGGAAAACCCTTGCGGGAAAAAAACCACGGGCGCCAACCGGCGATCTTCACTATATGGAGAGAGTTTACAGAACGCAGGGAATACAATGAGTCGTCAGCTCTTCCCGTGCGGCTTACAAGATGTATTTATAGGACGGACTGACTGCAGTCAAATACGAAAACAAATCCGTTAATAAACATGACCGAACCGTGGGTCCTCCAGGCGTCCCCACAAGACCAACGTTATAATTCGGATCATATTCCAACACTACCGTTCCTATGTTTTTGAATCCTCTATTCCAAACAGGCCTGTGGTCCAATGTATGCCACCCATTGAGCATGAGCAGGATTAGGGACATGCTCGCCATATGCAGTCCTTGCAGGTGGCAGGAAGAACATGCGCCTAGAGGTGGAGGGTGAACCAAAAATAGCTGCTGAATCCATCATCGTTGCTATGGTTATATATTTTTATGGTAATGCTCAGGGTCGGGTGTCCGTCCGATGGGATGCCACTTCCTAGGCCTGCGCACGCTACCAGTCCAACAAGTGTGTCTCCTCCTCTATATGTCTCCCCCATCTCTCTCAAAGATCTTCTTGCTCGCTGGCCCATCGCACGCTTCACAGCGCCGTGTGGCTATCAGCCCACCCCACTCCACATTTGCCGCAGCGGCCATCTCCCCCCGCATGCACTCATCCTGCGCTGCTCGCTCCTCGCTCTTGCCCGTCGCGTGCCCCACCCGTGGCTCTCGCTCTTTGCCCTCACAATCCCACCTGCGCCGTCGGGTGCGCCGCCCTCCTCTACTTCTAATGGTGGTGCCGTTGCGCGCCTCAGGTCAATCCCCACTAAACCAAGGGCACCCACGAGCATGACCCGTGCTAGTGGTGCTTGCGCCCTGTCGCTCGGCACCGGCTCCCACTTCTAGGCCGGAATGAACCGGCCTTGGCCTCTCCCTCTCTCTATGTTGCAAATATATGTTTCAAGTGTTTTAAATGTTGTCAGAGGTATATTGCAAGTGTTTCATATGGATGTTGTAAAAGTAGATTGGGATCTTGCATATGTTGCAAGTGTTTGAGAGGCATGTTTGCAAGTATTTCAGAGGAATATTGCAGGCATTTGTTTAAAATATTTCATCTGTTTCCAGACGTATGTTGCAAGCGTTTATTTAAAATGTTTTATCTGTTTCCAGACGTATGTTGCAAGCGTTTTTTATCTGGATGTTGCACATGTTACACATATGTTGCAAGAGTATGTTTGAAATGTTTCAGATGTTTCAGTCTTATGTTGCAATAAGTGGTTTCATGTTGTAAGTTGCAAGTCTTTTATCTGGATGTTGCATATGTTTCACAAACATGTTGCATGTGTATGTTCCAAATGTTTCATTTACTTTGGACGTATGTTGCATTTGAGTGTTTCATGTTGTAAATGTTTTGTGTTTTAGAGGTATGTTCAGAAAGTCATGGGGCACGACCCGTGCGTCGGGGAAAGGGGTGCGGTGAGCTGGGGTTGGCGGATGGGGCACGCAGTGTGCTTGGGATCCTGTGGATGGGATGTGCCTATTCTCATCCTGGCTCCTAGGTTCCGCCTATGCAGAGAGAGGAGGGAGTAAGGGGGAAGGAGCGGCGAGTGGGGGCGAGGCGGATGGGGGCGGGAGAAGCATGCGGGTCAAGACAAGGCGGACGGAGACGGATGCGCATGTGTTGCAGCGAATGGCGCAGGAGTAGGCGTGGGCTGGCGACCAAAGTCGGGGTCACGCGATGATGTTTTCTAATGGCCCGTTTTGCTAGGCCATTTGGTAGGAGTGTGCCTAGGTTACTACCCGGCGGAATCTTATCCCATCAAACGTCCAGGCGCCAACAATTCACATATTTTTAAACTCACATATATTTTGCTTAGAAACATTATGGACACGTTTTGACAACTAAAATATGATTGGAGGAATCAAAGATGGACTGAAAAATAACGTGAGAACAAAAAATGATTAATTTGGATGAAATTGGCGAATTTGTAAATCCCCTGGAAATGTTGGCCTATGCTGTTGTGTGGACGCCCACGGTGCGCCACCCCGTCACAGCTTTGGCCATGACAAGACCCTCGGCCCACTTTCCCCTCCACGTTGAGGCCTCCGGTCAAGAAACCCTACCTTCACAGAAAAGGACCTGCACCTTGAATTCACCTTGGGCAGGATCTTCGCCGCTGGCACTATTCTGACGAGCACTGTTGTCAGGGGAACGTACATCAGATTGGCTTTGCATGGTCTCGCTGGCCCTCTTTCTCATGGAAAGCCCTTCGATGCTTAAACTATGCAGGAGGAGAGGTGGTCCGCAAGGCTGTTCGGCAATGGGGAACCCTCTGAAGTGCTCCTCAAGACTTTCGACGCCGTTTTGAAGACGTCATTGAGGAAGACGGTGGGAAGTGGTCCCCTGACGGAAGTTACTAACACCGTCAAGAAGGTAGTTGAGAGCAGGCAACAAAATGTCGAGGATGCCCTCTCCTTCTATGTAAAAGGACCCTTGGTCGGCCCTAATGTAATTGTAATTTACTATACTCCCGGTGTGACCTATAAATACCCGGTGTCAGTATTGTGGAAGATGATGAATTAAGGGCCATTTACTCCTGAATTTATTGTGTCCTGCTGCACCGCTCTTCGCGCTACCTTCGCTCTCATCTGGCTCCCACTCTTTCCTCTCTTGCTTTTGGGACACCCTTGGCCTCCTCTGCGCTAATTCTCAACAAGGGTAGGAGGTAGAGCGAAGACCCCACACATGCTGGTTCACGCAGTACAACGGAACTGGCTTTAAAATCCGGCCTAGGCTAGTTTTGGCAAAGTGACCATGGTGGCTCTGTACAAACCGGCCTAAGCCAGTTTTGGAAGTGCAAGTCAGAAACTCATTTGATCTCACAGGAAACTTGTAAACTATGGAATAAGTTTCTTACAAGAATAATATCACATTCCTCTATTTTTATGAAAGCATCACAACCGATTGAGAAATTCATCTATCCAATCATCAAAAATCAATCTACATTTTTTATCTTCTACCTCAAGTTTCTCTAACCTTCTTGCTGTCCAGCATGTCTCTTGACTAGATTTGCTGCCTTATAAGTGGTTTCACCAATCCTAGGGTACTGCTGTGCACCTTCCCATTGGATTTCATATAGGCAATAGGCATAGGGTCTACATCTTATACCGTGTAATTTGAAAAAGAAAATGCTCGGTCGTATTTATACTCAATTACAAGTATAATCTTGCAGGCTACGGGCATGGTTTATTTGTGAGGCTGCCTAGAGTACGGGCCCTCTCCCGGAGAAGAAACTTTTGCGTCTTTCCCGCAGAAGTCTAGGGCAGATCCTCAAATACCACCTTCTTTGGTGCCATGTAGTGTGGAGGCCTTCGTGGGCAAAAGCTTATAATCTCTGCCTCCGTTGTGCTGGCGGCGCTGGGCTTGAGCTTCACAAACGCGCAGGGCGTCTCACCCCAGTAGTCGTGTCGTGTGGCCTCGCTACGACCGCCACCTTCAGCATCGCCGGCGGAGATGACGGATTCCACCTCGATGGAACTGATGTTTTCGCCCCCAGAGATGATGATGTCCTTGGCCCTGTCCTTGATCTGAATGTACCCGTCCGGATGCCGCACGGCGAGGTCCCCGGTGTGCAGCCACACCTCCGGCTATCGCCTCCTTTGTCGCGTTGAAGTCCCTGTAGTAGCCACTCATCACTGTGTTCCCCCGGAACATGATCTCGCCCATTGCCGGGCCGATGGACGGCACACTCTCCATGGTGGCCGGAGCCTTGACGTCCACGTCCTGCATCGCGGCGTGATGGAACCCCTGGCGTGCCTTGAGCCACACGCGCTCCTCTGCTGGCAGAGCGTCCCGGCAGGCACGTGGAGACGGTCGCCGGGCCGTACGTCTCCGTGAGGCTGTACATGTGGCAGACAACGAAACCGAGTCCCTCCACCTCGGGCAGCTCCAGTGCTTTGTTCGAACCGAACTGACAAAAGTTGGACGAGACGAAGATGGGTTCGAGTGCTCCAGTGCTTCGTTCGATCGTGGTACAAGAAAACAATAAAAAATATAGGATTGATCGACTACTGAACCTCCACGTCGTGTGTGACGCTGGGGACCAGTCCTCTTCACCAATATTTTAATGACTATGCTCAGAATGGTTCGAACCATCTGTTCGGTTCGCTTTTAACTCTGACAACCAACGTCCGATCGCTCCAGTGGTCTCGGTTCGTTTTCTCCTTCCCACGGTTCGACTTTTGAGCAACACTGGAGCTGCTCTAACAAGACGTTTGGCAGCGGCAGCGCGCAGGCAGTCGTGACGCGCGCCCGCCCAGGCAGTGGCTGGGGGTCTACCGCCGGCGCGTTCATGATCATGTTGAACACCATGGGGGCACCGCCCATGTGCATCACCTTGTGCCCCGCGATGGCGTCGAAGATGGTCTTGTCCGTGAACTTGTGGTTGCAGGTTTGTGCCGCCCTGCAAGGCGACCCCCCACGGCAGGTTCCACCCGTTGGAGTGGAACATTGGCATGGTCCACAGGTACGTCGGCATGGCAGTGATGTCGTATGCGAGGACCGCGGCCATGGTGTTGAGGTACGCGCCGCGGTGGTTGCAGACGACGCCCTTGGGCCGCGACGTCGTGCTCGACGTGTAGTTGAGCGTGATCGGGTCTAGCTCGTTTGCCAGCCATCGGACGTCGAACTGTGGAGGTGCATCATCCTTGATGAGATCCTCGTAGCTCCTGCAGCCGGACTCGGAGTTTTTATCGTTGCAATTGCTTGAAGAACCGGCAGCATGGTGCTCCCGTCGTTCGATGACAGAGCGAGCTGCTTCAGCGCGGCTCTCCTGACGTCAAGGAGGTGAGACTCGACGAAGAGCACCTTGGCACCCGAGTGCTTCAATAAAACAGACACCATGGCTGCTTCATGCCGCGTATTCAACGTGCAGAGCACCGCGCGGCCATGGGCACGGCAAAGTGCAGCTCGTACATCGCTGGCACGTTTGTGCTGAGCACAGCTTCCTGCATATCAATGATGTGATTATTAGTTGCATATAACCTCCTTTTACTTTTGAGAGATACTAGTGTCCGGATGTCCGAATAAAAGTGCGTGACCAGACGCCCGCGCCACCTTCGTCAAGCGCGCCCATGGAAAAGGCCGTGTCTGCTGCTCCTTCGCCCTGGCCCCTTCCTCTCTCTCCGCGACCGCGAGTCCAGACGCTTGCATGAAATAATGTTGTGTCTGCCGCTCCTTCCCCTTGACCCCGTTCTCTATCTCTGGGCGGGCGGCACCCGAGAGCCGGCATGAGGACGAGCACTCCCCGTCCGCAGGATCCTAGGTGCGCTGCTATCATATCCGGCCTAGTTTGGAATTTGGCCTATAGTGGCCCATGTTGTTAATGAGATATTATGGAGAATTTAGTCTCACCTTGGTTGTTAAAGGTGGGTTAGATCAACATATAAGGCTTCTAGAGACCATCCCCCATCCCTAGGTTAATCCTTTTACACGAAGCGAGGATACAAGTGTAAGTGGAATGGTGTGGTAGGTATGGTTCACTCAGTATGTAGAGTGGATCAGAGCCGTTTGGACTCTGGGGCGTTACAGCTGCATGCCCGACTGCCGGCTCATGGCTCGCCGTGCCCCCATCAGGCCATGCCCCCGAGGACTCTCCACCTCTAAAACATGAAATACTTGGACGCAACATACGACTAAAGCAGATGAAATATTTGAATCATACAGTTGCAACATGTGTGTGAAATATATGCAATATCTAAATAAAACACTTGCAAATTGAAACTTAAGATGAAACAACTAAAAAATTTCGAACAAACTCTTGCAACATAGGTGTGAAACCAACATCTAGATCAAAAGCGCTTGCAGCATATGTCTGAAACAGATGAAATATTTTGAATAAACGCTTGCAACATCCTATGAAACACTTGCAACATATGCAACATCCCGATCTACTTTTGCAACATCCATATGAAACATATGCAACATACCTCTGAAACATCTGAAACACTTGAAACATACATTTGCAACATATGGAGGAGATGTCGGGGCTGGTTGATTCTAGCCTCGGGCCGCGAGCACCACCAGCACGGGCTGCGCTCATGGATGTCCTTGGCTCAGCTAGCTGAGGCACAACGGCACCACGGGCATTAGTAGGGGCGCACGTGGCGTGCCTGACGGCATGGGTGGGCACGTGGCGGGTGGGACTGCAGGAGCAAGAGGCACTGGTGGGCATGCGCAATGGGTTGGAGCGAGAAGCGAACAACATAGGATTGGGTGCGCACGAGGAGATGGCTGCAGCAGCAAATGCGGAGTGGGGTGGACGGACAGCCACACGACGCCGTGAAGCATGTTATCAGCGAGCAAGTGGTAGATATTTTGGAGAGACAGAGATGTGGGGGACGCAAAGAGGAGTCAGGCTTGGTGGGTGCAGGCCTAGGAAGGCGGCGTCCGATCGGAAGAACGCCCGCCCCAGATTCCGTCGTTGTCCGAAACATAACATCATTGTACTCACTTAGCTTTGTAATTATCGACACAATATTTTATGATTAAATAACATAATACGTATAAAAACTACTGCAGTATGCTTAAGCATAGCTTGATCAGTCAGTTATGTTTCACCCAAAAACCTTTGTTGCTCTCCCATAGGTACATACTCCCTTTGTCCCACATAGTGTCATTCTCATTTTTCGAGAAGTCTATTATTTTTCAATTTTAACTAAATATATATATCCAAATTATTAATATTTATGGTACATAGTAAGTATCATTAGATTAATTGTTAAATATATTTTTAAATAAATTTATTTAGATATACAAATATTGCTACTATTTTCTATAAACATAGTCAAACTAGTCAAGTATTTGACCGTCATAAAACTCTATGTGACTCTTTTTTTGAGATGTAGGGAGTAGCTAGCAGTCTTAACACATATAATAATTAAATATTTAATCTAAAAAAGAATTAAATATTTATGTATAAATTTAGAAGCCTCCACTAATCAAAATTTCTTGCCCTTGCTTTCTCTTCATATTCTAAAACAATATTCATGTCTTGTATGTATTTAGTTGTGATAAACTTTAGTAACCAATTGATCAATATAGTTTCAATCACAATTATAATTGTCCACTTTGCATCATACCTTCTAGGTATATCTGTAGTTGAAACTATGTCTCTTGTATTTATATTGTAATATGATACTTATAATACCTTCTTTTTATTTATCATGTTACTAGCTAGATGCTTTAGTTATAGTAATTTTATGTACTGTCCATCCTCATTCACATGGACGTGATACTTTCATGTGTTCGTATTCTAATAGAGTACTCATGTAGCTACTTTCTTAACATCATGTGTTCTGTGATGGGCTTTAGTTACCGGTTACTTTATATGCTTTTCTGCATCTATTAATAGTTTTTTTGCCTTTGTGTCGCACCGTCATGTGTACTCAGACATGTATTTTGTTGAATCCTAGCTTTACTTATACATTTTGCATGGAAATCTACATAGTCATAACTTATCCATATATGTGTATTTTCTGCATAGTAACACATGCATGCATATCTTAAGTTAGTTTTTTTTATGTTACTCTCCTGTCATAGAAGAATGACAAGCTAATAATAAAGGTCATATAAAGTAGATTTTAGCCCTTGGTTTCTCTTACAATATTTGTAATTTACTCAACAATCAATATAGCCTTAGTGGCACCTTGAACAAAATCTATTCATACAAGTTTTATATCCTAAAGTTATATATAGTTTGACAAATTATTGGTCAAAATTTTATCAAAATATATTTATTGTTCTAGGACGGAGGTAGTAACAACGATATGTAAATGAAGAGCCTTATAAAAGTATTTTTTAGATTTTTCTTTATAATGATATCTATTGGTAATTTAGAATATGCATTTCTCTATGCTATTTAAATAAATGTGAAAGTGAGTGATTTAGATGAAAATTTAGGGTGCTACTTTATATTATTCTATAGTTTCTTACTTAGGTAACTAAGATGGGATTATGGATTATTTTATGTTAATTTACATAATGATTGTGATGGGCAATTTAGATCAAAATTTTGTGGTTATTATATACTACTTTTACAATAATAGAGGCTAGTAATTTCTTAGAAAGTAGAATAGATCTAATAGCTAATATTAATAATGATGTTTAGACTGCCGAATAGATGGCAATATATATTTTATTTTTTAGAAGGATTTCTAGAATTTAACCTTTTTTGTAGTGCATCCCGTTAGGATTCACCAGTATAGTGCCCGTGCTAACGCCACGGCTTCATTTTAGAAATGCACATGAAAACATCCAAACGACTATATTTTTTTTTCTGTAGTTCAACTTCACACAATTATATATGACCTTGTATATAATCTGGAAAATACTTATGGGCAATGCTACGGTACCTTCCTTATTTCGTATGAGGTAATATCTCAAATAAATCTGAGTAATTGATTTTTTAGATTTTTTAAATCAATTAATTAATTAAAAAGGAAAAATATTTTCAAATATCTCTAATCATGCGAGACATGGGTGGGCATGCAGCCACTTCCTTGTTTTTGCGCATGGCTGCACCCTTTCTTTTGTGCTATAGGTAGCATGCCCGTGCGTTGCTACGGGATAGCTAAACTTTTATACTAAAAACACATAGATCGCACGATAAAATACAATACTGTGTAATTAAACACCAACATTAAAGTGATATTTAATAAAATAACAAAGTTCATGAAATTAACACAGTTAAGGAGAGAGCGGCGTCGCAGGCTCACAACTCTACTGTATAGACCTTTCTGTGATGTGGCTAAGATAATGTTTTATATTAGTAGAAAGAAATCTCCAATATCTATTTGTTTCGTGCGCCAATAAACCTATGAATAAGTTCCATCACTTCTCTATACCGTCCTGTATACAAATTCGAGTATATACTTCCTCCATCCCAAATTATAAGACGTTTGACTTTTTTTATTGCAAGTTTGACCACTCGTCTTATTCAAAAAATTTGTACAAACATAGTCAAATTTAAGTCATTCTTGAGGAACTTTTATTAATATACCAAGCCACGATAAAAGAATTGATATTTTATACAAATTTTTGAATAAGACGAGTGGTCAAACTTGATGTCAAAAAAGTCAAACGTCTTATAATTTGGGATGGAGGGAGTATGTAAATATTAGTGCCTGTCACATGGGTAATACTGCATGTCTTGAAAAACCTCTCACAAAACTTTTGTAGTAAAAACACACGGATCGTATGGTAAGATAACAATACTGTGAAATTAAATATCAACATTAAAGTAATATTTGTTTATTGTTTCCTCACTTCGGAATACAAAGATAACTCTGTGCTGTTAGCACCGTGCAACTTCACGATAGAACGTGCAAACTCAATCACTGCAATTTGCATGCCCAAGCAAATGCAAAGATATGGAATTCTCGTGCATATTTTGCAACAAAAATTTTCCCTTGACTCCTCCGTCTCCAAAATCTCCCGGCACCAACACACCATCTGCACCCTGAGGTGCAAAAATTCGTTCAGATTTCTATATGGTGGGCTAGTGGCATGTCACACGAGGGCATTCTATGCTTAACTTTAGCGACTCCCATGCTTTTCCATAGGCATCAGGACTCTGCAAATGCGACAACAGTATCCCAAATAGTCTGTTAATTCTCTAAGATATATAAAAGAAGAATTGATAAGGCATAAATAAAACTGACCTTTTCTGCTGTAGAATCTTCAAGATCACAGGAAGGAACCCAGTCCACCACAAGTATCCTATCCAAAGCAACCAACGCATGCAAAAGAGCCTGACAGAAGATGAACAAACAGATAAGGCCCACCAGTTTGGTTCAAAACTGTATCTGTGTTATGAGATACAGTATAGTAATGGCACCTTGATAACAGATAGGTAGGGATCTGACAGGCCAGTATACTTTCCAACCATAGCAATACTAACCTGAAAAGGATTTTCATGCAATAATATCAAGCACTGGTTGTTATGTATAAGCTAAGAGAGTCGATTCATGGGGAGGAGGCGGAAGAGGAGATGGGGAGAGAAAACCTAGACACTATTATGGCCGGTGATGAAGATCCTGCTGGAGGCTTGTACGGCGGGCGTAGTAACCTCCGCACCGTGCTCGCCGAGGCGGCTGTGGAACTTGGCGATCAGAGATGAAGACTTACACGTACGTGTGGCGTGGGTGGCAGGGCGCCTATATGGCTCACGCCGCCGGCTCGGTGTCCACCATTCGTCGAAGGAGATGACCCCGTTGCCGTCTCGGTCCACAGCCATGATGATTTATGCGCACCGCTCGGCCGTCATCTCCTCCCCGACGATCCCCAGCCTCCGCAGCGCGCAGCGCAGCTCCTTCGCGTACTCGGCGAGCGCAGTATACTGCATTACTTCATTACTTGGACATCATCATTCTTAGTACTCATGAATGAACAGAAGGGACCTGCTGCTTATCCAGTTCAGGTTGCACATCGCACAGCAGTCTTCAGCGTGTCCAAGCCTTGAGAGATGCAACCTCCATCCTGCACATCCCAGCTGATGACAAATTACCACTATGAATGAATGAGAATAGCAATCTCTGGGAGAAGGAAGACCTGCCTGCTTGTTTCGCGGCATCTCGTGCTCTCTTCTGAACTGCTTGGACTCCTCAGTTGTGTGGAAGAAGTACTCATCTTGTTTCAGCTGAATTTGGATCAAACAAACGATGAACAATCTCAGTTGCGCTTGTTTACACATAAGAACGGTTCATTTTCAGTATTTTGCAATGTTCGTATTTCAGCAATGTTCATCATTTGAAAATCTACAGCTACCTAGATGACCACATCTCGTGTCATGTTGCTGGCTGGGGGTTTAGTATTTCAGAAATGTTACAGCAGTGTTTAGAATCCAGAGCTTGTTCTTAAGGAATCTACTTTGAAGTTTGCACAGACCTATGCACTTCATGTCAGTATGTGATCTGGCCATGAACAATGACTGGACTGGCCCTGAACAATGACTGCTCACTTTTGGAAAAAATCTAAAATGCTCTAGGCTTCATCTGAGTTAATTCGTCAAGAAAAACATGACTGACAATTTACAACCATGGCTAAAAGAGAATATAAAGCAAACATCGCAAATTTAGAGCTCTACCAGAAATAAAACATCATGATAAGTAAAGCTCATGCTCCATTTATAAATAACATCAAAAGTACAGGTTTGAGTGACAAATATAACATGCAGGACTGGAACCAATCAGAATGGTCAGGTAATGGAACCCTTACTAAATCGCAAATTAAGTATGCACGTGAAGATAACTAACAGGCAAAGTTATTAGGTCCCTACATGAACTGATGATATGTTGATTACTTTTGATCACTAAACCCAGACCAAAGTTGAAACTGAATGGCTGCTGCCCAGGGTCCTTGGTGCTGAAAGAAACAGCAACAGAACACAGTGACTGACAGGAAAAGAACTACCTTCAGTGTACACATGCTTATTCCGCTGATGCGCTACACTCCGATGTAAATCAAGAAAATAGATTGATAGTTTACCTCCAAAATTTCACTTGTCCGTAGCTGTTGCCGGACAGGTAATACTGATGAGCTGAGGTTGTGCTAACTGAAGGCAAACAAGATTTCACTTGTCCGTAGCTGTTGCCGGACAGGTAATAGTGATGAGCTGAGGTTCTGCTAACTGAAGGCACTCACTGTCAATTGCTGCTAAATGAAGGCACCCAGTGTCGATTGCTGCTAACTGAAGGCAAGAAATTCTTTATCTCCTACTGCTTTCTGCAAAAGTTATCTAGGGGTCTTCAGTTTTTTCTTTACCGTGCTTGTGACTTGCTACTAATCCAGAAAAATCACGACGGTTCTCTATCTAGGCCCTAGCTGGAAGATGGTAAGCAGCAGCAAATAAACTTGAGCTAGAATTTGCTTCTTGTTTATCGAAGTCTTGAACTGTCATAGTGGCAACCAGTTTTCCTTTTTTACTTGTGTATTTTGGACCATACAGGTCATAGATACCCTTCATTCTAGTGCTGCCCTGCTGGGCGTGCCTCATTCACTCCATCAGACAAATAAACTTGAAAACTATGTCAAATGGGGTCATGATCATGAGAAGCTAACTATTTTCCCACTCTGAACAGCCAAAATAGTTGCCAAGCTTTATTAGGTAAGAATCGTATCTCTGAAGATATAAGAGTTATTTGGTTTCTACTACATGTTAATTTACATATATTAGTCCACATCCTCAGATCTAATTTTTTAGTGCATATAATTCTCAGTCTGATTGTTCTCAAAATATCTTTAGCGACAAAAAAAAAATAGTGTCACAGTCTGCAAAAGTATTGGATATGGTTGGCCTGATCACTACTAAGAGTATGTGATGACTTAGGCACCTCTGAACTCTGAAGCTATGTGAAGCTATTGTCAGATTTTGTCCAGCTACCTATGTGATGACCTAGGCACCTCTAAAGAATTCATACTTAATTCAGTCCTCAGTTCAGAAAAGTTATGAAAATACATGCAGATTAGCCGAGCCTGGTTCTGAATAAATTGGGTTAAACATTGTTAGGTTCTAATTAATACCGTGCTCTGAATAAGATCCTTTAGTCTAGTTCTGAAAATACTACATTCTGAATATTTTCAGGTTTTGAAATGGATCAGATGGGAGCATCCAGCATTGAATTACAGTTCATGAAGTTACACAGGAGGCACATTAGCTAGCAAGGAATGTTGGGAATGAGGATTGGCCATGCAAGATTTGGGAGACGTACATACCTTGTATGGATCAGATGGGAGGATCCAGCATTGAATTACAGTTCATGAAGTTACACAGGAGGCACATTAGCTAGCAAGGAATGTTGGGAATGAGGATTGGCCATGCAAGATTTGGGAGGCGTATGTACCTTGTATGGAGGCCGTCGGCCGCACCTGGAGCAAGATGGTGAAGGCGTCCTCTGCAGCAACGATGTAGCCGCAGCCCGCAAGGGCGTCCCTTCAGTCCAGCGATGGTGTAGAGGACCACTATGGCGATGCTGTAGTTCGTGTCTCCACTTAAATGGAGTAGTCTCTGCAGCAGCAGTTGCTGGATGGTGACTCCACAGTGATGGCAGTGGATCGGATCAACGTTGTCGGATCATGAACAGTAAGTGAGATGAAAAAAAACCTGGAATTCTGCAGTGCTCATACATTATTTTGCCGTCCCTAATCAATACTTCAGAGACAAAACACATCTCTATGTAGACACTACCATCGGACCTCTTGTTAAGATGGTCTTGGTCATTTAATAAGTATATGTAACCATTTGTGCACAACGGTAATAAGAAGTTTTGAATGTTTATCATCTCATTGTAACCATTTGTGCAGTACGAGTGAAATCTCAAAACCCAAATTGTGAGAAGTGATCTACGCAATGGAATGTATACTCTTATTAATTATCTGATCATATTTTTTGTACTGTAAAGATGTGCAATTGGGCGGTCGTAATTCAGAAATCAGAAAATTAAAAACAACTAATAAATGATGGTGTGAAATGTGTTAAAAACAATTGATTGAGGACCAGTAAAAGACAGCAAAGTAGAGAGAACTTCAGAAGTTGAACCCAGGTGAACATCTGACTCAGATTGACAGAGACCTAAAATAGAGAAGCATCCAGTCTAAAACAAAATTGAGTATGGGACTATGAAACCTTCAGGCGTTCAACGATTGCAAGGCCACAGGATTCAACGCAGGATTCAGATTGCAGGATCAACGCTGAAGTTGTCCGATCATGAACAGTGGGTGGGACCGTGGGAGGAAAAATAACCTGGAAGTATGCAGTGCTGCCGGCGACGTGCGTTGGGCGTCTGTGTGCGCGGCGGCCGCGGTGAGCCTGCGTAGCCTGCATTGGGTGACGGCTGCGGAGAGCATGCATAGGTTTGGATCTCCGAACTCCTTCTACCGCGGCTTCTTCCGAGTTCCAGTCGACCGTGCGAGAAGACGAATGGGCACGCTGGCTACAAATGATGCCCTACAGGCAACAAATGACGCCCTTCTTGGTCCTGCATGCAATTGCTCCCCACACGGATGTAATTTCATCTATTGCGCCTGAGTGGTAATGGTTATTTCCTTGTTGGTCCTGCATGCAATCTCCTTCCATCTATTGCGCCTGGTGGTCTCCTTCCATCTATTGCGCCGGGTGGACTTTGATCGGTGGCAGGACGTCGTTCTGCTGGGTGGACGTTAACGTTCCCGGTGATTACCTCCTTCTATTTGCCGGTGATTGACCTTCCTTCTATTTCGCACGGGGCGGGCAGAGCATCGAGAGGTGGGGAAAAAAATCACACGGGGTGAGCAAAGGTGAGGCGAAGTTTTGGTCGCACGAAAATAGTGTCTTATCTTTAGTCTTTTTAGTTGTGAGATGAGATTGTCGTCACGTCCTTTTTTTTTGTTGCCATGGCTAAACTAAAATGACAACTATCACTCTCATGTCATGATGCGTATAAACCTAATCACGTTATAAGGTTAAAATTGTACACAATAACACCAGGGTACCAGAAATAATTTTTAGCGGGTTCATCATGTATAAAGCTCGATGATATTTTACGTTAAAATTAAAAACCGGTCATATTGCATATATATTTGAGAGGATCACCTAATAAGACAGGTTGCTATTGTAAAGTTTCGTATACGTACATAGGGTTTCATATACGTGCATGTAAGTTGGTATATACGCACGTTATGTTGCGTTCCTAAGTAACAAGTGCATAAAAATAATTAGTTTATTCTAATTAAATTATATTATATCCAAAGTTGCAAAAATAAAAAGATTGATCATATCTAATAGATCATGCATGCATCAATTAGATTTAAAAAAAATCTTTATATCTAAAACTTTACTTATTTAACAATACCTCCTATGAAGTAATGGATGATTTTAGCCCTCCGATCTAACCAAATGAACGGCTCACAGTCATTTATGGGTACCACAGCAAAGCCTAACTCTCAACGCTGCTCACCAATCCTGCGACACCACCGAGTCGAGCCGAGCCCCCACAGAAGCGAGCTACATGGCTACCGTTGCTTCCAGTTGTGCCGCTTGCGCCGGAGGAAGACCACGCCCAGGTCTCTGCCGTCGCAGTCGCCGCCTGCTCCTTGACAACCAAGACCTCAGGCGATAGCCTACAGCGTCGTGAGGCTGCCAGCATCCCGCGGCCGCTACCCCACGCCCAGGTCCCCACCGCCACCATCGCCGCCAGCCAGACCCTCGTCGACGAAGCCGGACGCCACGACACCACCCTGCAGGCCACCGGACCGCCCTTGCTCCATCACGACAGGCGCTGAGGTCTTCATCGGTTCCTTCGTCAGATCATCGTCGAGCACCCAGTGGGTATGTCCACCCCTTCTCTTCCATTTACTCGGATTTGATCTAATTACATTTGCGCCTGAGGTTTTGTGTGCTTTGATCTAAATGTTTTTGTAATGAAAATTTTATTGTATTGCCTTTCTTCTGTAACATATGCATCTGGCATCCCGTTAAAAATCTGGATGGATCATCTATGATCTCCAATATATAATTCGTTCTTTCGGAAGTCTGAACCTGTACCTGCATTTGTTACTGTATATATATGAATTAAACTCTTTTTTTAAATACCAGTGAGTACATATATGCATTGAAAATAATTGTACTTTCTTTTGTCCAAATCATTTTGGATATGCGCTTAAGAGCAATGAAATGAACAATGTATACGTGCTAATCAAAGTGCGATTTCTGAAACCTTGTGATGACTTTATTTTGCATATGGTAGTTGAGACATAGGTAACAAATTTTACCTGGACAGTTTTCTAGAGCCATTGTCTATCAGAAGGCCATTAAGTACTACATAAATATATCTTAAGTATAGCCTACAACTTCACTCAGTTGACTTTCCCTTAGTTTTTTTGTCTTTCTGATCTATGTTTCCACCATAGATTATGTGCCCAGAATTGTTTTAGCAATAAAAATATTGTACTTCATTCATTTTCATTACTAAAGAAATCTATGTATGTCAGGCCATCCTTGGATCCATGATGATGGTGTGTCCACTGACCAAGCTTACTATCTCCAATATATAATTCGTGCTTTCGGAAGTCTGAACCTGTACCTGCATTTGTTACTGTATATATATGCATTAAACTCTTTTTTTAAATACCAGTGAGTACATATATATGCATTGAAAATAATTGTACTTTCTTTTGTCCAAGTCATTTTGGGATCTAACTTTATTTGTTTTCTTGATAATTTCTTAAAATAACTGAAGCTAAGTGCTAATGAATCGTTTCCTCATCAATTGCTTAGCTGAGGTAAACAACAATTTACTTAAATAAATGTGAGAAAGGGTGGCACAATTTGAATATGGTGATATCTAACTGATAAATTTCTGAATTTTATCATGGATTCAACATAGTTTTGAAATAATTGGTTCTATTCTTTAAACATGAATTCAACATTCTATTCTTTAAACATGAATTCAACATAGTTTGAAAGAGACATGGAGGCGCTTTCCAATTGGGATTTAAAGTTATTTTACTGCAAATATACTCTTTGCTTTCTCTTCAATTCTGGATGCTATTGAGGAATTTGTGATATTTGTTCTCATTGCTTTTAAATACCTGTTGGGTTCAGGCTTTTAAATATCCGCTGCTGCTGGTGTGTGTGCTATTTCTTCTCATTGCTAACTAAATATTTTTTGTTGGTATGTGCTAGCAACCAGCCTTGACGCTGCCATCAAGGAGCTCGTTGATCTAGGCATCCAAAGGTACAGTGTCTCTGATTTCTTGCCACTTCTGAGATGCAGCAGTATCAAGTTGACATTGCAATTCTATGTGGTGCAAATCTGAAACAACCTGCTCAATGTTCAAGGTGAAAGTGAAACAATACAAAAGAACACAGATTTATCTATTCTTGGTGATGGTGAGATCTTTAGGTAATGGTGATGGTGAAATTTTCAGGCAATAGTGGTTGGGGGCTTCATTACTCAAAATTATATATTAGCAATGGAACAGGTGAATTAGGGCTGATAATAGTTACCATCAACACTACTCCTGAATCTTGATGTGTACAGGGGAATCAATATCGCTTAATTGCTTTGGATAAATAAATTATTACGACAGGTTCGTCAAGTGAGCAAAAAATTTTTGGTATGGCTATACTATAGTTCCTATTGTTCTACCTTCTGCTTCTAGATATGGCAAGCAGTAGTACATAAATTGTATGGTCCTGTTAGATTATAGACAGAGATAATAAATTAATTGGTTTTCAGGTGCCATATGAATCTGTTCAAAATAATATCCTCTTTGTAACACCCTAAATTTTTGAATATTTTTAAATAGGAGAATTTGATTTAGTTATGCATTTATGTGTGCATGGAAACTTAGTGAAATAATAATTTTTAATAAATAAAATCAAATATAAGGTTAGATACGTGTTTGTGCATACATGCCACTGCATATTATTATTTGTGTTGATTGGTTTTTATTTCAAGAAGAGAATTATTTCAAAAATTATTTGAAAATGTATTTGAAGTATTAGAAAAAGAAAAGGAAAAAGAAATATTCTCTTTCTCAGCTTCGGCCCGAAAGCCCAGCTTCCCGCTCTCTTCCTTTGGCCCAGTCGCGCCTTTCTTCTCCCGCGCTCTTCTTTTCTTTGGCCGTGGGCCGCGTCGCGGGCCGGCCCAGCACACAGCCGCGAGCCTGCCGCGCCCTCCTTCCCTTTCTTTGGCTGACAGCTCGGGCCTGCTTGTAAGCGGTGCCGTCTTCCATCTTCCGCTCGTAACCGAGCCGGACACCGATAATGGTGGCCGATGCCGCCCCGATTCCCCTTTGCCTTGCCCGGCACGTGGTCGAGCCCTCTTAAATAGCGGCCGCGCCTGCACCGCCCCTCCCTAGCCCTAATCCGGAGCCACCAACCGCGAGTTAACAGCATAGGCGTCGCTCGAGTTTGGAGAAGGTCCGCCGCCGCCATTGGAAGCCGCCCGTCGTCAAGCCTTCATCTCCGACCCCATTTTTCGCCCCCGGTGAGTTCGCCTTGAGCTTCTCTCCCTTTTTATCTTTTTCCCAAGCTCGATAGTGGTTTCTAGGGCCGAATCCAAGAACGCCGGCGAGGTTTTCACCGTCGGCCATGGCCTCCACCGTGTGGGTTACTGTGCCGGCGGGAAATCCCCTCTTCTCTCTCCTTCGGTTTGATCTCAGCCGTCCAAATCTGATCCAATGACTGAGATCGCGAGATACCCCTTCGATTGGCGTTTTGCTAAAGAGACCCTGGGTTTTCTAAAGACTTAACCCGCGGTCCATAGGCGTACAGGCCGATTACGTTTTATTCTTTTGAAAGCGTAAAATCAGTCGGTTTAAGTGAAAATACGTTTTCTAGTATTTACAGTTTTGCTACTAAATTTGTTTTGGTCATAAAATCTCCGTTTTAACTCCAATTTGACCCGTTCAAGTTGCGTTAGGTTCATAATTTCATACTATACATGTTAGTACTATTGTTTAGTAGGTTTTCCACTTTTAAATTTTGAGGTTAGGTTTAATCTATTACTTTAATAAAGTAAATCTCGTTTAAATCATAACTTTTCCGTTTTAGCTCTGATTTACGTGCAATTCGCGTCTGTGTGATCCTAGTGTGATGTAGATTTATTTTAAAAAGTTTTCATCTTACTTTTCTACTGTTGGTGTACTGTTCTAACTGTAGCTTTGTTTGCTTTGCATCATTGCTCTTGGATGATTGTTGTTGATGTGTTAATCGAGAATAGACGGTGATCAGTTCGTTGGTGATCAAGAGTACTATTACGAATCGGATCAACAGGATCAGCTAGATCAAGGCAAGTATAGCATGGGATTATCCTTGTTACCTACTCACTTTAATTCACTTAATTCATGCTGCATGTGTCTCCTTGTTAAGGATGCCTTAGTATTGATCTTGTTCCTTGAATCATATGGTTATAGCATTGGGTAGTGGCTAGTGCTCACATGAACAATGATCTTGTAATTTGACTAATGATATATGCAATAACTCTAAAAGATGATTTTTAGCAACAGGAAACAAGAGGGCTAGAGTTTTCTCTAGATTCCTCTCCGTAAGGACTTATCTGTAAGCGAACATCCGGGACTTACAGTACAGCTGTGAGGGCTACATGGCTCTGGCTTTAGTCATATAAGAGGACCTTTTCTAGCTTGTTAGTGGTTACCTTTAAGGCGCAAGAGGGGTTGTGTTCCGGGTTGGGTGTAGTGCGGCTCCTGTCCTTATGAGTATAGGCTGCGTGTCATTGTGCCATACGGAAGGGGGGCTCTACATTTGCAGGCCACAGAAACCTAGCGGCCCTAACTTGTTAGACGAACCTTGGAAAGACTTCATAGTGAAACTTAACTGTCCAATGGGGAGTCATGACCTCGGACTTTTGGGGATCGCGACTCACAGTAAAAGTGTACAACCTCTGCAGAGTGTAAAACTGGTATATCAGCCGTGCTCACGGACATGAGCGGCCTTGGATCCTTACGGAATAGAGATCACTATTAATTTGCTTGTTCCTGCTATTCATTATTCTCTTTGCATGATCATGTGTTTATTATGGGAATATCACCTATTTGATGCTACTCAATTGCTTAAAATATGATCAACTAAAAGCTACATGCAGTTGAACTAGTGTCTATCCTACTTGAGCTTTATGAACCCCATGTTACACTTGTTGAGTACTTTTGTGCTCACCCTTGCATTCCCCCACACCACAGGATGGACTCCTGAAAGTGCAAATAGTGATTACTACTACTACTTTCCTAAAGATTACTAGACTTGTGGTCAACCAGTTGACGTGCCTGTGCTATGGAGCTAGCTACCACAAGAATTATTGTATGTTTTCGCTTAATTATGTGAAGACTTTGTGATATTATTCATTATGTAATAAACATTTGTGATGGTACTATCTATATTTGTCATCTTATGTGTGATTGATCTCTGGGCGCACATAAGATTATACATTCCATTTATTCCTTAAAAATGGGTGTGACAGATTGGTATCAGAGCTATGTTGACTGTAGGACGCAAGCCTAGTTAGTAATGGTCGCCTTAGTTCTCTTTCCTTCACTTGTTTCATGCTTATCACTTTACTCTTGATAATTGCTAAATTGTTATGCTTCTTTCGCATCATTCTATTGTGAAAATATTGTCTCTAATTCCAACTTACCCTTGGTCTAAAATCTGTAGATGCCTCGTGCCCACAAGACTGCCCGTATCACCACTGGAGGCTACTATCCACCCCGTTCCCTGTACGAAACAGAGGAACCTCAGGAGGAACCAGAAGACACTACACCAACCCCGCCACCATCACCAGATCAGGCCCCAAAACCAGTTTTGCCCCAAGAAGAACTTGAACCTAAAGAGGAGGTTATCTACTTGAGTGATGATGAAGATGTTGAGCTTGCCCAAGATGGAGAACAGCCCCCGTCGCCTCCACAAGATGGTTCCACTGAAGTTGGTGTGCCGTCCCTTCCTATGGGTTGGATTACGAAGATCCATCATAAGTCAAGCCATGACACTCCTTCACACCACCGACTGGTTGGCATGCTTAGTGCCTACTTCACAGATTGGGATCCTGCGTTTGAGTATGTCTGCTGGGAGCATAAGCACCCTTTGGAAGCTACTTATTGGAAGTGCAATGTGCGTATTTTCGTTAAGAACGAAGAGATGGATACTTATTTGCTGGACAGGTGTTTTTCCCATAGTGGTCGTCGTGCCACTATAAAAGATGGCATAGAAGATGCAGCCTTTGAAGCATGCTTGGGACTTCGTCACCTTCGCTATGAGGTTATGCAAGATGATCAATATCGCTATTTTCCCCGTGGAGACCCAGAGCAAGGATGGGTAATGATGAACCCTGGGAATTTGGAATTAGTTCCTCGAGTCATGGTGGATTTTGGTCATGACATGATGGTGATGAATCGTCGGTTGGTAGCCCTAGTTAAAGCTTTCGGGAAGGACGTCAAGAGGTACCAAGAAGTGATAGATGGCCTGAGGATTGACCAAGGCATGGAGGCGATCTATGATTATCATGAACATCAAGCCCGTCCCTAGGAGTTGGAATACCATTTATGTAATAATATGATAGTACGAGTAGTGTCGAGTTAAGTTGAGTTTTGTGGTGTCGTGTGAACCTTGTGTGGTTAGTTGAGTTATTATTGTGCCTATGTGTGAGTTGGTTTTTCCATGTAATGAGTGCTGGAGCTTTGTGGGCTTGTCTACAAAAGTTCCTAATTAAATAATACTAAGTTTTAGTGTGATAAATAAATAGTTTAGTTGGGTTAACCTTTCTCTCTGTTCTGTCCTTTCTGGAGCGGTCTGTCTTTCCTTTTATGCCTGAAATTAACTGTTGAGCGAAAAATTCTGAAATTTTTATGAGAGAATCTAGACCCACGTACCTTTCCAATGCCTCTGGAATCACCTTTTTATCTGTTCTGGATCATGAGATATAATCGTTACAAGATGAAGTTACTGCACAGTCTGGGAGTCAGAAACAGTTTCTGTTGTGTCCTGTTTTTGGGTAACTTTGTGACAGAATCTGGAAGTGTGAGTTAAATAAAAGTTGTAGATAATTTCATAAGCTTTCCAACCGTATAAAGTACACCTCTACTGGATATCTGTAACTCGAGATAGGTCTGTTTTACCGAACCGCTGAAATTGGGATATGTCCAGAAGGTTATCAGATTCTATTCTCTATCTCTAGAATTGTCTATAATGTGGTAATCTCTAAGATTTGATATTGTATTGGATGACAGATGTCTGGAAGAGGACGAGGTCGAGGCCATGGTCGTGGAGTTGCTCCACCACCTACTATTCATGAGCTCTTGGCTATACAGACAGTTGATGGAGGCTCTGGTGAACAATCAGCAAAATCAGCCAGTAGGAGGAGCACCTGCGCGTGATAAGCGTGATGAATTTTTGAAGGGTCATCCCCCGGTGTTTACTCATGCCACTGATCCATTGGAAGCCAATGATTGGCTTCGTGTAGTAGAGAAGCAGCTCAACATTTCTCAGTGTAATAATCAACAGAAGGTGTTGTTTGCTTCGGGACAACTTCAAGGAGCAGCTCAAGACTGGTGGGATTCATATCAGTATGGCCGTCCTGCCAATGCTCCCGCCATTACTTGGCAGGAGTTTATAGAGAGTTTTAGGTCCTACCATATACCAGAGGGGGTGACAGCACTGAAGGCAGAAGAATTCCGTAATTTGACACAGGGATCTATGCCTGTAGCGGAGTATAGAGACAAGTTTGCTCAGTTGTCACGTTATGCGCCGAATGAGGTGGCTAATGATGCCGATAAGCAGCAACTTTTCTTGAAGGGTCTACATGATGGACTTCAGTTGCAGCTAATGTCCAATGCTTACCCAGTTATCAAACATTAGTGAATCGCGCTATTGTGGTGGATAATAAGCGTAAGGAGATGGATGCCAGAAGGAAGAGACTTCAGGGACAGGTATCTGGAAACAACACTCGCCAACGCACTGGTTTTCAACAAGGTTATCAGCAGAGGTATCCGCCCAACCAATGGAATCATGGTCAACTTCCTCCACGTAATCAATTTCTGCAACGTCCTCCTTATCAGTCGCAGAATGGCAATCAACGCTCTCAGCAGCAGAATGGGAACCAGAATCAATGACAGAGTACCCCCAACAACACCCCAGTGAAGACTAGTGCTCCTAATACTCCAACTAAGTGTTTCCGTTGTGGGAAGGAAGGTCACTTGTCTTATAACTGTCCTGAGAAGGCCAATCAGCAAACCCCTCAGAAGCAGAACAGTAACCAGAAGCCACCATACTACGGGAAGGTGACTCATGTGTCGGAGGAAACTGCCATGGCGGAACCTGAAGTTATGCTCGGTACGTTCGATGTCCACTCCATTCCTGCCACTGTTCTTTTTGATTCTGGAGCTTCGCATTCATTCATATCTCAAATATTTGTTAAGACACATAGCATCCCTTTATGTGTCATGAAAAACCCTATACTAGTCAATTCGCCTGGGGGAAGTATGCAAGCTTCCTATCGATGCCTCCCTATTAGTTTAATTTTAAGGGGGGTAGAGTTCAAAGTGAGTCCTATAGTGTTGAGAACAGCTGGGATTGATCTTATTCTGGGACTAGATTGGATGAAGCAAAATCAGGCAGTGATTCAGTGTAAAGAAAAGGCAGTAGCCCTGACAACACCGAAGGGAGATCGAATTAGTGTGGAGATTGTAGTGCAAAAGGCGCAGACAGCTACAGTAAATCGACTTGATGATAATGTTAATCAAGAGGATCTAGTTGTGGATGAATTTCCAGATGTATTCCCCGATGACTTGCCAGGTATGCCACCCGACCGCGATATTGAGTTTATTATTGAATTATTGTCTAGAACTGCACTTATGGCTAAGCGTCCATATAGAATGGGGGTTAATGAATTAGAGGAACTTAAGAAACAAATAAAAGAGTTGCAAGAGAAAGGTTTCATTCGTCCTACCTCTTCACCGTGGGGAGCTCCAGTGATCTTTGTTGACAAGAAGGATGGTTCTCAATGGATGTGTTGATGAGGACATGACACCAATAGATACGACCATTTATTATAAGGTGCACTCGTTCCTACATTTGCATAGTAATTTTAGGTACAATTCACTTGGTTCCACATGTACATGTCGTTATTTGAATGTAGGTACAAATGTGTCTCAAAGTACAAATCCATCAAAGTTGAACTTTCGGTTCGTCGGCAGCCCGATAGTGCTTCATTGGGAAGGCCATAACTCATCCATCCAGAGTGCGATCGAGGTCAATGAGCACTTGATAGAAAGCTTATTTGATAAGCTTTCAAATAGATCTGGTCCCATCTCAATATCACATTGGCAAGGCCTCCAAATCATCAAGACATTCTGCCGCTATTTCTGTCGGGTGCTACAGCGTCGTCACGGGCTTATTATTCACACTTGGGACCCAGGACCAAGTTGGAGCACGGCCCAAGAAGATAGAGAACACCTAAGAGATGCCCAAAGACGTCCTCCTCCTTGGCCACCACCTTAGGAGGCCAGCAAGAACGTCCAAGCCAAGCCGGAGGCCCAGTCCAATTCGAGTTCGAGTCTGCTTCGGCCTTCTGGACCAGTCTGCAATAAAATGGACGCCCAGGACGCATCCGGACTCCGTTTTCGATGATCCATATATGGATGGAAAGCTTATTTGATAAGGAAGCCAACCCAAGTGGCTTTGATACCAATTGATGTGAACTAGGGGTCCCGATCTTCCGAATAGCTTTTGACGTGAGACCACTTGGGTTGGCTTCCTTATCAAATAAGCTTTCCATCCATATATGGATCATCGAAAACGGAGTCCGGATGCGTCCTGGGCGTCCATTTTATTGCAGACTGGTCCAGAAGGCCGAAGCAGACTCGAACTCGAATTGGACTGGGCCTCCGGCTTGGCTTGGACGTTCTTGCTGGCCTCCTAAGGTGGTGGCCAAGGAGGAGGACGTCTTTGGGCATCTCTTAGGTGTTCTCTATCTTCTTAGGCCGTGCTCCAACTTGGTCTTGGGTCCCAAATGTGAATAATAAGCCCGTGACGACGCTGTAGCACCCGACAGAAATAGCGGCAGAATGTCTTGATGATTTGGAGGCCTTGCCAATGTGATATTGAGATGGGACCAGATCTATTTGAAAGCTTATCAAATAAGCTTTCTATCAAGTGCTCATTGACCTCGATCGCACTCCGGATGGATGAGTTATGGCCTTCCCAATGAAGCACTATCGGGCTGCCGACGAACCGAAAGTTCAACTTTGATGGATTTGTACTTTGAGACACATTTGTACCTACATTCAAATAACGACATGTACATGTGGAACCAAGTGAATTGTACCTAAAATTACTATGCAAATATAGGAACGAGTGCACCTTATAATAAATGGTCGTATCTATTGGTGTCATGTCCTCATCATCCTCCCCTTCTTGACAACAAACCGTCCTCGGTTTGAGCTTAGTTGGAGGACATATTATAGGTTGTAGCCAATATTGCTTCTCTTTTTGAAATTTAACCTGTTGCTTTATAACAAAAATTGGGGATCTTGACATGACATGATTATATCTAATGCAACCCTTTGATTGGTCATATTGATGCACAGAAAAAGGAGATTTCAGATTTGAACAAATATAAACTCGGTGTACTATATATTCTCCTTTACAATTATATTTGCCAATAAATTGATATATACATGTAGACAACCATGGTAATTCAGCACATAAAAATTTCTCCTCCAAACTACTCAGAGCACACAGTGTTTTAAACTCAATATATCCCAAAGTATTTAAAGAAGTCAACAATTTTAATTCATCTTGTTCAGTGGCAATTGGAAGCAATTGTTTATTTTTAGCATAAGTATTTTGTTCCAAAACAAAAGAATCATTCTCATTCACTGGTTGCTGCTCATGAATAATCATATCACTATCACACAACTTTTCTTTATCACAAAGATCAGTAGAACATTCGCCATGTGACAAAGGTAAATCAATAGAAGGTTTTAGTATAGAATTATTAGCATCATTGGTGGGAAAATTCATTACAACAAGAGAACTCTCATCTTCTGTGAGATTAGCATCATTGGCATTACCTTTGCTCTCACTGTCAGCAGAAGTATCATGTGTTGAATTTTTACATGAGACTGGGAGCACCTCATCTTCTGTCATGTCATCCCCGCTCTTTTGTGCATTGTCCTGCAAAAGATTAGGCACAACAGGAGGAATAATAGGAGATTGGTCTAGTTGATGTTCCTCATCATATGAATTAATTACAAGAGATGGATTAACAAAAGTTTCTCTCATAAGAATTTTCATATCGTTCCATGTATGAGGTTTATCTGAAGAACTTAAAGATTCCCACCAAATTAATGCTAAATGTCTCAAAACACTAGATGCATTCTTAATCTTCCTCCGTTCACACATATGACAGTGTGCAAAAATATTATCTATTTTACTTTCCCACTCAATGTACTCATCAGGAACAATACCATCATAAGTAGGTGGAGAAGAAAGAATAGAACGACCTGCAGAAGGAGGTGTAGCAGCAATAGTGCGTGGCTCATGCATCATTGATGTCTCGTATCGATGAATGTTGTAACCTGTCATTGTAGACACAAAACAGGAACAAACAGTGAAAGTTATCCCTAATAATCTACTAAGTAGGTGGAGTAGTGCCTCTTAAGATCACAGCAAAAGGAGACCCCTTCTCAAGCTCTTACAAGGTTCTTACCAGCAAGGTCAAGAATACCTGGAAGGCGTAGCACTGCGATTACATGGGTCAAAACTTATATTGTCCAGAAGAAGTATGTGGAGTTAAGGCAAGCAGGCCAAATATGTGAGTGGAACACAATTCAAAAACAGAAAGTAATGCTGAATTATAGTCCTAAATACTTGCTCTCGTTGCTGGTCTAACGTGTTCCAAATACCAGATGTGTGATAACAAAATGGAGAAACAAGTATGATGGATAGCAAGAGTGATAAGAAACAAACACAAGATAGCACACGCCCACAATTATTACAAACTGTCTTCTCTATGTGCTCCTCTAAATATTGTTCCTCTTTTGCCCCTCTCAATTTTTCTATTTTTTGGGCTGTCGTTGTTTTTTTGGGAATCTTTGACTTTTTCTTTTTATTTTTTTGATATTTTTTCTTCACTTAGGAGCACACAAGAAGTAACCACAAAAAATTTGAGCTGAAACAAGTGAAAGACGTGGCCTGTGGAAAATTCAGAAGATGGGTCCAAAATTGAGGAAAAGCTTGTGACCACGAAAAGAGAATCTTGTGACCAGTTTTTGACCAAAATAAAATTTTCGAACCCCGGCAAAGTGGGGGATGGTCGGATCCGAAATTTTTTTCTGATCGATTTTGATATCTGGAACGTCGAAATCCGAGTTCGTACGCGAAAACTGGACCAGTTTTAAGTTTGGACTCTGAAATAGAGGACAAAACTGGAACAATGCGTACAAAAGTGGTCACGGTGGCTAGGGTTTGAAGGAAACGATGGGGAAAACACACTAACTGGACTCTAACACAACCTAACCAGCAACAAGACCTTGATTAGGACACAAACTCAACACGACGGAATCTGAAAAGAATTATGCAAAAGGCTAAACATGGTTTCTGGGATAGGAAAACACTAATTTTTTTTGGCTTTTCTGTGGACTCTAGGACGAAGGCGAAATCAAACTAAACTAGGGTAAAATTGAACCTAACGGTATACCTGAAGCTTTGATACCAATTGATGTAAACTAGGGGTCCTGATCTTCCGAATAGCTTTTGACGTGAGACCACTTGGGTTGGCTTCCTTATCAAATAAGCTTTCCATCCATATATGGATCATCGAAAACGGAGTCCGGATGCGTCCTGGGCGTCCATTTTATTGCAGACTGGTCCAGAAGGCCGAAGCAGACTCGAACTCGAATTGGACTGGGCCTCCGGCTTGGCTTGGACGTTCTTGCTGGCCTCCTAAGGTGGTGGCCAAGGAGGAGGACGTCTTTGGGCATCTCTTAGGTGTTCTCTATCTTCTTGGGCCGTGCTCCAACTTGGTCCTGGGTCCCAAGTGTGAATAATAAGCCCGTGACGACGCTGTAGCACCCGACAGAAATAGCGGCAGAATGTCTTGATGATTTGGAGGCCTTGCCAATGTGATATTGAGATGGGACCAGATCTATTTGAAAGCTTATCAAATAAGCTTTCTATCAAGTGCTCATTGACCTCGATCGCACTCTGGATGGATGAGTTATGGCCTTCCCAATGAAGCACTATCGGGCTGCCGACGAACCGAAAGTTCAACTTTGATGGATTTGTACTTTGAGACACATTTGTACCTACATTCAAATAACGACATGTACATGTGGAACCAAGTGAATTGTACCTAAAATTACTATGCAAATGTAGGAACGAGTGCACCTTATAATAAATGGTCGTATCTATTGGTGTCATGTCCTCATCGTGTGTGTTGATTATCGGTCACTCAACGAGGTGACTATCAAGAATATGTATCCGCTGCCAAGGATTGATGACTTGTTTGATCAGTTGAGAGGTGCTTGTGTGTTTTCTAAGATTGATCTTCGCTCTGGCTATCATCAATTGAAGATTCGTGCTACTGATATACCAAAGACAGCATTCACCACACGATATGGTTTGTATGAGTATACAGTAATGTCTTTTGGCTTGACTAATGCTCCTGCATACTTTATGTACCTGATGAATAAGGTATTCATGGAGTATCTTGATAAGTTTGTAGTAGTGTTCATTGATGATATACTGGTATACTCTAAGACTAAGGAAGAACATGCGAAACATTTGAGGTTGGCCCTGCAGAAGCTCAGAGAGCATAAGCTCTATGCTAAGCATTGTTCGCCTAAACGACCGTTTAGTCCATTTAAACACCGTTTAAACGGTAAACAGAAGTCAGTCGTGTTGTTTAGGCCCTAAACGGTAAATTAAACGGTTGGACCGTTTAAACCCGTTTAAACCGTTCAATCCCGTCTAAACAGTGTAAACAAAATTAGATTAAACGTGATTAAATGAGCTAAACAACCATTTAATCCATAATTAAGTGAATTAAAGGACTACGTCTATCACAATCAACATGAAACTAATTAACATTTGTAATTATATGAAGTGTCGTGGGATTTAGATTTCTTCCAACAAGATTATTTAGTAGAATATTTGATTTTTACATGTGTAAATATGTATGGGTTCTAGCAAATTTTATTTTTACCTACATAAATATGTATACTTTATTGTTATTGTACAAAACCGTTTAGGCCGTTTAACTCCGTTTAAACACCGTTTAAACAGTCTAAACGCTAAACGAAGGGTGACCGACTATTTACCGTTTAGCGTTTAGGAAAACATTGATGCTAAGCGTAGTAAATGTGAGTTCTGGTTGAAGGAAGTTGCTTTTCTGGGTCATGTGGTCTCTAATGGTGGAATTTCAGTGGATCCTAGCAAGGTAAAGGATGTGTTGAATTGGAAGCCACCAACCGATGTGGGAGAAATTCGTAGTTTCTTGGGATTGGCTGGATATTATAGAAGATTTATTGAAGGGTTTTCTAAGCTTGCCAAGCCAATGACAGCATTGTTAGAAAAGAATGCTAAATTTGTGTGGTCTGATAAGTGTCAGGTTAATTTTGAGGAGCTGAAGAAAAGATTGACAACAACCCCGATGTTAGTTTTGCTAGATTTGAATAAGAGCTTCTCTATCTATTGTGATGCATCCTGTTTGGGTCTTGGTTGTGAGCTTATGCAAGAAGGCAAAGTAGTGGCATATGCATCTCGACAGTTGAGGAAGCATGAGTTAAATTACCCTACTCATGATTTGGAGTTAGCCGCGGTGGTGCATGCTTTGAAAATATGGAGGCATTATTTGATTGGACATAAAAGTGATATTTACACTGATCATATGAGTTTGAAGTATATTTTCACCCAATCAGATCTAAACTTGAGACAACGTCGCTGGTTAGAGTTGATTAAGGATTATGATTTGGAGGTACATTATCATCCGGGTAAGGCTAACGTTGTTGCAGATGCTCTTAGCAGAAAGAGCTATACTAATGAGGTGCAAGTAATGCCTATGTCAAATGAGTTATGTGCTGAGTTTGAGCATTTAAACTTGGGTATTGCTATTAATGCAGTGGAATTAGTAATAGAGCCTATGTTGGAGCAACAGATATGCAAGGGTCAGTTGATAGACGACAAAATAAAGGAGATAGTGAAGAATATACCGAAAGGTAAGGCACCTGGATTCCGGTTGGATGATAAAGGAACTATGGTTTGGGAAACGATTATGTGTGCCTGAGGACAAAGCTATAAGAGAAGCAATTTTACGTGAAGCCCATGAGTCCGCTTACTCTATTCATCCCAAAAGTACTAAGATGTATATGGATTTGAGAGAGAGGTATTGGTGGCATGGCTTGAAGAGAGATGTTGCAGAGTATGTTGCACTATGTGGTACGTGTCAGAGGGTTAAAGATGAACATCAGAGACCTGTAGGATTGTTGCAACCGATGCAGATACCTGAGTGGAAGTGGGAAGAAGTTGGTATGGACTTCATAGTGGGGTTACCATGCACTCAGAGAGGTTTTGATTCAATATGGGTTATAGTGGATCGTTTGACTAAGGTTGCTCATTTTATACCGGTTAAAACAATGTATTCCAGTGCAAAGTTGGCTGAATTGTATTTGGAAAGAATAGTAAGTTTGCACGGAGTTCTAAAGAAGATCGTGTCAGATCGAGGTACTCAATTTACATCATATTACTGGCAAAAAGTACAAGAGTCATTAGGGACTAAGCTGAATTTTAGCACAGCATATCATCCTTAAACGGATGGGCAAACCGAAAGGATTAATTAGATATTGGAAGATATGTTGAGAGCTTGTGCTTTGCAGTATGGTACAAGTTGGGATAAGAGTTTGCCATATGCAGAGTTTTCCTACAATAACAGTTATCAGAAAAGTCTACAGATGACACCTTTTGAAGCTTTGTATGGTAGGAAGTGTAGAACTCCGTTGTTTTGGAATCAGACAGGAGAAAGTCAAGTGTTCGGTCCCGATGTGCTTAGGAATGCTGAGAAACAAGTAAGAATGATCCGAAACAATTTGAAAGCAGCTCAGTGACGATAGAAAAGTTATGCCGATACTCGATGGAGAGAGTTGACTTTTGAAGTGGGAGATTATGTCTACCTGAAGGTGTCACCTATGAGAGGTGTGAAAAGGTTTAATCGGAAAGGAAAGTTAGCACCAAGGTATGTCGGTCCTTTTAAGATCTTAGAGAGACATGGTGAAGTGGCATATCAGTTGGAATTGCCTGAGAGCTTAGCAGGTGTGCATGATGTGTTCCATGTGTCTCAGTTAAAGAAATGTTTGCGTGTACCGGAAGAACAAATATCGTTGGAAGAACTCACTATTAAGGAAAATCTCACTTATGAGGAGTATCCAGTAAAAATCTTGGAGATAGCGGAAAGAGTTACCAGGAGCCGAGTTATAAAGATGTGTAAAGTTCAGTGGAGCCGATATTCGGAAGCAGAGGCTACATGGGAAAGAGAGGAAGATTTAAGAAAAGCATACCCACAGTTGTTTGAATAAGCATCGTCCGAATCTCGGGATGAGATTCATTTTAAGGGGGTAGAATTGTAACACCCTAAATTTTTGAATATTTTTAAATAGGAGAATTTGATTTAGTTATGCATTTATGTGTGCATGGAAACTTAGTGAAATAATAATTTTTAATAAATAAAATAAAATATAAGGTTAGATACGTGTTTGTGCATACATGCCACTGCATATTATTATTTGTGTTGATTGGTTTTTATTTCAAGAAGACAATTATTTCAAAAATTATTTGAAAATGTATTTGAAGTATTAGAAAAAGAAAAGGAAAAAGAAATATTCTCTTTCTCAGCTTCGGGCCGAAAGCCCAGCTTCCCGCTCTCTTCCTTTGGCCCAGTCGCGCCTTTCTTCTCCCACGCTCTTCTTTTCTTTGGCCGTGGGCCGCATCGCGGGCCGACCCAGCACACAGCCGCGAGCCTGCCGCGCCCTCCTTCCCTTTCTTTGGCTGATAGCTCGGGCCCGCTTGTAAGCGGTGCCGTCTTCCATCTTCCGCTCGTAACCGAGCCGGACACCGATAATGGTGACCGATGCCGCCCCGATTCCCCTTTGCCTTGCCCGGCACGTTGTCGAGCCCTCTTAAATAGCGGCCGCGCCTGCACCGCCCCTCCCTAGCCCTAATCCGGAGCCACCAACCGCGAGTTAACAGCATAGGCATCACTCGAGTTTGGAGATGGTCCGCCGCCGCCATTGGAAGCCGCCCGTCGTCAAGCCTTCATCTCCGACCCCGTTTTTCGCCCCCGGTGAGTTCGCCTTGAGCTTCTCTCCCTTTTTATCTTTTTCCCAAGCTCGATAGTGGTTTCTAGGGCCGAATCCAAGAACGCCGGCGTGGTTTTCGCCGTCGGCCATGGCCTCCACCTTGCGGGTTACTGTGCCGGCAGGAAATCCCCTCTTCTCTCTCCTTCGGTTTGATCTCAGCCGTACAAATCTGATCCAGTGACTGAGATCGCGAGATACCCCTTCGATTGGCATTTTGCTAAAGAGACCCTGGGTTTTCTAAAGACTTAACCCGTGGTCCATAGGCGTATAGGCCGATTACGTTTTATTCTTTTGAAAGCGTAAGATCAGTCGGTTTAAGTGAAAATACGTTTTTTAGTATTTACAGTTTTGCCACTAAATTTGTTTTGGTCATAAAATCTCTGTTTTAACTCTGATTTGACCCGTTCAAGTTGCGTTAGGTTCATAATTTCATACTCTACATGTTAGTGCTACTGTTTAGTAGGTTTTCCACTTTTAGATTTTGAGGTTAGATTTAATCTATTACTTTAATGAAGTAAATCTCGTTTAAATCATAACTTTTCCGTTTTAGCTCCGATTTACGTGCAATTCGCGTCTGTGTGATCCTAGTGCGATGTAGATTTGTTTTAAAAACTTTTCATCTTATTTTTATACTATTGGTGTACTGTTCTAACTGTAGCTTTGTTTGCTTTGCATGATTGCTCTTGGATGATTGTTGTTGATGTGTTAATCGAGAATAGACGGTGATCAGTTCGTTGGTGATCAAGAGTACAATTACGAATCGGATCAACATGATTAGCTAGATCAAGGCAAGTATAGCATGGGATTATCCTTGTTACCTACTCACTTTAATTCACTTAATTCATGCTGCATGTGTCTCCTTGTTAAGGATGCCTTAGTATTGATCTTGTTCCTTGAATCCTATGGTTATAGCATTGGGTAGTGGCTAGTGCTCACATGAACAATGATCTTGTAATTTGATTAATGATATATGCAATAACTCTAAAAGATGATTTTTAGCAACAGGGAACAAGAGGGCTAGAGTTTTCTATAGATTCCTCTCCGTAAGGACATATCTGTAAGCGAACATCCGGGACTTACTGTACAGTTGTGAGGGCTACATGTCTCTGGCTTTAGTCATATAAGAGGACCTTTTTCTAGCTTGTTAGTGGTTACCTCTAAGGCGCAAGAGGGGTTGTGTTCCGGGTTGGGTGTAGTGCGGCTCCTGTCCTTATGAGTATAGGCTGCGTGTCATTGTGCCATACGGAAGGGGGGCTCTACATTTGCAGGCCACAGAAACCTAGCGGCCCTAACTTGTTAGATGAACCTTGGAAAGACTTCATAGTGAAACTTAACTGTCCAATGGGGAGTCATGACCTCGGACTTTTGGGGATCGTGACTCACAGTGAAAGTGTACAACCTCTGCAGAGTGTAAAACTGGTATATCAGCCGTGCTCACGGACATGAGCGGCCTTGGATCCTTACGGAATAGAGATCACTATTAATTTGCTTGTTCTTGCTATTCATTATTCTCTTTACATGATCATGTGTTTATTATGGGAATATCACCTATTTGATGCTACTCAATTGCTTAAAATATGATCAACTAAAAGCTACATGCAGTTGAACCAGTGTCTATCCTACTTGAGCTTCATGAACCTCATGTTACACTTGTTAAGTACTTTTGTGCTCACCCTTGCATTCCCCCACACCACAGGATGGACTCCCGAAAGTGCAAATAGTGATTACTACTACTACTTTCCTGAAGATTACTAGACTTGTGGTCAACCAGTTGACGTGCCTGTGCTATGGAGCTAGCTACCACAAGAATTATTCTATGTTTCCGCTTAATTATGTGAAGACTTTGTGATATTATTCGTTATGTAATAAACATTTGTGATGATACTATCTATATTTGTCATCTTATGTGTGATTGATCTCTGGGCGCACATTAGATTATACATTCCATTTGTTCCTTAAAAATGGGTGTGACACTCTTCTGCAGTTATTAGTTCATCATTGTTTATCTCTGAAAAACAGCTAAAAAATAAACACGGTCAAATTGATGGTCATGCCACAGCACTTTGTCAGTATGTCATACATTAGGCCTACCTATCAGTTTAAAAAAGAACCAAATTTCTCGTGGTTGCTTGCTACCTGACAATGAACGTAACAATATCTGCCAGTTGTTAAATAAAAACGATTTGGTTGCAATCATGTGAACGCACTGATACTTGCAAATACTATCTTCCAGTTGTGGCATGATGAACGCAATCTTGTGAACGCACTGATACTATCTTCTAGTTGTGGCATGATGCAAAAAAACTTTAGGGCCAAATTAATGCTGCTCCTTTCAATTTGTTATCGGTTCTAACCTGTTCACTTTTACCCATGCATCTTTCAGTTGTAAAGAGGTTCTGATATATATATCTGCCATGCTGCTCCTCCCTTTTCATAGGTTTGCTACTCCTATAGTCCACTGTTTATGTGTACATACTGAATAAAGAAATCTGAACTTTCCAATCAAAACCATGAATATCTTCAACGGCACTGTCAACAATGGTGACTGATGGAATGATCAGATCATGTGATCTATTGATTGATTTTTATCTATGATTCGGATGCTAAATAATTTTCTGCCACCTCCAGTGTTTGGAGCTGATACAAGAACGTCGACGACTCCATCTCAGCACTAGCAAAGGTGATTCATCTATTCTCATTTCTTGTGTTACTAGCTCGCTACCTGACAATGAACGTAACACTATCTTCCAGTTGTTAAATAAAAAATAATTTGGTTGCAATCATGTGAACGCACTGATACTTTGATTAACATATGATATGGATATGTGCATGAGTTCTATTGTGTGATCGCAATTGCTGCACTCATATTTATCAGTTGCATATTTGACAGGTAGTGTTGATGGGCACGCGCAGGCCAACCGGTGATCGGATACCTTTCGGGGACCTTACAAATACAACCCATGGAGGTATATAAACTTTTACAGAGTATGTTCATATGTTTGCTACTCCTCACCAAAATTCATTGAAGCTAATCATACCCGACCGGGGTTGGTGCCACCAGATGGGGATCGTAATGAAAAGAAGAGGCAGAGGGAGAGAGAACGGTATGCAACAATGTTTGGTGAAAAGAAGAGTGAAATAAACAAAAAACGCCATGAGAGGTATGCGATGAATAGTCAAGGTTGTGTTGATCTAAATAGCAATATGGTGACATAGTTTGCTTATTATATGGTTCAGTTTGTAATGTATAGATTAATAACAATTTATTATGTTTAAACTTGCAGATTTGAATACAAGAAATGAAATGGGTGAAAATAGTGATCGGCTCCATAGGCAATCAACCTACAATAGTAGCTTGGAACAATTATCAGGTTACTTGTTAGGCTGATAACAGTATTTATTGGTGCGGCGACTGTAATGGACATAGTTTAGTTATTGTATGGTTCAATTTGTATTGTATGGTTCTATTTGTAGATGGTCTGGTAAGACTACCCGCACTCATCGACCTCTATATTCATCCTCTATACATCCTAGTCAGCAAGATTCTCTCCTCTATACTCAATTCTCCCGCACCCATCCATCCTCTATATCATCCTCTATCCACTCTATCCACTGTGGGACCCACTTGTCACTTTATCTAAATATATCCATGTGTGATCTAGTTTTGAAGGATTTATTGAGATGAATTTAATGGTGCAATCGAAATTTAATTTGGATTTTTGGTTTATGAGTTATAGCATTGTTTTCTTTATTTAGCTAGTGGGGCCCGCTGCTATAGAGTATAGAGTAAGCACTGTACTACTCTAAATATAGAGTGAGAGAAAGAATAGAGTATCGTTTTAGAGTACCCAGTGCAGCAGTTTTTACTCTATATTCATACTCTAAAACTTTAGAGTATCGTTTTAGAGTACCCACTGCGAATAGTCTTAAGCAACATTGGTGGCATTGGTGACGTGGATGACATTAGCACTGAGCAAGATATTAGTACTGTACATGAAACGGGTACACTTTTGTATCCATTGTCTGAGATTCTGGTGAATCGTGCCATCTTAGCGTCCGTTGATTAAAGTGTCATTCCATGATATATAGGTTCCGGATATGCACCCAGTCCCATCAATCAGGTTGTCACGTGTCCAAAAGAGCGTAGGAATGCTCGTAACAGAGCATGAAGAGCTGCAATGTCTCCTGAACAAAGGCCGCTATTGAATAAGAGACGGCATGAGTTGTATGCAACACAAAATGCACCAAAAAAGTCTGCAAAGATGCTTCAAATGACTCCAAAGGACACTGCCCAGTCAACAGGTATGGCAATAATATTGATTTCTTTACACCAAATATATCATAGTTCTATAAGATACTTATTATATCAATAAATTTGTAGACGGTCTTATCCCTAAGCATTGGAGTTCCTGGCGATATTGATGACACTTTAACTAAGACGCATATCAACACTATTGAAACGGGTATGCCTTTATAGAATTGTGACTTTGGTTTTTAATTACAAAAAGAGTTTGAACACCATCATAGCTGACACTGTTGCGTAAAATTGAATTATTGTGTGTCCTTCATCGATTAAACATTAAGACTAAACATTTTTTTAGACGGTCCCATCCCTTTAAGCATTGAAGTTCCTGGTGATATTGATGACACTTTAGCTGAGACGGATATCAACACTGCTCATGAAACGGGTACGCCTTTATAGTTTGAACACCATCATAGCTGACATTGTTGTGTAAACTTGAATTATTATGTGTCCTTCATCGATGAGACGTTGAGACCATACTTTTTCTTATTACACATAGGTGTCGTAAATGCATCCAATTCAATCGACAATATTGTCATGTGTCCAAAAGAGCATAAACGTGAACTAGATAGAGCACAACGGGCTGCACTATCTCCTGAACAAAAGGCGCTAATAAACAAGAGGCGGCATGACTTGCGTGTGGCAAAAAATACAACAAGAAAACTACAAATGACGCCACAAGAGAAGAAGTTAAAACGAAAAGAGACCAACAAAAAATACAATACGATGGTGAAAGAACACCGAGCCAACAATTTGATCCTAACTCAATCGCCATGGAGAGCCCTCACTTTAACCCTCAGCTTATTTTCCCTTCTTCACCTCAATCGCCTAAAGCGCCTTCACCCAATATCGAGATACCCGAATTGGGGGGCACGCATGTTGGTATGACGTCATCTGTAGATCGAAACCCAGAAGTTCAAACCCCTGAATTCGTTGAGGCAACACATACCATACATAGGGATCGAGTGACCACTTGAGAGAGAAATGCCCTTCTATCCTGTCGCAATCGGGCTTTTGAAGCAAACATTGGTAGAAGAGCTAGAGGTTGTGTGGATGGAAAGTGCAATGATTCGAATGACCCGACTCAACCGAGTGTGGTTTACAATGGTAATTAGACTTGATCACTATATATTGTCGGTACTTTCACCTTCACTCTCATATTCCAAAAACTCATACCTTTTCTTACTATAGATGGTGTCACCCAGGAAACTCCAATTCCACCACCTAATAATTGCATAGGTACACAGACACAACAATCTATAGTTGGCGGTACCTCTTCAATGCCTCCAAATGGTGCACAAGATCATACGCCAGACGAGATGGTCGAGGATGGTATTTTCTTTATTAAAATTATCCCTTTTTGTTTTTTGTATGCCATTATGTTTCTCTCATCATATATGTGGCCGTGTCGCACAGACTATGATGAGGATGTCATATTTGAGGAGGACGAGGAAGAGGATGAGGCGTACTTTTTCGCCGGACAAGGTACACCATGTAATAGTAAAAACATTCTTTTAACGCATAACACATCAAAATTTGTCAGAAGACGACGAGGAGGGAACCGACGTCGAGCACAGTCTCGACACAAATGAGCAAGGGAACAGTGAGCCTGATGTCCCAGATCCATATGACAAGGTTTACACTAATGTCCCATCAGAGTCGCTGTTGACAGTCCTTAATGTCAACTATAGACTATCAACTAATGCCTGATTTGATATAAAAACTTATAAAGCATAGTTGTAGGGTTTGATTCTAACAAGTTCCACAAGTGTTGGTGTTCTCACTTGTTTTGCAGGATATTCAATATTTCACCATATAAAAGTATCTCAAGTGATGAAACAGAGTGCATCATTCCGAAGAGCTCGTTGAGAAGATCGAAACGGACATAGCACTTGCTATATTTGTGGTTCCGAAGAGAAAGATATCACATCTTTGGTGGAATACAACTTGGAAAGTCTCTAGAACATCCTAGAACTATCACCACCATAAGTTTCGGAGACTAAACTGATAGAATTTCACAGCTCTGTGAATTATTATATTTCAGGGATTAAAACAGGATCTGGGACGAGGAGAAACCTATCACGATACGATTAATTGCACAAACGGACCGAACCTTGGCATGGGAAGGACGTGGAAGACACTAGAAGACACCAGAACGAAGCGGGAGGCAACACGCCGCTAGGGGGGCCGACCGGCCGCACCCCTTGGCCGGTCGGCCTGTCAGAGATACCAATCACGTTCTCTTTCACGCAACGCATTCCAATTGAACTCTACTACGCATCTCCACCATTGATCAATGTCAGTTTGATTCAAGGGCCGCGGTTCATCTGTCTAGACTATATAACCAGACCCCAGACTCCCCCTCCATATTCAATCAATCATAATCATAGCAAGAGGTGTCCCTCGAAAGGATAACCTTAGAGCTCCACCAAACCTAGGGCATAGGTAGATAGAATAGAATTAGAGGAGGCAAGCTTCACTTGGATTCTAGATCGTGTCGCGAGGAGGCTTGGTAAAGCCTTGTACTTCTCTCTTGTATCAACATTATTGATCTCTATTTGTGCTATTTGTTCATCTAGTTCATCGTGTTCTTAATCTAGTTCTTATTGTTCTTCTAGTTCTTGTTCTAGTTGATCATATTGTTCTACCTGATATGACTTTATTCTTAATCGATTATATATTCTTAGTTATAATGATCATTGTCTACTTTGATTATATACCTAGTACAGTTAGATTATATTGATATTCAAGCACATGTTCGTATAGCGCTCATTCTTGTGATCAGAGGGTGAGTGGTCGACATTGTGTAAGTGTGGTGCTTATACGTTGTTTACCTGCAGATGCACCCTATATTCCAGGACATCAAGTAGTAGATCGTGGGTGTGATATTCCTATTGAGTCCTCTGTAGTACAATCCCCAAATATAGGCCTAGTAAGACCTAGTTTCAAGGCTAGATTACACTCTGATCTTAATCCGCCTTAGAAATGTCTCTTGTGTGAAGATATAATATAACTGATACAATGACTGCTAGATGTAATTGCACTAATCAATGTATACTATGACTTATAATTAGAATAACTAGGAATTAGTCTCTAATCTCTTGTTCTAATCAACACTAATGCTATAGGGTGGGAATGCTTTAGGACCTTTATAGGATGATCTTGAACTATTTATCTTATTATCTTTATCATATGATTAAATCCCTGTTCTGAGTAAAGATAGTGATCTAGTTACACTCTTATCACATGTGAGTGTAAAAGTTATAGCCTATATCCTTTATATTTCATGTCCATTCCTAGTGGTAAAGTATAAATAACGATACCTGGAACATTCCCGGGTGAAATGCTATAACGGGTGTATTTTTATCTGTGAGCTAGCGGATAACCTTTATTCTATATTTTATGTAAGTGTCATGATCATAAGTACAACCACATCTCTAATGTCGTATTAGGGATGACAACTTAACTTAAAGCAATGCTAAGAGATACCAACAGTCGCACATGCTACCGTCGGTGCCGAATTGCAAGCACTGCAACGCAAAGAAATTCAAGGGTGAACCCCTCGGATTCTGTTATCGGGGTGGAAAGATTCATCTTTCAACTCTTGAGACACCACCAGAGCTCATGAGGTTGTGGTCAAGCTCAAACACTGATGCTAGACACTTTCGTGCAAACATCAGATATTTCAACGGCCACTTCTCTTTCACTTCTCTGTCTGCGGTGTCTACACGTTCCGTGCCCATGGCTAGATTTACCATAACATATGATCATTTGGTAAAGAGGAGGGTGTCGAAAAGAGACACCTCGAGCTTTATTTTTATGATGACAACCCGTCCCTTGAGCATCGGATGAGCAAGTGCTGTGAGCAATGCGCCCAAAAAGACAGAGAAGTTATACAACAATTGGTGGGGATCCTTGAAGGGAATCCCTACTCTTAGCAACAAAGGAGTATGGGACACGTTGAAAACCTCGAGGATTACCAGGTCGAGTTGAACCTTGACCAGCGCCTTGACTAGAGAACATATAACGTGCCATTGACATCAGAGGTGGCCACCGTCTGGGTTGAGGGGAGTGAGCGTCACGGCCAATTCGAGCATAGTGTTCTCCTGTAAGGGAAGGATCAGTCTATACATGACATCTTCTCATATAATGCATGCTACGACTTACTATCATACCCGCTGTTCTTTCCAAAGGGTGAGCTCGGGTGACACAATTGCATTCCAAAAGTGGGTGTGACTATGGCTCAAGTTGAGCGAGCTCGAGCAATCCGCTAAAGGTGTGCCGAGAATGCCGTGAATGGTGACAATGATGATGGAGGTAACTTGAACTCTTTTTAATAATAATGCAATATAAACTCTTTTCTGTTAACTCATGATACTAATTCGCACAATGTGTCGTGCAGAACCTATTTCGAATACATGTGTCTCCGTGCACGACTACTACTGCTACAAGTTCCACATGCGGCCAGGGATATTTAATCCAATACTCTATGGTTGACGTCTTTTCCAGTAGTTCGCCGTCGACACCTACATCAAGATTGAGAGCTCGCGTTTAGACTACATGAGAAACAATCAGGATACTTTGAGGGCTGACCTGTACCAAGGCTTGGTGGATAGCATGCATTCGGGTGAAGGATCTGCTGAGAATGTCGGAAGGCGTACTGTCCTGTCTTCATCATTCATCGGAGGACCCTGTGATATGAGGCGTAGATACATGGATGCAATGGCTCTGGTGCAAAAGTATGGTAAACCTGATATCTTCCTCACAATGACATGCAACCCTAACTGGGATGAGATCAAGAATGAACTTTATGCAGGCCAGACACCATAGGACCACCCAGATCTCGTAACATGAGTCTTCAGAGCAAAGTTAGATGTAATGAGGAACATGTTGATGGAGAAAGACATACTTGGTAAGGTGAAGGCCTACATATATGTAGTGGAGTTCCAGAAGAGGGGCATGCCGCATGCACACTTCTTGCTGATAATGGAACAAAAGTATAAGCTCACATGTCCCGAGCAATATGACATGATTATCAGTGTAGAGCTACCAAACAAGAAGTACCTTGAGCTCTACAAGATGGTGACGAAGCATATGATGCATGGTCCCTGCAGGACACTTAATCTATCCTGTCCGTGCACGGTGGGCCACAAGTCATGCAAGAACCGTTACCCGCGCCCATTCTGTGAGGCAACATCATAGGGAAAGGATTCGTACCCCATCTATTGGTGATGCAATGACGGCCGCATGCTAAAAGTTTGAGGCCATTACCTGGACAATCAATGGGTTGTGCCTTACAACCCTTGCCTGCTACGTACCTTCAACTGCCATATAAATGTTGAGGCCTGTGGGAGCATTAAATTAAATCAGTGAAGTATCTGTTCAAGTACATATACAAGGGACATGACAGGGCATCGGTGGTGACAAGGGAGATCGACAAAGCAGACGAGAAAGGGAACATTGATGAGATCAAGCAGTATAGAGACGCCCGGTGGGTGATGCCTCCAGAAGCACTTTGGAGGATATATGGCTTTGACTTGAGCAAGAACCATCCACCAGTACAGCAGCTGCAGCTTCATCTACCCGACATGCACATGATGGCATTTCATAAACGGGACAAGCTCAAATGGATTGTTAATAGTCCAGGTGTAGAAGAGTCAATGCTGACAGCATACTTCGATGCAAATATGAATCATGAGGAAGCCTGCGGAATCTTGTATTAGGACTTCCCGGAGTATTTTACCTGGCCAACTGATGGAAAATTTTGGCAGAAAAAGAAAAACTCCATTTTCCAAGTTGGAAGAGTCATCTCGGCTTATCCTGCTGAGGGAGAACTCTACTTTCTTTGTGTTCTCTTGAACAATGTTGCTGGTGCTACCTCATACGAACACTCAGGATGGTTGAGTCTAATTGAAGAAGATAATACACTAGATGAATGTCGGACTGAAGCTACTTTATTCTAGATGCCTTCCTCTCTATGAAGGCTATTTGCAACAATATTGGTATTCTATGAGCCACATGATGTGATGGGGTTGTGGATAAAACACTACGACGCAATGTCAGAGGACTACAGCCACAATAATCCATCCTCGGATCTGGTGCAACAGATGGTTTTGATAGACATTAGAAACATGTTGTAGTCTATGGGGAAGGACATAAGGTCATTTCCTCTTCCGGACATTGATCACTCATACGATGATGCCAGCCATATTCCTCGTGAGATATTTGAGGAAGCAACCGTCGAGCAGAATCCCAAAGATGTGCTATTGTGCGACTCACTTAATGTCGAGCAAAGGTCTGCCTACGATGAGATAATGGCTGCTGTCTACAGCAAACAAGGCGGGCTGTTCTTTTTGGATGGACCTGGCGAGATGGGAAATACCTTTTTGTATAGGGCACTTCTCGCAAAACTACATAGCCAGGACAAGCTTCTCGTGGCTACAGCTACATCTGGAGTCACAGCGGCCATAATGCCAGGTGGGAGGACGGTCCACTCGCGTTTCAAGATACCCCTAACTCTTCAAGAGGGCGGTTGTTGTAGCTTCACGAAACAAAGTGGTACTGCCAAGTTGCTGTAGCAAGCAGCTCTCATAATTTGGGACGAGGCATCTATGACAAAGAGGCAAAATGTGGAAGCACTAGACAACATCCTACGGGATATAATGGGCCGGTCACACCTACCGTTTGGAGGGAAGACTCTTGTCCTTAGTGGGGATTTCAGACAGGTCCTCCCTGTTGCGTAGAAAGGATCCAGGGCTCAAATAGTCAGTGCTTCTTTAAGAAGGTCGTATCTTTGGGAATCCATGTGCCACCTAAAGCTCGTCCGCAACATGAGGGTTCAGAGTGATCCGTGGTTTGCAAATTATGTATTGCGCATTGGTGGTGGAACGGAAGAGGTTAACGGAGATGGCAATGTATGTATTCCAGACAAGATCTGTGTCCTATACTCTGGCGATGCTGAGAAAGATCTTCATACATTGATCGACATCATCTTTCCAGATCTAAACGCAAACATGGCGGACAAAGACTACATCACCACCAGAGCGATTTTATCTACACGTAACGATTGGGTGGACATGATCAGTATGAAAATGATTGATATGTTCCAGGGCGGCGAGACGGTGTATCACAGTTTTGACTCCGCGGTAGATGATTCACATAACTACTATCCATCGGAGTTCCTTAACAGTCTGACCCCCAATGGGCTGCCTTCACATGTCTTGAAGCTCAAGCTCGGGTGTCCTGTCATATTGCTTAGGAATATTGACCCTGCCAATGGGCTAAGCAATGCTACAAGGCTGGTTGTGAGGGGGTTTCAAAGAAATACAATCGACGCTGAAATCATGGTGGGGCAACATGCTAGGAAGCAGGTATTCCTTCCTCGAATACCGCTATGCCCGTCTGATGATGAGATGTTCCCGTTCCAGTTTAAGAGGAAGCAGTTTCCCATCAAGTTGAGCTTTGCCATGACGGTCAACAAGTTACAGGGTCAAACTATCCCGAACGTGGGTGTGTACCCGCCCGCGCCAGTGTTCTCTCTTGGTCAGTTGTATGTTGTGATGTCTAGAGCTACGTCAAGAACCAATATTAAGATCATTGCCCTCCCGCCTGATGCGGAGGCACAGGAGGAGGAGGCCAAAAAAAAGGAGAGGAAAAATACTATAAAGGATGTCGAGCGAAAAAAATATAAGAATGCGTCAAATAAAAAAGATAAGGATAAGAAGACCCCAGTAGTAGATGGATCTTTCACGAAGAATATTGTATTTAAGGAGGTTCTAACGCCATAGGCGAGGTAACATTACATTACTAATGCATAAATGCATTTTTTTCATTCAATTTATATTGCACAAATAATATCTCACTAACGCCATATTTGTTGCTGTTCCTAGGTATTTTCAATTGGCTTATCAGACTCTACACGGAGATGTTGTATACACACTTATGTGATGGCATAATGACACATTGAGTGTTTTGTTCATAATATTTTATTTTGTAACCATTCATAACTATTACACGTGTATGTTCTCAAAACTATGAATTTGTCTACTTCCCCCACTTTTCTCATGTGCCAATGTGGGCTCAACTGAATTAGCACCTGCATAATTACAAACATAAATTACTTGAATCTCCTACAACTAAAAAGAAAGAAACTAAGATCATCCAATCGTGCGACGTTTGTTTCATGCGTCGCTCTACCCTCTCCTCGTGTGATACCGTGATTAGCCCCGCGCACGCAGAAGGAAACCGCGTGCAAAAAGGAAACTTGCTCCTCGCTATCCAAAAGGAAACCTCGCGGCCAATCACCGAATTATTTGAATCACCGATCTCAGGCATCGCGGCACCACGTTGATCGTGGCCTGCTCCCTTCCTTTGTGATCCAGGGCCGGAGATCCTCCTCCGTCGCCCCAAGTCCGGAGATCCATTGTGGCAGTTGCACGGCAGATCCACTCCCTCTTCGTTGGCGCCCCAAGGCCGGAGATAAACCGCTTCGTCATCGGAAGCCGGCGAGGAGCGTTGGGACCTCACGTGGCTGCTCGACGCACTCGCCAACGCCATCATCGACCAAATCGACTCCGCCTACTCCGCCCCGATTTTATCTATTCCGATCTTTTTCTTTGTGGTGGCCGTCACACGTGCAGTAGAATGAAGATGCGGCAGCGATGGCGACGTGATGGTGGAGGACACCGGCGCCCTCAGCTGCGGTGTGTACTTCCTCCCACTGATTCTTTGTGCTGTTGCGGTCACGGAGAAGGATCTATCCAAGGATGCCGACTCCAAGTTCGAGAATGCCGTCTTGAAGAAACTGGACGGTCAGCTCGGTGGACTCCTATCGGACGCTATGGCGGAGGAAGATTTCACCGGGCATTAGTGGTTCTCTGCTTCGCTGGGCAGGGTTTCAAGAGGATGGGCCTGATCGGTTTTGGCCAGAGCGCTCTGTCCAGTGTCCACCACCACTGCTAGCCGAGGCCTTGACGAGTCTGTCGCGTTGGTTGCCAAGGCTGCTTGAGCTAGCAGTGCTGCTATTGTTCTTACCTCCCCCAGTGGGATCCAGGAAGAGTTCAAGTTGACTGCTGCAGCAGCAATTGCTTTCGGTAGTTGATTCTCCTGCACATGCTTCTTTTTCTTTTCTGCTGTGATGGTTATGGAGTGCAGTGGATTGATGCTGAATTTTCTGTCAGTCTGAATCACAGGAACCGTGCTGGGTTGTATGAGGACGGCAGATACAAGTCTGAATAAAAAAAAGGTGCACCTGAAACAGGTTGATATTTTTGGACTGGGTTCTGGTGCCGAGGTGGATCAGAAACTTATGTATGCTAATGATCTTTCGTCGGGTGTGATATTCAGAGGAGAGATTGTGAACTCATGCAAATGTCCTTACCCCTGGTCAGTACATTTCCTCAAACTTTGATTGTTATTCATACATTTATTGTCAGTATAATTATTGCAGTAATCCTTTGTCCTTTCAGCTGTGCTTGCAGAGGAGGCGTCAAAGTTGCTTCTACTTACAGTGATGTGTTCACTGCCACAACACTAGATGTAGAGAAATGCAGAGTTAAAGATGGGTTCCTACTTGGGAGTTACTGCAGCTTCTGCTAACCCTCCTCACTTCATCCATTTGTGTTAGAAACCCACTGATGTGAACGTCAAGAGAAAGCTGGCTTTGTACTTTGTAGTACTTGCAACATATTTAGTGGCTTTATGAAAAACTAGAAGTAGACATGAAGGTGGAACGGTTTGTTATTTTTCTTATGCTTGATTTGCCTATGAATCCAGTGGTGGCTACAACATTAAGACCGGGCCAGGCTGTAGCATCGAGCTGATGAAATTTGACATGGGAGGCTCTGCTGTTGTATTTGGTGCAACTAAAGCTTTGGGACAAATCAAGCCTCCTGGAGTAGAGGTACTTCATTTTTCACAGCCTCATAGTTGCATGAGATGTAGAGGTTTTACCCATATTAATTTCTATGATTTTTCCCTTCTCACATGTTCACGTGAAAATATGATTAGTGGCACAGGCATGAGACCTAGTGACATTGTAAAACTGCTTCCAATGGGAAGAAATTGAGGTACGTTTTTTCCAACATGTTATAAATGACCGGAATCTGCATGGCTCATGAAGCTTTGTTATAAGGGATTTGCTTGCTCGGAATGTAGTCTTATAGATCATAGTTCTGCTCCATGTCTGTCGGTTTTTACTAAACTGTTACTTTTGTGAATGGATTTCAGGTAAATAACACTGACGCAGAGGGAAGGCTAACACTTGCTGATGCTTTGGTCTATGCTTGCAACCAAGCTTCATTTGAAAGTTCTCCATACATTCTTTCATTAGTGTATTTCTAATGTGGGGAAATGATCAATTCATCCCCATGATTCTGTAAGTCATTTAGGAAATTGACATGATCTCCAATATAACACTTTGACTTAATTTTTCCTATAAAAGTATAGTATTTTGAATAGAGAAATTTACAAATTGTTATGAAAGTAATTTCTAGGCGTTCCCTTCATCGCCGTGCCTCAGCTCCGCACTCAGCTTACCCAGCATGTTTTGCAAAATAATGAAAACTTGGCATTGATGGAGACTGTTAGTTTGAGTTGGATGCTATGCATGTGGAATCCGGTCCAGCAGTTGCGATTGTACTTTATTCATTGACATTGCCTTATTTTTGGCTTGATTGGGGCTTGGTGGTGAAATCATATGGTATATTCCTGTTGACCCTGCAAGTTTTCTTTATGTCTTTTGAATTTATATGATTGTTAGGATTCCTGTTAGCAGTCCAACAGCTAACATTTATTATAGAACTTGATATGATTGCTAAGACGTTCTGATGGAAGGAAGTTTGGAGTTCAGGGCAGCCACAAGTTCAACGAATTTTCCTTGAAGAAATATGTTGCTTTAGTATGCAAGACAACATCATTTCCAGAGGTGGACTGCCGTGGTTGCTCTCTTGTACTGGCAGCTTGTGTGAGTACTTATTATTTTAGTGATGATGCATAGTGCTATTTTTTTAAGATCATCATGTGTGATGTGCTAATGTTGTTTGGGAGTGTGCATGCCACCATGCGTCGTGAACCACCTAGATCTGGCCAAGGCCACCTTCATGGGCCTTGGTGTGAACCACTAGCCACTGACCTAGCATGGTCGCCATAGGATACAGTTACTTGCATCTGTTTGCCACACATGGTTATGTGCAACTATTCAGCTGTGACAATTTGAATCGTGCTTACGTGCTATGTTGCAGAGAGACATGTTCTTGTCTCCGATGGTTTACATTGTTTGGAAAGCAAACTTAGAACTTTGACAGATTCGAACTTAAAACTTTTGACAGATTCGCCTTTGTCAAGCATAAAACTACGGTCAGTGCCTGTCATTGGTTATTGTCTGATCTTGTAAATGGTTAGAAAAAAAATCAAATGAGGACAGAAACAGCCCAGCCAGCCTCACATCAGTTCTTTAAATTTTTTCTACAAGTGCAGTTTATTCCTATAATAATGCATGAGTATCATGGTTTCTCCATTGTTTCCGGCTACTTTTTAGGTCTGGCAATAGTTAAATGTATATTTGATTGAGTTATCATAGCTCTAAGCTGTTAATGAGATTGTTCTTACATTACTGAATTTTCTTGATAATAAAATTGTGCACTAAATCTGAAGGATGCTTGATAACTTATTGATTTGGTTACTACATGCAGTAAGATTGGGAACCTTTAACAGGTGTGTCCATGGCAGTGACACAGCTAAGTGAGATGGTTGGGATGGGGTGAGGTGCGGTCTCAGATAACAGGGGTAATCATGTTTTATTATGGTTTACGGTGGGGTGAAACAAGGCACTTACGGTTGTGGGATTGGTGTTAGATGACTGAAAACAAGACACGGTTTTGGGATGAGAAACGGTTGCGGGATTGCCGGTGTCAGATGCCTAGCGTGGTGAATATTGGATTATTGGATTATTATAATATGAATGTCATAGCAAATGATCATTTTTTTTATCATCGGCCTATTGAACTTGACCAATAACAATTTAGACACCTTTTATGATTTTTCATGATTGAGCTATTAATGTATGGTTATGGGAACTCCTGGCCATGTATAGACAGCCATAATATTTTGAAATAGAGAGTTGTGTTTTAAAGATACATTTGAATTATGTGTTTTCAGTGTCAATTTTCTGGTGTTTCATTGACACTCGTGTAAAAGCGATGTTTGGATACAAACTAAATGTTTGTAATGGCGCGACACGTGTACACTTAAAGTGTCATTGTCTTATTGTTTCCCGTTACATCGCATGGAAAGGTCTATATAGTAGAGTTAGTGAGTCTGCGACGCAAAGCTCTCCCTGACTGTGTTAATTTTACGAGCTTTGCTTTTTGAATGTCACTTTAAAGTTGATATTTAATTTCACAGTATTATTATCTTATCCTGCGATCTGTATGTTTTTAGTGCAAAAGTTTAGTTGTCTCATAGCAACGCATGGGCACGCTACCTATTACATACTAAGGCTCGGCTTGTATCATGGTTCTCTAGGCATTTTCGAGCACTCTTCCTTCAGTATCTGTCCTCATTGTCACTTCCCTCTATGTCCAATGTCCTTGTTTTCATAGGCAGCACCTTCAACCTGAAACACAAATATGAATGTGATTTAGATAATTTTATATAGACAATTATAATAACACTCTGAGCAAAAACTGAAATTTGCATGAAGACGTTCTAAACAAAAGTAAAATTTCCATGGAGAATATTTGATGGCTAAGTTGTAGGCTCCACTCCATACTTGCTTTAGGCAGAAACCATAGCAGACCTGCAACAGCAGCTGGTCGCGAACTGCCTTAAATTTCCGAAAAGATTGTCTTATAGCAGGATATCACAATCCCCTTAGTGCATCTAAAATTCTACCAGGAAAAATGCATATCCAGTCCAGTTTTTGTAAAACGACAATTTGTATACCTCCAAAAATTAAATTATTCTAAGGTAACCTGCAAACTCTAAACTCATGAAAACTGGAACATGGTTAATTACCCAATAGCAATTATATATGGTTTGACATCCGATGACACATAGACACCAATACACCATTCCTCAATGCATTTCACAGAAGCCTATAATGCACAGATGGCAATCAAATCAATCTTGGTCGATTCCTTCCAAATATTTTAATTTTTTCCACCGATCAACGACAACAAAGCTCTAAGATGATACACATGTACTTAAATAGTGTATCTGAATTCCATAGAGAAAGGGTAGCATAAATAGAGTTACTTATATTGTTTATGCATAGCCAAGCATTCTAAGAAAGTGAACAAGAGCAATTTCAGAACAAACCTATATGCCACTGATCATTGCTCTTTCCTGATGAATGAAATGAGAAAAGAATCAGTGCCTTTACTAAGCTGACCTATGTTTGGGCTATGGGGGATTAACAAGTATAAAGCACAAACATAGATTATAATAATGGGCAAAAGTGATACCTGCCACTTCTTTTGCCCTTCTTTGACTCCCTTCTCCCTTTTTAAGTTGCTTGTTGCTTGCTTCTGTTTGGTCAGGGACAATGCATTGCTAAGATAAGATGTCAATCTATGAAATTCCAGAGAAGACAAGAATGACTCTTTGTTTTTTCGAGAACAGGGAAGCATGGAACTTAGTAATTTGTACAAAGAAAAGCATGATGGATACATGCATGATATGATAAATTAACTGCATCTCTGACAGACTGCTTCACCTAGCACATGACGAACCTGAGGTAGCCGAGCAGGGCTTCCAAGGAGACGAGGTGGTGGTGGTGGTGGATGAATCGTTAGGCGCCTCAAGCACGGACACCGGGCTCGAGTTGTGCTGCGTGTCGCACTCCGTGACCGGCATCCTGACGCGGCCCACCATGCTTCATTGTCAGTGAACGCAGCCTGCGGCCGCACCCGTTCCTCCTCTACTTAATCCCAGCCACGTCCAACCTCACCCTTCCGTCGCGCCTCGTGGCCTCCGCGGTGGCGAGCAGGAAGTCGAGCTCCCGTTCTGGGACCTGGTCCTCAGGGTTGAAGCTGAGGAGCAGGAGTCGCTCTCGTGCCCTCAGGTACGCCGGCCTCTCCCACAGCGACACGATGGCGGCTTCCATGAGATCGGAGACCGTGTGCGTCTAGGAGAGAGGTGCTGATGTGGCTGTGAGGGGGCTCGAGAAAGATGAAAGTCATGCGCACCATCTGCACAGGATAGTACAACCTTGAAGAGTCTGAGTCGGGCGACTCCTGCCCTAGCGCCGGCGCCGCCGCCCCCGCCGTCCACCACCGCTGGTCCCCCTCCCTTCTCCTCCGGCATCTCGCCAGGGGCTGAAGGGAGTGGGGATCCATTGTTTTTAATAAGTTTTTCCTAATAGATTGAGTCATTAGGGTTAGTGTCTCTCCATGCTAATTTTCTTGGTATTGGAGTTTTATCTCCTCCTTCTCCTCCTCTCCAGCGATGGTGAAGGGGAAGGGTGGAATTGTCTTCTCCATGGCAGATCCGTCGAAGATGAGGGAGACAGCGTCGGCGTCAGCATCTTCATCGATATGATGACATGGAGACTTTTGTTTCCGAACTGCGACATCAAGGCGGAGAAGATGTCGCTGCCATGGAATAATTTTCTCCGGTCTCTTCTTTGTTTTGTTATGGTTAGATCTGGCAACGATGAAGGACTAGGGAGAATAATTTTCAGATCAGTCTTCCTCACTCTTCGGTGGCAGAAAGAAGAAGGAAGACACCAGAAAAAAGAAGTTCCTCAATTCCGCCTATAAGAATGTTGGCCATCGTTCGTTGGACATTTGTTCTCAAGCTATTTGCTGAGTGTTTACCTGTGCAGTCATCCATACTGCAAAGCATCTAACAGGTTAGGTTTTGAGTTGTGCTATTCACAGCATGGGTACTACTTTGTAATCCAGAGTGCTTGTAACGTGTTGATGTACCTAGCTATCATATAATATAATTCTTCTTTCGTCGCAAAAAAAGAGAAAAATGAAAGTCGCGTTGACTGCGGATGTTGTGCCTGCGTCGGGGGAGGGGCGCTGATTCAGCAGGGATGGGAAAGGTGTGGGGGATGTGGGGACCGACCAACCTGCAGGAAGAGACGACGATGGCGATGAGCGCAAGACCTGTGGCGGCTGTGACCCTGATGGCAACGGCGGTGTTCTAGCGGTCGCCACCGGTGAGGCGGCCGCCGAGGAGACCCGCGGCCACGCGCTTGACGCAGCCCCATGCCCACATCGGTTGTAGATGTCCGCCGGATCGCTACATTTTTTATCGGTGAAGAAAAAAGAATCGCAGGTGCTGGAGATCGAACTCGTCCTTGAAAAGCAGCGTGCAGCGGCGCGACAACAGTTTGGCGGAGCGTCAGGGCGAGCGGCCGCCGCGAAGAAGGAAATATTTTTCCGAAGGAAGATTTTTTTCCGTTTATTTGGGGATTCGATCCTAGGTCGTTAGTTGCGGACGCCATGTAGGGGGTGTGGGGTAGGGCGCGGGGGTGAGAAGCCTCGCGCAGGGGTGAGAAGCCTGCCATCACACATCGAATCGTGGCCATCGAATTTGGTTTAGATGTTTTATTAGCCCTTAATTTTAATAGAGACAAATTCCTGTGTGTATTTTCTTAGGTGCAATGGTAGGAGGTTCTCAGCGGGGGACGTTTTCCTGGTGAGATCTTGTATAACTTTGATTGATCCATTATAGGAGAGAAGATATCGAGACTTTGATGATCTATTATAGTAGAGAAGATATCGAGACTTTGATAGTGCTTTTAATTAGCAACGGTAAGATGTGGTGGATTCTGGAACTGCCGAATAGAATGTCCTTGTCATTGATAACTAGACTTGTAATGGCTTTATCAATTGCAACGGCGGCGCGGTCGCTGTACACGGCCGCCGCGCACTGAATAAAACTTAGCGGCGACAGGGGCACGTAGTTTGCGGCGCAACGCACCGTGCCGGCCTCTGTGTTCTGCAGGAGCTCCGGCTCGGCCGCGGACCTGTGGCTGTGGTATGGCGGAGAGAACGTAGTAATCGCGCGCGCAACGGCATGGTTACCTTAATGCAAACGGAACGTCGACTGATAGCAGAGCTGATGATGCTGCAGGTTTGCTCCGCTGCTGCTGCTGCTGCTGCGGTGAAGTGATCTACTACAGAGCACAAGCTGCGGGGCACGCACGCTCACTATACCCTGCCATGCCGCTGATGATGACATAACAGGGCGCATTGGCGCACTGTTTATGTTGAACGGAGATGCTAAAGTAGGTCTTTATATAGGCAGAATACGTAGTGCGTGGTGGCGATTATTGTGAAGCATTGTTGTCCAACGCAACCGCGCGCACTTATGGATCCCTAAGCAGCTCATCAGCTCAATCGCCATCGCTGCTTTCCAACTCCCAACTGCTATCCACGACTGGATTACCTATGACAAAACCAGCTAACTAATGGCAAGCTACATGACAATTTTAGTAAATATAAACGTGATAAGAATCAATTGAGGTTGTAGGCCAGTTCCGACGGGAGTTTCGTCCACATTTAATAGGTTGTCAATGTTTTTTATCTATACCTAATAATAAAGAGGCAAAATTTCAGGTCATTTTTTTCGTTCATCTATTTTTTTATCCACCCCTCTCTAACTACCGGATAATGGACAGTTTCTTCGTCCGGACTTATATATATAACCCGTGCTCTTCTCTAGGGCAATACGAAGTCGGATTTCAAAACATATTGGGTATGTAACCCGGACTCATAAGTCGTGCTCATATGTGTTAGAACATAATTGTCCTATCGAATTCCTTTTATGTTTGTTTTGGACAATAAGGCCCCACGTGTCGTATACGAACTAAACTCGTTCACATTGTGTCAAAATCTCTCCCTTGTCAAGGAGACCAAAATATCCTCATTGTTATGTCCGTTTTTATTTCTGTTTTTTACCCGTGCTTCCGAACTCAAGGGGCGTGTTGCCAGCCTAATCAGATCGTGTCTCGCTTCTTCTGTTTCCGTTTACAGTGTTCCTTGCATCTGCTCTTTGATGTCCCGCTCCAGGTGGTAAGACGCATATACATCTCCGTTCTGTAAAAAGTGCCCGGTCTGTTTGGTGAAAAACAGGTAACACGCGCGTCCTGTGAAAAGTGTGCTCAGTGTGTGTCCCGCTCTTGTTCACTTTTTCCATATATAAAAACGCAGTAACACAGCTTGTCCCACTTGCTCCCGTTCCTTTTTTTGTTTTTTCTTGAGTATTTCCCTTTTTCGATATAAAACATAAAAAAACAAATACGGAGCGGGTCTTTTCAACTTTTGGACTCTTCTCTAATGCAAATATTCCCACCAGTAAATTTTTGATGTAGTTTTGATTAGAATAAAAGTAATTATTATTAGAACCTGGATTAGACTATGATCTACCTAATCAAACCACGAACCGAAATCTTGAACAGTTTGGATTTAATCAAAATGAATATATCTGCAAGCTGTATGCATGGACCACTGCAATCCTTGATGAAGGCTGCCATGTGAAAATCACGAGAGATATCAAATAGCAATTAACTCCTTGCTGTTTAATCAGATATTAGAGTATTTCTCCTTTTTCTTATAAACAACAAAATTAATAAATACGGAGTACAATATGATGATTCTTTTGAACTTTTGACTCTTCCCTAATAAATAAATATTTCTCCCACTAAGTTGTTGATGTAGTTTTGATTAGGATTAATAGTTATTATTATTAGAGCCTTGATTAGCCGATGGTCTAAGTAATCAAACCATGACCCAAAATTTTGAGCAGCTTGTCATCCGATCTAATCAAAATAAATACATCTTCAAGTTGTATGCATACACAATTGCAATCCTTGATGAAGGCTGCCATGTGGAAATCGAGAGAGATATCCAACAACAACTAACTTCTTGGCGTTTAATCAGGTATTAAAAGAAGTCATGGAACTTGATATCTAACTCTACCAACACATAAATAGTTTGAAAATTAAAATTATGCTAGATTTACGAGTAAATATTTTTGTATCTCTCGCAACGAGAAAAAAAATATATCGAGCTTATATTTTAATTCATACGGGCTCAATAGGATATTGTCATGTTATCGTCAATATTAACTGAAAGCATCTAGGCCCCGAGAGTTGGTTTCGGCAATTGATGACAACGCTTTATTACCATGACTAACGTGTGTTTTGCAGAAACTTTGGTAAGTTAGGTCATGGGATGGATAACTGCTTTGGGCACTATGGTATTCATGCCCCTTGATGGAAATCGTTTTGGTTTTCAAAGGAGTGACGTCAAGATTAATGACGGTTAGTTCCGGATGTCAAGGTGTTGAGTTACATTCGGAATAGTCGTTAGGATCTTCGTTTTCCTCTTTTGGCCGTACTATAAAGGGGGGCATGAGCGGGTAGCTTGACCTAGGTGAGTCTTATGTTTAGGTGTGGTGCACACTTGTCAAACTTAGCACTAGGCAGCTCTAGAATAGCTCAAAGTTCAATTGGAAGCAACTTGGTTCAAGTTGCGTCGCGTTTCGGAGTGTTTAGAGACATTTTCCCTTGACTGGACGCGGTGTCTGGTACGACCGGACGCGTCCGGTCAGTTCTAACCGCTAACTGTGTTTCAGCGCTGATGACCGGATGCGGTCCTTGCGAGGACCGGACGCGGTGTTCAGGCTGACACGTGTCACTTGAGGGAAACCACCTAATCGGACGCGACTGGGGTGTGATCGGCGCGTCCGGTCACGTTCCAGTAAGGTACTCTAACGACCGGACGCGTCCAGTCATCACTGATCGGACGCGGTCGCGCGTCAGGTCAGAGTATAGTAAGCTCCCTGCACGACCGGACGCGTCCGGTCACCCCTGATCGGCGCGTTCGGTCACTCAGCCAAGATTTCAGGTTTTCGACCGTTACGAGCGACCGGCGCGTCTGGTCACCTCATATTTTGCTAAGTTGGCAAGTAACGGTTGGATTTGACTGTGGGGTGTATAAATACATCCCCACCACCTCTTTTAGAGGTCTCTTACTCATTTGTTCAGCTGAGAAACACCTTTGGAGTGCAAAGGAGTGCAAGAGCTCTAGTGAGGATTGTGATTTGAGAATCAAAGCTTGAGAGTCCCTCACTAGTGAATAGAGAGTAGCAAGTGTGCATCCACATTCTCATTAGGCTCGTTGTGGTCAAGTGAGAGTTCTAGCTTGTTACTCTTGGTGATCGCCATCACCTAGACGGCTTGGTGGTGATTGGGAGTTTGGTGATCATCCGGCGGAGCTTGTGGATGACCCAACTCATCTTGTGAGCGGTTTTGGGCGATTCACCGCGACGGAGTGTCGAAGAATCAGCCCGTAGAGAGCACTTGATCCTTGCGCGGATCAAGGGGGAGCTACACCCTTGCGCGGGTGCTCCAACGAGGACTAGTGGGGAGTGGCGACTCTCCGATACCTCGGGAAAACATCGCCGTGTTCCTTGCCCTTACATTCAAGCATTTACTTTCTTGTATTAACTTTCATTGCTTGATTTACTTTCCTAGAATTGCCATGCTAGACTAGGATTGGAACTTAGGGTGCAAAACTTTTACCGGTAGAATCTCTAGGAACACAAGTAGGCACTAGGGGTGAATTCCGGCATGTAGGATTTAATTCTTGCAATTAATTTTTAGAAAAGCCCAATTCAGCCCCCCTCTTGGGCATCTTGATCCTTTCAATTGGTATCGGAGCCGAGTTGCTCCTAATTTAGGCTTCACCGCCTAGAGCAAGATGTCTAACGGGGAAGGACCACCTCCCATCTTTGAGGGAGATGATTTTCCATATTGGAAAATCCGAATGGAGACGTACCTCGAAGCCATAGATGTTGGGTGCCTTAGAGCCACAACCGAAGGGCTTCCCGCTATCAAGGATCCCGCCAACCCAAGTGGTGACGAGGAGAAGTACGACCGGTGGAATGCAAAGGCCAAAAATGCACTCTACCGGGGCTTAGGCAAGGATATCTTCAATCGTGTGCGTAATGCAAAGAACGCTCATGAATTGTGGAAAAACCTTTGTGCTCTCCATGAGGGAACTAAGAGTGAGCGTGAGGAACGCTATCATATTGCTTTAAAGAAAATCAATTCTTTTGAGATGCTTCCTAAAGAAAGTGCTAATGACATGTACACTCGATTGAATGTTCTTGTAGAGGACCTCAATGCTCTTGGGCTCACCCAAATGAGCCAATCGGATATTGCAAGGAGGATCTTGAGTGTTCTTCCCGTTGAGAAGTATGGTCACATTGTCACCGTGCTTCATCAAAGTGATCTCTCCACCGCAACACCGACACAAGTATTGGGAAAGATCAATGCACATGAGATGTACATGCACATCACTCCGGAAGAGGGCTCATCATCTTCCAAGAAGAAAGACTTGGCCTTCAAAGCTAGCCATGACAAGAAGAAGAAGAAGAAGAAGAAGGGCCAAGCCATGATGGTACAAGAAAGCTCAAGTGAAAGTGATATTGATGATGCATCACTTGCACTCATGGTGAAGAAGACCACCAAGATGCTAAAGAAGCTCAACAAGAGTGGCATCAAGTTCGATGGCAAGAAGAAGAAATTCTTCACAAGTAGCAAAAGGAAGCCCATCTCAGAGATGGATTGCTACAATTGTGGTGAACTTGGCCACTTAGCTCATCAATGCCCTATACCTCCAAAAGACAAGTACAAGAACAAGAACAAGGGCAAGAAGAATGATTCAAGTGATGAAGAAGAAGAGAGGAAGAAAAACAAGCCATACAAGAAGAAAGATGGCAAGAAGAAAGAGTTCCACAAGAAGAAGAAGGGTGGAAAAGCATACATTGTTGGTGATTGGCTCACCGACATTGAATCATCTTGTGAGTCCTCCGACGATGAGAGCGATGATGAGAAAGAGAAGGTTGCCGCATTTGTGATGGGGCCATCATCTTCACCGATATCTTCATCACCACCTTCACCGCCACCTTCACCACCATCGTCCACTACTCACCTATGCCTTATGGCCAAGGGTGAACGAAAGGTACAAAACCATGATAGTGATGATGATGATGATAGTGATAGTGATGATGAATATGATGCACCTTCTTATGATGAACTTGTAAAATTGTTAAACAAATACTCCAAAGTCATAAGAAGAACTAGAAATGAAAATGATGAGCTTTAAAATGAAAATGAATCACTCTCATCTAAGCTTGAAAGTGCACAAAAGGCTAGCGATGAGCTCAAAGATCAAAATGAAATTATGTCTTCTACTCTCAAGGAGCTCAAAACTTCTAACAAAGAGCTTAGAGATCAACATGATAAACTTGAGAAGAAACATGATGAGCTCATCACTAGGCACAACTCTCTAAAAGACAAATACACTATATTGAAAATTAACTATGATAGTCTTTTGGTTGCTAATGAGCTTTCTCTTGAGACACATGATGCTACTAACAAAGTTGTTAAGATTGATATAGCTACATCATGTGATGACTTGGTTATTGAAAGCATTGAGCAAGGCTCTAGTAGCAAAGGCAAGAGTGTGGTTGAGTCCAACAACTATGATGATTATGCCAAGATCAAGAGTGAAAATGAGAAGCTTGCAAATGAGAACAAGAAGCTAAAAGGGTTGATGGCTCTTGAGAAGCAAACAACAAATGAGTCACTTATTGAAGAAAATAAAAAGCTCAAGCAAGAGAGAGAGCATCTCAAGACCGGTCTAAGCAAGTTCACAAGAGGCCAATATTTGCAAAGTGAGCTACTCATGAACACCGTGATGAAGATGGATAGAAGTGGTATTGGGTACTTGGCAAATCAAGAGAAGAAGGCTAAAGCTCAACAACAACAAAGCAAGTCAAAGCCCAAGCCAAAGAGATGTGTTGAGTGTGGACAAGAAGGTCATTTTGCTCATGAGTGCAAAACTCCACCACCACAACCCTTGCCCAAGCATGCTAGACCCTTTGCCTTCAATGCTCATTACATGCTAAGAAAAGATTCAAGTGGAAAGATGAAAGTTATGTTCTTGGGTCCCCCAAACAAGAATAGGCCTAAGAAAATATGGGTTGCCAAGTCACTAGTTGAGAAAGTCAAGGGTCCCTCTCAAGTGTGGGTCCCTAAACAAAAAGCTTGATCTCTTGTGTGTAGGTGAACTACAAGACCGGTGGATCTCATTGGGTTATTGATAGTGGTTGCACTCAACATATGACCGGTGACCCTCGTATGTTCACCTCCATTGAAGAGAATGGGGTATGTCAAGAGAAGATCACATTTGGGGATAATTCAAAGAGCAAAGTCAAGGGTATAGGCAAGATTGCAATATCAAATGATCACTCACTCTCAAATGTGCTCTATGTTGCTTCATTGAGTTTCAACTTGTTATCCGTTGGGCAACTTTGTGACCTTGGCTTCCAATGCTTGTTCACACCTAATGAAGTGGTAGTCTCAAAGATAGATGACAAGCAAGTGATATTCAAATGCTTTAGATACAATAATCTTTATCTTGTTGACTTCACCTCCGAAGATGCAAACTTGATGACATGCTTGTTCACCAAGACCTCACTTGGATGGCTTTGGCATAGGAGGCTTGCTCATGTTGGAATGAACACTCTCAACAAGCTATTGAAGAAAGAACTAGTGAGAGGATTGAAGGATGTAAAGTTTGAAAAGGACAAACCTTGTAGTGCATGTCAAGCGGGCAAACAAGTTGCGAACACTCATCCAACCAAAGCTTACATGGATGCCGTAGCCAGGCCAAGTTTGGATCATACCTTCCTTGGTGTACAGGAGGTCGTACATCAGCGACAGCTCCATCTCCATCAGTGTCCACATGCCCTTGCCATTGTAGCTGTTCAATTCTGTCTTGATATCCAATTGAATCTCCAGGCTCTGCTGGTCCTCCTCCTCCTCCTCCTTCTCCTCCCGGTCCCAATAAGAGCTCTGATGATCGTCCTCTTTCTTCTCGTCCACGCTTGCCACCCAAGAGTCCACTATGGCATGCTTGCATACATGGAACATGGAGTGCGCACGGCGCAAATAAAATTCGTCATCTTCTATGTCTGCCACCATGGACTCATAGTCTGGAGGGTGGAAATGGTGGCGCTTGCCAAAGTGTTCCTCGAGAGAGCCACGGATGGTGTCCAAGTTGCTGCGCATGAGCACCCAGGTCCTCTCCCCATACTTGACAAAGCCGACACTGAACATTAATACGGCAGCCAGCAAGATGTACAAGCAGTCGCCACCGGCGACATGTTTGTAGAGGATATATGCCGCTCCAAGGACCTGCACGACGAGATTCTGCAGATGGCGCAGCCAGAGCTTGCTGTCCTCCAGCGAGTAGGCGGTGATGTTGTCGGGGCCGCCCAGGTGGAGCAGCAGGAATGGCGCCCAGAACGCCACCAGCTGGTACTGCTTGCTCGGTGCACCGCTGAGCGAGATGTGCCCAAGGGCGTATATGGCGGTGGAGTCGGCAAGCAAGTAGGCCAGCCACAGGAGGAACCTCGGCACGGCAGAGGCCTCACGACGACGCATCCCGGCGAAGAGGAGGAGGACAACCTGCAGCCCGAGGCTCAGAAGCACAAGGATCTGGGTCGCCCGCTCGTTCCAAATCCGCAGTGGCCCTCCTCCAGCCATTATTGTATTTTCTTTTAGACCTTCGACTACCTAGCACCTCCTGATCCTACGAGAAAGAAAGTATAACACCCTGATGAAGACGACGTACGTTGACTATAGGAGACAATGCATCTAATCCATGAAATATAAGGCATGCATGCCATCAGGCATCAGCTACGTACTACAGGAGTCGATCGAGAGCTCTAGCTAGCCAGCTAAATCTATAGAAGATCACGAAGTGGCTGTAGTGGTACGTACCTTCCAACCTCGCGTCGATATGACCACCACACCAGGGAAGACGTGACCGGCCGGTAGCTTTGCTTGCTACAAGTGATGGTATTAGCTGGCTAGCTGCAGAAATAAATTGTGAGAGTGATGTTCCTGTTGATTGTATTGTTATAGCTTGCTAGAAGCAGTTGACACTCAGCGAGGGAGGAGACAATGCAAACAACAAAACATAACTATGAAGAAATTCTACATGGTCCTACTCATGTGCTTATCAGTGAGCAGCGTCACATACAGCCATTGCATGTGAACGTAAGTATGTACTTGCTTGTATCTTCTGATGGTAAAAGCTCTTCATTAGGTACACTTTTATGCAGTTGGAGGCAGGAGATTAGGTGGATATAGCCAAATCTAAATCCATCGTGGTGGTTACGTAACTACTCCTTGGTTTGGTTTGGACCTGGCCTGATTGGTAGAGCTCTAGTAGCCCTACAAAATCTATGGATTTCTTAGAGCTGGTCACTCATAGCTCTAGTAAATCCTGGATCTTGGAGCTATAGGCATGTTAAATGCATTTATATAACTTATTTTGTTTATATTTTAGATTAAATAAAAAAAATTAAACCACTTTAATTTTTAGTCAACAAACTATAGATCCAACATAGGCCTCAGAGATAGAGCTATGACCCTTCGACTTGGTGTGGAGTGGTTTCGACCAATTCTACAAGAAACGCGGGAGACTTCTTCTGTTGCTCTAGACTGAAGTCTTAGAGTCAGGGAGACGTTGAACCAACCGACCGACTGGAGGATAGCGGAATAGTAGCGAAAGTGGATCGGGAGGAGAAAATGACGGAGCTCTTTTTGAGCCAATGGAACTATTGTTCATCATCATTGACACCCCTAAGCTACTGGCACACCCCTAAACTATTGTTCATCATCATTGACGCATCCATCATCTCGACCCCTTCTTCCCATAGTTTCTTCATGTCCTCCATGAGCGGTTCTAGGAACACATCTATATCATTGTCAGGCTGCCTCGGTTTGGAAATAATCATGGTTAGTAAAAGATACCTGTGCTTCTGACATAGCCAGAGAGGTAGATTGTAGATAGGGAGGATGACCGGCCAAGTGCTGTGCGAGCTGCTGAGGGTCGCCGGACGGATTCATCCTGTCGGTACTCAGCGCAAACCTGACGTTTCTCGCCTCGTTGCCAAACTCCAGGAACTTATCATTGAAACGCTTACACTGCTTGGAATCGGCGGGGTGTCGCAGCTTGCCATCGTCCTTCATGCGCTCGTCAGATGCATGCTAGGACATCAGCTTGGCATCCTCGGGGTTCCCGAATATAGCACGCATGCCATCGATCATAGGCAGGTACCACATCGACAGGGCAAGACTTTTTTCGCTGCGTGTAACCCCCTTCTTCCTCATCCTCAGGAGACAGAATCTGCTTTGCACTACTCTTCTTGGTTGTCTTCTTCATCTTCGGCCCTCTCAAGGCTTCCTCATCGTTCGTGTCCACGTGACAACTGGCATTCCTCTTGTACCAACTTGCGCCACAGTGCGGATAGCTCTGCAAGTTCTCATACTCACCCTAGTATAGGATACAGTGGTTAGGCAGGCGTGAAACATTTTAAGCTTCATCGCCACTAGCCAGATCAGCTTCTTCGCCCAATAGGTATTGGCGGGCACCTTGTTACCCTCTGGGTATGTGGAAGCAAGGATACATAACAGGTCGTTGAAGCTAGTGTCGGACCAGCCATGGCGAGCCTTCAGCATCAGCATTTGGAGGTTAAAACACAGTGCCGTCCACTCCTTCAGACAATCCTTATAGAGGGGATCAATTGCCGCCTGCTTCATCTCTTTGAAATTCTCCAGGCATTTCGGGCTCCCAAACAGCACATCGTCGTGGTTGAGACAGTTATCAAGATCCTCAAAAAGCTCCACATCCACGGGCTCCATCACAACAGCCAGCTCACCATCTCGACCGCCGTCGTCGTCTGCCATGTCTTGGAGCAGATCATCCATCATGATGTAATCACGATTTGCATTGTCGCCAGCAGTAGTAGTGTCATGCCCGCCGGCTGCGGCTGCTGATGATGACGGTTGTTGTCCTCCGTCATGTTCCGCATTCAACGCCACCGTCGAAGTTGTCGACGAGTTTCCTCCGGATGCACCGGCACTCGAATCTGCTTCTCCGTGGAACTTCCAGACGGTGTAATCATTGACAAAACCATACCGGATCAAGTGAGATTGCACCACGTTATCTTCCTGGGCAAGATTGTCCTTGCATCTATTGCACGGACAAATGATGCACGACCGATTCAGACTCAGACGATGTCTTTTCGCAGCGGCAACAAACTTTCTCACATGATCTAGGTAGAGACGGATCCAGCCTCGATATCTTGTACTTCCATTCCCTGTCCATGACTGCGAGAACCTAGCACACACAGGAAAAAAGCATATAAGCAGAGCAGTATGTAAAAAATGCAGCAGGATAGCTCTAGATTTGCTGACTTCCCTCTCCTCCAAATAGATCTAGATCTAAAGAAAAAGCACCCCAAATCATAGAAAAGAGAGAAGAATAAGGATTGGAGAGCGATAATCAACCTCTTGCAGTGCCCCCTTAATAAATCCAAGGGCAAAACTTCTCCCCCTAAGAAATGATCCATTTTTGGGGGTTTTGGAGCTCAAAACCCAAAAAAATGGAGGAGAAGCCGTGGGGAAGATGGGTGGCCGCGGCTTATTTATAGCCTAGTCTTAACTGAGGCGGGCACTATAAGGAAACTGCCTCGGTTAATAGAATGTTAACCAAGGCAGTTGCGTTGTAACAAACGCCTCGGTTAACCACCAACTCAAATGCCTCAGTTAATATAGATTAACCATACCAGCCGCCTCGGTTAATCATTAACGGAGGCGGTTGCGTTAGGATAACCGCCTCGGTTAATATGCATTAACCGAGGCGGTTTCATTGCCCGCCTCGGTTAAGCATTAACCAAAGCGGTTGTTGGACCGGCTGCCCGGCCACGAATAACCGAGGCGGGCAGCTGGCCCAACCGCCTCGGAACCCTTTTTGCAAATGCCTTGCAAAAGAATTTGTGTAGTAGTCAAAATCACATAAACCATAAATTTTAATAATCATAGCAAGATCCACATATCGTAGGATGATTTCAAACATAGTGCTTGTTCAGATTTGTAATCATAGTATATGTACATAATGTATGGCTCTAGAGAGCAAGCACACATAGTCCATACTAGAAAGAAAAATTCAAGAACTAGCTAGAATTCATAAAGTCCATTGCTTCTTCTTCCATTCTTTGCACACATCGATGTAGGAATTCAACCATTAATTATTTCAACCTGCAAAGAAAATATAAGTTGTAACATTACAAATTAAGCCACATATGTATATTGATGTAAAGCTAAGAAAGCTATTTTGAACATACAAACATCGAAGGCCAAGCAATTGGGACTCCTTTGGCTTGAGCATCACCAATATTGTTGCACCTAGGCATGGGCCTCTCTAATGGCTCATCTTTTGCTATAGGATGATTGATACACACTTTGTAGAGTTGACTTCCCATATCCTAACTCCACCAACAATGGCTTCTAGATAATGCTAAAGAGAGTTGCATAGGCCACATGAGCCTTATTAGGATATTTTGAAGTCATTAGTAGCACCATGGACCCAACCTATATTAATTTGACATAATCTATTAGTGACCAACAACCTTTAGTTGTACATCATGATCATGCAATTAGAACAAGTGATATTATGTTCGTCTACCTTCATTAGAGGAAGTTGTTTATGTGTTTGACGCTTGTAGCATGTAGCCTTGTTATGAGCCACCTCCTGGTGTGGAAAGGTTGTAGCCTCTCCAGGCCCTCCGTGATGATCCTTACACATATAAAATGAAGTATGAAATAATAAGACTAAAATTCTACTATAATTATAGCAAAGTGTGGTTCATAGATACCTTTTGTTTCTTTATTGTTCTACTTGTAAATGGTGGATAAAAGTAGACTGTCATCATCACTAAATTCAGACTGACATGTTTCTTTATTCTAGTAAAGAGAAAAAACAGTAGCATGAGTTAATATATAAAAATCCTTTATGGATAAAATAAGTATTAAATTCACAAGAAAGTGACTTTACCAATTCATCCTTGTGTTTAAGGAATCCATCATTTTAGTTGGGTGCAACACATTGAATTCTCTAAAAATTTGAAACACTATTAAAGCCAAAAGACTAGATTAGGTGAAAACATGGAAAATAGAGCAAATATCTTTCTTTTAGAATGCACCACTTGATTATGAGAATTATTATGATCACTCCTAGCACAATTTCCCTAGAAAATATATAAAGTTTGAGTAACACATTTCAATATGGTGTTACAAATTAAAATGTACATTGTTACCATTGTTGCTTCTTTGTTCTCATGGTGCCTTCGATTGTTTTTCAGTTCATCAATAACTTTGTCTTGCATTCTAGAATGCTCTATGAGTTGCCTTATTTTCTCCAACATGTGAGTCTCTACATCAGATGATGAGTCATTTATTGAAACTATATTAATGTCCTTAAAATGGTGTGTTCTTCGACCATAAACTTGTTTAGGAACTGGAAGCAATCCCATGCCGTGCACTTGTCCCGCTTTCTCTTCTCCCAACACTTGATGTAATGCATCACCTTCCTATGCAACTCCTCCATCACTATTTTATGCTAACTCTGGTTGTGTGTCTAGGAGATTTTTCCAATTGAACCTACAAGCAAGAAATCCGCGCGCACATTAGAAAAACAAAAAAAATTTATATTTGCAAAAATTCTCATGTGCATGTAGCATACCACTAGTTCATTTATGCCTTTTCCCCTTTTCCTGTGAGTTGCGAGGTAAACCTTTGCTCTATGTGGCTGTTTTTTTCAAGATCAGCTTGCCTCTGAAAAATAGCAGTAAAGAAAAAGTAAGAAGAATCATATATAATTTTTGTTCAACATTTCTTGATGGTTTTCAGACATTGTGTAATAGGCTTTCGTGGAATGATGATAATGATGAGTCACTTGGATGCTCTACTAGACATGCATCAACTCTTTTTCCTCATCCTGGGAAACCACTTGGGAAGCCAAGCAGTTATGTCCTGAGAGGTTTGGCTAAAGTACAAGCACATAGATATGTGCTATTCAATTGTTCTGATGTTGATCCATACCTAAGGTAATATCTCAAACTTGTAAACATAAATTTATTTTTTACTCTCGTAAATTTTCTTACATGTAAATTGTAGAGGTCATGCTGAAGAGATCATTGGAAAAGGTACTGGACGTAGAGCCAGTCATAGAGATTTTTATAAAAATCCAAAATGAGAAGTTCCATCAATGGTTTAGAAGTCATGTAAGTACCTTAACTCAAAATGCTTTACATGTAGCACTAACATATAGAACTAAACTTATATAATTGAACAGATAATGTAGTTAGAGAGGGAAAATGGCATTCATGGTGTTAAAGATGATATTGGATGGCTAGCTCGTGGTCCAATTGATGCTGCAAAAAGGTACCATGCTTTCAACAGTTAAGGTTTCCGTTTTAGGTCCAAACAGTTGGATGGGGTGACACAAAATAGTGGTGTAGTGCTAACCGCAAAAACATCAAGTTATGCCGGTGCAAGTGATGGCAGGCCAGTTTTACGTGATGTGACTTACTATGGGATGATAATTGATATTATTGAGCTAAACTACTCTGCGAATTTTTCTGTGTGAATGGGTTGATGTTCTTTCTAAAAGAGGAATAAAGAAGGACAATTGTGGCTAGACACTTGTTAATTTCTCACACCTGATACATACTGGAGAAAAGACTGGTCATGAACCGTACATTTTTCCTAACCAAGCTGACTAGGTATTTTATGCTGAAGACATGAACAAAACCCTGGGTGGTCTGTACACTACACCACAACACTTTTTCACCGTCAGACATCTGACGCTAAATCTTTTTTTTATGGATGGATAATCTGATGCTAAAGATTACTTAGAGACGATCTGACACTAAATCTTCATTTACCAATGTGTTGTCTGACGCTATAGATATCCAGATTTAGCGCCCAACTATCTGACGCTAAAACTATGTACAACATCACTCTTCCTGATGCTAAAAAGAAATGGGCCCCACATAGCCCAAAGCTTACATTGGGCCCCCGCACAAATATTGGCATAGCCCGCTTGAAGTTTTGGCCTGGCCCACGTTAACGTGGAAACCCTAAACGTTTCCTTGCCCCTGGCCAGATCGAGCCGCCCCACATCCCTCCCACATTTCGCCCGACCCCAGCCCCCTCCCACCCGGACTGCACCGCCCATCCTGGCAGGGAACCGCACGCCGTCGGCCATCCACACCCCACGCCGTTTCTCGTCTCGGCGGGCCCGCACCGTCGCCAGCGCTCCTGGGCCTCCGCAGCGCGCCGCATCATCGCGCCTGTCCCGTGGCCTGTGCCGCCACGACCCGAGCGCTGACCTCATGGCCCCGTGCCCACTCCACCGCAGCCCCCGCGCCAGCACTCTGGTCCTCGCCCCGCGCCGCCCGGCCATCCCCTGGTCCTCGCCCCAAGCCGCCCGGCTGCCTGGAGGATTGGACGGAGGAAGACCCGCTCGCCCCTACTCCCTTCCTACGACGGCTGGAGGTCCTGCGCACTCGAGGAGGCCCCCTACTCCCAACCTGCGCCTTGCCTGGTGGATTGGATGGAGGAAGCCCCGCCTGCCCCTGCTCCCTTCCTGTGTCGGCTGGAAGTCCTGCGCTCGAGGAAGCCCCCTGCTCCCTTCCTGTTCCTTGCCTGGAGGATTGGACTGACGAAGCTCAGGTGAGATAATTTTTCCCCTCCAGTCCCCTTCTTCCTAGGTGGTGGAATTCATGGGCGCTGGTGAGACTCGCTGGTCGAACTGCCTCTACACTGTGCAGTATGCTAGGAAGAATTTAGGGTTGTGATTCAGTGCAGTAATTATGTTCCTAGCTATTTATTAGTGATGTCCGTTCTAAATTTATGTATGTATGGTAGCAATTCTGAGGCTGCCTCAAAACAATGTCACTATCTCTGAAATTTTTACTGTATATGTGCAATAGTAACTAAGATATAAGTTGATTTGTGATTTGTAGTAGCTGCTGTAGCTATCACAACTCTGTGTTTAATTTCAGTATGTAACTCAGAATACTACCTTGGTTCTTATTTTCTTTGTGATTTTTTTCACAACAGTGTGGCATACTCAACAAAACGATGGAGTTGTCATGGTTATCACCATATTTTTTTTTCTCTTCTTATGTTTGCAAATCTTTGTGTCACTTCGCTTTTATTTTCCAAATCCCATGTTTCCTGAACCTCCTTGTGAACAAAAAAAATTGCTTCTGATTATGTTACATGGCCTACCAGGGATAACTCGTCTGGTGCTCCAGCTAGTAACTTTGGAAGCAACATACACACCCTTCTTTGGTAAGTACGAGACTAATACTTTATATAGAATTTTGTGCTAATCTTTCTTGGATCTGTACAGTTTAAACAGGAAATAGTCCAAATATTTTACCACTGAATTAACCTGTAATGGAATAACTGAATTCAGGAAGTTCATATACTACAAATGTTACAAATATTAGAAGGGGCGAAGAGAGGTTGATTGATAGAAAATACAAGCAATAGATTAGTAGTTCTTTTTTAAATGATAGTCAGGCTTTGGTGCCTAAAATGTTGCCATGACATGGCTTTTAATCTGCACTTGAACTCCTAATTTTCTCTCCAGTGCAGTGAGTACTGCATGCAGATAGAAATAGAATACATGTGGTTGTTCAATACATACTCAATTTGTAGTTAGTTGATTCAAGCTTTTGGTTTACGACTGACCTCAGCTTGATATGGTGGCAACTATATATCTTATTTTATCATGGAATATTTGATTTGACCTACAGAAATTTATTACCAATTCCAATCGCTAGTTTGATCCAAGCTACCTTGTGCATGAATTTCTTCATATACTCTATCACAACATTAAGTCGTGCATTAAGTCAGAACCTAAGTTGTGGTCAGTCTGTACAGACTTCTGCTGTTTTTTGTAGTTGTCAAACTCCAAAGGTCATAGAACTATCAGATTGTGTGGCTAATGATTTTATTACTTCTGAAACTACAGGCAAGGATATCAAGTTGGATGGGAAATTACATCCAGTGGTGGCACAAGATCAAAAGGGAAGGTACATGCCCAGGGATCTAGTACTTTACTAAGTTCAGCTCCAAGTGGCTTCTGTATGCTCCGAACTAGAATATATTGGACATCCTTGCCTGAGAGTTTCATTTGATGAAATGAGCTAAAAAAATAACAAAACCATCCTCGTGGGTATTGGGATGCCTGTTCTGCTCTGTTATGAACTTATTATTAGTTTAGTCTCGGCCAGCACCTGTCACCTGACATCGAGTAGTATAGACATGGTGGCAATTATATATCTTATTTTATCATGGGGCTGTTAAACAGACCCAAATGTAGAGTTATGTTATATGAAGGAAATGCTAGTAATGGAACTGACAAGACTACACTAAATATGTAAACCTAAGCTTGTGGATAAGCAAGAGTTGGGATTGCATATCGTTTGCCAGATAAGTAGTATATGTATTTGTTGTACGAATTTGTAGCAAAAATTCATCATTGATTTTGTGTCCAGATAATTAGCTCCTACTGATAGTTGTGATGGATAGCTTGTACTTAAATTGATGGCAAGTGTACTCTAGTCCTGGTTTTAGCCATCTACTTTTCCATCTAGACTTTCTGCAGGGATTTAAGCATGATATATCTATGAAAAATATATCTGGTGATGAAAGCTTACTGGTTTAATTTGTGCAATTACAGGCTATTTGGGAGCAATTACAGGCTATTTGGGATAAGTTTCAGTACCAGTTATTTGAGACAGCTGTTGTGCTTTCTGTCCTGCATATATGATGACCTCAGTCATATCTTTGATCTTCAAATTAGCAGGTCAACAGCAGAGGGACAACAACTCAGCATTTTGTTTTTGGTAAGACCATAGCTTTCCTGTCCCTTGCATGTTGACACGAGCTGCAGGTCACTTCAGTTTCCCTTCGTGCAATTTTGTACTTAGTGTGCTTGCCAATAGCGCAAGTGAGCTTGTGTTGCATTCTGTCACTAACAAAATTAAAGAAACATAAAAAGCTTCTTTATATGAAGGAAAGTTAAGTTAGTACCTCATGTAGCTTGCTGCTTTTCTAGCTCTTTGTTCTCTGCAGGTAGTACCCAGTTTTAGCATGTTGTCCTAAAGCTTGTTCCTCATCTCAGATTACAGCTATGCATATTTCCTTACCTATCAAGAGATTATCACCGGTCCTTTCATTAGCTTACCAACATGTTTATGCTTCCTTCAATGATCAAAAGGCTTACATTGTGAGTTTCTAACCATGTGAACTGTAACTGAACTTTATCAGTAGGCTGAATTTTGCTTTACTTGATCATGGATCTATGTTACCTACCATGTTATTGATTCCATTTAAGGTTTTGATTTCAGGGTTTGCTACGGTGCTAAGGTAGCAAGTTTGTGGATGACTTGAGCTGATTTAGGTGCTGGTTAATATCTTTTGGATAGTGTTGTGTGATGGTACTAGATAGTATGGACTTATCATTGATTAATCAATGTTTCCTGTTTGTAATGGCTACTTTGATCAAATATATGTCTATGAATGTATAGACTTAGTCATGGATCAGGAATCCTATTTGTATGGAAAATGTGCATGATGATGTTATATTGAACTTTGGTATATTAAATAGCAGCCATGTGGTCTTTTTATTTTTTTTTAGTCCATCTAAATCATCCCGTTGAACTGTCTGACGCTATAAATACAGTGATTGTTGGATGGTCTGACGCTATATGTATGCCAGCGGGATTTTTGACGCAAAACATTACCAAGGGACTATCTGACGCTAAAAAAATCCACAGCGGGATTTTTGACGCAAAACATTACCAAGGGACTATCTGACGCTAAAAAAATCCACGGCAACGGACTGTCTGACGCTAAAAGTTTGGTCTGACGCTATATGTTTTTAGCGTCAGGACTTATAGTGTCAGCAAAAGTCTGACGCTATAAGTTTTTAGCGTCATATTGTCTGACGCTGTAACCGCTTTTGGCGTCAGACCATCCAGCGCTAATTTGGGTGTTGTGGTGTAGTGGTAGTCATGAAGATAAAACCAAGAGGTATATATGACATAGGTTGTGATGAACGGGAAGATGATGTAGAAAATGAGCCATTCCATGTCACACACCATGGATATATGTTCAATAATGCAAAGGTAAGACATCAATAATGGGCTAGAAGAGACATTGAGGGAACCACAGTGGATGCTAGTGATGTTGCGGATGCTAGTAGCAATGGATTGACACTACTACAAAAAACATTAACTGTGACCATTTGAAAACTGCCTCGGAGGTGGGCAGAAATTTCAACTGCCTCAGTTAATGCCTCGGATTAACCAATGTGGTTAGTTTTTATTAACTGAGGCGGTCACAAAAACTGCCTCACAAAATCGATTTACGGAGGTGGTTAAAATCTATTAACCGAGGCGGGCCTTAGCCTCCAAAAATACCCTTATTTTCGGTGGCGGGCTACTTATAAGGCCCGCCTCGGTTAATAGCGGCCAAGCCCACTAGCAATAGGAAAAGCCTAACCAACCCGATATCACTCCCTGACTATATATATGCGACCTGAAACCCTAACTCCCGTCAGCTCCTTTCCACCCGTGCCTCCCTCCCTCTTCACCCGGACGACGCATCTCCAGAGCAGAGCGGCGCCTCCCTCCTCACTCCTCCCTCTCTCACCAGTGAGCTTCCTCAGCCGGGCGAGTAGCGCAGCGACCCACCCTTCCCCTCCCATCTCCAGTGCGCGGGGACCATGCCGGCGGCAGCGGGCCATGGTGGGGTGCACGGGGTGGCCACGATGGCAGCCCTGTGTGCGGGGGCCCTGCCAGCGGCGGGCAGACCATGGCAAGGCGCACGGGCAGCAACGGCGGCAGTGCACCGACTTCCCTCTGCGGTGGCACCCCTACCTCACTGGCCATGGATCCAACGGCGGCTCCCTCTCCTCCCTCCCTAGTGGCCCGGATTCAGCGGCGGTGCGTGTGGGGAGTCCAAATCCGGTGATGGCGCGGCGAGGAGCAGCGGGGAGCTCAGGGAGGCAGACACCTCCAGCACCGACAGATCCGGCAAGGAGGACACCGGATCTGGCGAGGAGGAGCCAGATCCGGTGGGGAGGGCTTGTGCGGCGGTGGCGGCGGCGCAAGGCCCAAATCCATGCCTAGTCTGGGTGCGGTCTTTTTTCTTTTTTTATGTTTTATTTTCATTAACCGAGGTGGGCAACTGATCTACCTCAGTAAATCATTGATTTACCGTGACGTCTGGTCCGAGGCGGACGTGTTGTCCGCCTCGGTAAACCCTTTTTGCCCACCTCGTAAAAGTTTTTCTGTAGTAGTGTGAATGACCATTGATAGTTCATGAGGTGCAGTACCTGACTCTTTATTGTGCAAGCTCATTTGTCCAATGGTTTGTGTTTCTCCTTTTTTCTTTAATGTGTAATTGTACAAGTTCTTCTCATATTTATTGAATTTTTACTATAATGAAATTTGTTCAATGGCTTGATGCTGCTACAGGAGCTGAATGTGATGTCAAATCGCCGAATTTGGACGCTCGCGGGGATCTAGCTTCGCTGAACCCCCTTCACAAGGCCATGTTGGCAAGGGTTGCGCAGTGAGATACTCTCACAGATCGGGGCATCATCGTTCTCCTGCTTACTTCGTCAATTAGGCAGCTCAACTTTCTTGCCGACGGTTCCATGCCTGCGAGGGTAGCTTGCTCCGAGCACCCTCACAAACGCCGTCCTTAACATTTCTCTTGGTTTTCCTAAAGAAAGTGTCACGAAGCTTGTCTCACAAGGCTGAAGACTGTCGGCAAGGGGGGACTAGATGGAGACGACGTCGGACGGACGTCTGGAGGTGGTCCCCTAAAACGGAGATCCTTGCGACATCAAGGCGAGTAGTTGACAGTGAAGAGCCAAATGACTGAATTGCCCTCAATTGTTCTGGCAATATTCCCCTGTAGTACCTGCTTGAATGTAATTTCGCCGCCCATCCTAGTATGTGCTATAAATAATAGACTGACACGCTTATTGAGACAAGATTGAATGCTATTTACTCCTAAGTTCATTGTGTCTCCTATTGGTTCTTCCCTACCTCGTTTCCTATGGGGACACCCTCGGCCTCCACCCTTGCCGGCCCCACGACAGGGGTTCGGAGGCAGAGCGAAACCCCCACAAGCACATATATATAGACAACCTTCTCACGTTCTAATAATCTCAATAAGGGATTTCACCGAGTATCGTATCAAAATAAAGATAGCTCTCTCTAGAAAGATTTTTAGATAGACTGTGTGGAGAAGTATACCCAATATTAGCTGCCGAGCAACGTGTGTGGGTTCTACGTGATGTATAAAATGCACGAATTCAACGGTGATGATTTTAGCGAAGTAAAAAAACTTGTGTATGCATGCTTTCCATTTTTTGTACATTGGTTAATTTAATGAAACACGCTATTGTTTTCAGTAACAAATGTCTTGGATTTTATTACCTTTTTTGACAATGAACAGAGCTTCGCACCAGTGAGCTGCTAGAAAATGAGATCAGAGGATTGCAAGACTAACTAGATAGATGAGTTCATCATCTACGAGATGTTGCAAGAGGGTGCAAACTTCAACATTTCATATTGGCATAAACTAATTGAAATGGTTTATTTGTAATGTATAGGTGTGAAAGGATCTGGCAAGTGGGCTAGAGGGGGGTGAATAGGCCTTTTTCTGAAATTTAATCAACTTCACGAAACCAGTCAAAACGCGGAACCTCCGGGCCTTAGCGCAGAGCCTCCGGGACGCGGAGGTTCCGGGGATAAACGTGGAACCTCCAGGGATCAGAGTATGAAATCGATCTACTGCAGAATTAACGAATGAAAAATAGATCGAATGTAATACCAGCCTTCCTGGGGAGTATGTTGAGCTATCCAAATAGTTGGTTGTACCAAGAGGATGAGGAATTCGTAGATCAGATGCAACACAACAACAACAACATAGCCTTTTGTCCCAAGCAAGTTGGGGTAGGCTAGAGATGAAACCCAAAAGAGACGAGACGAGAAACAGGGACACGTAAAGGGACATAAAGGGCACAAGAGAAAAAGAGGTCACGGTTCAGGCACGTTGATTGCCAATCTCCAAGCGCTCCTGTCCTCGTAGATCAGATGCAAACCCTAAAAATCAATTCAAATCACAAATGATAGCAACAACAACAACAATCATAGAGGACACGAGGATTTATCCCATGGTTCAACTCGCCATAAAGGCTTGTCTACGTCCACGTTGTCGAGGTTAGGCACGAAGGCTATGGAGTCTTTTTCAACTCGCTCCTCTTCTCCAACCTATCACCAAGGCAATAGGTTAGAGGGTTCCACTAAGTCACAAAGGGTAATACAAACGACCCGGTGCTCAACCACAGCGGATTGGGAGCTACCGAGCGACCGCTAGCCATCTAGGAGCCAAGCTCCAAGAGTAATGAACACACCAAGTGGCTAGGGCTTAACCAAGTGCACAAGAACGGAGGAGAAGGATCTTCTTGAGCTTTCTCACACTCTCTAGAGCCAAATCCCTCAAGGAATCACGGAGATCTTGAGCAAGGGAGTTGGGAGACACTGAGCTTGAGAGAGAGAGCTTCTGCTGCGAGTCTGAGTGATTGAGGAAGAAGATGACAGTTGGGGGTGAAGTGAAGAGATATTTATACCTCCCCAGTCACCCACAAAACGGTCGGGTCCGACAGACCCTGGAGCCTCCATGTTGAGGCGCGGAGGTTCCACGCTGGCCAGGACAGATAAGAATTCAGCTTGGTTGGCTTTTTGTGGCTGGGATTATTTTAGATGTAGATGGAGTTTTGAGCACTTGGTTCCACCCAGCGCACTATTAGTATCCCCCTTGATAGTATGGCTTGTCCTATAACTCAATTTTAAAATATAAAAAGAATTGAACTAGCTCTTGGAGCCGTTGCAAGTCATCCATTTGAGTTGGGGGATCTCCTCCTTTGTTTCTTTGCACCCACAACGAAAGTTATGCTGTCAAACACTTGTCAAAGCCATTAGTCCTTTAATTATGTGGTCAACATCACCAAAACTCACTTAGAGCTTGATTGCACTTATAAGGTGTGCTGTGTAACTTGAAGCATAAACTTCCAGGTAATAACACATGTATAGTCACTACCGAATGTGGTACCAAGCTGGCAGTGATATAATGGTGTCACTATCGAGTCATGTCCCATGTCACTGTTGGTTCAAGCGTTAACCCAGTAGTAACACTCAATATATCACTACCTGTTCATGAGCCAACCCGGTAGTGACAGCTGTAGATACTACTACCGGGTGACAACCTAGACACGAAGGTTCCGCGCTGGTCAGGACAGATAAGAATTCAGCTTGGTTGTCTTTAAACCATGATTTTGTTTCTTTTTATTTTCCCAATTTAGCTTGATTTGTTTTGTTGATTAAGTTAATGGTACTATGTGCATCCATTGATTCAGTGCAAATGAAATGTGACTTGTGGATGACATCGGTGCAGCACGTAACAATTCTTTTTCTAAGGATGTGTAATCCATCACTGGGTAAACTATCTTCTGCGAGAGTAGAGTCATTCCACGAGGACAAGGACATGATCAAGATCAAAGAAAGTTGAGTTGCCTCTCACTGTTCTCATATGTCCATCCACTGGTTATGTTTCTAGGTACTGACAGAATCTGTATTAAAACTGTAGGCTTCCTTCGAGAGGTCAAGTTATAATCCAATCTGCGCCTTTGTATGAGGAGAGCGATGACAGTGATTCAAGGGAATCAATGGAAGTTGAGTTGATGTCTGCTGCTTGTTTGCTGTTTTGGTAAAGAAAGGAAGTGATTGCCAGGAGTGTTTTAATCAATTGCTTTTATCAATTCAGATGGCAAAAGAGTAGTAGAAAATTGAACACTATCATGAGGTAATACTATCAATTCCAATATTAATCATCCTATTCAACAACTAACTGAATGGATGGAAGAAAGATTTTGATTTTAGAACAAGAAAATCATTCTTCTCCTATTTTTATGCTGCTGCTGGCTGCTGCCACATGGTAAGGCATTTCAATTTCAACATCAGCAGCCTCTAATGCCGAGTTCTAACATCAGCATGGAAGCATTTTCTTTCTTGATTGGAAAGACAGGAAGAGAAAAAAATAGAGGGCTTATCAACACCTTTGCTAAATCATAGAGACCAAGCCCTCCCTTCTCTTGCTGCACAATTTACTCATCCTAATGTATGTGGAACTGTGCTAGTTATCACTGATCCAAATGACCTTCCTAGGCTGAACCACACAAAAAAGGAGTGATTAAATAGGCTTCAGGAGGGGATTGGATGAGGAGAACAAGGGCTAGCAACATTCAGAGTAAAGTAGATCTAAGCACACAGACCGCAGCCACGTATCCAGTAAAGGACATTCGGTGTGCACATGTATGCCTGTCACACACTATCAGGTTCTGTGTATAAAAAGCAATCCATGCCACACTATCACATTATTAATTTTGAGACAACAAATATCCCAATGATCTGCTTAAACTAAGCATATTTAATTCAGTTGCATAGAAACGTATGGTCCTCTGCAATGTCAGCCCTTTTGTCACTGTCTGATTTGCTTATGAAGTCTGCCATTTAGTCCGGGCATTGATTTGGGTTTAGTGATCAGCATTTAAGTCTGATTTGTGAGTTTCAATAGTTCATAGGATTGAGTATATGAGATGTACCAATAGTTTTTTTGAATAGACATTGCTAATAATCCGATAAATACTAATACTAAAAATATGTTATACAGTTTTTTAGGGTTTCATTAAATGGAAAATAGCAGTTTGCGTACACCACTCGGAGACAATACCAACACTACCAATGGGAATACTCTTACGGAACATCATTTTACTACATTATAATTTTACATGATGTAAAATGGCCAATTCATGACTGTGAACAGGCAAATCTAGAGATCGCAAAAGGGAAACGGATAGCGCTCGATGGCACGCAATGTCTCAAGAGAAAAGGGATGAAACAAATAGAATACTCGAGAAGTATATAAAAGAAGAAAGGAGCAACACCTACATATCAAAACTAAGTATATACTCTCTGTGACTGTGTTAATTTCACCAACTTTGATTTTTGGATTAAATGTCACTTTAACATCGGTATTTAATTTCACAGTATTATTATCTTATCATGCGATCCGTGTGTTTTTAGTACAAAAGTTTAACTGTCCCGTAGCAACGCATGGGCACGAACCTAGTTAAAAAACATGGAATACTCACACTGCGGTGGATACTTGCTCCTACGTGGATACTTGCTCTCCTGAACGATGATTGTAATTCCTCTGTCTAGTTAATAGAGCTCTCTTTACATCAAAAAAGAAAAGTTCAGCTAAATTCATATGGATATGGATATATTCACAAAAAAACATTTGGATCTAGGTAAGCTATATACACGATTTAGTATCCACTTGATCCAATCCACTAATAACAGCCTCTTCACTCCTGGCTGGCATTGTCAGGCTAGATGCAGATCCAGTACTGGAATCGGCTTCTTTGCCGAGTGCTAGAGGCACTCGGCAAAGCCCATATTGCACTCGGCAAAGGCTTTGCCGAGTGCCACACTCGACAAAGAGCACTCGCCAAAAAAAATAACAGTAAAGAGCTCTTTGCCGAGTGTCTTTTTTCGGGCACTCGGCAAAGGCTTTACCGAGTGCCAAGTCAACACTCGGCAAAGAAAAGTCACCGTGATGGCAATGAGGGACGATGACAGCGGCTTTGCTGAGTGCCAAGGTCAAGGCACTCGGCAAAGCCGTGTCTTTGACACTCGGCAAAGACACTCGGCAAAGACGCGGCTTTGCCAAGTGCCTTGACCTTGGCACTCGGCAAAGCCATAATGTTTGCATCTAAAACCTTTGCTGAGTGTCGTGGTCATGACACTCGGCAAAGGTTTGACACTCGACAAATGACCTTCCCAAGTGTCCAGAAATGGTCACTTTGCCGAGTGTCATGACCATGACACTCGGCAAAGGCACCCTTTGTAACAGAACCGTCCAAATTATAAGAGCACAAGTACAAAACAAGCGCCGAAACGCTCAAATTTTCAAACTTGAGTCCATATAATTCTGGTAGTCAATCGAAATCACGAGGGATTTCAAACCAACTTGATTACAACCAAGATCGCATCATTCAGCATAACACATCACACGTACATTTCACAAATAGTTCAATAAGAGCTCCCAACACATCGGAGTCACGATTATTACAGGCCAGATTCAAAAAGTAGCGGAAGCATAAGTCACACACACTTAGTTTGATACGACGGCCAGTCTTTTAGATCACATTCCCACAAAAGCATTAAGGAAAGCAGACTACTAGACGATCACGCCCAAGTGATCTAGTCCTCGTCACCCGTTGGGTGGAGGCAGTACTTGCAGAATCTGTGGTAAAGCATGTCATCTACAACAGAAGGGAATAAACCGTGAGTACGAGAATGTACTCAGCTAGACTTACCCGTCGAAACAGAAATAAAGGACACCAAGGATCATGCAAGGATTTTCTTAAGTGGAGCTGGCTGACAGTTCATTTGCGGAAATGCATAAGTAATAGTAACTCTTTTAACCTATGCTAGCAGTAATTTTTAGCATTAATCTGTCATCTATCTTAGCACCTATGCTAAACAATCATTAGATTATTAAGCAAACAATAATAACCATAGCAGGTATAAATTAAGGCAATATTTAAATCATAATCTAATTAACTATCCGTTCAATTAATTTAATCTACATTGCCGCTACTCAAGTCAAGTGCTCACTAACCAGGAGCGACGGCGATTCGAATCGAGTTCCTATCCAGCTGGAGGGGTATTTCTAACACAAACCGCGCAGACCCCGTGGCAAGGTCGCACAAGTCACATTTGGTACAGTTCAGGAATCGCGGGTTCGACTAATGCCGCATCCCTAAGGGGAACACTCTGCCAAGTGATAGGGACTTTAACCCCCCTTGGTCTTATGCCAGTGTCCCCAAACACATCCTTACTTCCTCCAGAATGCACACTTGACCCCCCGATTCCTGGTCTGAACTGTATTACTCAGTTTCACAGTCGGAACGGCTTATCCGGCCAGCTAAGTGTTAGACTGCGTTCAACATGACTCAAGGACATACAGCGAATCGGTCCTTAAACAACTCAGACGGGCATAGCTTTGCACCCAAGATGTGAAGTGTCTTGCGGCTGCACTATCGAACTCCCACCCGGTCTCAATTCATTTTTCAGTATGGTTCTTTTCCACGATAGAAAATATAGACAACCGTGACCCACTTCATCCTAAAGCTCGCGGATGACCGAAAATCACCCGACTTCTACCGCACTAAGCAGGGCTAAGCAATAACGCGTGTCTAACTTTAATTGGGATTCAAGTTCGATAGCTGGACAAGGATAGATATAATGCAGCAAGTGTTTTCACTCAACTCCTACCACTTAATGCAATAGTAAAGTACTCAAATGATATGTATACAAAAGTTGGGTTAGCATGCACCGGGGCTTGCCTTTTAGAAAAGACGAGGGACGGTGGTCAGGACACTCAGACAGCTCTTCTTCAGGAACTCCTTCACCGGCTGGCACCTCGGGCTCCTCCGGCTGCTCCTGCTCCTCCTCCTGATGTGCTCCCTCGAACTCCAGAAGCGTCACCCCCTTCGAAACACCTATTGCATGGATGCACAGATAAATTTCATGGATGCATAAGAATGAATGCAACATGCTCAGTGAATGCAAATGTGAACTACGGTAACAGCATAACACTCTATTCAAATCACTTAACCAAACGTGTAAATCTCTTCTCCAGTAGAGAAGTACTTACCAAGTATACGCAACCTAATGTATAATTGCTCTTTCTCAGTTAAGGACCTAACACCTAAACAACCAACAAGAGCAACATTACTTAGACTCATACAAACACAAACACATTTTAGCACAACAAGAATCTGGATAGCAGCTAGGTATTTTAACCATAACTGGAGATCCAAAATCCTAAATGACATGATACAAGATAATATGGAAAGCTTATAAAATGCTCTATAAATCATTTTCAGACCTCAAGACCTGATTCCCAAGTTTACCTAGTCGAATTCTTAAAGTTTCAGAAATCTGTCCTCTTCAAACAGAGAGCAGCCATTTCTGGACAGCAACTTCAAACTGCTAGAACTCCTAAATTACTAAGCCAAATGCCACCAAATTTTGATACAAGCTAGCTTAACAAGTTTACTATAACTTTGGTAATCACAGGATTCTCAGAAAACACTTTTATCAAAGCCTAATCTCAGAAATGCTACCAACTGTCTAGAAGGCCTAAAAATGTTAAAATTAAGTATTTACTTATGTGCCAAACTAACTTTTTGGCCTAACCAAAGTCACTACTAGGTCACACATGACATAAAACCACCAGAAAGTAAGGTGAACCAACCCAAATCATTTATTTTAATCCCTTTCTTAATTTATTTAGTTAATTAAGTGGGAAAATAAACCTATATGCAAACTATTCAGAAAATTCTATACAAATTATAGGGGAACATATACACTACCACGAGGCTACTGTAAAAATTTGAGCTAAAGCTGCCAATAGGAACTTCCTACACAAAATTATCAAGCCAGCAGGGCTGATTCTAGCAAAATTAAGAAATCCTATTGAAAAGTGTCAAACAACAGAAACAATAATTTTTTTAGCAATCCTGGGGTACCAGGACACTCTCCACAAGATTTCATGATCATTGGACAAATAGAAAAATTATGAAAATTCATTCAAGTATCACCTATTATAAAATGACAAAGGCACAACTTGAAAACTACTCAAGCACTAACATTCAAATTTTTACCGGAGCTAGCATACACATAGAACAGCACACTCACCAAATTTCATAATTTTTGGAGCAAATGAACTCAAGTTATACAATTAACAAGTTTGACTCCATTTTAAAACACATTTCAAATATCTATTTAATTCTTCTAGAATTTAAATAACAAATATACGTTTTACATTTTTTTCTAAATGCTACACTTTATACAAAACCTAACACACTTTGAACCACCTTATTTGGATCTATATTCCTTGAGATATGGATTTTACAATATAGGATACAAATCTGTGAAAAGATAAAAGAAAACAAAATGAAAACGAACCCTACATGCTACTGGGCCGGCCTGCTACCCCGGCGCGGCTTGCTCGCCTGCGTGGCCCACTTGGCATGCGTGGCCCGTGTCAGCCTCCTGCGGGCGCGCTGACTGCAAGGGCCCACGCGGCAGAGAGAGGGGGAAACAGGGGAGGAGGGGCGACAGCGAGAGCTCGCCGCCGGTGGTGACTCCAATGAGGCCGAGTGCACCGGCGTGCTCACCTCGATGGTGCGAATCTAGGGGTTCAACTTATGGGGACTAGTGCAGTGGCTATGGAGGGTGGCGACGGCAATGGCGGCCCACGGCCGTGGGCTTGCCAGCTCCGATGAGCTAGCGGCGGCGCGGCCCTACTGGACGACCCCGTGAGCATCAGTAGCTCAAGGCGGACACAAAGCACCAGAGAAGGAAGAAAGTAAGAAGCTAGGGGAGCACGGCCACAATAACAGTGGTGCTCCGGTGAGCAATGTCCCAGGCGGACGGTGACAGACATGGCAAATGTGTCCTTACCTCTGCGTGATTGGCCCAACTAAGAGGTGAAGGAGGTAGTGGGGTCTAGGGCGGAGCTGTTGGCGGGATTTGGTAGGTGGTGGTGTGGTGGTGAGTGCATGTGGCCGTTGTGGATCTCGCGGTGGCGCCTGCTCGCCGAAGAAGGCAGCGTGGGAGGAGAAGTGAGGGAATGGGAAAACCCGACTGGGACTCAGTTATTCACTTTCTCAGACATGCAAGAGTGACGCCGTGGTGTCCTACATGCGCACGGGCAGCCACGCAGCGTTCCCTCTCTGACGCCAGTCGGCCATGGCGTGGTCTGAATGTCTGAATTGGAGCCGATAGAGGTGACTGACAGCAAAACTTTGGCATCCTATTACTCCTAATCCAGGCCAATCTGGTGTGAGCCGTAGTTAGCAAAGTTGTAGAGGGACATAAGATCTACAAGTTTGTCAATAGGAGCTCAAGTTGGTTCGGCACGGTTTGAGAGTTACAATGCTCCAAAGGTGGTCACTTTGCAACTGCAAACGTCAATTTCAGACTTAGAAAAATTCTAAGTGTTGGGTAGCCCTCTAACTGACTTGTGGGCCCTGTTTGAGCATGTTCCAGTCATTTTCATGAGATGGCCATATTGAAACTTTTGTTCCTTGATAAATTTGCTATAACTTTGTTAAAGGGTGCACACCCATGCAAGATATCTAGGCTAGACTTTTTAAATGGTCAAACAAAGACACTCTATAGGTCATCACATGGTCAAACTTCACCTAGAGGCCAAATTAGTCATTTTGGTCAACATGAACAGTGATCCACTAATTATCCTAAGTGTAGTTAATGTGTATTAGGACATAATTAACCACTCCACACATTGACTACACACATTTCCAATTGTCACATAAGTTGAAACAAGCAAAACAATCAATTCCCTTACTTTGTTGCACTACCATGTTGCATATGTTTCAAGCCTTTGTTGCAACAATTAAACTTGTCATGCTATACTAACAACATTGCCATGTTTCAATGTATGAGACACTCATGTTACATCTACATGTTGCACCAACCACATTTCCTAAGCAATCAATTATAAAACAAGTACATTGGAGTATGTTGCATACTCATGTTGCAGTTCAACAATTGCATAAATGAGATGAATGATGCTTATGCTTATGAAATGCAAGTGCAAACGTGGAAGCCAAACACCTAGGGTGTTACACCCTTTGCCGAGTGCAACACTCGACAAAGTGACCAAAAATAGTCTTTTTTATTTTTTTACATTCCATCCAAACAAACAGAAGATATATGTAACAAACATCACCAACATCACATATATATCACAAAAACCACATTATATCACAAACATCACATATATATCACAAACATCACATGTCTCACAATATATCACAATAAGTTCACAAGTAATCCATCATTCACAACCACAAGTGCTGAGTGCGACAAATGATACCAAAAGTAATCCACAAATAACAAAGTAACTAATCACGGTGACTGTCGGGGGTGATGAGGCCCAAGATTTGATCCCGGTGACGGTGTGAGGTGACAAGGCCCATCATTCGATGTTGTCAATTGATTCTGCACAAAGGAGAAGAGATTGCATGTGTGAGACAAGATAAATATATACCATACAAGACTAAAACATTCATACTCCACTAGGTTCCAAGCAGTGTTGTGGTTTGACCCTAAGCATTAACATACAAACTAAAACATTCATACTCACAGGAGTAGTTGCTTGAGGAGGTGGAGGTGGAGTGAATAGCTCAGGTGGCAGAGGTAGACTTGTAGCTGCACCAAGACCTTGCATGTACTGAAGAATCTCCACCATCCTTCGCTGCTCAGCCTCCCGCTCAGCTGCCATGCTCTACCGCTCAGCCTCCATCCTCGCCTCCATCTCCTCCGTTGCCTCCTCTCTTCTTCCAGCTAGGCCTACAATATTTCACCTCATTGTTACAATAATACAAAGCTAAGGTATGTAAAAATCAATGAACGACGAATAAAACAGGAATAACCTGGAGTGTCTCCATCTAGTGCTGTGCAGTATCCAGCCGAGGGCGTATGGCCGGGCTTGCGCTCGTGCTCCTTGCTCGAATCTGGGAGAGAGTGGGAGTAGCGGCCGTGTCGAGTGTGCTGTCGCCAAGCTAGTACCGCCCATGCTTCTTGCCTCCTCCCACCCTCATGACGACTTCTGCATCAAGGTTTGGGTACTCGGATCGTACTCTGGCCCATGGACCATCCTTGTCATCTCAGTGCACTGACTGAGGTGGCTGTGGACGGTCGCGTTGCTGTACGCCATGGGAGGGTCCTCCGGGTTGTAGTCGACGTCGGACATCGCCTTGCCCTTGTGGGCCAAAGCCATGCCTTCAATTGGCTGCAAGGCTGGCCACCATGTGATATCGACTATGAGAAAAATAGCAAGATGATTAGAAATCATGCAAAATTGAGTGTTAGAATAAATAAATGAATTCGCATACCCATATTTGTGCGTATTGGTCGAGGGTAAGTTTGCCTTGGTGGTGTGGTACACATGGCATCATCAAACGCCGCTCCGGACAAGTGTTGTGCGTCTCCTCCCACTCGGGGGTGCACCACTTGTCCAGCATCTCTGCCCAGCACTAGGGATGCCCGGCGCACCACCACGGAATCTCCTACACGTCATCAAGTATATGGCATATAAGAAGATCAAATTAAGTCTACTTAATCTCAGAAGAAATCAGTATTAATATTCTATATTTACCTCTAGGTACTGTTGCCGAGTCAGCATGACGCTTCTTGCATCAGCTTTGGTGACCTTCCTTCCAAGGAATGTCATGTTGTCAGTTATGACAGCCTGAATGCGTGCCTCATAATGCATGTCCTTCATGAGTTTTTTATAGACTTTGATAGCCACTAAAGTCGCCCTGTCCTCAAATCTCTCCTGGCATCTGAAGAAATCCTGCATATAGACGTGATGTATCCATTCATTATTTCAAGAATGTCCAATGAATATGATGTATTGAGCAATGTAGTGCGAGCAAGATTACCCACAGCTCGGCCTTCACCCGCTTCGCCTTGTTGCTGAATTCCCTGCCATTCCGATCTCGAGCATCGGGGGCGGCGACGTAGTGGTCAAACGTGTAGGCCGGCCCCATCACTCCGGCGTACTGAACCAGGCCAGGGAAGTGTTCCCTGCACAGAAGACCCAGGATGCCATTGACTTGGTGGTTGTGATCACCTAGAGCCACAATCGTCCAACCCCTGGCCAAGTGATTAAGAAAAATTATTAGTTTCTATTATGATTTTCAATATATCATTTGAAGAAGTAGTGATAATATCTGAAGTTACTTACTTTTCTCCAGCGGGTCGAATCAGCGGGCGTCTCTGAAGAGGTATTGGTCACTGAGGGAGGCTCACGGGACCTTGTAAATAGATCCCCGATGAACTAGAGGAAGCGGAACCCCGTGCTGCTGCCGCCTCCTCCTTGTCGTCCTCCTACGGCACCTCGTCGTCCTCCTCCTGTGGCACCTTGTCGTCCTCCTGTGGCACCTCATAATCCTCGTCCTCCTCTGACACCTGCTCCTCCTCGTCACATCACGTGGCAGTAGGCGACAGCTCCCTCCTGTGGCTGCTCCTCCTCCTCCTGCTCCCTAACGGCTCCTCATCTGCAGCGGGCCTTGGCCTTGCCCTTTGTTAAAGCGACTGAACCCTCCTCAGAGCCCCGCCCACCATCTTTGTTCAATCACCTACAATTAAAAAAAAGTAAACCAATAAGCATAGATAACCAACAAGACGTACTTATAAAGAGATGCAAAATAAACAAAACATAATTACAAAATAACATAGTATTACATGTATTAGAAATAATCATCATGATCGAGATTAGCTGGATCATAGGTCTCATCATCACTATCAACCATGTCAAAATATTCAACACTATTTGAAGGAGCAATGTTGTCATCATTGTCATTGCCTAAATGTAATCGCTCAAGCATTTGTAAGTCCTTCACATTATGCATGTCATCTCCAGCGTCCTTGTCAACAACCCTTTCATTGTCTACTTCCATTTCAATCCCTTCAGTTAAGTCTATCATATGTGTTTGGGTCTAAGTTGTAATCTTCATCATTTGGGACAAGTAGTTTACCATGTGGCGATACCTTGTGCACAATATCCCAACCCTTAACATGCTCTTTGGTTTGGCATGCATATGAGAGGTAATAAACTTGTGTGGCCTGTTGGGCCATAATATAGAAATCATCTCCTAGTAAGATGGAATCCTATTGAATTTCGACTAGCCTAAGATTAGGGGTCCGTCTCGTTACTTCAGGATCAAACCATTGGTATTTGAATATGACAGGATTAAGAGGTTTGCAACCATGAAACTTGAGTTCGTATATTTCTTCAATTCTTCCATAATACTCGACCCCATCAAGGCCGGGCGTAAAAACTCTGGAACTTGTTGTTGTTTGATTGGGCCGACTCTGCTCGTGGCTTGTTGTGCGAAAGCGATATCCATTCACATCATAACCAGTAAATGACCTTACCCTATAGGCAAAGCCATCGGCAACCTTTCTTAACTCAACATTCATAGACGCATCACTTTGGCCCTGCAAGCTCAAGCAGGATAGATCGTTATATTATTCACACGTGCGAGCAACTTGGGATGTCAAACTAAGTACGAACTAGATAGGATGGTACCTTCTGTTTGAACCAAGAAATGAAATCAGGCATTCCATTTCACGCACCCTTTCTAAGAAGGGTATCAGATTCCTGTGCGGTAGGTTCCCTTGATTGTAGCCAGAATCGATCAAGAAATTCCCTGTACCAACGAGAAGCAAAGGGGTTGGATGCAGAATAGTGACGGCGTATGGAACAAGTTCGTTGAGAACTTACCGCATGTATGGCTCCACTTCGTCAAGGTTGGTCAACACATATAGCATGATGGTGCGCCACTCTTCATGTTTCAAGGTCTTAGGGGTCGATGCACTTGCGCTTTCGAGTTGCCCTCGGAAAAGGCTGAGGTTCGATACATTTTCACCAGCATTGTAACGAGGGGGTGGATTATACACGCTGGGAAGGTTGTCACTATAGTATGTTGTTGTGAAGTTTGACACCTCCTCCAGAATGTATGCTTCTGCAATGGAAGCCTCAATTCTGTATTTATTTTTACATTTTTTCGAAGAACCTTTAAACATCTCTCGATTGGATAGCACCAATGGGCCTGCATGGGCCCCCCATTCGTGCCTCATATAGGAGGTGCAAAATCAAATGCTGCATCGGATTGAAGAAGCCGGGTGGAAAGATCTTCTCCAACTTACAGAGCAACACAGGTGCCACTCTTTCAAAGTCTGCAATCACGGTCCGAGATAACTCCTTGGCACAAAGCTGGTAGAAGAAATAGCTCAACTCTTCCAGCACTAGCTAGACATGCTCAGGGACATAGCCTCGAACCATCGCCAGAAGAAGCCGCTCAATCCATATGTGGTAGTCGTGACTCTTCATCCCTAAGACTCACATAGTAGATAAGTTCATTTCCCTCCTCAGATTCGCTGCATACCCATCAGAGAACATTAACGTCCGGATCCATTCTAGTACTTCCCTCCTTTTTGGGGCCTAGTCAAGACAAAATCGGCCAGAGGCCTTTTCCATGTTTTGCCGTGACTAGGAGGCTTCATCTCTTGCTTTGGTCTATCGAAAAACGTTGCCAGATCCACTCTAGCCTTAGCATTGTCCTTTGTCTTATCAGGAATGTCCATGATTGTTGCCCAAAGTGCCTCGGCAACATTCTTTTTAGTGTACATTACATCAATATTATATGGAAGAAGAAAGTCATCAAAATAGGGGAGCCTCAACAAGCCTGACTTATGAGTCCACATATGTTGCTCACCATATCCCAGAAAACCACCTTCTTCTTGGTTCACCTGAAGAGCCTCTATCTGAGCACGAACCACAGCACCAGTCATCATCTGCGGTGCAGGGTCTATGACTTCAACACCTTTCGTAAAGTTCTTGATGTCTCATCTGAATGCATGGTCAAGAGGGAAGAATTGTCGATGTTTGTCGAACAAAGAATACTTGCCACCCTTCTGCAACCAAATGAACTTCAAAACTGCCTTGCATACTGGGTATGGGAACTTCCCATGAACAAAGCAGGCGTAGAATATCCCATACGCCAGGAAGTCATGCAGGGAGTAGTGGTACCAAACATGCATTTTGATGTTTGTCTTTGTAGCTCGGTCGTATGTCCATACCCCTTCCTCCCAAGCACAGACCAATTCATCAAAAACAGGCTCCATGAACATGCCCATATTATTCCTCGGGTGTTTAGGAATTATCAATGACAAGAATACATTCTGTTGTTGAAGGAGGACGCCGGGGGGGAGATTGAGGTGGATAACGAACATGGGCCAACAAGTGTATGGGGCAGCCAGCATTCCATAAGGATTGAACCCATCTATTGCCACCACAACACGTACATTACGAGCCTCTTTATAAGTATGGTCCATGCTTCACCATCGGATGGATGTACCAACTTCTCAGGATTGTATCATTTGCCATTTTTGTGCCATGTCATCTGTTTAGCGGATTCCTCGGTCATGTATAGCCGTTGGATCCTAGGTATGAAATGAAGGTACCGTACGATTTTCACGGGGATCAAAAGCTGCCTCTTCTGGCCATCACCAGAGTCTACCTCCAGGAACCTAGAGGATTCACACTTTGGACAGTACTTTGCATCCATGTGATCTTTCCTAAATAGGACACACCCCTTCAAACAAGCATGTATCTGCTCATACGTCATTTTAAGTGCACAAAGGAGTTTTTGTGACTCGTACATGCTTTTTGGCAGAATGTGATCCTCTAGAAGCAGGGTGCCAATAACTGTCAATATACCATCGAAGGCGTCTCGACTCAGGCTAAACTGGGACTTTAACGCTATTACACGTCCAATGCATCCAGTTGAGAAACCGTTGTCTAGCCGTGAAGGGGTTTCTATGCTGTAGACATCATGTCGTAGAATGCCTTTGCGGATGCCTCCATCTCCTCCTTCTACATCCTTCAGCAAACTGTGCTTCATGATAGTCATTTAACATGTCTCCTACCCTGGCATCAGCATCATAATCCTCAACGCGTGGTCTCACGACCTCCTCTCTCATACGATCGGCTTCACCATGCCAGACCCCCTGGGTATAGTCTGTCGTAAATCCATTCTTTAGAAGATGTCTACCCATGACATCCTTTCCTTGTCTCTTCCTATTTGCACATCTGCTGCAAGGACACCAAAGGGCACTCGCTCCTCCAGCCTTGCTCCAAATCTGCTCCAAGAAAGCATCAGTCTTGTCGATCCATTCATCGGTGGGCAGACCCTGACTAGAGCGGTCCGTGTACATCCACTCATGGTCATCCATCCTCTAACATATATATCAGTGAGTAATATAACCATCAATTGCATCTACACGATGTTCCTACCATCTAATAGGTGAGGATAGGTCCTAATCCCACTCGAGGATGCGTAGATAAGGTTAGTTTCCATGCTCTACTCCTATCCAAGACAGAATTTTGGCAGCACCTCCCCGCTATTCTCCAAATACATGTCCTGGTAGGGAGAGTGTGTATCCGGAGAACAACAGGGAGATGATGCCGAAACTCTATCTCGGATCAGAGCAGACCATGAAAGCTAACCCCATCTACGCATCCGTGGGCTGTCCAAAAAACATGGACAATTCAAAACAGATACGGTTATAGATATGTAAAGATCTGCATATTTTCAACCATATATCTTTCGAACGGGAGACGCCTAACTGGGTTACGTGATCTACGACCATGACACAGAAAGAGAGGTTATACCTTGGGTGGCGGTGGAGTTAGGCTAGCGGGGCCGTGGCAGGTCGGTGCAGTGGTGAGGCGACGCGGTGCAGGCAGACCCACAGCAGCGAGGAAGATGATCAGGGTCTTCTTTGCTCCTTTCTCCCCCTTCCTTCTCTTGCAAAAAAAGAAACAAAATAGTGTCAATTGAAAATTTTGGCAGCACCTCCCTTGCACGGTGAGGTTCCCAAAACCTATAAGAAACCAACGACATGATGGCCAACAAGCACATATATATCAACGGTACGATGGCCGACAACCACATATATATTTTCAATCCACGCAGAAGAATATATCCAACTATTACCAAAGTTTACTACTACTATTACGACTACTATGACTCCTACTACTACCACTACTTCTACTCTACCACTACTACTGGAACTACTAGTAATACTATGACGACGACGGTAGGGCATACCTGGTGGGCGTCATAGGGCGGCGGCGGTGAAGGGGCCGGGGCGCCAGTGGACGAGGCGACGGCTGGGGAAGCGTCGAGGACGGGGCAACGGCGGCGCGGGCGCCTCCTACTCTAGCTCCTCCTTCTCCTTCTTCTTCTTCTTCTTCTTCTTCTTCTCCTCCTCCTCCTCCTCCTTCTCCTCCTTCTTCTCCTCCTTGTTCTCCTCCTTCTCTTCCTCCTCCTCCTCCTCTTCCTCCGGCGGCCAGGCGGACGGGTGGGCGCGGGGGGCGGGCCAGGTGGTGCGCTGGCGGCGCAAGCACGGGGGACGCCGGGGCCGGCGGGGCGGGGCGACGGCGGACGGGGGCACCGGGGGCTGGGGAGGGGCACCGGCGGCCAGAGCGCGCAGGGGGCCGGCGCAAAGGCGGGTGGCGGCGACGCGCATGGGCCAGGGATGGGCAGACAGCGCGGGTAGGGCGGCGACGGTGTGCGCGGGTGGCGGGTGCGAGGGAGGTCGGTGGCACGTGTGGCCGGGGCAGCGGTGCACGCGGGCGGGCGGGCGGCGGTGCCGGGGACGGTGGTGCGGGGGTGAGCGGTGGGCGGCGGGTGGCACTCGGGTGAGAGATAGAGTGAGAGATAGAGTGGCAGGGGGTTCGGGCACTCGGCAAAGATTTTTTTAAATTACTTTGCCGAGTGTCGCCCTGATCTGGCACTCGGCAAAAAGGTTTTTTTACAAAAATCATTTATCCTTTGCCGAGTGCCGCAGTGAAGGCACTCGGCAAAGTAATTTTTTTAGAAAAAAATCTTTTAACCTTTGCCGAGTGCCAAGTTTTGAAGTCAAAACCCAACGCGACAGTTGCTTTGACTCTAAATCTTATCGGATCCTTCTCAACTTTATGAATCTTCTTCGGAGATACTTCGTTTTGAAAGCATCGTACATGATAACTTGTGCGAAACGGTCTCAATTTTTTACCACAGCCTCCACGTATGATATCATGACATCTTGACAAATTTTATGATTTTCAGACTTCGTTTGGTTTTTTTATAGAATTTAAAAACAATTCGTCGACAAGCTCGTCATCATGTTTTGTGAACACGATGTTCGAAATTTTTGGTCTGCTCCTGGATACAGCCTCACATTAGACTCAATAACATGAATATCATTTTTCTATTTTTTTTCATTATTCGAATTACTTGCGGTTCAAATTTGACTTATCCAAAAAAATTTAAATTAATAAAATAAATTAATTAAATATAGCAAACAGATTGAGAAATGTGCCAAATGTGAACATGGAGTACCAAGTACTGTATGAGGATAGAAGAAAAAGTTTGGTGGCTAGAAGTCAAAAAAATTATTTTGCCGAGTGCCAGGATAGGGCACTCGACAAATCAGCAATTTTGCCGAGTGTCCACGGAGCACACTCGATAAAAAGGGGCCTTTACCGAGTGTCGGGTCAGGGCACTCGGCAAAGAGGCACTTTACCGAGTGTCCACGTAGGACACTCGGCAAATTTCTAACGGTGGTTGCCGACCGTCACTCTTTGCCGAGTGTCCACTTTCGACACTCGGCAAAGTGCCTCTTTGCCTAGTACTTTACTTTGCCGAGTGTTGACACTTGGCAAAGATGGACTTTACCGAGTGTCCCCGTTTTGCTGAGTGTTGTTTTCTAGGGACTCGGCAAATTGCCTCTTTGCCGAGTGCCTGATAGAATGCACTCGGCAAAGAGGTTTGCACTCGGCAACTCTGGCGTTTCCGGTAGTGATCAAAGAGTTGTTACGTACTTACCACGACAATGGATTTAATTTTGGCTAGTGGGCACATGCTTGAGTTTATTTGTATTTATCCACCTAATCTGGCTCCAACTGTATAAAATGTACCTGATGCAGTAATGCTGAGTTGTTACCAAGCATCATACGCTCACATGCATGCACTGGCTGTGCACAAGAATCGGACCATGTGAATTTCTTCTTAGTCACATGTCTTGTTTAATTTTTGGCTCCGCGTTGAGTGTCAAGTGTCAACTGCTTGCTCTCATAGTCACGTACTCGTCGTCTGGTGATCCCTTTGTTGGAAAGAAACGATCGAGGAAGGTACGTACGTACCGCTAGTACTACACACATCCACTTCGTGATCTTCAAGAGCACTCGACTCCTGTATGTATCTGACGGCCTTGTGTTTTCTCCTAGATGTTACTCCATGTCATTTTGTATGAACATGGATCGGATGCATCTACTATAGTCAACACTCAACACATGCTGTCCTCATCATAGTGTTAATTATACTCCCTCCGTTCCAAATGATAGGTCATTCCAACTTTCTTGGAAAAGTCAAAGGATCTGAAGTTTGACCAAATTCAGATAATAAAATAATAACATTTCAGATGTTAAATATGTATAATTAGATTCTTCATTAATTACGTTTCATAGTATATGTATTTGATGTCATAGATCTTTGTAATTATCTCTATAATTTTGGTCACATTTGAAATTCTTTGACTCTCAAAAAAGTTAGAATAACTTATAATTTAGGATGGAGGAAGTATATACTTTAAATTCTTGTAGGATATATGTGGGTCTTCAACAACACAAAAAAAATAAAATACAATAATGGCTGGAGGAGGAGGGCCACTGGACATTTGGAACGAGTGGGCGACCCAGATCCTTGTGCTTGTGAGCCAAACGCTGCAGGTTGTCCTCCTCTTTGCTGGGATCCATCGTCGTGAGGCCTCTGCCGTGCCGACTTTCCTCCTGTGGTTGGGCTACTTGCTCGCCGACTCCACTGCCATCTATGGGCACATTACGCTGAGCAGCGTGCCAAGCAAGCACCAGCTGGTGGCTTTCTGGGCGCCATTCCTGCTGCACCACCTGGGCAGCCCTGACAACATCATTTGATGAACCCTTAATCCCAAACCCTATAAAGGGGGAAATGGTCTAATCTTCTTGTTGCATGAGCATGCATGACGCAAGCACAGTGTATGCGTGACCGCCTTTCAGAGCTCTCTTCATCGCCAGTGTTGACTTTTGTTGCTGGTCACTTAACATCACTTTGACCATCAAGATTGCACCTAAAATGGAGGTAAAACAACATGATAGTAATGGTTTATGTTTTCAATTGACCTAGTTCCACTTGTACATGGAAAATATTTGAGTGCAGTGAAATTTGCTCGAATTTTACTAAACCAAGAATGAGAAGCAAGTTAGGCATGGTAGGCTCACTAGGGCCTAGGGGCCACCTGGTAAGCTGACCCTAGGACCCACCGCTGCCACGTCAGTGATCCACCCCTACCAAGGAAACACACTTTCAAGCCATTCCAACCGTTGGTTTGATGATGGTTTGGTCCAAGGGCTTGGGTAGAGCTTCACGTGGATTGGAGAGCCCACCAATTGACTTTGGACACATCATTAAGCAACAACTGCCATTGGGATAACCGTCAACCGCCTCCAGGAGCTCCCCTGCACTGTATGTTGGGAGAGGTGGTGGATCCTAGGATCAGTCGGCCCTAGGGGGTCGCTCGACCCCACTAGGGCTCCACTGACCTTCCTCTCTCTCCTACATGTACCCCCCTGCTCCACCGACCCTAGAGTGTAGGAGCCATGGAAGAGCATATCTCAAAAATTGTCAAGTGAAGATCACCAAGGAGCTAGTGCAATCCACTTCTGTAGTAGTTAGGCTAGTAGTGGGAGATAGAGTTCGAGTAGAGCTTTGCTCATAGTCTAGAAGAATTCTTGGAAGTCTAGTATAGCTCTTGTATCTTTGATCTTTTGTAACACTTTCCTTATTTGGAATATATATTTCTACTTTATTTCAGTGTACTTGCTTTGTTTAGTATACTTTGAGCTTTGTTATAAGCTTACAATCGTAGTTAACTACCTTATTTAGTGTGATTACATCTTGCATGACTTTCACCAATCTTATAGAGTGCTCTAGTCTTATTTCATTGGAGCCCGGACTGGAGTAGTGAGTTCATAGATTAAGCGTGGTGCTTAGGCTATAACTTGCCTGGCTAGGCCTCCAAATAGTTTGTGGTACGTGACAGCACTGTCCTTTCTCTGTAGCTCACCATCATAGGTCTAGGTTCTTAAAGCAGAGGGCTCATCGCATAACTGCTGCATCAACCATGGTTGGTGTGGTGGCTGCGCCCCGAAGTGCTATTGATTCCCTCTATTTCTTGGTTTAACTAAGTTTCTATAGCTTATATCCAAGTTGTGCTTAGTAGTAGAAGTAACTTAAGACTCTTTTACTCACTCTTTAGCTCTCCCGCTAGCTATGCTTTCTACCTTTTACCTAGCTACCTTATACCTTATCTTTTGCCTTGTAGCAACATTCACCATTGTCGTTTTACCCCCGTCTAGAGTCGGATTGTTGCTTGAGAAGTTAGTCATAAGAAATTCTATTCATCAATCATCTTAGTTAGCCACATGCTTTCCAATGGTAAAATATAAATACGACCTCGGAATACTCCCGGGCAAAGTGTTGCATCGATATCTTCTATGTGCATGCTGAATTATCCAACAAATCATAAGAAATATCAACAATGCCACCAGCCTTTTGCCTGGCTTCATGGAAGTCACTAGACCCTTCTTCTTGGCAGCTGGCACCACATGCTTAATGTTGGTGGCAGTCGACGCCTTTGCCACGCACGGCGGCGGTCCCGCCGCTCTACAATGCGAGGTGCATGATGGATGACTTCACGCCCTCGTCAGAGTCGACTAGGTACAACATATCACTGTGCACCAAGATCCACCCTCCTCCGACACCACCGCCCGAGGCAAACCGGCTGAGCACGTTGCGCGGTTGCGTCTTGACATTGAAACCGCATCGGCCACTCGACATTGCCGCGCATGCTGCTAGGGGATGGAGGTGATGGAGTTTGGGAGAGGAGGAGGCGATGGGGTTTGGGAGAGGAGGCGGAGTGTGCAAGGGGCTCTCCGAGAGTGCAGAACAGAGATTACATTTATTTATACCAGAGGTGGCTCCAAAGCCAGCCACCTCTACAAATAGTTTTTCAAAGGCAGCTGGCGTTACTAGCCGCATCTAAAAATACAAGACGGCCGGTAACGCCAAAGTTGATAACACGAGAAGACGTGGTGCTAAAGTTACAGGGTATGGGTCTTGTGATCTAAAATTGGATCGGTGTGTCAAGTCTCTGCCAAGTCTCTACGTTATCTCTACCTGACAGAAGGAGACCTCGTTCCCATCAAGGGTTGTTTCTAAAACTGTCCCTATTTTCAGATGATGAGTGCCTTTAAAGAGCCCCCCTTCCCATTAAATTGTTCTTCTAAAGTGGGCTTCACCATTTAGCTCCAAGATGATTTACAAAGGCGTAAGATGAAGACGTATGACACTATAAATAAAATGAATTGTCTCTTGAAATAGTTTTTGCAGTAGTGGATAGCTATTATTGTCGATGATGATTATAGTCTACCAAAATATGGACAAGATATTCCTATTATTTTGAGAATTTCTAGAATTTTTTTCCTAGTGCATCTCATGAGAATTAACATAGAGCTTCTATTGCAAGCATTTAAATAATAGTAATATAATAGTAATGAGATGTAAGATATATAACAATGGTTCACTACACCTTCCTGGTGACAAGATTAAGTTGCAGTTGTAATCAAAGTTCAGCTAAATTCATATGGATATGGTTATATTCACAAAAAAAAAACATCTGGATATAGGTAATTAATTAAGGTATATACACGATTTCTATATCCACCTGATGTGATCCACTAACAGCCTTATCACTCCTGGCTGGCATCACTACCGGACACAGCCCATTTGCCGAGTGCCAGAGGCACTCGGCAAAGCCCCAAAAAGCACTCGGCAAAAGGTTTGTCAAGTGCCACCCTTGGCATAGGTCACTTGGCCTAATTTTAGACGGCAAACAGCTGTATGCCGAGTGCTTTTTCTTGGGCACTCGACAAAGGCTTTGCCGAGTGTTGAGTCGACCCTTGGCAAAAAAAAGTGACGTGGACGGCGAGGAGACGGTGATGGAGACTTTGCCGAGTGCCAAGACGGCTGACACTCGGCAAAGGCCGAGGCTTTGCCGAGTGCCATGGTAAAAACACTCGGTAAAGCTTCAGCCTTTGCCGAGTGCCAGGGCAAATGCACTCGGCAAATCCTCAGCTTTTGCTGAGTGTTCAGGCCATTGCACTCGGCAAAGCAGGGACACTCGGCAAAGCCAGTTCCCCGAATTCCCAGGAACTGTCACTTTGCCAAGTGTTTTGGCCTTAACACTCAGCAAAGGTTGCCTTTGCCCAGTGCAGTACACGACAAAGTGACAAAAAACAGCCTGTTTTAATTGTTTTTTACATTCCAATCAAACAAACATTACATATATCACAATATTGCTCATCATATATTACAAGTCACAAATATCACAAGTCACAAATATATCACAAGTCACAAATAAGCATCACAACCACAAGTGCATCACAACCATAAGTATATCACAACCACAAACAATCACCAAGATGGCCACGACGAGTTTGGTGGGTCACGAGGCCCATCATTTGATGCCACCAATTGATTTTGCACAAAGGAGAAGAGATTGCATGTGTGAGACAAGATTACTTGGATAGCTAATCTAGGAATTACTTGCATGTGTGAGATTGCATGTTTTTGTAGTGTGTTCTAACTTGCCCTCAACACAAAAAAGTTTTGCAACTTAGAGACAATCCTATCAACTTTTACTTGCATGTGTGAGATTGCATGTTTTTGTAGTGTGTTCTAACTTGCCCTCAACACAAAAGAGTTTTGCAACTTAGAGACAATCCTATCAACTTGCCTATAGCTAATCTAGGAAGGTAGAGGTCATACAAGGAAAGCACAAGCGAAAGCAATAAACATTCATACTCACAGGAGTAGTTGCAGGATCTGGTGGAGAAGTGAATAGCATCGGTGGTGGAGGTTGACCCATCTTCTCGCCAAGACTTTGCATCCACTGAAACATCTGCTCCATCCTCAGACGATCGGCCTCCGCCCTCTGCCGATCGGCCTCCATCCTCGCCTCCATCTCCTCGCGTAGCCTCCTCTCTTCTTCCAGCTGGGCCTACAATATTTCACCCCAATGTTACAATGCAAAGCTAAGGTATGCAAAAATCAATAAACGATAAATACAACAGAAATAACCTAGAGTGCCTCCATCCGGTGTTGTGCAGTGTTCGGCCATGGGCGTATGGCCGGGCTTGAGCTCGTGCTCCTTGCTCGAATCTGGGAGAGAGTGGGAGTAGTGGCCGTGTCGAGTGTGCTGTCGCCAATCCAGTACCGCCCATGCTTCTTGCGTCCTCCCACCCTCATGACGACTTCTCCATCAAGTTCCTGGGTGCTCAGATCGTACTCTGGCCCATGGACAAGATATTCCTATTATTTTGAGAATTTCTAGAATTTTTTTCATAGTGCATCTCATGAGAATTAACATAGAGCTTCTATTGGAAGCATTTAAGTAATAGTAATATAATAGTAATGAGATGTAAGATATATAACAATGGTTCACTACACCTTCCTGGTGACAAGATTAAGTTGCAGTTGTAATCAAAGTTCAGCTAAATTCATATGGATATGGTTATATTCACAAAAAAAACATCTGGATATAGGTAATTAATTAAGGTATATACACAATTTCTATATCCACCTTATGTGATCCACTAACAGCCTTATCACTCCTGGCTGGCATTGTCAGACTAGCTTGATGCAGATCAACTAGCTGTTACGTACTTACCACCACGTTGGAATTAAATTTGGCTAGTGGGCACATGTTTGAGTTTATTTGTATTTATCCACCTAATCTCCTGGCTCCATGCTGCACAGTGCACACTGAGCACATGAGTCGGACCATGCAGATTTACTTTCTTAGTCATGTCTTTTTGTCTGGCTCCACGTTGAGTGTCAAGTGTCAACTGCTTGCTCTCATAGTCACGTACTCATCGTCGTCTGGTGATCCCTTTGTTGGAAAGAAGCGATCGAGGAAGGTACGTACGTACTGCTACTACTGCACACAGCCACTTCATGATCTTCTAGAGCTCTCGATCTTCTAGAACTCTCGACTCCTCTATGTATCTGATGGCCTTATGTTTTCTCCTAGCTAGATGTTACTCCGTATCATTTTGCATGAACGACATGGATTGGATGCATCTTTTATACTCAGCACGTCGTCCTGTTAATTATACACTTTAATTTCTTGTAGGATCGGGGGTCTTCAACAGAAAAAATATACAATGGCTGGAGGAGGTCCGCTGGACATTTGGAACGAGTGGGCGACCCAGATCCTTGTGCTTCTGAGCCTGACGCTGCATGTTGTCCTCCTCCTCTTCGCTGGAATCCGTCGTCGTGAGGCCTCCGCCGTGCCAACGTTCCTCCTGTGGCTGGCCTACTTGCTCGCCGACTCCACCGCCATCTATGCCCTTGGACTCATTTCGCTCAGCAGTGCGCCGAGCAAACACCAGCTGGTGGCATTCTGGGCGCCGTTCCTGCTGCTCCACCTGGGCGGCCCCGACAACATCACCGCCTACTCGCTGGAGGACAGCCAGCTCTGGCTGCGCCACATGCAGAACCTCTGCAGAAAGAAATGTCTAGCCACAACAAAAACACTATCTACGCTAATCGGCATCTTATCTGGGACAGAAATCAGCTTGCCACCGAGCTGTTAAAAGTGAAAAAGGATCAGATGGAGGAACTACTTGAGCTCATGTTTGACGTGTGGGTGGATAAGATGCTGTATGCGGCCACCCGGTGCAGCAAGGACTCCCATGCCAAGCAGCTTGGCCGGGGTGGTGAGCTCACAACCATTCTGTGGATTGTGGCAGAGCATGCTGGCCCGTTTCGGATTGGGGAAACCAGCAATGATCCACCAAATGATGACAAACCCCCTAAAAACAACGGGAAAAAGGCAGAAAAACAGAAACAGATTTGCCACGAAGATCCTGTGGAACCTGATGTTTGCCCAAACATCAGTTGTGTGCAAGACTACTGTTGTATGGATGACTACTATTATTGTTGATGAGCAATTTTCGGGTGCGTTTAGTTCCGAATTCAAAATGTAAAAGAGCCATGCATGAGTGTCGTAGGTAGCTAGACACAAATTAAAGTGACACGGCCATGCATGCATTGTTTCCATGCTACTATTTTTTTTCTTTTTTGGTTGAGGGCAATGGCATGGCAGGTGCTCTGCCATTTCACTAATAATGAATGAAGGGTAGCAATTGTTTTCAAATGTGGTGCTTGAGCGGGTGCCAGTCCAGTTCAGCATATGTGAAGTGGTCCTATATATGCCACCCATTGAGCATGTTTATATAGGTTTTATTCAAGGCCACATATTGGATAAGGTTCTCGGCATTACTACAAAAGATGGAGAATCAAAAAATTGTGTGAAGTGCTTGCCGCGCTTTGGAGATCACCACAATGGAGATTTTTGCTGAACAAAGGGTTTAAAGGTGTTGGGTCTCTATTTTGCGTTTTTGTTCATTGAAAGCTTGCTTTGATGCGAGGGCAGCTATGGTAATAAGAAATGACTAAAGCATCACCCTGCCGTAGAGGCTGTGATACTTCTATTCCATTATTAAAAAAAATGAGCAGGATTAGGAACATGCTCACCCTTCCTGAGTGAATAAAGGTGCCATCGTCATAACTTGCTATATGCAGTCCTCGTATGTGTTAGGGAGCACCCGCACCTAGTGGTGGATGGTGAACCAAAAATCCCTAATAAGTCCAACATCGTTGTTATGGTTGTCATGCTTTTAAACTTATATATACTTCGCTTAAAAGTATGAGGCATACGTTAACAATTAAATACGATCGAAGCAGGGACGGATCTAGCAGTGGGGTGTTGGGGGGGGGGGGGGGGAGCGCCCCCCCTGGAGCCCCTGCTTGAAGTTTTCCTGAAGTTTGCAGTTTTCCACCATGGTTTTACTGTGCAGGAGGGGCTGAGGTCGAAGGTTGAAGACGACCTTCGCGACTTGGGCCGACCTACCTTTCCTTCTGGTTCCAGTAAGCATCTAACCTTGTTCTTCTAGCTGAAGCCCAATAAGCCATTAAGGCCCACGTGGCTCCTATAGCCTACAATGACTCCCCTTGCATCCAGCTGTCACACCCGGTTTTCTAAAGAACAAAACCAGGCTAATCATATGTGTGCCCAGGAAGTCCACACATATGCCAGAATGAAAAAGTATCAGAAATAATGTTATTATATAACGTATACATAGCTATATTAACACTTACATCAGAGTATCGCGGAACAGTGACTAAACTTTAGGCTCCATTCTTCTCAGGGACGGCTGACTGGGGGTAACATATGCCTAGCACTTCTACTAGTCTTCTGGAAACTCCACTACACCTTTGTCCTTCTTCCGAGTAGCATCTTACTATACACTGGAGTGTGGGGGAAATAGCAAGAGTGAGTCCATGTCGAACTCAACAAGTATATCATGGGGTTCATGAGGCTCAAAAAGGCTAGACACTGTTTGACTGCGTTTAGCTTTTAATCATCATATAATTAGCAATTGAGTAGCATCAAGGTATTCCAATTCCCATTAATGAACCAATGATCAATTGTAATAAGAATAATGAAATAGCATTAACATGGCATAACAACATCAGTATTAAGCATAATATATCAATGGTGATCATTTATTCTGTAAGAATCCCCAAGGCCGCCCGTGTCCGTGGGCACGGCTAGTATACCAGTTTTTAACTCTGCGCAGAGGTGTACACTTTCACTGTGAGTCATGATTTCCAAATGCATGGGGAGGCCATTCCCAAAACACCGGAAATCATATAAAGTCATTTAAAAGTTCGTCTAACAAGTTAGGGCCGCTAAGGATTCTCAATTGGAAAGCATGAACCTCCCTCCAAGGGGCGACTTACAAAAGACTGCACCCACCTTGGCAGGCCAAGACCATACAAGACATGACCCCTCTTGCGCCTTTCGGTAACCACTAACAAGCTAGAAAAGGTCTCTTAAACAACTAGAGCCAGAGCCATATAGCCCTCACAGCTGTACTGTTAATCCCGGTTATCACTTACAGATAAGTCCTTACGGAGAGAAACTAGAGCAACATAAAAACAACATAATGCTCTAGCACCCTTTAACAGTAATTAAATCATCTTAATGGGTGATTGCACAATTCATTAGTCATATTACAAGATCATTGTTTATTATTAAACACTAGCAATAGCTACCCAATGCAAATCCCATAGGCAACAAGGAATCAGGGTATCAACAGCTAAGTTATAATGTCTACGGTTGTCAAGGAAGACACATGCATATGTATTATGATTATAGTGAATAGGATAACAAGGATGGTCCCATGCTATACTTGCCTTGATCAAAAGTCTCCTGCTGATCCTGCTCGTAGTAGTATTCTTGATCGTCCACGAAACGCTCACCATCTATACTCGATCAACACATCAACATACAAGCATCCGAGCAAATCATACACGAAGCAAACAAGAGACATAATTAGAACAGTACACCAACAGTAGCAAAACAAGATGAAAAGTTTGCGAAACGATCCTACGTGACGCTATGATCACACAGACGCGAATTGCACACAAATCGGAGCTATAACGGAGAAGATATGAATTAAATAAGATTTTCTATGGTAAAATAATAAATTAATTCTAGCCTCGAAATCCAAAAGTTGAAAATATACTGAACAGTAGTACCAATATGTAGATCTCGTAATTACGAACCTAACGAAATTTGAACGGATCAAATCGGAGTTAAAACGGTGGAACGATGGAAATCGATTGGTAATTATAGGTTATGTATTTCTATAGTATTTCTGGATTTATTTTTCTAAAGAAAAACGGCCATAATGTGTGGGTGATGTCATGACGACGTCATCAAGCTAGCAAGATGAAAACTGTGCACGCATGGCTGCTCTGCTTGCTCGGCTTGCATCTACTAAACATGAAACATCACGGTGTCCAAATGAACTTGCATGGTGAGTGCTAGATACATGTACGCTCTGGAGAAGAAGATGGTGCTTCACGTAGGAGTCCTCTGCCCTCCTGGCCGTAGTACGTGGATCGGTAGCTGGTGTCCCCTCCTGTGCACCTGCTTGCGGAAGCCGCTGCAACTATCTCCACGGCAGACAAGGAAGATGTCACGGCGGCAGGGTGGAGGACAGGTTAAGAACTCGGCGGCGGCGGCGACAGATTACGTAGGCAGACTTTTCAAGGGTTTGCAAGGAGATGTGGTTGAATAACCTTGTATTTATAGGCCGAGTATATGGATTGCTGTGAAGTCCTTGCCGTGCACGACTTACATAACACATAGGGAGAGAACGCTACTGTATATGGTACATAGAAGAAAAGCCACCGTCCATGAAGGAGAAAACTTGCTTTATTCCAAAGATTATTATTTTATATTAGATTTTTTTTGACATATCGTCACGTTAAGAAAGAAAATACAAGAGGGAAATAAAAAAAATAAAAGATCAGAACTGATAGGAGATGGATTAGCGAGCAAGAGCTCGCCGGCAAACACAGAAAAAGGCCAACAGACCTCGGCGAGAAAACCACGGGGACAAAGAGAAACTCGACGACGACGGGTGGCAACAGCGGCAGCTCTGCTCGGCGAGATCGGTGGGACGGCCGGGCACGGAGTCGGGGACGCTGCGGAACTACGGAAAGCCAGACTAGACACGGCACAGAGACCTACTCGTATAGACGTACGATGCCTGCTTGCTTCTTGTAGGCTAAATAAATACAATATACTATACCTACTGCTAACGTATTTAGAGTTGGCCCCCAGGCCTCAAGGGCCCAGTTCGGCCGCTGGACGCACGGCACACTGCAGGGTGGACGATGGTTCTGTCTTTTTGGATGTATTGGTGATATAGATGGATCAGCTGGCTTGCATATTCAAGGAGGCAGCGGCAAGCAACAATAATGCTCCGCAGGTTTGCTCGGCTGAAAACGAAGGAGGGAAAACAACATGCTCAGCTCATTGGCTCAAGCCTCTAGCAAGATTAGCTGCGTATATGCTAGAGCAGATAATATATAGAGCATACAAATTACTAGATGATTAGAAGAACTTGATATACTCAAAGACATACCAGATGGACATGCTGCTCATGTACCTAGGCATGCACGGACGGCCTAGGCCTGTGACTCGGGTGCGGCATTCGGCGATGAAACGGCGGACAACGAGCGCGACCGCGGCGGCTGCACTCCAAGCTCGATGAGGTCTAACACGGGCGGCTGCTGCGCTAGGATTGCGGAAAGAAGAGCGGAACACCTGGGGCTTCCCATGTATATATATATGGGTAGGGTCGCAGGAGTCTTATAGGGGCGTCTCGGCGTGGAAATCACGCCAATCCCAGGAATTGCGGAGACGACAGCAATTCCATCGTGTTGGAGTCCAAGTAGAGCACGCGTGAGAGAAAAGGAAACTGGCTAGTGGCCACGTCAAATGTGCCCACTGTGTGGCTGTTTCCCAATAAAGCCTGAACGTGATCAACTTATCGATGTACATCAAGTTTTTTTTTTCTTTAGTTTCCTGATTTCCATCCACATTTTTCAAAAGAGTTTTAAATTAAAATTAATTTCTAGAAAAACCACACCACTCAATAAACAATATGCAACAGCATGAATGCATCACATGTATCTAAACCTTATATTTGATTTTAATTTTCATAAAAAAATATTATTTTCCTATGTTTTCATGAGCACACAAATTCAAAATTAAATCAATTTCTCTCTTTTTCAAAAGAAGCAAATTTTAGGGTGTTACAATTCTACCCCCCTTAAGATGAATCTCGTCCTCGAGATTCGGAAGATGATGATAAAAGTGATAGTGACATTCTGTCTTCATTCGATCCTCATTTTTCCATGTTACATCTTTTAATGGGAATCATGAGACAGTTCCTAAGATCCTCGCTAGCTAATCTGTGTAAGCATGATCATCTCTCATATTAAGCTCCTCCAAAGTCGTTTGTTCCTCTGATATGACTTTTGTAAACTCATGATCCGCTTTGCTATCCTCAGTGCAACCACCTTTTAATTGGTCATTCTCGTCTTCCTCAGGTGCCGGTTGAACACCTACATACTCTATTCTTTCTCCTGATCGTGTGGTTAGAAGCACCGAACGTTGGGCAGAATTAATCACTCCTTTGCAAGCAAGTAACCAACCTTTTCCAAGGATAACATCTATTTTCATTAACTCCAGAACAATAAGATTTGCCTCAAACTTCACCCCGTTTATGTCGAGACTAACTCTTGGGCATATACGGTTTGCCTTCTTTTCTCCTTCTGGAGAGTTAACTACCATCGGTTTCCTCATTGGAAGCATAGTTATCTTATGATCTTCTACATATTTGCGAGAGATGAATGAATGTGTAGCCCTAGGGTCAAACAAAACCATAGCAGTGTCTGAGCCTGCACCAATATAGCCGAGAACAACCTCTTTAGCTTCGTAAATGGTAACCACATCCACATTGTTCAACCTACCTTGGATATATTTTCGATTCAATTTATTTCTTTGCACCTCCTGATTATGGACACTTTGTTCTGGCTCTTGATGTTGTTGATTCTGGCTGCAATTACTCTTAGTAAGCTTCTCCAAACAATCATTCTCATAGTGCTCTACCTCACCACAACCATGACCTTCCTCACTGATATTAATAATCGGAGGTGACAGACATGGTTCTTGAGAGTTAAAGTAATGCACGTCATTATTGGGTTGCTGAAACTGGTACTGATCCTGATCTATACTACCAAGTAGATTCATAGAGTGTGACTGATACTTTGGTTGTACAGCAAAACCGAGACAAGTGTTGCTACCTGCAGATTGATGTTGCATCTTCCTTCTCTTCCTATCATGCTCCTTGCGCATATCGTCAAGCACAATAGCACGGTCCACCAAAGCTTGGAAATTTGGATAGGTGTGGCCCTTCAGTTGTAACCTGAGATCATAATAAATTCCCTTGAGAAAAAGACGTTGCTTATCTGCATCTTCTCTCACCTCATTAGGAGCATAACGAGACAACTGAGTGAACCGATCACGATACTCACACACTGACATAGATCCTTGCTTTAGAGCCCGAAATTCATCCTGCTTAAGTTCTATCAACCCTTTGGGAATGTGGTGAGCTTTGAATTTATCTCTGAACTCCTGCCAGGTTATCTGAGAAGCATTATCAGTACGTCCATCCTGGAAAGATTCCCACCAATCTAGAGCAGCACCATAAAGTTGTCCGGAAGCATAAAGCACCTTTTGATGGTCATCACACTGAGCTATGTCAAGATGTCGCTCCACAGCTCTAAGCCAATCATCTGCCTCTAGTGGATCACTCGCATGAGAGAATGTTGGTGGGTGTCCCATCATAAATTCACCACGCTTACTAATAGGCGGTGCTTGATGCTGGTTATTCACCACATGTTGAACCAGAGTCTGCAACAATTGAGTCTGTGTCATCAAAGCTTGCTCTATAGTTGGAGAATTTGTTGCCGGCGGAGGATTAGTTGAATTTGTAGTGTCCCTTCGGTCACCATGTGAAGAACTTCTCCTAGTATTAACCATCTGTTTGTAACATGAATACATTAGGATTCAGTCATTCTTAACATTCCTAAGTGCAACTTCATGAGATGACAAGATAAGACTTGATAGCATGAGAGGTAAGAGAAAACCCAACCACATAGACAACCAAACTCTTCATCTTGGCTACCCCCCTTAAGAAAATATCCACTTGGGGAACGAAAGAGTAGCCTGAACCTTCTTCTCAATGGATATACTATCATGATGACCTTCCAATAGCCAATAAAAACTCGTGGATATAAACAAGAACAAGTAATATGAAATTCCTCGCGAGCAGAAAAACAGCAGCACAGTAAAACATCCATATCTCCAGTTCTGTTAATCCAATTAGGTTGCACCTTATACCGTTGGAAAGCTTATCAAATTCTGTACAACTTACTTATAGAACACTTTTCCAGATTCTGTCATTAACTAAGTCAAAACAAAGCTTAACCGAAACTGTTCCAGAACTCCAGAATGTGTAGTAACCTCAATTTGGAACGGTTATATCTCATAACTCAAAATTGATAAAAAGGTGATTCCAATGAGATTGGGAAGATGTAAGGGTCTAGTTTCTCCCAGGAAAATTTCATGTATTCCTCACGTCAAGATCTTAAGATATAACAGAAACACTTAATGCTGCTCCAGAAATCAGCATGCAGAGTATTACATAAAACCACCCCAATTAATTATTCATTAATCCTTATGCCTTAAAAGTGCCTAAAGATGAAATTGTGATACACACAACTTCTTAACAATCATAAAAAAAACTCCAAATCAAGCATAAACATAATGACAATCCAACTAACACATTGGTTCACACTTCACGCATTGACTCAACTTACGATTGCTATCGTTATCTTCATATAGGGCAAAGGTCCTAATGTTTCTCTTCTGATGTCGCAAGAAGATGATAAGATGAGGTTATAAAAGCATATCAAAGCAAGGAATAGGATGAGCACAAGACTTTGTAAAATAAGCAACAAGGTGGAGGTGAATAACAAGGTAGGAATATAGTAAAGAAGAAAATAACAAGGTTTTACAGAACAAGGATTTTGTGGCAACTTTTAAACCTTATAACGACCAGTTTCTACTAGGCTTGCGTCCTACAGTCAACATTGCTCTGATACCACTCTGTCACACCCGGTTTTCTAAAGAACAAAACCAGGCTAATCATATGTGTGCCCAGGAAGTCCACACATATGCCAGAATGAAAAAGTATCAGAAACAATGTTATTATATAACGTATACATAGCTATATTAACACTTACATCAGAGTATCGCGGAACAGTGACTAAACTTTAGGCTCCATTCTTCTCAGGGACGGCTGACTGGGGGTAACATATGCCTAGCACTTCTACTAGTCTTCTGGAAACTCCACTACACCTTTGTCCTTCTTCCGAGTAGCATCTTACTATACACTGGAGTGTGGGGGAAATAGCAAGAGTGAGTCCATGTCGAACTCAACAAGTATATCATGGGGTTCATGAGGCTCAAAAAGGCTAGACACTGTTTGACTGCGTTTAGCTTTTAATCATCATATAATTAGCAATTGAGTAGCATCAAGGTATTCCAATTCCCATTAATGAACCAATGATCAATTGTAATAAGAATAATGAAATAGCATTAACATGGCATAACAACATCAGTATTAAGCATAATATATCAATGGTGATCATTTATTCTGTAAGAATCCCCAAGGCCGCCCGTGTCCGTGGGCACGGCTAGTATACCAGTTTTTAACTCTGCGCAGAGGTGTACACTTTCACTGTGAGTCATGATTTCCAAATGCATGGGGAGGCCATTCCCAAAACACCGGAAATCATATAAAGTCATTTAAAAGTTCGTCTAACAAGTTAGGGCCGCTAAGGATTCTCAATTGGAAAGCATGAACCTCCCTCCAAGGGGCGACTTACAAAAGACTGCACCCACCTTGGCAGGCCAAGACCATACAAGACATGACCCCTCTTGCGCCTTTCGGTAACCACTAACAAGCTAGAAAAGGTCTCTTAAACAACTAGAGCCAGAGCCATATAGCCCTCACAGCTGTACTGTTAATCCCGGTTATCACTTACAGATAAGTCCTTACGGAGAGAAACTAGAGCAACATAAAAACAACATAATGCTCTAGCACCCTTTAACAGTAATTAAATCATCTTAATGGGTGATTGCACAATTCATTAGTCATATTACAAGATCATTGTTTATTATTAAACACTAGCAATAGCTACCCAATGCAAATCCCATAGGCAACAAGGAATCAGGGTATCAACAGCTAAGTTATAATGTCTACGGTTGTCAAGGAAGACACATGCATATGTATTATGATTATAGTGAATAGGATAACAAGGATGGTCCCATGCTATACTTGCCTTGATCAAAAGTCTCCTGCTGATCCTGCTCGTAGTAGTATTCTTGATCGTCCACGAAACGCTCACCATCTATACTCGATCAACACATCAACATACAAGCATCCGAGCAAATCATACACGAAGCAAACAAGAGACATAATTAGAACAGTACACCAACAGTAGCAAAACAAGATGAAAAGTTTGCGAAACGATCCTACGTGACGCTATGATCACACAGACGCGAATTGCACACAAATCGGAGCTATAACGGAGAAGATATGAATTAAATAAGATTTTCTATGGTAAAATAATAAATTAATTCTAGCCTCGAAATCCAAAAGTTGAAAATATACTGAACAGTAGTACCAATATGTAGATCTCGTAATTACGAACCTAACGAAATTTGAACGGATCAAATCGGAGTTAAAACGGTGGAACGATGGAAATCGATTGGTAATTATAGGTTATGTATTTCTATAGTATTTCTGGATTTATTTTTCTAAAGAAAAACGGCCATAATGTGTGGGTGATGTCATGACGACGTCATCAAGCTAGCAAGATGAAAACTGTGCACGCATGGCTGCTCTGCTTGCTCGGCTTGCATCTACTAAACATGAAACATCACGGTGTCCAAATGAACTTGCATGGTGAGTGCTAGATACATGTACGCTCTGGAGAAGAAGATGGTGCTTCACGTAGGAGTCCTCTGCCCTCCTGGCCGTAGTACGTGGATCGGTAGCTGGTGTCCCCTCCTGTGCACCTGCTTGCGGAAGCCGCTGCAACTATCTCCACGGCAGACAAGGAAGATGTCACGGCGGCAGGGTGGAGGACAGGTTAAGAACTCGGCGGCGGCGGCGACAGATTACGTAGGCAGACTTTTCAAGGGTTTGCAAGGAGATGTGGTTGAATAACCTTGTATTTATAGGCCGAGTATATGGATTGCTGTGAAGTCCTTGCCGTGCACGACTTACATAACACATAGGGAGAGAACGCTACTGTATATGGTACATAGAAGAAAAGCCACCGTCCATGAAGGAGAAAACTTGCTTTATTCCAAAGATTATTATTTTATATTAGATTTTTTTTGACATATCGTCACGTTAAGAAAGAAAATACAAGAGGGAAATAAAAAAAATAAAAGATCAGAACTGATAGGAGATGGATTAGCGAGCAAGAGCTCGCCGGCAAACACAGAAAAAGGCCAACAGACCTCGGCGAGAAAACCACGGGGACAAAGAGAAACTCGACGACGACGGGTGGCAACAGCGGCAGCTCTGCTCGGCGAGATCGGTGGGACGGCCGGGCACGGAGTCGGGGACGCTGCGGAACTACGGAAAGCCAGACTAGACACGGCACAGAGACCTACTCGTATAGACGTACGATGCCTGCTTGCTTCTTGTAGGCTAAATAAATACAATATACTATACCTACTGCTAACGTATTTAGAGTTGGCCCCCAGGCCTCAAGGGCCCAGTTCGGCCGCTGGACGCACGGCACACTGCAGGGTGGACGATGGTTCTGTCTTTTTGGATGTATTGGTGATATAGATGGATCAGCTGGCTTGCATATTCAAGGAGGCAGCGGCAAGCAACAATAATGCTCCGCAGGTTTGCTCGGCTGAAAACGAAGGAGGGAAAACAACATGCTCAGCTCATTGGCTCAAGCCTCTAGCAAGATTAGCTGCGTATATGCTAGAGCAGATAATATATAGAGCATACAAATTACTAGATGATTAGAAGAACTTGATATACTCAAAGACATACCAGATGGACATGCTGCTCATGTACCTAGGCATGCACGGACGGCCTAGGCCTGTGACTCGGGTGCGGCATTCGGCGATGAAACGGCGGACAACGAGCGCGACCGCGGCGGCTGCACTCCAAGCTTGATGAGGTCTAACACGGGCGGCTGCTGCGCTAGGATTGCGGAAAGAAGAGCGGAACACCTGGGGCTTCCCATGTATATATATATGGGCAGGGTCGCAGGAGTCTTATAGGGGCGTCTCGGCGTGGAAATCACGCCAATCCCAGGAATTGCGGAGACGACAGCAATTCCATCGTGTTGGAGTCCAAGTAGAGCACGCGTGAGAGAAAAGGAAACTGGCTAGTGGCCACGTCAAATGTGCCCACTGTGTGGCTGTTTCCCAATAAAGCCTGAACGTGATCAACTTATCGATGTACATCAAGTTTTTTTTTCTTTAGTTTCCTGATTTCCATCCACATTTTTCAAAAGAGTTTTAAATTAAAATTAATTTCTAGAAAAACCACACCACTCAATAAACAATATGCAACAGCATGAATGCATCACATGTATCTAAACCTTATATTTGATTTTAATTTTCATAAAAAAAATATTATTTTCCTATGTTTTCATGAGCACACAAATTCAAAATTAAATCAATTTCTCTCTTTTTCAAAAGAAGCAAATTTTAGGGTGTTACACCAGCGCTCGCTTCATCGTGCCCATCCCTATTCCCTCGACGCCCCCGACTTCTCGACTCGCGCAGGATTGAGGTGGAGCCACGGAGGAGCAGAGCATGGCGGCAAGCAGCAGCCCGGGCGCCGGCCGTCACCGCAGCCCGTAAGACCACAGCAGGCAAGGCAAGGGGTGCAAGACCTCAGCAGGCAAGACCCGACAGTCCTATAGGGGCGCACCGTGCGTGGCTGCAGGGGACTGCGAGCCGGCGGCCTAGGTGGCTCCACGGCTAGGTGAAGGCGTCACGCCTCAACGGCTCAGCCCACAAAGGCAGCAGCCAACAGGAGTTGCGGTCGGAGCGGCGACATTGCAGTATGCGCCTCAAATGTGTTCGACTGTTTGCATCTTCAGACCTCCAGACCGCTCAGTGAGTACTGAGTACACCAATTTCTTTTTCACTCAACTCTAGCCCTACGAATTGCAGTAATTTAGTCTATATTAGCTTGGAAATTTTTATTGTGCATAATTTAGTCCATGTTAGCTTGATTGGTATAGAAATTTCGAATTGGCTCTGTCAGAAACTAAAAAATAGCATTGTATTCTCAAATCGTAATCATTGTATGTTTTTATATAAAACCACTTTGAACTATTATATACATTGGTCTTGTATGGGATATAATAGATTTATGTTGGACTATGTGTCCAGCGTACTTTCTTCAGCCCCCCTTACATTTTTTCTAGATCCGTCACTGGATCGAAGGAGCTGAACATGCATAGGCTAGAAAATCATGTGAGAATAAAAAAGAATCAATTTGGATGAAATTGGGTGAATTTGCAAAATCCATTTTCATGGATGAAATGTGAGGTAGATGAGCCAGTTTTGGAAGTGCAAGCCCCAAATTGTGTTTTTTCTTGGAAACTCATTTGATCTCGTGGCAAACTTGTAAATATGGAATAAGTTTCTTAATGGAATAATACCACTTTCCTCTATTTATATGAAAAGTATCACAATTAACTAAGAGATCCATTTATCCAATCGTCAAAAATCTATCCACATTTTTTATCTTCTATCTCAAGTTTTTCCATCCTTCTTGTTGTCTAACACGTCTCCTGGCGAGATTTGCTCACGTTAAGTAGTTTTTCCAATCTTATACTGTGTAATTTGAAGAAAGAAAAAACACCCGTCTAATATTTTACCACTGAATTGCACTGTCGTATTTGTACTTTAGTATAAGTATATAATCTTACATAAGGCTACGGACGTGCTTTATTTGTGAGGCTTCCCAGAGCACGGGCCCTCTCCCGGAGAAGAAACTTCTGCGTCTTCCCCGTGGAAGTCTTGGGCAGATCCTGAAATACCACCGTCTTTGGTGCCATGTAGTGCGGAAGCCTCTGTCGACAAAAGCTTATAATCTCTGCCTCCGTTGCGTTGGAGCCGGACTTGAGCTTGACAAACGTGCAGGGCGTCTCACCCCAGTAGTCATCTGGCCTTGCTACGACCGCCACCTCCAGCACCGCTGGGTGGCCGGAGATGACGGATTCCACCTCGATGGAACTAATGTTTTCGCCGCCAGATCTGGCCCTGTCCTTGATCTGAATGTACCCGTCCGGATGCCAGATGGCGAGGTCCCCGGTGTGCAGCCACCCTCTGGCCATGGCCTCCTTCGTCGCGCTGAGGTCCCTGTGTCGCCCCGGAACATGACCTTGCCCATTGCCAGGCCGTCCGACGGCACGCTCTCCATGGTGGCCGGATCCTTGACATCCACGTCCTGCATCGCGGCGTGATGGAACCCCTGCCGCGCCTTGAGCCACGCGTGCTCCTCTGCCCATAGAGCGTCCCACTCCGGCAGCCACGTGGAGACGGTCGCCGGGGCGTACGACTCCGTTAGGCCGTACATGTGGTAGACAACAAAACCGAGCCCCTTCACCTCTAACAAGACGTTTGGCGGTGGCAGGGGGCTGCCAGGCATGACGCGCACTGGCCCAGGCAGTGGCTTGTGGTCTACTGCCAGTGCGTTCACCATCATGTTGAACACTGTGGGTGCACCGCCCATTCTTTTTTAGAGTTTCAGGGCAAAAACACCCCGGTCATTGCATTATCACAAGGACCAGAGTAACAGGTTTAAGCATTCAGGTTCATCACCCAGACGCAACAAAACACCTCCAGACTCAACTCAACTCAAACTACCTTCAACCTCCAGAACACTAACTGACATCTAAGAAAAATGATTACATATTCCACGCCTCTCCAAACTGTAAGAAACTGAGCCATTTTCCATTAGCTACCGAACCTTGATCTGAAGCATCCACCAGGAGATTCGTCACTTCATCAGGATAGTCGTTTTGCTTCCAGTCCAGAGCTGACTTGTACATGAATCTGCTCCAGTCATCATTAAACTGGTTCAGCCAGGCAATCTTGGGTGGCTGGTTGCCAACCGTCTGAGCCTTTCCAGCTTCACAGTAAACTCTGGCCTCTTTTCGATTGGACACAGCAAAATCCAGTTCGTGAGCATGGCCAGAATTGAGAGCAGTAGGGAATTCACACTTTTCCAGACAGTTCCCTGAAAACAAATATTGTTTCTTAGTTTCTAGAGCCCCCACAGGGCTGCAGCACAGAACATATTGTCTACCAACAAACGATTATTACTAATCCACATTTGTCCTATTGACAGAAAGCCCATCCCTATATTCCTGTCCAAGATCTCAGAAAAGTAAGACCAAAGTTGTTTAGCCACAACACATTCAAAAAACAGATGGTTCACAGATTCTACTTCGCAACAGTAAAGACAGGAAGGATCTTCTACTGCTCTTCTAATTCCTAAGTTATCTCTAGTTAGTACCTTATTCTTAGAAACTAACCATAGGAAGAAGTGGACTCTAGGGGGTATTTTAAGACTCCAAATTGCTGGCACAAAGACAGGTTGCACCCCTCTAAAATTTATCACTTAGTAGAGTGATTGAGAAGAGTATATACCCCTAGAGTTAAAGGTCCATATTAGAGAATCTTCCTCAGCCGAAAAAACTATAGTTGAGGCCAGTTGAATGATTTCTTGCCAAAGCAGTATGAGCCTACCATCTACACCTCTTCTAAACGTACACTTAAGATCTGTGCCATCCCATAAATCAAAAACAGTATGAGATTTTTCATTCACTAAGACATAGATATCCCAGAATTGAATAGCTAAGCTTGATGAGCCTAACCAATTATCTTCCCAAAACTTAACTTTCTTGCCATTACCTATTTGCCATCTATATCCCATCTTTGCTGCTTTGGCAGCCCATATCATCCCTTTAAAGAAACTAGAGCTACTAGAAGTATTACTACAGAAGATATTTGGTTTATCAGTGCCATATTTATGGTCAATCATTTGCCTCCAAAGTTTACTTTCATCTAAATTGTATCTCTTAACCCAAGAAGCCAGTAAACAGATATTCAGGTCCCTTAGATTTGGAACACCTAAACCACCAAACTCCTTAAGCATACTAACTGTGTCCCAATTAACCAAGTGATATTTATGAGCCTCTGGGTTATCATTACATACACAATTGGCCATGTGTGTATGTATGATCCTAAGAACCCATTTGGGAAATTTGATAAAGGAGAGCAGATAAACTGGTATACTAGCAAGACAAACCTTAAATAAAACTAATCTAGCAGCATAGGACAAAAGTTTCCCTCTCCAACCTGCTATCCTCTTAAGCATCTTATCTATCAGAGGTTGAATATCTTCTCTCCTCAACTTGTCATAATGCAAAGGAATACCTAAGTACTTAATAGGGAAAGAACCTGTCGGATATTTTGTGGGCCTGGCCCATATTATATTTAATAAATTAATAAACTCTATGGTACGTAATATTAGGCGGTGTATGGTTTTATACCGTATGGAAATTTGACTAAACGTTGACTCGACTTATATGGTTCGAATTTATCCATCTATATTGAGAAGCTGAGAAAAGGATAAAGGCGTGCCACACGAGCGCGCGCCGCCGCTGCCACCGGCCTGGCCGGGCCGGGCATGGCAGGCAGGCGACGGGCGAGCGGGGCGTGGCGTGACTTGGTTTTGCCACTCAATCCTCATGATTGCAGGAGTTTCTAGTCTCTTGTATTATGGTGGATATGAGTTGGCTTTAATCTCGTCAGTTACCATCCCTTCGCTACTCCGTCTCCCGAGTTCCCCGGCTTGCTTTCTTCCTCCCCACTACAAGAATAAAAGTGCCGGTCCTTATCTCATATTTCCCCCTAAGACACATAATCACATCCTCTGCTGCTCGATGGCTTTTCCCGTCCTGTGACTCTGCGCGCACGGAGCCGCAAGAGAGTAGGTGCCTCCGAAACCCTTGTCCGCCTGAGAACCCTGCTCGGGGTGTGCGGTAATTAGGTTTTTGGGGAGCGTTACCATGACTACTCACATCTTCTTCCTAGTGACGCTCGCGGGACATCGTCTTCATCTTCTTCCTCGTGACACTCGCGGGACTGCTCGGCACGGCGAACCTATTCCTGCATCGCCTGTGGTCCATGACTTCGAGCAACGCACTAGTGTGCACACCATGACTAGAGGTGCAAATGCGAGTGGAGCCTCCGATGCCCTCGGCATGAGACCCTCCTCTGGGTATACTCGCAACTCATCTTTTGTCTTATTCATAATATATGTTCTTTCTGTTACGATTGGTATTTCATGGTTACATGTTCTAACTCTTGTTAATGATACACACATGCACATATATGTCATCACAATCCTGCTGTTATTTTTCTAGATTAAAATGACTTGAAAAATGCTTAAATTTCTAACAATCCAAAAACCTAATTTTAGACAATTTTGTCTCAGTGGTTTTGCTGCTACTTTGAAGCCAAATACCTTTGAAGGAAAAAATTTCATGATATGGCGTGCCAAGATGGAGTTGTGGTTGACTGCTACGAATTGCTATCACGCTGCACAGAAGAAGCCTAAGACTCTTACTCCTGAGGAGGAGCAAAAGTTTCGGGTTACCGATAACCTGTTTCGAGGCACTGTAATTAGTGCTTTTCATAGCAAGTATGAGAAAAACTACATATCTTGCACATCAAAAACTACATATCTTGCACATCAGGCAAAGAATTATGGGATGCTCTTGAGGCAAAGTTTGGAGTTTCTGATGCTGGCAGCAAATTCTACCTCATGGAACAGCTGTATGACTACAAAATAGTTGAGAACCGTTCTGTAGTTGAATAGGCTCATGAGATACAGACGCTAGCTAAGGAACTAGAACTTTTTCCATGTCTTTTTCTCGACAAGTTTGTGGCCGGCGGTATAATCGCTAAGTTGCCAGCTTCTTGGAGAGATTTTGCTACTTCTCTAAAACACAAGAGACAAGAGTTTAGCATGGCTGAGCTTATTGGATCTCTTTATGTTGAGGAGAGGGTGAGAGCAAAGGACAATCGTGGAAAAGAGGTTGAGTCTTCTGCTGTAAATGTGGTGCAAAAGAAAAACTCATTTGTATTCCGTAATAACAAAAAGAAGAAAAACAAGCAAGAGAACGATACAAAGCCTAAGCAGACTGCTGAGTTTAAGAAAAAAACAACAAGAAAGGTGGAGGTTGCTTTGTTTGCGGAAGTAATGAGCATTGGGCAAGTGCGTGCCCAAACCACAAATATAAGCAAGAAAAGAAATTTGCAAACATGGTGATAAGCGAGACTGGAGAGGAACATCTGGGTATGGTAATCCTTTATATTTTGTTCTTTTAGTTTGTCATTCACCTGAGTGGTGGATGGATAGTGGCGCCAATTTTCATGTATGTGCTGATATTTCTTTGTTTGCTTCCTATCAGGTCTGTGGGACTAGAGCCTTGTTGATGGGGAATGGCTCACATGCGCATCTTCTTGATGTTGGTATGCTCGTTCAAAGTTTACTTCAAGAAAGACGGTGCTATTGAAGAACGTGCAGCATGTGCCCTCCATCAAGAAGAGTCTTGTTAGTTGCTCTTTGATGTGTCGTGATGGCTTCAAGATTGTGGTTGAGTCCAATAAATGTGTTGTGTCAAGATATGGTACTTTTGTTGGTAAATGTTATGATTGCGGAGGTCTGTTCCGCTTATCTTTGCCTGATGATGTATGTAATAAGGTAGTAAACACTGTTAATATTTTGAATGAGTCGAATTTATGGCATTCACGTCTATGTCATGTTAATTTTGGTTGTCTCATGCAGTTAGCAAATATGAATTTAATCCTAAAATTTAACTTGGTCAAAGGTTCTAAGTGTCATGTGTGTTTACAATCTAAACAACTGCGCAAGCCTCACAAGGCTATTAAGGCGAGGAATCTAGCACCATTAGAACTCGTTCACTCTGATCTGCGCGAAATGACTGGCGATTTGACTAAAGACGGAAAGCGATACTTCATGACTTTTATAGATGATTGTACTAAATTTTGTTACATGTATCTATTGAAAACAAAAGATGAAGCGTTGAATTATTTTAAGGCCTATAAAGCTAAAGTAGAAAATCAACTTGAGAGGAAAATTAAACAGTTAAGGTCTGATCGAGGTGGAGAATATTTTTCTAGTGATTTTTCTGAATTCTACGTGGAACATGGTATTATTCATGAAAGGACACCGCCATACTCACCACAATTTAATGGAATTGCCGAAAGAAAGAACCACACTCTAACTGAGTTGGTGAATGTCATGTTGAATACTGCGGGACTATCTAAAAAATGGTGGGGTGAGGTAATTTTGACAGCTTGTCATGTCCTAAATAGAGTTCCTGTAGAGAATAAAGAAATCACACCATTTGAGGAATGGGAAAAGGGAAGATTAAATCTCTCATATTTGCGCACTTGGGGTTGCTTGACCAAAGTGAATGTGTCGATCAACAAGAAGCGCAAACTTAGGCCTAAAACTGTTGACTGTGTATTCCTTGGTTATGCTATTCACAACGTTGAATATAGGTTCTTAATTATAAATTCTGAAGTACCTGACATGCATGTTGGTACAATAATAGAGTTAAGAGACGCTACATTTTTTGAGAATGAGTTTCCTATAAAAATTGCACCTAGCACTACTAATCATGAATCTATAACTCCCCACGAGCATGAGAATTTTATTCCGGTAGAACAAGTTGAGGAACCCCATATGCAAAATCCAGAGGAGGATGACACTATAGTCACAAGAAAGAGCAAGAGACATAGGATTGCAAAGTCCTTTGGTGATGACTATATTGTGTACCTTGTGGATGATTCACCAACGACCATTGAAGAGGCATATACCTCTCCTGATGCTGACTTGTGGAAGAAAACAGTACCGAGTGAGATGGATTCTATCATATCTAATGGAACTTGAAAAATTATTGATTGTCCTTATAGATGCAAACCTATAGGGTGCAAATGGGTGTTCAAGAAAAAGCTTAGGCCCGATGGTACTATCGAGAGGTACAAGGCAAGGCTTGTAGCCAAAGGTTATACTCAAAAGGAGGGTGAAGACTTCTTTGATACTTATCATCGGTTGCCCGATTGACTACAATTCGAGTGTTGCTTTCTCTGGCAGCATCCTATGGTCTTATTATTCATCAAATGGATGTTAAGACAACTTTCCTAAATGGAGAGTTGGAGGAGGAGATCTATATGGATCAGCCGGATGGATTTACAACAAATGGTCAAGAGGGCAAGGTGTGTAAGTTATTAAAGTCGTTGTATGGCCTAAAACAAGCCCCTAAGCAGTGGCACGAGAAGTTCGACAAAACTTTAACATTTGCTGGCTTTATTGTGAATGAAGCTGACAAATGTGTATTATCGATATGGTGCGTGTGAAGGAGTTATTCTATGCTTATATGTTGATGACATAAATATTTGGGTCTAGCCACAAAGTGATTAAGGAGGTGAAGAAATTTTTGTCTAATAATTTTGAGATGAAAGATTTAGGAGAAGATGATGTTATTCTCAATATCAAGCTTTTAAGAGGAGATGATGGTGGGGTAACTTTGTTACAATCCCACTATATGGAAAATGTACTCAGTCACTTTGGGTTTAGTGATTATCAGCCTGCTCCTACACCTTATGACCCTAATGTGCTATTGAGAAAAAATCGGAGAATAGCAAGAGATCAATTGAGATATTCCTAGATCATTGATTCGCTCATGTATCTTGCTAGTGCAACAAGGCCTGACATCTCATTTTCTGTGTGCAAGCTGAGCCGGTTTGTGTCAAACCCGGAAGATGATCACTGGCATGCTCTTGAGAGAGTGATGCGCTATCTAAAAGGCACTATGAGTTATGGTATTTATTATACCGGACACCCAAAGGTGCTGGAAGGCTATTGTTATGCTAACTGGATTTTTGATGCTGATGAGCTTTATGCCACAAGTGGATATGTGTTTTCGCTTGGAGGTGCCGTTGTTTTCTAGAAGTCTTGCAAGCAGACTATCTTAACGAAGTCTACAATGAAAGCAGAACTCATAGCATTAGACACTGCTGGGTCTGAGACCGAGTGGCTTCGTGATCTCCTTATAGATTTACCGGTTGTTGAAAAACCCATATAAGCTATTTCTATGAACTGTGATAACCAGACTGTGATTACGAAGGTTAACAGTTCTAAGGATAACATGAAGTCCACAAGGCATGTTAAGAGACGACTAAAATCTATTAGAAAATTGAGAAACTCCGGAGTAATAGCGTTGAACTATGTTCACACGTCTAATAATCTGGCAGATCAGTTTACAAAGGGTCTGTCACGTAATATGATAGAAAGTGTATTGAGAGAGAAGGGTATGAGACCCACTTGAAATCTATTATAGTGGTAACCTGTTCTATGTGATTGGAGATCCTGTGAAGTAGGACGGAGAAACAAGCTAGTAGTAGATTGTGAGAAAAAATCCCTTATAAAAACTCATTTCTGATGCACATCTTTCCTTCAGTAAGGCAGATTGGTTTTTACTTTAATGTGTTCCGAGTGTCTTGCTGAAGAAAAGATGTTGTCCTACAGAATATCTTTTGAGGAATACAACTATATGAGTCAGACTGCTGGTCACAGTCTATGAGATTTGAGTAATCTCTAAATACTCATGAAAGATACTAAAGTATGACTTATATGTTTCAAATAGAGGGGATGTTTTTTGCAGCCTAGTACCAACAAAGGACTCCAGTGAATCTTACCTCATGCAAAACTGTCAATTCAAGGCATAATCCATTGTTCAGTTGTGACTGAGTAAAACTATGATTCTAGATGGATGTTTAACTTAACAGTCACCATCGAAACACTTGTATATAAAAGAAATGTAGTTTTGGAACTGCTTTGTTACTAACCCTAGAGTTTAGTGGGGATTGTTGGATATTTTATGAGCCTAGCCCATATTATATTTAATAAATTAATAAACTCTATGGTACGCAACATTAGGCGGTGTATGGTTTTATACCGTACAAGAATTTGACTAAACGTTAACTCGACTTATATGGTTCGAATTTATTCATCTATATTGAGAAGTTAAGAAAAGGACAAAGGCGTGCCACATGCGCACGTGCGCGCTGCCGCCGCCGCCGGCGGCCAGGCCGGGCGGGGGCGTGGGCATGGTGAGGCAGGCAGGCAGGCATGCGGTGAGCGAGTGGGCGTGGTGTGGCTTGGTTTTGCCACTCAATCCTCATGATTGCAGGAGTTTCTAGTGTCTTGTATTATGGTGGATGTGAGTTGGCTTTAATCTCGTCAGTTACCGTTCCTTCGCTACTCCGTTTCCTGAGTTTCCCGGCCGGCTTTCTTTCTCCCCGCTACGAGAATAAAAGTGTTGGTCCTTATCTCATATTTCCCCCTAAGACACATAATCATATCCTCTGCTACTCGATGGCTTTTCCTATCCTATGACTCTGCGCGCACGGAGCCACAGGAGAGTAGGTGACTTCGGAACCCTTGTCCGCCTGAGAACCCTGCTCGGGGTGTGCGACAATTAGGTTTTTGGGGAGCGTTACCGTGACTACTCACGTCTTCTTCCTGGTGATGCTTGCGGGACATCGTCTTTGTCTTCCTCCTTGTGACACTCGTGGGACTGATTGGCACAGCGAACCTCTTCCTGCATCGCCTGTGGTCCATGACTTCGAGCAACGCACTAGTCCGCACACCATAACTGGAGGTGCAAGTGCGAGTGGAGCCTCCAATGCCCTGGGCATGGGACCCTCCTCTGGGTACACTCGAACTCATCTTTTGTCTTATTCATAATATGTTTTCTTTCTGTTACGATTGGTATGTCATGGTTACATGTTCTAGCTCTTGTTAATGATACAAACATGCACATATATGTCATCACAAACTTGCTGTTATTTTTCTAGATTAAAATGACTTGGAAAATGCTTAAATTTCTAACAGAACCTAGAGGACAAGAGAAGAAATGAGAAAGTTCATGAGAATCTTATTCACTAAGGTTCATTGGAATAAGCTCACTTTTGTGAAAGTTAACCCTCATGCCCGAAATTTGTTCAAACCACAGTAAGATACCTTTCAAATTCACTAAATGATCAACTGCTAAATCAGAAAAGGTAATTGTATCATCTGCATATTGGAGTGCAATAATACCCTCTTCTCTAAAATCTGAGCCTAAACCTTTAACTAATCCAAGGTTAGCCCCCTTCAGGAGCATCTTGGTTAAAACATCACTAACTAGATTAAAAAGTAAAGGTGACAGTGGGTCTCCCTGTCTGAGACCTTTTCCAGTCTTGAAGAAAGAACTCTCTTCACCATTCAAACATACTCCCATAGAGCCTTTTTTAACTATTTTCTCTATCCAGTCAATCCAAGTTTGATTAAAACATCTAGACTTAAGAACATCAAAAAGGAAATCCAGCAGACCCTATCATAAGCTTTCTCATAATCTAGTTTTAGGATAACACCCTTCTCCTTCTTACTATGGACACTATGCACTATTTCATGGGCCAAGACTACACTTTCTAGAATATACCTTCCATGTGTGAAGGCACTTTGGTGGGGAGAAACTAACCTATTCACCACCTTACTTAGTCTAAGAGTTAGAACTTTAGAAAAAATTTTAAAACTGCAGTTAATAAGGCTTATCGGTCTAAACTTTTTCATATTCCTGGCACCTTCCTCCTTAGGAATTAGACTCAACATAGCAAAATTCAGCCTATATAAATCAAGCTCTCCCTTAAAAAAGTCATTGAACATGTTGACTAGATCATTTTTCACAAGATCCCAAAACTTACGGTAAAATCTAACTCTTTCTCTACATGATGAAGTCTATCTAACTCAGAGGAAGTCAGATCCCTAGTCTCTCTTTCCAAATCTAAGTGATTATATTCTAATGTTAACTCTAATTTTGTTTTATTGAGTTTGGTTACCTCATGCATGGCCCAACCTCTAACAAGCCTCCTAAGAGTTCTCATCCTGAACTGCCACACATCAATACTTTTACTGGCTGTACAAGGAGTAGACCAAGCCTTCTGCACTAATAAATGAGTTGGATAGACTTCCTCTCTCTTTCCAAATCTATCATAGAAAAGCTATCCATATTTAGCCACCAATTTTCAAATCTAAAACTTTTTTTGCTAAAAAATGAGTTGGATCCCACCTCCACCACCAGTGGATTGTGGTCACTAGGAACTCTATCCAGACACTTTAATTTAGCTAAAAGAAAGCTACAATCCCACTCAGTTGTAATGAAAATCCTATCTATTCTAGCCATAATCCTATTGTCTTGGTTGTTCGTCCAAGTAAACTTTCTGTTCCCTAAATCTAGATGTATGTGAGCCCATTTGTTAATCCAATCATTAAAAAGGTCAGCCCATCTAAAATTTATGATACCATTACTCTTTTCATCAGGGGATCTAACCAAGTTAAAATCACCTCCAATGATAATGGGGCCCTGCCATTTACTCATGATATCATGGAGTTAATTAATAAAGTCTACTTTACCATTGTCATAAGGGGAACCATAAACCACAACCAGTTTCCAACAGAAACTAGTAAGCTTATCTCAATCATCAAACTAACAGAAAAATCTAAGACATCTAGTAAGGTTGCTGCAAATTTGTCACTATTACATCCTACCAGGATGCCTCCAGCAGTTCCTTTGGCAGGAAGGTAAAACTAATCAAAAGGAATATGACCAGTAAGAGAATTTAAATAATCCTGAGTAAAAGACTCTTTTTTGTTTCAGTAATACCAACAAAATCAGCATGGGTAGTTTTGATTCTATCTACCAAAGCAGGAAATCTACAAGTTTTTCCCAAACCTCTAATATTCCAGAAAAGGCCTATCATTTCTTTTTCTTCTTATTTTCTTCCTCCTTACTACCTTAGTCCAAGCTTCCTCCACTAAATCAGCTATCTGGTCATATTTGTGGTCATCTAAATTATTCCTAACAGGTGTACTTGGATCTTCTTCCAAGATACCTGACTGTCCATCTATAGTATTCACACAGCCTTTAGTTGTGTGGTCATTAACAGAATTATCTAAAGCTGGAAAACTACCAACATTAGCTTTGCCAGCACCACAGGCTGCTCTACTCCTAGTAACTATGTATGAAGGTTTATCCAGAGCAGTGCTCTTAGAGCAGTAATTAAAACTACAGTCAACTCTAAAATTCTCACTTCTTTTAGCACTATCATCTAGAATAGCATTAACACAGGTCCTGTTACTATCCTTTCAATTATCTATATCTAAGCCAATCTTAGAAGCTAATTCACTAAGATTTTGGGAAGATAGGTGACAGGAAATGTGTGTTATACCTTTAGGCACCTCCAGGTTGTTCTTTTTCTTCAGACTTTTGCTTTTTCCAACACTGGGACACCATCCTCGGGAATTCTTTTGCTTCTTCTCTCAGGTTGGATAGGACCCCCCTTCTTCTTAGCTTTAACTGGTGGCACCTGAACTTGTTCTTCAACAGGAATCTGTGACTGTCCCACAAGACTTTTCTGTTCCTCACCAACTGATTTATCCACCCGTACATGCTCATCTTGAGTTTCTACATTGAGCTGGTAATTCTCTGTTCCTGACTGTGCATCCTGCTGAGAAAAACTCTGAGAACTGGTTTCATCCATAGCCTTCTATACAACTATAAATCCACTCTTCAGGTAGGCCTAGAGTTTCTTGTTCCACCACCTCACTGTCTATCTCTTCTATTTCCATTTCATGATTGTACCCCTCTAGTTCCATAGATTTCAGCAGATTGATGCATGTCCTCTCATCTTCCTTAGACATTTGACCTCTAATCTCAGTATCATCCTCTATATAGCAGAAAAGATTCTTTACCACTTGACTACCTCTTACAGACTCTTTACTATTCTTCCCAGTGTTTTGAACATTTGTTTCTCCATGATTACCATCCTTTCCTTTTGGGTATCATCATTTTGGGGAAACTGGTCCTTATCTGCTTTTCCTAAGTCATCATCCAGAAGATCATCCTCCTCCAGATGTTCTTCTCCATCACCTTTACTTCCTTTTCCATCACCTCCATCTTCAGAATCAGTATCCTGATCCACACCTTCAGTCTTGAACTTGAGAAGATAGATATCATCCCCCATTTCCATGACTCTCTTCTTGGGTACTTTACTAGGTTCTCTACATTTGATCTTGATTCTTATCATACCAAAGTAACTCCCAAACACTGAGTGCCAATCCACTTCTACAAGTTTCCCTATAGCTGATGCAAGTCTCAGAGTAAATCAACCACACCATCTTGGGGGAATTCCTCTAATCTGCACCCAAACTTCCTTTAAGCTGCTAATAGGCTCAATGTTACCATTCCACACTCTCAAAGATGATTGCACCTCATTGTTTTGAAGATAAAAGAAAGATACATTGTTGATCACAAAGTTTTCCACATTCTTCTCAGGAGGCAACCTCACTAGAAACCTGAATTCATCCAGTTGCTTTAACTGCCAGAGCCAGTCTTGATCAAATAGCATCCTCAGATTTTTGACAATATCCTCCTGACTCATAGCACCTTCCTCAATAGTGAAGACACCAAAATTGTCAAAACCTGTCCACAGCTTAAATCTATCAGCCTTCTCTTCTACATCCACATGAAAGAACCCCAAGCCCCTGTTAGCACTGCCCATATATTGTACTGCAATGTATGGCTCCTTCCATCTAGGGCACTTCTCAGCTAAGTGATCATTCCTGAAACAGATGAAACAAGCTTTTGTCTTGACACAAGAAGTACTGAAATGTCCAGGCTCCCCACAATTGTAACAGATGATAGGTAGAGCCCTGTCAGGATGCAGATTGTCTCCCTCAACTATCTCTTCCTCCTTCAGATTAGGCTTCTGCTGTGCCTCCATCTGGGCCTGAGCAGGCTGAGGCTGATTCTTCTGTTGCTGCTGCATCTGATTTTGTCTCCCTCTATTTCCTTGATTGGGTGCTCTACGTCGTCCTCCTTGGCCTCTCTGAATCTGACTGTAGAACTGATTGGGTGGGTGGTTCTGCAACTGCTAGCCTAGTGGGGGGGTAAGGAGGCTGGTGACCAGGGAAGAAACCAAAACCGGGACCATGTGGCACCATCGGCGGAATCGGAGGCATGGGCGGCCCCATCCCCGGTGGGAAGTAAGGCGGCGGTGGGTACTAACCTGGGCAGTTCCATCCATCTCCCCAACTATTCCACCCCTCCTCCGGGCTGGGCGGACGAGGCGGACCGCGACCCCCTCTTCCTCTTCCTGCCGTGGCGGCTTCATGCTTGGTTGCGAAGGAATCCCTCACCCTCTTGCCCCAAACGTCTTCTGCAAGTCTGAGTTTCACGGGCGAACCAAACCACTTGACCTTCTCCGAAGCTAGGTAGCAATCTTTGATCCCAAACTCCCTCTTCTCCCAGAGATCTCTCTGAATCCAAACCAAATTCCTCACCCTTTCTCCCCCATCGGAAACCCTAGCACGAGCTCGAGATGCATTGGTTTGGGAAGGGGAAGGAACGAACCAAAGCTGACCGAAGTATTCCTCAATTGCCCCTTCTTCGTCTACCTCCCACCGACCCGCACCATTGTCAGATCGAGATCTCAACGGACCAGGAGGTTCCACTTGTCCTCGCAAGCAGTTGACGCATGTCCCCTTTGCCCGTTCCTGCTCGTTGCGCTCTCCTGGACGGGGGGCCCCCATGCTAGCTCCTTGCCACATGGTGGGAATCCTCTCCTCTGATTGGGCTCACCGGAGGGATCAGCCTTGCCCTCGTCGACGGCGCCTAGACGGCCACCCTCGTTGATGAGGACATCCTCCACTATTACCCGCTGGCAAAGACGTAACAAAAAAAGGCCAAGCGGTCTAGTTGTAGTCGGGCGGTGACCGTGTGAGCCTCTGAATAATCCCACCTTGCTTAGCTTAGGAGGAGGAAACCACCTTAAAAGAGAGAGTCACCCTTCCCCTATCGGACTAGTCTTTTAGGGACATTGGGTCTTTCCCTGAGTGTGTGTGCATAAGAACTGTTGGGGTCCAGGCAACCTTAATTTATTGGGCCTCGGCCAACCCCACCTGGGCCGGATGTATCATTTGGTATGAAAGTTGGGCCCTTGTTTAAGGGGGTGGGAATGATGAGGACATCCTCCACTATTACCCGCTGGCAAAGACGCAACAAAAAAAGGCCAAGTGGTCTAGTTGTAGTCGGGCGGCGATCGTGTGAGCCTCTGAATAATCCCACCTTTCTTAGCTTGGGAGGAGGAAGCCACCTTAAAAGAGAGAGCCACCCTTTCCCTATCGAACTAGTCTTTTAGGGACATTGGGTCTTTCCCCGAGTGGGTGTACATAAGAACTGTTGGGGTCCGGGCAAACTTAATTTATTGAGCCTCGGCCAACCCCACCTAGGCTAGATGTATCATTTGGACCTGATGGGGATGTGATTCCCGATCTTCCATCAGGTTCAAGATAAACAACGATTTGGTCGGAGAGCGACACACCGATCCGGCTTCAGATCACAAAGACCGAACCCTGCAACCTTAGCACCACGTCTCCTCTGGTTATCAACCGTGTCACAATCCAGTTGACCTCGCCACGAAGGCTAATCCCTGCTGTGAATCGAAGAACACAAGCAAGAACAAGATAAAATGCAACTCAATTGAAGTGACAATTGCAAATATATGATTAAGTACTCGAAGTTGGGGTCTCACAAACCGATAACGGCGACTGTTCAAAGACAGATTGATCTAAAGCAAAACCCAAACCCTAACATAGGTGGCGGCTACTGATTATAAAGCCTAAGGGGCATCCAAGGACCTCTACTCATGTCGCTAAGAAGTCTCGACACGTTACAAGGGCCAAACGGCCCAAAAGACAGCGACGCAGCGCCCTGACAGATTCTGGATGTCAACTTGTTTCGACGATTTCCATTGACTCCAATGGAATTTGGGCCTCACACTAAATTCATTGGTTAGCTTATGAAATTATCTTTCCATCCATATGTGGATCGTCAAAAACGGATTCCCGTTGTGTCCTGGGCGTCCATTTTACTACGGACTGGTCCTATAGCCCGAGATGGACTCGAACTTGATATGGATTGGGCCTCCAACTTGGCTTGGACGCCCTTGCTTGACTCCTAAGGTGGTGGCCAAGGATGAGGGCGTCCTTGGGCATCTCTTAGGTATTCTCTATCTTCTTGGGGCGTGCTCCAACTTGGGCCTGAGTCCCAAATGTGAATAACAAGCCCGCGACGACGCTGTAGCACCCGACAGAAATAGTGGCAGAATATCTCAATGATTTCGAGGCCTTACCAATGTGATATTGAGGTGGGACCAGATTTATTTGAAAGCTTATCATTGACCTCAATCACACTCCGGATGGATGAGTTATGGGCTTCCCAATGAAGCACTATCGGGCTGCCGACGAACCGAAAGTTCAACTTTAATGGACTTGCACTTTGAGACACATTTGTATCTACATTCAAATAACGACATGTACATGTGGAACCAAGTGAATTATACCTAAAATTACTATGCAAATATAGGAACGAGCGCACCTTATAATCAATGATCATATCCGATGGTGTCATGTCCTCATCATCCTCCCCTTCTTGACAACAAACCGTCCTCGGTTTGAGCTTAGTTGGAGAACAGATTGTAGGTAGGAGCCAATATTGCTCCCCCTTTTTGAAATTTAACCTGTTGCTTTATAGCAAAACTTGGGGATCTTGACATGACATGATTATATCTATTGTAAGCCTCGAAATTATCATATTGTTGCACAACAAAAGGAGATTTCAGATTTGAACAAATATAAACTCTGTGTACCATATACTCTCCTTTATTATTATATTTTCCAATAAAGTGAAATGTATATCTAGATGACCGTGACAATTCAGCAAACCAAAATTTCTCTTCCAAAGTAGTAAGAGCACACACAGTATCAAACTCAATATAACCCAAAGTATCTAAAGAATACAATAATTTTAGCTCATCTTTTTCAGCAGCAATGGAAAGTAAATTCTTATTTTTAGCACAAATATTTGGTTCTAAAACAAAAGCATCATGCTCTTTCAAATTCTTATTTTCAGCACAAGTATTCGGTTTCAAAACAAAAGTGTCATGCTCATTCACTATTTGTGGTATATGTATATTAAAAGCATTGTCACACAACTCTTCTTTATCACCAGCACTGTCAGAACAATTATTTTGTGACAAAGGAAATTCAGATTTTGTGTCCACTAAATGTTGCTCTATTATAGCATGAGTGGTGGACAAATTCAGCACATCATCACCAATTTGAACACTATCATATTTTGTAGCTAGCATAAAAGGATCTTCTAGTTTAGATACTTGGTGATTTTTATTTTTAATATCAACCTCTTTGTTCTTAGTAGAAACACTCTCTTTATGAAGTTGTACAATTTTAGTCGAGTTTAAAATTTTACCATGCTCTAAAGTGGGTGTGGGAGGTGGTGGTGAAGATGCTGCTGTAGCGGTGGAAACGGCCACTCGTCTGCTTATGGCAGTCTCGATCTTCGCGAATGCTTGCTCCACCCTTGCTAAAACCTGGTTGAAGTTGTCGGCAATGTTGGTCTGGTTCTTTTGTTGATGTCCCTGCAATTCTTTTTCTGCAAGCATAGCTAGCTGAAATAACTGGTTTGTAGTGTTAAAATCTTTATAATAAACAATATCCTGAATTTCACGTCTCAAACCACCATAAAAACGACACACTTTATCCTCTGAATCCTCCTCTATCCCACAATATATTACACACTTTTGAAACTCTACATAATATTTCTGGACAGACATATTACCTTGCTCTAAGCGTTGCATTTTACGTTTATAAAATGGAGAAATAAAATGATCACGCATTGCTTCTTTAAGTCTATCCCATGATTGAGGTTGTTGATGCAAATTGCCTAGTTCTCGCCACCAAAATTGAGCGAAATCTTTGAATTCCCTAGTGGCATATTTAACTCTGTTTCTCAGGAACTAGTTGTGAATTAAACTCTTGTTCTACAGCCATCTCCTAATCAAAATATTTTTCTCCATCATAAAATCCAGAATAGAATGGTATGGTTAATTTACCTCTCATACCTTGATGATTATGATATATTTATGATGGTTGATTTTTCTTTAGCCGATCCATCCTCGCAAACATTTGGGCCATGATTTCCTACAATTCACACTTAAACAGAAACTCGTTGTTTGATTAGAATCCAAAACAAATGTCCTGTCAACTATTTATGGGTTGGTGGAATCATACTCTCACATGTCTTACCAAGCTCTTACGAGTGTTCTTACCAACGCAAAGCAGTGGACGGTACAACCGGTGGCTGGTTCGTGATTTCTGTGAGGGCGTGGCACCAAGATTGCAAGGATCTTTTTCTGTATTGATCTAGAGTATATATGTGGAGCTCGGAAGGCACACAAAGAACAAATATATATATATGTGGCACACAATTCAGTAACAAATATCGATATTGAATAAATATCCAAAGCACTTGTCCTAGTTGCTGGCCTATACGTGTTCCTAGCACAGTTGTGACAAACAAGGGAGTGAAACAAGTATGAAAGGTAGCAATAGAAATACGGACAAAGCAAAAGGCACCACAAACAATAGAGCTATCGAGTGTTCTTTATGTGCTTCTTTTCTCTTATCTTCTCTTTTCTTTTACTATTTTTTTCTTTTTTTGTCTAAACTTTTTTTTAGATTTTGCTCTTTTGATATTTTTTCTCATCAAGGAACACACAAGAACAAATCTCAAAAAATTTGAGCTCAATTGGACAAAAGATATGGCCTATACAAATTCAGGATTATGATATAAAAAGCTGGCCAAAACTTGTGGGCCCTGAAACTTGATGTTCCTGATCGAATTTTGTAATTCTAAATTTTGCGAACCCAGATTTGCTGGGATGAAACAGATCTAAAAATTTTTGGCGTTCTCCGTAGATATAAAATTTGCTCCGTTTCGAGTTCGGATGTAAAAGTTATGACTGTTTTATGAAAACTGCTCGAATCAGGGTTTTATGTGGACACACGATGCAAACTGATGATGAGACAGGATGATGGCGGATGGAGGGATCCACACAAACTAGAAAAGAACACAATATAAACCAGCAACAAGACCTTGTCCTAGGACACAAACTCAACACGGCGGACTCTGAAACTGAAATATGCAAAGGCTATGGCGCGGATGGTTGTAGGACAGAAAACAAATATGGTGGTGGACTATGGGACGAAGGCAAAAATCAACTAAACTAGGGTAAATATAAACTTGAGGGTATACCTTAGCTCTGAATACCACTTGATGGGGATGTGATTCCCGATCTTCCGTCAAGTTCAAGATAAACAACGATTTGGTCAGAGAGCGACACACCAATCCGGCTTCAGATCACAAAGATCGAACCCTGCAACCTTAGCACCACGTCTCCTCTGGTTATCAACCGTGTCACAATCCAGTTGACCTCGCCACGAAGGCTAATCCCTGCTGTGAATCGAAGAACACAATCAAGAACAAGATAAAACGTAACTCAATTGAAGTGACAATTGCGGATATATGATTAAGCACTCGAAGTTGGGATCTTGCAAACCGATAACGGCGACTGTTCAAAGACAGATTGATCTAAAGCAAAACCCAAACCCTAACATATGTGGCGGCTACTGATTATAAAGCCTAAGGGGCATCCAAGGACCTCTACTCACGTCACTAAGAAGTCTCGACACGTTACAAGGGCCAAACGGCCCAAAAGACGGCGACGCAGCTCCCTGACAGATTCTGGACGTCAACTTGTTTCGACGATTCCCGTTGACTCCAATGGAATTTGGGCCTCGAACCAAAGCCATTGATTAGCTTATGAAATTATCTTTCCATCCACATGTGGATCATCAAAAATGGATTCGGTTGTGTCCTGGGCGTCCATTTTACTATGGACTGGTCCTGGAGCCCGAGATGGACTCGAACTTGATATGGATTGGGCCTCCAACTTGGCTTCGACGCCCTTGCTTGACTCCTAAGGTGGTGGCCAAGGAGGAGGGTGTCCTTGGGCATCTCTCAGGTGTTCTCTATCTTCTTGGGGCATGCTCCAACTTGGGCCTGGGTCCCAAGTGTGAATAACAAGCCCGCGACGACGTTGTAGCACCCGACAGAAATAGCGACGGAATGTCTCAATGATTTCGAGGCCTTGCCAATGTGATATTGAGGTGGGACCAGATCTATTTGAAAGCCATCAAGTGCTCATTAACCTCAATCGCACTCCGGATAGATGAGTTATGAGCTTCCCAATTAAGCACTATCGGGCTGCCGACGAACCGAAAGTTCAACTTTAATGGACTTGCACTTTGAGACACATTTGTATCTACATTCAAATAACGACATGTACATGTGGAACCAAGTGAATTATACCTAAAATTACTATGCAAATATAGGAACGAGCGCACCTTATAATCAATGATCATATCCGATGGTGTCATGTCCTCATCATCCTCCCCTTCTTGACAACAAACCGTCCTCGGTTTGAGCTTAGTTGGAGAACAGATTGTAGGTAGGAGCCAATATTGCTCCCCCTTTTTGAAATTTAACCTGTTGCTTTATAGCAAAACTTGGGGATCTTGACATGACATGATTATATCTATTGTAAGCCTCGAAATTATCATATTGTTGCACAACAAAAGGAGATTTCAGATTTGAACAAATATAAACTCTGTGTACCATATACTCTCCTTTATTATTATATTTTCCAATAAAGTGAAATGTATATCTAGATGACCGTGACAATTCAGCAAACCAAAATTTCTCTTCCAAAGTAGTAAGAGCACACACAGTATCAAACTCAATATAACCCAAAGTATCTAAAGAATACAATAATTTTAGCTCATCTTTTTCAGCAGCAATGGAAAGTAAATTCTTATTTTTAGCACAAATATTTGGTTCTAAAACAAAAGCATCATGCTCTTTCAAATTCTTATTTTCAGCACAAGTATTCGGTTTCAAAACAAAAGTGTCATGCTCATTCACTATTTGTGGTATATGTATATTAAAAGCATTGTCACACAACTCTTCTTTATCACCAGCACTGTCAGAACAATTATTTTGTGACAAAGGAAATTCAGATTTTGTGTCCACTAAATGTTGCTCTATTATAGCATGAGTGGTGGACAAATTCAGCACATCATCACCAATTTGAACACTATCATATTTTGTAGCTAGCATAAAAGGATCTTCTAGTTTAGATACTTGGTGATTTTTATTTTTAATATCAACCTCTTTGTTCTTAGTAGAAACACTCTCTTTATGAAGTTGTACAATTTTAGTCGAGTTTAAAATTTTACCATGCTCTAAAGTGGGTGTGGGAGGTGGTGGTGAAGATGCTGCTGTAGCGGTGGAAACGGCCACTCGTCTGCTTATGGCAGTCTCGATCTTCGCGAATGCTTGCTCCACCCTTGCTAAAACCTGGTTGAAGTTGTCGGCAATGTTGGTCTGGTTCTTTTGTTGATGTCCCTGCAATTCTTTTTCTGCAAGCATAGCTAGCTGAAATAACTGGTTTGTAGTGTTAAAATCTTTATAATAAACAATATCCTGAATTTCACGTCTCAAACCACCATAAAAACGACACACTTTATCCTCTGAATCCTCCTCTATCCCACAATATATTACACACTTTTGAAACTCTACATAATATTTCTGGACAGACATATTACCTTGCTCTAAGCGTTGCATTTTACGTTTATAAAATGGAGAAATAAAATGATCACGCATTGCTTCTTTAAGTCTATCCCATGATTGAGGTTGTTGATGCAAATTGCCTAGTTCTCGCCACCAAAATTGAGCGAAATCTTTGAATTCCCTAGTGGCATATTTAACTCTGTTTCTCAGGAACTAGTTGTGAATTAAACTCTTGTTCTACAGCCATCTCCTAATCAAAATATTTTTCTCCATCATAAAATCCAGAATAGAATGGTATGGTTAATTTACCTCTCATACCTTGATGATTATGATATATTTATGATGGTTGATTTTTCTTTAGCCGATCCATCCTCGCAAACATTTGGGCCATGATTTCCTACAATTCACACTTAAACAGAAACTCGTTGTTTGATTAGAATCCAAAACAAATGTCCTGTCAACTATTTATGGGTTGGTGGAATCATACTCTCACATGTCTTACCAAGCTCTTACGAGTGTTCTTACCAACGCAAAGCAGTGGACGGTACAACCGGTGGCTGGTTCGTGATTTCTGTGAGGGCGTGGCACCAAGATTGCAAGGATCTTTTTCTGTATTGATCTAGAGTATATATGTGGAGCTCGGAAGGCACACAAAGAACAAATATATATATATGTGGCACACAATTCAGTAACAAATATCGATATTGAATAAATATCCAAAGCACTTGTCCTAGTTGCTGGCCTATACGTGTTCCTAGCACAGTTGTGACAAACAAGGGAGTGAAACAAGTATGAAAGGTAGCAATAGAAATACGGACAAAGCAAAAGGCACCACAAACAATAGAGCTATCGAGTGTTCTTTATGTGCTTCTTTTCTCTTATCTTCTCTTTTCTTTTACTATTTTTTTCTTTTTTTGTCTAAACTTTTTTTTAGATTTTGCTCTTTTGATATTTTTTCTCATCAAGGAACACACAAGAACAAATCTCAAAAAATTTGAGCTCAATTGGACAAAAGATATGGCCTATACAAATTCAGGATTATGATATAAAAAGCTGGCCAAAACTTGTGGGCCCTGAAACTTGATGTTCCTGATCGAATTTTGTAATTCTAAATTTTGCGAACCCAGATTTGCTGGGATGAAACAGATCTAAAAATTTTTGGCGTTCTCCGTAGATATAAAATTTGCTCCGTTTCGAGTTCGGATGTAAAAGTTATGACTGTTTTATGAAAACTGCTCGAATCAGGGTTTTATGTGGACACACGATGCAAACTGATGATGAGACAGGATGATGGCGGATGGAGGGATCCACACAAACTAGAAAAGAACACAATATAAACCAGCAACAAGACCTTGTCCTAGGACACAAACTCAACACGGCGGACTCTGAAACTGAAATATGCAAAGGCTATGGCGCGGATGGTTGTAGGACAGAAAACAAATATGGTGGTGGACTATGGGACGAAGGCAAAAATCAACTAAACTAGGGTAAATATAAACTTGAGGGTATACCTTAGCTCTGAATACCACTTGATGGGGATGTGATTCCCGATCTTCCGTCAAGTTCAAGATAAACAACGATTTGGTCAGAGAGCGACACACCAATCCGGCTTCAGATCACAAAGATCGAACCCTGCAACCTTAGCACCACGTCTCCTCTGGTTATCAACCGTGTCACAATCCAGTTGACCTCGCCACGAAGGCTAATCCCTGCTGTGAATCGAAGAACACAATCAAGAACAAGATAAAACGTAACTCAATTGAAGTGACAATTGCGGATATATGATTAAGCACTCGAAGTTGGGATCTTGCAAACCGATAACGGCGACTGTTCAAAGACAGATTGATCTAAAGCAAAACCCAAACCCTAACATATGTGGCGGCTACTGATTATAAAGCCTAAGGGGCATCCAAGGACCTCTACTCACGTCACTAAGAAGTCTCGACACGTTACAAGGGCCAAACGGCCCAAAAGACGGCGACGCAGCTCCCTGACAGATTCTGGACGTCAACTTGTTTCGACGATTCCCGTTGACTCCAATGGAATTTGGGCCTCGAACCAAAGCCATTGATTAGCTTATGAAATTATCTTTCCATCCACATGTGGATCATCAAAAATGGATTCGGTTGTGTCCTGGGCGTCCATTTTACTATGGACTGGTCCTGGAGCCCGAGATGGACTCGAACTTGATATGGATTGGGCCTCCAACTTGGCTTCGACGCCCTTGCTTGACTCCTAAGGTGGTGGCCAAGGAGGAGGGCGTCCTTGGGCATCTCTCAGGTGTTCTCTATCTTCTTGGGGCATGCTCCAACTTGGGCCTGGGTCCTAAGTGTGAATAACAAGCCCGCGACGACGTTGTAGCACCCGACAGAAATAGCGACGGAATGTCTCAATGATTTCGAGGCCTTGCCAATGTGATATTGAGGTGGGACCAGATCTATTTGAAAGCCATCAAGTGCTCATTAACCTCAATCGCACTCCGGATAGATGAGTTATGAGCTTCCCAATTAAGCACTATCGGGCTGCCGACGAACCGAAAGTTCAACTTTAATGGACTTGCACTTTGAGACACATTTGTATCTACATTCAAATAACGACATGTACATGTGGAACCAAGTGAATTATACCTAAAATTACTATGCAAATATAGGAACGAGCGCACCTTATAATCAATGATCATATCCGATGGTGTCATGTCCTCATCATCCTCCCCTTCTTGACAACAAACCGTCCTCGGTTTGAGCTTAGTTGGAGAACAGATTGTAGGTAGGAGCCAATATTGCTCCCCCTTTTTGAAATTTAACCTGTTGCTTTATAGCAAAACTTGGGGATCTTGACATGACATGATTATATCTATTGTAAGCCTCGAAATTATCATATTGTTGCACAACAAAAGGAGATTTCAGATTTGAACAAATATAAACTCTGTGTACCATATACTCTCCTTTATTATTATATTTTCCAATAAAGTGAAATGTATATCTAGATGACCGTGACAATTCAGCAAACCAAAATTTCTCTTCCAAAGTAGTAAGAGCACACACAGTATCAAACTCAATATAACCCAAAGTATCTAAAGAATACAATAATTTTAGCTCATCTTTTTCAGCAGCAATGGAAAGTAAATTCTTATTTTTAGCACAAATATTTGGTTCTAAAACAAAAGCATCATGCTCTTTCAAATTCTTATTTTCAGCACAAGTATTCGGTTTCAAAACAAAAGTGTCATGCTCATTCACTATTTGTGGTATATGTATATTAAAAGCATTGTCACACAACTCTTCTTTATCACCAGCACTGTCAGAACAATTATTTTGTGACAAAGGAAATTCAGATTTTGTGTCCACTAAATGTTGCTCTATTATAGCATGAGTGGTGGACAAATTCAGCACATCATCACCAATTTGAACACTATCATATTTTGTAGCTAGCATAAAAGGATCTTCTAGTTTAGATACTTGGTGATTTTTATTTTTAATATCAACCTCTTTGTTCTTAGTAGAAACACTCTCTTTATGAAGTTGTACAATTTTAGTCGAGTTTAAAATTTTACCATGCTCTAAAGTGGGTGTGGGAGGTGGTGGTGAAGATGCTGCTGTAGCGGTGGAAACGGCCACTCGTCTGCTTATGGCAGTCTCGATCTTCGCGAATGCTTGCTCCACCCTTGCTAAAACCTGGTTGAAGTTGTCGGCAATGTTGGTCTGGTTCTTTTGTTGATGTCCCTGCAATTCTTTTTCTGCAAGCATAGCTAGCTGAAATAACTGGTTTGTAGTGTTAAAATCTTTATAATAAACAATATCCTGAATTTCACGTCTCAAACCACCATAAAAACGACACACTTTATCCTCTGAATCCTCCTCTATCCCACAATATATTACACACTTTTGAAACTCTACATAATATTTCTGGACAGACATATTACCTTGCTCTAAGCGTTGCATTTTACGTTTATAAAATGGAGAAATAAAATGATCACGCATTGCTTCTTTAAGTCTATCCCATGATTGAGGTTGTTGATGCAAATTGCCTAGTTCTCGCCACCAAAATTGAGCGAAATCTTTGAATTCCCTAGTGGCATATTTAACTCTGTTTCTCAGGAACTAGTTGTGAATTAAACTCTTGTTCTACAGCCATCTCCTAATCAAAATATGTTTCTCCATCATAAAATCCAGAATAGAATGGTATGGTTAATTTACCTCTCATACCTTGATGATTATGATATATTTATGATGGTTGATTTTTCTTTAGCCGATCCATCCTCGCAAACATTTGGGCCATGATTTCCTACAATTCACACTTAAACAGAAACTCGTTGTTTGATTAGAATCCAAAACAAATGTCCTGTCAACTATTTATGGGTTGGTGGAATCATACTCTCACATGTCTTACCAAGCTCTTACGAGTGTTCTTACCAACGCAAAGCAGTGGACGGTACAACCGGTGGCTGGTTCGTGATTTCTGTGAGGACGTGGCACCAAGATTGCAAGGATCTTTTTCTGTATTGATCTAGAGTATATATGTGGAGCTCGGAAGGCACACAAAGAACAAATATATATATATGTGGCACACAATTCAGTAACAAATATCGATATTGAATAAATATCCAAAGCACTTGTCCTAGTTGCTGGCCTATACGTGTTCCTAGCACAGTTGTGACAAACAAGGGAGTGAAACAAGTATGAAAGGTAGCAATAGAAATACGGACAAAGCAAAAGGCACCACAAACAATAGAGCTATCGAGTGTTCTTTATGTGCTTCTTTTCTCTTATCTTCTCTTTTCTTTTACTATTTTTTTCTTTTTTTGTCTAAACTTTTTTTTAGATTTTGCTCTTTTGATATTTTTTCTCATCAAGGAACACACAAGAACAAATCTCAAAAAATTTGAGCTCAATTGGACAAAAGATATGGCCTATACAAATTCAGGATTATGATATAAAAAGCTGGCCAAAACTTGTGGGCCCTGAAACTTGATGTTCCTGATCGAATTTTGTAATTCTAAATTTTGCGAACCCAGATTTGCTGGGATGAAACAGATCTAAAAATTTTTGGCGTTCTCCGTAGATATAAAATTTGCTCCGTTTCGAGTTCGGATGTAAAAGTTATGACTGTTTTATGAAAACTGCTCGAATCAGGGTTTTATGTGGACACACGATGCAAACTGATGATGAGACAGGATGATGGCGGATGGAGGGATCCACACAAACTAGAAAAGAACACAATATAAACCAGCAACAAGACCTTGTCCTAGGACACAAACTCAACACGGCGGACTCTGAAACTGAAATATGCAAAGGCTATGGCGCGGATGGTTGTAGGACAGAAAACAAATATGGTGGTGGACTATGGGACGAAGGCAAAAATCAACTAAACTAGGGTAAATATAAACTTGAGGGTATACCTTAGCTCTGAATACCACTTGATGGGGATGTGATTCCCGATCTTCCGTCAAGTTCAAGATAAACAACGATTTGGTCAGAGAGCGACACACCAATCCGGCTTCAGATCACAAAGATCGAACCCTGCAACCTTAGCACCACGTCTCCTCTGGTTATCAACCGTGTCACAATCCAGTTGACCTCGCCACGAAGGCTAATCCCTGCTGTGAATCGAAGAACACAATCAAGAACAAGATAAAACGTAACTCAATTGAAGTGACAATTGCGGATATATGATTAAGCACTCGAAGTTGGGATCTTGCAAACCGATAACGGCGACTGTTCAAAGACAGATTGATCTAAAGCAAAACCCAAACCCTAACATATGTGGCGGCTACTGATTATAAAGCCTAAGGGGCATCCAAGGACCTCTACTCACGTCACTAAGAAGTCTCGACACGTTACAAGGGCCAAACGGCCCAAAAGACGGCGACGCAGCTCCCTGACAGATTCTGGACGTCAACTTGTTTCGACGATTCCCGTTGACTCCAATGAAATTTGGGCCTCGAACCAAAGCCATTGATTAGCTTATGAAATTATCTTTCCATCCACATGTGGATCATCAAAAATGGATTCGGTTGTGTCCTGGGCGTCCATTTTACTATGGACTGGTCCTGGAGCCCGAGATGGACTCGAACTTGATATGGATTGGGCCTCCAACTTGGCTTCGACGCCCTTGCTTGACTCCTAAGGTGGTGGCCAAGGAGGAGGGCGTCCTTGGGCATCTCTCAGGTGTTCTCTATCTTCTTGGGGCATGCTCCAACTTGGGCCTGGGTCCCAAGTGTGAATAACAAGCCCGCGACGACGTTGTAGCACCCGACAGAAATAGCGACGGAATGTCTCAATGATTTCGAGGCCTTGCCAATGTGATATTGAGGTGGGACCAGATCTATTTGAAAGCCATCAAGTGCTCATTAACCTCAATCGCACTCCGGATAGATGAGTTATGAGCTTCCCAATTAAGCACTATCGGGCTGCCGACGAACCGAAAGTTCAACTTTGATGGACTTGCATTTTGAGACACATTTGTATCTACATTCAAATAATGACATGTACATGTGGAACCAAGTGAATTGTACCCAAAATTACTATGCAAATGTAGGAACGAGCGCACCTTATAATCAATGGTCGTATCCGAAGGTGTCATATCCTCGTCGCTCATCGCCTTAGACGCCTCTCTCGTGACACTCATTTTTTGGTGCGCCGCCCATGTGCGTCACCTTGTGCAATGCGATGGCATCGAAAGATGGTATTGGCCGTGAACTGCTTGTGGAGGCAGATGTTTGTGCCGCCCTGCAAGGTGACCCCCCACGGCATGTTCCACCCTGAGTTGAGGTCGGAGCGGCGACATTGCAGTATGCGCCTCAAATGTGTTCGACTGTTTGCATCTTCAGACCTCCAGACCGGTCAGTGAGTACTGAGTACACCAATTTCTTTTTCACTCAACTCTAGCCCTACGAATTGCAATAATTTAGTCTATATTAGCTTGCAAGTTTTTATTGTGCATAATTTAGTCCATGTTAGCTTGATTGATATAGAAATTTCGAATTGGCTCTGTCAGAAACTAAAAAATAGCATTGTATTCTCAAATCGTAATCGTTGTATGTTTTTATATAAAACCACTTTAAACTATTATATACATTGGTCTTGTATGGGATATAATAGATTTATGTTGGACTATGTGTCCAGCGTACTTTCTTCAGCCCCACCTTACATTTTTTCTAGATCCATCACTGGATCGAAGGAGTTGAACATGCATAGGCAAGAAAATCACGTGAGAATAAAAAAGAATCAATTTGGATGAAATTGGGCGAATTTGCAAAATCCATTTTCATGGATGAAATATGAGGTAGATGAGCCAGTTTTGGAAGTGCAAGCCCCAAGTTGTGTTTTTTTTCTTGGAAACTCATTTGATCTCGTGGCAAACTTGTAAATATAGAATAAGTTTCTTAATGGAATAATACCATTTTCCTCTATTTATATGAAAAGTATCACAACTAACCGAGACTCTGAGAGATCCATCTATCCCATCGTCAAAAATCTATCCATGTTTTTTATCTTCTTTCTCAAGTTTTTCCACCCTTCTTGTTGTCTAATACGTCTCTTGGCGAGATTTGCTCGTATTAAGTTTTTTTCCAATCTTATACTGTGTAATTTGCAGAAAGAAAAAGGCACCCGTCTAATATCTTACCATTGAATTGCACTATCGTATTTGTACTCTAATATAAGTATATAATCTTACTATTACTAATTAGAGACTCCAACGGAGGCACCATATTAATTCTCAACAGATGTGCTAAGAAAAAAGATATATCCTAGAAATTCTCATAATAATTAGAAACATCTAGCCTTTGATTTGGTAGACTCTAATCATCATCAGTAATAATGGCCATTGGATCTATTGTAATATATTAAGAAAATTACCCACCACTGCCGTTATGAAAAAAACATAAAGTAACCCCCTAATTTTGCATGTAAATTACCCACCTTTGCCATTACAAAATATAATTTAAAATAACCCCCTATATTTTTATATAAATTACCCACATATGTCATTATGAAAATAATTTAAAATAACCCCCTAAATTTGTATCTAAATTACCCACATTGGCTATTATAAAATATAATCTAAAATAAGCCCCTAGCATTGCGTCCAAATTAACCAGCTTAGTCATTATGAATGATAATTTAAAATAATCTTTTAACTTTTGTACCTAAATTAGCCATGTCTAGGCTCAAAGAAAATTACCCACGTCTACCATTATGAATGATAATTTAAAATACGTCCTAATAAATTTATAATTATCCACCTTTACTATTATGAAAGATAATGCAAAATAATATTCTAAGTTTGCATTTAACATATTCATACATGTTATTGTGAAAGATAATATAAGGTATTACCTTTATATTTGTGTACACCATAGCCAGTATAAAGAATAAATAAAAAAAATATAAAATCTACACGTAAATAGTTATATATATTGTTACAAAAAGATAAATTAATATTCATGAAGTACGATACATATATATATTTCTAAATACTTCTATAATCATGAAATAAAAAAATTATAACACTATGTTTCACCATGTATATCAAATAAACATGTATATATTAGAATAAGCATTTATTTTAACAAGTTATGAAAAATAAAAAAAATATTTACTTAACAAACCACGTAGCAATAACACTTTATTATTAATACTCCATGATAATAAATTTTATAAGTTATTATTTAAATAAGTGTATACATCTTTACTAAAACATTATGCCATATCAATGTTATTAATTAAATTTTATGCACTCTATAATGTATAAATAGTACTACACATATATTCGTTCGATATAACAAATTTAACATGTTTATAGTCAGGATGTAAGCCGTGTTTCAATTTACGTGGAAAACAATACTACTAAGACCTAGACTATTTTTAATTTAAAATAATCCTCTAACTTTTGTATCTAAATTAGCCATGTCTAGGTTCAAAAAAATTACGCACGTCTACCATTATGAATGATAATTTAAAATATCTCCTAATGAATTTATAAATTATCCACCTTTACTATTATGAAAGATAATGCAAAATAATATTCTAAGTTTGCATTTAACACATTCATACATGTCGTTGTGAAAGATAATATAAGGTATTACCTTATATTTGTGTACAGCATAGCCATTATAAAGAATAAATAAAAAATATCTAAAATCTACAAGTAAATAGTATTATATATATTGCTACAAAAAGATAAATCAATATTCATAAAGTACGATATATATATATATATATAATTATGAAATAAAATAATTATAACTCTATGTTCCATCATGTACATCAAATAAACATATATATATATATATATATATATATATATATATATATATATATATTAGAATAAGTATTTATTTTAACAAATTATGAAAAATGAAAAATGTTCACTTAACAAACCACGTAGCAATAATACTTTATGTTAATACTCCATGATAATAAATTTTATAAGTTATTATGTTAAATAAGTGTATACGTCCTTACTAAAATATTATGCCATATCAATCTTATTAATTAAATTTTATGCACTCTATAAAATATAAATAGTACTACACATATATTCGTGCGATTTAACAAATTCAACAGGTTTAGTGTTGGTATGCTAGTCGAGTTTCAATTTATATGGAAAACAATACTACTAGGACCTAGACTCTTTTTAATATAAAAATAATTTTTGAATAAATATAAAGAATACTAGAATTTCTAATTAACACGTGAAAAAATTATAACAACTTAATTAAAGTTAAAAGATAAACTTTAGATTCGTGACTAGAAAAAAAAAGATAAATACTAGAAATTCTAACTAGAGGTCTCCACTGAAACTTCATGTTAATCCTCTCAAGACTTGATAGGAAATCAAACGATAGATCCTAGAAATTTTTATGAAAATTAGAAACATTTACCGTCAATTAGGTATAATTTAATTATCGTTGATACTAATAATAGCTACTGGATCTATTCTATTTTCTAAATAATTATCCACTTCCGCTATTATGTAAAACAATATAAACTAACTCATGACTATAATTTATATTACCCGCATATATCGTTAAGAAACATGATCTAAAGTAGACCTAAATTTAAATTTAGCTAACATCTGCTTATTATGATTGATTACATAACTCAACTTTCATCTCATTATTGGAAAAATTAAATACCCCCTCAAATCTACATCTAAACTATTAACATTTCTGATTACAACAAATTTCTTTAGATAACAAGAGCATATATATGTTTCTACATTACTCAACCTCTGTCAATTAATATAGTAAGATTTAATTAAAGATAATATAAGCATCGTGCATGAGTAAAAAAATAAATATGTTATGTTTCATCACATAAAAACTATTTTCTTAATTAAAAACTCATATACTAATGATACTAACAAAATATTTAGACCATATTAGTAACCATAACATATAATTTATGTAGATTGTTACTTTATATATATTTATGTATTTTAACTAAAATATCTAATATGTTTATATCGATAGTACAACCATAACTGTAAATATAATTGCTTGATAGGAAAATTCAACCATTTTGAGCAATGTGGGAAACTAAAAGTCAAGCATTATAAGACTTGAGTATTAAAATTCTTTAGAGTAAAAATGAAGCATTATAAGGTTTAAGCACTGTTCGCCTACATGGCCGTGTAGGCCGTTTACACGTCGTGTAAACGCTACTCGATGGGTAACCGTGTAGGCCGATTAGCCGTGTAAAGCCGTGCAAAACCGTTTCGACCGTTTAAAAGGCCGTTTAAACGGCCGTGTATACCGACTTTTTGCTAAACGATGGGTGACTGACCGTTTACCGTGTACCGTTTAGGCTAACATTGGGTTTAAGTATTAAAATTCTCTTGAGGTTAACACTAAATCTCACTTCAAACTCTATGACTTATCTTAAACGATATGTTGCAAGTTTCAAATAATGGCTTATGCTATTGAAATACTTAAGAATACACTCTATGACCTAAAATTCTAATTTTCAAAAAGTGCAAAAAGAATAGTTAATGAAAGATACAATAAGGACAACAGTTTGAACTTAGCTTGAGAAGAAAGAGAATCCATAGCAGTCAATAAGAATAAAATTCGAAAAATCAAAAATTTAGATTCATGACTTCAGAATATATATGATGCAACAAGAGCCACCTTGATTAATGATAAAGTTTCAAAGTAATTGCATATTTAAAATATATAGAGATTTCATGAAAAGAAAGAAAGTTCCTTGAAAAAATAGTAATTAATAAATTTATGATAACTAGATGTTATGATTACTAGTTGTAGACTACAAAATATCTATTTTGTCTATTATGTTAGAAAATAAACAAAGAAAAACTTACGATTTAGAAAAAGTAATTTTTATTAGTTAAATGTACTATCTCCATTCCAAAGTATTAAACAGTACATAATACATATATCTCTAAAATCCTAACCCGTGCAAGAGCACGGGTTAATAGACTAGTCTTACATAAGGCTACGGACGTGCTTTATTTGTGAGGCTTCCCAAAGCACGGGCTCTCTCCCGAAGAAGAAACTTTTGCGTCTTCCCCGTGGAAGTCTTGGGCAGATCCTGAAATACCACCGTCTTTGGTGCCATGTAGTGCGGAAGCCTCTGTCGGCAAAAGCTTATAATCTCTGCCTCCGTTGCGTTGGCGCCGGACTTGAGCTTGACAAACATGCAGGGCATCTCACCCCAGTAGTCGTCTGGCCTCGCTACGACAGCCACCTCCAGCACCGCCGGGTGCCCGGAGATGACGGATTCCACCTCGATGGAACTGATGTTTTCGCCGCCAGATACGATGATGTCTTTGGCCCTGTCCTTGATCTGAATGTACCCGTCCTGATGCCGGACGGCGAGGCCCCCGGTGTGCAGCCACCCCCCTGCCATGGCCTCCTTCGTCGCGCTGAGGTCCCTGTGTTGCCCCGGAACATGACCTTGCCCATTGCCAGGCCGTCCGACGGCACACTCTCCATGGTGGCCGGATCCTTGATGTCCACATCCTGCATCGAGGCGTGATGGAACCCCTGCCGCGCCTTGAGCCACGCGTGCTCCTCTGCCCATAGAGTGTCCCACTCCAGCAGTCACGTGGAGAGTGGAGACGGTCGCTGGGCCGTACGTCTCCGTTAGGCCGTACATGTGGTAGACATCAAAACCGAGCCCCTCCACCTCTAACAAGACGTTTGGCGGTGGCAGGGGGCCGCCAGTCATGACGCGCACTGGCCCGGGCAGTGGCTTGCGGTCTACTGCCGGCGCGTTCACGATCATGTTGAACACTGTGGGCGCACCGCCCATTCTTTTTTAGAGTTTTAGGGCAAAAACACTCCGGTCATTGCATTATCACAACGACCAGAGTAACAGGTTTAAGCATTCAGGTTCATCACCCAGACGCAACAAAACACCTCCAGACTCAACTCAACTCAAACTACCTTCAACCTCCAGAACACTAACTGACAACTAAGAAAAACGATTACATATTCCACGCCTCTCCAAACTGTAAGAACTGAGCCATTTTCCATTGGACGTCGATCTGTGAAGGTGCATCCTTGATGAGATCCTCGTAGCTCATGCAGCCGGACTCGGAATTTTCATCGTCTGAAATTGCTACGAGAACCGGCAGCAGCGTGGTGCTCCCGTCGTTGGACGGCAGAGCGCGAGCTGCTTCAGCGCGGCTCTCCCGACGGCAAGGAGGTGAGACTGGACGAAGAGCACCTTGGCACCCGAGTGCTTCAATAAAACAGACACCATGGCTGCATCGTGCCGCGTATTCAACGTGCAGAGGACCGCGCCGGCCATGGGCACGGCAAATGCAGCTCGTACGTCGCTGGCACGTTTGTGCTCAGCACAGCTACCTGCATATATTAATTAATGATGTGATTAGTTGCATATATCCTCCTTTTACTTTTGGGCTTCCAGATTCATTCCGTCGTTGTCCGCGAAACATAACATCATTCTACTCACTTAGCTATGTAATTATCGACACGATATTTTATATAATAATGATTAAATAATATAATACGAGTAAAAACTAGTATGCAATAAGTCTAGCTCTGTCGGTTATGTTTCGCTAGCCCAAAAACCTTCGTTGCTATCGCATAGGTAGGTACTTCCTTCTTCGCATAAGGAATGTCGTTCTCGTTTTTTTGAGAAGTCAAATATTTTTAAATTTTAACTAAATATATATACTATAAAAACTTTCATATTTATGCTGCATAGTAAGTATCATTAAATTAATCATTAAATATAGTTTATAATAAACTTATTTAGATATACAAATATTGCTAATATTTTCACAAACATAGTTAAACTGGTCAAGAATTTGACTAGCATAAAACTCTGTGGGACACTCTTTTTTGAGATGTAGGGAGCAGAAGTTTTACACATATAAGAATCGAAGATTCGTGGATAAATTTAGAAGCCACCACTAATCAAAATTGCTTGCCCTTGCTTTCTCCTATTACTCATATTATAAAACAATATCCATGTCTTGTATGTATTTAGTTGTCATAAACTTTAGTAACCAATTGATCTATAGTTTCAATCACAATTATAATTATCCACTTTGCATCATACCTTCTTCTAGACATACATATCTCTGTAGTTGAAACTATGTCTCTTGTATTTATATTGTAATATGATACTTATAATACCTTCTTATTTTTCATGTTGCTTCAGTTATAATAATTTTATCTACTTGTCTATCCTCATTCACATGGACGTCATACTTTCTCATGTGTTCGTCTTCTAATAGGGTACTCATGTAGCTACTTTCTTATCATCATGTGCTTGTGATGGGCTTTAGTTAATTATTGTAAGAGAACAAGTGACTGAAGTGCTCAATTGTATTCACCAAATGGAGCTTGTACATATACAGAGAACGAGTGGTCTAGAGGACTAACAGTTTCCTACATGCTAGGAAGACCCGGAAGACTAGGATCATAGACCTGTTCTTCTACACCCCCCCCCTCAGTTACATCATTGGTCACTACCAGAAAGCTGAGATTTCGTGAGAGTGAAAAAACTGTCATGAAATATTGTTTACCCTCATGAAAACGATTCGTGAGGGCCAACCGTCACGCATGAGCACTCATGGAATTGAAGCCAGGGAAATTGAATTTTCATGAGAGGCAGTGCTCACGATTTATTTTCGTGGCGGACATTCCTGACGGTCACCTCCATGAAAATGTTAGCGCCGCCAGGTTTGCTGTGGTGTTTCTATGGCGGTATTACGTGGAGGTCAACCGTCATGAAATTAAATCGTGAGGTTATCAAAACTCACAGGAATATACTATTTCGTGAGAGGGAGTCAACCGTCATGAAATTAATTCGTGAGGTTATCAAAACTCACAGGAATATACTATTTCGTGAGAGGGAGTCAACCGTCATGAAATTAATTCGTGAGATCATCTAAACTCACAGGAATATAGTATTCGTGAGTGGGAGTTAACCGTCATGAAATTAATTCGTGAGGTTATCTAAACTCACAGGAAATTAATTCGTGAGAGGGAGACGTCACCATGAAAATATGTTTGAACCATCACAAAATATAGTTTTCATGAGACAGACACCACCAGGAAAACATGTTGAAACCCTCATGAAATATGGTTTTCCTGGGGTCCAAAACTGTCATGGTAATTTTTGGTCCAGCCAGGAAATTATTTTAACCAACAAGAAAAATGTCAATCCAAATTCCAAATATAATCAGATTTCAATACATGCAGACAATCAACTGATTTTAGTCCAACATATCACAAAGCATCCACTAATTGCACTCCAAACATATTACGAATTCTCCAGCATTACATTCATGAAAGGCGATAAGACTATCTCATAGTCACAGTCAACTAACATAAATCCCAGCACATAGCTCTGAGGTCTACTTACTACAACACCAAAAGGTTTTGTTTCAACCTATGGTCGCTGGTTAGCAAAATAAGCCTAGCATCCATTAGTTTGGATCAAAAGAGCCCAAAAGTAAGATGGTACCATGTTCAGGTTTTACTCCCATCCATTGCATCAATTATCATTATCATCACTGTCATCCCCCTCGTTGATGCTATCCTCTCCATTACCACTGCTCATGTCGACATCTTCGCTGCCACTAATGTCATCACTACCATCATCTTCATCAAAGTCATCACAACTATGGTTATCACCATCATAGCTGTTGCTGTCATTCATCTCACCGTAGTCATCGTCATCATCATCAGTGTCCACGTAATTACCGTGACAAAGCATTTCAAGTGGGTTAGTGCTGACATGTGATGATATAGAAACCTGAAAAAGATACAATCATGGTCTTAGACTTCAAGTAAAAAGGGAGTATATCTAAGTTCATGCCACAACAGTAGGTGGTTAATATGTACTAATAAAACCAAAACAGTAGGTGGTTGCCACAATTATTTAACTGAAACAAAGTATAAAGGATATATCCAAGAACTAGACTCACATTTGTTTTACCAATTTCAAGCATGAATAATAGCACATTTATGTAATTATGTTGGCAGCCAGCCTCCCTCCACAGGCTAGACTTAAAGTGGTTGAACAATGCACTGAGCAAACCCTTCGTCATGATATCAGCATACTGGTGTGTTCTTGGTACTTGAACAACTCGAAGCTGCCCAAGTGCAACCTTCTCGCACATGAAGTGCAGATCCAGCTCAACATGCTTTGTACGCCGATGATGAACTGGATTTTCAGAGAGATACACCGCTGAAATGTTGTCGCAATAAATTACTGTGGCCTTGTTGATTGGAACGTGCAGCTCTTGCAAAAGGTTCCTGAGCCAGCAGCACTCCGCTGTGGCGTGTGCCACGCCGCGGTATTCGGTTTTGGCACTTGATCGAGATACCGTGGTCTGTCGCTTGGACGACCAAGACACCAATGAGTCACCAAGGAACATGCAGTAGCCTGATGTGGATCGTCGGGTGTCAGGGCACCCTGCCCAATCTGCGTTGGAGTAGGTAGTTAGGTGCGTTGTCAGTGATGCCGAGATGCACAGACCATTGTCGAGTGTTCCACGCAGGTACTGGAGAATGCGCTTGACAAGTCCCCAGTGTACGTCCCATGGCGCGTGCATGAACAAGCACGCCTGATTCACAGCATATGCAAGATCAGGACGTGTCAAGGTCAGGTACTGGAGTGCACCCGCAATGCTGCGGTAGAACGTCGGGTCGTTGAAGATGGCACCCTCTGTCAGGGAGAGCTTTGGCTTGGTGTCGACCGGTGTTGGAGCAGACTTGCAGTTCAGCATCCCAGCGCATTCAAGAATGTCTTCAGCATACTAAGCTTGGTTGAGGAAGAAGCCATGTTCGTCGCGCCGAACTTGCACACCGAGGAAGAACCGGATGTCACCAAGATCCTTGATTGCAAATTCTTGGCGAAGCAGCTTGACGATGTGTGCAAAGAAATCACTTGTCAAAGCGGTGAGCAGGATGTCATCGACATAGACAAGCAAATAAGCTGTCTGACCAGTGTGAGTGAAGATGAAGAGCGATGCGTCGGAGCCAGTGGAGATGAAGCCAATGCGCTGGAGGTAGCCACCAAGACGCTCAAACCACGCCCTGGGCGCTTGTTTAAGTCCATAGAGGGACTTGACAAGACGACAGACATGGTATGGGTATCTCTGATCGATGAAGCCTGCAGGTTGATGGCAGAACACCTGTTCGGCAAGGTCACCGCGCAAGAACGCATTCTTGACATCAAGTTGATGTACCGGCCACGAACGCGAAGCTGCAAGATGAAGGACTGTCTGAATAGTTGCAGGCTTGATGACCAGCGAGAAGGCACGCTGGTTGAACCCACGGATCACCCATCGAGCCTTGCGGCGCTCCAAGGTTCCGTCGGGGTTCAATTTGTTCTTGAAGATCCACTTCCCTGTGATGACGTTTGCACCAGCCGGCCGTGGCATGAGTGTCCAGGTGCCATTGGACACGAGGGCATTGTACTCCTCTTGCATCGCCTGCCGCCATGTCGGATCGCGGAGCGCGGCACGGATAGAGCCTGGTGGAGAAGACGGCGTCGTGGTGGTGGTGAGGTTGGCGTACTTCGGGTTGGGGAGGACGATGCCGTGGCGGCCTCGAGTCATCATGGGATGCCAAGGCGGCTTGGCGCTGGCCCTGCACCAGACGTCGTGGCCACTATCATAGAATCCGCCGGAGGTGTGGCAGTGCGTGATGGTGGCTGTACGGCAGCGTGGTCGTCGACGAGGTGAGGCAGCGCCGTTGTGGACCCAGAGCGGGTGGTCGCAGCCGTCGTAGACGTGGAAGATGTGGTGCTCGGCTGATGCACCTGTGGCGCACTAGTAGTGCTGATCACAGGTTGTGGAGCTGGAGCACCAGCTGCCTGCTGACGACGTGGTGGAGGCAGAATCATCACGTCCTGATGAAGAGGCTGAGAACGTGCCAGCGACACAGTGGCGGGCACAGGTAGCTCCTGAGCAAAAGGAAAAACGTTCTCGTCGAAATATACATGACGAGAGGTTAGTACACAATGAGACTCGGGGTCGTAGCAGCGATATCCTCGTTGTTCAGCTGGATAACCCAAGAAGATGCACTTGATCGAGCGGGGGGCGAGTTTGTGCGGTGCGGTAGCAGCAGTGTTGGGGTAGCAAAGACAACCAAAAGTGCGTAGGTGGTCATATGTGGGTGGCACGCCAAAGTGGAGCTCATGCGGGGTTTGCTGAGCGCGTGGACGACATGGTCGGCGGTTGATCAAGTATGTAGCAGTGCTGAGAGCATCCGGCCAAAAACGGGGTGGGACAGAAACATGGAACAGCAGTGCACGCACACTGTCATTGATCGTGCACAAGACCCGCTCAGCTCGTCCATTTTGCTGGGACGTATACAGACAAGTGAGGCGTAGTGAAATGCCATGCGTGGTGCAGAAAGCTCGAGTTGCAGTGCTATCGAATTCGTGACCATTGTCAGTGTGAAAACACTTGATGTCACGCTGGAACTGAGTTCGCACAAACGCATGGAAAGAAATTAAAGTGGGAAGAACATGACGGAGTGGGAATGTCCAGACATAGTGAGAATAATCATCAAGTACAACTAAGTAAAACTGAAAACCAGAATTGCTTGTTATTGGTGAGGTCCAGACATCATAGTGAAGGAGATCAAAAGGAGAAGAAGAAACATTATTGGAGGTGGTAAAGGGCAAACGCACATGCTTGCCCAAGCGACATGCATGGCATGTGTGTTTGCCGGATTTGCTACAGGAAAAACCAAAGGAATGCAAGACGCGACGCAAGGAGTCCTCTCCTGGATGGCCAAGATGGGCATGCCACAGCTTGGAGTCTTGGGAGGCCAGAAGAGCCTAAGCTTGTGCTGGACCACTGGATGTAGGCCATCGAAGGGGATAGAGATCGCCGGAGGAGTCACAGCGGAGCAGAACCGTCTTGGAATGAAGATCCTTTATGGAAAAACCACACGGGTCAAATTCGACAGAAACGGAATTGTCGCGGGTGAGAGAACGAACTGAAATAAGGTTCTTAATCAAATGAGGGGAGATCAGAACATTATTCAGTTTAAGAGATGAGGATGGTGTAGGCAAAAGAGCGTGTCCATGGGACTGGACCGAAAGGGGAGCACCGTTGCCAACAATAATATGAGAGGGTGAAGGAAGGGAGGAAGGGGATGAGAGGATACCGGAATTGGAGGCCATGTGAGAGGTGGCCCTGGTGTTGAGGAACCAATCACCACCACCGTGTCCTCTGAGCGGAGCGTGAGTCGATGCACTGTGGAGGGTGGAGAGGAGGCCGTGAGGAGGCTGCTGTTGCTACATGGTGAAGGGGTTCGCCTCGCCGAAACCGATCTGTGGCGCTTGCGGGAGCTGGGGCGCTGGAACGCAGCCAGCGCCTATGGCTGGGGCATACCGGGACGCTGGGCGAGGGCACCCTGAGGCGGAGCACGCCATTGGTTCGTGGGCCAAGCCTGCACATAGCCGGTCCATGGATTGTATGCCTAGCCCCACGATGGCGGAGGCCTAGAAGAAGCTGATCCACCTTGTGGACGAGCGGTGCTAGAAGCGTTCCCGGTATTGCGGAACCGCCCGTCCGTTCTTGCACTTTTTGCGGCGATCATCGCCCGTGGAGGAAGGAGCATGGCCGCCATGGTTGGCGCGCCGAGGTGGAGCAGAAGTGTTCGAGGAGTCCATGTTGGAGGAACCCGCCGCGAGGAGTGCTGTGGCAGCCGCCACCTTGCGTGTCAGAGACTTGCGCTGCTCCTCCTGCACGAGGTAGGACCGAGTGTAGAGGAACATGGGCGGCGGCACCTTGGAGGAGAGGACGGCGATGGCGCCACTATAGTCAGGATGGAGGCCGCGGAGAGTGTTGATGACGAGGGCCTGATCGGTGACAGTGGCACCGACATCGTAGAGGGCGTCGGCCAACTGCTTGAGACGGCCACGGTACTCCATGATTGACATGTCCCATTGATAGATACTGCGGAAGTCTTGTTGCAGGAAGACGGCTCGCTTGAGGCTGTTGTCGAGGAACTGGCTGTTGATTGCCTGCCAGGCGGATTGCGCCGTGGAGCGGGGCTGATAGACCACATCCATCAGGTCCTTGGACAGAGTAGTGTAGAGCCAAGAGTTGATGCTCGAGTCGTTCTGGCACCACTCGGGGTCATGTTGCATGAGGGCAGCGTCAATGGTGCCATCCACATGATCTATCAGGCCAAACTTCTTGAACGTCAGTTCAAAGAAGGTACACCACTGGCGGAAATTGGTGGCGTCCATTTCGAGGATCACTGGAACATGGGCCCAAATGTTGACCATGGCAATCGTGGCACCAGTGGGAGTGTCTGCGTCGGGAAGAGTGGCGAAGGGGTTGGACGCGGCACTGCGAGAGGAGCTGGAGGATTGGGAGGGTGACGCCATGAGGAAGACAACGTAGAGCATTGAGAGAGGCAGCGGAAGAATGGAGCAGGAAGCGGCTGATACCATGTAAGAGAACAAGTGACTAAAGTGCTCAATTGTATTCACCAGATGGAGCTTGTACATATACAGTGAACGAGTGGTCTAGAGGACTAACGGTTTCCTACATGCTAGGAAGACCCGGAAGACTAGGATCATAGACCTGTTCTTCTACAATTATCAGTTACTTTATATACTTTTCTGCATCTACTAATAGTTACTTTGCCTTTGCATCGCACCGTCATAAGTGCTCGACATGTATTTTGTTGAATCCTAGCTTTAGTTAAACATTTTGCATGGAAATCTACATAGTCATAACTTATCCATTGTTGGGGGAAGGCATGAAGTTTCGGCCCCCCTCATCGCTATAACCTTTCGACCTATGTTTCGACATCGGCAGGAACCGAGTGACTTACCACAGCTATCGGCGGGGCGAAACCTCGTTTTGGCATATCAACATGAAATGAGGGTTTCCACTGCAGCTATCGGTGGGTGAAACCTTGTTTCGTCGCATCAGCATGGAATATGGGTTCCACTATAGCTGTCGGTGGGCGAAACGACATTTCGGCATATAAGCATGAAATGAGGGTTTCACTGCAGCTATCGGCGGGTGAAACCTCATTTCGTCGCATCAGCATGAAACGTGGGTTCCGCTATAGCTATCGGCGGATGAAATGATGTTTCGGCATGTCTTCAGGCAGGTCGGGTCAAATTGGCTATTATGCTATCATGTAATTCCGTGCAGGGCGGTTGCTTCGTCGGTGGTCCTTTTGGCTGAGCTCCCGGCACGCCAGCGTCCTGAGCGGCACGAGCAGATCAGGAAGGGGTCCATGAGACAAAGGCACCGGCCAGAAGACGTCGGAGACTATGGAGTCCAAAAATGCTCCACCGGTTCGGAATATGCCAAAGAATCAGGGCAATTAGGAGGGCATTTTTGTCCCTAGGAAAGTTATGGACTTGTATAAATATAGTTCCATGGGAGCCTTGTAAAGGAAGAGGAAACCCTAATTCCTTTAGCAATATATGAAGCACCATTTCGTCATTGTTTGTGGCTTTCGCCTTTGTGCTTTCGGTCGTGCAAGTGGCAACCCAGTGTTCGAAGGCTAAGGCCTAGAAGAACATTGACGCCCACCGTGGTTGTTGCTCGAGTTTGTCATGGCCAGAAGAAAAGGAGTGAAAACAGTCAGTGATCGCCCTGAGGGGTCCAAGGCAGTGGCCGCCACAGCCAGTACAACAGTCGAAACTCCCACCACGGCGCTGCCATCGGCACCTACCGGATCAGCTGCAGCTCTGGTGCCGGGCACCGAAATGGGAGAGCCAACCAGGCGCCAGCAAACGCCGAAAGGGCACCCAGAAGACCTAACCGACCAGTCGAACGAAAACGAAGATGAAGACGAAGACGGCGAAACCACTGAGCAGGCAAGAGCGCTGAGAAGGCTAGATGTTTTTTAGTAAGAGATTCAGAGGCTTCAGCAACAGAAGCAACAGCTACTGCAGCAGGTTGCCGCACAAAACAGAGTAGACCAAACCCAGCAGGCCATCAGGCAAGCCAAAATCCAGAGAAAGATTACTCAGTCAAATTTAGCAGCTTCGCCGAACACGAGGCGAGAATGCTCATCCACCTCAAGAGAACATCATTATGCCAGATATAGATCTATTGGACAAAAACATGGAAGCTTTCAACCCTACTTCCCCTTTGTTGAAAGAGTTGCAGCAGCACCCATGGCCGCAGAATTACAAACCCCGCATCCCGCCTTTTGGCGGAAAGACCAATCCAAGGAAGTTCATAGCAAGCTACGAAACAGCAGTCTGTTCGGCTGGGGGGATATTCAGACCCTAGCGAAATCTCTTATCTTGGCAGTCGATGATATTGCCCATGATTGTTACACGTCATTGAAGCCCCTTTCCGTCCACTCGTGGCACCAAATTAAAGCAGAGCTTCTGGCAACTTTCCATGGGTACCAGCCAGGGACCAAAACCACAAGGGATCTCATGAACTGCATTCAGTGAGGTGACGAAGCCCTATCAGAATATCTAAAAGATTTATCCAGCTCAAGGCGCAAGCACCAAATGTGCCAGAAGCAGCAGTCATAGTAGCGGCCATCGAAGGCTTGGCTTTGGGGGATTGTGCAGCACATTTCACCTAAGAGCCACCGGCCACAATAAAAGAACTCTTCGAAGTCATGAACCGATATGCTAGATCAGATGACGATTACAGACAACGAAAGGCAGCACGCATTCCTCAAAGGCAATCACCGATATAGCGAAATGTGAAACCTTTTCGCTCAACAAACTACCCACCAGAAGAGTCAGATTAGTCCGCGATGGATCAGGCTCATTCCGGTCCACCGCAATCTCAACATTACCGCAATTTCGACCATTCATCACTTCATGGAGTGCCATATTGTTTCATATGCGGCGAAAACGCCGGGCATATCACCAATGAATGCAAGTATAGTAAGATGGCCAGGGAGCTTAAGGAAAAAGATGACATGTCTAGATGCAAACAACACGCCCTCTAGTGAATACACACTCAAACATTTCAATAGCCAACCCTACCTTTCGGCAGGAAGCAACGTAATGCGTCAGCTTAGCTTTTCACGGGGTTATGGTACAACACCATTCGCCTGGCAGCACCCAGTGTACTCAGCTTATCGGCAACTCAATCAATACCCAACTCAGTCAGCCGTCGTGTCCTCCCCGGTTCAACCGAATTAGCTACAATTCATGCAATCGCTCCAAAGTAAGCAAGAAAGCACACAAGACCAGCAAGCAATGAACGGCACCTTTTCGTCGCATGGTCACATATTCGCCATAAAACAGTAAGCAACACCTTTTCGCCACATGGTCACATGTTCACCATAACTGGCGACTCTTATCGTCCATTTCCATATTTTGTAATTTTTGCTAACATTTCATTTTCCGCCAAGACAAGGGGATTCACACTCTCTTTCTGCACAGGGGAAGACCTTGCGAAAGGGTGTGAGTTTTCTTAACAAGGCAATCCTTTGTACCCCCTTACAAATTTTAAGACATGTACGTTTCCCCAATATCAAGAGAAGCTAAGCATCAAATGTTGAAACAAGCCTGGATATCACTTGAGTATCGAGAGCATCACCCGCAGATAAAAGGTTGCACATCCTATCTTTTTGCAGCAGATCTCAAAGTAGACTCTGCAACCACAAAAGCCTAAGGGGTCAAGACTTTGACCCCCATGAGGGCGAAGTAAACAAAAAGCCCAAGGGCTCAAGAGTTCGACCCTCCAAAAATGCGAGAGGGCGAAGCGACGAAAGCCTAAGGGCTCAAGACTTCGACCCTCCGAAAATGCGAGAGGGCAAAGCAAACAAAAAGCCTAAGGGATCAAGACTTCATCCTTCCGAAAATGCGTGAGGGCGAAGCGATCAAAGCCTAAGGGCTTAAGACTTAGACCCTCCAAAAATGTGAGAGGGCGAAGCAAATAAGAAGCCTAAGGGCTCAAGAATTCGACCCTCCGAAAAATTCAAGAGGGCGAAGCGACGAAAGCCTAAGGGCTCAAGACTTTGACCCTTCGAAAATGTGAGAGGGCAAAGTGATGAAAGCCTAAGGGCTCAAGACTTCGACCCTCCGAAAATGCGAGAGGGCAAAGAAAAAGAAAATCCTAAGGGCTCAAGACTTCATCCCTCCAAAAATGTGAGAGGGCGAAGTGACGGAAGCCTAAGGGCTCAAGACTTTGACCCTCCAAAAATGCGAGAGGGCGAAGTGATGAAAGCCTAAGGGCTCAAGACTTCTATTGGGTATCGATATTAGGGATACCTGAAGTAAGGATCTAATGGCCGTGAGCCTTGGATTGACCAAGCGGTTAAAGGTGTAGTTAATAGGTTCGTCTGACCCCAAGGGAGCAGGCTCCACCTCGCCCGATCTCGAGGGAGTGGACTCCGCCTCGCCCGACACTAAGGGAACGGACTTCACCTCGCTCGACGCCTTGGGGGTGGACTCTGCCTTGCCTGATCCTGAGGGGGCGGACTCTGCCTCGCCCGACACCCGGGGGTAGGTTTCGTCTCGCCCGACCCTAAGAACATAGACTTGCCCTCAAGAGGGAACGCCGACCCAACAAGGGCACGTACTATTGTCAACCACTACAGATGTGAGAGCACACGCTCAGAGTCAAAGCTCTAACATCGAGAAAGTAGCACGCACATCTCGATACAACCCATGGCCGTGATGGGCCATGCCTGGGAGCTCATGTCATCCACAACATTGGCCAGATTGACACTGTGCCACCTAACCCCGGTACGGCTCCCATCAAGGGCGTCCATTGCCCATGCTACCCCCAGGACAGGACATGGCGCCACGACCGGCTGATGACGCCCGCGTATGGCGCCAGTGACGAACAGGGTCATGACGTGAAGTCATCCCCATCGTCATCTGCACGGTCAGCAGGACCCACATAGGGAGGAGGAGAATGACGCAACCCTAGAAGCTTCTTTTCCTCCTTGTTCTCCTTCTCTTTCTCTCTCCCCCACTCTTATGTGACCTGTGTCTTCCCCTTGGACTATAAAAGGGGAGGCAGGGACCTCCGAAAGGGGGATGGAAAAATCAGAGTCTTACTCTACACCATTCACCACCTTAGAGACTTAGGAGCCTTTCCCTCTCTCATCCGTTTGTAACCCCTACTACAAACAACTGCCGGCAACACGAGCAGCCACAACTGGACGTAGAGACATTCTGCCCGAACCAGTATAATCCTTGTATCCTCCGAGCACACCATCTGAGCTAGACGCGCAAATCGCAAATTTACTGAGCCGGTGGTTCGAAACACTGATAGTTGGCGTGCCATGTAGGGGCCTTTTGCGCGTCTCGTCGACTTCAGTAGGCTACGGACAGCTAGCCGCGACGTCGTCTGGGTCCCAGGCACACACATGCGTTTTGGGAGCCTGGACTTTCTCGTCACTACGGAAGGAGGACTAGAGCAGGCTCGTGCCTCTGTCCAACCTCCTCGCCCCAATGGTCTCAACACGGTCGTCGAGGCCCTTGAAGAGTTGTAGCTGCGTGTCCCTGAGGCCCGCACCTCCGGGAGTGACCAGCTCCTCACCTTCGACCATTAAAAACTGGAACACCAGCTTAATGCCTTCCTAGGACCTGGCCCATCCTAGGAGGACCTATGTCTCCTTTCCTTCTCGTTTACCAATGCCATGGCGCAGCTTGCCGGAGGAGAACCACTCTCCCTAGGAAGTCTCACCGGGAATGCCCCGGTAGCATGGCCTTTTGGCCTGCGCAACGCTGCGGGGATCATTGATCATCTCATAGCATGACGCATGTATCCATCCTTCGTAGACAATGAGTTTGTGGGAATGATGGAATACATCTCAGAATCTTTCCACGACCTCCTCGTGGAAGATTATGAGGCCCTCTCTGACTCCAACTCCAGTAGGGGGAGCCATCACCCCTCACGTGAATGTTTCATGGCGGATACCCTCGACGGGCACGTCGAGGACATCGAAGGCAGCGAGGATACTCCCTTGGCTAGCCCCAATGATGAAGTCGTAGGGGATACAGAAGCCTAGCCATGCCTGCGAACGGAGTGGCTAAGGGCACGATAGAAGGAACTTGAAGAAGTAGGACTCCAGCTAGAGCAGGAGCACGCGAGGCTCGAGCATGAGATCAAGGCATCACGGGGACAGTGGGCGCGCTTGCACCACTGCCCACGACATGCACTAGAGGATATGCGAGGATGACAAGGGTCTCCCGCACTTCGCCAGAACATAGCTACTGCGGCGGCTTGGCTTCGAGGGCCCCCGGAGCCCGTAACGCATGAGGATCACTGGGCTCATCATGAAATCCACACATGGCTGGAATGTGCGGCGGTGCAACAAGCGGAGAGCTCGTTGTCTTGATGACACAGGTCCGACACCAGCTAATGTGCGCCCGCAGGACGACGTGGCAAGGACACGTCTATCCACCAAGCGTCGCACGATGGCAGGAGGCTCACCGTAGCTCTGATACAAGAGCGCATTGGCTTCGGCTGTGACCCGCGTCTCACTCTGGACGCCCGTCGGTGCGCACAAGAAGACCGAGAAGAGCTAGCCGGCCGCGGCTACCTCCCACGTCATGGAGGACGCTACAACAGCGGAGAGGATTGGAGCCCGAACCCTAACCCACTGGGGCCTAGGGCTTTTGGCTCACGCATCCTTAACCTGGCTTTCCCGTCGTGATACCGGCCATCGACAAACATCCCAAAGTACTCCGAGGAGATGAACCCTGCCCTATGGCTCAAAGACTACTGGCTCAATTGACGAGCTGGTGGTGTGGATAGTCATTACCTATCCACAACCTCCTCTTGTCCTTGGCCGATTCGGCATGAACATGGCTGGAGCACCACGCATCCAAACGGATTCAGAACTAGGCGGACTTGAAATAGATCTTTGTGGGAAATTTCTAGGGCACTTACACCCGCCCTGGGAACCTCTGGGATCCCAAGAACTACCAACAAAAGTTGGGTGAGACTCTTCACGAGTACAACCGGCGTTTCTCTAGGCAATGCAATGAGTTCCCTGATGTCACCGACACCGACGTCATCGGGGCTTTCCTGTCTAGGACCACCTGCAAGTCCCTGGTCCATAAGCTAGGACATAAGGGCCCGCGAACAACCAAGGACCTCCTCAACATCATGACCAGCCACGCCTTAGGCGAGGAAGCGGTGGGGTGATATTTGACCACCCCAAGGGCAAAGCAAAACTGGACGAGGACACCGGCAAAGGCGCCTCTAACCGTCCGAACAAGAAGAAGAACAAGCAGCGACACGGGAGCTTGCTGGTAGCCGCTGCCAACCGAAAGGCCGCAGACGCCCACCAAAGGCACCCCTGATCATTTTGAGAAGATGCTCAAAGGCTTGTGCTTGAAGCACGCCTTCCCCATCAAGCACCTATACAAGGATTGTGCTCTCATGAAACGGTTCTTGTCCAGTGGCTCCAAGAAGGGTGAGCAGAAAAAGAAGCCTGAGCCGAAAGTAGACGATGCCAAGGGGAAGGGCAGTGGCTTTCCAGCGATGGATGGCTGCCTCATGATCTTCGGTGGAATGGTGGCTTATGGCTTCAAGTGACACCAAAAGCTCGCACGCCATGAAGTCTATGCGGCCAAGCCGGCCATGCCCACTTTCCTTCGAGGGTTAGGGTTGGCCATCACCTTTGACCGGTCTAACCACCCGGAGAGCATCCCACAGCTGGGTAGGTACCCACTCGTGGTTGATCCGATCATTGGCAAGAAGCGGCCCACTAAAGTACTGATGGATGGGGGCAGCGGCCACAACATCATGTACGTCCAGACGCTTGATGCCATGGGCGTCGACTGATCGCGGATCTAACCAACTAGGGCACCTTTCCACGGTGTCGTACCAAGGAAGCAGGTGATGCTGCTCAGCCAGATTGACCCGCTCATCACCTTTGGAGATCCAGCCAACTATAGGACGGAGACCCTCACCTTCGAGGTGGTCGGATTCCACGGATCCTACCACGCCATCCTGGGGTGACCATGTTATGCAAAGTTCATGGCCATCCTCAACTGCACCTACCTCAAACTCAAGATGCCAGGCCCATGCGGGGTCATCACCATCGGCACCTCCTTCCAACGTGCCTACGAGTGCGAAGTTGAGTGTTGCGATCTTGCCTCGGCAATCATCTCCTTCAAGGAACTCGCAGTCATTGAGGAGGAGACCGCTGAGGAAGCACCAGACTCTAAATTGTCGCCCGGATCTTTTGAACCCACAGAGAATGTCAAGGAGATCCTCTGTAACATCCTGGCCTAGGGCTTAACACGATTAATAGGATACTCATAGCAACAAGTTCAACTTCTTTTCTGGAAGCCCGTCTTCAAAGAACTATGAGGTTAAGCATACTTGGCCTAAAGCAATTTCAGGATGGGTAACCAACCGAGAAGTCCTTTCTGGGTGCACACGAGTGAGGACAAAGTGCACAGAAAAGACTTGTGTGGGTTTGTGAGGGTAGTCTATGTCCTAGAAAAGCTACCAGATGTAAGCAGGCCTGGCCTCGTAGAGGTGGGCTGTTACATCCTCATAGACCCCGATAGCTCTAAGGGCAAGGTGGTACGCATTGGCACTACACTCTCTTAAATAGGAAAGTGCACTCATCGACTTCCTCCGTGCCAACAAAGACATTTTTGCGTGGAAACCCTCAAATATGCTAGGAATTCCGAGGGAAGTCATCGAGCATGCCTTGAAGATTAGGTCGGGCTCCAAGCCTGTGCTGCTTTGACGAGAAGAAGCGCAGGGCCATTGGTGAGATCACAAAGCTTTTGGCAGCCGGATTCATCAAGGAAGTGTATCACCCCGAATGGTTAGCCAATCCCGTTCTTATATGAAAGAAGAATGGGAAATGAAGAATGCGTGTTGACTACATGAGCCTTAATAAGGCATGTCCAAAGGATCTGTTTCCTTTGCCATGCATAGATCAAGTAGTTGACTCGACCTCGGGGTGTGAAACCTTCTGCTTCCTTGATGCGTACTCTGGGTAGCATTAGATCATGATGAAAGAGTCTAACCAACTCACGACCTCTTTCATCACCCCGTTCGGATCGTTCTGCTATGTCACGATGGCGTTCGGTTTGAAAAACACAGGGGCTACATACCAGCGCTATATGTTCAAGTGTTTCGGGGACCTCATCAGATGGACCATTGAGGCTTACATGGACGACATTGTTGTCAAGTCCAAATAGGCCGACCAACTCGTGGCAGACCTGGAACAAACTTTTGAGAAGCTCTGAGCAAACGGCATCAAGCTCAACCCCGAGAAGTGCGTTTTTGGGGTCCTGAGAGGCATGCTGGTTGGGTTCATCATCTCCGAGCGTGGCATCAAAGCCAACCTAGAGAAGATCACGGCCATCACGAGAATGGGCCTAATCCAGAATTTAAAGGGAGTACAACGAGTGATAGGGTGCCTCGTAGTGCTCAGTCGTTTTATCTCACGCCTCAGCGAATGAGGTCTCCCCCTTTGCCGGCTTCTGAAGAAAGCTGATCAATTTGCATGGACACCTAAGGCTTAGAAGGCGCTTGACATGGTCAAGGAACTCCTGATGAAGGCCCCAATTCTGGTCCCACCAACTGATGGGGAACCGCTTCTGCTCTACATTGCGGCCAACACACAGGTGGTCAGCGCCGCTCTAGTGGTGGAACAGGAAGAAGAGGGACACGCCCTCAAGGTACAACGTACCATATACTTCATCAGCAAAGTCTTGTCCGACTCCAAGACTCGCTATCCGTAAATCCAGAAGCTCTTGTACGCCATCCTAGCCGCCAAGAGAAAGCTACGTCACTACTTTGAGTCACACCTAGTGACGGTCGTGACGTCTTTCCCCCTCGGTGAGGTTCTCCAGAACCGGGATGCCATGGGAAGAATCACCAAGTGGGCACTCGAGCTGATGGGTCAGGGCATCTCATATGCCCCTTGGATAGCCATCAAGTCTTAGGCACTGGCCAACTTTGTTGCAGAATGGACTGAGGTCCAAATGCTGCCAGCCACCATTGACTAGGAGGACTAGACAATGTACTTCGATGGATCATTAATAAGGAGAGGTGCCAGCATGGGACTGGTTTTTGTTTCCCCCTCGGAGTGCGCATGAGGTACATGGTTCGCATTCATTTCCCTACCTCTAACAATGTGGCCGAATATGAGGCGCTCGTCAATGGTCTACGCATCACCATCGAGCTGGGCACCCGATGGCTTGATGTCAGGGGTAACTCATGATTAGTCATCAATCAAGTGATGAAAGAGTCAAGCTACTGCAGTGCCAAGATGGCTACGTATTGCCAAGAAGTCCGATGGCTGGAAGATAAGCTCGATGGCCTCGAACTTAACCACATCCCGAGGTGGCTCAACGAGGCGGCCGACATGCTAGCGAAATTGGCATCCAGTCAAGAGCTAGTCCCAACTGGCATCTTTGCCAGTGATCAGCACAAGCCCTTGGTCCACTACGAAGAGCCAAGACAGAATGACAATGGACCACCCACCCAGGGCTTAGGGGCTAGCTAGTCATCGGCTCCTTCTGACGCTGAGGTCATGGAGCTCGACAAAGATCTAGTAGCAGAGCCCAATGCTCTGACTGACTGGAGGACACCCTATCTTGATTATCTCACCCACAAGGTGCTCCCAGCTGACAAGACAGAGGCTCGATGGCTCGCACGCTGCGCTAAGTCCTTCGTCATCATGGAGGGAGAGCTCTACAAACAAAGCCACACCAAGATCCTACAACATTGCATCCCCATCGATCAAGGGAAGTAGCTGCTGAAGGATATCCACAGTGGGGTGTACGGGCACCATGCCGCGCCAAGAACCCTGGTCGAAAACGCATTCCGATAGGGCTTCTACTGGCCAACTGCAGTGGCTGATGCTAAGCAAATCATGCGTGCCTACGAGGGGTGCCAGTCCTACGCCTGGCAAACCGCGGTCCAGGCTCCAAATGATCCCTATCACATGGCCATTCGTGGTCTGAGGGCTCGATCTGGTTGGGCCCCTCAAAAGGGCGCCCGGGGGCTATACGCATTTACTTGTCATCGTAGACAAGTTCACAAAACGGATAGAGGCACGACAGATTTCAGTGATCAAATCCAAGCAAGCCATGTTGTTCTTCCTCGACATCATCCACCGCTTTGGAGTACCGAACTCCATCATTATCGACAATGGCATGCAGTTCATGAGGAAGAAATTCCTCCGGTTCTGTAATGACTACCACATCTGCGTCAATTGGGCCACCATGGTTCACCCCCACATGAATGGGCAGGTCGAGCACGCTAATGGCATGGTCCTATAGGGACTCAAGCCTAGGATCTTCAACCGGCTAAACAAGTTTGGCGGACGATGGGTTGCGGAGCTTCCCGCGGTTCTTTGGAGCCTGAGGACAACCCATAGCCAGGTGACCAGCTATACACCTTTCTTCATGATCTACAGTTCCAAAGCAGTTCTACCAATCGATCACAACTATGGGGCGTCGAGGATTAGGGCGTACAACGAGCAAGGAAACAAGGCATCCCTCGAAGATGCCATGGATCAGCTTGATGAAGCCCGCGATGTTGCCCTCCTCCGCTCGGCCAAGTACCAGCAAGCGTTGTGTCGGTACCACAGCCGCCGTGTGCAAGGACGGGCCTTCAACATCAGAGACCTGGTGCTCTGCTGCGTCCAGAGCAATAAGGATTGCCACAAGCTATCTCCACCATGGGAGGGACCATACATCATCATGGAAGTGCTTCGGCCAGGAACCTACAAGCTCCACACTACCAATGGCAAAGTCTTCACCAATGCTTGGAACATCGAACAACTATGTCATTTTTATCCCCAGCCTCTTCTAGTTGTTCATACATTTATGAAACTTAAGAACGACATTTCCAAAACATGAAAGTGTTTTCTCCTATTAGTTTCGCTATCATTTCCCTGGTCTTTAGTGACACCCGATCCCAGCAACAGCTTGGGGTTAGATCTCACTTGAGGGCTGATAAGAGTACATATACTCGAAGAACACTTTATGCACCTGACTCCTCTCACGTTTAGATCAAGAAGCGAGAGTTGCAGAGACAAACATCGAGTAAAGTTGGTCGGACTACAAGAAACCTATGCCCGAGTGGCTACGGCATTTTTGCTCACTAGCGTGATCGAAGTTTTTTCATCCACACCTCGAGCTTCATGACCTTAACATTAGAAAGTGTCGGACCGTATCAACCCTTCTATACATATAAAAAGAGGCCGAGAGCTTGTTCGGCCAAAGCGAAAACTTAAAACTTGTTCGATTATTACAAGTTTGCGGGCTTTGTCACCCAATTCATCTAACTAAACTAACCCCTCCAGGGGATGACCTCATCCTCCATCTTCCTAGCTAGGTCTTGCGCTAGGGGAGCCACTGCTTCTTCGATCTCCTTTAGCTCGGCCTTAGTGCAACCAGGCGCAAAGCCTTGGCTCATCGTTTGTAGATCAATGTTCTTGTAATGAGAACGAGCGATCGCAAATGACTGCTGGACACCAGAGCATAGTGCATGCCTCGCGATCTCATGCACCCGGTTCGTGATCTAGATGGCCCAAACCATGAGCGAGCTTGTCCCCTGCACCGGAGCCAGCCCGAGGTCATCAAAGACCAACCCAATGGCAATGCACAGGGAATCATGCTTGTCGCTCTCCACCAAGAGGGTGCCCTTCACTTTGCCGAGCTCCTCCTCCAAGTTTTAGCTCTTCAACACCTCCATCATGAGCCTGCCTTTGAGACCTGTCCAAGCTGCACGTTAACCGCAGCAAAAAGCTGACCGAGAGCTCTAGAAAGAAGGATGACAAGGGAGCCGAAACCTTACCGTCCACTTCTGTGTTGAGGTTGGGCACCTCTTCGCCCTGCTAGGCCACCTCGGCTTCAAGGCCACAGATCTCATCCCGACGTCGACCAACCTCCGCGGAGAGCTCGATAGTGACTGTAACACCCTAGGTGTTTGTCACTCACTAAGCAATGGGTTTGAACTCAAACATGATAGATTAAGTGGAGATGACGATGACAAGGTCAACCTATGGAGATGAGCCTAACCTAAAGTTGGACGTTGCACCATTGCTTTACATATAGGCCATTTTCAAGATATATGTTTGGATAATGTTATTGCAATATCTTCATGTGTCTCACCTTAGTACCTATCTATATTGATCCCTGGAAAAGTTTCATGAAGATTGGAATCAAAAAGTCACATGAAATGATAAGTTATATCCTGGTTGGAATGGTTTTACTAAGTGCTTGAATTGCACTATTAAGTGAATGGAATTATAGATCATCAACCAAACCTTGCAAACTTGCCCAAATGACTCTAGATGAACTCTACAACAAAAGTCATGAAGGGTTCATGTTGGACAAATGTCAAGAAAATGCCTCAATCGGCCTAAAACTCTAGTTTGAGCTTTTATCGTGATGCTGCGTTGACTGAGATGAAAGAATGATTTCTGTTCAAGGTACAAGGTTTGACATTAAATAAGAGTTGTAGTTTAGGTTGAGTAGAACAACTTTTGTTTAAGGACCAAAACCTAGTTCAGCTTCTAAGGTAGCCAAATAGTGGGTCAAAGTTTGAATCCCAAGCTGTTTTCTGGAACCCTGAAAAATTGGTTGATCAAATCAGTGCACGGTTTTGGAGTTAGAAGGTGGAGAGGAAGGCAGTTTCAGTCTGCTTGTGATTGGGCTGCAGATTTCAGTTTGAGGTTCCCTTTTTCGTAGCTCCATATCTTTCAAACCAAGCCGAATCACCCCAAGATTCTTAAAGCAAAGTTGTTCCTCTCGCGTAGCTCTACAACTCTGGTTACTACAATTTGTGCCAATACTAAACGGATTAGGAGTTACAGAGGGAGGAATTTTGAAGTTTCAGTGTATTTTTGAGGTGGTATTGTCACCTTCTTGATTTGGATTCGAACTGCAGTCCCGTAATGGCCGACAGTGTGCAGTCGTTGGGTGCCGCGTGCCTTGTGCGCTCGCCTGCATGCGTGCCACGGTGCCCCGCTCGCTCACCTTTGATGCCCGAGTGCCCTCCTAGCTCTCTCTCTCGCTCTTTCATTCTTCCTCTGCCTCTTGCTCTCTCGTTCACCATGGCCGGGCGGAGCAAAGCTCCCTGCGCTGCTTGCTCGTCCCACTACCAGCCATCCTTGCGTCTCTCCGCACCTGCCTTGCCACGCTCCTAAGCCACCGCACGGGTGCCCTCACCAACTGCCTGCTTCCATGGTCAGCTGCCGGCGCAGCAGCCGCGCGTGGCCAAGCACCGGAATGGCCGGGCCACCGTAGGCCTGCATGCTACAGCAGCCGCGCCGGGCCGGGGCTCCAGCGTGGACGCGGCCGGCTATCCCTCTACCATGGCCGTCCCCTACCTCGCCACTGATGGGCCCTAGCTGGCCGAATCGGCCGTCCTCTGTCCTCTGCTCTGCGTACGAGATGAAGAAGAGGAAGGATCGCGGGCTTAAATTTGAAGAAAAGCAGGGGGTGAGGTGTAAAGTTAAAGACTCATGTGAATAGTACCATGGGGACTCCTTTGCTTAGTTCAATTAAAGTTTATTGCAGGGGCCTAAATGAAGAACATGTGACTCAGTTAAATAGTATCGCATAGTGCAGCTTTTCTTTTTCCTTTTTCTTTTATACATAATTATGGCTGAAACTTTGAAAATTAATATCTCATGCTAGGAAATTCGTAAAATAGCAAATGAGGACTTTTTAAAATCCTTATGAAATTTTCTATTCAGTGGATCTATAATATGTTATATTTTAGTTGAATATTTTTTCTGTAAAAATAGATTTTTAAGATTAGGTTTTTAATACTAGTGGTGTTTGTCTTTTTCATAAATGTAGTTGTAGGGCTCCAAATGAAGTAAAATTTTTGTGGCATGCTACTCCTATAATGTTTGATGTGTGGTAAAAATTTTATGAATTTTGGTGGTAGTATGAGTGAGTTATTGATTCATCTTGCTCTCACATGAATTCTTGTAATAGCACTTTGTCTTTTTCATAGAGGTTGAGATATATGTCCAAATGGCTTGAAATTTGGATAGTAGATTACTGAGGGCATATGTAGGCCACTGTAATTTTGGTAGAATTTATTGTGCAATTTTGATAGGTGTTCATAATTCCACCTAATTATCTAAATAAATTAAGAAAATGCATTAAAAGAATTTATTTAGGAATGGACACTATGTTTTCTGGTGTTCATTAGTCATGTGTGACATGTTGGTAAAGTTAGTTTTGTCCAAGTATATGTTTGCAACATAAGTTAATAATTATTTCTTGCAAATGAGGTTTCTGGACAGATCTGGGAACTTAGCAAAGTTCTTCATGATAATATGCTTTATTGTAAAACCTTTTTATACAAAAGTTGTAGATAATTTATGTATCTAGCTGCTGTTAAAATTTGGTGGCATTTAGAAATATGGTTTAGGAGTTATAGCTGTTTAAAGTTAGAGTACAGAATTGCTTGCTCTCTGTTTGTCAGGAACAGATTCTGGAACTTTGTAATTTTGACTTGTTTAACTTATGAATCATGCTGCGATGATATTATATGAAATGTAGATAATTTTACAAGCTTTTCATAATGTCTTCTTGCAAGTCATTTGGATTTATAAAACTCCAGATATGATTGATTTATGAAGCTACTGTTTGCAAGTCCAGAAATTGACATATTCCAGTTATCGTTGTTGCTTCATCTTGACTTGCTTTGCATGTTGATAAGTGTGATTCATGCCCTTGGTGATGAAGTTAGTACACCTGAGGCTTTGTAAATCTTAAGTTATGTTTGATATTGCTTTCCTTGCTATCTTAACATAATAGGTGGTGTGATGTTTATTTGAGCGATGTGAAGTGCTTATGTGTATTTAGCGTAACCTTGTACTTGCCTTGATTAGTGTGTGATGCATCATCTATTGCATTCCCATATATTCATACACTTGCATCTTGCATCTCATTTAGGTACGCTAGATGCACCACGTGAAGGACGTGATGTGGAGCTAACCAGAAGATGGTGTTGGTGGACCTATCTCGGAGATGGAAAGATCGAACAAGTGCTAGAATGAGGGAATGCTCGCCAAGCGAGTTTCATCTGACAAACTCTGACTTGAGTCGCATCCTAGGCAAGCCCCGGAGCATTATACGCCTCCTACCTGCAAAGCAATTAATTCTATATATGTTATAAGTATTGTTGCATTAAGTGATAGGAGTTGGTTGGAAACCCTTGCTGCATTATATCATTCCTTGTCCAGTTATATGAAGCCTTGAATCCTACATAGACTAGGATCGAATAGATGCTTAGCCCTGCTTTAAGCGGTAGAAGTCAGGTGATTTCCTGTCACCTGCGAGATATAGGGATATTCATATATGGCACGGTTGGTTATATTTGCTATCGTGGAATGGAACCATGTGTTAATAAAATAAAATGAGACTGGGCGGGATGACGATAGTGAAGCAACAAGTCATGGAGGTCTTGGGTGTGGATCTATCCCCGTCTGAGTCGTTTAAGGACCGATTCGCTGTACGTCCTTGAGTCATGTTGAACGCAGTCTAACACTTAGTTGGCCGGATAAGTCGTTCCGACCGCGAAGCCGAGTAATACAGTTCAGGCCGGGAATCGAATGGTAGGTTGCATCTTAGAGGAGAGAAAGGATGTGCTTGGAGACATTGGCGTGAGACCAAGGGGGGGTTAGAGTCCCTATCACCTGGCAGACATCAGTCAGACCCGCGACTCCTGAACTGTACCAAAGGTGACCTGAGCAGCCCTCGCCAGGCGTGACTCAGTGAGTGTTAGAAATACCCCTCCAGCTGGATAGGAATTCGATTCGAATCGTCGTCGCTCCCGGTTAGTGAGCACTTGACTTGAGCAGCGGCAACGTAGATTCCATTAAATTGAACGGTTGGTTAATTGTATAACGATGGAAAGGTTGCCTCAATTTATACCTGCTATGGTTAATATTGTTTGCTCCTAATAAAGTGAGTGCTCTAGTACAGGTTCTAATATAGATGACAGGTTAATAATAATTAACTTGATGCTTAAGCATTAATGATTACTTATCTATATTAAGCTTTTATGCAAAATGTTGTCAAGCTAGCCCACTTCATATCAGCCTTGCATGATCCTTGGTGTCACCTTATTTCTGGTTTATGACGGGTAAGTCTAGCTGAGTACCTTCTTGTACTCAGGGTTTTATCCCCACTTGTTGCAGGTTGTGAAGTATCATGGCTACTGCAAGAGTTGGTTGGCTCCTGCCTTAGTGGCGGAGTGTGATCACGGGCATGATCCTTCTAAGTTATCTTCTCTCTAATGCTTTTGTTGGAAGTCGACCTTGGTACTGGCATGTATTCCAAATAAGGGTGTTGTTAGTTTCAAATTACTTTGCTTCCGCTACTTTTGAACTTAAGTTGTAATAACTATGTTGAACTCTGATGTATATTGAATTACTTGTGAAATAGTTGTAACATGTGACTTGTTATGTTGAATCACTACGATCTTGGCTTGTATGTTGGTTGGTTTGAAATCCCTCGTGATTTCATTGGACTACCGGAGTTATATGGGCTCAAGTGCGAGAATTTGATCACTCCGGTGATTGTTTTTGTACTTGTGCTCTTATAATTTGGACGGTTCCGTTACAGCTAGCATCGGAGCAAGATTCAACATTAAACTTGTCGTATGTGTATTTAAAACAAAGGTTTTGTTTTTACAAAATCAGTTTTATCAACTTATAGCTATATATAGGTTTGTGAAATCTGAATTCTAAACCTAATATGCCAGTGGTTAATTTCCTTATGCCCATATAAGGATTATTAGGTGGCTTATATAAGTACTAACTTGGGGGTTTTTCATTTATGCATCTACGCCCGGGCCAAGGTATGTATGTGTGATAACTCTCCCACACTATGCTACCCGGTGTGTCAGATTAGAGGTAGCCTTCATATATGAAATAGCCATATATGTCGCTAGTTTACTTTAATGCAACGTCGCACATATGCTCAGGTAAGTGTGAGTTGTGAGAGCATGACCGTACAACCCGCGGTCTAGGGGAGAGCTAGTTTTGGTTACTGAATTATTTACATGTTACACACATGTATATATGAAGGTACTTAATTGTGGGTGATTTCTGATTCGGGTAGTTTTGGTGCTACATGTATATATACCGAGGTATATGTACATGGGAGTACTTAGAATTTTACTTCTCTGCTTTCATTGTGTGCTATATTGGGAAATGTTGGGCTGCAATGAAACTTTTATGCAGGTACGCTAACCACGAATACGTAAGTCGAATGTAGCTAGCGACTAGCTATATATCGAGAGAGTGCGTGTTATGCCACCGACATAGAACGTGATCGCCACCTTAGGTCAGCAATCTTGTGAGGACGAATAGGACGAAGCATGCATCTTCATGATTGTTTCTTTATGCATGCCTATGCCCCTTTCACCCTTGTTCTACAGTAAGTAACTTGTGATTGATGTTATGTACTATCTTCGTTGTGTGGAGTTAGACATAAATGCCTTGTTCCATGTTGCTTGAATAGGGAGTGCTTGAAGATAGTGTGTGCTTAGCCTTGCTAGAAATAAGTGTGGTTACATGCTGGAAACTATATTTGTCCTCTAGTTTAGCCAAGTGATGGATATGTTGTTCATGCAAGCTTTTGTAAATATTTTTAGATCTCACTTAAGTAATTTTGATTCTCATGAAGAAATTAAATTATTGTTGGTCTAAGGTAACAAGGTTTAGAGTTACAAGAATAACATGTTTGTGTGCTCTCTTGTTAAGTAGAACAAAGGCAAGCTTTGTTTTGCTTATTAAACGTTGGCTGCTAGAATAGTTTCTGTTGTAGTGATGTTTTCGTAGTAATAATGGTGTTTTCTGTAGTTATGGAAAATACTAAAGTTGTAGCTAACTTCCTCATCTATCTTGTCCAAAAATTTCATGACACTAGGCCTTATGGTTTGGGAGTTATGAATTTTAAAAGTTTACCGTCAGGTTTTGCTTATGCTCTGAATAGATCTGAATGTTTGGTTTGTTTGACTTATGTGCATATGGAATCATGTCTTGGAGATAATAGAAGAAGTGTAGTACCTTTTCTAAGCTTTCCAAAGTGTCCTATAGCACTAATTTTGGTGGTCGAAATCTCTAGTTATAAGCTTATAAAGTGGAATGACAGAATCTGTCTAAATCTGGGCAGAGATGTCTTCTTTGTCTTGTTTGGCCCTGTTAGCTGTAGAATTATCATAATATGATAATAAGAAAGTTATAGACGACTTAATAAGCTTTACATCAAGTTAAGGATCGGCCTTGTTGTGTCTCTAGGACTCCAGTTATGCGTTTTTGAAGTTCTTATCAGTTTTCTGTCCCTATTGGTACAGATCTAAAACATTAGCATTGTTGGTCATGTTAATCTATGAATTAGCTTTTGGTATGAATAACTAAAGTGTAGCCATCTTCCTAAGGTTTCTAGAAAGTCTAGGATCACCTTTGTGGGATGTCTACAACCTCAGCTATGGTCGAAACAAGTAACTGCTATGTTGTTGTCCAAATTCTATGCACATGCTAAGTTGGCTTCCTTAGCTAGCGTTGTTTTGAGCTAAACTTGTAGTTAGTTCATGCTTGAGATAAATGCTTAGTTTGGGTGAGCCTTGTGCCTTGTATTGGTTGCTTAAGCCCATTCGTTTGAATTTTTTCAAACGACTGCTTGATTGTGATGTTGTATGTGTGCTTGTTATCTAGGTAGTGCCCTAGTTGTCACCTCGTTTGTCCTCGGTGAGCATACGAGGGTCACATAGCTTTATCCTAGAACAAAGTTCACATACATAATTGTATGGTTGTTGTCTTCAATTAGGTTCTCTTAGGAGTCTGAGCCTGTAGACTTGGTGGTTAGCCCTTGAATGTTTGTATCCATGCCTTTGCTTGACCGAAAGTACAAAGTTTAGTTCTCCTATATGTTTGCATAAGTCATGAATGTTCTGTGTTTGTGCATCTACTTGACCTAAAAAGCCTAAGCTTGTTTCATTATATGTTGCTTATGCCGTAGACGCCCATACCCTTTGGGGAACACCCTTGTCGACTGACCAACCAAGTTAACTTCCATCAACGCTAGCCTTTGACCATGGTTCGTACGTTGCTAGTTGTGGAGACCGTACCCAAATCCATGTTGGACCTTCCGGTTGCCTCTCCCAAAGGTTAGCTAGTATGATGCAACGTCTCTTTGTTGCGGTCTCAAAATCGTTTGCTTGCAAATTGTGTAGTACCACCTTATCAACTCAATCTTTGAGTGGTACCTCAATTTTGTCCATGAAGTTTGCTTAAGCCATCCTCAACCTTCCCAAGTTTCGGGGTGTTTATCAATCTTGATCTCATGTTGTTGCTCAACATGATCGAATATCCGTTAATTAATTATCTGGTAGTTTCCTTAGTCGATGCCAGGTATCCGTGGTATTAGGCAAAAATCGCTGGCTCAGTCGCCTTTTGGCAATGGAGCTATGTTCTCTTGTGAGGCGTTTTGATCTGCGAATAGCTTCCCTATTAATTCTAAACCTTATGACTACCTTTGCTTGCTATTCTTTCCTTGTATTATGCTTGTTTTACCACCCAAAATGTGTCACTTGAAATTTCACCTTGGTGATGTGATCGGTAATGGTGTTATGAGTAGCAACTAACGGTGCCACGACGAAACCGAGAGCCTCCTGTGGGCAGCCGACACAAGGTTGTGCTGCTCGGCACGCGCTGGTATCGTGGTTTCTAGTCATGATCCATTGCGGAACAACATCAACGTGTTATTCTCAGGTGAACTCTTCCTTGGTTATCTCTCCATATCTTATCGTAAGGCCCATATCTCAGACCGAAAGTAGTAGAACTTCCATTTGAAGTTATATAAAGGATAATCTTTGAAGAACAGGTCACCGACATAAACATTAACATACTACAAGAGGTGGTAGACAAGTGACTCTACTTAGTTGTTCTAGTATTGACAACTCAATCTAGTGAGCAACGTATCTCATCTCTGTTGGATAAAAAGGACACCCAACACTTAATGTTGGACAAGTCATCCGTTGGATAAGACCTGATCGTCACATTATGCAAATTTTAACCTTTGTATGCATAGTGGCTATACCGTCGAAATCAACCATCTCTGATATGACTCCTTATCTGCTGACTTCGATGGCAACCATCTGCTTTGTATCAACCACAATTATTGTGATCAAGAGTGAAGATTTGGAACTTTTTAGTGTTGAGAGACAACTGATTAGTTACCAATAGGAAGGTTAATCTCTAGCTAGGTAACGACTCTTTGGTAGCTACGAAGGCTATGTCTTACAGAGCAATAACCAACAAGAAGTTAATCAACTAGCCAACAACTTGAGTGATATTCTATCTTCTAGAGCCATTGTGATCAAGTCAATTCCGTCTTGGAAAATCACACAGATAGTGCAAGGTGTTCAATCAGCTGCGGTGAAGAATTAGAGAAATGCATGCCCTAGTTTCGATCAACATCCTTATGCCTTAGGTGCCACAAACGGTTTGTTCATAACTCTATTGGTCGAAGTGTTGAGGAATATTCAGAAACGATTCCTTATTCTTGTAGGAATGTCATCCATGCAGAGTATGCGTTTTGCCTTGCAAAAGTAACCTGCAAGTTCAAAGCATGTGCATCATCGGATTGGTATGGAAAGTAATGGTCGAAATCTGCTGCTGGATGGCCCTTTTGAGGTTCCAAAGATACTAGTTTACACTCTTTAGTTTGCTTTTGCTTTCTCGTATCAACAATGTACGAGCAGCCTTGGTGTTCTGCAAATCAACTTATACCATCGCAAATCAAAAGCAATTTGAAAAGTGTCAAACAACATATTTCCCATCTTAGAGCTACTATTTGACCCTGAAGATGAAGTCTCACAGTGAAAAGTTAGCCTGACAAAGCTGGTTTCACTATGTTGCAAGTCAACTCAACTTACTATGCAACTGCATCATGAAGGAAAATTTTACTCAACCACTTGGTGGTAGACTACTCCCCACGGTTTAGTGAATATTTACAACTTTTGTTGTCCTTAAGGCCTCGTTACATCTTTCTTTGGCAATAATTGATAATACTCACTGATCTTTGGTATCTTAAAGTGTTCTTACCCAAGAGGTTGCATCTGATTCAACTCAGATAACTGTTGTCTCTGGCTAAAAGAATCTTATTAGATAGCTGTTGGCTGGAAGACGAAGCTGACAGAGTCAGCTATCACATTCACTAACTCCTCGATAGACTCAGATAATACAATGTTGTCATCAGAGAAAGAGAACTGCACGCATGGAATAGTAAGTAGCTTTCCATTAGTTGATATCTGAATATTGAACATTTACGACCAACATAAACCCTGTCTATTGGTTAGTCAGTATCCTATAGCCTCAGAGGATGTTTGTCGTCTATGATCTCACCCTTTTGGAAGGTTGTACTCAAGCCATTTTGGTAGAGAACTGCTTTTCAAAACCGTGTGAACATAGAGCCATTTCAACAAGTATACTTCTGAATATTTCAGTCTAGTGTCAAGTTCATATGGCCTATGTTGTGCTCATTAGAGAGTCAGATACTTGTGAGTGGTTCACTCATGGACCAAATGATCTCTGTACACTGAGAATGCAGTACGTGCTATCTTGGATTCCTCCCAAAGTAACAATGCTTCATGGAAGTCAATGAAGGAAATTCTTCAGACAAATTTTACCATGAAGAGTAAGTATCAGAAAGTGCCTTTGGCCAAATTGTTCACCGATGTTGAAGCTTTGTAGCTGAATGCTATAGCAGATGTTGGAAACTAGATAACGTGCCTATCTTCCTTAAAAGGTCTTCCGTTCCGAATCTCGGGACGCGATTCTTTTAAGGGGGGAGGGCTGTAACACCCCAGGTGTTTGTCACTCACTAAGCAATGGGTTTGAACTCAAACATGATAGATTAAGTGGAGATGACGATGACAAGGTCAACCTATGGAGATGAGCCTAACCTAAAGTTGGATGTTGCACCATTGCTTTACATATAGGCCATTTTCAAGATATATGCTTGGATAATGTTATTGCAATATCTTCATGTGTCTCACCTTAGTACCTATCTATATTGATCCTTGGAAAAGTTTCATGAAGATTGGAATAAAAAAGTCACAAGAAATGATAAGTTATATCCTGGTTGGAATGGTTTTACTAAGTGCTTGAATTGCACTATTAAGTGAATAGAATTATAGATCATCAACCAAACCTTGCAAACTTGCCCAAATTACTCTAGATGAACTCTACAACAAAATTCATGAAGGGTTCATGTTGGACAAATGTCAAGAAAATGCCTCAATCGGCCTAAAACTCTAGTTTGAGCTTTTATCGTGATGCTGCGTTGACTGAGATGAAAGAATGATTTCTGTTCAAGGTACAAGGTTTGACATTAAATAAGAGTTGTAGTTTAGGTTGAGTAGAACAACTTTTGTTTAAGGACCAAAACCTAGTTCAGCCTCTAAGGTATCCAAATAGTGGGTCAAAGTTTGAATCCCAAGCTGTTTTTTGGAACCCTGAAAAATTGGCTAAGTGTAGACTGAACTTGCAGTTTTCAGTTTCAAGGTACCCATCTTCAGCGAATTTTACTTTGCAAACCATTGCGAATCTGGCCAAACTCCTTTAACCAAAGTTGGAGTAATCATGTAGATCTAGCGGATGGTGAAGATGGTTGATCAAATCAGTGCACGGTTTTGGAGTTAGAAGGTGGAGAGGAAGGCAGTTTCAGTCTGCTTGTGATTGGGCTGCAGATTTCAGTTTGAGGTTCCCTTTTTCGTAGCTCCATATCTTTCAAACCAAGCCGAATCACCCCAAGATTCTTAAAGCAAAGTTGTTCCTCTCGCGTAGCTCTACAACTCTGGTTACTACAACTTGTGCCAATACTAAACGGATTAGGAGTTACAGAGGGAGGAATTTTGAAGTTTCAGTGTATTTTTGAGGTGGTATTGTCACCTTCTTGATTTGGATTCGAACTGCAGTCCCATAATGGCCGACAGTGTGCAGTGCGTTGGGTGCCGCGTGCCTTGTGCGCTCGCCTGCATGCGTGCCGCGGTGCCCCGCTCGCTCACCTTTGATGCCCGAGCGCCCTCCTAGCTCTCTCTCTCGCTCTTTCATTCTTCCTCTGCCTCTTGCTCTCTCGTTCACCATGGCCGGGCGGAGCAAAGCTCCCTGCGCTGCTTGCTCGTCCCACTGCCGGCAATCCTTGCGTCTCTCCGCACCTGCCTTGCCACGCTCCTAAGCCACTGCGCGGGCACCCTCGTCAACTGCCTGCTTCCATGGTCAGCTGCCGGCGCAGCAGCCGCGCGTGGCCAAGCACCGGAATGGCCGGGCCACCGTAGGCCTGCATGCTGCAGCAGCCGCGCCGGGCCGAGGCTCCAGCGTGGACGCGGCCGGCTATCCCTCTACCATGGCCGTCCCCTACCTCGCCACTGATGGGCCCTAGCTGGCCGAATCGGCCGTCCTCTGTCCTCTGCTCTGCGTACGAGATGAAGATGAGGAAGGATCGCGGGCTTAAATTTGAAGAAAAACAGGGGGTGAGGTGTAAAGTTATAGACTCATGTGAATAGTACCATGGGGACTCCTTTGCTTAGTTCAATTAAAGTTTATTGCAGGGGCCTAAATGAAGAACCTGTGACTCAGTTAAATAGTATCGCATAGTGCAGCTTTTCTTTTTCCTTTTTCTTTTATACATAATTATGGCTGAAACTTTGAAAATTAATATCTCATGCTAGGAAATTCATAAAATAGCAAATGAGGACTTTTTGAAATCCTTATGAAATTTTCTATGCAGGGGATCTATAATATGTTATATTTTAGTTTAATATTTTTTCTGTAAAAATGGATTTTTAAGACTAGGTTTTTAATACTAGTGGTATTTGTCTTTTTCATAACTGTAGTTGTAGGGCTCCAAATGAAGTAAAATTTTTGTGGCATGCTACTCCTATGATGTTTAATGTGTGGTAAAAATTTCATGAATTTTGGTGGTAGTATGAGTGAGTTATTGATTCATCTTGCTCTCACATGAATTCTTGTAATAGCAACTTGTCTTTTTCATAGAGGTTGAGATATATGTCCAAATGGCTTGAAATTTGGACAGTAGATTACTGAGGGCATATGTAGGCTACTGTAATTTTGGTAGAATTTATTGTGCACTTTTGTAGGTGTTCATAATTCCACCTAATTATCTAAATAAATTAAGAAAATGCATTAAAAGAATTTATTTAGGAATGGACACTATGTTTTCTGGTGTTCATTAGTCATGTGTGACATGTTGGTAAAGTTAGTTTTGTCCAAGTATATGTTTGCAACATAAGTTAATAATTATTTCTTGCAAATGAGGTTTCTGGACAGATCTGGGAACTTAGCAAAGTTCTTCATGATAATGTGCTTTGTTGTAAAACTTTTTTATACAAAAGTTGTAGATAATTTATGTATCTAGCTGCTGTTAAAATTTGGTGGCATTTAGCAATGTGTTTTAGGAGTTATAGTTGTTTAAAGTTAGAGTACAGAATTGCTTGCTCTCTGTTTGTTAGGAACAGATTCTGGAACTTTGTAATTTTGACTTGTTTAACTTATGAATCATGCTGTGATGATATTATATGAAATGTAGAAAATTTGATAAGCTTTTCATAATGTCATCTTGCAAGTCATTTGGATTTATAAAACTCTAGATATGATTGATTTATGAAGCTACTGTTTGCAAGTCCAGAAATTGACATATTCCAGTTATCGTTGTTGCTTCATCTTGACTCGCTTTGCATGTTAATAAGTGTGATTCATGCCCTTGGTGATGAAGTTAGTACACCTGAGGCTTTGTAAATCTTAAGTTATGTTTGATATTGCTTCCCTTGCTATCTTAACATAATAGGTGGTGTGATGTTTATTTGATCGATGTGAAGTGCTTATGTGTATTTAGCGTAACCTTGTACTTGCCTTGATTAGTGTGTGATGCATCATCTATTGCATTCCCATATATTCATACACTTGCATCTTGCATCTCATTTAGGTACGCTAGATGCACCACGTGAAGGACGTGATGTGGAGCTAACCAGAAGATGGTGTTGGTGGACCTATCTCGGAGATGGAAAGATCGGACAAGTGCTAGAATGAGGGAATGCTCGCCAAGCGAGTTTCATCTGACAAACTCTGACTTGAGTCGGATCCTAGGCAAGCCCCGGAGCATTATACGCCTCCTACCTTCAAAGCAATTAATTCTATATATGTTATAAGTATTGTTGCATTAAGTGATAGGAGTTGGTTGGAAACCCTTGCTGCATTATATCATTCCTTGTCCAGTTATATGAAGCCTAGAAACCTACATAGACTAGGATCGAATAGATGCTTAGCCCTGCTTTAAGCGGTAGAAGTCAGGTGATTTCCTGTCACCTGCGAGATATAGGGATATTCATATATGGCACGGTTGGTTATATTTGCTATCGTGGAATGGAACCATGTGTTAATAAAATAAAATGAGACTGGGCGGGATGACGATAGTGAAGCAACAAGGCATGGAGGTCTTGGGTGTGGATCTATCCCCGTCTGAGTCGTTTAAGGACCGATTCGCTGTACGTCCTTGAGTCATATTGAACGCAGTCTAACACTTAGTTGGCCGCATAAGTCGTTCCGACCGCGAAGCCGAGTAATACAGTTCAGGCCGGGAATCGAATGGTAGGTTGCATCTTGGAGGAGAGAAAGGATGTGCTTGGAGACATTGGCGTGAGACCAAAGGGGGGGTTAGAGTCCCTATCACCTGGCAGACATCAGTCGGACCCGTGGCTCCTGAACTGTACCAAAGGTGACCTGAGCAGCCCTCGCCAGGCGTGACTCGGTGAATGTTAGAAATACCCCTCCAGCTGGATAGGAATTCGATTCGAATCGCCGTCGCTCCCGGTTAGTGAGCACTTGACTTGAGCAGCGGCAACGTAGATTCCATTAAATTGAACGGTTGGTTAATTGTATAACGATGGAAAGGTTGCCTCAATTTATACCTGCTATGGTTAATATTGTTTGCTCCTAATAAAGTGAGTGCTCTAGTACAGGTTCTAATATAGATAACATGTTAATAATAATTAACTTGATGCTTAAGTATTAATGATTACTTATCTATATTAAGCTTTTATGCAAAATGTTGTCAAGCTAGCCCACTTCATATCAGCCTTGCATGATCCTTGGTGTCACCTTATTTCTGGTTTATGACGGGTAAGTCTAGCTGAGTACCTTCTTGTACTCAGGGTTTTATCCCCACTTGTTGCAGGTTGTGAAGTATCATGGCTACTACAAGAGTTGGTTGGCTCCTGCCTTAGTGGCGGAGTGTGATCATGGGCATGATCCTTCTAAGTTATCTTCTCTCTACTGCTTTTGTTGGAAGTCGACCTTGGTACTGGCATGTATTCCAAATAAGGGTGTTGTTAGTTTCAAATTACTTTGCTTCCGCTACTTTTGAACTTAAGTTGTAATAACTATGTTGAACTCCGATGTATATTGAATTACTTGTGAAATGGTTGTAACATGTGACTTGTTATGTTGAATCACTATGATCTTGGCTTGTATGTTGGTTGGTTTGAAATCCCTCGTGATTTCATTGGACTACCGGAGTTATATGGGCTCAAGTGCGAGAATTTGATCACTCCGGTGATTGTTTTTGTACTTGTGCTCTTATAATTTGGATGGTTCCGTTACAGTGATGCCCTTAGCCTGGACCTTTAGGTCCCTTTCCTCATCAAGCTCACGCTCGAGGATGGTGACCTGCTCTTAGGCCTCAGCGCGTTCCTGACGAGCCATGTTGCGCTCCGCACGGAGTCCCTCCACGGCCTAGAGCAGTTCGTCCCACTCCTTCCACACCCGCTCAGCCTCCGTAGTGTCAGCGCACTCCCTCTCAACTAGGGCCATGAGCTTCTCCTCAGCCTGACAGGCGTCCTTACGAGCACTTGCCTCCCTGGCTCGGAGGTCCGCCAGCTCTTGGCCGGTGGGGGCATGCTCAGCCACCTCCCGATGGGCAGCAACGAGCTGCTCGGCCAGCACCTCGTGTAGCCACCTCTCCTCGGTGAGATAGTTCCAAATGTCTTTCTCTCGATGAAGGAACAAGGACTTTTCCTGGCTATGAAGCATGAGGGACTGTAAAGTAGACATGAGACAGAGATACACGAAGGAGAAACAAAAGCTAAAAGTGCGAGCGTAGCATACCTAGCCAGTGGGAGTGACATCGTCACGCAGCGCGTTCAGCATAGTGGTTAGAGCCTGGACCGCGGTTCCGACCCCTGCATTGATGCTTTCCCAATCTTTCGCCTCCGTCCTATCGTTAAGGGCGAAGAACGTTGCCCCTGGGTCCCACCGGTTGGCCCACCAGAGCCGGGGTCCTCCCACGTGTGTGGGTCGCCACCCACACGGACCAGAGATCGGGATGACTAGGCCCCATTGGGGGCTTCGGTTGACGCGGCCATGGGCGCCTCGCCATCGAGAGCCGACGACATCCCTTGGCTGGATGTCCTGACCCCAAGCGGTGCTGGCTCCTCCCTCGATGGTGCCTCCACGAAAATGGCCCCTCCGTCACCATAGGGGGCCGGTGACATGGACGTGGAGGTCTGCGCCACTGCTGCGCCTGCCAAAGGCGCGCTGACCATAGCCTCTTCCGTCTGTCCTGTCGCTAACGCGCCCACCCATGTGGGCAACGGCTCTGGTTGCACCACTTCCACTAGTGGCACCATCACCACGCTCGACAGCTCCTCACCCATCTGCCTTGCCATGGGCACAACTACTTGTGCGGATGGCAGCTCCGGATGCACCGCCTCCATCAGCGGCGTCACCACTTAGCTCGACCACTCTGCGTCCGTCGTAGGCACCAAAGATGCACCTCCTCTGCCCGCTCTCCTATGGGCATGGTCATCGGATGCGCCTCCCTGGCCGATGCCGTGGCTGCCTCGGTGCCACCCTAGCTCGCTCCCGACATGGCCCTGGCTTACCCTCGGCCCACTGACCGAAGCGTGAGGGTCTTCCTCAGTGCGAGCCTCAGGGAGCACCACATCCACCAACACTATAGAAGACACGATGATCAGCTTACGGCAAGATTCGACAAAACAAAGGAGTGAAGGAATTTTTAACTCACCTCGGCGCCGCATGGCTTAAGCTCTTGGGGTCGGCCCACTCGGATCTACCCATGCCTCATCAGCGTGTTGCTGCTTTGAGCCTCCCTCCTACTCGGAAGGCTCGAATGGAGCGGAGCGTCCTGACTCCTCCGGCTCCAGGGGCACACTCCCCGCCTCCAGCTGCTTAGGGGCATGAAAAGGGCTAGGGGTTAGCTTGATGTTTTCTGACCCCATCTGCTGCAAGGGCATGCACTCATCCTCATTCTCTAGCATGTTCCATTTAACGGACTGCTCGGGGTCGCCACCCTCCTCCTCTTCCTCTTCATCCTCCTCCTCCGAACCTTGCCACCGCTTTTTATGATTTAGCTTCGCCCATGCCTTTGCCTACTTCTTCGCCTTCTTCTCATCCTTCTTCTTCTTCCTCCTCCTCTCATCCGTAGCATGGTTCACTGCCCTCACGACTGTGTCCTCTAGCAACGGCGTGGGTGAGGCCCAAATGCCATCGACAAGGCATCCTTGTAGGTCCCAGCACTCAGGGTTAAAAAATCGGTTCGAGAGCCCTAATGTGGAAGAAGACCAAGAAGGGCTTACTAGATTGATGAAACCTGCATCAGGTCGCATCACGGGATGACCCAGGATCAGGAACCCGACGTTGTCATCCATCGCCTCCTTGATGCGCTGTGCAATCTCGCTACTACGAAGCGCCCCCTTGGTAAGCATCGTCCCCATCGAGCTACGCACCGGGCCCCATGCTATACAATGGAAGGATGCATGCCATCAGCAGCGCCACCCTCCTCGTGTGGTACGCCTTGATAATGCTAGACCCGCGAAGACCGTTCTGGTTCAGGACCGGGATGGCATCTATGAGATCGTCGATCCTCCTCTTGTCCTTCTTGATAGGTCCCCACCCCTCAACCGGCGGTGCCTCCTCAATTAGATGGCCGAAGAAGACTGGCAAGATGGTGACGATGTCGTTCTTCATGTAGAACCACAGTGCGTGCCACCCCTTGTTGGATTTTGACATCATGATGGCCATGTACTCGGTAGCCGATGGTGCTGAAGGTGGATGCCCGCGCATCTCGTCGGCACTGCTAGGTACCCATTCCTCACCTTCTTCTTGGGTAGGGAGATGGAGAAGAATTACCTCCATAGCTCAAAGTGGGGTTCGATCCCTAGGTACCCTTCACACAGCGCGATGAAGGCCGCAATGTGCTAAATCTCGTTGGGATTCAGGTGTTGCAGCTCTAGCTCGTAGTGATGCAGCAGCCCCTAAAAGAACCGATGGGGAGGCACCGTGAACCCGTGCTCATGGAAGTGCGCAAAGGACATGACATAACCATCGGGCAGCGCTGGCACGTCGTCGTCACCGGGCATGAGCCACTCCTTCACATCGGTCCTCTTGCATAGGAGTTCATGCTTGACGAGGCCCTCCAAGAGCGAGGAGGTGATGTTCAAGCGGCACCACAGTTCCATGGGGCAGCAGGGCATGCGAAACTAGAGCTCTGGTGATGGCAGAGAAACAGGAGCAAGAACTCCAAGCGCTGGTGGTGGAGAAGCAGAGGAAATAGGGTTGTGGTTAGGCATATTGAAGGCGAAGGGGGAAACCCCCATTTATAGGCAAAGGTGTAGTGGGAGGTGAACTGCCCACCTTGATCTACGCGCCTGTCACGTTGCATTACTCTGCCATCTTTGGGAACCGTGCACACGCCACCTCCGACCGGCCCTTCAAAGGACATGCCCAGCAATGGCTCACCCTAAAGGGCCATCGGCTGCCCCAAGTAAGAAGGGATACGGAGCTAAAAACACTCCCATGGCCCATTAAGGCCCAAGAGTTCGAAGGTTGGCCCATCGACGGGTTCACAACCACTCTGGGGCACATGCAGAGTAAGGGGCGGATAAGGACGGGCCCGCCAAGCGCCTAGGGCGTCGTGACCCGCATTCCAGTCTTGGCCAGTGAGCGGTACATGGTTGTTTCCTCGGAGAAAGGCATTGAGCCCTTGGGACCGGTCAAACTTTCTCGAGAACTATATGGACTGGCCGTCAAGAACTTGGAGTCGGTCACCAGCTGACCCATGCTAGAACCCTGTGAACGGGAAGCCGGGACCCCACTTGAATTAGCCTGTTAACAGCTCGTCAAGCACCATGATTCATCCAACGAGGAAATCATGGCACGACTCAGCCCCTACGTTTTATCAAAAAACACTTGAGGGAAGATGATCACAAGACGAGCCAACCTCTCGATCAGACCCCTGCTACGCGTGGGGGCTCAGAGGACGGACTCGCAAGGAGACCAAATACGTGGTCGCATACCAAAGGCGGACCAACTGGATCCTAGGGAGATCGAAATCAAGAGAAACCTTTTTCTGACCCCCTGAATCCCACAGCAGCACACTCCCGAGGAGTCCAATCACAACAAAAGGAAATCGCAACCCTACCGAGACACCCCGCGGGCCACAAAAGGAAATCAAGGCTCTTCGACTCCTTCCAACTCAAAAAAGCCTCTCAAGGAGTATCTGTAACACCCCAGTGTTAGGCTTGCATTAGCATTGCAAAGCATGTGCATAAACATCATCATGCATTCATAAGCATCACATGAAATATAGACTTGAAACATGTTAACGAAACATGCATGTTGCAATATGTTGTTTAAGTAGATTTAAAATTATGTTGATGCTTGTTAGGACTTGTATGTGCTTGTTTGAGTAAATGAAGAACTTAGAAATAATTAGCAAACAATTCGGAGCAAGGGTTGTATTCAAAATTTTCTCAAATTTTGCTTTTAAAAATAATCTAGAAAAATAGAGTTTTGATTTAAAATTGACTTTAACACCTTAATTCAAAATCTATTGGAATTTTGACTTTGTGCCTTTTGACAAAGTTGAAGATCACCAATTTTAGAACAACTTTTGTTTTTGAGTCACTTTTTGAAAATGATTTTTGGTTGCTCAAAAATGGAGATTTGTGTGCTGTGGTTTGAAAAATAAAAAGGAAATGAATTTTTCTTGCCTTAACGGGCCGCGCCCTCCTTTCTTGGCCCACGGCCGAAGCCGGCCTAGCCCGCCCCGCGCTCTCACCCGTGCCCGCATGCGCCCACACTGACCAGCGTTAGGCCAGGCCGCCGCGTGGAGGCCGGTCCTCGGTGACGGCGTACGGGTGGCACTCCAATGGCCCCCACGATGCACGCGCTCGGCTTAAGCCGCTGTCTGAGCCACGCCCGACCTCACTCGCCCTCCATTTTGCTTCCTTCGTCGCTCCGTAGCCACGCAGCACCACAGCAAGCAGCCGCAGCGCCAGCGCTGCCGCAGAGCTCCGCCGGCGTCGTGCGCCCCCTCCGCTGCACCCGCATCCGATTCACCGCGGCCTCCGCTCCGCCTCCCTCCGCTCCACCGTTTGCTCACATTAGCCGCCACCGTCGTCGAAAGGTATAGCCCAATTGGGTGTTTTCTCCACTGTGGCGCCATGGCCGCCATGCACGGCCCGCGCGTGGCCGGAGCTCCTCCGCTTGTCTTCTGCCCTCCTTTTTCCCCTTCTTGCGTCCGCCTCTACCTCTCGGAGCTCGCGCGCGCCTTATTAGCCGCCATCGTGGCTTGCTTCGGCCGACCGCAGTGCGCTAGCACCGCCATGCCACCATGCATGCCGGTGAGCTCAATGCCAAGCTCGTCTAGCCGCGTTTTAGGCACCACCGGCTTCGCCTCGTCGCGGGGAGTCAAGTGGTGGTGACCCCTGTCGCCAGGGAGCTCAGCGCTCGCGAGAACACCGCCGTGCCCTCCCTATGTGTGTGACAGGTGGGCCTGAGGACCCACTGTCAGCTGCTCTGGTGCAGAGCTAGGGGAAGCAGCGGGGTGCACCCAGCGTTTTTCAGTGGCTAGTTTTTAAAAGGGGATTTAAGAATTGTGTTTCAAAAAATGTTTAAAAGCTTCAAAAATTCATATCTTGGTCAAAATAGCTCCAAATTTGATGAAACAATTTTGTTAGGTTTCTTATGAGTAGCCCTACTGTATAAAAATATTGCATGTCATTTTTGTGATACTTTTCTGTATAGCTTTATTTAATTCTTGTAAATGCTATTATCTTAGAAAATGCTTAGTAAATTAAATATACCTCAGAAAAATATGATTCCAATTTTGTTACTCTACTCATGTGTTGTACTTTCTGTGAAAAATATATGACATACATGTTCCATGGGAAAATATGGCCAAGTAATTTAGGTGTATTTATTTGCTATTTCTAGTAAAATTGCTAGAACCAAAAATATGAATAATACATATAGCTGAAACTTTTTGTACAGTGATTGTATACCATGTAGATCATGGGAAAAATACTAAATCTGTTGTTTGATACTTTTCATAGTACAAAGTATTTTCATATGTATTTATGCCATGCTTTTTGCCATTTTTGTGTAGGCTGTTAAACTTATCCAAATATAATGAAAATTTTATGGTAAGCTGCTTATTGTATGAGGAAGCTACTGTAATTTTCTCACAATTTTCTAAACACCAGAACTATATGTTGCTATTGTAGCCTTAGTTTAAATGGAAATAAAATAATCTTCTTTACGCATGATTAGTTGAATTATGTAGGTTTGGTGTATCTTTAAAGCATCTTGACTTACCAGTATGACTTAGCATGTTAGGGTAGTCATTGTGGTGTTAGTATAGTAACACCTGTGTTGTGGCTATATGGTAGTTAGCGGTATATGATGGTAGTTGGTAATAGAAGAGAATACAGTAGATGACATGTGCTTATGGTAAATGTTCTCGGATGATGTTGACTATCTAGTAGAAGACTACACCTACTCTGTCAAATAAAGTTAAACATGTTCAGTTACATTGCATGCAATCATGATTATCATATGCCATCTCATCTGATGCACCAATTACATATTCACTTATACAAATGCATCATACAAGATCGTATGAGGAAGTACAAGTAGCAGTGCAAGAGGAGCAGGATGGGGTCGACCAACAGGAAATCTAGGCACAGAAGGTGCCCGAGACCGAGGAGCAAGGAGGGGATCTGCCCGAGTGCGTGGACCACCAGCCTAGTTCCTTTGAGCGAGGCAAGCCCCGGAGCATCATAAGTCTCCTACTTTATAAAAGCAATTAAATATATATGTTATATATATTGTTGCATTAAGTTATAGGAGTTGAGTGAAACTATTGATGCATATATTATATCCTTGTCTACCTTATCATATTCTTATACCCGGTTAGGTGTAGAATTGAATAAATGCTTAGCCCTACTTAGACCGGTAGCGGTCGATGATTTCCTGTCACTGACAACTATAGGTGGTTACTGGAATACTTTAGCCATGGAATGGATGATATCCTAGAAATAACCAAGTATTGGTGGATAATTGAAGACCGGATGGAATAGTTGTTATGCAACTAGACAGGGTTCTGGGGTGCTTGTATTTTCTGTCTATGTCGGTTAAGGACCGTCCGTTGCTTATTCCTCTTGTCATATTGAATGCATACCTCACATTTAGCTTGCCGAATAATGTACCTTTCAATCGCGAAGCTCGTGACACTATTTGGGCCGAGATAAACTCGAGCTGGCAGACTGGTGTTGAAAGGGGTAAGACGGGGGCACGAAGAGTGAGCCCAAGGGTAGGCTGGGTCCTGATTCCTGGTAGTCGGGAGGCCCCTGGGTAGTGTGGTCCATGATTTTTATCCCATGGCGTTTACTGGAATAGTGTCATTGGTGATCTGTAATACACTTGATCGGTGAGTGTGGTTTGTGTGAAGAATAAATCACCAGCTAGTTAGAAATCGATTCGAATCGCCATCACTCCTAAATAGTGAGCACTTGACTTGAGCTACAGCATCATAGTAATGATGATGTAACACGAATGGTTATGTGGATCATGTTGGAAATGCTAAACCTGAAATGGTAACTGGATGTTCATGGTTAATCAAGTGATTGCTCTAGCATAGGTGCTTACCTAGATTGATAGGTTATAATAAAGATCATGCAAAGTACTTAAGTGGTTCATTAGGGTAACTCATGCTTTTCGCAAATGAGTCAGCTAGCCCACTAAAAGAAAGCCTTGCATACTCCTTGGTGTCACTTTATTTTAGTTTAAGACAAGTAAGTCTAACTGAGTACATTCTCGTACTCAGGGTTTGTTTTCTCACTTGTTGCAGATGGGCAGATGTACTATGGTTATTGTATCAATTGCCTGTATCTTGCGATGGGTGATGACTAGGACCAAGGGCATGGTCGCTCCATACATCTTACCTTATGCTTTTGTTGGACATGACTATCAGCTGGCACTGTAATTCAACTAAGTGTGTGTGTGTGAAGTCTCAAACTATTTGCTTCCGCTACTTTATTATGAACTTGGTTTGTAATAACTTTATGTTTTAAACTCTGATGTATTTCAATGATGTTGTGAACTTTATGTAATATGTGATTGTGGCTGCTAAACTTGTATGACCTTGGTTGGTATGTTGGTTAGTTTAAAATCCGTCATGATTTCACGGACTACCGGATTATACAGGCTTAAGTTTGCAAAATTATCTGCTCCGACGGTGATTTTCTTACTTAATTTCATATAATTGGTCAGTTCTGTTATAATATCATACTCCTTCACAGGCTCGGGGGCTACTGTCGGGTATCGATATTAGGGATACCCAAAGTAAGGATCTAATGGCCATGAGCCTCAGATTGACCAAGCAGTTAAAGGCATAGTTAACAGGTTCGTCTGACCCCCAAGGGAGTGGGCTCCGCCTCGCCCGATCTTGAGGGAGTGGACTCTGCCTCGCCCAATGCCGAGGGAACAGACTCCGCCTCACCCGACACCTAGGGGGTGGACTCAGCCTCGCCCAATCCCGAGGGGGCGGACTCCACCTCGCCTGATCCCGAGGGGCGGACTCCGCCTCGCCTGACGCTCGAGGGTGCGTTCCGTCTTGCCCGACCCTAAGAATGCAGACTCGACCTTAGGAGGGAACGCCGGCCCAACAAGGGCCTGTATTGTTGCCAACACTATAGATGTGAGAGCACATTCCCGGAGTCAAAGCTCTGACATTGGGAAAGTAGCACGCACGTCTCGATGTGACCTATGGCCATGACGGGCCATGCCTAGGAGCTTAAGTCATCCACAACGTTGGGCAGATTGACACGGTGCCACCTAACCCCGGTACGGCTCCCGTCAGGGGCGTCCATTGCCCATGCCACCCCCCAGCACGGGACAGGGCACCACGACCGACTGACGATGCCCGTGTATGGTGCCAGTGAAAAATAGGGTCATGACGTGAAGCCATCCCCATTATCATCTACAGGGTCAGCGGGACCCACACAGGGAGGAGGAGAATGACGCAACCCCAGAAGCTTCTTTTCCTCCTTGTTCTCCTTCTCTTTCTCTCTCCCCCACTCTTATGTAACCCGTGTCTTCCCCTTGGCCTATAAAAATGGAGGCAGGGACCTCCGAAAGGGGATGGAAAAATCAGAGTCTTACTCTACACCATTCGCCACCTTAGAGACTTGGGAGCCTCTCCCTCTCTCACCCATTTGTGACCCCTACTACAAACAAGTGTCGGTAACATGAGCAACCACAACTAGACGTAGGGATATTCTGCCTGAACTAGTATAATCCTTGTGTCCTCCGAGCACACCATCCGAGCCAGACACGCAAATCGCAAATTTACTGAGCCGGTGGTTTGAAACACCAACAACTTTGACCCTCCAAAATTGCGAGAGGGCAAAGCAAACGAAAAGCCTAAGGGCTCAAGACTTTGTCCCACCAAAAATGCGAGAGGACGAAGCAATGAAATCCTAAGGGCTCAAGACTTTGACCCTCCAAAAATGCGAGAGGGCAAATGTAACATCCCAGATGTTAAGAAACAATTAAAACTTGATCATGAAGCATCATCAAGCATAAACATCAAACGATATACCATAAATGCATTCATGTTGCACATGTTACATTAGTCATGTTGCATGTGTTACATGAGTTGTATAAGCAATGTTTCCCATGTAAGGTTTATATGTTAAATATGTTTCAAATACCATGTTTATGTTGCAAGGAAATGTTTCAAGTATAGCTTTAGAATGTTTCATTGCATGCTAATTAATAAAGTTAGATGTTTAGTGGTCAATTAGATCACTTTTCATATATAAAAGTTGACCAAACTTTGTTACATTGTTTGCTACTATGTTTAGTCTATGATAAGGTGTAATTAGTTGATATATTTTGTTTGCTACTATGTTTAGTCTATGATAAGGTGTAATTAGTTGATATATTTGAGTGATGGTTCATCCTTAATTAAATACCCAAAGTTGTTATGTTAAAATTGATTTCAAAACCCTAAAATCCCAAAAACCATTTTACCCCTTTTGTTTAATTCAAAATCTAAGCAAAATTTGAAGGTGAGCTAAGAAGCAAGTTTGTAGATCTTGTCAAGGTGTACAACTTTAGTGTTTTGAGTTTTCAAAGTTTCAGTATAAAATTTAGAGTAATTTTGAAAAGATTCAAATTCCAAATTTGACCCGTTTTCATTCCCAAACTTCAATTTCAAAAGCCACGCAGAATTTGAAAATGTTTTCAACATGAAAGTTCTAGTGCTTGAAAAATTGAACATTTCATGTCCTGGAAATTTTTCAAGTTTCAATACAAATTTGAAAGTAATTTGTAAAATATAGAAAGGATTTGAGAAAAGAGGGGGAGCTACAGTGCTCTATCCTATCAGAGCAGGGCAGCCAGCTGCCTGCTTGCCGCCGGCGATCTTCTGACCGCTTCCAGGCGTGTCTGCGGCGCTAGCAGCTGCTAGATGTAGCCACACACCTCCCTTGCGTGTTGCCTCGCCATTCCTTCGCCTCTTCTATAAAACCGAGCGCCACCGTCGTCTCCCTCTTCTTTTCCTCTGTCTTCGCTCGCCGTCAAGCATCGCCATCGCCTTTCGCTGCCGTGTGGCTCACGTTCGCCAGCAAAATTGAGCGCCAGTGCTTCGTCTCTGCCCACTCCACCTCGCGGCCAGCTTCACCTGCTCCTTGCGTGTCTCCCCGAGCTGCTCGCGCCGTCTCTTGCTGCAGATATCGCCCGTGGCGCCGCTTCTCATCACGGCAGATCGCCACGGACGCAGTGAGCCGCTCGCCGTGGCTAGCCACCTCTGCTTTGCCTTTGCCTCAACCGGCTAGCCTTGCGAGTCATGGTGAGCTCCTCCGTGCCTCCCCTGACCTTAGTTGGGAGGGTCTTGCGTCGTTGTGGCCGCTCCGCCGTGTGCAGTGCCACCGCCCCGCTGTAGCCGCGCTGCTACCGGTTGCTTCCAGCGCGTAGCCGAGCCACCATCGGTCGGTCCTGGCCAGGCCTCCGCCAACTGCATTCAAGTATGCGGCTAGGGCCGCCTCTGCCCCGCGCATCGCTGCCGCCTTCGTCGGTCACCTCGGGTTGATTCGGCCGCCGGTCAGCTCAACCCACAGCGTGCTCTACTCTATGAAGAGGCAAGGACGGGGAAACGTAAATAGAAAGCAGGACAGGGTGCTAGGTAAGAAATTTGTGACTCAAATGAATAGTACATGTTTACCTCGGGTTGATTTGTGTTAAGCGCAGGGACTATTCTGCACTTTTGCCAGGGCGTGCCTAGGCGGGCCGTGCTGGGCTGGCCTACCATCACGCCTGCGACAGTGCTTGGGCCGAGCTAGGCCAGATTCAGCCCAAGCGGCTCTTTTTCTTTTTATGCGTTTTGATAATTATCAAATTGTGTTGATTCTTGTTAATTTCATAGTGATTTGTAGAAGCTTGATAAATTCATGAAAACTTTTGAGTGGTCTCTTCGTTCTGTGATCTATGTAAAAAAATATGAAACTAGGAAAATCAATAATTTTTGTATGTTTTAAAATTACCCCTTTTAATTAATAAATGAACCTTCTATGATTTTTAGAAGCTAAAATATTAATCCAAAAATTATGAAATTTGTTTTGTAGCTGTTTCATGATAATAATAACCTTCACAAAAAGTTTGGTGTCAACTGGATAACTTTTAATTATCCACTTAATTGGATGCTTTATTCTTTAATGAATAAATGTTAAATGATTAAGGATAAACCATATTATGATTTAAGTATGTTTTGGATTGATTGTCAACTTTGAAATACTTTCACCCCTGCTATTTTATAGCAAAGTAATTACCTTCTTGATATGCTCATGATCAACTTGTGTTAATAGAAAGTAGAAATGCCTTTTGGCGTTATTAAGCACTTCATTAAGTGGAAGCATGTTTGTAGCCTTGATTGCTCTTTTGTATGCAACCTCTTGGGTAAAAAGATAAAGTTATATATAAGTTCTCATGTCAAAGTCTTGCTAATCCATGATTACTGTGCCTTTTGTGATAACTAGTAAGTATGTGATGGTTGATTAGGTATCTTGCTCTCAAGTGCTTAACTTTTGTAGCATGTGATATGCCTTACCTCCTTGTTAAGCACACGATGGACTTGTTAAGAGAATAACTAAAAGTGCTTTATGATAATTACTTGCAAATTGTACCGTGAAGGAAAGTTGTACTCAAGTTAATTAAGTTGTTATGCTTTCATCCATGCATTTTCATGCATCATGTAATGCATTCCATCATGCTAAAGCATGCATCATTATTACGTGTAGTAAATGAGAGCGAGAAGATTCACATTGATCAAGTATAGGAGAAGGTCCATCTACCAGTGGTGTTGATGTCAATCTAACTCTGTGGTGTCTCTGGAGAACTAACCTTCTCTACAACGAAGTCAAGCCCCGGACATACAACCACTCTTCTGTATTATAAATGCTTTATTACACCTTAAGTGTAGTGTAATGTGCATTATGTTAATAGGAGTTGGTTGATACCATTGCTGCATAATTACCTTGATCTCCATTTATATCCAGATGATATCCCATTAGTATGTGTAGGTCAATCTCTTATGCTTAGTAATGCTTAGACTTCGGTAGAAGCCGAATGGTGATTTCATCGTTCGCAAGAAACAGGTTTACCTTTTCTTCTCCTGACCTAATGACGAGTCATGAGAGCATATGAATATGAATATGGTAATATTAAGCGGAGACCGGGCGGGTGGCTTGCATTGTGAAATGAGTCGATGTAGTGCTCCGCTTGTGTCGGATAAGCACTGTTCGTTGTAGCCTTGCTTGGTTGAGACCTTGCAACTGACCGCATGCTACGGTAAGCCTAAGACGTCGGCTAGTCCATCATGTGAACGGCCGATCGTGCACTGGGAGTGGAGAGATGACGAGAGTAGTGTGTACCCTCATAGCCAAGGGCTAGATTAGAGGTGTACTGTGCTCTCAGGTGGCGCTAGACCCGGTCACGTTTTGGAGGATCCGGGTGAAGGTTGATATATATAGGTTAGAGTCCTACATATGTCATATGATTAGGGATCCCCAGCTGGGTATAATTGGTTTGAATCATCATTGCTCCTCGGTTATGGAGACTCGATCAACTGCCCTGCATCGTAGTTAACAATGGTACATGGTGATTATGGAAATGAGGTAAAGAGATGGATATGAGATGTGATGCTTAATGCAAGTGATTGAGATAGAACATGTGCAAAATTGAACTACAATGAGTTTCACTAAAATTGAAGTTAAAGCTTGGACTAAAATATTGAAAGTAAGGATCCACTTATAGTAAAGCTTTTATGCAAAACTCTCCTTTTCTAGCTCTACTACTTCCCTTAAAGCAAGCATATCCTTGGAGTCTTTTCTTTTCATTGGGTAAGTCTTGAGAAGTACAATTGAGTACTCAGGCTTTGTTAACCCCTGTTGCAGGTACTGACTGATACTATTAACCGAGGTCATGTCGGTGGGCTTGATATGATCTGGTTGTCCTCTCCTGACTTAGGTGCTCTACCTAAGTTGTCTTCTGTAGGTCTACTCGACTTCCGCAATTAAAGTTAAGTTGTAAAAATAACTTGTTTTTGATATGTAAAATACTATTTTAAATTCTTTCGCACTCTGATGTAAAGTTTTGTAACAAATGCTATAATGTTATAGTTACTCCTTTGTTGATCCTGTGTGAGTTGTAAAATATGGATGATTCGGGTTTCCCGAGGACACCCGATAGACTTCTTATGTTATTTGGTTCTTGTGCACAGCAGTCAGAGGTCGTTGAGACAATGATAGGTGACAGGTGCATATGGGCCATATAATTTAGGAGATTCTGCCACAGCAAAGCGATGAAAGCCTAAGGGCTCAAGACTTTGACCCTCCAAAAATGCAAGAGGGCAAAGTGACGAAAGCCTCAGGGCTCAAGACTTTGACCCTCTGAAAACGCGAGAGGGCAAAGCAAACGAAAAGCCTAAGGGCTCAAGACTTCGACCCTCCAAAAATGCAAGAGGGCGAAGCGACAAAAGCCTAAGGGCTCAAGACTTCGACCCTCCAAAAATGCAAGAGGGTGAAGCAAACGAAAAGTCTAAGGGATCAAGACTTTGTCCCTTCAAAAATGGGAGAGGGTGAAGCGTCGAAAGCCTAAGGGTTCAAGACTTCGACCCTTTGAAAATGCGAGAGGGCGAAGCGATGGAAGCATAATTTCGCCCGCTGATACCTACTGTGGGCACATGGGCCAAAACACCGTTTTGCCCTTCGATACTTGTCGTGGGCACGAGTTTCACCCCGCCGAAACCTGCCACGGGCATGAGCGTCGAAACATCATTTCACCGCCGATACAAGCCGCGAACACAAGAGCCGAGGGTCTACTAGCCGAAGCCCTCTTGCGCGCTCATTTCGGCTCTCCCCTCGCTAAAAAGATTGGGGGACAACGCCGATTTTCTCTAAGTAATGCTGAGGGGCTAGCAGCCGAAGCCCTCTCACGCAGCTTTCACCATCCTTTGCCAAAAAGGTTGGGGGACGGCGCTCATTTTTCTAAGTCATGCCCGATTAGCAATGAAACCCTTTCGCGCTCGCTTTCACCTCCCCTCGCCGAAAAGGTTGGGGGTAGCGTTTCACCTCCTCTCACCAAAAAGGTTGGGGGACGGCCTCGATTTTTCTAAGTCGCGTGAGGGGCTAGCAGCAAAACCCTTTCGCGCTCGCTTTCGCCACCCCTCGCTAAAAAGGTTGGGGGACAGCGTCGATTTTTCTAAGTCATGCGAGGGGCTAGCAATGAAACCCTATCGTGCTTGCTTTCGCCACCCCTCGTCGAAAAGGTTGGGGGACGGCACCGATTTTTCCATATCACACGAGGGGCAAGCAATGAAACCCTTTCGCACTAGCTTTCGCCATCCCTCGCTGAAAAGGTTGGGGAACGGCCCTTATTTTTCTAAGTCACGCGAGGGGTGAGCAACGAAACCCATTCGTGCTTGCTTTCGCCTCCCCTCACCGAAAAGGTTGGGGGTAGCGTTTCGCCTCCTCTCGCCGAAAAGGTTGGGGGACGGTGCTGATTTTTCTAAGTCACGCAAGGGGCCAGCAACGAAACCCTTTCGCGCTCGCTTTTGCCACCCCTCGCCGAAAAGGTTGGGGGACGGCCGATTTTTCTAAGTTGCGCGAGGGGCTTGCAATGAAACCCTTTCGTGCTTGCTTTTGCCACCCCGCCCCCACTCCCTCCCTCCCCCACCCCCCACCCCCCTCCCCCTCGGCCAAAAAAGTTGGGTACGGCGCTGATTTTTCCAAGTCACGCGAGGGGTTAGCAACGAAACCCTATCGCGCTTGCTTTCGCCACCCCTCGCTGAAAAGGTTGGGGGATGGTGCCGATTTTTCTAAGTTGCGCGAGGGGCTAGCAACAAAACCCTATCGCGCTTGCTTTCGCCACCCCTCGCCGAAAAGGTTGGGCGACGGTGCCGATTTTTCTAAGTCACGCAAGGGGCTAGCAATGAAACCTTATTGCGCTTGCTTTCGTCACCCCTCGCCGATAAGGTTGTGGGCGCATTGTTTCGCTACCATTAGTGGAAAAGGTCAATAAGGCATCATTGATTTCGGCAAATTCAGACAACGCAGACAGTAACAAGTCTTTCGCGCGCCCATTTCGACAGCCGATGGCAAAAAAGTACGAACTACGGTGCAGTTTACATTCAAATCTCACAACTGCGGCGAAACGGCACGGGACAAAACATCCAGGTTATATATGGCACTTGTTTAAACACGTGTACGAAATAGCAAACAACAACTCCATGGAACTAGCCATGACCATCATAAAAACGATAGAAAAAGTTGTATCGTCACTGATCGAAATCCACCGGAGGTTCATCAATAGGTTCCTCTTTTGGCTCCCTAAGTCCCGCGGAAGAATCAGCATGAGGCTCGCCACGAGCACGACGAAGCCGCCTTCGAAGTCGGTGCCGTTTCACCAAAATCGTCGCATCAAACGACGCAAAAAATCTTGAAGATATTTTTCCTTTCCGCACATTCAGCGGTATTGCAATCTAAGAAAGTCAGAAAGCTACGCGCCACTGTGCCGATAATTCTCCCATGACATATTCGACAAACATTTTGTCGTTGCAAAAAGTTTTCGGCCTTTCGCATTCTATCGTCGGGCCCTTATACCCATCGCGTTCGACCACACCTTCAAACTTCGTGTAGCTGCATAACAGTCGATCAATGGCCATCCATTCTTCAATCAAATCCCTACTAATTTGCTGCTCGGCAGTAGCAATATAGGCTTCGCTGCACCTCACTTCCAAGGGCCGGGATGACGAAAAGGTCGGTACTTTAACTGCCAAAAGTGGAGTCAGCTTGGAAACCAAAGGCGAAGCCTCAGCCTGACCATTCACTTCGGCCTCCGAAACATCGGAATCGGAGCACACGCGATGATAAAACCAAGACTTGGTCTACTGCAGCCATTTGTTCCGGTAGGTGGGCACAAGGCTGACCTCGCCAGTACCTCTCTTCGGCACAAAAATATACGTCGAAAAAGTCAGAGTAAACCTCTTTGCCGGAATCAGGATTCTCATCCTTATTCCGACGCTGCTGAATCATGTAGAAGCGGGCAAATGTATCAGCCAACAGTTGCAACTGGTCATCTTCATTGCCATGGCAAAAACGCTAAGGCGACCTATAGCGTTCGGAGTAAGTTCATGAAGATGCACTCCGAAACGCTACATGACATCCGAAACAAACTGCTCAAGAGGAAATTGAAGCCCAGTGACGAAAACGTCGCGAAAGACAACTGCCTCATGGGGTCTTGGTTGCGGCACGATTTCGTCGTCAGGAGGGCGAAACTGCGGGTGACCCAAGCTATCCGCGACCAAATAACCTTTGTTTACCATGTCTTGTATTTGCATATGGTTCACCCGAGAACGTCCAACAATAAAGGTATACCCAACCGGAGCCGGACCTAGCAAATTATCCACGGATTCAGTGATAGGCACTCGTTCCGATGTATTAGATTCATTCTGAGTAGCTGTCTGAGCATCATCCGAGTTTCCAGAGGAGCCATCACGCGAACCAGTCTCCTTTCGGCGGCTGGAGCCGGAAGCACCATTACTGGATGAACCCGAGGTCCCCGACGAGGTACCGCAAACTCTAACAGGGGTCGAAACTCCGCCAACATTTCGATCCGAGGACCTAGAGGTACTATCATTTCCGCTGGACGATTCAGACGACGAAGGGGTCTCTACCACGCGGGTCATCTAAAGAGATGGTGAAATCACAAGACACAACGAAAAAGCAAAAATAAACAACAAATAAGATGAAAAGAATATTGAAAAGAAAGAGCAAAACCATACCTAGTCCAAGGATGGAGTACTGACGCGGAAGCAGATCAAGATGCGAAACGCGAGTCGATAGGGCAAGGGGCTCCAAGCAGACGCGAATCGAAACCTCGTAAGCAAAGGGTGCGGCTCAAAGTGGCTGGCCGCTGGGGACTTTTATACCTCCCCGAGGGAAAGCCAAGAGTCGCGGCACGAAAACCAAGAAGCGTCCAAGCACGCGTTTCGCAGCTTGGGGACGGCGCCGGTCGATCGTTAACTCACAAGCATTTCGAAGCCTCTTTCGACGCAAGCGACGAATGGGGCTCCTAGGGGCTACTGTTGGGGGAAGGCATGAAGTTTCGGCCCCCTCATCGCTATAACCTTTTCGACCTATGTTTCGACATCGGCACGAACCGAGTGACTTACCACAGCTATCGGCAGGCGAAACCTCGTTTTGGCATATCAGCATGAAACGAGGGTTTCCACTGCAGCTATCGGCGGGTGAAACCTTGTTTCGTCGCACCAGCATGGAACGAGGGTTCCACTACAGCTGTCGGCGGGCAAAACGACGTTTTGGCATATCAGCATGAAACGAGGGTTTCACTGCAGCTATCGGCGGGTGAAACCTCGTTTCATCGCATCAGCATGAAACGAGGGTTCTGCTACAGGTATCGGCGGACGAAACGACATTTCGGCATGTCTTCAGGCAGGTCGGGTCAAATTGGCTATTACGCTATCATGTAATTCCGTGCAGGGCGGTTGCTTCATCGGTGGTCCTTTCAGCTGAGCTCCCGGCACGCTAGCGGCCAGAGCGGCACGAGCAGATCAGGAAGGGGCCCACGAGACAAAGGCACCGGCCAGAAGATGTCGGAGACTACGGAGTCCAAAAATGCCCTGCCGGTTCGGAATATGCCGGAGAATCAGGGCAATTAGAAGGGCATTTTTGTCCCTAGGAAAGTTACGGACTTGTATACCATGGGAGCCTTGTAAAGGAAAGAGGAAACCCTAATTCCTTCAGCAATATATGAAGCACCATTTCGTCATTGTTCGTGGCTTTCGCCTTTGTGCTTTTCGGTCGTGCGAGCGGCAACGCAGTGTTCGAAGGCAACATCCATATATGTGTATAGTCTGCATAGTAACACATGCATGCATACCTTAAGTTAGTTTTTTATGTTATTCTCCTGGCATAGAATGACAAGCGAAAGGTCATATAAAGTAGATTTTAGCCCGATGTCTCTTACAATGTAATTTACTAAACAATCAATGTAACCTTAGGTCATATAAAGTAGACTTTAGCCATTGATTTATCTTACAATATTTGTAATTTACTAAACAATCAATATAACCTTAGTGGCACCTTGAACAAATTCTATTCATGAAGGTTTTATATCCTAAATTTATATATAGTTTGACAAATTCTTGGCCAAAATTTCATCAAATTATCATTCTAGGACGGAGGTAGTAACAACGATACGTAGTTGAAGAGCTTTGTAGAAGTATTTTTGAGATTTTTCTGTATAATGATATCTGTTGGTAATTTAGAATGTGCATTTCTCTATGTTATTTAAATAAATGTGAAAGTGAGTGATTCAGATAAAAATTTAGGATGCTACTTTATATTATTCTATAGTTTCATACTTAGGTAATTTAGATGATATTATGGATTATTTTATGTTAATCTACATAATGGTTGTGATGGGCAATTTAAATCAAAATTTTGTGGTTAGTATATATACTAGTTTTACAATGATAGAGGCTTGTAATAATTTCTTAGAAAAGTAGAATAGATCTAATAGCTAATATTATTAATGATGTTTAGACTCTGCTGAATAGATGACAATATATATTTTATTTTTTACAAGGATTTCATAGAATTCAACCTTTTTTTTGTAGTGCGTCCAGTTAGGATTAATATCGAGACTCTAATGGTGCTTTTAATTAGCAACGGAAAGATATGGTGGATTCTACAACTGCCGAATAGAATGTCCTTGTCATTGATAACTAGACTTTGTGATGACTTTGTCAATTGCAACGGCCTCGAATGCACTTATAGGGACACGGATAGAGTTTATGTGCATCAACTGATTTAACATACTAGTTGGTTAGATTTTTTGTGGTGGAATCTATCCATGTGGATTCAAGTTCTTGATCGACTTGATTTGGGTGTCCGTATTTTTTAAACTTATTTTAGAATTTAATGGTGCTATATATTCTTTTAGAGGTTTGTCGGTCCAACACAGTGAGGCACAGGGGTAGGATCGAATCTACCATCCTAGCCCTACGAGCACCTGTTTTTGGTAATGCTACAAACAGGACGTCCGACGCCAGCGACTCCCTCCTAATGCGTGACGTGACGTGCACCATAAATTTACCTCACTGCTGCACGCGCCGCTCACCTAAATAAATAAAAAACAAAATCAACTCTTGGCCACCTCGCCTTGCTCCGCACCACGCCTGCCCAATGAGCTCCTCTCTCTCGTGCTTCCCCGCTGTTCCTCTCTCTCTCGCTTGCCCACCTCGGCGCACGCCCTCCTCCACCCTAGCGTCCTCACCCACCGGAGAGCCCCCAATGCTATAGATCTAGTGGCCTCTCCCCAACCCCAGCGAGATCCATGGAGCACAAGCAAGATCCATGGAGGTGGCGCGGCAATGTTGCAAGGAGTGGACGACTCTCCCCCACCCTAGCGCGGTGCCCTCCCCACCCCCAGTGGCGCCCTCTCTCACCCCAGCGACCGAGCTCCCACCACCCCGGCGGCCATGGCCTCTCCCTCCCCCCATGTTGCAAATATATTTTTCAAGTGTTTTAGGCATTTCAGAGGTATGTTGCAGTTGTTTGATATGGATGTTGCCAAAGTGGATCGGAGGATATTGCACATGTTGCATAGGTTGCAAATGTTTTAGAGGTATGTTGCAAGCGTTTGTTTGAAATGTTTCATCTGTTCCAGACGTATGTTGCAAGCATTTTGATCTGGATGTTGCATATGTTTCACACAAATATTGCAATAGTATGTTCTAAATATTTTATTTGTTCGAGTCTTCTGTTGCAGCAAGTGTTTCCATGTTTCAAGTTGCAAGTGTTATATTTGGATGTTGCATATGTTTTTACACATATGTTGCAAGTGTATATTTGTTTCATCTTATGTTTTTTCGTGTTGCAAATATTTTATGTTGTTCAGCCGGGGGTGACCTGGGGGCCGGCGTACGGGGGCTTCTAGGGCCGGCGGTCGGGGTGTCGTGGTTGGGGGCGCGCTTGGGTCGTGCTCGTCCTCAGCCACTTCATCCGCGGTAGCTGAGTGCCACCCGTGGAGAGAGAGAGAGCGGGGGGGGGGGGGGGCAGAGTGCGTGCGTGGGACAGGGGCAAAGGCGGAGTCGAGAGAGGAGGGGGTGGAGTTGAGAGAGAAGAGGGCAGGGGCGAAGGACGGGTTGGGAGCGTCTGACGGGATTCAATCTATCCCATCAGACGTCTGGGCGCTTACACGTCCGTACGTGTTTCATGTTTACTCGTTGGGATGATACTGTTGGCTCGTCTACGTACGTGAGTGTCTACTTTTGTATTTGGTCTAGGAAAAAAACATAAACAAAACAAAATAAGGAGAAACAGCAGGCAACAACGCAGCTAGCCGACCAAGAACGCGTTGGTCTCAACTCACCACATCACCACGTGCGATGCCGAAGCCGATGGCCAGCACGGCCGCCACGCTGACACATCGCTGCCGCACCTCCTTCCACGTGTGCCGATCACTCTGGGCGTTAGGGTAACCCGTAAAGTTCGGGTCGAGTAGTTCGGGTTTTGAAAAGTTCAGGTAATGAGAATTGTTACCCGATAATAGTCCCAAAAAACACTACCTGTAAGTTCGGGTACCCGCAAGTTCGGGTTCGGGTTCGGGTTCGGGTATACCCAATGTATCCGAAGTATATAAAATCACAGCAAGTGCTCAAACATCACAGAATTTTGCATAGAACTGGACAGACTAAATGATAACTCATTAACTCATAACTGATAAAGTGACAACTTCAAGTTTTCAACAGCAAATGCAAACCAGTGAAACCACGACACATTCAAGTTTTTAACCGCAAGTGCAAGCCAGAACGACGACACAGGTACTGACTACTTAGTACTAACAAGATACAAGAGCAAATTGAAAAGTTCAAGCATCAAGCCTGCTGCCTGCCATTACATCAGTGCTTGTGCTTAAGCTTCACACGAGAACAAAAGAACATCAGAGTTGTTGACATCGTTTTTAGCACGTGTCAAGATGGTCAGGAAGGGCTAATCGGCGGAGGAAAGGTTACTGTGGAAATTGATAGTCGATTAAAAGTTGATAAAGAAGGCTGCTTGTGAATGGTGGTGGTGGCATGTGGACTCGAAATGAATTGTTGCCGATAAGATTAAGAGTATTATTGCCGATGCCGATGGAAGAGACTTAAAGACCGCTGCCGATGAAACAGGGAGTGTGCCGATGGAAAAGACTTGAAGGTTGCTGCCGATAGAACAGGGAGTGTGCCGATGGAGAAGGTTGATGAGAGTACCATCGTGATTGAAGCGGACTATGGAATAAAAAGGAGTTAATTTCCTTGTATACATTTATTAGAGTTTGGGTTGTATCAAAGTCGTGTGTTTCCTTAGGTTTGGATTTAGTATCCTAGTCGTATTTGGTTATGTTTCTGTAAATCAGGATATAAATATAGGGTGAAGGGCAATGTAAGAATCAATCAATCAATATATCAAAAACAGCTTTTACTCTTATTTACATCTACTTTCGGCGACTTCGTCAATTCGCATATTTTTCCTTTTTACGAGTTCTCATCGATTCGGCGAGTTGCATTGCTCCAGTGCAATCTTCGACGATCCTCGAGTTTCACGTGAGTACCTCTTGGCCGTGACTTCCGGGCGTATTGCTGTTGTCAGGACCAAAGTGCTCGTATCTTCATCCTTGTCGATTAACAGGTCAAATCGACCGGCACGCTTTGGATATCGATTTCGGGTATTAGCCCTTTGTGTTTGCAGATCTACTTTTGCATCAACACATCTTTTGGCACGCTCGGTGGGACAGATCTAGTCAATATGCTTAATCCTGAGATCGATGCGGGGAACATCATCGCGGTAACAGAAGAAGATCTTAAGGAAGATCAGAAGCAGGCTATGGAGAGGGCTATAGAAGAATACAGACAGCTTTGCTTGAAGTCATTCAGCTTGAACAAAAGTGGACAAGTCATTCATAAGCAAGACTTACCGTTGCCTCGGCAAGTTACCTTTGATTCTAATCCGGGTAAACTTCAAGAGATGGTTAATTCTGCAGTGAATCATGCTTTAATTAATCACTCCAATGTGCTGTCCAATACTGTTCATAATGCTGTGATTCGAACTTTCAAAGAAGGGTAAGCGTCACCTCGTTACGTTGGGCCTGCTTATCATCAACCAGAATCAGCATCTGCTATTGCTCCATCGGCTCCCCCAGTCGTTGTGGGTACAGAGATTTCTTCTCCTCCAATATCAGCAGGTTTATCTAACGTACAGTCTACAACGATGCGTCCGGATTCAGCATTATCAGGACGAGTTCAGCTTAATACAGATCTATCAGCATCGGCTTTATCAGGTCCTGTACCACAGAATAATCAGACTCCTGCTAATTGGTGGGGATATGGTATGCCTCCAGAGCCATCTGCTTTCAACCATGGATTATCTCAAGTGTTTGACGCAGCGGGAAAAGCTCCTATGCCATCGGCTGGTTCGCCGATAGCTCAAGTGCCTCAATATACTACAGCAACTACTGTGCAACCAACTCTAGGAGGTTTCCAGGTGTCTTTGGGTCAAACATCTAGTTCAAGTCCATCGGCAAATTTGTTACCGATGCAGCAGAAGGCTCCTATCGTAAGTCAACCTGGAGTCCAGGTTATACCTCAAGTTGGATGTAATTATCCAGCAATGCCAACAAGCTACCAGCCATCGGCAAATTTTGTACCGATGAATGCTAATAATAATTGGTCAGGGCAGTTTCCCACTCAACATACAGTTCAGCCAAATCAGCAAGCCATAGATATTCATCAAGGTCACATGCATGCTGGTTTTCAGAATCAAGCATCGGCGGCTCAGCCGATGAATCCTTTCCAGCAGGTTAATGGACCACAAATAGTGGCAAATATGCCAATTGCTGGAGATCGTGGGCCACAAAGGTATGCAGAAGGGTATCAGCAAGTACCTCCGGTGGAAATTCAACCATATCGTCAACAAGATGTTGATGCTTTTTGGGCCGATAAAATAGCAGAAATTATGAAGGATCAGTTTGGGATCAAGCCCAAAGTTAATACCTATTCTTATCGGACTCCGTATCCTCCGGCATACGATTTAATTCCTCTCCCAAATCGGTACAAGGTGCCAGATTTCACTAAGTTCTCTGGGCAAGATGATACATCAACCATGGAGCATGTTAATCGTTTTATTATTCAATGTGGAGAGGCAGCTAGTAGAGATGAATTGAGAGTTCGTTTGTTTTCATCATCTCTATCTGGATCAGCATTTACATGGTTTATTTCACTACCGCCAAATTCTATTATTACTTGGGCTGATCTGAAAAAGCAATTTCATAAATATTTCTTTGCTGGAGTTCATGAAAAGAAGCTTACCGATTTGGTAAAGATGAGACAGCGCAATGATGAATCGGTGGAAGGCTTTGTGCAAAGGCTACGAGATGTAAAGAACAAATGTTATAGCCTGGTGTTGGATGATCGGCAACTTGCCGATTTGGCCTTTCAGGGATTATTGCCACATCTTAAGGACAGATATGCTTCTCAGGAGTTCGAAAGCCTAAGTCATTTAGTGCAAAGGATTTCTGATCAAGACACTAGGGTTTTTGAACCTAAAAGAAATTGGAACAAGAAAGTTTCATTTGTTGAAGAGGTAGAAGATTCTGATTCGGATGAAGAACCAGTTATCGGTTTGGCTGAGTGGGTTAAGAATAAAAAGCCGATATCTTGTCCCTTTGGTCACAAAGAGCCAGAAAAGTTTACTTTTGACGTCACCAAAGCTGATAAGATATTTGATCTTTTGCTTCAAGAGGACCAGATTAAGTTGTCACCTAATCATGTGATCCCATCGGCAGAAGAGTTGAAGAAAATGCTGTATTGCAAATGGCATAATGCAACTTCACACAGTACAAATGAGTGCAAAGTATTTAGACAACAGTTACAGTTAGCTATTGAGTCTGGGAGAATAAAATTTGGCAATTCCAAGATTCATAAGCCGATGAAAATTGATCAACATCCTTTTCCAGCAAATATGTTGGATGCTGAAGGTAAAATTAAGGTGTTGATATCGGAAGCTGCTGAAAAGAATGCATCAGTAGATCCCCAACATCGAATAACTACCGATGATGCAAAAGGCAAGGGGCTATTGACATAAAGTGGCAGTTCTGGAAAGCCTCCTCGATCTGGCATTGTGATTACTCATCAAAGACAACAGGAAGGCTGGCGTCAGCGAAGGGACCGGTATCGACAACAGCAAGAGGAAAGACGTCAAGAAGAGTGGAATCGGCATAAGGATCATTGGAGGTGTCCGTTTTTTATTCATTGTTGGGAAGAAGGTATTAAGTTACCTACTGTTCAAGATTGCCCAGAGTGCAATGGTTATTATGGAGTTAATCGTCCTGTAAGGAGGTTTCAATCTGGTAATCAAGGTTTGTCCATTAATGAGCCGATCAGAAGGAAAGCATCAGTATATGATCGGTTGGGGGGCAGGCTCAGTGTACATGAAAGGCTTGGTAAACGCGTTGCATATTTTCTGAGAAACCAAGAGGAACTTGAAGAGATGGCAAATGCAAGAGTTCCTGATGAAGAAATATTTTACAGGGATCCTAATATACGTCGTGTGGGGACAACCAGGACTTATCAGCCAGTGTGGAAAACTAAACTTCCTCAATGGTGTCCAGAGGGCTTGACAAAGACACAGAAGAGGAAAATGCAGCGAGAGCGTCAAAAAGACTTATACCAAGAAGAAAGTTCCTCCAATGAGAGATCTGGTAATCAGCAGTGGCAGATAAGGCACAAAAATAAAGGCCCATCGGCAGATGTCAATATGGTGTTTATGTTGCCGATGGAATTTTTGGCTCTATCTGATAGCGAAGAAGAGGCTGTTTTCTCTGACCAAATAGCTCAATTAACGCTAGATCCAATGATGGTTGTTTTTGAGAAGCCTGCCGATGATGAGAGACAACATCTCAAGGCTTTGTTTGTAAAAGGCAGAGTTGATGGGCAGCCTGTATCTAAGATACTTATTGATGGAGGAGCTGCAATTAATATTATGCCTTATGTGATGTATCGGAAGCTTGGTAAGGGAGATCAAGACTTAACTAAGACTGATATGATGCTAAAGGATTTTGAAGGCAATGTATCACCAGCTAAAGGGGCAGTGTGTGTTGAATTGACCATCGGCAGTAAAACCTTACCGACAACTTTCTTTGTTATTAATGGCAAGGGTGCATATAATCTGCTTTTAGGAAGGGATTGGATTCATGCTAATTGTTGTGTTCCTTCTACAATGCATCAGTGTCTTGTGCAATGGATTGGAGATAAAATTGAAGTTGTTCCTGGTGATTCTCCTTATATCATCGCATCGGCAGAATCAGACACTTATGAACGAACCAGGTGCATATCAGGAGAAGCTTGGGGAAAATAGTTCCTCAATGTTGCGGATTACGAAATTCTACCGATCTAAGCAGTCGGTTCTGAAGAAGAGTTTTAATGGATAGGTTTGCCGATGATGGAAAATTAGGTCAAGGATTTACATCGGCAGATGATTTAATAGAAGTAGATATTGGTGAAGGCGATAGGCCAAGGCCTACTTTTATTAGTTCTAAGTTAAATTCCAAGTGTAAACAGCAACTAGTTGATTTGTTAAAGGAATATAAAGATTGTTTTGCTTGGGATTATACTGAAATACCTGGATTAGACCGATCTATAGTTGAACATCGGTTGCCTATTAAATCTGGATTTCAGCCACATCAGCAGCCGGCACGCCGGTGCAATCCTAATATACTTCCTGATATTAAGACTGAAATAACTAAATTAATTGAGGCAAAGTTTATTCGGTAGTGTCGATATGTAGAGTGGATTTCTAATGTGGTTCCTGTATACAAGAAAAATGGGAAACTTCGTGTTTGTATTGATTTCAGGAATCTCAATAAAGCCACACCGATGGATGGCTACCCAATGCCGATTGCTGATTTATTGATTGATGCTGCAGCAGGGCATCAGATTATCAGTTTCATGGATGGTAATGCGGGTTATAATCAAATATTCATGGCTGAAGAAGATATTTCCAAGACTGCTTTTAGATGTCCAGGTCATGTGGGATTATTTGAGTGGATAGTTATGACATTTGGTTTGAAAAATGCCGGTGCTACTTATCAAAGAGCTATGAACTTTATTTTCCATGAATATATCGGCACGTTGGTAGAAATCTACATTGATGACATAGTGATTAAGTCTGGAGACATCACAAAGCATCTAACCGATCTACGGAAGATATTGGAGTGCACAAGAAAGCATGGATTAAAGATGAATCCTAATAAATGTGCATTTGGTGTATTGGCAGGATAATTCTTGGGTTTTATAGTGCATCAGCGGGGCATTGAAATTAGTAGGAAATCTATTGAGGCGATCAACAAGGTTGTTGCTCCTGCCGATAAAACTGAATTACAATCCTTGATCGGTAAGATCAATTTCATCAGAAGATTCATATCTAATCTGTCAGGTAAGATCAAGGCCTTCAGTCCATTATTGAAATTGAAAGCCGATCAGGAATTTAAATGGGGAGATGAACAGCAATTAGCCTTAGATGAAATTAAGAGTTACTTAACAAATCCTCCGGTGTTAGTTCCACCTCAACATGGAAAACCTTTCAGATTGTATTTATCAACTGAGGATACTGTTATCGGTTCAGCTCTTATTCAAGAATTTGAAGGGAAGGAACGTGTTATCTATTATTTGAGCAGACGGTTAATAAATGCTGAAATCAGGTATTCGGCCATTGAGAAATTATGTCTATGTTTATACTTTTCTTGTATTAAGCTGAGGCATTATTTACTATCGGCTGAATGTACTGTCATATGCAAAGATGACGTGGTCAAGTATATGCTGTCAATGCCGATACTGAATGGTAGGATTGGTAAATGGATTTTAGCATTATCAGAATTTGACCTACGTTATGAATCGGCTAAGGCAGTTAAAGGACAGGTTATGGCCGATTTCGTTACTCAACATTGCAACACGGTGGATTCTCTGGAAATTGCTCCTTGGACACTTTTCTTTGATGGGTCTACTTGTGGTGAAGGGGCAGGCATCGGTATCCTGTTAATTTCCCCTCAGGGGAAGAAGTATGAGTTCTCATTGCCGATTGTTGCTACATCGACAAACGATCAAGCTGAGTACCAAGCCCTGATAAAAGGGTTAGAATTGCTTAAGGAAGTACATGCTGATGCTGTTGAAGTCTTTAGTGATTCTATGCTAGTTATAAATCAGTTGACTGGGATTTATGAATGCCGAAGTGAAATTCTAATTTCATATCATGAAAAGTGTTTGGAGTTGTTAAAAGGGTTCAGGAATTTTCATCTGGAACATGTTTCTCGGATGCAAAATGAAGAGGCTAACCGATTGGCTCAGCATGCTTCAGGATATCAACCTGTTCAAGAAGTATTAATATCAGCAGTTGATACCGATGACTGGAGAAAGGAAATTATTGATTATTTAAAGAATCCATCTAAAAAGGTTGAAAGACGTATAAGGTTCCAAGCTACCAAGTATGTGCTCTTCGATGATGAATTGTATTACCGTACCATAGATGGAGTTTTACTCAGGTATGTTAGCATAGAGGAATCAAAAGGCCTGATGGGTGAAATTCATGAAGGAGTATGTGGGGCTCATCAGTCAGCTTTCAAGATGAAATGGATGATCAGAAGGAATGGATATTATTGGCCGACTATTCTTGAGGATTGTTTTAAATATTTTAAAGGATGTCAGGAATGTCAAAAATTTGGTAATATTCAGAGGGCACCCGCATCGGCTATGAACCCCATAATTAAGCCTTGGCCGTTCCGGGGTTGGGCTATTGATCTCATCGGTCAGATTTATCCACCATCGAGTAAAGGGCATAAATTTATTCTGGTTGCTACCGATTATTTCACAAAGTGGGTTGAAGCAATTCCTTTGAAAAAGGTGACATCGACTAATATGATTGATTTTGTGGAGCATATTGTCTACCGATTTGGCATCCCTCAAACCATCACTACCGATCAGGGTACTATGTTTACGTCGGGTGAATTTGATGAGTTTGCTATAGGTATGGGGATTAAAGTTTTGAATTCTTCACCGTATTATGCCCAGGCTAATGGTCAGGCTGAGGCATCTAATAGAGGAATTATCAAGCTCATTAAGCGCAAGATTAAAGAGTATCCTAAGAAGTGGCATACAGTATTAAATGAAGCTTTGTGGTCATATCGGATGGCGTGTCATGGTGCAACCAAGGTAACACCTTATCAGTTGGTGTATGGACACGATGCAGTATTACCTTGGGAGGTTAAAACTGGTTCTAGGCGAATACGCTTTCAAGATCAATTGACAGCCGATGATTATGATATCCTTATGAAAGATGAGTTGGAAGATGTAGCAGGTCATCGGTTAAAAGCTTTGGTTAGCATTGAGGAGAATAAGAAAAGGGTAGCTAGATGGTATGACAAGAAGGTGAAGGTAAAGGAATTTGTCGATGGAGAATTGGTTTGGAAGTTGATTTTACCGATTGGGACTAAAAGTTCTAAGTTTGGCAAATGGTCACCTAATTAGGAAGGTCCATATCGGATAAATCAATCTGTTCCTGGTAATGCATATATTCTCGAAACTCTCGAAGGAGTTGTATTTCCCAGAGCATTAAATGGAAAATACTTAAAGAAATATTACCCTAGCATCTGGATAGATGCATAAAAGTATAACTGTCGATAACAATCCTATCGGCTAGAGTTAAAACAAAGTATCAATGTGTTGTTGCCGATGCGCTAATTTAACAAAGTTTGGATAGCCGATATCGCACGCAGGCGAATTTCATCGGCTTCTTTCAATTCTTTGGCATCTTCATCGGTAGTTCCTTCCATAGGTTTGAGTTTCTTTTTGAAAGCCAAGGCCTTGCGAGCTTGGGCATCTCGTTCCTGCTGAAGGGCCTTGATAGAGTCAGAAAGCTGGTCTTCTTCTTGCTTGGCTTGAATCAGGGCTGCTTCAACCTTTTCCAGTTCAGCTAGCAGAGCTGCCCTTTTTGCCGATAGATCTAGGATTTTCTGCTTAAGATCAGTACCGGAGGCTTGCAAGTTGCTGATGCTTTTGTGCTTCTCATCGGCAGTTTGCTTCAGCTGCAGCATTTCTTCCTTAAGTTGAGCCTGAGCTGCTCTTCGGCAATACGATGAACAGCCATTTGATACTGAAGTTGTCTACTCTCTAGATGAACTGCTGGGAAGATGGTTTCTTCAACATCGGCAGGGACTTGGCCGCGGATCGTTTTGAAGATAGTCTTTGCAGGGTCTGAATCGATCACCAGTTGAGCAGTATCTTGTTGCAGCAGATTCAGAAGAGCTTCTAGTTGGCCATAGGTATATGCCGATATTGTTCCCAATGCCAGGGAAGAACTCGCCTCTTCTCCGTCATCATCGGAGACGTCGATAGCAAAAGAAAACAAGCTATCGGGAGAATCTTGTTCCTGTGAAGTAAAGAGAGTTAGAAATCCTATCTGTGGTATCTGGGGATATTATAAACCAAGCAGTTAATCGGTTTACCTGCTTCAAGGCAATTTCTTGAGCCTAGCTTGAGGGAGCGGCTTGAAGAGGATCATGCGAAGGATCGGCAGAGGATGCCGATGGAATGTCTTCTACGACCTCATCAGTAGTTGGCCCTTGGGGTATAATGGCCGATGGTATATTTTGTGTAGGAGGAGCAGCTTGTTCAATTATATCAGTTGGTTGACTGACAGGTGTTGGAGCGGACGCAGGGGCTGGTGTAGATTTCTGTCGCTTTTGTTGAGCTTCAGCATCGGTTAAAGCTTTGTGCTTTGTTTGGATCTCAGCGACAATTGGCTGGGGGGCATCGGCATTTGTTGATTGGGGAGCTTGCGTGCTTGGTGTGCTTGCCGATGTGCCCATTTGTTGCTGCAAAAACGGGTATAAGATCGGATATTTAACAGGAAAAATGTAAAAATAAAAGAATACCTCTGAAGGATGGGTAGAGGTCGTGGTGCTTGATGTTGGAAGAGTTACCGATGACGATCCAGCTGCAGCTCTTACACCCTGATAGTTATATGTTAATATAGTGTGTATCAGCAGAAAACAAAGTAAGCAAGGTTATTACCTTAAAAGCCTTAATTAGGCTTGAAGCAGCAGCCATTGGAGTGGCCCTGGATGTTGCCAGTCTTGGTCTGGAGGTGATAGTTTTGGCACGAGTCCTCTGGAAGGTTAAGGCGTCTAAGGTAGGGGCGTTGTAGCCGATTATTGAGACTGGAGAAATAGGGTGGAGGTTGAAGGGTCTTCCACTCTTGCTTATTGATGGGACTGGATCATCGGCCTGTTACAGGAAAGATTAGCTACCGATATATATATAAAAGGGGGGAGAGAGACAAAAGTTAAAAGGAACTTACTGCATCGTCAGGTACAGCATAGTCGGGATCGATCATGTGCCGATATGTGTGAACGGATGTTGAAAACAACTGTTCTTTCCACTCTTGCCACCATTGCTTATATGACTCTATGATGAAAGACGCTGGTGACCAGGCGGAGAGATCAACATTTGAAATATCGGTATCGGGAGCAAGTCTTACTACCCTACTCCATTCAGTTCCAGCTGTAATAATTTCTCTGGGCTTAATCACATCGGCAAAGCATAGCTTGATTGGCAGTTGCCCAAAGGCTAGTTGGCGAGACACTGCCGATGGATTGTAGAATTCATAAGTGATATTGGAATTCTTCCCGCTACCAAATGTGTTTACCGGGATTGCTCTGGGGTGATAATAGCCATCATAAGATCATTATCTTGGTTCAGATCACTATCGGCAAAATTGAAAAGAAGAGGGAACTTGTTATCCTCATCAATATAGGGTACCCAAGCCCTGAGATCACGAGGGAGACCATGGTAGAAATTCTGAAAAAACCTGCCGATTTGATCTTCATTGGCCTCTGTTCCAGGGAGGACAATTATGGCTTCGCCGAAGTTGAGAGGAGGGCGTGTTGCCAATTCATCGTCTCCAAGGACGTAATCTTCGGCAATCTCTCGTGGGAATTCTTGGGCAAAGAAATCCCACTGTAGACGCTTATGCATGTGAGCGTTTAACCACATATTGATGAACCACCACGGGCCTCCCAAATTGCCGATGGGTTCACCAAGTAGAAGCTTCTGAGACACTTGGTGGAGGAGGTGGTAGGTCGAGCTCAGGAGGTATCGGCCAAGTGAAAATCTGACACCATTGGCCAAGAGTTCAGCTGCTGGAAGGAAGGCGTTGGTTGGTCCTACCGATCGACCACAGAAGATAAACTTCTCCAGCCACATGTTTAGGAATATGGCGTGTTCCCTTTGATTGACAGTACCAGTCTTTTGGTACTCTTGGATGTATCCTGTCCAGCCGCTGATGTTGCGTGTATTTACTCTATACTCAGCTTTTCTGCCAAAAATGTGGCCTTCATCGACAGTTGAGATATCCAAGCCGGTGAGCATATATACATCGGCAAGAGTGGGGGCGCATGGGCCATGACCGAACATAAAGGTATTTGTGGTATCTGACCAAAAGTGAGCGGCAGCTATCATCATGGATTCATTCTTTTGCATATCGGCAATGGATAGCCTGATACATTGGTCTATCTTCCGTTCTGCCCAGAACACTTGCATCGATCTGTTGACCCTCAAGTACCAATTTTTCCACCCTTTGGTGGGTTTGGGCCAAGATCGGAATGTATCCTTCCACAGATTCAAAGAGAAATTTTGAGCTTTGAAGGGAATACGGTTAGCCTCTGCATTGATCAGGTCGGTTGGATCTGGGTCGCCCATTAGACCTAGGCAATGGAGGGGAGGTTGGTTGGTTGGAATAACCAGTGTGTTGCGTAGTTCCTGAGTTTGGAAGATCAAGAGAATGGAAGAAGTAGAAAAAATACCAACTGTAAGAACTCGCAAGGAACCAGAAGGATCGAAGTAAAGGTAGTAAGAGAAGAACGAACCGCAGGGACGTTGAAGTTGACCGTCATTGCTTCGAGAAGGATGAGGGCACGAGCTGGAGATTTGAAGTTGACGTTGGAAGGAGCTTTGGTGGGTTGAGGAACACACAGTTGTTGGTTAGGGTTGCCGCCGGAGAGAGAATGCCAAAGGTTGAAGTTTGAAGGTAGAAGATGAGCAGTCCGGGGGAAATCTATTTATAGGCCATTCGGGGTAGGGGTATTCTTGACTTATCTCTATACCGTACGCGGGTGGATCGAGGTGGTTCAGATGGATATGGTAACTATTCGCACGACAATCAAGGAATTGTGCAGAAGATTTGATGGCAAGTAATCATGACTTAGAAGATATCTTGACACAGGATCTTTTAGTTTTAAGAATGATGATGTGGCTATGATAAGATCTGGCTGATGGTTTGTTATTTTGGTATCTCAATCGGGATTGAAGCAAAAACAGTTGGAAATTGCGCGATATTAGAACTAAATTTGATTAAATTTAGTAACAGATCGTGTTATGCTTGAAAAATGGGTTGAGAAAAATAGGTAACAGCAAGCATTATCGGGAGTAAATTTCAGAGTATCAGTATCTTATACTCCGAAATTGGGGGGCATGTGTTGACATCGTTTTTAGCACGTGTCAAGATGGTCAGGAAGGGCTAATCGGCGGATGAAAGGTTACTGTGGAAATTGATAGCCGATTAAAAGTTGGTAAAGAAGGCTGCTTGTGAATGGTGGTGGTGGCATGTGGACTCGAAATGAATTGTTGCCGATAAGGTTAAGAGTATTATTGCCGATGCCGATGGAAGAGACTTAAAGACCGCTGCCAATGAAACAGGGAGTGTGCCGATGGAAAAGACTTGAAGATTGCTGCCGATAGAACAGGGAGTGTGCCGATGGAGAAGGTTGATGAGAGTACCATCGTGATTGAAGCGGACTATGGAATAAAAAGGAGTTAATTTCCTTGTATACATTTATTAGAGTTTGGGTTGTATCAAAGTCATGTGTTTCCTTAGGTTTGGATTTAGTATCCTAGTCGTATTTGGTTATGTTTCTATAAATCAGGATATAAATATAGGGTGAAGGGCAATGTAAGAATCAATCAATCAATATATCAAAAACAGCTTTTACTCTTATTTACATCTACTTTCGGCGACTTCGTCAATTCGCATATTTTTCCTTTTTACGAGTTCTCATCGATTCGGCGAGTTGCATTGCTCCAGTGCAATCTTCGACGATCCTCGAGTTCCGCGTGAGTACCTCTTGGCCGTGACTTCCGGGCGTATCGCTGTTGTCAGGACCAAAGTGCTCGTATCTTCATCCTTGTCGATTAACAGGTCAAATCGACTGGCACGCTTTGGATATCGATTTCGGGTATTAGCCCTTTGTGTTTGCAGATCTACTTTTACATCAACAAGAGTCTAGGCCTCCATACTCCTACCGTTGTTGGGCTTGGGCCACGGGAAATCGGGATGCTCCAGTTCGCGACTTCGCGCTTCCCTGAGACGTATTTCTATTTCGGGTTGTTCGGATACCGGGTGTACTTACCCGAATTGCCCAATATAAATTTGGGTAATAGGATTCACTATCCGAACTAGACATCGGGTAGTGCGAGTTCGGGTACTTCGGATCCGGGTCCAGGTATTTCGGGTTCAGGATTTGGGTATCAGATTTTGTGCCCAGAGTGATGTGCCGATGCCTCTCCCGGTACACCACTGCAGTGCGGCCGCCGTACACGGCCGCCGCGCGCTCAATAAAACTTAGCGGCGACAGCGGCACGTAGTTCGTGGCGCAACGCACCGTGCTGGCCTCTGTGTCCTGCAGGAGCTCCGGCTCGGCCTCGGACCTGTGGCATGGTGGAGAGAAGATAGTAGTCGCGCGCATGGTGGCATGGTTACCGTAATGCAAACGGAACGTCGTCGACTGATAGCGGAGCTGACGCTGCAGGTTTGCTCCGCTGCTGCTGCTGCTGCTGTGAAGTGATCTACTACAGAGCACAAGCTGCGGGGCACCCACGCTCACTATACCCTGCCATGCCGCTGATGATACCATAGCACTAGCAGGGCGCACTGCCGCACTGTTTATGTTAAACGGAGATGCGTGCTAAAGTAGGTCTTTATTTTTAGATAAAGTAAAGTAGGTCTTTATAGGCAGAGTATGTAGTGCATGTGTGGTGGCGATCATTGTGAATCATTGTTGTCCAACGCAACCGCGCGCACTTATGGATCCCTAAGCAGCTCAGCTCAATCTCCATCGCTGCTTTCCAACTCCCAACTGCTGTCGACGACTACCATGATTACCTACGACAAAACCACAGCTAACTAATGACAAGCTATGCCTATATGGCAATTTTAGTACATATAAACGTGATAAGAATCAATTGAGGTCGTAAGCCAGTTCCCACGGGAGCTTCGTCCACGTTTAATAGGTTGTCAATATTTTTAAGAAAAAAGAGAAAAAGTGGGTTTCATATGATGGCTATGTTTCAACTATAGATATGTATGTAGAACATGTGAAGATTAGGGGTATCCCAAAATATCATTTTTTATGCTCCTCTTATTGTGGTGCATATTTTGTTTTGTTCCCATTACAATGCACGGGCATGACTCGTAATATTATTATTAGGTAGTATCTAGATATAGATAAGACTGCGCTAGACACAGGGTATGATGTAGATCCATCCCTGTCTAGTGTATACTTTCTCTATTCCCATGTGTAAGAAGTTTTATGTTGTTTTTATCGAATTTGTAGAAAAATGTAGCAATATTTTCAACACTAAATAGATATATATTTTTTTGCGAAAGAAAGAGGGAATTATATTAAAATTCAGCACAGTACATCCCCAAATTACTAATGAAAAATTAATCTAAAACAACTAAGATACAATATTCTATCTAGACTCCATCTTATTCTTCCCTCGTGGCTTTCCTCGATGCAATTGGTGCTCTAGATGAACCGAGCCTTGTCGAACACCGAAGTCAAAGTGTAGTCCATATGCTGAATCCAATGATCAACCCCAGAATATTGGACAAGCTGCAAGATCCAACGTTCTGGAACCAGTCAAAAAACGCATTGAATCGATGAAAGAATATCGCCAGTTGCATCGTCGGATATAATATAGGACACAGATTCATCACCTTCAATCCTTGATTTCCTTTCCATGACCATCGACGATGAGATCAATGATCCAAAGTGACTGTCCTGGTTGACGATGAGATCGACGATCTGAAGTGACTGTCCTTGTTGGGCGAGTGCCCAGACGCACTCTTTCCTTTGCAGATAATGGCCATAAATTGGCCGCCTGTTAATGAAAATCGACGCCTGCAACGGTGACCTTGTTCGTTGCAATCACCGAAGTCATCACAGGTAATAAAATTCCGACAAAAAATCATCTAATTTTGTCGGTAGATTTATTTAGGCTAAACCCTGAGCAAACTACAGAGGAGAGATGTGACCCTCTCCTTACCACCAGCCGACGCACCAGAGAGAAAGAAGAAGATGGGCAGGGACGGCGACGGTGAGGAGCAAGGGCTGGTGGCGGTAGGAACGTGCAGATTCTACCAAATAGATATATCTATTATAAAAATATTCTCTTATGGATTTAATAAAACTGATTTGGTGCTGCAAATATTGTACACTTCTCTATAAATAAACTTGGTAATAAAACCGTAAAAAGATGACTTATTGTCCAACTGTTGCTCGCTCGGTGCTTCCCTTGCTCCCCATGTGCGACAGGCGACAGCGCCTCCGGCTCTCCCTTGGTCCATCCAGCAAAAGTGGAAAGAAAATCAACCACCAATTACCCCTCGAATCCCGTCCCTCGAAGACGTCCTTAAATTAGCAGATCAGATCACGCTGCCGTCCATGGACTGCGGTGCCGCTGACGTCTTCGTCGCCGAGATAGACTGGATACTTGAGAGCATCAACGTCGAGGCTGCCCCCGCACCACTGCCTCCTCCTGCGCCAGTGCCCATGGCTCCGCTGCAGCCGCAGCCGCAAGCGCAGTTGCAGGAGGATCGGACTAGGAAGGAGAAGCATGTCACTGTAGGAGAAGGCGAGACAGTACCAGCTCGAGGTGCTTGAGCAAGCAAAGAGCAGGAACACAATTGCTTTCCTTGAAACTGGCGCGGGAAAGACTCTCATAGTTGTGTTGCTCATGAACAGCGTCTGTGAAAAAAATGCTCAAGGAGAACAAGAAGATGCTCGCTTAGTGCCTAAGGTGCCTCTTGTGTATCAGGTACAGACACAAGTGCGAGCCTTCAGACCGTGCCTCTTGTGTATCAGGTACAGACACAAGTGCGAGCCTTCAGACATTCTGGTCACAAATTTTGTTGATACAATCATACAATTATATTTTCTTGGTGGAATTCCAGCAGGCTAAAGTGATACGTGAGAGGATTGGGTACTAGTGCGGGGAGATGGGGCAGGATTTCTGGGATTCTAGAAAGTGGTAGCGTGAGTTTGAGTCAAAACAAGTAAATTTCTTTGTATGAATAGATTATACATGGGTTTTTTCAAGAGCGTGTCATTGTGACACGTGTTTCATTGAATAGAAGTAGAGTGTCAAGGCTACGCACCATTCCGAAGGAATCCATGGATTACCGCGGAAGGATGTAACAAGGACGGCAATCACTAAGATTACAAGCTTAGCCTAATTTACAGGAACATTTTGCGACAAGTGTGCTAGAGCTAAAGTGAGGAGACTCCTTAACTGCCTGAAGCCTGCTGAGACCCACAGGTTTCCTTCCTCAATGATCTTATGAAAGACCAAGGTCGCCGTCGATGCTTGATTCTTGAAAGTCCTAGAATTCCTTTCTTTCCAGAGTTGCCATCTGATAAGAAGCACCAATGAATCGAAGCCCCGACGAAGTTTTTTACCCATCCGCTTTCTTGCCAGGACCCACCACGACTAGAAGCATGCGCCATTTGTTGGCATCAGTTCCGCCAAGCCCAGGGTGTTGAGAGCTTTATGCCACACCTGATGACTGAATGTGCAAAAGAGCAAAATGTGATCAATCTCTTCACTGCCCAACTCACAAAGCACGCAAGTCGCTGTCTCCTGCAATCCATGGCGATGTCGACGTTCTGCCGTCCAGCAGCGTTTATGCATTGCTAGCCAAAAGAAGTGCTTGACCTTGGGCGGAGCGAATGCTTTCCACAGTTCTTTGGCGCCCAATGGCCGAGAGGCACCGATGAAGACGGCGCGGTAAGCCGATGTAGTGGAGTATACAGAGTCTGCGCTCCATCTCCAACGTAGAGTATCTGGGACTTCTGCTGTCAGTTGTATGTTCTGGACAATTCCCCATGGCCTCAAGTATTCAACTAGCACGGGCACCGTCAGTGGTCCAGTGAATCAGTGATGTCCTGCACCCATAAGTTTTCCGGGATGGCATCGGCTACCAAACGCCCAAGGCGGTTCCGTGGGACGGCGCGCAGCACGGACGGTGCGACGTCCCAAACCGATGATCCATCCAGCATCCATCGATCCAGCCAAAATAATGTTGTGGTGCCATCGCCAATGACTGAAATCAGTGGCTGCACTGAACGCGGCCCTCACCAATCTCTTGCTGGACGACAGCAAGGCAGCCCAAGGACGATCGGGCTGAATCCGGCGTAGCCACTCCCAGCGCAGCGGCAAAGCGATGCTGAAACGACGTATATCAATTAGGCTTAGGCCACCCAGGTCGCGGAGACGGCAGGCGACCTGCCAGGCGACTTGGCATTTTCCTCCAGCCACTTGATCGGAGCCTGTCCATAAGAAGGCACGACGCTTGTTGTCGATCTCGCCCACCGCCCAGGGGGATAGGCATGCATCAATGGCCAGGTCGGTAGGAATTGCAGCAGGTTGCCCCTCCTGCCAGATTTAGTAGGCTTCCTTTCCATTCTGGGATCCTTTTGGTTACTGCATCTACGAGAGGCTGCTCATCCGTGCGTCGCAGTTTATGCAGGGACAGTGGAATTCCCAAATACCGGACCGGGAACTCCTGGACCCGACAACCCAACAATGACTGGAAGAGAGACGTTGGGTCAACAGAGCATCGAATCGGGGAAGCGACGCATTTGTGCATACTAGTCCATCAACCCGTGCGTCGCACGGGTTAGAATTTTATGAAATATATATATTATGTACTGTTTAATACTTTGGAACGGAGAGAGTACATCTAACTAATAAAAAATTACTTTTACTAAATCGTAAGTTTTTCTTTGTTTATTTTCTAACATAATAGACAAAATAGATATTTGTAGTCTACATCTAGTAATCATAACATTTAGTTATCATAAACTTATTAATTACTATTTTTTCAAGGAACTTTCTTTGTTTTCACGAAACCTCTATATATTTTAAATATGCAATTACTTTGAAACCTTACCATTAATCAAGGTGGCTCTTGTTGCATCATATATATTCTGAAGTCATGAATCTAAATTTTTGATTTTTTGGATTTTATTCTTATTGACTGCTATGGATTCGCTCTCTCCTCAAGTTAAGTTAAAAATGTTATCCTTGTTGTATCTTTCGTTAACTATTCTTTTTGCACTTTTTGAAAATTAGGATTTTAGGTCATAGAGTGTATTCTTAAGTAATTCAATAGCATAAGCCATTATTTGAAACTTGCAACGTATCATTTAAGATAAGTCATAGAATTTGAAGTGAGATTTAGTGCTAACCTCAAGAGAATTTTAATACTTAAACCTTATAATGCTTCACTTTTACTCTAAAGAATTTTAATACACAAATCTTATAATGCTCGACTTTTAGTTTCCCACATTGTTCAAAATGGTTGAATTTTCCTATCAAGGAATTATATTTACAGTTATGGTTGTACTATCAATATAAACATATTAGATATTTTAGTTAAAATACATAAATATATATAAAGTAACAATCTATATAAATTATATGTTATGGTTACTAATATGGTCTAAATATTTGTTAGTATCATTAGTATATGAGTTTTTAATTAAGAAAATAGTTTTTATGTGATGAAACATAACATATGTATTTTTTGCTCATGCACGACGCTTATATTATATTTAATTAAATCTTATCTTACTATATTAATTGACAGAGGTTGGGTAACGTAGAAACATATATATGCTCTTGTTATCTAAAGAAATTTGTTGTAATTGGAAATGTTGATAGTTTAGATGTAGATTTGAGGGGGTATTTAATTTTTCCAATAATGAGATGAAAGTTGAGTTATGTAATCAATCATAATAAGCAGATGTTAGCTAAATTTAAATTTAGGTCTACTTTAGATCATGTTTCTTAACGATATATGCGAGTAATATAAATTATAGTCATAAGTTAGTTTTTATTGTTTTACACAATAGCGGAAGTGGATAATTATTTTGAAAATAGAATAGATCCAGTAGCTGTTGTTAGTATCAACGGTGATTAAGTTATACCTAATTGATTGTAAAAAGTTTCTAATTTTCATGAAAATTTCTAGGATCTATCGTTTGATTTTCTATCAAGTCTTGAGAGGATTAACATGAAGTTTTAGTAGGGACCTCTAGTTAGAATTTTTAGTATTTATCTTGTTTTTTTCTAGTCACGAATCTAAAGTTTATCTTTTAACTTTAATTAAGTTGTTGTAATTTTTTCACATGTTAATTAGAAATTCTAGTATTCTTTATATTTATTCAAAAATTATTTTTATATTAAAAAGAGTCTAGGTCCTAGTAGTATTGTTTTCCATATAAATTGAAACCCGACTTGCATACCGACACTAAACCTGTTGAATTTGTTAAATCACACGAATATATGTGTAGTACTATTTATATATTATAGAGTGCATAAAATTTAATTAATAAGATTGATATGGCATAATATTTTAGTAAAGACGTATACACTTATTTAACATAATAACTTATAAAATTTATTATCATGGAGTATTAACATAAAGTGTTATTGCTACGTGGTTTGTTAAGTGAACATTTTTTCATTTTTCATAACTTGTTAAAATAAATACTTATTCTAATATATATATACATATATATATATATATATATATATATATATATGTTTATTTAATATACATGGTGGAACATAGCGTTATAATTATTTTAATTCATGATTATATATATATATATATATATATATATATATATATATATATATATATATATATATATATATATATATATGTATCGTACTTTATGAATATTGATTTATCTTTTTGTAGCAATATATATAATACTATTTACTTGTAGATTTTATATATTTTTTATTTATTTTTTATAATGGCTATGGTGTACACAAATATAAGGTAATACCTTATATTATCTTTCACAACGACATGTATGAATATGTTAAATGCAAACTTAGAATATTATTTTGCATTATCTTTCATAATAGTAAAGGTGGATAATTTATAAATTCATTAGGAGGTATTTTAAATTATCATTTATAATGGTAGACGTGCGTAATTTTTTTAAGCCTAGACATGGCTAATTTAGATACAAAAGTTAGAGGATTATTTTAAATTAAAAATAGTCTAGGTCTTAGTAGTATTGTTTTCCACGTAAATTGAAACACGGCTTACATCCCGACTATAAACATGTTGAATTTGTTATATCGCACGAATATATGTGTAGTACTATTTATACATTATAGAGTGCATAAAATTTAGTTAGTAACATTGATATGGCATAATGTTTTAGTAAAGACATAAACACTTATTTAAAATAATAACTTATAAAATTTATTATCATGGAGTATTAATATAAAGTGTTATTGCTACGTGGTTTGTTAAGTGAATTTTTTTTATTTTTCATAACTTGTTAAAATAAATACTTATTCTAATATATACATGTTTATTTGATATACATGGTGGAACATAGCGTTATAATTTTTTTATTTCATGATTATAGAAGTATTTAGAAATATATATATATCGTACTTCATGAATATTAATTTATCTTTTTGTAACAATATATATAAAACTATTTACGTGTAGATTTTATATATTTTTTATTTATTCTTTATAGTGGCTATGGTGTACACAAATATAAAGGTAATACCTTATATTATCTTTCACAATGACATGTATGAATATGTTAAATGCAAACTTAAAATATTATTTTGCATTATCTTTCATAATAGTAAATGTGAATAATTTATAAATTCATTAGGACATATTTTAAATTATCATTCATAATGGTAGACGTGGGTAATTTTCTTTGAGCCAAGACATGGCTAATTTAGGTACTAAAGTTAGAGGATCATTTTAAATTATCATTCATAATGACTAAGTTGGTTAATTTGGACGCAATACTAGGGGGTTATTTTAGATTATATTTTATAATAGCCAATGTGGGTAATTTAGATGCAAATTTAGGAGGTTATTTTGAATTATTTTCATAATGACATATGTGGGTAATTTATATAAAAATATAGGGTGTTATTTTAAATTATATTTTGTAATGGCAAATGTGGGTAATTTACATGCAAAATTAGGGGGTTACTTTATTTTTTTTTCATAATGACAGTGGTGGGTAATTTTCTTAATATATTACAATAGATCCAATGGTCATTATTATTGATGATGATTAGAGTCTACCAAATCAAAAGCTAGATGTTTCTGATTATTGTGAGAATTTTTAGGATTTATCTTTTTTCTTAGCGCGTCTGGTGAGAATTAACGTGGTGCGTCCGTTAAAACCTCTAATTAGTAATAGTAAGATTTATGAATAATGCAGAGAACTCTCCAAAGATTCGAAGAATCTCGCGCAGGACCACGATGTCCCCCTGGACTGGCGCCAGGAAAACAACCACGTCGTCCGCATAAAGGGAAGCACGACAACACGACGCCCGGGCTGGCAACAATGTTAGGAAACCGGACTCGTCCGCGTGCCTGATGAGGCCATTGATGACCTCCATCACCAAGACAAACAGCATGTGCGACAAAGGATCTCCCTGACAGAGACCTCGAGCATGACAAATACGTTTCCCTGGCTTCCCGTTTAGCAGAATATTCCTGCTTGCTGTGGATAGCAGGGCTGAAATCCAGTCCCGCCACTGACGACTGAAGCCCAAGTACTCCAACAACTCCAACAGAAAGGCCCAAGAAACGGAGTCGAAAGCTCTTGCAATATCAAACTTTCAGGAAGACACAAGGTAGCTTAGGGGAGTGCAGAAGCCTTGCCGTGAGCTGTACCGTTCTGAAGTTGTCATGTATACTTCTTCCATGCATGAAGGCCGTCTGATTTGGTTGCACTAATTTGTTGAGTTCCTTTGTTGGACAATGGGTTTGATAGGCACTTGGCGACCAGTTTCCCGAAACTGTGGATGGGGCTAATCGGCCTATAGTCCCTTATCTCCTTAGGATCGCTCTTTCTGCGCAGCAGCACCATGTAACCTCATTCACCAAGTTGAAATCCATAGACCAGAGGGCATTGAACGCCCGCATCACGTCCATTTTGATGATGGACCATGCTCGCTTGTAGAACAGACCTGTAAAGCCATCAGGGCCAGGTGCCTCGTCGGATGGCATAACTGATATCGCCTCCCAAACCTCTTGTTCAGAGAATAGCCCATTCAACTGCGAGAGATCCAACGTCGGCAGTCCAAGTTGCTCGAAGCTGATGTTCCCCGTGCGCACAAAATGTCGACCCATGATGCCATCGAAATGTGCGAACAGGGCCGACTCCATGGCCTCATTCTGCACCAATTCCGACCATCGACTGATAGACTCTCAGTGAGGTAAGAGTATTTTTTCTTCTGCAGTGGCATACTTGCAAATGAAAGAATTTAGTATTCGTGTCTCCCTCGGCCAGCAAGAGCATCCTTGATCGCTGTCTGGCTATTGTACTTGTTAGCGAGGCAAGGCCGAGGCATTTCATTTTTAGCTCATTGTGCAGGGCCTTTTCTTCTTCTTCAGACAGAGGGCGAGATTCTTCAGCGACGTCAAGGCGAAGGACAACCTCCCTGGCCATACTGAGCTGAAGCCGAATACTGCCCACCTGCTTGGAGCTCCAGCTTTTCAAAACGGCAGCGACGTTTCTCATCTTGAAATCAAGCACACAAAAGGGGTCCGCATGTAGCAAGTTTGCCGACCATCCCAGGGCGACTACCTCCAAAAAATCAGGTAGCTTAGTCCAGAATTGCTTGAATGTGAATCTTCCACGGGCCCAGTGGATTGAGTTAGTCTGTAAGCAGAAAATGGTCCGAGCAGTCGGACGAGAGCGACCTGAGTATGTGGTTGGGAAAGGCTGTCAGCCAATCGGACGAGGCAAAAGCCCGGTCCAGGCGCTCTAGGGTCTGCTAAACTCGATGGTTGCTCCACGTATATCTTCTACCGAAGAGGTGTATCTCTTCGATCTCCATCCGGTTGATGAAATTTCCGAAGCGGCGCATGCACCGTATTCAGGTGACCATTGTTCTTGTCGGAAGCTTCGTAGATCATATTGAAATCACCACACAACAACTACAATCCCGGACACGCAATGCGCACAGTGGCGAGGCTCTGTAAGAACTCATCTTTGTCCTCATCATCCTGTGGCCCATAGACGACAGTGAGCCACCAGGGCTCCACCACAACATCGATTGCTTTGGCTTTGGCTGTGATGGAGAAGCGCAGGAAGGAGACAGACTCGACCATCCAGTTATCAGTTCGCTAAGCTAGGAGGATGCCACCTGACAGGCCGACTGAGGGGAGGAAGCAGTAATCAAACGATGGTCCTACCATTTCATTAGCTGCAGTTATCGGCAAATGAGCCATTATGGTCTCCTGCAAAGGTAGCAGAGAGACACGCTCCTCGATTACAAACTCCCTAACCAAGCTGCGACGGGCACCACTACCAGACAGAGGAGCTTTGCCGAGGGTCTACCTCTTTGTCGAGAGCCAAATATCGGACGCTCGGCAAAGAATCCTTTGCCGAGAGCCAGCGCTCGGCAAAGATTGACTCTCGACAAAACCAGCTTTGCCGAGAGCTCGACTCTCGGTATAAATAGAACCTCGGCAAAGCCTCAGCCTCGCAAACGGCCCACTTACGCCGTCATCTTTGCCGAGAGCCAGCTGTTAGGCTCTCGGCAAAATATTTTTCTTTGCCGAGAGTCTCAGCGAAGGCTCTTGGCAAAAAAAAAATTCGAATTTTTGCTCCCAATTTTTTTGTGCAGTCTTGCTATAGTACTAGAAGCCAAGATTTGAAATTTGGTGTATTTTCCATCCCTGTTGCTATATTTCGTGTATTTTTTTATTTTCTTGATTTTTTCCACAAGACGTACATTTGAACTGCAGGTGCATGAAATAATGAATCTCAGCGATTGAATAAATGATATTCATTCTTCCGAGGGTATTTCGACACCATATCCGATCCAGGGACAGACGCGAAAACTCCACCATCTAGTGCACGCGATATGGCGACCAAGTTGTGTGAGATTTGATTTTAAATTATATAAAATGCGAACGGAGTTGGAAAATCATGAAAATGAACGGGAGAACTTAACATCACATGTAGAGGCTATGAAAATTTTTTGGAAATGTTCGAAGCAAGTTGTGATGCAAGATGGTTGAAACCCTGAGATCTCCGCGTGTGATATCTCGTTATCACATGTGGAGATCTCAGGGTTTCAACCAAGTTGTGTCACCACTTGCTCCAAACATTCCCAAATTTTTTCCATAGACTCTACGTATCCTGTCAAGGCCTCCCGTCTATTTTCATGATTTTCCAACTCCGTTCGTATTTTATATAATTTTAAATCAAATCTTACACAACTTGGTCGCCATGTCTCGTGCACGAGATGGTCGTGTTTCCGCGTCTGTCCCCAGATACGGTGTTGAAATACCTTCGGAAGCATGAATATCATTTTTTGAATCGCTGAGATTCATCATTTCATGCACCTGCAGTTCAAATGTGCGTCTTACGGAAAAAATAAAGAAAATACACGAAATATAGCAAGATGAATGGAAAATACACCTAATTTCAAACATGGCCTCCTAGTACTATATCAAGGCTGTAGGAAAAAATTAGGAGCAAAAATCCAAAAAATATATATATATTTTGCCGAGAGCCTCCTAAAGCTCTCGGCAAAGAGCCTCTTTGCCGAGAGCCTGGGCTGGGGGCTCTCGGCAAATAAAATAAAAAAAAGAAAGAGCCTCTTTGCCGAGAGCCTGGGCTGGGGCTCTCGGCAAATAAAATCAAAAAAAAAGAAAAACTCTTTGCCGAGAGCCGCCTGATCTAGCTCTCGGCAAAGGGGTTCATACATCAAAAGGGACACCCGCGTCCCTCACCCCTCACACGCGCTCACATCGCCCTGACGACCAGACACCACCGCCGCCCGCGCACCGCCACCGCCGCCGACCGCCGCCCCCGCACGGCCGCGCCCCCGCCCCCGCCCCCGCCCCCGCGCCGCCGCCGGCCGCTGCCGCCGTCCACGGAGGGGAAGCCAGGGAGGGCCGATGGGAGGAGCGACCCGGCGTGTTCAGGTACTTCTTCCCTCTCCACTAGCGTGTTCATGACTGCGGGCGGGGAAGTAGGCTCGTTTTTGAAAGGCACAAATGAGCATGCCTATACCATGCTGTTGCGTGTAGATTCTTGATCAGTTCAAATATGGGGGTGCGGTCCTGTGTTTATTCTTGTTCTTTATCATGAGCATGCCTATACCATGGTGTGTAAGTGCAGATTGCCACGAACATGCTTGATTGCCTTCATGATTTAGGCTGGTGGTTCCGTTCCACAGCCATGTCATGCCCTGGTGTTTGTAGTATATAAAATCCATGAGCAGAGGTCCCTGAACCATGGTATTATAGTGGGCCTCTGGGTACTCTGTATCTAATCTAACCTTAGACTAATACAGGCATTAGTTTATGTGTTGCTACCTGTTTGTTTACTTGATATAATATATGGTTGCTGTTGGATATTTGGGGTAAATTCTGGTGTGCTCTTTCTTTTTGTGTGTGTGAATTGTACTGCAGGTGTAGTGGTGTTTTTGATTCGTGATTAAGAGAGTGTTTTTGATTCGTGGTGAAGAGAGGCGTGTCTCTCAGATTGGGTGAAAGTGACCTGTTTCTGGTGCTTGTGCCGTGTAAGCAAAGACGGTTGATTCTGTTGGTGATTTGGCGCGTTCTGGACTAGAAACAAGAAGAGATGAAAGTGATGCATCCTGTGAATTGATTAAAAAATATATTTTGGACTACTAGAAACAAGAAGGGATGACAGTGATGCGTCCTGAATTATGGAGTTTTGCCTCTGTGAATTGGTTGAAAAAAAGAAGATAAATCGTTCAACTTTATTGAGGATCTATATCATCCCTTTTTAATTTATTACTGTCACATAGTGCTTGCTGTTGTGCATAAGTGGAATGTGCACAGTTATATTTGTGGTGCTAGCAGTAAGGCATTGAGTATACTTATACTGCAAAAGGTTGCTCTAAATTATTGTGTTACCTTAGAGGCAACATGAAAACACACATGTTCACTGCAGGAACTGATCTTGTACATCCTGCCACATCTATTTGGGACACCACATTGAAACATGACTGGTAGTGTGGCACTGAGTTGCAGTGAACTTTACACCGCAATATCTTTACTTGGTGCTCTGAGTTGCAGTGAACTTTAGAACATATCATACTTGCAGTGAACTTTAGAACATATCATAGACATTACTGTAGTGGTAATATGTCCAAGTCGGCATTTTCATGATTTTCAATAAGCTCCAAGTTTTATTTCTGTCAGTGCTTTGCATTTTTTTCTCAGAATTGTTCTTGTTTCATCCAGTGGCTGCCTTCCATTATAACTTGGCTGAATGATGTTGTTATGGAACTTGACCATGCATGACATAGTTATATACATTTTTTCAGTGCAAGGGTGAAGTGTGAGAACAACAACTGCTAGAGCTGCTCGATGGTAGTGTGAGACGTCAGTGGATCGTTGCAGGATCGTCCACTATGGGTCTGCCTGCACCGCTTCGCCTCGCCACTGCACCGACTCGTCACTGCGCCGCTAGCCTGACTCCACCGCCACCCTAGGTACGTATAAATCACCTCTTCTCCCGGATAAGGGTCGTAGGTCATAAACCCATTTAGGCGTCTCCCGTCCAAAAGAGATACGGTTGGAGGTATGCAGATCTCTGCATGTCGATAACTGTATCTGTTTCGGATTGTCCACGTTACTTGGACAGCCCGCGGATGCGTAGATGAGGCTAGTTCCCATGATCTGCCCTGATTCGAGACCGAGTTTCGGCATCACCTCCCTGTTCTCCTGATACACACTCTCCCTACAGGGACGTGTATCGGGAGAACAGCGGGGAGGTGCTGCCGAAATTCTGTCTTGGGTTGGGGCAGACAATGGGAACTAGCCTCGTCTACGCATCCCGGGTGGGATTAGGACCTATCCTCACCTATTAGATGACAATAGGATGTACGTACTCGGATGTAGATGTAAGTACTCGGATGGATGACAGTAGGATGGATGACCGTTAGTGGATGTACTCGGGCCGCAGAAGCAAGAGTGATTTCAGTGATGAATGGTTGCACAAGACAGATGCTTTCTTGAACCATGCATTTGGCCCGGCTCGGCGAGAAGAGATGAAAGTATTGTGCCCGTGCAGCAGATGTGGAAACTAGAGAAGGCAAGACAAGGAGAACATGGGTAAACATCTTATGAACCATGGATTTACGCCGGACTACACCCGGTGGATCTACCATGGTGAAGTAGATCATTTGAGAGAGGAGGCAGTGCGACCACGTCTGCAGGACTTTGATGCTGATGCTGGGGTAGCAGACCTATTAGATGACTTCCAACAAGCACAGTACGCTGCAGGACGTACGGAGGAGGAGATGGAGAAGACCGCAAAGGCGTTCTACGACATGATGTCTTCAGCACAGAAACCCCTTCATGATCGGACAATGGTTTCTCAACTGGATGCCATTGGCCGTGTGATGGGGTTCAAGTCCCAGTTCAACCTGAGTCGAGAAGCGTTCGATGGTATGTTGGCCCTATTTGGCAGCATGCTTCCGGACGGCCACATATTGCCAAAGAGCCTATACGAGTCACAGAAACTGATTCGTGCACTGAAGGTGCCGTATGAGCAGATACATGCATGTCCAAATGGGTGCGTCCTCTTCAGAAAAGATCTCAAGGATGCAGGTTACTGTCCGAAGTGTAAAGTGTCAAGATACATGGAGGTAGACGATGGTGAAGGCCTGAAGAGACAACTTTCTATCCCCATGAAAGTGCTGCGTTACCTGCCATTCACACCAAGGATCCAACGTCTCTACATGACCGAGGAATCCGCGAAACAGATGAGATGGCACAAACAGGGTACACGATACAGTCCTGAGAAGATGGTACATCCCACCGATGGTGAAGCATGGGCCCACTTTGATCGCATTCATCATGACAAAGCTAGAGAGGCTCGTAATGTTCGTGTTGCGTTTGCAACAGACGGTTTCAATCCCTATGGACTCATGGCTGCCCCCTACACATGTTGGCCCATCTTCGTTATCCCCGTCAATCTTCCCCCCGGCGTCCTATTTCAACGTCATACTGTCTTCTTGTCGTTGATAATTCCTGGACACCCGGGGAATAACATGGGTGTGTACATGGAGCCTCTGATTGATGAATTGGAAACTGCTTGGAACAAAGGGGTATTGACATACGACCGAGCTTCAAGGTCAAACTTCACAATGCATATCTGGTACCAGTACTCACTGCTACCTGGCATATGGGATATTCTGTGCCTGGTGTGTCCACGACAAGTTCTCATGCCCAGTTTGCAAGACAGCTATGAGATTTATCTGGTTGAAGAAGGGTGGCAAGTATTTGGCGTTCGACCAACATCGATAATTCCTGCCTCTTGACCATCCTTTCAGACAAGACACCAAGAACTTCACCAAAGGGGTCGTGGTGACAGATCCTCCACCCCGGATGCTGACCGGTGCCGAGGTTCATGTTCAGATAGATGCTCTCAAGTTCAATGAAAGAGACGGTCGTTTTGCGGGGTATGGTCAGGAACATATGTGGACTCATAAGTCAGGCTTGGAAAGGCTCCCCTATTATGATGACCTTCTTCTGCCACATAATATTGATGTAATGCACACTGAAAAGAACATCGCTGAGGCACTTTGGGGAACACTCATGGACACTAAAAAGTCCAAGGACAACCCTAAGGCTAAACTAGACCTGGCACTCTTATGCGATAGACCAAAGCAAGAGATGCGGTCTCCTCAACCCGGCAGGAGATGGACATGGCCCAAGGCCGATTTCGTCTTGAGCAGTCCACAAAGGAAAGAAATACTTTAGTGGATCCAGACATTGACGTTCCCTGATGGATATGCAGCGAATCTGAGGAGAGGAGTTAACTTATCTAGTCTGCAAGTCCTAGGAATGAAGAGTCATGACTTCCACGTATGGATCGAGCGCCTTCTTTCGGCGATGGTTCGAGGCTATGTTCCTGAGCCTATGTGGGTTGTCCTGGCAGAGTTGAGCTATTTGTTCCACCAACTTTGTGCCAAGGAGATATCTCGGTCCGTCATTGATGACTTGGAGAAAGCTGCACCTGTGTTGATCTGTAAGCTGGAGAAGATCTTTCCACCAGGCTTCTTCACTCCGATGCTGCATTTGATCGTACACCTCCCTAATGAGGTTCGAATGGGAGGGCCTGTGCATTGTCGTTGGTGCTATCCACCTTTGACCACTACACCGTCGCCCCAGACCTGGACTACCCCAACAAGGCGGCGAGGGTCAGAGCGGTGTAAGGTCCTAGATGGCTAGAGGGGGGGTGAATAGCCTATAAAAAAATTCTACAAATACCACTAAGCAAACTTGTTAGAATAACAAACGGCGTAAAGCGAGTTTTGCTTAGCCAAAGGTTGTGATGCAAGCCTCCTATCCACAAGTCTAGTAGATTATGATCTCTAGTTCACACAAGAGCTATGTCACTAAATTTACACTAGAGAACAAGCTAACAACACTACTAGCAAAGCTACCACTAGAGCTACACAAGATAATCTAGTAAAAGTAAGTGCAAGAGAGAGGATTGTGATTCTTATACCGACGGTGAAGAGAAGATGTTGCCAATCACCAAGATGATATACAATCAATCAATATTGACAACAACACAATATGAAAACCAATCACCGGGAGACAAGAGACACAATATTTTTGTTCACCCGGTGTTCACTTGTGCACCGACAAGCTACGTCACCGGTTGTGTCGACCAACACTTAGATGGTTTTCCGGTGTGACCCTCAAGTCACTTGCCCCTCAAGGCACGCCCCGCAAGGCACCGCAAGACACCACTCTCAAGTGAGGTAACTCAATGACACGCGGATTCCACTAGAGTTGCTTTTGGCGTCCCGCCGAGGAAAGCACAAGAACCTCTCACAATCAACCGGAGGTGGCCAAGAACAATCACCTTCTCTTGCCAACGCCTCCAACAATCTCCAAGCCGGCTAGGAGCGGTACTCTCCAAGAGTAACAAGAAATCCACCGGCTAAACGACCCACAAGTGCCACTAGATGCCCTCAAGCTATGCAATGCACTTTGGGATCACTCAATCTCACTATTGATTTACAATCAAGCAAGAGAGATGAGTGGGAGGAGAAGCTTTAGCTCAAAGGATGCACAAGAGTGTTAGAAATGCCAAGCGACCTCCCCAAGGGCCGGCCAATGAGTATTTATAAGCATCCCATGCAAATAGAGCCGTTGCCACTCCATTAAGCAATTTTCGGGACGACCGGACGCGGTGGTCAAAACTGACCGGACGCGGTGGTCAAAACTGACCGGACGCGGTGGTTAGTAGCGTGCTCCAACGGCTAGTTTTCGCGCGTATAAACTTGTTTTGACCGGACGCGGTGGTCACTAACGGGACCGGACGCGGTGGTCGCAGCGAAACAGCGAACAGAGAGGTTCCAGTAAGCTCCCGAAGTGACCGGACGCGTCCGGTCATCACTGACCGGACTCGCTGCAGCGTCCGGTCACTTTCGCCCACGAAAAACACTGACCGGACGCGGTGGTCGACACTGACCGGACGCGGTGGTCGACACTGACCGGACGCTGTGGTCACGAGTCCGGTCACAGACCACTCTCCGGTAAAACGGCGATATCTCTTAGCTCCGAACTCCGATTTCGATGATCTTAGACATTTTGGAAAGCTTACTCAGAGGGCTACACAACCCACTAAAGCACTTGATCCAGTTCACAATGGATCAAAGCAGTATTCCACTCCAAGAGCCATCCTAGTGTCCGGACAACACCGAAAAACCTTTCTCTCTTCACCAAGTTGATCAAAAACAACTCCAACACCTTCTCCTTTGCAAATGTGCCAACACCATCAAGTGTACAGCTCCATGTGCTTGTGTGTTAGCTTTTTCTCAATCATTTTCAAAGGTTTTTCAGTTAGCTCACTAGGCCCTACATGCAATGCACTTCATGAATTCACCTAGTGGCACCCGTGCGTCGAATAACCGATAAGACTTCCCCTCTTAATAGTTTGGCTATCGACCCTAAACCACTCACACCCTCTATGGTGTCTTGAGTGTAAAACAAAATGGCCCTATGGTTATACCTTTGCCTTGAGCCCATTTTGTTTCTCCAAATGATATGATCCACTTCATATCATCACATGACCGTCTCGATCCATCGACCTTGACTTCGCTTGCTCTTCACCGTTGCATCGGTCCATCGGCGCCAAGTCTTGCTCAAGCTTCACCATCGCATGGTCCTTCGCTTCGAAGCCTCGACTAGCCCTTCACCTTCACAACCGGTCCATCGAGCCAAGCCTCATCTTGGTCTTCACCATTTTGGTCATATGAGTCAATGTCATGTCTCATATTCAATGACCACCTTTATCTAAATCATCCACTTAGATACAAAGGTTAGTCCTAGGTTTCATCAATTAGCCAAAACCAAACTAGGGACTTTCAATCTCCCCCTTTTTGGTAATTGATGACAACCCTCACAAAGATGATTTTGATAATAAAAGTTTTCAACTTGTCATACTTGTCCAATCATTTTGCTCATAAGTAAAGTTTGGACAATTATCACAAGCTCGGTTTTGGTAGCATTAGCTCCCCCTACATATGTGCATAGAGTTTGGATTGAAAGCTTTGCACATATGCATGGATAGAAGTGTTGGGAGAGTAATTTTACCAAAATGATGCTAAGATGTAAGAAATGGACCTTTGAAGCGTGATACCAATCGGAGTTGCCTTTTACACCATCCTTAGCATCATGAAGTAACTAGACAACCAACAAAACTCAAGAACCCCGTGAGATCAACATTATATGTAAAGGTTATTGGACCACTTGTAAAAACTTTAGGCATGTCTAGATACCACGTGTAAACTATTCCTATGCATGCTAGTAGATCATTTCATCATCCAAGATCTATACTAGCATTGCATCACACAAGCATGTATATTGACTTTAAATACATGTGCAATGAGCAAGTCATATGAAAAATGCACAAACAAATGCAACAACTTTGTTTATGAGCTTGCTCCCCCTACTTGTGTGCATCAAAAATTTTATTTACCCCTTTATCATGTTGAATCATCTTTTTCTCTCCCCCTTTGTCAACAACTTACCCAAAAATGGGATCAAATTGTGGAGAGAAGAAAAAAAAATTGATGGAGTAGGTTAAAATTTATCAAATTTGGTTTAACCTAGAACACTTGCCAAAGATATTTAATTCGATTTGAACCAAAGACAAGCTTCTTCACGCCTCCTAATAAGGGTTATCTTGCCTATGTTGAATTAAACACTTATAGCAAATCTTCTAGATTCAACACTAGGTGTGCAAGCTCACAAACATGTCATATGCCACCACTAGATCAAAACAAACATAGAGGCAATAGTGGTAACATATATCCATCAAATTCATTTGATTTATCATGAATGCTCATGCATACCACTTAATATGTCTACATGCTCTAGCAAGTCCTTAGCATAGGATGAATGACATGTCAATCAACTTTACCTTGCAATGTCGAAGGAGAGGCATGTCAATAAGTGGGTGGGGTGCATTCAACTCATGTTTGAGAAATCAAGAATGTTCAATTCATTCCTTAGCTTGCAAAACCTCTTTTCATCAAGTGGCTTAGTGAGAATATCGGCAAGTTGATCATCGGTGCCAACACTTTCAATGGCAATATCTCCCTTTTGTTGATGATCCCTAATGAAATGATGCCTTGTGTCAATATGCTTCGTTCTTCCATGTTGAACCGGGTTTTGTATCATCTTGATTGCACTTTCATTATCACATAGCAATGGCACATTCTTGAAGTTGAGGCCATAATCCTTCAAAGTTGATTTCATCCATAGTAATTGTGCACAACAACTCCCCGCACTCACATATTCGGCTTCGGTGGTAGAGATTGCCACACTATTTTGTTTCTTTGAGGACCATGACACAAGTGATCTTCCAAGTAATTGACATGTGCCACTTGTGCTCTTTCTATTGATCTTGCAACCCCCATAGTCGGAGTCCGAATATCCAATCAATTCAAACTTTGACCCCTTGGGATACCATAGTCCAACATCTCTTGTTTGCTTTAAGTACCTCAATATTCTCTTTGCGGCCGTGAGATGACTTTCTCTAGGTGAGGCTTGATATCTAGCACACATGCAAACACTAAACATGACATCCGGCCTTGATGCGGTGACATAGAGTAGACTTCCAATCAAGGACCGATATTCCTTTTGATTCACCATTTTGCCATCAAGATCACTATCCAAATTTCCATTTGTACCCATTGGAGTTGAAATTGGCTTTGCATCTTGCATTCCAAACTTCTTCAACATGTCCCTTATGTATTTCCCTTGACTCACAAATGTCCCATTCTTCAATTGCTTGACTTGGAGACCAAGGAAGTAGCTAAGTTCACCAATCATAGACATTTCAAACTCTTTGGCCATCATAGCACCAAATTCTTCACAATAAGCTTGATCGGTTGATCCAAAGATGATGTCATCAACATATATTTGCACTATGAATAGATCATTTCCAATCTTCTTGGTGAATAGAGTTGTATCAACCTTGCCCATCTTGAATCCCTTAGAGAGAAGGAAATCCCTTAGCCTCTCATACCATGCTCTAGGTGCTTGCTTTAAGCCATATAAAGCCTTCTTCAACTTGTACACATGGTTGGGTTTCTTGTCATCTTCAAATCCGGGCGGTTGCTCAACGAAGACTAACTCATTGATAATCCCATTGAGAAATGCACTTTTGACATCCATTTGATATAGTTTGATGTTGTGTGCACAAGCATAAGCCAATAGAATCCTTATTGCCTCCAATCTTGCCACGGGAGCATATGTCTCATCATAGTCAAGACCTTCTACTTGAGTATAACCTTGAGCAACTAGTCCTGCTTTGTTTCTCACTACAATGCCATCTTGATCTTGCTTGTTTTTAAACACCCACTTGGTTCCAATCACATTGTAGTCATTTGGCCTTTCTACCAATTCCCAAACATCATTTCTTGTGAAATTTTTAAGCTCTTCTTGCATAGCCATGATCCAATCGGCATCCCTCAAAGCTTCTTCTATCTTCTTTGGTTCTATGGTTGACACAAATGATGCATGCTCACAAAACATAGCCAATCTTGATCTTGTTTGCACACCACTTCTAATATCACCAATAACACTATCAATGGGGTGATCTCTTGCAACATGTTGTGGTTGGAGTACTTGCACTTGATTGCTTGAGCTTGGTTGATCACTTGATGTATCTTGATGAGATGTACTAGCACCAAGATCTTGCACTTGAGAGTCACTAGCTAGCTTGAATGGAGAATTTAGCACTTGATCTTTATCATCATCTTGAATATCAATTACTTGCTTTGCTCTAATGTCCCCAATGTCCATGTTCTTCATTTCTTCCACTAATTGAGTTCCACCAACATCATCTAGATTCTCTTCTTCATCTTGTGACCCATTGGTTTCATCAAATTGCACATCATGGACTACTTCTAGAATGCCACTTGAGTTGTTCCAAACTCTATAAGTTTTGCTTGTAGTTGAATAACCAAGTAGGAACCCCTCATCACATCTCTTGTCAAACTTCCCCAATCTAGTGCCCTTCTTCAAGATATAGCATTTGCAACCAAATACCCTAAAGTAAGAAATATTGGGCTTTCTTCCATGAAGTAGCTCATATGGGGTCTTCTCTAGCAATGGATGACAATATAGTCTATTGATGTAGTAGCAAGCGGTATTGATTGCTTCATCCCAAAATGATTGACTCACATTGTACTCATGAAGCATTGATCTAGCCATATCAAGCAATGTTCTATTCTTCCTCTCAACTAGGCCATTTGATTGTGGAGTGTACTTGGCCGAGAATTGATGTCCAATACCATAATGATCACAAAGTTCTTCAATTCTTGTATTCTTGAACTCACTTCCATTGTCACTTCTCACTTTCTTGATTCTAATCTCAAACTCATTGTGAACTCTAGTGAGAAATGTCTTGAAGGTGTCAAACACTTCACTTTTGTCACTAAGAAAGAATACCCATGTGAATCTTGTGAAGTCATCCACTATGACAAAGCCATACTTGTTACCGCCTATGCTTGTATATGTTGTTGGTCCAAATAGATCCATGTGCATCAACTCAAATGCTTTGCATGTGCTCATTGTACTCTTCTTTGGATGTGAGCTTCCAACTTGCTTCCCGGCTTGACATGCACTACAAAGCTTATTCTTCTCAAATTCAACATCTTTCAAACCATTGACAAGATTGTGAGTTGTAAGCTTCTTCAATTGTTTCATGCCAACATGACCAAGCCTTCTATGCCAAAGCCAACCCATGCTTGATTTGGAGACTAAGCAAGTTGTCAAAGAAGTTTCTCTAGCATTGAAGTCAACTAGGTAGAGATTCTCATATCTAAAGCCCTTGAATGCCACTTTTGAACCATCCACACTAATAACTTCCACATCATCAACCCCAAAGATGCATTTGTAGCCTAGATCACATATTTGTGCCACGGATAGAAGATTGAAATCCAAGCTTTCAACTAGCAACACATTGGAGATACTCATGTCATTTGATATTGCAATCTTGCCCAAGCCAATAACCTTGCCTTTCTTATTATTGCCAAATGTGATAGAATCAACACCACTATCATTGTCATTGATTGAGTTAAACATTCTTGATGTACCGGTCATGTGTTGAGTGCACCCACTATCAATAATCCAATGCCTTCCTCCGGCTTTGTAATTGACCTACAAGCAAATCAATAAAGCTTAGGTACCCACTTTTGTTTGGGTCCTTGTAGGTTAGTAACTAAGCTCTTTGGTACCCAAATAGCCTTCTTCTTTGGGCCCACAATTGGTGTACCAACAAACTTAGCTTGCACACCCTTCACACCCTTGGTAAGCACATAGCAAGAATCAAAAGGTATAGCATTAACAAGGTTCTTACTTTGGTTCTTTTTATTGCAATTATGCTCTAGGTGCCCAACTTGCTTGCATCTTTTGCAAAACCGACCATTGCCCTTCACAAAGCTAGGCTTTGGAGTTGCAAAGGCCGACTTGCCTTTCTTGGGGGTGTAGCCCAATCCCTCTTTGTTAAGAGAGAACCTTTGGCTACCCAAGCACTTAAGCAAGCGGGCCTCACCACCATAGGCCTTGCCTAGGGCGTGAGTGAGCTCATCCACCTCTCTCTTGAGAGTCTCATTCTCAACCATTAGTGAGGCATCACAAGTGAAACCATCACTAGTAGTGGAGGTAGAGTTAGTGGTGGTGGATGAAGAGCTACAAGAAGGATTAGCATTTGACATGATGATAGGTTCATTAAAGGATTCATCAATTATATCACATGTAACACCTATATCACATGATACAACAACCTTCTTCTTTGCTTGTTGCTCAAGTAGCAATGAGTGAGCTTTTTCAAGCTTGGAATGAGCCTCATCAAGATCCTCATGGTCTTCCACTAGACTCTCATGAGTGGTCTTAAGCTCACTAAGGACTTTCTCAAGTATTGCTACTTTCATTGAAAGCTTCTTACACTCTTTGTCCTTGGCAATAGCTATGTCTCTAGTTTGTTGCATCAAGTCATATAGTTGTTCTTTAGTTGGTTCATCATCATCATTTTCATTATCATTATCACTATCATGAGCATATTCCATTTCACTTTCGTTATCACTCTCATCATATAATACCTTAGCTTCTTTAGCCATGAAGCATGAAGAGGATGAATCAAATAGTGATGGCTTCTTGTTGATAGCAATGGAAGCAAAAGCCTTGTTGGATGATTCTTCTTCTTCTTCATCATCACTTTCCCAAGTGACCACATAGGCACCATTTTTGTCTTTCTTGAATATCATCTTGGCTTCTCTCTTCTTCTTCTCAAACTTGTCCCTCTTGTTGTTCTTCTTCTTGTCATAGGGACATTCGGCTTGAAGGTGTTCGGTGCTATCACAATTGAAGCACTTCCTTTGTTGCTCATTTCTTTTGAAGTTGTCATTTCTCTTCTTAAAGCCTCTTCTCTTGATGAACATGTGACCCATCTTCTTGACTATAAGAGCAAGTGCCTCATCATCAATTTCAAATTCTCCATCTTCATTGTTGTCTTCTTCTTCTTCAATGATGGTAGCTTTGCCCTTGGAGGAGGTGGCCTTGAATGCCACGGTCTTCTTCTTCTCATCTTCCACCTTCTCCTTGTCATCAACATCTTGATCATATTTGTCATAGGTTAATACTTCACCAAGCAAATCATTAGGCTTCATTGCTTCAAGCCCATCTCTTTGCAACATCATGATCAACATCTTGAATCTTCTAGGTAAGCTCAATAAGAACTTGTGACAAAAATCTTGATCTTGAGTCTTGTGCCCTAAGCTCTTGAGATCATTGACTATCACTTGCAATCTATGAAACATTTCAATGATTGTTTCATCATCCTTTTTCTTGAAGTTCTCAAACTCACTCTTGAGCCCATATAGCTTGGCACTCTTCACAACCTTAGTGCCTTCATATGTCTCACTCAACCTTGTCCATACTTCACTAGCCAATTCCAAATCCTTGATGCCCTCAAATACTTTTATGTCAATACCATTGTAGAGTATATTGAGAGCCATTCTATTGCATGTTCTATTTGCTCTATCCTCATCGGTGAGATGATCGGGATCAATGATAGCAAAATCATTCTCGGTGACTTGCAATACTCTCTCATGAATAGAACCAAGATACATTGTCATTTTTCTCTTCCAATGAGCAAAAGAACTAACACCATCAAAGAACGGTGGCTTGCCCCCAACATGATTGAACACAATTTGAGACATTTTTCACACCGAAGGATGTTAAGCCTTGATTGAAACGGTGACCACGGCTCCGATACCACTTGTAAGGTCCTAGATGGCTAGAGGGGGGTGAATAGCCTATAAAAAAATTCTACAAATACCACTAAGCAAACTTGTTAGAATAACAAACGGCGTAAAGCGAGTTTTGCTTAGCCAAAGGTTGTGATGCAAGCCTCCTATCCACAAGTCTAGTAGATTATAATCTCTAGTTCACACAAGAGCTATGTCACTAAATTTACACTAGAGAACAAGCTAGCAACACTACTAGCAAAGCTACCACTAGAGCTACACAAGATAATCTAGTAAAACTAAGTGCAAGAGAGAGGATTGTGATTCTTATACCGATGGTGAAGAGAAGATGTTGCCAATCACCAAGATGATATACAATCAATCAATATTGACAACAACACAATATGAAGACCAATCACCGGGAGACAAGAGACACAATATTTTTGTTCACCCGGTGTTCACTTGTGCACCGACAAGCTACGTCACCGGTTGTGTCGACCAACACTTAGATGGTTTTCCGGTGTGACCCTCAAGTCACTTGCCCCTCAAGGCATGCCCCGCAAGGCACCGCAAGACACCACTCTCAAGTGAGGTAACTCAATGACACGCGGATTCCACTAGAGTTGCTTTTGGCGTCCCGCCGAGGAAAGCACAAGAACCTCTTACAATCAACCGGAGGTGGCCAAGAACAATCACCTTCTCTTGCCAACGCCTCCAACAATCTCCAAGCCGGCTAGGAGCGGTACTCTCCAAGAGTAACAAGAAATCTACCGGCTAAACCACCCACAAGTGCCACTAGATGCCCTCAAGCTATGCAATGCACTTTGGGATCACTCAATCTCACTATTGATTTACAATCAAGCAAGAGAGATGAGTGGGAGGAGAAACTTTAGCTCAAAGGATGCACAAGAGTGTTAGAAATGCCAAGCGACCTCCCCAAGGGCCGGCCAACGAGTATTTATAAGCATCCCATGCAAATAGAGCCGTTGCCACTCCACTAAGCAATTTTCGGGACGACCGGACGCGGTGGTCAAAACTGACCGGACGCGGTGGTCAGTAGCGTGCTCCAACGGCTAGTTTTCGCGTGTATAAACTTGTTTTGACCGGACGCGGTGGTCACTAACGGGACCGGACGCGGTGGTCGCAGCGAAACAGCGAACAGAGAGGTTCCAGTAAGCTCCCGAAGTGACCGGACGCGTCCGGTCATCACTGACCGGACTTGCTGCAGCGTCCGGTCACTTTCGCCCACGAAAAACACTGACCGGACGCGGTGGTCGACACTGACCGGACGCGGTGGTCACGAGTCCGGTAACAGACCACTCTCCGGTAAAACGGCGATATCTCTTAGTTCGAACTCCGATTTCGATGATCTTGGACATTTTGGAAAGCTTACTCAAAGGGCTACACAACCCACTAAAGCACTTGATCCAGTTCACAATGGATCAATGTAGTATTCCACTCCAAGAGCCATCCTAGTGTCCGGACAACACCGAAAAATATTTCTCTCTTCACCAAGTTGATCAAAAACAACTCCAACACCTTCTCCTTTGCAAATGTGCCAACACCATCAAGTATACAACTCCATGTGCTTGTGTGTTAGCTTTTTCTCAATCATTTTCAAAGGTTTTCCTGTTAGCTCACTAGGCCCTACATGCAATGCACTTCATGAATTCACCTAGTGGCACCCGTGCGTCAAATAACCGATAAGACTTCCCCTCTTAATAGTTCGGCTATCGACCCTAAACCACTCACACCCTCTATGGTGTCTTGAGTGTAAAACAAAATGGCCCTATGGTTATACCTTTGCCTTGAGCCCATTTTGTTTCTCCAAATGATATGATCCACTTCATATCATCACATGACCATCTCGATCCATCGACCTTGACTTCGCTTGCTCTTCACCGTTGCATCGGTCCATCGGCGCCAAGTCTTGCTCAAGCTTCACCATCGCATGGTCCTTCGCTTCGAAGCCTCGACTAGCCCTTCACCTTCACAACCGGTCCATCGAGCCAAGCCTCATCTTGGTCTTCACCATTTTGGTCATATGAGTTAATGTCATGTCTCATATTCAATGACCACCTTTATCTAAATCATCCACTTAGATACAAAGGTTGTTCCTAGGTTTCATCAATTAGCCAAAACCAAACTAGGGACTTTCAAGCGGAGCTGTGGGTAAGTCTTCGTCACACAGCATCGCATTCATCGTACTTTTCTTGAATTACTTAGAGTTTGTATTGCATCTGTATGCAGGACTTCTATAGGTGCGAGCAGGGGAAGGAGGCATAGGCGGAGGTGGTGAGTACAAGGGCCTGCAAGAAGCTCGTCACCGACATCATCTACGAGGCGAGACTTCAGGCCATCGTCAACTACAATGCCACGGTCGAAGGATGGAGGGTGTCGAAGGTCGAGGCGAGAGGCATGACGCTGAGCCGGGCGCAGTACATTCAGGTAAGTGATTCCTTTTGAGATTAAGCTATGCTCATTTCATCTGACGCTTATATGTGAAATACTTGATGATGTGCAGATGGTCCCCCAATGGTGCCAGTCGTTTCCCGAGTGCTGGGAGATGATCATGGACCAGTGGCTATCCGAAGAGTGGACCGCCCAGCACGCCGAGGCCCGGGAGGCGTGTCTGTAGATGCCAGGTGTACCACACCACCAGGGCAACCGCAACCTCGCCGAGTACGCACAAGCTTGGGTACGTGAAACACTTTATGTATTGTAACGCTTAAATGTTGCCTGATTACTAATCATCTTGTTGTCTTCCTCGCAGACGGTGTCACACGGTGGCCAGCCTTGCAGCACGTTCACGGCATATGCCATGTCCCACAAGGGCAAGGCCACCGCACCGGAGACCTCATACAACCCCGACGACCCCCCCCCGAGGCGTACTCCAACTCCAGCGTCCATACCCGCCTCACTGAATACACAGAGGCAGCAAGAGCGGTCCATGGGGCCGACTTTGATCCGGCCAGCGAGGACCTGGACAGAAGCATCGTGATGAGGGTCGGAGGAGGCAAGAAGCACGGGCGGTATTGGCTTGGCGACGGCGTCATCGACTCGTCCTCCACTCCCACTCTGGCCCAGCTCCGAGCACAGACCACGAGCGGGAGCGTCCCCATACGCCCACGCCCGTCGCCTTCGCAGCCGCAGGTCGCCGAGCTCGAGGTTATTTTTGTTTTACTCGTCGTACATTGATGTTTAAATGTTTGCATTGTTCTAACATTCCCTTTATATTATCGCAAGCCCGCCTGAAAAGAGAAAGGGAGGAGCGCCAGCAGATGGAGGCCCAGATGCGGTCCCAGATGGAGGCCCGGTTGGAGGCCCAAGCTAAGCAGATGGCAGACCTCATCGCGTTCATGGCCTCCCAGGGCATGCAGGTGCCCGCGGCACTCATGGCTCCTCCACCGCCGTCTCAGAACGCGGATGCTACTCCTGTGAGTATCGATTCCTTAGTATTTTGTTTCTGCATTTGTTTGTCTGACATAGACGTCTACTTTTTGCAACCTCCGTCGGCGGGTTCGAACAACCCGCAAGCGCCTGGATGGAACACGCCCGGGGTCAAGGCGGCACTACTTCTCCAGGGTGGCCAGGGCAAGGTTGGCATGAGTGTGTTTAGAGTGTCGGCTCTAGTAGATTGTTAATTTTAGATTGAAAACTTATCATGTTTCGATGATAACTTGTGATGGTTAACTTTCGTTTGGTTCAAATATTGTGATCAATGTGCTATATGCGTGGTGTATGTGAACGTGACATATATGTGATGAATGTGATATGTACATGTGATATATGTGTTATATGTGATGAATGTGATTTGTATGTGTAATGAAATGAAAAATTAAAAGAAAAAAAAACAAACTTTCCCACTTTTGCCGAGGTTTGCTCTCGGCAAAGGGTGTCTTTGCCGAGTGCAACGGTCATTGCACTCGGCAAAGCTGGGACATGGCTACCCAGCTTTGCCGAGTGCAATGACCGTTGCACTCGGCAAAGGCTAACGTTTGCCGAGAGCCTCGCCAGACTAGCTCTCGGCAAAGAGTTTTTTTAAAAAAAAAGAAAAAAAAATTTGCCGAGAGCCAAGCCAGCAAGACTCTCGACAGAGATTTTTTTTTTAAAAAAAAAGAAAAACATTTGCCGAGAGCATGGTCAGACTGGCTCTCGGCAAAGAATTTTTTCAAAAAAAAGAAAATTTTTTTGCCGAGAGCAGGCCAGCAAGACTCTCGGCAGAGAGTTTTTTTTTTTTAAAAAAAGAAAAACGTTTACCGAGACCATGGCCAGACTACCTCTCGGCAAAGAGTTTTTTCAAAAAAAAAAAGGAAAACTCTTTGCCGAGAGTCAGCCAGATGGGCTCTCGGCAAAGAAGGCTTTGCCGATCGGATTTTTGTCGAGACCGCTTTGCCTAAAGCTACGCTTGGCAAAAGCTTTGCCGAGGGTCTAAGAGGCTTTGCCGAGAGCCTGAGACCCTCGGCAAAGCAGCCGGCTCCAGTAGTGCACGGGAGTTCAGACCCGTACATTCTAGATGAATACATTTTCGTTTGCGGTAAAACCACACAATTTGCGACTGGGATACTGCAACAACAGCGCTAGCAAGCTTTGTCGAAGGCGCAGTCGATCCCTACCAGGTCGATCTTAATCAACGCCCGTAGAGCTTCCCTCTTGGCCGAGTCAAGTGGCTCTGGAATACTTCCTTGAAAGCAGCTATGACCTGCACATCTGACTATGGAGGCTGGGCGCTCTTGTCCCACTTGCCGGTTAGACTATCCGCACCGCATACGCCACCCTCCTCCGCTATCCATCTTCCGGTACCATTTAGCGGAAAAATCGCGGCGTACGCTACGCGGTCCGGTACCGGTGCCCATCTGCTATTCCTAGCGCGGTACCGGACCTCCGCTAAAGCAACGCAGTCACGCAGAGAGGAGGCAGAGTGCATGCGCGGAGAGAGAGTGTGCATGCACAGTGGGCCCCACAAGTTCAACAAACTAAAAAAAAGTTATAACTCACAAACCAAAAACCCAAATTAAATTCTGATTGCATCATTAAATTCGTTGCAATAAATACTTCAAAACAAGATGTTACATGAATATATTTAGACAAAATGACAAGTGGGTCCCACAGTAGATAGAGGATGATATAGAGGATGGATAGATGCGGGAGAATTAGGTATAGAGAAGAGAATCTTGATGACTAAGCCTTTTAGATGATGAATATATAGGTCCATAAGTACGGACAGTCCTAGCACCTTCTGAGCCTCACGCGTCGAGTTGGCGGCACGACTGCTGCACTTCGCCGCCAAACGACCACTTCGACGGATGGAAGCCGAGGGAGGTGAACGACGGGTCCGCCGGCTGGGCTGGGACTTGATCACCGGAGTCTTTAGGGGCGCAACGACTTACCTGACAAACTCGGAGGCCAGGGCTGTTGAGGAGGATGGAAGGGCGGTGTTGGAGATTTGCGGCGCTAGGTCGATCGAGGGCCGGGCATCAAATGTCCGCTCGTGGCTTTTGCCACTTCCTTCTGGCAATAGCAACTCGGACTCCAGGCAAGGGACGAGATGGGCCATGGGCTGGACATCCGCAGACGCCCAAAAAAGGCAGTCGTGCCCATCAGGACCAGGCCCAGGACTCACCAGGCCTCGAAGCCCACCTAATGGGGTGTGGTCCCCGTCCATAATGGAACCAAGGAGCCCCTGCACAGGCACATCCCTGTCCATGCGACAGCCTGGATCCAGTTCATGCTGGCAAGTCAGCCTGGGCATTCAGTTTAAACCGACAAACCGGTTCGGTTTGTTCGGTTACTCCAAATTTCGGTTTCTCCAAATCAACGACCGATCGGTTTCCTGTACAGCCAAAAACCGACAAATTCGGTGTCGGTTTCTCAGTTCGGTTTTTCGGTTTCCACCCAAACAACCGAAACTAGAAGAGGAAAAATCGAAAGGGAGAAGAACGCCAGAACAAAGAAAAAGGAATCACAGAAGAGCGAATCGACAGGCTTCGTAGTCCTCAGATGCCGCCACAGACGGATGCGCCGCCTGCGATGCTCCCTTTCCTCGTCGCTCAGATCTGCAACTGCAGCACCGGCGAGGCCCCTGCTCACCGCCACCGCGCGCCGCCCCCTGCTCGCGCGGTCGAGGCCGCGCGACGCCGCCGCCGCCGCTCGCGGCTCGCCCACGCCCGTGCGACCGCGCGCGGTCTGCCGCTGCCTCGCGGCGCCTCCAGCTCCCGTCCGCCGTTGCGCCGCCGCCGCTGGCCTGCTGCCGGGTGCGCCGCCGCCGCCTCCGAACTCCAAAGAATATGGGTAGGGTTAGGACTGGGAGCGGTGGACTGGCAGTGGAGTCTTCTGTCTTCGGGGGCTGCTGGTTGTATTGATGGGCCGTAACTGGTGGGCTGCCGTGTGCCTGCTGAGAGTGGCTGCGGATGGCGACTTGCGAACTACTCCGTATACCTCGGTTTTTCGTTAGATCGGTTTGGTTTGACTTGAGAACCGAAGCCAACGCCGAACACCGAAGTTCACAGAACCTAAAACCGAAACCGAACCGAAAAACCGAAAAACCGACAGTTCGGATCGGTTTCGGTTCGGTTTGGTTCGGTTTTCGATGTTCGATGAAAATATGCCCAGGCTGACTGGCAAGGAGGCAGGACCTGCTCCCTCCCCAATGCCCAGCAGCCCCTGGATTGACGCCTCGAAGAGCATCGGATCTTCCACCAAATCTGCCGTGGGATTCGGCAGGTGCACCGGGAGGCAACACATTGCGAAGTCGGCTTGGGTTAAATCATCCTCGGGCCCATCCCCGACGCACGATGCAGAGTAAGGATGAAAACGGTCGGAAACGGTCGAAAACGGACTTACGATATGGAAAAACGAAAACGGTCGGTTCGGAATATTTCTACATTTAGCAATTAAAGAGTACAAAAAATGGTTGAAAATGGTTGTGAAACCAATTGAAACTGATAATTTTTCATGTTAAAAAACGGTTCATAATATAGAAAACGAAAACGGTCAGTTCGGAATATTTCTGTTCCGTTTTCATCCCTAATGCAGAGGCATGCTCGAGTACTTGGCCTGGTTTAGATACCCAAATTCACCCTCAAATTCCACTATACAAAAAGAAGATTTCCCATCACATCAAAATACCGGCATATGTATGGAGTACTAAATATAGATGAAATCAAAAACTAATTGCATAGTTTTGTTGTACTTTGCGAGACGAACATTTTGAGCCTAATTAATCAATATTTGGACAATTATTAGCAAATAAATACAAAAGTGCTATAGTGCTACAGTGCTACATTGTAGCACTGTGCAGAATCGGGAGCTTCCAATTCGGATAACTAAACAAGGCCTTGCTGTCGCGTGCCCTGGGCATGAACAGTGACAGGCGGCTCCCCATCTGACTTTCAATTTTTTGATGAATGCCATTACAATTGTACAAGTTTTGAGATACGCCTTTACAATTCGTCTATTCGGAGATCTTCCATTATAATTCCATCTCTCCCTCGTTGATACCATTTTCTACACCTGTCGCTATAGTTCCTATATGCGTTCATGTATGCATACATGTCTGACAGTGGACCCTTACATCAGTAGCGTCATCAAAGTAGGCACTTAGCTAAAGTGAATTGCAAGTTGGGGGCTTACAAGACGTTTGATCATAAAGATGTTTTGGTTGCCTATACCTGTACTCCATGGATATCATAATGCACACAAGGCAGGTCTTTTTTCATATACGATAACAGGAGGTACAAAGGATAGTTTGGATTTGACACCCGTAGCAATTCACGGGCATGATCCTAGTAGATAAAAAAGCACCTTATACTTCCAAATGGAGGGAGAACCCATTTTAGATACACAACCAGATTTGTGTACAACAATCAGGACACATACTCCCTCCGTATCGGATTTAGAAGTCGTTTTGGACCAGGTTTGGTAAACATTGGAAATATAAATCATCAATAACTTTTAAGTTGTTGAGTTTGCAAATGTAAAAATTATATGAATAGATTTGTCTTGAAAAATACTTTCATAAAAGTATACATATATCACTTTTCCATAAATATTTTTTATAAAAACAAGAGATCAAAATTGTGTTTTGGAGACCGTATCGCTGTCTAAACGACTTCTAAATCTGATACGGAGGGAGTATATAATAATATAATTAAACACCACCCTGCCGCCTCTTATGTTGTCTTATCTTGTGCAGCAGTATAATTATTAGCGTCGCGGTGAAGGTAATCTGCCATAAGCCACACTATAGTAATCAACTCACCACCGTTGCTGAGCTTCATGGCATGGGACTCCCTGCTGCATTTATTGGCCGCATACACAAGAAAATCCGTCCACACATCGAGGAGTAGTCGCAACATGTCCTTCCTTCCTGTGTCCTTGATCTCCTTCATCCTGTCGTGTAGCTTTTCAGCAACTTGATAGGAAAAGTAGAGGCGAGGCACAGCAAGGCTGAGTGGTGGGTCCTCCATGTCGGCAAGGCCGTCTACGTGCATCAATCCGTCCGAATTGGGGTCGTCACGCAGCCTGAAGAATTCCTTAATCTTGGTGCATAGGTCCGTTTTATGACCATCTGGATTGCGGTTTCGTATCTGCACCAGATTATCACAGGTTTTCCGGTACAACATGCTGTGAGCAAGCCCTGGTAGCATGTAGGGGCGGTCTACCAGGAGGAAAGCCATGTAGTTGGACAGCGTCCTGACATCTCTCACTAGGTCGTCAGCGTCTCCTGCATCGTCTCCTTTGGTCTTGGCGATGAAAACATCTGTAGCAATGTGCCAAATGATGACGCCCTCTTGGAACTCAGCTCCAAGGTAATTGTTGCCTTTTGTGAGAGAACGGTACAGCTCCATCTCCTCATGTAGCTCAAACGCCCGTGGACCCCACTTCCCCCTTATCACACCCTGCATGTTTAATCCCCCCCTTTTTGTTAGGTACTTTGTGTACACGAATAGGTGGTGTTTTAAGTCTTGTGAGAACTCCATTGTCCCCGAGAAATGGTAGCTGAAGAACCAGTCCTCGTATCTTAGCATCCTTGCCATTCTGCCGAGCAGTGACTTGTACGCTCTGCTCCGGCGGCTGCAAGCACACAGCATGTTGTGTTGCCCAATCTTGCCGGACCACCTTCGCGGCGATCTCTTGTACAGGCCGCTTCTTCCGGTGAACGCCTTGACAAACCAGCGGAGGCGATCCCACCTGCCACTGCAGAGTGCTGTGTACCGGAGCCAACTCCACCCCGTGTTGCACAAGAAGGCATATGTCCAGGTTGACCCTAGCGCTTTCACCAGCGATGCCGTCTCCAGGAGGAAGGCCCCAGACAACAAGGTGTATGAAACCACAACATCAAATCTGCCGTGGCCGTCTTTGCTACTACTGAACTGGAAGAGCAGGAACGAGGCAGCAGCGGCGAGGGAGGAGGCGACACGGATGCCGTAACCAGGCCAAGTTTGGATCATACCTTCCTTGGTGTACAGGAGGTCGTACATGAGAGATAGCTCCATCTCCATCAGTGTCCACATGCCCATGCCCTTGTAGCTGTCCAATTCTGTGTTGATATCCAACTGAATCTCCAAGCTCTGCTGGTCCTCATCAGCTGGATGCTGCTTCTCGTCCTCCCGGTTCCGGTCCAAAGAGCTCTGGCGATCACCCTCTTTCTTGTCATCCACGCTGGCCACCCAAGAGTCCACTATGGCACGCTTGCATACATGGAACATGGAGTGCGCACGGCGCAAATAAAATTCGTCATCTTCTATGTCTGCCACCATGGACTCATAGTCTGGAGGGTGGAAATGGTGGTGCTTGCCAGAGTGTTCCTCGAGAGAGCCACGGATGGTGTCCAAGTTGCTGCGCATGAGCGCCCAGGTCCTCTCCCCATACTTGACAAAGCCGACACTGAACATTAATACGGCAGCCAGCAAGATGTACAAGTCGCCACCGGCGACATGTTTGTAGAGGATATATGCCGCTCCAAGGACCTGCACGACGAGATTCTGCAGATGGCGCAGCCAGAGCTTGCTGTCCTCCAGCGAGTAGGCGGTGATGTTGTCGGGGCCGCCCAGGTGGAGCAGCAGGAATGGCGCCCAGAACGCCACCAGCTGGTACTGCTTGCTCGGTGCACCGCTGAGCGAGATGTGCCCAAGGGCGTATATGGCGGTGGAGTCGGCAAGCAAGTAGGCCAGCCACAGGAGGAACCTCGGCACGGCAGAGGCCTCGCGACGACGCATCCCGGCGAAGAGGAGGAGGACAACCTGCAGCCCGAGGCTCAGAAGCACAAGGATCTGGGTCGCCCACTCGTTCCAAATCCGCAGCGGCCCTCCTCCAGCCATTATTGTATTTTCTTTTAGACCTTCGACTACCTAGCAGCCCCTGATCCTACAAGAAAGAAAGTATAACACCCTGATGAAGACGACGTACGTTGACTATATATAGGAGACAATGCATCTAATCCATGAAAATATAAGGCATACATGCCATCAGGCATCAGCTACGTACTACAGGAGTCGATCGAGAGCTCTAGCTAGCCAGCTAAATCTATAGAAGATCACGAAGTGGCTGTAGTAGTACGTACCTTCCAACCTCGCGTCGATATGACCAGCACACCAGGGAAGACGTGACCGGCCGGTAGCTTTGCTTGCTACAAGTGATGGTATTAGCTGGCTAGCTGCAGAAATAAATTGTGAGAGTGATGTTCCTGTTCCTGTTGATTGTATTATTATGGCTTGCTAGAAGCAGTTGACACTCAGCGAGGGAGGAGCCAATGCAAACAACAAAACATAACTAAGAAGAAATTCTACATGGTCCTACTCATGTGCTTATCAGTGAGCAGCATCACATACAGCCACTGCATGTGAGCGTAAGTATGTACTTGCTTGTATCTTCTGATGGTAACAGCTCTTCATTAGGTACACTTTTATGCAGTTGGAGGCAGGAGATTAGGTGGATATAGCCAAATTTAAATCCATCGTGGTGGTTACGTAACTACTCCTTGGTTTGGACCTGGCCTGATTGGTAGAGCTCTAGTAGCCCTACAAAATCTATGGATTTCTTAGAGCTGGTCACTCATAGCTCTAGTAAATCCTGGATCTGGGAGCTATAGGCATGTCACTACCGGAATCCGTTTCTTTGCCGAGTGTCGGAGGCTTTGCCGAGAGTTTTTTTTCAGGCACTCGGCAAAGAAGGTTTTGCCGAGTGCCAAATAAAAAACACTGGGCAAAGCCTCTGCACTCGGCAAAAGGCTTCTTTGCCGAGTGCTAAAGTAAAACACTCGGCAAAGCTATTTTTCAAACCACGTTTTGGTGCCCTAAACGAATTCAAATAAAAAAGTTTTCAACTACAAATTTTCATAACTTCTCAATATCTACAAACTTTATATTGATCATTTCTTCATTAGACAAAGTAATAATTACGTTGTTCAAAAAATCTATGTCTCTCATGTAGTTTCATGAAACTATAATAGAGATATATAAGATTTGTGAACAAGTTAGCATCACAATTTCGGATGGAAAAACTTTCTAAATGAAGTTTGTAGATCTCAAAAGGTTATAAAATATTGTAGTCGACTACTTTTTAATTTGAATTCATCTTGTCATGCAAAACTACGTTTGAAATTCAAAATTTTAAAATTTGAATTTTTCAAAAGACCTCGGATGGAAAAACTTCCTAAATGAAGTTTGTAGATCTCGAAACGTTATGAAACATTGTAGTTGACCACTTTTTCATTTGAATTCATCTTGTCATGCAAAACTACGTTTGAAATTCAAAATTTTAAAATTCGAATTTTTCATAAGACCTCGGATGGAAAAACTTCCTAAATGAAGTTTATAGATCTCGAAAAGTTATGAAACATTGTAGTTGACCACTTTTTCATTTGAATTCATCTTGTCATGCAAAACTACGTTTGAAATTCAAAATTTTAAAATTCGAATTTTTTAAAAGACCTCGGATGGAAAAACTTTCTATATGAAAAATGTAGAGCTCGAAAAGTATGAAACTTTGTAGTTGACAACCTTTTGATTTGAATTCATTTAGGGCCTCAAACAATCAATTTTCACTTAGTTTAGTATAATATTTGAGTAACCGAAACGGTATATAGATGCATGTGAGTGTGTAGTGCAGGTGGCAGAGGAGGTATCGCGCGAGGGAGAGGTCACGAGTTCGAATCCCGCCGACCGCGTAGCCGCAAAAAATGCCGCGACTTGCGACTTCGACGGAGACGGGCAGGCACTGGCCAGTGGGCCCCTCCCCCGATTAAATTTTTTTTCAGTTTTTTTTCGCAATTTTTCGTTTCGCGCTTTGCCGAGGCTTTGCCGAGTGCCCGATAAAAGACACTCGGCAAAGGCGGCTTTGCCGATAGATTTTTAGCCGAGTGCTCTGTGTCGAGTGTTACACTCGGCAAAGGCTTTGCCAAGTGTATTCAGGCGCTTGCCGAGTGTAACAGGCACTCGGCAGAGCGACGAGCTCCCGTAGCATGTTAAATGCATTTATATAACTTATTTTGTTTATATTTTAGATTAAATAAAAAAAATTTAAACCACTTTAATTTTTAGTCAACAAACTACAGATCCAGCATAGGCCTAAGAGATAGAGCTATGACCCTTCGACTAGGTGTTGAGTGGTTTCGACCAATTCTACAAGAAACGCTGGAGACTTCTTCTGTTGCTCTAGACTGAAGTCTTAGAGTCAGGGAGACGTTGAACCAACCGACCGACTAGAGGATAGCGGAATAGTAGCGAAAGTGGATCGGGAGGAGAAAATGACGGAGCTCTTTTTGAGCCAACGGAACTATTGTTCATCATCATTGACACCCCTAAGCTACGCACTCACCCCTAAACTATTGTTCATCATCATTGACGCATCCATCATATCGACCTCTTGTTCCCATAGTTTCTTCATGTCCTTCATGAGCGGCTCCAAGAACACATCTATATCTTTGCCAGGCTGCCTCGGTTCGAAAATAATCATGGTTAGTAAAAGATACCTGCGCTTCTGACATAGCCAGGGAGGTAGATTGTAGATGGTGACGATGACCGCCAAGTACTGTGCGAGCTGCTGAGGTCACCGGACGGATTCCTCCTGTCAGTACTTAGCGCGAACCTGACGTTCCTCACCTCATTGCCAAACTCTAGAAACTTGTCGTTGAAACGCTTCCACTGCTTGGCATCGGCAGGGTGTCTGTCGGGCCCCTACTTTATGGTCCACTGTGCATCACGTATCAGTCCCTGGATCAGTAGCTGATACGCACAGAGCGAACAAGATTGATATCAAAAATCATACTTTTATTGATAATGGGGAAACACATTACAAAGTTCATATTACACAGCTTGGGCTATTGGTCTTATAATATGCATCAGAATTCTAATACAGCGGTCCTATAACGACGTGGTTCCATTCCTACAGGCAACTTGGAGTGCGGACGTAAACCTTAATCCTAAACTCAATCCTATATCTTTATCCTAGTGGTCCGCGAGTAGCTCCTTTGCATAATCGTACATCTCCGTCCTTATACGTACTCCTGTCTTTCCACCCTGACGTAGCTTCGATAGCTTCATTCTCGTTTGTACTCCTGCAGCTTGACTCCTAAAAACATAGAACAGAGGGGATTGAGTACATAAAGTACTCAGCAAGCCCTAACTTTGGGGTAGAGGTGAAGTGTATGGCGGAGGCTATTTGTAGAGGTGGTCTTATGGTGGAATTTTATATGGTAGTAGTAGAGTGATAAAAAATGAAGGTTTGGGCCCTGGGAGAGTATTAACCCTTCTCGCCAGTTCTCAGAGTTTATAAGTTATAACTTACTATAATTAATAACTTGCAACTTACCAGATTGTCACAGTTTCTTTACATAAAAAAAGTCTAATCATTTGAGACCTCATCCTAGCGGTTGCCCATTCCAAGGACGTGGCTATTCGAATAGATTCAGGAAACTCTGCAGTGGTTGTACAAATTTCCCCACATGATAGGCACAGTCCAACACCATCGCGACTGGCTGCAACTGGCCTAACGAGACCTCGTACCCGGATGGTGCTACCTTAGATTTCCATATAATTCCACCACGGACTACTCAGGGACCGGAACTCACAAGCATCAGGATGATCACACAGCATCTTAGAATATCGAGTGGTTGGATGATCACACAGCATCGGTAGATGATCACATAGCATCCAGATTAAATAATAAAAGGGTGCTCGCACACGGCACAACAATAAATTCTACATGAAAGACCACAAAGCAACCATGCCGATCAGACCACGGTAGATCACACAGCAGCCGTGTCCTCTCAGACCACGGTAGATCACACAGCAGCCGTGTCCTCTCCTGTTAGTCCGTTGCCACTCCGGCCTCCTAGTGGAAATTATACTTCTATCTAACGGGGTGTGAGATCAAGTCTACCCATATAGACATGTGGCTGTACGAAATTCTGGCTAGGCGAGATGGCAAATGAACCGGTCCTTATATGACCGAAGCGAGTATCTCCCAACAGGAACCCTCACTAGGCGATCCTGTCCAAAAGGATAGTCCACACCACGTGAAATATCCCCACTCGCCCCCGTCAAAAATAAGTTCTATTTTACCAGTTCAATTAACATCCATGTTCTTAGGTTATCCATATCATAAAGCTCATAGCATATATATATCACATTATTCATTATATATCACGACATTCGTCATATATCACAATATTCATTATATATCACAATATTCATCGTATGTCATATATGCTTGTAACATTGGTTCTCATGATAATAGGGATAACATCATTTATGTTTAATTTAATAATTATTTATAAAGGGGAGTGGGAGACTTTTATGGTGAGAGTGGTGGAATATAGTGGGAGCGGTGGAATGTGATAGTGGTGGAGCGGTGGATGAGGGAGTGGTTATTTTATGTGGAGGAGGAAGAGTAGCGGGATAGATGTGGTATAATATATGGAGGAAAAAGGGGGAGGTGGGAGTCAGGACTTGCCTCCGCTCGCTGTCGATTATATCGTTATTCTGAGATCCTGCGTGTTTCTTGCTCCTGTCCTGGTGTAACCATGCTCCTAGGATCCATCGGGTTGTCTCCATGTCTTCTACCCTACGCTTGTCTAGCGTTGACAGACAAAAGAAAATACCAAGCAAGGCATACATAGCAAGCATAATCAATCAAGAAAGAAAACGGTCCTAGATGGATTGGATTTTATCTGGTTGATGGGTACTATGGTGACGAATTGCTACTATAGGTTATTAATTAATTAATTAATTAATTAATTAATGCAACTACGAATTAATGTTTAAATAAAGAAAAGCAATCATATCTAGAATTTAAATGGGCACCAAAATTAGGAAAGACATTTTAATATGTAGGGTTACATTTTAAAAGATTTATGGTGCAAGCATTATGGATTTCCGAATTACGATGATGAAGATATAAATTATTAAAGTCTGCCGATTATACGCGCATGAAAACAAGCATGGAAATTAATTCTACAATTTTTATTTATGCAATATGAGTGGAAATTATAAAAGTATGATCTAGAGCTACTCTAGTTTATTAGAAATTCTTCTAGAATTTTTATGTAATTAATAAGCTTACGTTTTCACATACTGTGTACAAATCCCGGGTGCACATAGCAATTTCCCAGCTGGCTGACGCATGGGCCTGGCCAGTGTCAGGGCTGACCGTCCCTGTACTGTGCTCATGAGCCCTGAGCCGATCGGTGGACTAGCTCCCTCTCTGTCTTTGTTTTATGTGGAACACGTCCACACAGTAAAGAAGGGAAGGAGATAGGCCACTTGTGGCTGACGGACTGGGTCCACCAGAGGCATGTCGTGCAACCATTGGCCACCACGACGTGGCCTGGGGCTGATGGCCTTGGATGCCTCGGATGCCGTCGTGTGTCCGCTCGTCCTCATCCGCGTGGTCAACGAACGGAAAATGAGAGAAGGAGCGAGAGGGAGAGAGAGTGAGGAGGGAGAGAGGGAGTGGGAACCGGGCAGGGCTCAGCCATCGACGGCACCTGGCACGGCTTCGGCGCGCGCTGCATCAGCAGAGGCGAGGGCGCTGGTGCTTGGCGCAGGCAGCGGCGTTCGGCGGTCGCGTACCGCGGCGACGCTGGCGGACAGGGGCGAGCGGGCGTGGCAGCGCTTGACCCCGGCGAGGGAGCTCCGATGGCTGGCTACGGCGAGCACGGCGGTCGACCACGGCTACAACGAGCGGCTTCGGCGCGGCGAGCAGCGGCGAGGGCGGCGCACTACGGCGGCGGCGACCTTGGGTCCTACGAGCAATGCCAAGCTCGACGACGCTCCGGTGATGCTTGGCGAGAAGATCGAGGCGCGGGTACGACGGCATCACGGACCGGTGTAGCAGCAGCTCCGGTGCCGTTTTCGCGCGTCCTCAGCGCGGCGATGCCTGCCTTTGGCGGGTTCGTGTACGGCGAGGGCAAGGGTAAGCGAGCTCATGCTCGGCTCGTCGACACTGCTGGAGCAAGCAGCCGGAGAGAAGCAGAGCTCGTCCTCAAGTTTCCTGCATCCAAGCTCGACGGAGGTGTCAAGTCATGGTGGCCTCGCCGGCCTTTTATAGGCCCGAGTAAAGGCGGTGGAGAGGCAGCCGATATTTCTCCGGCCAAGCAGATTTTTGCCGGCATGAACTGCAGCTAGCACAGCAGCGGCAGTCAACGTCTACATGTGCACACGCGAGGCTCAAGCTGGCCTGTCCGGAGGCGGCAGCAGCACAGCGTGTGAGCTGGCCATGGCCGGGCATGGCAGTGCGGCAGGAGTGTCTTCGTGGCGCACCCTCCGAGCTTGAGCTGGCGCCTGACAAGCTCGATAGGACATGTCGAGACATGAACCGGTCGTCTCTGCTGCACGGTCAGCTTCGTCGCTTTTGTGCAGGAGCCAGGAGGTGGCGACGGGGATATTTTCCGGCATGGTGTGCAGGCACAGTGCGGGGAACAGCGGAGCTTCGTCCACGCACCTATGGCCTGGCTGGAGACTGGAGTGCCGTGTTGGCGACGAGATTCGCGGTTCCGTCACGAGGAAGAAGACATGCACGACGGGTGTCCACGCGGTGCGTGTCCCAGCTGGGCCATCATAAAAAAATATCTGGCCAGGAGCTTTGGCGAGCAAGTACAGTTGCACAAGCGCAAAGAAGGAATTTTTGGACATACACACAGGAGGGGTTTTTCTATTCCTTTTTGGTAACAATGCACGTATATATAACTAATGCATATATATATAAACCTATACGTATATATATGACAAGATATATATGATGTATGTATTTCTAGGTATTTCAAGGCAAAGAAATTAACTAGCATATGAGGAATTAACCATGTATGTATATCTAAATATTATATATATAACTATAATAGAAACAAGGACCTCATATGTAAACTAATTCTAGGACGAACAATTAAATCTATAATCTATCAATGCGGTGGCTATTACAATTAAGCAAAACACAGTATGCATTATCTACTGCTAGGATATAAAGAAAAGGTCAAGAATGCAATTGATATTTAAGGGAGGTTATTTTGGTGCCGCAAAATAAATTCTAGAAGGCAAACAATCGTGAAACCAAGCAAGCAAGCATTCCAATCAACCAAGCACTTAATCAATCACGCAACCAAACAATTCAAACGTTTTACGCTAAATGCATATGGTGAATTTTGATGTAGGGTTTTGGTAAAGCATTTTTCTTTTAAAACGGTTTTGCGGGAAAATAAACTAATCAAGATTTTAATTTGTTATAAAGTTTTAAAAAGTTCAAATTTTTAGTGGTTTTTAACATGATGCAAAAACACGGGTGTTACAGTGTCGCAGCTTACCATCATCCTTCGTGCGCTCGTCAGAGACATGCTAGGACATCAGCTTGGCATCCTCGGGGTTCTCGAATATAGCACGCAGGCGATCGATCACAGGCAGGTACCACATCGACAGGGCAGGACTTTTTCGCTGCATGTAACCCTCTTCTTCCTCATCCTCAGGAGATAGAATTTGCATTGCACTACTGTTCTTGGCTGTCTTCTTCTTCTGCCCTCTTGAGGCTCCCTCGTCGTTCGCGTCCATGTGACAACCGGCATTCCTCTTGTACCAACTTGCGTCACAGTGCGGATAGCTCTGCAAGTTCTCATACTCGCCCCGGTATAGGATACAGTGATTAGGGTAGGCATGGAACTTTTTAAGCTTCATCGCCACTGGCCGGATCAGCTTCTTCGCCCAATAGGTATTATTGGACACCTTGTTACCCTCTGGGTATGTGGAAGAAAGGATACATAACAAGTCGTTGAAGCTAGTGTCGGACCAGCCATGGTGAGCCTTTAGCATCAGCATCTGGAGGTTAAAACGCAGCGCCGTCCACTCCTTCGGACAGTCCTTATAGAGGGGATCAATTGCCGCCTGCTTTATCTCTCTGAAATTCTCCAGCCACTTTGGGCTCCCAAACAGCATGTCGTCGTGGTTGAGAAGGTTATCAAGATCCTCAAAAAGCTTCGCATCCACGGGCTCCATCACAACAGCCAGCTCACCATCCCGACCGTTGTCGTCGTCTGCCATGTCTTGGAGCAGATCATCCATCGTGATGTAATCACGATTTGCATTGTCGCCAGCAGTAGTAGTGTCGTGGCCGCCGGCTGCGGCTGCTAATGATGACAGTTGTTGTCCTCCGTCATGTTCTGCATTCACTGCCATCGTTGATGTCGTCGATGAGTTTCCTCCAGATGCACCGACACTCGGATCTGCTTCTCCGTGAAACTTCCAAACGGTGTAATCATTGACGAAACCATATCAGATCAAGTGAGATTACACCATGTTATCTTCCTGGGTAAGCTTGTTCTTGCATCTATTACACGGACAAATGATGCACGGCCGATTCAGACTCAGATGATGCCTTTTCGTAGCGGCAACAAACTTTGTCACATGATCTAGGTAAGACGGATCCAGCCTCGATATCTTGTACATCCATTCCCTATCCATGACCGCGAGAACCTAGCACACACAGGAAAATAGCATATAAGCAAAGCAGTATGTAAAAAACGCAACAGGATAGCTATAGATCTGCTGACTTCTCTCTCCTCCAAATAGATCTAGATCTAAAGAAAAAGCACCCAAATCGTAGAAAAGAGAGAAGAATAAGGATTGGAGAGCGATAATCAACCTCTTGCGGTGCCCCCTTATTAAATCCAAGGGCAAAACTTCTCCGCCTAGGAAATGACCAATTTTTGGGGTTTTGGAGCTCAAAACCTACAAAAATGGAGGAGAAGCCATGGGGAAGATGGGTGGGCGCGGCTTATTTATAGCCTAGTCTTAACTGAGGCGGGCACTATAAGGAAACCGCCTCGGTTAATAGAATGTTAACCGAGGCGGTTGCGCTGTAACAAACGCCTAGGTTAACCACCAATTCAACCGCCTCGGTTAATATAGATTAACCGTACCAGCCACCTCGGTTAATCATTAACAGAGGCGGTTGCGTTAGGGTAACCGCCTCGGTTAATATTAATCGAGGTTGTTTCCTTACATTACCCGCCTCAGTTAAGCATTAACCGAGGCGGTTGTTGGGCCAGCTGCCCGACCACAAATAACCGAGGCGGGCAGCCGGCCCAACTGCCTCAGAACCCTTTTTGCAAATGCCTTGCAAAAGAATTTGTGTAGTAGTGAAAATCACATAAACCACAAATTTCAATAATCATAGCAAGATCCACATATCGTTGGATGATTTCAAACATAGTGCTTGTTTACATTTGTAATCATAGTATATGTACATAATATATGGCTCTAGAGAGCAAACACACATAGTCCATACTAGAAAGAAAAATTCAAGAACTAGCTAGGATTCATAAAGTCCATTGCTTCTTCTTCCATTCTTTGCACACATGGATGTAGGAATTCAACCATTAATCATTTCAACCTGCAAAGAAAGTGTAAGTTGTAACATTACAAATTAGGCCACATATGTACATTGATGTAAAGCTAAGAAAGCTATTATGAACATACAAGCATCGAAGGCCAAGCAATTGGGACTCCTTTGGTTTGAGCATCACCAATATTGTTGCACCTAGGCATGGGCCTCACTAATGGCTCATCTTTTGCTATGGGATGATTGATACACACTTTGTAGAGTTGACTTCCCATGTCCTAACTCCACCAACATTGGCCTCTGGATCAATGCTCAAGAGAGATGCATAGGCCACATGAGCCTTATTAGGATATTTTGAAGTCATTAGTAGCACCATGGACCCAACCTATATTAATTTGACATAATCTATTAGTGACCAACAACCTTTAGTTGTACATCAAGATCATGCAATTAGAACAAGTGATATTATGTTCGTCTACCTTCATTAGAGGAAGTTGTTTATGTGTTTGACGCTTGTAGCATGTAGCCTTGTCATGAGCCACCTCCTAGTGTGGAATGGTTGTAGTCTCTCCAGGCCCTTCGTGATGACCCTTACACATATAAAATGAAGTATGAAATAATAAGACTAAAATTCTACTATAATTATAGCAAAGTGTGGTTCATAGATACCTTTTGTTTCTTTGTTGTTCTACTTGTACGTGGTGGATAAAAGTAGACTGTCATCATCACTAAATTCAGACTGACATGTTTCTTTATTCTAGTAAAGAGAAAAAACAGTAGCATGAGTTAATATATAAAAATCCTTTGTGGATAAAATAAGTATTAAATTCACAAGAAAGTGACTTTACCAATTCATCTCTGTGTTTAAGGAATTCATCATTCTTGTTGGGTGCAACACATTGAATTCTCCAAAAATTTAAAACACTATTAAAGCCAAAAGACTAGATTAGGTGAAAACATAGAAAATAGAGCAAATACCTTTCTTTTAGAATGCACCACTTGATTATGAGAATTATTATGATCACTCCTAGCACAATTTCCCTAGAAAATATATAAAGTTTGAGTAACACGTTTCAATATGGAGTTACAAATTAAAATGTACATTGTTACCATTGTTGCTTCTTGGTTCTCATGGTGCCTTCGATTGTTTTTGAGTTCTTCAATAACTTTGTCTTGCATTCTAGAATGCTCTTTGAGTTGCCTTATTTTCTCCAACATGTGAGTCTCTACATCAGATGATGAGCCATCTATTGAAACTATATTAATGTCCTTAAAATGGTGTGTTCTTCGGCCATAAACTTGTTTAGGAACTGGAAGCAATCCCATGCCGTGCACTTGTCCCACTTTCTCTTCTCCCAACACTTGATGTAATGCATCACCTTCCCATGCAACTCCTCCATCACTATTTTGTGCTAACTCTGGTTGTGTGTCTAGGAGATTTTTCCAATTGAACATACAAGCAAGAAATCCGCGCGCACCTTAGAAAAACAGAAATAATCTTATATTTGCAAAAATTCTCATGTGCATGTAGCATACCACTGGTTCATTTATCCCTTTTCCCTTTTTCCTGTGAGTTGTGAGGTAAACCTTTGCTCTATGTGGCTGTTTTTTTCAGGATCAGCTTGCCTCTAAAAAAATAGCAGTAAAGAAAAAGTAAGAAGAATCATATATAATTTTTGTTCAACATTTCTTGATGGTTTTGACATTGTCTAATAGGCTTTCGTGGAATGATGATAATGATGAGTCACTTGGATGCTCTACTAGACATGCATCAACTCTTTTTCCCCATCCTGGGAAACCACTTGGGAAGCCAAGTAGTTATGTCCTGAGAGGTTTGGCTAAAGTACAAGCAAATAGATATGTGCTATTCAATTGTTCTGATGTTGATCCATACCTAAGGTAATATCTCAAACTTGTAAACATAAATTTATTTTTTACTCTTGTAAATTTTCTTACATGTAAATTGTAGAGGTCATGCTGAAGAGATCATTGGAAAAGGTACTGAACGTAGAGCTAGTCTTAGAGATTTTGATAAAAATCCAAAATGAGAAGTTCCATCAATGGTTTAGAAGTCATGTAAGTACCTTAACTCAAAATGCTTTACATGTAGCACTAACGTATAGAACTAAACTTATATAATTGAACAAATAACGTAGTTAGAGAGGGAAAATGGCATTCATGGTGTTAAAGATGATATTGGATGGCTAGCTCATTCATGGTGTTAAAGATGATATTGGATGGCTAGCTCGTGGTCCAATTGATGTTGCAAAAAGGTACCATGCTTTCAACAGTCGAGGTTTTCATTTTAGGTCCAAACAGTTGGATGGGGTGACACAACACTACCCTAGATCACGACAACACTGCTGGTTCAAAATCCCCTTCAGTGCCATATTTTGAACTGGCAGTACCATACCAGCAGTGATGTGGGGTACACATCATTGTCGGTTCACTCAACCCGATAGTGAAAGAAAATATACACTGCCGTTCGAAGGCCAAACCGGTAGTGTGGTTCATCCACAACACTGCCGGTTTGAAGCACCAACCGACAGTGTTATTGAAGTTAACATTGCCGGGTCTTGGCTTGACCGGCTGTGTTAGTCAACCGATAGTGATTGCTTTACTAACACTACCGGTTTGTGCTAGCAACCGACAGTGATTACTTTACTAACACTACTGGTTTTTAATTCTAACCGACAGTGATTGCTTCACTAACACTGCCGGTTTGACACTCAAAGCGGCACTGCCTTCTTCACCATCACTACCGGCTTTGAGTTAACCGGCAGTGAGGCTCGCTCATATTTTTTGTTTTATAATTTATTTATTTATTTATTGGGAAATTAGGTTTCATAATATATCCGCTACCTAGATGACAGGTCCATCAACATTAAACATTACACATGTTATGGTTACAAGTCAAATGTTCATATGAACAACTCGATCCATCAAATTTAAAAAGAAATTACAATAGTCTAGCGATCCGCTCTAGCCCATACTGGTTCTTGTACCTCTCAGACTGTGCAATGGAAAATAGTCCATCTTTGTGCAATACCTCGGCTAAAATGAAGGATGTCAGCTCCGATTGCAGTGCGATGATCTCCATGTCTAACAACCTTTGATGTTTAAATTTCTTGCGCTGTCGTTGATAAAAGATGATACCTAGCTTAATTGGCCATCTTGGTCATCTTGACCTAGGTCAAGACAATGGCTCGGGCTCCATGACTCCATGTTCCCACCGTTCTGAATGACACAGTCACCGTTTGTCGGATCATGCGGCTCTCTCATCCCAGAGATATCAGTTGCTTCCTATTGTCTCTCAATTCTTTGGTGACGGGTTACCATGCGACGATGAGTCATGGCTGTGACATGATCGTGGTCAGTTTAGGCCATATACAACTACTAGTAGCATCTGTGCATATAACCAATTAGTAGAGAGATTTAATGCAAAGTCTAATAATAAGTGCATATATTGTTCACCTAGAACAAATTCATTGTCCACCTGCTATTCTATGAAAACAAAGCCTAAATGAACTTACAAATAAGAAAACCAATGACTATAGCACTAAAAAAAGCATGATATCTTTCAAAGAACAAGGAGCAATTCTCCTAATCTTAACATCTCTGGTGGGTGGCTTCTCTTCAATTTGAATTTCCGGCTGATGGCCAAGGTTTGCCCTCCTTGCACCATAGTAGGCCCTCAATGCTTCAGCTTCTATGTTGTATTTTTTGTACAAATTACCAGGGTAGCGATTTACTTGAGCATAGCAATCTTCCTAGGTTCGATAGATCCCAGCACACGACCAACATGCACTACATACCATGTCATGGTTGCCTATACATGTAACCAAATTAGTTTGATAATGCTATGTCATTATAATATTGAAACTTAAATTTCTAACACCACTAACTCATGAATTCCAACATCTAACTCACATCAAGGACACTTTGAGCACCAGTCAAATTTTAAGTTTTTAACACTACTGCACTTGGTTTCAATATTCCACCACACGTAAGAAACACATACAGTGTTTGCTTTTATTATTAGAAAAGCTAACATATATAGGGTCACATACATAGGGTATGAAACATATTCCAACAAATGTAATAAACATATACAGTGTAAGCTAACACTACAGCATGAACTAGAAAGTTAAGTATTACATGTATCTCTAAAGTTTAAGTGCTCACATACATAGGGTCACCGATTCAAATATGTCTTAACGGTCACATCAGCAAACACATAGGGGCAGCGACCGACGCACTCACCATCGTAGAGTTCTGCGGGCGGCGGCGGTGTTCCGGTGGTGTCGAGGAAGTCGAGGGCACGGGTGTGGCAGACGGCGTCTCATGTGGTAGGGACGGTGGCGAGGGCATTCCTCACTGCCGCCGACGAAGAATGGAGGCTGTGCTACACGAACAGGGAGGGTGTTATCCTTAGAGACAATTCATCAAACACCTAAGGGGTAGTGAGAGGGAGGCGCACACTGTGTTCGTCGGGACGCCGCTCTCCACGCGCTCCGATGTCGTCGGAAGGCCGGAGTGGTGGACCGTGGGATGGATCACGCCGGTGTGGAGGACCTCAGGGTGGAGCATGGCTGAGCACCGTAGAGTAGAGGACCTCGGGGTGGGGACGACGTCGGGTGGCTTCGGCTCAGCCGGGCCGCACGGGCACGCCAGCGTGGAGAAAGAAGAGAGTGCGAGGGCACCGCACGGTGCCCTGGTGGCACGGGAGGCGGCGATGGCACGGGGTGGCGGCGGTGGCGCCGGGTGGCCGCGGTGGTGGTAGCACGTGTGGCCGCGGTGGCAGTGGCGCGTGTGGCCATGGTGGCGCGGGGAGGCCGTGGTGGCGCGGGGTGGCGGCGGTGGCATGGGTGGTCGATGGCATCATGGAGGGAGGTGGATGATGGTGCGTGGAAGACGGCGTTTGAAATGGGGGAATTTTTGGCCGCAGCCGCCTACGGGTTATATACCCAGGCACCATCACTGCCGGTTTTATATCTCAAACCGACAGTGATGTGGCAGAACCACCCAAATTATAGGGCCACGTGCACCTGTCATTGCCCTAATGACCTCTGACTACTGCACACGAGAGCTAGATAATCCGATAGTCTATCGGGTGTCATCAGAGAACCCCGAATCATCCACATTTTACAACTCATACATGATCAACAATGGAGTTGCCACAATATTACAACACTTATTACAAAAATAACTTACATCAGAGTGTGGAAGTCTTATAACATTAGTTACAAAACATGTTTAAGTAAAACTTAACTTAAGATCCGAAAGGTGAATAGGACAGCAGAAGCAAATTAGAAGAAACACCTAAAGTAGAAGAAACATCCAGATCATGTCGAGCCCACTGACATAACCTAGATTAGCAGCACAAGTCAGAACCTGCAACAGGGGTTTAACAAACCCTGAGTACATGAGGGTACTCCGCAAGACTTACCCGACGAAAAGAAAAGACTCCAAGGGTATGCAAACTCGAGGGATTCAAGGTGAAGTCTCAGCAAGAATCAAGATTAACATTTGCGGAAAAAGCTTACTAATGTGGATCCTTACTTTCAACATTTTTAGCTAAACATTATGTTACCATTAGTATTCAATTTGCACCTGATCTAAATCACTCACTTCATAAATTATCTCAACATGTGATCATTAGTAACCAAGTTCCATTAATCAACTACGAGGTAGATCGAAGATCAAGCTTCTCACTATCCAGGAGAGACGGCGATTCGAATCGATGTACATCCAGCTAGAGTAAACCTTAACCAGCACGATATATGCAGGTCCCGGACCTACATATATCAACCATTCCCTCAGATCCTCCAAAACATGAACGGGTTCATGCCACCCGAGAGCACAGTACTCCACTGCCCTACCCTATTCTAGTAGGGGGTACATGCTACTCTCGCCATCTCTCCACTCCCAGTGCGCGGTTGTCCTTTCGCATAATGGAATAGCCGAGGTACTCAGGCTTACCGAGGGCATGCAGTTAAGTACTTTCAATCTTGATCAGCAGGTCTACAATTGGAACGGTCCTTAATTGACACAGGCGGAGCACTACATCAAGACTCCATTCTTGATGCAAGCTAACACCCGCATGGTCTCGATTTAAACATCATCATTACCATGGTAATCTCACGATCCAAAAACGGAGCCGATAAGAACCAAGGTAAAACCTATATCTCGCGAATGATGAAACCATCATTCGGCTTCTACCGAAGTCTAAGCATTCTAAGCATTAGAGATACTGACCTACTTACTAATGTGGTGACAAGGAAGATATCTGAATAAATCAAGGTAGTCATGCAACAATTGGTTTTACAACCAAATCCTAATCACTTAATGCACAAAGTATAAGACTTAAAGTGTAATAACATTTGTAAAACTCAAGAAAAGGGTTTATGCTCCGGGGCTTGCCTTGGTTAGTAGAGGTGTTAGGTTCTTCCGATGAACCACAGATGTCGAAACCAACCTCCACTGGTGGATTCTTTGCTCCTGGAGCTTGATCAACGGCCACTTCCTCACTTTCGGTTCCTACACATGAATAAAGATGCATGCTTAACATGATGAAGTGCTAACATGATGCATGATGGATGCATACCGCAATAATAACTCGAGTACAACTTCCCGTCATGATCAAGTTGCAAGCCAACAAAACCAACTTGTTACTTACAACTAGGGTTGCATTAGTTGTTTATTTATTCCACAAAGCAAGTTTCTTCATGATTATAAGAAAAAGATTACCCAACCTTGGAACAGCAGTGAATTATATGTTCCAAAGTCAATAATCAAACCAAAATGCCAAGCAAGCCATATAAGGATTAACCCTAATCACCTTTTCTTAATTAATTAATTAAGCATGAAATAAGGATTTATTTAAACATTTCAAATTCATCCCAAACTTTTTGTGGAGGTTTGTTACATCATGAAACAGTGGTAAAACAAGTTTCATAATTTTTAAGCATTTATATTGGCCTACAAAAATCATACAACTAGCATTTTTCTATTTATTTACTGAATTTTCCAGCATACAAAAACTAACATTTTCATCATTTCATATTTTTTCTACATAGATCACAGCATGGAGAGGCTACACAAAAAATTTCATGATTTTATCATGCACCAATAAATAGTTATGAAATTCACAAGTTTCAGATGAAAATAGAAAAAGAAAAACCCTGTAGCACACTATTCACCTGAGTCACAGTTAGTGCATTTAGACCCCTGTATTAGTTTCTATTCTGGCGTGAAGTCCCTATCGCGATTTGGAGCAGAGCACAAGCACGGGAAGCTCGATTTCCGGCGACGGGAAGCTTGCCAGCGGCGAAGGAGAGGCGGGGAAGCATCCCGGGGCTCGTGCGCATCCACTGGTGGCCACGGCTTGTCCCGCGATGGTCCGAGGAGACGTGCCCACGTGGACAGCGGCACCGACGGTACAGAGCACGGCGGCGCGGCAGTGGACACGGTGCTCCGGTGCTTGCCTGGCAAAATTAACGAGCCTATGAGCATCAAGGCATCGAGGTGAAAGTAAAACAAGCTATGGACGAAGGAGAGAGCGGCCCGAGTGGCCTAGCCACGGTGGAACGGCCATGGCGGCGCTGCCGCGACGGGAACGGTGCGCGCGGCCGATTTTGGCAGCGAGGAGCGGCGCGAGCATGTCAAGGAGATGCGCGAGGAGCAGGCAAAGCTTGAGGCAAGAGCAATTGAGATTAGGTACAGCGGTGGCGCCCAATTTTGCCGGCGACTGAAGGAGCACGTACGGCTGCGACGGGAAGGAGAGAAAACAAGGACGGCGGCCGGCCCGGTGGCTAAAGGGCGATGGCGAAGCTTCTGGGCATCCAGCACCTGTTTGTGACGTGGCTGGGGAAGCGGTGCGTGTCCCAAGCGCGAGAAAGATGGTAGAAAACGCTCGGCGGGCGGCCACCGACGTGGAAACAGGCAGGCAGTCTCGCCGGTATTACTGTAGCAACCTGACAGTCCATCTTCAGCTTGCAATCTCTCTCGATTCCATATAGAAACTTGAAAAACTCCAATAATAAAAGTTGTTCATCTTCATGTCGACTTCAACTTTACTTTAAGGTTCAAGCTCTAATTCTAAACGGTTAAGAAGATCTAGAGTTAGGAACATAGGTACATGCAAACTAAAAACTGCATTCAGTTAATGGGCTTTGAAAATCAGTTTATAAATTTAAATTTGAAACTCCAATTCAAACATATTTGACTTGTAAACAGTACCCAACCTTGCTACTATTACTAAGTTCAAACTTTATTCTTCAAAGTTTATTTAGGTTAAATTTTAGGTAGTTAAGAAATTTTCACGCCACAAAATCACAAAACATTATAACTTATGTTTAATGGCAACATTTCATGTAACAATCAAAACACACTATTTGCAACATATGCATGCAATATATGGACATGAAATGCATTATTACCATGATGCTTGCTAATTATGCATGATGATTAACATGATTAGGGTTTTGTTATTTTTGTAACATCTAGGATGTTACAAGTGATTTCCAACATCACTGCCGGGTGGCTCTGGAACCAGCAGTGATGAGAAGTGATGAAATGGGGGAATTTTTGGCCACGGCCGCCCACGGGTTATATACCTATGCATCATCGCTGCCGGTTCGCCTCTGGATATCATCACTGCCGGTTTTATATCTGAAACCGACAATGATTTCCAACATCACTGCCAGGTGGCTCTGAAACCGTAGTGATGTACATGTATAAAAATATATTCGTTAGAAACTGAATAAATAGAATCATGTGTATTCCTTTGTCGAAATGGCTTGAATTTTTTTGGCAAGCATGTACACCCAAATTAAGGCCCCACACAAGATCTTAGGTTTTTCTGATTATTTTTACTATTATTTTAATTTTATCTTTGCTGAAAGAGACAAAAGAGGGTGAATTACATCATCGACCCAATAGATTTTTTCATCTACCTCCACAAAATTCTAATCCCTAGGACACATGAGACCATGTGTAAAAGTTTGGGACCATTCCAGAACGTTTCGGGGGTAGACTCAGTTCAACCTATAATTACTCGGTGACTTCACGCAGAAATTCAATTAAACCACTGAAAGTAGCAAACCATCTCCGGAAAATCTAAAACTTAGTGTGTTCCATCACTGGTGGCACGTGCTAGCCTAAGAAAAAGTTTGAGGTTAATACGTCACTGGAATGCATATGAACCACAAAAACCTTGAGAACCTATGTATATAGTCAGGGTTCGATGAAATGGCTCATGTACCTCTGTGAAGCATGTATACTCCGCCTTTGTCGAAATGGCTTGAAATTTTTTGGCAAGCATATATACCCAAACTAAGACACCAAACAAGATCTTAGGTTTTTCTGATCATTTTTACTATTATTTTAATTTTCTCTTTGCTGAAAGAGACAAAAGAGGGAGAATTACATCTTCTACTCAATAGATTTTTTCATCTACCTCCATAAATTCAGATCCCTAGGACACATGAGACCCTATGAAAAAATTTGGGACCATTCCAGATCGTTTCGGGGGTAGACTCGTTCAAACTATAATTACTCGGTGACGTCGCGTGAAAATTCATTTAAACCATAGAAAGTGGCAAACCAACTCCAAAAAATCAGAAACTCGGTGTTTCCTTTACTTGTGGCACTTGCAAGCATGAGAAAAAGTTTGAGACCAATGCGACACCATAATGTAGATTTATAGTTGTCAAACAAACACTAAACGAATTACAATAATTAAACACACAAGCCATACAACCTTGCAAACCTAGCTAAATAAACATTAATTACTGTCAGAGTCATTCCTGGGATCAATCGGGCCACGCACATTAATATACCTCTATAGCCATATATTGTAATTGATGTCACGGATTATGTATCCGCTTGCATCGATGACAGTCAATGCCCATATGAGTGCACTCTCTTTTGCCTCACAATGCCGAAAGAATGGTCGGTCATAGATGTAACCTACTGAATGACCACTACTCCTGTAAGTCATCCTTATGCAGTACTGGCGTCCGTCGGTAGTGAGCTGGCCGAAGTTTCCATTGCAGAAGCCCCAATCGTACCCGAGTTGCTTCGTAGCTTGGTCTAGAACGGCCGACAAGCCACATGCAGCATAGGTAAGATCCTGGAGCTCAATCTGCATGTGGAGAAAAACAAAAAAATTAGAGAATGTTATTACAATAATAAAGAACAAATAACCACGACTGAGGTATAAGTGACCATTTTACCACATCGGCACGGTTGTAGCTCGCATACATTTCGCTTGCTTGCGGAACGGGGATATCACCAGCATTCAAAGCAAGTGCCTTGAAGTGTGAGAAATCAGGCACATCATAGCGAACACATCGAAGTGCCTCTAAACAGAAGCGCATAGCACTGAATTGGGCGCTTGTCACGTCCGGGCTCGGTCTTCCCGTCTCGTGGATATGGTTCAGATGATTTGCACCCCTCAAAGGGATGTCAAAACTCAGTTCACATGTCTATAGCCGACCACTTGCATTAGATACTGTGTTCTTGACGATGTCTAAGATAAAGAACCAGCTAAGTGCGGTTCGCAGCCAATATATATATATATATATATATATATATATATATATATATATATATATATATATATATATATATATATATATATATATATATATATATATATATATATATATATATATATATATATATATATATATAAACAATGATATTAAACTAATTACACTTATTTGTTAGTTTCAAAAAACAAAAGATATTGGAAAATATTTCATACAATAGCTGGAAGAGGGAATCGTCGAATGGCCACATCAGGAGCGAATGCCTCATCGCCAGCGTAGAAACCTGGCAAAAAAAAATGTGTACATAAACATATGCTCATCGCCGGCTGATCGAATATATATATATACATAAATGTTGGAGAATATATATATAAACATATGCAAAGAATTATATATAAATGTAAATATACATAATGCATCTAGAATATTGGAGAAGAAAACATATCAATACCAATGGAATATCCAGGAGTCATGACCAAATCACGTACACAGAGAGCCACTGCCAATGATAGGATTCGAACTGAGGGCACGCTGTTCATAGTGGCAGGCTTTAACCGCTGGGCTATGAAGGTGATTACGTCCAAGAAGGTTTTTCCTTTTTTTATCTTTTTAGTGCTAGTAAATACAGCTAATTTATTGTAAAATAATACAAATATTTGTTACTTGAATATGTAATTCCATGTTAATTAATTAATGGTCTATAATTATCAAATAATAGTGTTTGTGAACATCAACGCAACATTCGATCATATAGTCAATAATTTAATTTTAGAGAAGCGCACAAAATATAAATTAGATTACATAGTTGGGGAACAACTATGTAATAATGATTACATAGTTAATAATAATCTAACTAAGGTGCATCAACAATGATGGCCTCATCGTGATCAAGCCGTATGTAAGCAGGTTCGTCACCCTCTTCAAGGATAGGTAGGGGTACGTTCGCCCCGAATGGAGGCATTTCCTGATAGCCCTTGTAGTCTTCTTCGTCTGTGAGTCCATCGACGCCGACAATCTTTCTTTTTCTTTCTAGGACTACTTTTAGCCTTCCATTTGTCTTGTTGTCCTTTGCATATAAGACTTGCATAACATCTCTTGCAAGGACGAAGGGGTCATCTTTGTATGCGGTCTTAGTGAGATCAACGGTAGTGAACCCTTCACTGTCGGTGGTGATTTCCTCAAGCCGGACCCACTGGCAGTAAAAAAGAGCTGCCTTCAACGGACCGTAGGCTAGCTCCCATATCTCCTCTATGAAACCATAATATGTCGCCTCCACATTGCCATTTTCGTCGTGAGCATCAAAACGAACACCACTGTTTTGGTATGTGCTTTTTGCATCTTGCTTTTTTGTGTAGAATGTGAATCCATTTATGTCAGACCCTTGGTACTTAAGAAATGTACTCGAAGGTCCCTTGGGTAAGACATCTAGTTGATTACCCAACTTTATTCCAAGCAAGCGGCGTCACAACCAGTTGACAAATTCCTCCTCATGTTTTTTACCCAGCCAAGCCTGTGACCTACTCGGATACTGAGTTTGCAGTGATTGCTTGTGCTCCTCAATGTATGGCATCACACCCTCGGCTTGCTGGAGAACAGCAAACTGTGCCTGTCTAAAAGAAATAGGGTCGTCCACTGTAACAGATTTCTCCCCAATTGTTCCTTTGCTATGTAGTCTTCCCTCGTGACGAGATTCTGGAACTCCAACCCTTTTGATGTCCAAATAATATGTGCGGAACTCAATGGCCTCCTCTGTTGACCATCCTTCAACCATACCCCTTTCGTGCCTGAATCTGTTCCTAACATACCTCCTGAAGACTTTCATCAACCTTTCAAAAGGGAACATCTGATGCAGGTACATTGGGCCAAGGGCTCTAATTTGGTCAACAAGATGAATGAGCAGATGCAATGAGATATCAAAGTAAGTCGGCAGGAAATGCATTTCAAGCCTAACGAGAGTTTCAGCTATGTCTCGCTGCAGCTGGTCCAGCATCGACACATCAATGACCGTTCTTGAGATCGCGTTGAAGAACGAGTACAACTTTATGATTGGTGCACGGACCTTTGGGGGGAGGATACCATGCAGAGCAACAGGGAGCAACTGAGTCATAATGACATGACAGTCATGGGCCTTCATAGGGCCATAGTTGAACTTGAGTTCTCTCATGTTCACTAGCCTCTTCGGGTTCGCACAGTAGCCCGTCGGAACTTTAAGTTCATTGAAGAAAGAAATAAGGGCACACTTTTTGATGAGGACATCATTGGCTCAAATATGACCATGTCAACCACTTCTATACCAAAGGTGATATGAACCCACTAGGGTGAATCCTGATCTTTCGATGAGAGAAGGTGGATAACTCGATTTGGGGATGGAGATGACGTTCACAGCCCGACTACAACCATCCAAGGATGCTGCGCCTTAGCAACCGATACACCACCTCCAACAGCCGTCGTGATCTTGTGGAACACGATCAACCAAACCACTAGGGTAATTCCTGCAAGCAATCGAGGAACAAGCAAGAACAAGTAGAACAAGCAACTCAATTGCAAATATGGAGATGAAAACCAATCTGAAATCACAAAGTTGGGGTTCTGAATCGAGTAGAACGGATGGTCTAGTCGACACACGCGTCTACAAGGAAGTAGCAATGGCTAAACTTTCAACAAAACAAAAACCCCATCTGTTTGTGGCGGCTCTAATCCTTATTAATACCTAGGGGAACGACCAGGGGGTGTTGGGGTCGTTCTCCAACCCTAGGACACGTCCCTAATGAACCCAACTTGATACATGGGCCATCAGCCCAAAATTGGGTGATACAGCACCAAAGGCAGAAAAGGCCCCGGCGTTGAAATGACGATTGCGGAAGCATCGGATAAGATATAGCCATGACTCCAGATCCGTTGGAAAATAGACTTGATAAGCTTTCCAAAAAGTGCTAGAACGTCCCAATCCGAGTCCGTATGCGACCGTGGTGAACATCACAAGTTGGAGCTGTCCTGGAGTCCGAATCCAGCCCCAAAACGTGTTGGATTTGATCTCTTTCTTTCCTTGGACCAAAAGTGACGTGGTGTCCAGGTGGAGGACGTTGGGAATACTTGGATTTGGTCCCCAATCAACTTCATTAACCTTCCATGTTTTCCATATGCAATCAAACCTTTCCTTGATCCATGTAAGTAATTCTGAAAATGAAAATATACACATTTTATGGTGGAGCACCAATTCATCAAATGCATCAATGATAAGCCTCATATAGAATGGTTGCACCTTTGGTATAGAAGTGGTTGACATGGTCATATTTGAGCCAATGATGTCCTCATCACTTTTCTTCCTTCTTCAGTGTCCATGGCGCAACCGAAAGTTCAAACTGGCCATTCTCTAGCTCCACGGGATGCAGCTCCTTTCTGATTCCCAAGTGTTGCATGTCCAAACGTGTGGCTAGTGAATCCTTCGATGTCCCCTCGGTGTCCATCAAGGTGTTAAGCGTGTTAGTGCACATGTTTTTAGTGATGTGCATGGGATCAAGACAGTGGTGTACACTCAGAAATGGCCAGTAAGGTAGTTTCCAGAAAATCAATTTTTTCTTCCAAACGCTCCCATTAGGCGCTGCTACTGCATTGTCCCCCTTCCCAAGGACAACCTCTAGTTTATTGAGTTCTCGAAGTATCGCAGGCCCGTCTTGATATTTTGGAGCTAAGCGTTTCTCAATAGTACCATTGAAATCTTTTATGTTCCTGCGGTAAGTGTGATCCTTAGGTAGGAACATACAGTGTCCCATATAAACTATCTTTGAGTTATTTGGCAGTTGTACCGCATCGGTGTCATCCAAGCACTCGACACATCTAGTATAGCCTTTTGTCTTCTCTCCGGACAAGGAACCTCGCCCTGACAGGTCGGTGATTGTAGCGATAAGTATTGCCTTGATCATGACATGTTCCTTTTTGTACTCGTCCCAAACATCCTCCACACCCTTTTCAAACATCTTCACAAGTTCATCGATCACTGGTTCAAGAAACATATCGATGTCATTCCCAAGTTGTCTTGGCCCTTGGATCAGTAGTGGCATCTAGATGTACGACCGCTTCATACATACCCAAGGTGGAAGGTTGTATATACTGACCAGGTGCTATGATTGCTTCTAACCTGGTCAAATGGATTCATCCCATCTGTACTCAAACCAAACCAAAGGTGCCTTACCTCTCCACCGATGTTCTTATAGATCATAGTATTGATAGTCCTCCAGTCATGCCCATCGGCAGGGTGCCTCATCATTGTATTTTTCTTACGCTCTTCGCCATGCCAGCGCAACAGTTTGGCTGACTTTGCACATGCAAATAGCCTATGCACCCGGGGAGCTATAGGGAAATACCAAATGACCTTTATGGGACCTCCTCTAGTCTTGGTACCCTCATCTGACGGCCCTTCCTTATAACGTGGAGCTTCACACTTGGGGCACTTGTCCAAGTCTTTGTATTTTTCTCCACAATACAATATGCAATCATTGGAACACGCGTGGATTTTTCAACATCGAGGCTGATAGGGCAGATCATTTGCTTGGCCAAGTATGTCTTTTCTGGCAACTCGTTGTCTTCTGGGAGCAATTTCCTTATTATATCTAACAAATGATCGAAGCCTTTATCGCTCAATCCATTTGTCGATTTGAACTCTAACAGCATGATGTTGGCTTCCAGTTTGCTCATTGGACAGTTCTTATACAATGGTGTTTTGCTATCCTGTCTCATTTTCTCAAGCTTTCTCAGTTGTCTTTCACTGAGACATCCGGTCTCTACATTACGTAGCAGCTGAGAAATGCCATCGTTATCCTCGGTGTCATCAGCTAGCGTGTTCCTAAACACATCATTAACTTTGGGCATAGGTTCCGTGTTGACACCGGGTTCCTCGTCAGCATCGTGGATGGCTACGTCAGGCATGTCCACATCATTATCGTTTTCCTACAGAACATCCACACCAACCTCGCCATGCATAGTCCATATCATATAGTCTAGCATGAATCCTCTGGTAATCAAGTGCAACCGTATAGACTCAATTTGACTAAAGTTTCGTTGATTCTTGCAATCTTTGCATGGGCAGAAGACAGGGTTCCCATTCCCAGCATGGGCCTTGGCATCGGTGATAAACTGGCTAACGCCATGCATGTATCGCTTGTCTGTTCGGGACAGACGCATCCACTCTTGATCCATCTCTGCACAAAAAATATTGATACAGTAATTACAGAGAATTAAGAAGTCAAGCTTCATAAACAACAATTGTAGCTCAAAAGTACCATTTTTGGAAAACATTATTGTACAATAATAATTGGAAATTTGAAATTGGTAGCCCCGGCCATATAAATGAAGACACTATTTTTTAAATAAAATTAAAATTGGAGTCTTGATCATGAACATCAATGTAGCTACAAATGCTCATCAAAATTGTAAAATAATCTACTCGATCTACTCCTTATAACAACAACTAATTATAGCATCACATACTAACAATCATCTTGACCAAACCATGTAATTTGCTAGGAATTCAAATGGGTTGATGATATATAGACCCCAACCTTTTTTTACAATGGATTCTCAACAAATTGCTTGAAGCCCTCCACAAAGTCCAATTGGAAATTGCTCTCTAGGATGGAGAAAGAACTAGAATGATAATCAAGCAATGTAGCCATCAAAACAAAGCTAATTAATCAACAAAATCAAGGGAGTGGGTGCTTGTTACTAACTTTAAAGCAAAAAGATCAAGCCACTGTTCAAAATCCAAGAGCAAGCTTCGTAGAGAAGAGCAGCCGCAACAATGGAGGGAAGGGCCCAAACGCACGCTCTTGTGTGTTCTCAGGATGGAAGACAGAGACAGGAGGAAGGAGAGAAGGGCTGCAGCCTTTTGTGTAGTCAGTATATCACCGTCGGTTCACGACATAAACCAACAGTGATAACACTACACCACTGCCAGGTCAAGCCAAAAACCGATAGTGATGTGTTGCCGATGAGCTACTGCCGGTTTTTGACACGAACCGGCAGTGATAGCTGACATCACTGCCGGTTTAAGCCTTCCCTAAATCATTGGTTGGGTTGAGCTACCTATCACTGCCGGTTCTGGGTTTCAACCGGCAGTGAAAAGACATCACTGTCGGTTGTCCGAATTCTGGCAGTGATGGTGCCAGCAGTGAAGCTCAAATCTGGGGTAGTGCAAAATAGTGGTGTAGTGCTAACCGCAAAAACATCAAGTTATGCCAGTGCAAGTGATGGCAGGCAGTTTTAGGTGATGTGACTTACTATGGGAGGTAGTTGATATTATTGAGCTAAACTACTCTGTGAATTTTTCTGTGTGAATGGGTTGATGTTCTTTCTAAAAGAGGAATAAAGAAGGACAACTGTGGCTAGACACTTGTTAATTTCTCACACCTGATACATACAGGAGAAAAGACTGGTCATGAACCGTACATTTTTCCTAACCAAGCTGACCAGGTATTTTATGCTGAAGACATGAATAAAACCCTGGGTGGTCTGTAGTCATAAAGATGAAACCAAGAGGTATATATGACACAGGTTGTGATGAATGGGAAGATGATGTAGAAAATGAGCCATTCCATGTCACACACCTTGGAGATATGTTCAATAATGCAAATGTAAGACATCAATAATGGGCTAGAAGAGACACTGAGGGAACCACAGTGGATGCTAGTGATGTTGCGGATGCTAGTAGCAATGGATTGACACTACTACAAAAAACATTAACCATGACCTTTTGAAAACACCCTCGGAGCAGGGCAGAAATTTCAACCGCCTCGGTTAATGCCTCGGATTAACTGATGCGGTTAGTTTTTATTAACTGAGGCGGTCACAAAAAACCGCCTCACAAAATCGATTTACGGAGACGGTTAAAATCTATTAACCGAGGTGGGCCTTAGCCTCCAAAAATACCCTTATTTTCGGAGGCGGGCTACTTATAAGGCCCACCTCGGTTAATAGCGGCCAAGCCCACTAGCAATAGGAAAGGCCCAACCAGCCCGATATCACTCCCTGACTATATATATGCGACCTGAAACCCTAACTCCCGTCAGCTCCTTTCCACCCGCGCCTCCCTCCCTCCATCTTCACCCGCGCGACGCATCTCCAGAGCAGAGCGGCGCCTCCCTCCTCACTCCTCACTCCTCCCGCTCTCACCCGCGCCTCCCTCCTCACTCCTCCCTCTCTCACCGGCGAGCTTCCTCAGCCGAGCGAGCAGCATAGCGCCCCACCCTTCCCCTCCAATCTCCAGCGCGCGGGGACCATGCCGGCGGCTGCGGGCCATGGCGGCCGGACCACGGCAGGGCGCACGGGCAGCAACGGTGGTGGCGCACCGGCTTCCCTTTGCGGTGGCGCCCCTGCCTCACTGGCCATGGATCTGATGGCGGCTCCCTCTCCTCCCTCCCTAGCAGCCCGGATCCGGCGGCGGTGCGTGTGGGGAGTCCAGATCCGGTGATGGCGCGGCAAGGAGCAGTGGGGAGCTTAGGGAGGTGGAGCACCTCCAGCACTGGCGGATCTGGCGAGGAGGACACCGGATCTGGAGAGGAGGAGCCGAATCCGGTGGGGAGGGCTCGTGCGGCGGCGGCGGCGGCGGCGCGAGGCCCAGATCCAGGCCTAGTCTGGGTGCGGTCTTTTTTCTTTTTTATGTTTTTATTTTCATTAACCGAGGTGGGAAACTGATCCACCTCGGTAAATCATTGATTTACTGTGATGTCTGGTCCACGGCGGACGTGTTGCCTGCCTCGGTAAACCTTTTTTGCTTGCCTCGTAAAAGTTTTCTGTAGTAGTGTGAATGACCAATGATAGTTCATGAGGTGCAGTACCTGACTCTTTATTGTGCAAGCTCATTTGTCCAATGGTTTGTGTTTCTCCTTTTTTCTTTAATGTGTAATTGTACAAGTTCTTCTCATATTTATTGAATTTATTGAATTTTTACAATAATGACAATTTGTTCAATGGCTTGATGCTGCTACAGGAGTTGAATGTGACGTCACACCTCCGAATTTGGACCCTGGCGGGGATCTAGCTTCACTGAACCCCCTTCACAAGGCCATGTTGGCAAGGGTTGCGCAAATGAGATACTCTCACAGATCGGGGCATCATCGTTCTCCTGCTTACTTCGTCAATTAGGCAGCTCAACTTTCTTGCCGACGGTTCCATGCCCGCGAGGGTAGCTTGCTCCGAGCACCCTCGCAAACGCCGTCCTTAACATTTCTCTCGGTTTTCCTAAAGAAAGTGTCACGAAGCTTGTCTCGCAAGGCTGAAGACCGTCGGCAAGGGGGGACTAGATGGAGACGACATCGGACGGACGTCTGGAGGTGGTCCCCTAAAACGGAGATCCTCGCGGCATCATGGCGAGTAGTTGACAGTGAAGAGCCGAATGACTGAATCACCCTCAATTGTTCTGGCAATATTCCCCTGTAGTACCTGCTTGAATGTAATTTCGCCGCCCATCCTAGTGCGTGCTATAAATAATAGGCTGACACGGTTATTGAGACATGATTGAATGCTATTTACTCCTAAGCTCATTGTGTCTCCTATTGGTTCTTCCCTGCCTCCTTTCCTATGGACACCCTCGGCCTCTACCCTTGCCGGCCCCACGACAGGGGTTCGGAGGCAGAGCGAAACCCCCACAAGCACATATATATAGACAACCTTCTCACGTTCTAATAATCTCAATCAGGGATTTCACCGAGTATCGTATCAAAATAAAGATAGCTCTCTCTAGAAAGATTTTTAGATAGACTGTGTGGAGAAGTATACCCAATATTAGCTGCCGAGCAACGTGTGCGGATTCTACGTGATGTATAAAATGCACGAATTCACCAGTGATGATTTTAGCGAAGTAAAAAAACTTGTGTATGCATGCTTTCCATTTTTTGTACATGGTTAATTTAATGAAACACGCTATTGTTTTCAGTAACAAATGTCTTGGATTTTATTACCTTTTTTGACAACGAACAGAGCTTCGCATCAGTGAGCTGCTAGAAAATGAGATCAGAGGCTTGCAAGACTAACTAGATGGATGGGTTCATCATCTACGAGATGTTGCAAGAGGGTGCAAACTTCAACATTTCATATTGGCATAAACTAATTGAAATGGTTTATTTGTAATGTATAGGTGTGCTGTGTAACTTGAAGCATAAACTTCCAGGTAATAACACATGTATAGTCACTACCGAATGTGATACCAAGCTGGCAGTGATATAATGGTGTCACTGTCGGGTCACGTCCCATGTCACTGTTGGTTCAAGCGTTAACCCAGTAGTAACACTCAATATATCACTACCTGTTCACGAGCCAACCCGGCAGTGACAGCTGTAGATACTACTACCGGGTGATGCTTTGACCCAGCAGTGATAGTCCATTATCACTGCAAGTCGCCAAACCAACAGCGATAGAACACCCCATCACTGTCGGTTATCCTCTGCCAGCATGAATTCCGACAGTGATGGGGGATTCCGAAACAACAATGATTATCAATTCTGGCATAGTAGGTGTGATACTAATTAAAGATAATCTTGGTAAGAGAAACCGGCAGGGAAGCATACTTTGTAGCTTCCTTAGTGGCCATGAACAATTCAACATCTTTTCTTTGATTTTTTTTGGCAAAGGCTCTTTGGCGGGGCTCATTGTCGTTTTTTGTATTGTTCCACCTCTAAGTATTGCAAACCTTTTTAGAAGTTGGTGTAAACAGGGAGAAAAAGAAAATAGATTGTTTTTAATAACAGGGGCAACAACCTTCTGCTGGTCTATTTGTTTGACAAGAAACGAAATTATTTTGGACAATTGTAAAACTAAAAACTTTGTCGGGTCTTACTCCGAGGATCTTATTGGCTCTGTCTTTGTTGTCAATTGCAGCGTTGTGATGACAAGAACGCATCATCTTTGCTAGTCGCACATTGGTGTCTGCTGCAATGGCCTTCTTCATTTCCGATGGGTGGCCTTATGTCTTTAGTCTTACAAACTAAGTTTAATTGGCATATGAGATTGTTTTTGTTTAAAACGTTTGTGTCATGTAATGACTTCTGTCTAATTCCTCACTTGTGGGGATGAAGCCGGATGTTCCATTATCTCTCACAACTAAAAAGACTAAAGAGGAGACACCGTTTTGGTGCGACAATCTATCGCCTCACTTCGTCGGTCTGCCCCTGCGATCCCCGTGACATCTCTCCCGCATCCCCGCACGGCAGGCATCCCCACGTGCGCGACAACGAGGGTTCGAATCCCAGCCAGCCTGTTTCTACCGTAAATAAAAAAATTCTTTCTCTCTTCTCCCCATCCTCCTCTCTCTCTCTCTCTCTCTCTCCCTTCCAGATCCGCGACACGTGTGGATCAGCGCTGCTAGACATGGCAACTGCATTGACAGCGGCGCGGGTTGGGCCACGCTGTGATGGGCGTCTCCACCACCCAGATCTGCTCGTGCTCCACCGCGGCTAGCGCGAGGTGCACGATGCGTTTGCAGCTGTAGCGGCCGCTGGGACGAGGACGCGGCCACCTAGGTGTTCGACGTCGACAACGTCGTCTTCTCCTTCTGCACCCTCAAGGCCTTGAATGCCGGGCGCAAAGATTTGACCTCGATTTTGCCAGAGACGAGGACAAGGATGGCAACTTCCTGGTCGCCAACATTCAGCCACTGTGCAGCTGCTAGCCCACCTCACGTGCGGAGGTCTGGTGGCGGCAGGCTGCGAGACGCTCGGCAGGATGCGCGGCGGCAGGCCACGACGCGCCAAACCCTAGACATCGTCGGCAGGCCTCGGTAGCTGCGATGACGATGCCCCACTGTAGGGCAGGAGGATGATTTGGATGCGCTCCTTCAAGGTGGCAAATCCATCTGATTGTGATGCCTCTGGTTGCAATCCCTTCTAATGAGATTATGGTCTCAATTTTTGCTTTATAAATTGCATAAAACCAAGCAAGGAGTTGAATTCCTGCGACATTTATTCTTCTCTATATAAGAACTTGATGTCGACTGTTACTATTTTGCAACGCAGATATGCTTTTTTTTCTTAATAGCAAAACAAGTGCGTTACTGCAATTTTTTTTAAACAACAGCACTACTGCAATTAGAAGCTGGTTTCAAAATATGTTGGTAACCTGCAATTAGTCTATGACAAACTCTGCTATCATTCCTGCTCTGATACAGATATACTTATTCTATTTCTCAGACTGATTAAACATATATCATCTTTTCTTTTAGACTGATTAAACATCGAATTGAAAAGGATTCCCTGCAATACTATTGCATACATTTTCGCATGGAGACAGGAAAAGGTGCAACTGGAGATGAAGGCAACAGGCGTTCCCAATCTAGGTGACCATGAGTGACGTGCCGATAGTCTTTAAGTCATGATTCTGTTTCTTTTTATTTTTCCAATTTAGCTTGATTCGTTTTGTTGATTAAGTTAATGGTACTATGTGCATCCATTGATTCAGTGCAGATGAAATGTGACTTGTGGATGACATCGGTGCAGCACATAACAATTCTTTTTATAAGGATGTGTAATCCATCACTGGGTAAACTATCTTCTGCGAGAGTAGAGTCATTCCACGAGGACAAGGACGTGATCAAGATCAAAGAAAGTTGAGTTGCCTCTCACTGTTCTCATGTGTCCATCCACTGGTTATGTTTCTAGGTACTGACAGAATCTGTTTTAAAACTATAGGCTTCCTTCGAGAGGCTGAGTTATAATCCAATCTGCGCCTTTGTATGAGGAGAGCGATGACAGTGATTCAAGGGAATCAATGGAAGTTGAGTTGATGTCTGCTGCTTGTTTGCTGTTTTGGTAAAGAAAGGAAGTGCTTGCCAGGAGTGTTTTAATCAATTGCTTTTATCAATTCAGATGGCAAAAGAGTAGTAGAAAATTGCTTACTGAAAAGTCTGACAATTAATTTATATACTTACTGAAAACTCACACACATGAATATTAGATTTCTTGTCGTTTTCTTGCAGTATCTTAGAGTTGACATGTGTTGTTTAGTTCTATCAAAGACGCAATGTCTTGGAGCAGGTAATATCAAGTTGTGAACACTATCATGAGGTAATACTATCAATTCCAATATTAATCATCCTATTCAACAACTAACTGAATGGGTGGAAGAAACATTTTGATTTTAGAACAAGAAAATCATTCTTCTCCTATTTTTATGCTGCTGCTGGCTGCTGCCACATGGTAAGGCATTTCAATTTCAACATCAGCAGCCTCTAATGCCGAGCTCTAACATCAGCATGGAAGCATTTTCTTTCTTGATTGGAAAGACAGGAAGAGAAAAAAAATAGAGGGCTTATCGACACCTTTGCTAAATCATAGAGACTAAGCCCTCCCTTCTCTTGCTGCAAAATTTACTCATCCTAATGTATGTGGAACTGTGTTGGTTATCACTGATCCAAATGACCTTCCTAGGCTGAACCACACAAAAAAGGAGTGATTAAATAGGCTTCAGGAGGGGATTGGATGAGGAGAACAAGGGCTAGCAATACTCAGAGTAAAGTAGATCTAAGCACACAGACCGCAACCACGTATCCAGTAAAGGACATTCGGTGTGCACATGTATGCCTATCACACACTATCAGGTTCTCTGTATAAAAAGCAATCCATGCCACACTATCACATTATTAATTTTGAGACAACAAATATCCCAATGATCTGCTTAAACTAAGCATATTTAATTCAGTTGCATAGAAACGTATGGTCCTCTGCAATGTCAGCCCTTTTATCACTGTCTGATTTGCTTATGAAGTCTGCCATTTAGTCCAGGCATTGATTTGGGTTCAGTGATCAGCATTTAAGTCTGATTTGTGAGTTTCAATAGTTCATAGGATTGAGTATATGAGATGCATCAATAGTTTTTTTGAATAGACATTGCTAACAATCCGATAAATACTAATACTAAAAATATGTTATACAGTTTTTAGGGTTTCATTAAATGGAAAATAGCAGTTCACATACACCACTAGGAGACAATACCAACACTACCAATGGGAATACTCTTACGGAACATCATTTTACTACATTATAATTTTACATGATGTAAGATGGCCAATTCATGACTGTGAACAGGCAAATCTAGAGATCGCAAAAGGGAAATAGATAGCGCTCGATGGCATGCAATGTCTCAAGAGAAAAGGGATGAAACAAATAGAATACGTCGAGAAGTATATAAAAGAAAAAAGGAGCAACACCTACGTATCGAAACTAAGTATATACTCTCTGTGACTGTGTTAATTTCACGAACTTTGCTTTTTGGATTAAATGTCACTTTAACGTCGGTATTTAATTTCACAGTATTGTTATCTTATCGTGCGATCCGTGTATTTTTAGTACAAAAGTTTAGCTGTCCCGTAGCAATGCACGGGCACAAACCTAGTTAAAAAAAAAAACACTGAATACTCACACTGCAGTGGATACTTGCTCCTGCGTGGATACTTGCTCTCCTGAACGATGATTGTAATTCCTCTGTCTAGTGAATAGAGCTCTCTTTACATCAAAAAAGAAAAGTTCAGCTAAATTCATATGGATATGGATATATTCACAAAAAAAAACATTTGGATCTAGGTAAGCTATATACACGATTTAGTATCCACTTGATCCGATCCACTAATAACAGCCTCATCGCTCCTGGCTGGCATTGTCAGGCTAGATGCAGATCAAAGAGTTGTTACGTACTTACCACGACGATGGATTTAATTTTGGCTAGTGGGCACATGCTTGAATTTATTTGTATTTATCCACCTAATCTGGCTCCAACTGTATAAAATGTACCTGATGCAGTAATGCTGAGTTGTTACCATGCATCATACGCTCACATGCATGCACTGGCTGTGCACAAGAATCGGACCATGTGAATTTCTTCTTAGTCACATGTCTTGTTTAATTTTTGGCTCCGCGTTGAGTGTCAAGTGTCAACTGCTTGCTCTCATAGTCACGTACTCGTCGTCTGGTGATCCCTTTGTTGGAAAGAAACGATCGAGGAAGGTACGTACGTACCGCTAGTACTACACACATCCACTTCGTGATCTTCGAGAGCACTCGACTCCTGTATGTATCTGACGGCCTTGTGTTTTCTCCTAGATGTTACTCCATGTCATTTTGTATGAACATGGATCGGATGCATCTACTATAGTCAACACTCAACACATGCTGTCCTCATCATAGTGTTAATTATACTCCCTCCGTTCCAAATGATAAGTCATTCCAACTTTCTTGGAAAAGTCAAAGGATCTGAAGTTTGACCAAATTCAGATAATAAAATAATAACATTTAAGATGTTAAATATGTATAATTAGATTCTTCATTAATTACGTTTCATAGTATATCTATTTGATGTCATAAATCTTTGTAATTATCTCTATAATTTTGGTCACATTTGAAATTCTTTGACTCTCCAAAAAGTTGGAATAACTTATAATTTAGGATGGAGGAAGTATATACTTTAAATTCTTGTAGGATATATGTGGGTCTTCAACAACACAAAAAAATAAAATATAATAATGGCTGGAGGAGGAGGGCCACTGGACATTTGGAATGAGTGGGCGACCCAGATCCTTGTGCTTGTGAGCCAAACGCTGCAGGCTGTCCTCCTTTTTGCTGGGATCCGTCGTTGTGAGGCCTCTGCCGTGCCGACTTTCCTCCTGTGGTTGGCCTACTTGCTCGCCGACTCCACCACCATCTATGGGCACATTACGCTGAGCAGCACGCCAAGCAAGCACCAGCTGGTGGCGTTCTGGGCGCCGTTCCTGCTGCACCACCTGGGCAGCCCTGACAACATCATTTGATGAACCCTAAATCCCAAACCCTATAAAGGGGGAAATGGTCTAATCTTCTTGTTGCATGAGCATGCATGACGCAGGCACAGTGTACGCGTGACCGCCTTTCAGAGCTCTCTTCATCGCCAGTGTTGACTTTTGTTGCTGGTCACTTAACATCACTTTGACCATCAAGATTGCACCTAAAGTGGAGGTAAAACAACATGATAGTAATGGTTTATGTTTTCAATTGACCTAGTTCCACTTGTACATGGAAAATATTTGAGTGCAGTGAAATTTGCTCAAATTTTACTAAACCAAGCATGAGAAGCAAGTCAGGCATGGCAGGCTCACTAGGGCCTAGGGGCCACTTGGTAGGGTCAGTCGACCCTAGGACCCACCACTGCCATATCAGTGATCCACCCCTACCAAGGAAACACACTTTCAAGCCATTCCAACCGTTGGTTTGATGATGGTTTGGTCCAAGGGCTTGGGTGGAGCTTCACGTGGATTGGAGAGCCCACCAATTGACTTTGGACACATCATTAAGCAACAACCGCCATTGGGATAACCGTCAACCGCCTCCAGGAGCTCCCCTGCACTGTATGATGGGAGAGGTGGTGGATCCTAGGGTCAGTCGGCCCTAGGGGGTCGCTCGACCCCACTAGGGCTCCACTGACCTTCCTCTCTCTCCTACATGTACCCCCATGCTCCACCGACCCTAGAGTGTAGGAGCCATTGAAGAGCATATCTCAAAAATCATCAAGTGAAGATCACCAAGGAGCTAGTGCAATCCACTTCTATAGTAGTTAGGCTAGTAGTGGGAGATAGAGTTTGAGTAGAGCTTTGCTCATAGTCTAGAAGAAGTCTTGAAAGTCTAGTATAGCTCTTGCATCTCTGATCTTTTGTAACACTTTCCTTATTTGGAATATATATATATATATATATATATATATATATATATATATATATATATATATTTCTACTTTTTTCGGTGTACTTGCTTTGTTTAGTATACTTTGAGCTTTGTTATAAGCTTATAATCGTAGTTAACTACCTTATTTAGTGTGATTACATCTTGCATGACTTTCACCAATCTTATAAAGTGCTTTGGTCTCATTTCATTGGAGCCCGGACTGGAGTAGTGAGTTCATAGATTAAGCGTGGTGCTTAAGCTATAACTTGCCTGGCTAGGCCTCCGAATAGTTTGTGATAGGTGACAGCCCTGTCCTTTCTCTATAGCTCACCATGATAGGTCTAGGTTCTTAAAGCGGAGGGCTCATCGCATAACTGCTGCATCAACCATGGTTGGTGTGGTGGCTGCACCCCGAAGTGCTATTGATTCCCTCTATTTCTTGGTTTAACTAAGTTTTTATAGCTTATATCAAAGTTGTGCTTAGTAGTAGAAGTAACTTAAGACTCTTTTACTTACTCTTTAGCTCTCCCCCTAGCTAAGCTTTCTACCTTTTACCTAGCTACCTTAGCTACCTTATACCTTATCTTTTGCCTTGTAGCAGCATTCACCATTGTCGTTTTATCCCCGTCTAGAGTCGGATTGTTGCTTGAGAACTTAGTCATAAGAAATTCTATTCATCAATCATCTTAGTTAGCCACATGCTTTCCAGTGGTAAAATATAAATACGACCTCGGAATACTCCCGGGCAAAGTGTTGCATCGATATCTTCTATGCGCATGCTGAATTATCCAACAAATCATAAGAAATATCAACAATGCCACCAGCCTTTTGCCTGGCTTCATGGAAGTCACTAGACCCTTCTTCTTGGCAGCTGGCACCACATTCTTAATGTTGGTGGCGGTCGACGCCTTTGCCACGCATGGCGGCGGTCCTACCGTTCTACAATGCGAGGCGCATGATGGATGACTTCACGCCCTCGTCAGAGTCGACTAGGTACAACATATCACTGTGCACCAAGATCCACCCCCCTCCGATGCCACCGCCCGAGGCAAACTGGCTGAGCACATTGCGCGGTCGCATCTTGAGATTGAAGCCGCATCGGCCGCTCAACATTGCCGCGCACGCTGCCAGGGGATGGAGGTGATGGAGTTTGGGAGAGGAGGAGGCGATGGGGTTTGGGAGAGGAGGCGGAGTGTGCAAGGGGCTCTCCGAGAGTGTGGAACAGAGATTACATTTATTTATACCAGAGGTGGCTCCAAAGCCAGCCGCTTCTACAAATAGTTTTTCAGAGGCAGCTGGCGTTACTAGCCGCATCTAAAAATACAGGACGGCTGGTAATGCCAAAGTTGATAACACGAGAAGACGTGGTGCTAAAGTTACAGGGTATGGGTCTTGTGATCTAAAACTGGATCGGTGTGTCAAATCTCTGCCAAGTCTATACATTATGTCTACCTGACAGAAGGAGACCTCGTTCCCATCAAGGGTTGTTTCTAAAACTGTCCCTATTTTCAGATGATGAGAGCCTTTAAAGAGCCCCCCTTCCCTTTAAATTGTTCTTCTAAAGTGGGCTTCGCCATTTAGCTCCAAGATGATTTACAAAGGCATAAGATGAAGATGTATAACACTATAAATAAAATGAATTGTCTCTTTAAATAATTTTTGCAGTAGTGGATAGCCATTATTGTCGATGATGATTATAGTCTACCAAAATATGGACAAGATATTCCTATTATTTTGAGAATTTCTAGAATTTTTTTCCTAGTGCATCTCATGAGAATTAACATAGAGCTTCTATTGGAAGCATTTAAGTAATAGTAATATAATAGTAATGAGATGTAAGATATATAACAATGGTTCACTACACCTTCCTGGTGACAAGATTAAGTAGCAGTTGTAATCAAAGTTCAGCTAAATTCATATGGATATGGTTATATTCACAAAGAAAAAAAACATCTGGATATAGGTAATTAATTAAGGTATATACACGATTTCTATATCCACTTGATGTGATCCACTAACAGCCTTATCACTCCTGGCTGGCATTGTCAGACTAGCTTGATGCAGATCAACTAGTTGTTACGTACTTACCACCACGTTGGAATTAAATTTGGCTAGTGGGCACATGTTTGAGTTTATTTGTATTTATCCACCTAATCTCCTGGCTCCATGCTGCACAGTGCACACTGAGCACATGAGTCGGACCATGCAGATTTACTTTCTTAGTCATGTCTTTTTGTCTGGCTCCTCGTTGAGTGTCAAGTGTCAACTGCTTGCTCTCATAGTCACGTACTCATCGTCGTCTGGTGATCCCTTTGTTGGAAAGAAGCGATCGAGGAAGGTACGTACGTACTGCTACTACTGCACACAGCCACTTCGTGATCTTCTAGAGCTCTCGATCTTCTAGAAATCTCGACTCCTGTTTGTATCTGATGGCCTTATGTTTTCTCCTAGCTAGATGTTACTCCGTATCATTTTGCATGAACGACATGGATTGGATGCATCTTTTATACTCAACACGTCGTCCTGTTAATTATACACTTTAATTTCTTGTAGGATCGGGGGTCTTCAACAGAAAAAATATACAATGGCTGGAGGAGGTCCGCTGGACATTTGGAACGAGTGGGCGACCCAGATCCTTGTGCTTCTGAGCCTGACGCTGCATGTTGTCCTCCTCTTCGCTGGAATCCGTCGTCGTGAGGCCTCTGCCGTGCCAACGTTTTATGCCCAAGATTTATGAGACATTAGAGCATGAGCCACTTTCTTAAGAAGTAGGAGTCCGTATGTAATAAGAACGTTCTTAGTAACGTCAGTTGAGTCAGTCGAGTCTGTCGTGTGGTTTGAACCTTGGTGTGCTAGTTGCTTTATTATTATGCTTATGTGTGAGTTGGATCTTTGTTTAAGTGTTGGGACTTGTAGGCATGTCTACAAGTTCCATTTTTAAGAATAATAAGTTTAATAGTCAAGGGAATAATAGTTGGGTTTGGTATTCTCACGTTTCTGTCCTTGCTGTTTTCTGGAGCAGTCTGCAATGTTTCTGCTATAGTTTAAAAACGGTTCGTGCAATATTTATGAAATTTTTATGAGAGAAACTAGACTTAAGCATCTTTCAAATGCCACTGGAATTACCTTTTTATCTGATCTGGTTCAAGAGATATAATATTCACAAGTTAAAGTTTCTGCACAGTCTGGAATCTGGAACAGTTTCTGTTACGCCTTATTTTTCATAGACTTAACGACAGAATCTGATCTTGAGGTCTGAATAGAAATTGTGGATAATTTCATAAGCTTTCCAACCATATAAAGCACGCCTCTTTTGGACTTCTGAAGCTCGAGATATGATTGAAATACTGAACTGTCAATATTATTACTCGTCCAGAAAACTTTCAGATCTCATTCTTTATCTTATAAGTGGTTGATAACATGGAATTCTTAAAGTTTGCATGTTTATGGGTGGCAGATGGCCGGAAGAGGAAGAGGCAGGGGTCGTGGAAACATTCCCCCAAATCCACCACCACCACCGCCACCAACTATCGAGCAACTGTTGGCAGTACAGACGCAGTTGATGCAACAACTAGTGCAGAATCAGCAAAATCAGCCAGTTGCTGGGGCTCAACCACGTGATAAGCGTGGTGAATTTTTGAAGGGTCGTCCCCCAGTGTTCACACATGCTGCTGATCCTTTGGAAGCCGATGATTGGCTTCATGCTGTGGAGAAACAACTCAATATTGCACAATGTGATGACCGACAGAAGGTGTTGTTCGCTTCTGGACAACTTCAGGGAGAAGCTCAGGATTGGTAGGAGTCATATGAGTATGGTCGTCCCGCCAATGCTCCTGCAGTCACCTGGCAGGAGTTTAGAGATAACTTCAGGGCTTACCATATACCTGAAGGAATGATAGAGTTGAAGGCGGAAGAATTCAGGAACCTGACCCAAGGGTCAATGACTGTAGCTGAGTACCGTGACAAGTTTGCTCAATTGTCACGATATGCTCCACATGAGGTGGCCAATGACAATGATAAGCAGCATCGCTTCTTGAAGGGATTATATGATGGACTACAGTTGCAGTTAATGTCCAATACCTACCCTAACTTTCAGACGCTTGTGAACCGCGCTATCGTGGTGGATAACAAGCGCAAGGAAATGGATGCAAAGAGGAAAAGGTTACAGGGACAAGCCTCCAGTAGCAACACCCGTCCACGTACTAGCTTTCAGCAGACTAATCAGCAGAGGCCTCCTTCTGGACAGTGGAATCGTGGTCAGGCCCTTTTCCGTGGACAGTTTCCGCAACGTCCCCCATTCCAGCCGCAGAATAGCAACCAACGTCCTCCGCAGCAGAATGGGAATCAAGCACAGCGTCAGGGTCCTTCCAACAACACTCCCACGAAGACTAGTGCTCCCAATACTCCCAACAGGTGTTTCCGATGTGGGAAAGAAGGTCACTTGTCCTACAATTGCCCTGAGAAGCCCAACCAGCAGACTCCCCAGAGACAGAGCAGCCACCAGAAACCCGCACCTAACTCGGGAAGGGTGAATCACTTGTCCCAGGAAACCGCAGTGGAGGAGCCAGAAGTTATGCTTGGTACGTTCGATGTCCACTCTACTCCCGCCACTGTTCTTTTTGATTCTGGAGCATCACATTCTTTCATATCACAATCATTTGTTAGAATACATAGAATCCATTTGTGTGCCATGAAGAACCCTATCTTAGTAAACTCACCTGGTAGAAGCATGCCAGCATCTTATCGCTGTCTTCCGATTAGTCTCAACTTAAGGGGGTAGAGTTTACAGTTAGTCCCATAGTCTTGAGGACAGCTGGGATTGATCTTATATTGGAAATGGATTGGATGATGCAACAACAAGCAGAGATTCAGTGCAAGGGTAAATCAGTTGTACTGACAACACCAAAGGGTGATAGAATCAAGGTTGAGGTAAAAGTGCAGAAACAGGAGACCGCTACAGTGAACCAGCTCAATGACGGTGCCAACCAGGAAGATCCAGTTGTGGAGGAGTTTCCCGATGTGTTTCCTGAGGAATTGCCAGGTATGCCACCAGATCGTGACATTGAATTTATTATTGAATTATTACCTGGAACTGCACCTATAGCTAAGCGTCCATATAGAATGGGAGTAAATGAATTAGAAGAACTTAAGAAACAAATTAAGGAGTTGCAGGATAAGGGTTTTATTCGTCCTAGTTCTTCACCGTGGGGAGCACCAGTGATTTTTGTGGATAAGAAAGATGGAACTCAGAGGATGTGTGTAGATTATCGGTCTCTTAATGAGGTTACTATCAAGAATAAGTACCCATTGCCTAGAATTGATGACATGTTTGATCAGTTGAAAGGAGCTTGTGTATTCTCCAAGATTGATCTTCGCTCTGGATATCATCAATTGAAGATTCGTGCCAGGGATATACCCAAGACAGCTTTTACCACACGGTATGGGTTATATGAGTATACAGTGATGTCTTTTGGTTTGACTAATGCCCCTGCATACTTCATGTACTTAATGAATAAGGTGTTCATGGAAGATCTGGACAAGTTTGTAGTGGTATTCATTGATGATATTCTAGTATTTTCCAAGACTGAGGAAGAACATGCTGAACATTTGAGGTTGGTCTTGCAAAAGCTCAGAGAACACCAACTATATGCAAAACGGAGTAAATGTGAGTTTTGGTTGAAGGAATTTTCTTTTCTGGGTCACATTGTCTCAAATGGAGGAATATCAGTAGATCCTGGCAAGGTGAAAGATGTATTGAACTGGAAGCCACCCATCAATGTAAGTGAGATCCGTAGCTTCTTGGGATTGGCTGGCTATTATAGGAGATTTATAGAGGGGTTTTCAAAGCTTGCAAAACCAATGACTGCATTGTTGGAGAAGAATGCCAAGTTTGTGTGGTCCGAGAAGTGCCAGGCTAATTTTGAGGAATTAAAGAAAAGATTGACTACTGCACCCGTCTTAGTTTTGCCAGATCTGAATAAACCTTTCTCTATCTATTGTGATGCATCTCGATTGGGTTTGGGATGTGTTCTTATGCAAGAAGGTAGAGTTGTGGCATATGCATCGAGGCAGTTGAGGAAGCATGAGTTGAATTACCCTACTCATGATTTGGAATTAGCTGCAGTGGTTCATGCATTAAAGATATGGAGACATTATTTGATTGGACACAAGAGTGATATATACACTGATCACAAGAGTCTAAGGTATATCTTCACTCAAACAGATCTGAACTTGAGGCAGCGTAGATGGTTGGAGTTGATAAAAGACTATGATCTAGAGGTGCATTATCACCCAGGAAAGGCCAACGTTGTTGCTGATGCTCTTAGTAGGAAAAGTTATGCAAATGAAATACAAGTAATGCCTATGCCAAAAGAATTGTGTGCTGAGTGCAAGCATCTGAACTTAGGATTTACTACCAATGCAGTGGAGTTAGTACTAGAGCCTATTTTGGAGCAAGAAATCCGCAAGGGTCAGCTGAAAGATGAAAAGTTGAGAGAGATAGCTGAAAACATAGCGAAGGGTAAATCTCCAGGATTTCATAAGGATGATAATGGTACGCTATGGTTTGGAAAAAGGCTGTGTGTGCCTGAGGATAAGGATATCAGAAGGGCAATTCTGCGTGAAACTCATGAGTCAGCTTATTCCATACATCCAGGGAGTACTAAGATGTACTTGGATCTGAAAGAGAAATATTGGTGGTATGGTTTAAAGAGAGACGTTGCTGAGTATGTTGCCCTGTGTGACACTTGTCAAAGGGTGAAAGCTGAACATCAGAGACCTGCAGGATTGTTACAGCCTATGCAGATACCCGAGTGGAAATGGGAAGAGGTTGGTATGGACTTTATAGTTGGGTTGCCACGGACTCAGAGAGGATATGATTCAATTTGGGTGATAGTGGATCGTCTGACTAAGGTTGCTCATTTTCTGCCTGTGAGGACTACTTATAGCAGTGCGAAGTTGGCAGAGTTGTATATGGAAAGAATAGTGAGTCTACATGGAGTTCCTAAGAAGATTGTGTCTGATCGAGGTACTCAGTTTACATCTCATTATTGGCAAAAGATACATGAATCATTGGGAACTAAACTAAACTTTAGTACAGCTTATCATCCCCAGACAGATGGTCAAACAGAGAGAATTAATCAGATATTGGAAGATATGTTGAGAGCTTGTGCTTTACAATATGGTACTAGCTGGGATAAGAGCTTGCCTTATGCAGAGTTCTCTTATAATAATAGTTATCAGAAGAGTCTTCAAATGGCACCGTTTGAGGCTCTGTATGGACGAAAGTGTAGGACCACGTTGTTCTGGAACCAGACAGGGGAGAGTCAAGTGTTTGGGCCTGATGTACTAAAGGATGCTGAAAAGAAAGTAAGAATGATTAGAGATAATCTAAAAATAGCACAGTCCCGACAGAAAAGTTATGCTGATACTCGTAGAAGAGAGTTGACTTTTGAGGTAGGGGATTATGTTTACTTGAAAGTGTCTCCCATGAGAAGTGTGAAGAGATTTAACATGAAAGGTAAATTGGCACCAAGATATATTGGACCTTTCAAGATTATAGAGAGACGTGGTGAAGTGGCATATCAATTAGAATTACCCGAGAGTTTGACAGGTGTACATGATGTGTTCCATGTGTCTCAACTGAAGAAATGTTTGCGAGTACCAGAGGAACAGATTCCTTTAGAGGAGCTCACTATTAAGGAGGACCTTACATATGAAGAGTTCCCGGTTAAAATTTTGGAGACTGCTGACAGAGTCACAAGAAGTAGAACAATCAAAATGTGTAAAGTACAGTGGAATCAGTACACAGCAGAAGAGGCTACTTGGGAGCGAGAAGAGGATTTGAGAAAAACCTACCCGCAATTGTTTGAGTAAGCATCGGTCGAATCTCGGGACGAGATTCATTTTAAGGGGATAGAATTGTAACACCCTAAAATTTTGAAAAGAAGAAAAATAGGAAAAAAAATATGATTTTTGTATATTTTTGTGTGCATGCAAATTTAGAATGATAATAATTTTTATAAATTTAAAATTAAATATAAGGGTAGAAATATGATTAAGCATTCATGCTGCTGCATTTGGATTTTTGTAATGAGTGGTTTGAATTAAATTCAAAATGGATTTCAAAATCTTTTGGAAAATGCTTTGAAATATTGGAAAAGAAAAAAAAAGAAAAGGAAAATCAGCTCTTTCGGATTTCGGCCCAGTTCAGCCCATCTCGGCCTGCCTTGCACGCGGCCCGTTTTCTTTCCCTCCCGCGCCCCGCTCCCGCGTGGGCCAAGCCCAGCAGGACGGCCTGCTGGCCCAGCCGCGCGCGCTGCTCCTTTGTCTCCCTGGCATCCCGGTCCCACTGGTCAGCGACGTTCTTTCTTTCCTTTCTTCTTCCTCCGGCACTTTCCAAAAATGGAAGCCGCCGCCTTCCCCCTTCATCGGATTCGATCGACCGAATTGATCTCGAATCCCTCCCTTTCCTTGTTTCCTCGCGCCTCCGGGCTATAAAAACGGAACCCCCGTGCTATTCCGCATCCATCCCGTCCCTTTTGAGCCGCTTTGGTCGTCCCGTCAAGCCACCGCACGCGCCACCGCCGCCATACCCGCCACCGTGAGCCAGCCGCCGCCTTCCGATCGTCCCCCGGCCCTATCTTCACGCGGGGTAAGATCGCCGTGATGCGCTCGTTCTTCCGGTGCCTTCGGTTTGGCAAACGGTGCTCGGGAGGGCCGTCTTCTCAAGCTCCGGCGAGCTCGGGCCGTTTCCGGCCATGGCGCCGCCGTCGGGCTCCTGTGGCCGCCGGCGTCTTTTCTCTCTCCCTCCCCGATCTAATCCGGGCCGTTGATTTTGAATCCGACAGTCTAAATTAAAAGATACCGGTTCGCTTGTAGTTTTGTAAAAGAAACCCTGAAGTTTTTAAGTATGTAACCCGCGGTCCTAAAGCATAAAACGCAAAATACGCTTTGATTAGTTGAAAACATAATTCGTTTCGGAAAATGAAAAATACGCTTTCTGATATTTACAATTTTGCCACTCAACTTGTTTTAGTCGTAGAATCTCCGTTTTAACTCCGATTTGGTCCATTCAAATTGCGTTAGATTCATATTTGCGAGCTCTATGTAACTATAGAACTGTACAGTAGGTTTGGATTAATTTATTTTCGAGTTTTAATTAAAGTATTTATTTTTCTATAGGAAATCTTTGTAAATTCATAACTTTGTCGTTTTAGCTCCGTTTTTCGTGATCTTCGCATCTGTGTGATCCTAGCGAGTCGTAGATTCATTTTAAAGACTTTTTATTTTATTTTCTTACTGATGGTGTACTGTTCTAATTATAGTCTTGTTTGTTTATGCATGATTGCTTCTGGATGTGTGTTGTTGATGTTGATTGATCGAGTATAGACGGTGAGCAATTCGTTGGGGATCAAGAGCCTTTCTACGAGTAAGATCTTTAGGACCAGTTTGAGCAAGGCAAGTATAGCATGGGATTATCCTTGTTGTCCTATTCACATTATGCAAATAATATCATTATGCATTTATTCCTTGTTAAGGATGACTTAGTGATTGATCCTACACCTTGATACCTATTACAATGCATTGAGTAGTATGGCTAGTGCTTAAACATGGACTATGATCATGTAAATTGATTAGAGGAATATGCAACAAACATTAAAAGATGATTTTGATTAATGTTTAAAGGGGATTAGAGCATGGGGGTTACTTTTGATGCTCTAATTGCTCTCCATAAGGACTCATCTATAAGCGACAATCCGGGATTTACAGTACAACTGTGGGGGCTATATGGCTCTGGCTTTAGTCATATAGAAGGACCTTTTCTAGCTTGTTAGAGGTAACCTTTTTGGCGTAAGAATGGCTTGACGAATCGGGTATAGTGCGGCCTCTGTCCTTATGTGTATAGGCTGCGGGTTATTGTGCCATTTGGAAGGGGGGCTCTACATCTGTTTGCCGAGTGAATCTAATGGCCCTAACTTGTTAGACGAATCTTCGAAAGACTTCATAGTGTTTACCCTGCCTGCTCACCTTGATAGTGTTTTGGGAGTAATTAACCTGGGCATTTGGGTAACACGACTCACAGTGAAAGTGTACAACCTCTGCAGAGTGTAAAACTGTTATAACAGCCATGCTCACGGTCACGAGTGGCCTTGGACCCTTATGGAATAGTTGATAATTGTTAATGGTTATGTTTTTGCTATTCATCAATCATTTCACATGGATCATATGTTTATTGTTTACATTGAGACATTTTGATGCTATTGATATGCTAAAATCATGCTAACTAAAAGCTACATGCTGATCAACCAATGTTATGCCTTTTTGAGCCTCATGAACCCTATGTTACACTTGTTGAGTATGAGATGTACTTACGCTTGTTTATTTTTCTTACTTGGATAAAAATCCCGGATGGGTAACAGATGGAGGTAATAGTGACTACTACGCCTACTTCCCTGAAGATTACTAGTCTTGCTATCAACCAGTCAATGTACCTATGACTGGAGCTACCACGAGAGTTTATTATTTTTACTTCCGCTACATTTGTGTTAAAGACTATGTGTTAAATATCGTGATGTAATAACATTTGTGATGATACTTCCGTTATAATTTGTGAACTTATGTGTGATTGATCTCTGGGCGCACATAAGGGTATGCACTCCATTTGGTCGTTAAATGGGTGTGACACTAGCTGGGGATTCCTTACCACAACATATGCAAGTCCTAGACCTACATATATCAACCCTTCCCACGAATCCTCCAAACAGGAACCGGTCCGCGCTACCTGAGAGCACAGTACTCCATCGTCCTGCCCAATTCTTGTAAGAAGGGTACACGCTACTCTCGCCATCTCCCACTCCTAGTGTGCAGTTGTCTTTTCCCATTATGGAATAGCTGAGGTATCGAGCTTACCAGAGTACGTGGCTAGTACTACAAAGTCTCAATCACAGCTGGCCTACATCGAATGGTCCTTAATCAACACAGACGGAAACACAACATTAAGACTCCATTCTTAATGAAAGTTAACCGTTAACTCTCAAATTAATCATCATTCCTTATTAACCTTTCAAGTCATGCTAGTATACACCATTTTGAAATATCTTAACTTAAAAGTCTATCTCATCAAGCATAGTTAAGCATAACTAAGCATTTTCATAAACGGGTAACAAGGATGATATTGGAAATACCAAGGACAGTCATGCAACAATTGGTAACCAAATAAACCCTAGTCACCTAATGCATGAAATCATATACTCAAGTAATATAAAGATTTGTAAAACACAAGGAAGAGTTTAAATGCTCCGGGGCTTCCCTGGGTTGCAGAGAAGGTTAGTTCCACCGATCGATCACTTGAAGTCAGAGCTGACACCAGCACCACTGTTGGATGACACCAACACCACTGGTGGATGACCTTTCTCCAACACTTGATCAACACGAACCTTCTCACTCACGTATGCACTACACATAGATAAATGATGCCTGTTTTAGCATGATGGGATGCATGACATGATGCATAGAGGTGCATTGGTGGAAGCATAACAATATTAACTAACTTGAGTACAATTTTTCTTCACGGTACAATTGCAAGTAATTATTATAAAGCATTTTTAGTTGTTTTCAAGCCAAAGGTTCATTTATCATACATACTTACTCTATGAAAAGACATATACAAACAATACACAAGGAAATATATAACTTTACTTTTTACCCAAGAGGTTGCATCACAAAGGCGATCAAAACTACATACATGCATTTACTAATTAAGCCTCTAGTAAAACCATTAAGAATTATTACTAAAGGTTGATCATGATCATAAGGAGAAGATAATTAAATTGCCATGAAACAGCAGGAGTGGATGTGTTTCACGGTCTACAACCAACTCCAAATACACCCGAGTCATATTATGAGTTATACTAATCATTTTGATAATTATTAACTAATTATAAAGCATATAATTAAGAGTATAATCAAATATTGTCAAATTAATCCCAAACTTTTTGTGAAGGCTGATTATATCATAAAACAGTGGCAAAACAAATTTCAAAATTTTTGGATACTTATTTTATCCTACAAAAATCATAGAAGTTACATTTCTTACTTAAAAGGGCTAATTTTTGAACATCCAAAAACTATTGATTTTCATATTTTTCATACTTTTCCTGCATGGATCACAGCATGAAGAGGCTACACAAAAATTTTCATAATTTTAGGAGCTCCATTTATTTTATTCTGATTTAATCAAGAAACAGCACTATTTAAACATTTATGGAAAAATGGAAAAAAATCATTTTCTTTTCTCTTCAGCCACTGACAGGTCAGGCCCCCGTGTCAGCCCGTGCTGACCATGGCCAACGTCACTGTTGACTGGCGACATCTCGCCGACGGCGAGGTCCCCGGCGACGCGGGTGGCATCTACAAGATCGCCTTGATCTCGCGCATCCTAAGGTAGAGATGGTTGAAGCTCTCGAGCACTGAACCAAGCGTGGCAGCAGTCATGGCGGTCCGACGGAGCTCCGGCGAGGTGGAGACAACAGCTGGCGGGGTTAGCAGCGACGGGGAGAGCTCCAACAGGTTCCCCGTGCTCTGGCGAACGCACCAAGCTAACTAAGTGAGCGAGTTAAGCCCGGCAAAGAACTTGGCCACGACTATGGCGGCACGGCGCGGCTGTGCACGGCGGCGTTCCGGTGGCTACGATGCAGCAAGGTGAAATGGCAGGCATGGGCAGCATCAGCAGCTCACTGTGACTTCAAACGACTAGCCCGTTGAAGCTGGGGCCGAACGGAGGCAGCCCGTCCAAGGTGATGGTGGTTGCGGTGGTGGTGAACTGACGTCGAGACCCTGTTCCGGCTTGCCCTGCACAGTAGAGGTTAAAAGGGAGGGCTGAAGAGCATCATGGCATCACAGGACAGCCGAAACAACAAGGAAGAGGGAGAGATCAGCTCCGGAGGAGCCTGGCCACGACGGGGTGGATCACGGCGGCGCTGCGGTCGGTCGGGAAGAAGATGATGCCGTGCGGCCGGCTCCGGCGATGCGAGGCGGTGCGGTCTGGCTTGACAAGAGCGCAAGGACGAGGCGAAGCCTATGGCACGGTCAATCGTGGCAAGGAGGGATTGGTGGCGATGATTTTTGCCAACGGGCAGAAGCTCAACGGCGGCAATGGAGCGAGGAAGAAAAAGAAGAAGATGGCAGCGCGATGTTAAAACAGGCGAGGTGAAGCTTTGCGTGCTGCCAGCAGTAGCTTGCCACACAGCAAGGAGGCAGCTACGTGCCCAGCACGAGGAGGCGTCAAGAAGAGCGGTGGCGGCGCCGATGAAGCAGCTGCGTGTCTCTGCTCTACTGGCCATGCTACTGTAGCTCATCCCCTCTCTTCTGTTTTTCTTCAATTACTTCCAAAATTGCATAGCAACTTCAAAATCTCCAAAAATGAAAGTTTCTCAACTTTCCAAGATCTACAACTTTTCTTTTGGGACCAACTTCAAATTCTGCCTCCATTTTGAAATTAGAGATTGGGGACAAAAAGTGATATTTGAATTAGGGTTTTGAAATTCAAACACTTTGGCATTTTGGGTGAATTAATGAGCGACCAATTGGTTGTCAAATCTATCAACTAATATCCCCATGGATTAGAGCAAAGATTGATCCAATCATGGCACATTAGTTGAACCAAGTTTACTTAAGAAATTCATTTTGATAATTCCTCCAAATTTGAATTCAAACTTGAATTGCAACACTTGGAGCAAGGTTTGGAATTCAAATCCAAGTTCAAACTTAGAGTCCCAATTTTAGTTCGTTGAACTTGGTTTCATCCCCTACATTTGACACTAGTGTAAAGTACCACTTTACGCCTCAATTTTAAATAGGGCATAAATCCAAGTATTTGAGGTGAAATTCAAAAATAAGGATTTTTGGTTCAAAACACACCTCATCACACATGTGATTGCAATACAAGAATTTAAACTTGATTTTAGTGAATACAAAGCATAATTGGTTAACATTTCATGGAATAGATAAAACATGACACATGCAACATCTACATGCTATAATTGAAACATGAAATGCATTAATGCCTTGATGCTTAATGATTATGCATGGTAACTAATTTAATCAGTTTTTAATTTTTACCGTAACACCAGGGGTGTTACACAGGACCCTAAGCATCCCTATGCTTTTGCTAAATGCATAATGAACTATGGTTATCTATTGCACTGATAAGTTACTATATGACTAGATGAACCATGAGTTACCTATTTGAGCTATCACACCTTGATGATGCCACACCACTCAACCATTGCTTGTTTCCTTTATTAATTCTTGCTTAGTATGCTTAGATCTTAGAAGTCAAGCTAATGATGGGTTTCTCATTACTCGCGCGATATTAGGCATGTTTGTCCACTAAGCAATATTTGATGGCGGATGATCTAAAACTTGATGATATGATAACTTGTTGGTGTCAACTGGTAGGCAAGGGGTTGGGTCATGGCAAGATGGTGTTGGTCTTGAATGGCATAGTTTGCTAAGATTGTCACTTGTTAGTGTTACTTAACTCTTACCTATCTTAGAGCTATTCTTGCCCACCTCTACATGAGTTGAGTTTTATAAGATAATTTGTTCCAACTTACCTTGTCTCACATCTTTAGATGGACATGGGGCATTTGGTGATGGCTACTCATGGGGAGGATACCAAAGGATTCCTGGCCTTGCTCAATGAGGTCATGTGGAGAGCCAACTACCCTTACCACCCGGAGTATGCAGTGTATGCCAAGGGAGTTGGACATGGGATGATAGACTACATGGCTAAGGTCCACATTCCGAGTCGCCTTTGTGACCTGAAGGAGGAACTTGACCAAGTTGCTTGGGGAAAAGGAACCTCCATCGATATGGCAATTCAAGTCGCCGCCTATCATGCTATTGCCATGTTGAGGGAAGAGCTCTTTATCCTAAGCGAGCCGCCATTCCAACATTTCCCAGAAAGGACAGAGATGAATGGAGTTTTCAAGTTCTCAATGCTGACCGAGCCCCACACTCTGTATGAGAAGAGAATGACCGAGTTCGTGAAATGCTAGACATATATGATCTGTTGTTTGGAGACAGAGCTTTGGTGCACCTGTTCAAGGTACATCAACCTTCAGCATCGAGTGGAGCCATATGTGAGGATGACTAGAGTACCTCACACGGTCCTCTACTATCCGCAAGGGGATTACGCCACGATGTATGAGATGATAGAGCATCCCTACCGTTATCCAGAAGCCCAAGATGTTGAAGTTCCTCATAATCCAATGCGACCAGCTCAAGCATCAACCGAACTTCTAATCAGGCGTATCGCTCACACCACTTGGACACCGGAGGACTTGCTTGGCAACGCACTAGTATCTCTCACTCACCCAAAAGCTCCAGGATATGATGGTGACCCGATGATGTACTTGCTCCCAACAAACCACTTCCCAATGAATTTCCAAAGGCCGTCGTATGTGCCAATAGATCCATCAATGATACCATCTCCTTCCGAAGGCTAGAGTGGGGTGTGAACAATGTGATGTTATGTAATCACGAGTTTGACTCGCCATACTTTCAAAACTTTTATGTAATGTTGGTTTGTTGTAATGTTGTTAGACTTGAGTAGAGTGTGTATCTTGCAAACTAAAAACTATTTGTGCTTCGATGGCTTGTTCCTAGTGCGTGTAGATGCATATGCAAGTGCACTGATGTCATATATCTTGTTATGTGTTGTAAGTTGAGACTGGGATGGTAATGCTAAACTGGTGTTTAGTTATGGCCTATGTCAATCCTTGTCATAATGCATTATGTGTGGAATATGATGATCCATTTTGAGCATATATATTGCTATTTATTTCCTCCGTGAATGCATTGTCTTGACCCAATTTGTTTCATTTTGTCTAACACATATCTAATGGGAGATGTGTCTTGGATAGGATGGTTGGGACTAGGGGTTCTGCTTCTAGACCAGCTGGAGGGGAGATCGTCAGCCAAACCCACCACCTCCACCACCACCAAACCAGATTCCTACCTTGGAGGATTTGCTCAGGAGGGATGAAGCTCACCACAAAGCACAAAATGACATGATGGGGAGAATGGTCAACATAATGGAGATGTTCTAGGCCAATCAACCAGGGGTGCAGCGATCTTGTGGGTATCGTGGTTTTGTGCAAACCAACCCACCAATCTTCACCGGTGGAAAGGATCCCATGGCAGCTGATCATTGGCTGGGAACTATAGAGCAGAAATTCTCCCTTATCCAATGCACTGAGGATGAGAAAGTTAGCTTTGTCGCGCACTAGCTCCAAGAAGCGGCAGGTTCTTGGTGGCTTGATTTCAAAGCTCGCTTGCAGCCAGATGCACATCTTACTTGGCAAGAGTTCAAGGATGCCTTTCATGGATTTTTCATACCCGCGGGAGCTATGGCATTGAAGGCCGCATAGTTTCATAACCTTGTGCATGGGAGGATGTCTGTGATGGAGTACACTTACAAGTTCAATGAACTAGCCCAGTATGCTCCCAATGATGTTTCGACTGATGAAGCAAAGTGCTTGAAATACGAGCATGGTCTTACCCCTGTGATGCAAGAGAATCTATGGAATGTACCAACTGCCAATTTCAATGAGTTAGTAAGCACTGCTATCAAGGCTGAGACTAAGAAGAATGTGGTGGAAAATGAAAACCGCAAGAGGGCTGCCTTTGGTCAAGGACAAGGCTCGTCCTCAAAGCAGAAAACTGTGCAAGCACCACCTAGGATTTCGGGCTTTGCAGCACCACAACTGGTGAGGGTCTAGCCTCACCTACCCCAGCAACAGCAGCAGTGAGGTGGCCAAGCAATGCCAAGTTCCGGAGCGTGCTTTGAGTGCGGTGGCTATGGCCATTACACTCGTAACTACCCTCGAAAGCAGCAGCAGTAGCAAGCAACCGCACCACGAGCGCAAGCTCCCAAGCGCGCTGGTGCCATGCCCAAGAAGAATGCTCAACTGCACTATGTGACTACCGAAGAAGCAATAGTGGATGATGGCGTGATAGTTGGTATGTTACGCATCAATTCCATTTTAGCTAGAGTGTTATTTGATTCTGGAGCATTGCATTCATTCATTCATGAGGGATATTCTCGGGATAATAAGCTTCCAAGTAAGGAGTTTGAAAGGGGATTTTAGATTTTTGCACCTAGAGTTACCCATGAGTCTAATCACATAGTTAGTCAAGCTAAGATTGGGTTAGCAGGTTTGGAATTTTTAGCCCACCTGATTGTCCTTAAGTTGGGGGATGATATAGATGTCATTTTGGGCATGAATTGGATGGTTAAACATCAGTGTGTCATTAGATGTGTACCTAGATCCGTAGAAATGCAACACCCCTCTGGGTGGACAGCTATCCTATATGCCTCCCAAAGCCAATAGATTACCTTGCAAAACTTGAAAGCCAAGGTCAATGTATCGGATGGTGTAGAACTAGTTCCAATCGTGTGTGAGTTCCCTGATGTCTTTCCGAAAGAGCTGACGGGAATGCAGTCAGAAAGGGATATAGAGTTCCTAATTCAATTAGAACCCGGGACTGCACCTGTGTCTAAATAGCCCTATAAAATGGCACCGCCTGAGTTGGAAGAGATGAAAAAACAACTATCAAGTTTGATGGAGAAGGGTTACATCAGACCTAGTTCTTCTCCATGGGGTTGTCCAGCTTTGTTTGTCACAAAGAAGGATCACAATTTAAGAATGGTGGTAGACTACCGACTCTCAATGCAAGAACCATTAAGAATAAGTATCCACTTTCGAGGATCGACATCTTCTTCGATCAGCTCAATGGAGCTAAGTTCTTTTCCAAGATTGACTTGAGGTTGGGATATCACCAGATTCGTATCAAGGAGGAAGACATACCAAAGACTGCATTTTCTATGTGGTATGTTTCTTATGAATGCACAGTTATGTCTTTCGGGCTAACCAATGCCCTGGCATACTTTATGTATCTCGTGAACTCCATATTCTTCGAGGAGTTGGATGTGTTTGTGATTATCTTTATTGATGATATATTGATATTTTCCAAGACTGAAGAAAGAACATGCAGAACACTTGAGAATAGTATTGCAAAGACTTAGAGAACACAAGTTGTATGCTAAGTTCAGCAAATGTGAATTTTGGCACACCGAGGTTTTCTTTTTGGGTCATATTTTGTCTCATAATGGAATCTTAGTGGATCCTGGTAAAATTAAGGATGTAGTGGAATGGGTTACTCCCACTATGGTGAAATAGGTTCATGGATTTCTCGGATTGGCAGGATATTATCGCCGGTTCGTACCAGATTTTTCCAAGATAGCGAAGCCATTGACTGAACTCATCAAGAAGAGAAGTTTGTATGGACCTCAGCTAGAGAGGAAGCTTTCCAAGTTCTCAAACAAAGGCTAGTTACAGCACCTGTGTTAGTTTAACCCGATGTCACCAAACCGTTTGGTCTATTGTGATGCATCCAATGTGGGCTTGGGTTGTGTGCTTATGCAAGAAGGTCATGTTATTGCCTATGCTTCCAAACAATTGAAAGTCCATGAAGTGAACTATCCTACCCATGATCTTGAATTAGCAGCCATTGTACATGCTTTGAAAATCTAGAGACACTACCTATTTTGTCAACCATGCACCATCTACACCGACCACAAGAGCTTGAAGTATTTTCTTACTCAGTCCGAGCTCAACATGAGGCAAAGAAGATGGTTAGAATTAATCAAGGATTATGATTCGAACATCCAATACCACCCAAGGAAGGCAAATGTTGTAGCCGATGCTTTAAGCAAGAAGGCCAGCTGTGACTGCATCTTAGTAGGGAGGAACATGGATTCCTTATGTCGGGATATGCAAAGGTTGAACTTACCCAAATACCCGAAGGTTCCTTGTCTATGCTACAGGTGACTTCTCACTTGTTGCCAGAGATTAAAGAAGGGCAACACTTAGATGAGAGCCTTGCCATTATCAAGGAGAGAATAGAAGATCCGAGGTATAAGAGTTTCCATTTGGACCGCTCTAACACCCTATGGTCTGGGAGAAGGTTGGTTGTGCCTAATCAAGAAAAGTTGAAGAAGCAAATCTTGAATGAAGCTCACGAGTCACTTTTCTCCATCCATCCTAGAAATAACAAAATGTATCATGATGTAAGGAGAGATTCTGGTGGAAGGGTCTAAAGCAAGATATTGTGAGGTTTGTGGCTGAGTGCGATGTTTGTTGTAGAGTGAAAGCTGATCATCTTAAGCCGGCTAGAACTCTCCAACCATTTCCAATTCCAGCTTGGAAGTGGGAAGATATTACTATGGATTTTATTACCAGATTACCAAGGACCTCTAGTCGATACGATTCTATTTGGATGATAGTTGACTGGCTTACAAAGTCAGCACATTTCATACCGGTCAAGGTCACTTATGCCGTTCCTCACCCATGTGGTTTGTTTACATGGAATTCCGAAGACCATAGTTTCGGATAGAGGCCCACAGTTTACATCTCAACTTTGGGAAGAGCTACACAAGGCAATGGGAACCACACTTTTATTTAGCACAGCTTATCACCCACAGACGGGAGGGCAAACCAAAAAGGGTTAATCGTATTTGGGAAGACATGTTGAGAGCCTGTGCTCTAGTGTACAGTAGCAGTTGGGACACTTGTTTGCCATTTGCCCAATTTGCCTACAACAATAGCAGCTAGACAAGTATCAAGATGAGCCCCTATGAAGCCCTGTATGGCCAAGGTTGTAGAACTCCACTTAATTGGTCAAAAGTTGGAGAGAGGCACTTGTATGGCAACAAGAAGGTCAACGAGGCCTAAGAAAAGGTTAATCAAGTTCGGATTGCACTAAGAGCAGCCCAAGAAAGATATAAGGCTTATGCCAATGACCATAGAAGGAAGGTGGAATACCAAATTAGAGAATATGTGTATTTGAAGGTCACACCATTTAAAGGCACCCAACGGTTCCAAGAGAAGGGGAAACTAGCACCTAGGTATATTGGTCCATTTCGGATATATGCCAAGAGAGGTGAAGTTGCTTATGCACTCGCACTCCCGGATTCTCTTTGGGGAGAGATGGACGCTCAAGATGAGCAACATCCAAAATATCAAGGTACACAACCTAACAAAAAAGGAAACAAAAAAATCAACATAAACAAAACTAACTATAAAAAACAATTAAAAATCAACAATAAAGAGATTAGTTACAACAAGGTGCAAGAAGACTCACACACAATAAAAACAAACAACCTCCAATCCCTATCAAAGAATGCTGAGCATCCTTCTTCAGCTTATTATATTTGGTGATTTGCATCATCAGCCAATGATGCACAAACTCACACCAGTTCCATTCTTCAGATTTCTCTACATCCACTAAAGGCATAAGATACTCTGAACTTGGAAACTCTGTTAAGTTTGGGCACAAGAAAGTACCCAAAGCAACAACAAGAAACACTACAAGAAATATGCCTTTTGACATTTGATATATGTCACAATACCTGTAAAATATGTCATAAGTCACCATTTATGACACCAAGCTGACGAAAAATCAAATGTCAAAAGATGAGCGTCTTTAACGACAACTTGTGACATTTAAGTGTTAATGTCATATCATTATGACATTGATTTTGAACGTCATAACCTTTATGACCTTTGCTTTTATGTCACAAGTTCTTTGATCTTGCCAGGTGGCGAATTCCATACAGCCCAATATTTATTTGGACATCATCCAAGGCCCATAGCTGCACAAACAATCCAAAATAACATGTGTGCCCAACAATATATTCCATTCATGACCAAATCCACAGGTTCACAAGTCATACATCAACATCTTTATTACAGTCATCACGAACACCAAACTAATTGTTCAACAAGTGACCTTAGTCACAAAGGTATCTTAGATAAAATAAACAGATGGATATTTCACATCCCTGTCTCACAAGTAACCTTTGTCACCAAACTAATAGTCCAACATACGGTGCTAGCAGCTAGTTATTCTTGGTGTAAGGAGCAAATCCTTGGGTTGCTGGAACCTGTCCATGTCCTGCAGACATATAACACATTAGAAGCAACCATCACTTGTTGAAACAAATAAAATAGTCAAAAAAGAACGTTACATGTGTACTGCTGGAAGAAATCAAGCAACAATATTTTCCACACTAACATATATTTAAACATTTCTAGGAAATACACTAATTCACACTATGCATTCTCACACCAAGAATAAAGTTCATATATTTGCTCTAGTCAATACTGAAAACTTAGTACACATTGACGCAGTCACAACTACATATGCAAATACTGCAATTGCTAAGAAGTGTAAAGCAAAGCATAGTTGAGCTGAGCTGTTGCCAACGCCCAACAGCCAGCCAACTGCATCAATGTGACTGAACTTGCTTCTGGAAACTACAGGTTACAATGGCGTGCTCATTTAAGATGCATTTGTGACTAAATTATCTAAACTCTAAATTAGCATGCTAACTGACATGCTGCAGTAAAGTATTTTCTAGGCTGCTCACTTGGTATTCTTGTTGACAGCTTTAGTTGGCAAAGGGGAAGTCTGAGAGCGAGTACCAGCAGCAGCCTCAGATTATTAGTAGTTGATCATGTGGCAGAGAAGCAAATGGTAAGTTCCTGGACAGTTATTAGTAGCCATTCGAGGACACATTGCTCTACTGTCTAGCATTTTAGTTGCTGCACAGAACAGAACATTGACAAACACTCTGCTGCTTTCACAGAGCCCACTACTGTGATCATCTTTTTAGATACTGAAAAGAAGAACTCTGCTGTTTATGCATGAAACGATTCTTTTGTTCTACCAAAATTGTGATATTGTGCACTTTTAGATACTAAAGAGAACAGCAACATATATGGTCCATAGAGTAACAGCTATAGGTGCATGCACATATGATAGATAACCAGCACACCTGGTTTGATCTATTTTGTTAGGATAGTTCATGGTTAGCCTATACAATTATTTCAGAGTGAAGTTTCATATATGCTCTAAAATAAAAGTCAGGGGCTGTCATAAGCTAACAACCTAGAGCTGTTGTGAGGAAAGCTCTTAAATTTTTCTTAGACCATCTCGTGAAAAAACTTGAATTAATCTTTTTAACTTGTTGCCACTCAAAAATACTAAAGAGAACAACACAGTGAGAGGAACACTTCAAGATACAGCCATATAGACAGACTAGAAAGCAGAAAAAACTGCTAGTTCTTCTTGTGTGCATACTAAATTCTGCAGGTTCATCAGATAAACTCCAGCCAACCAAGAAGACCAACCAAGAAGATAAGTTAACTATAACAGTTACCAAGTATGATCCATACCCAACCATGAACCCCAAATTTTTGTCGCAAGGAAGATTTTCCTGAACCCTAAAAACATAATTGTAGCAGTCCATCACATGTGAATACTAAAGTTAGAACCAATTACCTTACAAAGACAAGCTTGATGGTGGCACTGTGGTAGGATAGCATTTGATTAATGAAGAAGCACTGGCAGCAGCAGGTTTGCTTTCATAGACTCATTGGTTTTCTCTGCAATCAAACCACACACAAAATTAATTGCATTGGAACACAGTTGTATGATGCAGCATGAACACAGACTCAAATCACCAACCCACAAATTGAAATAAGTGCCAACATTTCTAGTGGGGGTGTTGCTTGTGCAGACATGCTGATTAGCATATATTTTTTATTTAATATGTGTAGACATCCATATTGGTACTGAAAGGCAACCTGGTTTGAGGATGGAAGGTTTGCAACTAAAAGTTGAAGTTGTTTATTTGAGACAACCCCTAGGCATCACTTATTTGTAACTGTAACTAGATGCAGTACTATATATCTACTCCTAAAACAAAGCACTTGGAAATACTAGCACATAATCCATAAACTAATATAAGATATGAATCATTGAAGTACCTTCACAAGCTTTACTTGGCTACCACCCTTTTCTGATTCGCTTTCAGAGTGTCACTGCCTGGGTCAGAATATGCATTACCAACACCATTGTAAACATTTCTTACTCTTAACATATCAAAAATAGTTAGCTTCAGGATAATTAATGGCAACAACATGCTCTTCAAGGTAGTCTGAATCAAGATATTAGTGTATCCAGTCCTTGGGAGGTACCTAGTGCATTGCTAGTGTAATGTAATAAAAAGCTATACAAGAATTGTATTTTAGTAACTATAAGAGAACCATCCAAACACCGGCTGCTAATTCCCCCACTGTAAATGCAGTGTTCCTTTACCTAGAATTGAGCCAGACAAGATAACATAACTAGGACATAATGCTTTTTACCATCATTCAAAGTACATTGGCCAGAATATACCATCATTCAAAGTACATTGGCCAGAATATTTTCTATCAGAATGGATGGACCAAAAACCTATATTGCTAGTATGATTATTATAAAACAATAATAGACTACACAAACATACAGCTGAAACAAGGCCATCAGAATTAAGGGGCGTCATATGACGCAACAAAGTTTGCTAGGAAGATCTAAGATATGTCATAGAGTGATAGCTACAGTTTGGCCATGAACAAGTACATAGCTCCTATCAATTTTTCAGACATTGTCGATTCTGTTTTTTATTTTATCTTACACATCAGTCTTTGAATAATAATTAGTTCATAATATTAAGTCATATAATCTACACAATTAATAATAATCAGTCTTTTATATTAAGTACAGTGGATATGATCTACACAGTCAATAACAATCAGTCTTTGATATTATGTTCAGTGCATATGCTGCTGAAAATGAACATCACACAGGAGAGTCAGCACAGGTTGGGTACTTACAACTATTTTTTCCATGTAGTTTGTAACATGAGCCTCTTCCTTCAGCATTGTGCACTGTGAGCTTGGTGTTTAGCCCTCTAGATATCCTATCCAAGCCTCCGTCCACGCAGGTTTTTCTGATACATCCACCTATCATGGCATTTGGGAAACCATTAGTGGGAAATAGATACACATCTTCACATATTGCAGTAGATTTGTAAAATCAAAAGTAACCATCATTTCCCACTAAAATTCCAGCACACACATCAAATGTAGTTCTATATACTTCTTTTCGTAAAACTGAAAATTACACATGATGGCAGTGTCAAACTAAAACCTAAGTCCAAGTACATTTTATTCAAGCTCCTATCTGCAAATGAGATTTGTGAAATAAATAATTGACTAACTGAAGGGAGCATACTTGACAGTTTCTAACCTAGTCACCAATCACCATCAATCTGTAGTATATAAATGAAATAAAAAGGATATCACTTGACAAGAACAAGCTTTGAGGCCATATGGAGGTAAACAAGCAAAAGGGGATTAATTAATCCACATGAAGAAGAGATGGAGAACGGACCTAGGCAAGTACTACCTGCAGTGTGTTCGTGGCATGATGTATTACTGTATGGGAGGGGGGCACCACATGTCTCGCCTAGATGTGGGGCTTGTACCTGATGAGGAGGCTCCCGGACCCGAGGCCTGGAGGCGGCGGCCGGCAATTGACGATGCGGAGGCGACACACAGTAGCCGGCGGCATGGAGGCAGTGCCTGGCCCATGGAGGAGTGGAGGTAGAGGGCGGGGGCCAGCGGCATGGAGGTGGCGCCGAGTGGAGACGCTGGGCTCGCCAGCGAGGAGGGCGAGACAAAGCCAGCCTGCATGGATGTGCCGTCGCTGCCGCTGCTGCCGCCGCCGCCGCCTACAAGATCCCGTTCGTGGAAAGAGAGGCTGAGGGGCGGGTGAACAGGAGAGGATAAGATGGACCTGCGCGGGTAGAGGATGAGTGGGGAGGTGCATTTTCTTTTTATTTTTTATTAGGTGGACGCATGGCAGGCGATTTTGAAATTACCGCGCGCGCGCGATTGAAAGCAAAGGCCGACCAACAAAGTATGCGCGAAATAAAATAAATTTTCTATATGCACTCAAAATATGACAAGGAAACTATAAAAATTGATAGGGTTAGTTATTTCCTATGTGAGTTAACAAAATCTACAAGATAATTGATATTTTTCTGTGTGCTTGTGTGATATCATCAAAGAAAATACTAGGCAGACATCAAAATTTTTGTTTCGAGTACGTATACATGTTTATTTAAAAATAATAATGGAAGTTGGGCCCACATGCCACCTTAGAAAAACCGTATTTAAAATGATTAAAATAATTCTTGTTTCCAGTTTGGCCTTTATGACATGGCAAGGATGGTCACCAATTGGATTATGACTGCCTGTAATACATTTTCTATGACATGAAATTGTTTATGTCACTAAGATGAGATGGCTTCCAGAAAAACATCATAAACTAGTTGATTTAGTGACATTTACACGAGATGTCATGCCATAAATGTCATAGGATGACACATTTCTTATAGTGAAAGTTCCCAAGAACATCTTCATCACACATAGATTCTTCCTGAAGTAGAGAATCGCCGAAGCTTCTAATACTTGGCAAATAACTCTTACCAATCTTCTCTAGAAAAGCTTTCCTTCCAGACTCTGGATCAGTTGACTATATTTTTTTCCTAGAAGATGGAATGCCCAACACACATTTCACAGTTTGACAACTCAATGGGATGAACTTGTTCTTCACAATAATACATTCTGCATCAGTGTCAACATTGTCAACAATCCAGTACATAAGAGACACTGGTATGTCACAATCTCTGAAAGAAACACTAGTACACGATTTCCTTTAGGTGGCGTTAGGGTTTTTTGATTGGAGGCGGGCACACTTTTCTCCCGCCTCCATTGTTCCTAGCCCGGCTAGCCTCAGCCGGCCTACAAAGGGACCGCCTCGGTTAAATGATAACAGAGGCGGTTGCCTTAACTGGGCCACCTCCGTTAATCACGTACTAATGGAGGCGGTTCTATAACTCAACCACCTCTGTTAATCGATTTATGGAGGCGGGCATTATAAGACGACCGCCTCCGAAAATAGTATTTTCGGAGGCATTATAAGACGACTGCCCCGCCTCGAAAATAGTAAGACGACCGCCTCTGAGAGGCGGTCGTCTTATAATGCCTGCCTCCGTAAATCGATTTACAGAGGCGGGCAACTTTAAAGGCCCGCCTCTGAAAAGGGCGAGGCCCAATAGGCCCAGGCGAGGCCCAATCTAGTAGTCACCTATATAAGACGGACTTAGGGTTTCAGGGTCACTCCCTCCCTCCCAAATCCTCAGCCGTCGCCTCTCCTCTCCTCCCTCTCACTCGCGGGCGAGCGCGCGACTCCAGGCGCTAGCACGCCCGACTCTGTCTCCTCCTCCTCCGTTGTCTTCTCCACGCGCAGCTCCCTCATCTCCCTCTCCTCCACGCGCGGCTGCCTCTCCTCCCTCTCCTCCAAATGCATGGCTCCCTCTCCTCCACCTCCCTCTACTGGATGGAGGCGGCGTGTGCGGTGGGGTGCAACGGGGAGGAGCCCAATGGTGTGGTGGCACACGAGGGTGGCGAGGCTGGGCCGTGGAGCCCTCTAGCATGGCGCCGGACGGTACCGGCTAGGGAGCCCTCCACCGCGGCGTTCGGTGGTGGCAGCGGGCGCTCGATCCAGTGGAAGAATGCGCCCGCGGCTCAATCTGTGATGGATCCACTGGAGGAACGCGCCGGTGGCTCGATATGCGGCGGATCCGGCCAGGAGGTGCCCAGATCTGGTAGCAGGGCTTCGATCTACGCTCCCCGGCAGCGGATACGACGATGCGGCGGCGTGGTGCGCCTAGATCCGGCGGATCGAGCTTCCCCGACATGGATCCAGGCACCACCGACGTAGATCCGACGAAGAGGAGGCCGGCTGTGCCCGGATTTGGGGATGGCGGCAGCCTGCGTCCCTACTCATGCGTGCGGCACGGCGAGGCTACATCTGGGTACTGGGCTGAGAACAGGCTCACCGATGGGCTTGGGAATGGGCTCGCCGGTGAGCTCATAGATTTTTTTTAACAGTGGCCTTTGATTGGAGGCGGTTGTCTTTGCCCGCCTCCAAAAATGAAAAACACCCTCCTCCGTAAAGTTTTGTGTAGTAGTGAAAGCAACGAAGAGAATCCATGCCAACCAATAACATCGTTCTTCTCATCGCTCAACCCTGAAACAATTCTTGCGAAGTAGCTATCATTAACTCCAGTAGCACCTGTGGCACAACTTTGACCCAATCATGAACATCCTGACCACTCAAATAACCTCTCAGAGGAGGGAAAAACTATATATAAAAGGAACATCTAAAAGGACATATAAACAGTATAAAAACTACATTGATTGTATTGGAAAACATACCACTTTCTGCAAGACTCCAATCAAATCATCATCAGTCATAGAGTCCAACTTAACAGCAGCAGCACCTTCAGAATCATACTCATAGGAGGACCCAACACCCTTTTCTTTGCAGCAATTCACACCACCACGATACATCACAGCAAGGTAGACCACAAACAAAAACACCTCCTGCAGTAATTAAAAACATTAGAACAATACATAGTACAGAGTTACAAACTAGTCTATGTGATATTTACAAACAGTTTCAAATAAAATCAAATGCTTCGAACAAGAAAACCACATGGTCATGGGAGCCACAGCCCCGACCTGTCTCGACCAACCCTACAACCACCAGGTGCCAAAACCGCCACGGCCACAATCCCCACAGCCTGTCCTACGTACATCCCACCAAATTTTCTTTTATATAAGCCAGCAAGAATAATGTTCACCATTTCTCAATCGAAAACTAACTAGAAACTAATTTGAACTTCTATGCTGCCATCCGATTCTCCAAGAAAAAACGAATACAACACAAGTAGATCCAACAAAAATAATAATAACTACGAAAAAACTAAAAACATAACAAAATACCGAGTTACAGCCTAGAGTATATATATTTACACGTAACAGCAGATCCAATACACCACTTTTTTTTATTCATTTTTTGTAATGCAGCACCATGCACCACCGCCGCCCACCTGCCACCACCCCACCGTGGGCTCGGTAGGGTCTCGCCGGAGCTCCGCGAACGCTGCCGCAAACACGAACCTCCAACGACACCCTACCGAGCCCGCAGCAACACCCCTCCACCCCTCCCCCTCCCCCAAACCGCCCCCAACGCCCACAAGTTCCACTAATCGCCCTGGCCACCTACCCCGCCCAACCAGATGGGTCCTACCCCGCCCGCTCAGCGGCGCAACCGCCGCCTCGCTCACCGCCAAGCAACCCGCCACCATCGCCGTGTCGCGACCGCCACCCCCGGCCGGCCGGCCGGCCGGCCAAAATTCTATAGCCGGAGGAGAGCTCCAACCCTAACTCGCCGCCTCGTCCACAGCCTAACCCTAAGCCACCAACCCACCGCCCCGGCGGCGGCGCCGTCGCCTCCAGAAAGATGTTCAGCATTTCTCAAAAACAAAAAACAAAAAAATAACTTCATCTGTAATTTCTATTTACAACTACCATGCTGCCATTGGAATCTCCACGCAAATATTTAAAAGGACAATTACAACACACAATCATACAGAGTTACAAACCTCCTCAATACTTTATTTACAGATAACATCAAACAAAACAATCAGTTACAAAAAAAAGTAGAACAGTATTATCTGCTCTATTGCAGCTCCAAGCACCGTCGCCGCCACACAGCCCACACCGGACTGTTGTTCAGCATCTCTCCAATCGTGAAAAAAATAAATTTCATCTCTAATTCCTAATCAAAAGTTATATGATACCATCCAATTCTCCCTAACACAAAAAAGAAAATACAACAATAGCAGCAGCTCGGACAATAGAAATTTATAACCGAAACAAACCAGAGTTACACCATCCTGTGTCTTGTAGTTACTAATAAAATAAAACAAATGCAATATTTCAAAATGGCGAAGCTGCTTGCAGCACCACGCGTCGCCACCCCCACCTCCAAACCGCCCCACCGCGGGCTCGGCAGGGTCTCGCCGGAGCTCTGTGACCGCTGCCGCGGACACGGACCTCCAACGACACCCTACTGAGCCTGCGGCAACCCCCTGCTACCACCCCCACCCCCCAAACCGCCCCCAATGCCCACAAGTTGCCATAATCGCACTCGCCGCCTAACCCGCCCAACTAGATGGGTCCTACCCCGCCCACTCTGTGGCGCCACCGCCGCCTCGCTCACCGCCAAGCAACCCGCCACCACCGCCGTGTCACGCCCACCACCCACCGGCCGGTCGGCCAAAATTCTATAGCCGGAGGACAGCTCCAACACTAACCAGACCCCAACCCCCCATAAATTGCCATGTTCACCCTGCCCCACCGCTGCCAGGACCCCTAAACCGCCCTGCCACCATTCCCACCGCCGGAGGACAGCTCCAACACTAACCTGTCCCTTCGTCCACAGCCTAACCCTAAGCGGCCAAGCCGCCGCACCGGTGGTGCCACTGTCGCCGGCGGAATGATGTTCAGCATTTCTCAATGACAAAAAAACCTCAATTACAACACAAAATAAAACAAAGTTACATCATCCTGTGTCTTGTAGTTACTGATAAAATAAAACAAATGCAATAGATCAAAAAGGCGAAGCAGCTTGCAGCACCACGCGCCGCCGCCACCCAACGGCCACCACCCCGCTGCGGGCTCGGTAGGGTCTCGCCAGAGCTCCGCGGCCGCCGAGCTCCAACGACACCCTACCGAGCCTGCGGCGATAACCCCTGCCACCTCCCCCCTCCCGCAAACCACCCCTGCACAAATTGTCATGATTGCCCCTGCCACCTACCCTGCCCAACCGGATGGGTCCTACCCGACCCGCTTGGTGGCGCCACCGCCGCCTCGCTCACAGCCGATCAACCCGCCACCACCGCTGTCGCGACCACCGCCCCCCGGCCGGCCAGTCAAAATTCTATAGCCGGAGGAGAGCTCCAACCCTAACCCACGCCCCCAACACCACAAAATTGCAGTGATCGCCTCCGACGCAATTCCACCATCACCACCGCCTGAAGTACCTGCCTCCCCCCATTTTTTTTCTAAGCCCACCAAAAATATTGTTCACCATTTCTCAAAAAAATAGCAACAAAGAGATATGCGCTAATTACAACTTCCATGCTACCTATCTGATTCTCCTACTGCTAATAAGAACAGAGAAATTTAGACAGTCGGAAAAAAGAGCGCAAAAGAAAATAAACAAAACTGACTCTAACAAGCCATCAAGAGTAACTGCACTAAAACAATGCGATCAAATCGGTCGAATTCGCATAAAAGAAGCTAATCCAATAAGGATAACCTTTTTCTTACCGGCGTACGGATCCAAGCACAGAGGAACGCACACGGCACACAGATCGGGCTAGATACTCATCTCAACCGCAAAAATAAAAAAGGGTCTGAGAAAAACCATAAAGCACTAACGACCTGCTATGTGTATATTATATACTACATACATATAATGCAAAAACAACCCCCTCACTTGCGCAGACACCCGTCAACATAACACTAAAAAAAGTCAGTTACAGTATTTATATAGAAACGCACTTACAAGACTAGACATACCTCAACCACATTGTAATTCCGCACAATTCCGTCTAGTAACTACTATAGAACAGAGCTGTAACTCAACCTAGGAAGATCCAACTCGGGAGTGGAACCAATACTAATCCAGAAAACACAAAATACAAGACCTCCTAAAAAAATTAAATGATACTTACAACACAACTTGATAATGAGTTACAATCTAATGTGCCAAGGAAGAACAAAAGACGGCCACGCCAACCAAATTCCTCAAATCAAAAAATAAAATTCGTCTATAATTCACAATCAGAAGCTTTATACTACCATCCGATTCTAAAAACAAACAACGAAACCACGCCAACTGACAAACAAACTCAAAGTCTCAAACCATACACGGATAGCATGGGGGTGGGATAAAAAAAAAAGCAAATGACAACGTTGTAACTTCGTAGACATTTCCGTTGTAACTGCGTTAAGATCAGATATGTAAATTGACTTTACTGTATATCAAAATTCATATATCACTAAAGTTAATATATATATCATCTATTTTTCTAAATTTTCTATCTTTTTTCTATGCAAATAATCATAGAGACATCCACACACACATCGATCACATACACGCATTCACTCACTGCACACTCACGGTGGCGGGGCGCGTGCAGTATTACGGCTGCTGGTGGGACGACAACGAGGACGATGGCGGCCGGCTGGGATTCACGACGGGGATGGAGGGGCGCACGGCGGCCGACAAGGAGGACGACGCAGGGCCGACCGGGGACGGGTTAGGGATGCCGGGGCGGTGTGCGCAGAGAGAGAGGAGAGAGCACGCACGGGATCAAATGATCAGCGATGGCGCAGATCTCAGCCGGCTGGGATTCACGATGGGGACGGCAGGGCGGTGCACGGCAGCTGGCGAGGAGGGCAACGCGGGGCTGACCGGGGACATACGGTGGCGGCGCGCGTGGATGACCGATGGGGCGGCGCACGGCTGGGCAGGGGCTGGACGAGGCAGACGGCAAAGATCAGCGGTGGTGGTGGCTCTGCTTGCGACGAGATCAAGAAAACAGAAGGGAGAAGAAAGTGAAGGGATCGGCGCTGGTTTATATAGACCCATGACCTTTAGTCCCGGTTGGGGGCTCCAAATGGGACTAAAGGTCATTTTACCACTCGGGGCTAAAAGTGGGCCATAATTTCGTTTCCCGCTCTGAATGTGCAAACTACTGTTTTTTATTTTATATTTCTTTTAAATAAATAGGCTTTCAATTGTTAATTGCATAGTAACTAAATTATGAGTCCAAAAATTGCAAAACAAATTTGTTGGCTTGGTTTTGCTTTGATATACACAAAAAAATCTGTAACTTAAATTCTTTTGTTTTACCCTATAAATATTCTACAAATGGTAAATTATAATTACAATTTTGATAATGCAAAAATGTAGTACTCAAATAAAATATTTAAAATTATTGTTTTTTGACATGAAATGAGTTTCCCATCATATTAACATTAATAATGAGTTTTCCATCACATTAATGTGAATAAGGAGTTTTTCATTGCATTAAAGTAAAAAATGAGCATTTTGGTGAAAATATCCCTAACATTTTGTGAAGCATGTATATTACGCCAGTGTCAAAGTGGCTTGAAATTTTTTTGCATGCATTTAGACACAAATCATGGCCCCACACAAAAAATTAAATTTTTCTATCAATTTTGGTCATTATTGCATTTATTTTGTGCTAAAATGGAGAAAGGAGGTTGAATTACACCTTCAAAATAAAATAATTTTCCTTCCACCTCCACAAAAATTGGTTCACTGGGCCATATAAGACACAGTATATAAATTTTGTACCATTTTGGATCGTTTCAGGGGTAGCCTCAGTTAAACCTCCAATTACATCGTACCGTCACACATAAATTCATTTAAACTGTAGAAAAATAGCAAAACACCTTTGAAAAATCTGAAACTTAGCGTTTCCTTAACTTGTAGCACGTAAAAGCATGACAAAAAGTTTGAGGCACGAGAGCTATGGAGACCTAGGAATTACAGTTAGGGTTCCATGAAATGGCGTGTCCACTTTGTGAAGCATGTATATTATGCCAGGGTCAAAATGGCTTGAAATTTTTTTGCATGCATTTAGTCCCAAATCATGGCTCCACATAAAATCTTAGATTTTTCTGATCAATTTCGGTCAATTTTGTGCTAAAATGGAGAAAGGAGGTTGAATTACGGTTTCAAAATTAAATAATTTTCCTTCCACCTCCACCAAAATTGGTTCACTGGGCCATATGAGACCCAGTATAAAAATTTGGTACCATTTTGGATCGTTTTGGGGTAGCCTCAGTTCAACCTCTAATTACCTCGTACCGTCACGCAGAAATTCATTTAAAACGTAGAAAATAGCAAAACACCTCCAAAAAATCTGAAACTTAGCATTCCTTAACTTATGGCACGTAAAATCATGAGAAAAAGTTTGAGGCGCATATGACATCAAAATGCACAAGAGCTGTGGAAACCTAGGATTTGTAGACAGGGTTCCATGAAATGGCGTTTTCACTTTGTGAAGCATGTATATTAAGCCAGTGTCAAAATGTTTTGAATTTTTTTTGCATGCATTTAGACCCAAATCATGGTCCCACACAAAATCTTAGATTTTTTGATCAATTTCGGTCATTATTGCATTTATTTTGTGCTAAAATGGAAAAAGGAAGTTGAATTACACCTTCAAAATAAAATAATTTTCCTTCCACCTCCACTAAAATTGGTCATTGGGCCATAGGAGACTCAATATAAAAATTTGGTACCATTTTGGGTCCTTTTGGGGTAGACTCAGTTCAGCCCTCAATTACTTTGTACCGTCACACAGAAATTCATTTAAACCATAGAAAATAGCAAAACACCTCAGAAAATCTGAAACTTAGCGTTTTCTTAACTTGTGGCACGTAAAAGCATGAGAAAAAGGTTGAAGCACATACGACGTCAAAATGCATGAGAGCTGTGGAAACCTAGGACTTGTAGTCAGGGTTTCATGAAATGGTTCTGTGAAATCACTTCACAATTATTACATAATTGGTCTAATACATTATTAAACATCACCATCAAGTAGGAACAGTAATGAACTTCTTCTTGACATATGTACCTTGGTTATGATCGGCCTGTAACCACGGAGCGTCCTCATTATTTAGCAGGATACTTGGGTCAGTGTTTGTGACAAAACCACCCAATTTATACAAGATCGATTGCCCTCGCTAAGAACGTTGGCACGCACATACCGTCACTTACATAAACCCAGTAGTCCATCGAGTGTCACGAAGGACCTCGAATAAGCCACATCACAACCAAGGTCGTACTTGATTAAGCAAATATACATCACATACAAGGAGTTTGCAGCGGAAATAATATTAGTCACCACCTTCGGCAGGCCGAGAACTTCACCTACAATAGGGTGGGATAAAACCCTGAGTATTCGAATGTACTCAACTAGACTTACCCGACAGGAGAAAAATAAAATGACTCCAAGGATATGCAAGGCTTATTTGGTGGAGCTAGCTGGATAGCATAACTTTGAAAAAGAGCTCACTAACATATGTCCTTACTTTCAATATTTTAGCATCAAGTTCAGTGAAGCTAATTAAAGCTAAGTCTGTATCTATCCTGAAGCAATCACTTGATTATCATGAATAAGCATCACAGTAGTAACCGTATCTAGTTTATCATTAACAACATAACCATCATGTTCCATCAGACAGTGACCGAGTTTCTCACTATCCGGAAGAGACAGCGATTTGAATCAATTACATCTAGCTGGGTAAAGCCCGTATCACACACCCGTACTTCCCCCCATTGGGGTCGCGTTGGGTAACCTTTTGCTTAGATTTGGGAACACGTTGTGGGTTTGAGCCGAACCGTGCACTCGGGGGATAGCCGGAAGCCAGGTCGCTCAGGCCATGCCTGCCCATGGTCAATCCCTATCCCCCGCACATACTTTCTCCCCTCCAGTGTGCCTAATTAATGTCCCAATTTTCACAGTCAGAACGAGTTATCCGGCCATAATGTGAAGGTACGTTCAATCTCAACCAAGATCCAGGCAACGGTACGGTCCTTAACGGACACAAGAAGGATTAAACATGCATACAGGACCTTCATGTCCTGTTGCCTCTCAATCACCAGATCCAGCCCGGTATCAAGTTATCAGTCACCACATGATCCAAGATAGCATACATATCCAGTAATAGTATAAGTAGCCACCCTAAACCTCGCAAGCGACAGGAATCACCCGACTTCTAATAGTCTTAGCATGGCTAAGCATAAAATGACCTACACATACTAGTAAGGGTGCAGGAATATATAAAAATTGTGGACAGGTAAGTCATGCAGCAACGGTTTTATCCAACTCCTATCAACTTAATGCACAATACAAAATATATACTCGAGTTCATTTTTAAAAGGGAGGTAGGAGGCTTAGAATGCTCTGGCGCTTGCCTGGGGTTCGAGACAATGTGAGTGTGTTAGAAGAAGTTTGCTTGAGGAGCATCTCCATTCCTAGCATGTACTTCGATGGGTCCTACTATCTTTAGGACTGGTCCAACAATACACCATCTTCTGGCTCAGCTACAACATTACGTGCTTCAGTCCTTCGTGTGGTTCATCTAGCGTACTATTGGCAGTCCTTAACTCATATTTCTAACTACCAACTCTCACATAAAATCTGCTCAAATGAACACCAAACTTAGAATTCGGGCTTGTAACTAACAAGTTCCACAAGTTTTGGTGATTCATCATTTACATGAGGACATGTCGGAATAATACAGAAAACATGCTTAAAATAAACAAAGAAACACAACAAAACAACATCTGGCATGAGCCCAAGGGGGAGAAGGCCCACTTACCTGGCAGATCAGGGCCCAATCATGTGGAGAACAAGACCAAAACCAAAGTAAACCATCTCCAATTGGCGTCAACACCCATAGGCCCAATCAAGAAGCCCACAGGAGGTCACCCACCAAAGCTGGGCTCATTTGGGCTTAGTTGAGGTGTGGCCGCCCCCTGCTGGCGCACCTCGGGCCCATCCTTCATGAGGCAGTGCATTCAATATCTAGGAGGGCGGTGCGGGGTGATACCCCCGAATATTCCCTCGGAACCGACCAACTACCTCCTATATAAAAAGGAGCCTCCTCACACATAACACACACAAGGAGAACAAGAGCAAAAGAAGAGCATCACTCCAAGGCTTAGGCCATAGCTAGCTAGAGTTTGATAGGGAGAGAAGTGAGGGAGAGTTCAGGGAAGTGCCGGATCTATCAGTATTCTCCTCAAGCTTGTACCTCGACCAACACTTGCTCTATACCTCGATGGATACTTTAAGCTAAGTAAGTGTTCGTGATTCTTATGGTCATAAGCCTCTTGGTTAGTTAAGCTTTACTGTTATTTGCTTGTGGGTTCATCGTTCATTCTCATAGTGGATACTCTAGTAGAGGGCCCTGATGAAGACGGATAACCCTGTACGATGCTAGGGTAGTAGTTGATAGCGTAGACGTGGTGTCTAAGCTAGAGGCTACCTTCATTTGCCTCGTGCCCCATGGTTCAGGGGTAGGTGGCAGGTGGTGATAGCCCTATCCATCCCTCGTAATCCCCCACATTTGGGTTTGACGTAGAGCTACAGGCCGAGATCGCTTGGCAGACCAGGTGTGATCCAGTGCCCGAAGTAAGCAAGCAGAAGTGGAGTTTATTTGTCCATAGACCCTAAAATCATAGGAATCCATCTCTACTCTCACCAACTCCATCCTTGTGTTGTCCTTAGATGAACCAGATAGAAGAGTGACCCCGTTCCATGTGGAAGATATGATACCCTAAATACTTCCGGGTGAAGTGCTACAACGGTAATTCTGTGCGCTTGCGGATTATTTCTGTTTGCATTAAGAAATACCAACAAGCATTTCTAGTGCCGTTGTTGGGGAACGGTTGTTGTATCTTTGAACCTAGTTTGTCCTAGTATCTTTTATCTTTTCTTTTCATAAAAAATATATTCCTTTTATCCTTTTCACCTTGAAGCCAACACCTATTCAAAATCTTTTTGCTTCATAGGGCGAGTTCTCTGAGCCATCACCTTCAAATCCAAAACCTTCATCTGGCTGTGAACTCTACCCTGGCTTAATAGCCATGGTTTGGGAACAATCCTTCTTCGGGCTTGATAATGAAAACCCTTGTCATCACCTACAAGAGTTCGAGGAAATGTGTTCATGCTTGAGCATCTCGGGCATGAGACAAGAAACTCTAAAGTAGAAATTGTTTACCTTCTCTGTCATGGAGAGAGGGCAAAACAATGGTATGCTCATGCCATAGGAAGTACGAATGGGGATTGGGATAAACTTAAAAACAAATTTTGTCTTGCATTCTTTCCTATGTCTCATATCGTCTCTCTACCAAAAGAGATTCTCGACTTTGAGCAGTTCGAGAAGGAGTCTATAGGTCCAGCTTAGGCTAGGTTCTCAGTTTTAATACACTGCAGCCCAGACTTGTCTTTACCCGATAGCATGTTGCTGGGTCTCTTTTGTTCGGGTCTTGACATGAAGTCTGATCTATACCTCGACCTGACCACACGAGGTCATTTTACACTCAAACCTATGATGGAACAAGTGACATTCCTTGAACACTTCCTCCATCATAAAAACCAAACCCCTCTAGGAGAAAGTCTTGTTAAGCTTTGAGGAGCCCTCATCAGCCGAATCTAGACCCTAGATTTGACTCATGAGCCCTCACCCGAACCACGAACACCAAAGGAAAGAGTAATTCATCCTTTAGAGTTCCCTATCGAATTCGATGATTATGGAAATACCTCAAATTTTTCTTGGCACAAAAAGCCTACAACACTTCCTCTCTCTCATCTTTCTTATCTTCCTAAGGAAGCTTCCCCCAAAGTGGAACTATCGAAGGAATGGTTAATGGAAGTAAAATGCTCTTCCAAAGCAATTCAAATTCTTTCACCTTCCACAACCATGTCTTGTTCATTAAGGGGAACTATCATAGAAGCTCTTTACAACCCCACTATCGAGGCTAGCATCATGTTAGAATTCCTTACGGAAACTCTCTTGGGCAACATGCCGCTAGTCCAGACCAACAAACTCTTCAAAAGTCCATCAAGACTCATCTTTGAGTGTTGTGGGATTGCCAGGGCCGTGCTAATAAAAATAGACAAAACTGAGGTTCACTTGGACTTCCACATCTTTGCTATCCTCGATTTTGATCTTCTCATAGGCTACCCTTTTGAAAAGCTTCTTCAAGAAAAACCTTCCCATGGGAGCCTTATCGAAGAAATTGCTTCACCACTCCTATCTCTCGCCTAGAAATCCCAATGGTGAAGCATCATTCCAGTTATGACCCGTTCGAGGAGGTGAAGTTGTATCCCCGTTCATTTCACCTAAGCTTTCTTCTCATCCTTATGAAATAGAACGTCCATCATCACCCTCACTCGAACCAAAACCATGTCCCTCTAGCCATCAAAACATTGTTCTCGACAATGGTTGAGATTCAACCTTGATCCTACACAATATATCTCTAGAGAAAGAAAACTTCTATGCCATGAGACATTCTTGAAGCACCAACTCTCCAGTCTAAGAGAAAGGATCCCATAGATTAGCATGAAAGCGTCTCTTTTGAAACCCCTCAAGATTCATGCTCACTTTTGAAGTCTCTAGAGTTCATCTCGCTTAGTATCACATGCTCGTACGAGGACCACAACCATATTGCGATCCTTTTTTGCAAACTTTTAGAAGGATGGTTGTGGATGCTTTCGTTTATCATAAATATTGCAGATCCTGTAGTGGCACTATGGCACTAACCTTGTAGCTTGAACGATAATGCTAAATGCTTGTTGGTGAAGCTGGGAACTACACCACCATTGGTAGCTACAAGATGAAGTTTCCACGGTCGAGCTTGTGACCATAAACAAAGCACTGCTGGGAGATAGCCTAGATTATCATAAAAAATAACTTTCTTGTCGATAAAAGCAAGAACATGCTATTAGGATAGTATGCACCTTCAGGTATTATTGGTTGCTAACCCTTTCAGGTTAAGATCAAGAAGAACATGAGACATACGATGCTAGAGAACAAGGGAGCTACATCAACTGTACAATCTGATGCTCTTTGGTGATGGAACACACTCGAAAGGGGACCCCGACATTGCACACATGGCTTTCACACAAAAGTCCAAGTGTGGGGGAGGATGGTGAAAGTCTCACTACAAGTTCCATACACACCAAAGGCCATCTTGGTTAAAAAAATGATCTGAGCTCTGCCTTGCTAAAAAAGAGAAAGCTAAAAAAGAAATAAAAAATATAAAATATATGACCTAAAAAAAGAAGAAAAAGAAACAAATATATATGACATAAAAAAGAGAGAAGAAGAGAGAGAAGGAGTCAGTTAGCCCCACATGGCCACCATAAATGCCAATGTGCCGCCTGACTCCACCTAGTATTGCTTTCGCGCACATACAAGCAAGAAGGATTCTTCTCTTCTAGACCTTTGCTGCTACCACCAAGGCCCATGGTCCCTACACACTATTTGTGTGTGTGGCCTATCCTTGTTGCTAGCCTAAGTCGGTATGGTGTGCTTTCCTCTACTACAGCCCAGAGGAGTCATCGGCAACCATACGTGATCACGCAACCACTACAGCAACCTCAAGCCTCCATCCACATACGTTGCTGGTAAGTACACTTAGGTATGCAAAGGTAACTAACTGTTCACCAATTTTACTCATATTTGTCTCCATGAGAATATATCTTGCTCATACAAGTTCATACTTCCTTTGTTTATGTCATATGCTCTAGTTTGGGTGTGTTAAAGCTGATACATCCATAGGCTTTTTGAATTAAGCATGGTGCTTAGGTTAAAACAGCCTTCTTTAATCAAAATTTGACATAGTGTCGAATTCTAGTTAATGAACTTTGGAGTTATTACTTAGATAATGGAAATATATCCTTTTATAGACTAACCCCTGCAGGAAAATACTCAAATCGATGGGTAAGTCCTAAAGTTTAAATCATAATGAAAATAAACCAAGGCTAGGGATACACAACAACCGTACATTATCCTTGCTTGAGTTATGCTTAAAGATTAAAAGTGGTTGAACAAAATAAAAATAAAATAAAATAAAATAATATATAATGATAATAATAATAATTTAGGCTCTCAGTGTTTAAGCTGTTAGAGCCCTTGTTTGTTTCCACCTTTGTTTCTTTATTGAATAAAACAGGTACAAGAATAAGTGTGGGGAGATCTCTCAAGCTTAATGTCAGTACCTACAGATAGGGGTACCCACAATCAACGATTAAGAAAAACAAAACGCTACCCGCAAACGAAACGAGCCAAAATAGCGGACGAAACACCTCGACTACGTTCTGACTCGTACGTGCCGCCCTCGACGGGACACCTCAACCGCGTTCCGACTCGTACGAGGCACCCTCGACGGGATGCCTCGACCGCGTTCCGACTCGCACAAGGCTCATTCGACTATCGGCAAATCTTCGACTCGTATGACCCCGGGTCGGATCACTCGACCCACCCTACTCACCTACTCTGAGATAAAAGTCAGAGCATTTAATGTGACTACCTGCTACTTCCTACCATCATGGCTACAGCTGAGACCAACGTGGAAACAATACCGGTGTCGTATCTCACTTTTTACTGCCCATCCCGGGATGGGGGGTGAAAACCTGTCACTATACACGCCATAACGCGCACTGTTTGCCATCGACCACCCTCGAGAAAGGATACGACAAGGTCCGTACCCCACGATCTCGGGAATTCGGCCTTATTGACCCGTCCTCGACCTGGCCTCGACCCAGCCTCGATCCCCCATCGGTCAGCTGGGAGGAAAGACCGACGTGGCACAGGACTCGGGGTCTTTTCACTGTCTCATCCCCGACGTCACCATGGTGTCCAGGGATGGCCGGCCATTTCTGGGGCATGTCGCTGCAGCCACCTGTATAGGGATCGACAAAACTTCACCTCAAGGCACCCTCGGCGTCCCGGCCTCCTCCTACCCTATAAAAGGGCAGGCCAGGGCTCTACAAGGGGACACGAAGCAAGCCACAAGCCAGAAGCCAAGCACAAATAAACAAAGGCACACAACCCACAGATCAACATCTCAAGCAATCTCCTTGTACTCTCACTTTTCCTTTGAGACCTGGGCTCAGTTCCCTCTCTTGCAGCTTGTAGCCCCTACGCAACCACTTAGATGCAAGGAAATACAATACTCTTCCCCCCGCTGGACGTAGGGCCTTCTTTTGCCCGAACCAGGATAAACCCCTGTGTATCCTCCTTGCATCACCATCCAGATTAGGGACACGCAGCACTCGATTCACTCGTTGGCCTAGGACCCCCACGGGACTGAACGCCGATAGTTGGTGCGCCAGGTAGGGGATGCTGTGTGCCAACATCATTTTCCACCATTTTTTTGGATGGCTGACCCCGAACGCCCGCTCCCATTGGCCACGGTGATCTGGTTTGGGAGTTTGGAGTTCATGTCGCTTGGCCACGACTACGACATGATCCTCCTCCCACCCAGGCACCCGACCGACGAGGACCACGAGCTCTCCTAGCCCGGGGGAGCGCTGCGCTGGTATCGTCGCTCTCGTCAGGCACGAGCCGCCAGACGACGACGAGCCCGGCGCAACCACCGTCATCGCCTTGCGGAGGACGATGGGATTCCCCGATCCGGTGCCTCTTAGTCGGACGCCAACACGGATTTCCTCATTGAGGATCTGTGTAGGATGAGCTTGGCTGAGGGTAAGATGCCGACAGGGAGTTCCACCGCTCTACTGCTTGGTGTGATACCACCGCTACCTAGTTCGACTACACCAGCACAAGGAACGATGCCTTTATCAGCATTTCCGTTTGGGCTAGACTCGGTTGCCTGGGCGTACGCTTCTTCTGTAAGCACCAACATGAGTGCTTACGAGGAACTCCCCGGACACCATCTACGCTCCACTCTTGACCTTGTTGCATCCACGCCGGCTTCCGAGTACCTAGACTCTACGGAGACCCTAGAAACGGAGCCCCATGCAACTGCTTCTCGATGTTACGACCCCAGAGATAGACGACCTCACATGCACCCATCATACTACTATTTTGGCGCTCCTGACTCTAACTCTGCCGATGACACCTACGACCCGACCCGCGAGTGCTTCCACATCGATGGAATTAGTGCGTCGGATTCAGAGGATGAGGCACCGGTTGAAGGAAGGAACACGCCACCTCAGGTCGAGCTCCCTGCCGAGCGGGATGAAGCTCAATTCCTTGCGGATCAAGGAATGCAGCTCGAGCAAATCCGCGAGTTGCAGGATAGGCTCGACGAGGAACGAGAAAACCTGCGTCTGCTACCGCAAACCCTCGAGCCACAGCGCGCGGCACGTGCACATGGCGGAGGAGCTCGAGAAAGAGCTCGTGACGTCAATCGTCGCATCGTCGAGGATCGAGCGGTTGACCCCCCAGTTTTTGGTCGAGCCAGCCAAAACGTGGTCGCCGCCGCCATGCTCCTTCGTAACATGCCCGAGCCATCGAACCCTGACGCTCGTCGAGCCCGAGATGAAATCCGAGGACTCCTCGAGACCACTGCCATGCAGCAGGCCGAGAGTTCCGCCTCGAGGCAACACGGGCCTGCCTCAGAGCAGCCTGCCGAGCCCTCCTGATAGGAAAGGGAGGCCTCGGTTCATCTCGAGCACGCCCAACGGAACAGGGCGGCCCCTGTCCCCGAGCATATCGCCGATGACTGTGAACCTCGAGATACCCGTGGCAACATCGTCGAGCGTCGGACACGCAAACATGGTGACGGTGTGGCTCGAGGCTACCACGTGCACAGAGGCGGGCGCTACGATAGCTCAGAAGATCGAAGCCCTTCACCCGAACCACCGGGTCCCCGAGTCTTTAGCAAGGCCATTCGTGAAACAATACTCCCGGCTCGGTTTCACCCCCCCACGACTCTTACCAAGTACAACGGCGAGACCAAACCCGAACTTTGGCTCGCTAACTTCCGCTTGGCGCGTCAGTTGGGTAGGGCCACCAACGACCGGGTCATCATCCGGCAACTCCCCCTGTTCCTGTCGGACACCGCTCGATCCTGGCTCGAGGATCTCCCACCTCGACAGATCCATGACTGGGACGACCTCGTGAGTGTGTTTGAGGGAAACTTCAAGGGAACCTACATGTGCCCCGACAACTCGTGGGGACCTCTGAAGCTGCAAGCAGAAGCCGGGTGAATCCCTCCAGGATTACATCCGGCGTTTCTCCAAGCAACGTACCGAGCTCCCCAACATCACCGACTCCAACGTTATCATGGCCTTCCTCTCTGGCACCACCTGCAAAGAGTTGGTCCGAGAGCTGGGCCGCAACACCCCCATCACTGCCAATGGTTTGATGGACATCATCACCAACTTCGCCGCCGGCGAGGAGGCGGTTGGTGCCATCTTTGGTGGTGATCAGGACAAAGGGAAGCACAAGGTGGATGATCCCACGAGCTCGAGCCGGGGCTCAAAGAGGAACAATAGGAAGAAGAAGAACCAGCAGGGCAAGCTCGAGGCCCCGGCCGACGACCTTGTCGCTGCTGCTGATCGCAAGAAACCTCGAGGGCCCCCCGGCGGGGGCATCTTTGACAAAATGCTCAAAGAGCCGTGTCCCTACCACAAGGGGCCCACGAACCACAACCTCGAGGACTGCCACATGCTCCGAAGATATTTTGAAGGCATAGGTGTCAAGAAAGATGACAAGAAGGAAGATCCTAAGGGAGACGACAAGGACGAGGGGTTCCCCGAGATCCACGACTGCTTCATGATATATGGAGGACCCTTGACGCGCCTCTCGGTGCATCAGCGCAAGCGAGAACGTCGAGAGGTCTTCTCCGTGCAGCCAGCGACCCCCTCTTCCTTGACTGGTCCGAGGTGGCCATCACTTTCGACCGTGATGATCACCCAGACTACGTCCCCAACCCTGGGGTCTACCCGCTTGTTGTCAATCCCATTATCACCAACACACACCTCACCATGGTGCTCATGGATGGCGGCAGCAGCCTTAACATAATCTATGCCCAGACCCTCGACCTCCTGGGGATCGAGAGGACGCGCCTCCAACCTAGCATCGGGGGCTTCCATGGAGACGTGCCAGGAAAGCGAGCAGAGCCCGTCGGCCGGGTCGACCTGCCTGTCTGTTTTGGCACTCCCACCAACTTCAGAAAAGAGACTCTCACTTTCGAAGTGGTTAGGTTCCGTGGAACATATCACGCCACCTTGGGCGCCCATGCTATGCTCGGTTCATGGCGGTCCCAAACTACACCTACCTCAAGCTCAAAATGCCAGGCCCCAACGGTGTCATAACTGTCGAGCCCTCATACGAGCACGCATACGAGTGTGACGTCGAGTGTGTCGAGCACGGAGAAGCCGTCTTGGAGTCGGCAACCTTAGCGGCGGACCTCGACGGTCTAGCCAATGAGATCCCCGACCCCAAGCGCCACGCCGACAGCTTTGAGCCCGCGGAAGACGTCAAGCTCGTGCCCCTCAACCCCGCTGACCCGAAGGGAAAGGCGTTGAGCATCAGCACCACCCTCGATCCCAAATAGGAAACAATGCTCGTCGACTTTCTCCGTGCAAACATCGACATCTTTGCGTGGAGTCCCTCAGATATGCCGAGCATACCTAGGGAAGTCGCCGAGCACGCCTTGGAGATCCAAGCCGGCTCCAAACCGGTGAAGCAACGCTTGCGCCGCTTCGACGAGGAGAAGCGCAAGGTCATCGGTGAGGAGATACACAAACTATTGGAGGCCGGATTCATCAAGGAGGTTCATCATCTCGAGTGGCTAGCTAATCCCGTGTTAGTTAAGAAAAAGAGTGGGAATTGGAGGATGTGTGTAGACTATACTAGTTTAAATAAAGCATATCCAAAAGTTCCTTTTCCTTTGCCACGCATTGATCAAATCGTTGATTCCACTGTGGGATGTGAAACTCTTTCGTTCTTAGATGCATATTCTGGCTACCACCAGATCAAAATGAAGGAGTCCGACCAGCTCGCAACTTCGTTCATCACCCCATTCGGCATGTATTGCTATGTTACTATGCCCTTCGGTCTCCGGAACGCAGAGGCTACGTACCAGCGATGCATGCAACACGTTTTTGGGGAACACATCGGACCAACCATCGAGGCTTACGTCGATGATATCGTTGTCAAAACCAAAAAGGCCGATAATTTGATAAAAGACCTCGACGTTGCGTTCAAGTGCTTCTGGGCAAAGAACATCAAGCTTAACCCCGAGAAATGCGTTTTCAGCGTTCCTCGAGGCATGCTTCTAGGGTTCATCGTTTCCGAGCGTGGCATTGAGGCCAACTCATAAAAGATCGCCGCAATAACCAAGATGGGCCCTATCCGAGATCTGAAGGGCATGCAGAGGGTCACGGGCTGCCTTGCAGCCCTTAGTCGCTTCATTTCACGCCTTGGCGAAAAAGCGCTCCCACTGTATTGTCTCTTGAAGAAATTGGAACACTTCTCGTGGACCCTCGAGGCCGAGGAAGCTCTTGCAAAGCTCAAAGCTACACTCTCCAACTCACCGATCCTCGTCCCTCTGACCCGAGGGGAACCCCTCCTACTTTATGTCGCCGCAACGACACAAGTAGTCAGCGCGGTCTTGGTTGTCGAGAGGGCAGAGGAAGGACATACCTTGCTCGTCCAGAGACCGGTCTACTTCATCAGCGAGGTGCTCTCGGAAACCAAGGTTCGCTACCCGCAGATCCAAAAGCTGCTATACGCCATCGTCTTAACGCGGCGCAAACTCCGTCACTATTTCGAGGGCCACCCGGTGACTGTGGTTTCTTCTTTCCCTCTGGGAGAGATAGCCTAGAACCGGGAAGCCTCGGGCAGGATAGCTAAGTGGGCGGTCGAGCTCATGGGTGAGACCCTCTCTTATGCACCGTGCATGGCCATCAAATCCCAAGTACTAGCAGATTTCCTGGCGGAGTGGACCGACACTCAACTTCCTCCAGTTCAGCTCCAGGCTGAGCTTTGGACCATGTACTTCGATGGGTCGCTGATGAAAACAGGGGCAGGCGTGGGTTTGCTCTTCATCTCACCCCTTGGAGTCCACATGCGCTATATCATCCGGTTTCATTTTCCTGCCTCCAACAACGTCGCCGAACACGAGGCGCTCGTCATGGGCTTGCGAATCACCGTTGAACTAGGGGTCTAACACCTCGATGTTCGAGGTGACTCTCAGCTCGTAATCAACCAGGTCATGAAGAGCTTGAACTGCCATGATCCCAAGATGGAGAACTACTGTGAAGAGGTACGGTGCCTTGAGGACAAGTTTCACGGCCTCGAGCTCAACCACATCGCACGCAGGTATAATGAGGCTACCGATGAACTCACAAAAATCGCGTCCAGTCGAACTACGGTTCCACCGGACGTTTTCGCGAGAGATCTCCACCAACCGTCCGTCAACATCGGGGCGGATGGAGGGGTCGACGGGCCGTCACTCGACCCCCCACCTAAGGCGGAAGCCCCCTCGACCGGGGCTGAGGCCATGCAGGTGGAAGGCTCAACCCCACCAGCCAACTCCGAGCCTGACTGGCGTATTCCGTATCTCGACCATCTCATTCGAGGGGATCTCCCCACGGATAAGATCGAGGCTCGACGAATCGCTCGCCGGGCCAAATCCTTTGTGATATTTGGCGATAGTAGGGAGCTTGATGAGGACATCACCACGCTGGACACACCGACGCTATGGTCTTCCCCAAGTTGCAATTCGTCCCCAACTCAGCTGCCATGTCACCCTCGGATTCAGCACATACGGCGTCACTGTTTCGGTCATAACTCTCTCATATGACATCGAAACGAGGCGTTCTTGGATGCGTTGGAAAGGGGACGACGACGCCGTCGTTTTGGATCTGGTCCCAGCTCTAGAAGGTCCATGGATCATTCTGTGTGATCACGGCAAGGTGCTGCATCACCTATTTGGGCCAACTGGGCCATGTATCGTGTCGGGCCTTAAGCCCAAGTTGTGGACGCCCAACCAGTGGCCGTCCTCAACCCTAGGTCGAGTCTTAGACTATAAAAACAGCTGCCGCCGCTGCTAGACAATCAGGTTTTGTTTAGAGTTTAGTTTTCCATCGAGAAACTGAATCGTTCATTGTAATTGTGGTGACAAATCCTTTTACAGTGATCCAGGGCCCCCTGTTCTTGATCTCCTCCACTGTGTCGATTAGTCCTTTGGAACCGAGTTCTTGAACCCTCTATTGATATTCGCATCATTCATATTTGTAATTTCAGATTGCGTGTTTTACCTTCTTGCTTGTGTTCTTCGATTCGCTTGCAGGAAAAGCCTTCTTGGCGAGGTTAATCAAGTTGTGCTTGGTTGATAACCAACGGAGCAGTGGTGTAACGGTTGCAAGGTTCGAATCGTGTTTGATTTGAAGCCGGATCGCCAACGTCGAGATCTCCACAAATCGAACTTATCGGCTACCTCTCGGAAGATCGGGCCTGTATCTCATCAATTGGTATCAGAGATTTTAGGTTTACCGCGAGGTATATTCTCGTTTGCCTTAGATTCATATTTGTTCAATACCTAGAGTCCACAAAAAGCCCAAAAAATATTTCAGTTTCCGCTGTCCTATCACCTTTTGTGTCCGTGGTCGAGTCTTGTTGCTGGTTTAGGATTGTGTTCGTGGTCGTAGTTCAATCACCCGTTGCTGTGATTTTTGTTTTCCGCCGCTATCCCATCCACCGTTCCCAAACAACAAGTCGAAGCCACCACATTACTTGACTTGCCCGCTAGCCGCCTTGTGTAACTTCTTGCCACCGCGCAAACCCTAGATAGGTTGCCAGCCGCTCTTATTTTGCCTGCATCGCAGCCCTCCTTTCATCATCAGGCGAATACCTACTGTCGCTGTTGGAGTCACAGGGACACTCTTGTGATCGATGTTGGAGTTTAGGGACGTTTTGCCCTAACTGCCGCTGTCGTGTTGTGCCTCCAGTCAAAACATAACTTGAGATACCTTCGGTAAAACAGGCATAACTTTTCGCTCGTTTATCAGAAAAATCTGAAATTTTTACAGCAGCTTCTTGACACCGTTTGGAGCCGACCCAACCTAGGCTATGCCCTGTTTGGTTTCATCAAATTTGCCAAAAAAATCAGGAAAGTAAAGAAAAAAAATTATCAAAGCTTTTGCACGCTTTTCAGAGAATGTGCTGTATTTCTGTAGACCACATCCCACCTCAGTTGTAGGTGCCAATTTTTGTGGTTGCATCTTTTGTGATCCTTTTTTAGAGAAAAATAAAAAAAATAGTGAAAAAATAAAAAAGTTTGATTCCTACTAGTGCCTTTTGGAAAAAATCAGGGAAAAATTCAGGAAAAAGGAAAAATCTGGTTATTTGCTTGTTCTGTGCGTTCTTTCCATCGTCCTTTGTTTTTACCTTGTTGTGCTACGTCTCGACATGTCTTAGCCAGCAGCTGTGATTTGTACTTTGGATCCGGATTGAACAATCGCTAATCTGTATTTGTTAATTGCTAATCCTTGCTGTCATATTGTGTGCCTACCCATAGCTCCACATATTCTTCTGTCAGCAAAGGTTCATCTTGCAACTGTTACCCACGCTCAACAACAGATTACTTCGTCACTTTGGTTTTGCTCTTGTTTGGCGTTGGTAAGAATACAGGCAATACGGTGGTAAGCCGCTTGTGATTTTGCATTCCACTTTCACCACCACAACCACCACCACCACCACCACTTGTTTCCTTTTAGTTGATAGGGATAATACTTTGGTGTTGTCTTTTTCTATCTTCTAACCATGGCAGGATCTCCGACGGACTTCAATGAGCGCGTGTCCAAGGGCGAGCTTACAACGTTCATGACTGAACAACGCCATCTTATGACCGAGCTGACGCGCAATGTGAACAATCTGGTCACCCGCATTGAACAACTCGAGCAACGTCCTCCACCTCATCGTGCTGCTGATGAAGATGCGGATGATTTTGGTGATGACGATGCGGATGCGAATGCTGACGGTTATGCCCGTCGCCGCCTCAACTTCAACCGTCGCGGTATGAGAGGTAATAATCATGGTAATAATGATCCTTTTGCTAAAATTAAATTTAGCCTTCCTCCTTTTGCTGGTAATGTTGATCCAGAGGCTTATTTAGATTGGGAGCTTGCTGTTCAACAAAAATTTGATTCTCATAATGTTCCTGCTGAGCATAGAGTTAGACTTGCTACTAGTGAGTTTACTAATTTTGCTTTGTTCTGGTGGAGTGATCTTTGCAATGCTAATAATGCTGCTGCTGTGCCTCAAACTTGGAATGCTTTAAAGCAACGTATGAAATCTTGTTTTGTTCCTCCTTATTACCAACGTGATTTACGTTTGAAACTGCAAACTTTAAAACAAGGTGATAAAGGAGTAGAAGCTTACTATCAAGAATTGCTTATTGGTTTAGCCCATTGTGGTATAAATGAAGATGATAATGATGCTAGTGCTAGATTTTTTGGTGGTTTAAACCATGATATACAGAACATACTTGATTACAAAGATTGGCGCAATTTTTCCCAATTGTATCATCTTGCTATTAAGGCAGAACGTGAAGTACAGGGACGCAAACAACACCAGCCTTTTAGGTCTAACAATGGGAGGAATTTTCAGCAGCGTTCAGCGCCGGATACGCCCAAGATTCCTGTTGCATCACAGCCGTCTACACCTCCATTGTCTTCCGGGGTAAGTCAATTGTCTAATGTGCAGAAGAAAGGTGCCACTCCAGGTGCTTCTACTAGCTCCTCGTCCAGCGCTAAAATCATTTGCCATCGATGCAAAGGCATGGGACATGTTATGAAGGATTGCCCCAGTCGTCGTGCTTTCATTGCTACCGAGGATGGATATGTAAGTACTAGTGATGTTGAAGATGATTTAGCCCTTGCTGCTAACATTGATGCAGATTCCACCGAGGGCGATTAAGACAAGGGGGCCATCATCATTGACTCTGTGGCTGCTGCCATGGACTACCCTAGCCTTCTTGTGCAGCGTGTGTTGAGTACACGAGTGGGACATGAAGAAGAGATGAAGATCCAACGAAACAATTTGTTCCACATGTATTTCATTGTGCAGGGTTGTCGTGTTCTCACTATCATTGATAGCAGAAGTTGCAATAACTTGGTGAGTTCAGATTTGGTTGAGAAGCTTGGCTTGACCACACGACAACATTCCTATCCATATAAACTTCAATGGTTCAATAATAGTGGTAAGACTAAGGTAACTAAATCAGCACGCATTAGCTTTTTCACAGGTTCTTATCATGATACTGCTGATTTTGATGTTGTCCCTATGCAAGCTTGTTCCATTTTGTTAGGTCGTCCATGGGAATTTGATAATGATGCTTTAAACCATGGTAGAACTAATACATACACTATCATACATAAGGATAAGAAAATTACATTACTGCCTTTGTCTCCTACGGATATTATTAAACATGCTAAAGAGATTAAAAATAAACCTCCAACTGACATTGCTAAAAATAATGGGATTAGGTTAAAAGGAGGTACTTTTCTCGCTACAACTTCTGCTACTGCTGAGTTATGTGATAATCCTGATGCACCATGTTATACTATGTTTTGTCAACCTATTATGTCTGGTGCATTGCCTGCTGTCACTGACCTTTTGCAGGAGTTCGCTGATGATGGGATGAAGTCGAGGACGACTCCAATTCTAGAGGGAGGGGATGATGAGGACATCGCCAAGATAGAGTCGAGGACGACTCCAATTCAAGAAGGGGAGGATGATGAGGACATCGCCATGCTGGACACACCGACGCTATGGTCTTCCCCAAGTTGCAATTCGTCCCCAACTCAGCTGCCACGTCACCCTCGGATTCAGCACACACGACGTCACTGTTTCGGTCATAACTCTCTCATACGACATCGAAACGGGGCGTTCTTGGATGCGTTGGAAAGGGGACGACGACGCCGTCGTTTTGGATCTGGTCCTAGCTCCAGAAGGTCTATGGATCATTCTGTGTGACCACGGCAAGGTGCTGCATCACCTATTTGGGCCAATTGGGCCATGTATCGTGTCGGGCCTTAAGCCCAAGTTGTGGACGCCCAACCCCTGGCCGTCCTCAACCCTAGGTCGAGTCTTAGACTATAAAAACAGCCGCCGCCACTGCTAGACAATTGGGTTTTGTTTAGAGTTTAGTTTTCCATCGAGAAACTGAATCGTTCATTGTAACTGTGGTGACAAATCCTTTTACAGTGATCCAGGGCCCCCTGTTCTTGATCTCCTCCACTGTGTAGATTAGTCCTTTGGAACCGAGTTCTTAAACCCTCTATTGATATTCGCATCATTCATATTTGCAATTTCAGATTGCGTGTTTTACCTTCTTCCTTGTGTTCTTCGATTCGCTTGCAGGAAAAGCCTTCTTGGCGAGGTTAATCAAGTTGTGCTTGGTTGATAACCAACGGAGCAGTGGTGTAATGGTTGCAAGGTTCGAATCGTGTCTGATTTGAAGCCGGATCGCCAACGTCGAGATCTCCACAAATCGAACTTATCGGCTACCTCTCGGAAGATCGGGCCTGTATCTCATTAGAGCTGTACCGCCGTAGCCCTATTGGCATCCTCCAACGCTGCATCACAAATGAGGAAGGCAAAAACCTGCTCAAAGATCTACACTTGGGGGCTTGTGGTCATCACGCAGCGCCTTGAACCCTCGTCGGAAATGCTTTCCGACAAGGTTTCTGTAACAGAACCGACCAAATTATAAGAGCACAAGTACAAAAACAAGCACCGAAGCACTCAAATTTTCGAACTTGAGCCCATATAATCCCGGTGGTCAATCAAAATCACGAAGGATTTCAAACCAACTTGCTTACAACCAGGATCGCATCATTCAACATACAACATAATACGTTACATTTCACAAGTAGTTCGGAAATAAGTTTACACCACGGAGTTGCAATTATTACAAACCAAGTTTGGAAAGTAGCGGAAGCATAACACACACACCAGTTGTTTAACTACTACCAGTCTTGTTGATCAACAACCCGCAAAAGCATGAGGAAAGTACATAAAAGATGATCACGCCCTAGTGATCTAGTCTTCGTCACCCGCAGGGTGGAGACACGTCTTGCAGAAGCCTTGATAGAGCATATCATCTGCAACAGGGGGGGATAAACCCTGAGTACTGGAATGTACTCAGCTAGACTTACCCGTCAAAAACCAGAAATAAAATGACACCAAGGATTATGCAAGGCTTACACAAGAGGCTAGCTGACACCACATTTGCATAAAGGCATAAGTAGTTGAAACTCTTATAACCTGTACTAGCAGTTATTTTTAGCATTTACCTGTCATCTATCTTAGCGCCTGTACTAAGCATGCACTTGATTATAATCAAACAATTATCAACATTATATCCAGAGCAGGTATAAATTGTGGCAACATTGTATCATTCACTTAACCATCTGTTCATTTAATGAGATCTACGTTGCCGCTGCTCAAGTCAAGTGCTCACTAACCGGGAGCGACGGCGATTCGAATCGAATTCCTATCCAGCTGGAGGGGTAATTCTAACACTCACCGAGTCACGCCTGGCGAGGGCTGCTCAGGTCATCTTTCGTACAGTTCAGGAATCGCGGGCCCGAATGATGTCGCGTCCCCAAGGGCGACACTCTGCCAGGTGATAGGGACTCTAACCCCCCTTGGTCTCACACCAATGTCTCCAAGCACATCCTTTCTCTCCTCCAAGATGCAACCTACCATTCGATTCCCGGCCTGAACCATACTACTCGACTTCGCGGTCGGAACGACTTATCTGGCCAACTAAGTGTTAGACTGCGTTCAACATGACTCAAGGACGTACAGCGAATCGGTCCTTAAACGACTCAGACGGGCATGGCTCCACACCCAAGACGTGAAGTGTCTTGCGGCTGTACCATCGATCTCCCGCCCGGTCTCAATTTCATTTTAAAGCATGGTTCCATCACGATAGCCATAAGCCACTCGTGACCCAATCCTATCTCTCGCGGATGACCGGAAATCACCCGACTTCTACCGTACTAAGCAGGGCTAAGCATTGACACATGCCTAAACCTAATATAGGATTAAGTACGATATCTGGACAAGGACAGGTAAAATGCAGCAAGTGTTTTCATATAACTCCTATAACTTAATGCAATAAACAATTAAAAAGTACTCAAGATAGATTTATAAAATGATGGGTTCAGCATGCACCGGGGCTTGCCTTTGAGAAAGGTCGAAGGTCGGTGGTCAGGGCACTCAGGAAGGTCTTCAGCGGCGTCTCCTTCGCCGACTGGTTCTGCTGGCTCCTCCAGCTGGTTCTGGACTTCCTCCGGAATCACTTGCTCGAATTCGAGGAGCGTTACCCCCTCCGGAACACCTATTGCATGAGTGCATAATAAATCTCATGGATGCATAATGAAAGATGCAGCATGCTCGGAATGAAATGCATTACAACATTCTTAAAGCTCTATTCAAATCACTTCAAAATAGTAGGTGCAAATTTCCTCTCCAGTAGAGAAGTACTCACCTAATCTACTCAACCTAAGATATACCTGTTCTTCTTCAGTTAAGGCCCTAACACCTAACAATTACAAGAGTAGCATTACTTAGGTTACCACATTCAACAGCAAAATACCACAGTAAAACATTCTGGACAGCAGCTACTTGTTTCTAACATAACTGGAGATTCCCAACTCCAAAAGATATGATCTAAGACAATCTGGAAAGCTTAAGAAATGCACTACAATTTATTTTCAGACCTCAGCCCTAAATTCCTAAGTTTTCCATGTCGAATTTCATAAGTTCCAGAATCTGTTCTCTCTAAACAGAGAGTAGCCAATTCTGGACTGTCACTTAAAACAGCAACAACTCCCAAACTACTAAGCCAAATGCTCCCAAATTTTGACACAAGCTAGTTTATCAAGTTTACTACAACTTTGGTATTTACAAGTTTTCCAGCAACCACCTTTATCAAAGGTCAAATCTAGAAATACTACCAGCTGTCCAGAAAACCTAAAATTGCAAGGATTAAATATTTATTGCTGTGGCAAAAGTCCCCTAAGACCAAACTAATGTTACCAAAAGTTCACATGGGTTACAAAAACACCAGAAAGTAAGGTGTGCCCACCTAGAATATTTATTTATACTCATTTCTTAATTTACTTAATTAATTAGGTTGAATTTTAAACATATATGTAAACTGCTCCTAAAATTCTACTAAAATTACAGGGGACTCTCTGACCCAAAAAGAGACTACTGTAAAAATTTGAACTAAATTTATTCACAGGAACTCCCTATATAAAATTCACAAGTCCAAAAGGCCGATTTTTGCATAATTAGTAAATCATATTGAAAAGTATCAAACAACAGATTTCATAATTTTCATGGACACTTTAGGGTACCAAGACATTCTCCAAAAATTTATAAGAACATTGCACATGTAGAAAAATTGCTAAAATTCATTCAAGCATTTCCTAAAATAACAAGATAGCATTATAACTGAAAAAGTACTTAAGCATTAATGCCCAAATTTTTACCAGAGCTAAAGCAAGTATAAAACAGCCTACCCACCAAATTTCATAATTTTTCGAATACTACAGCTCAAGTTATACATTTAACAAATTTGCATTCATTTCAAAACACATTTGAAAGATCTATTAAATTCTACCAGAAACTAAATATCACATGACAGATTTATATTTTTCTACAATACTACACACCATATAGATCCTAACAAAATTTATCTCACAAATTTTGGGCAAGTAAAACCCTAGATCTAAATTTCCCAAACCTCAACAAAAATCTGTGACAAAAAGAAAGAAAATCAAAACTGAACCCTAACCGCTACAGTGCTGGGCCGGCTCGAGACCGACGCGGCCCAAGACGCGCGCGCGCGGCCCGCTCGGGCTCCCGCCCGCGCGCGGCAACAGACAGGTGGCCCCCGCGTGTCAGCGAAAGGGAACAGGGGCGCGGCGGCAGTGAGCTCCGGCGAGCGATTTCTCGCCGCCGGTGGCTCCTCCGACCAAACCAAGTCCACCGACGTCTTGCCCAACCCAAACCGCACCAAGGCTTGCCCTTTTCCCCAAAGTTGATGCACCGCAGCACCTAGGCCGACGGCAATGGCGGATGGCCGCGATGCCTGGCGGTACGCCGGCGAGTCCCGGCCGTCGCACGACCTACCGAAGGGCGCATCACCTTCCTGGACTCCTAGCGGACCTATCGAGACCACTCCCACAGACGGGGATGGAGCGGAACCGCTGGACCGCGTGAGCACCTGGCCGGCAGCCATGGCGCGGCCGTGCACGGTCTCGTTCCGGCCTGGCTATCCCGATGCTGGCGGTAACATCTTCACCCTAGCATCTACACGTGACAGGGAGGAGGAAACGTGGGTGAGGGGAGGCGGAGAACTACTGTGTGGTGCTGGCCACGGTGACCCGAACATGGCGGAGCTCCGGTGAGCTTTTGGGAGCGGGCGGAGATGGCAATGCGGCTCACCTCGGGCTCAATCCAACCTACCGACAGGTTGAGGAGGTGTAGGGCGGTGAGGCGGAGGGACGGACGTGGTTTGGCGAGCGGTGGTGAGTGCGCGAGCTCAGAGACGGCTGCGGCGGCAATGGTGTCTCCGGTTTCCGCCTCGGTGAGCCCGGCCAGAGCGAGAGGGAGGGAGAAGAGAATGAGCGCGAGTGAGGGAGTGGAGGTGGCCGCTCGGTGTTCAAACTCGCGCCTGGGCTCGCAACGTGGAGGGAATGGCAGCGCTCGGTCGCCACGCGTCGCCGTTCTTCTGCCCGAGCGCCACGACATGCCGGTGTTCGAGCTCGTTGACTGAAACCGAGCCTTTCACGACCGACTGACAGAGCGAGTTTGGCACTGATTATCTCCCAAACCAGTTCGAGTTAGGAGTAGGTGATAATACAAAAATTGTAGGGCTTCGTGAGGTCAACAACTTTGCTAATTAGCTCCAGAACAAATTTGGCTTGGATTTGAAACTATAAAGCTCCAAAGTGGTGCCCCTTGAAACTGAAACGTGGTTTCAGTGACTGAAGCCGACTGAAACCCTAACTTCTTGACCCTAGATCTCCTAAACCAGTGAGAACCAGGTATGGTTGATGTTGGAAATATTGTAGAGCTACATGAGAGCTACAAGTTTGTCAATATGAGTGGAAGCTGGTTTGGCCTGGTTTGCAAACTACAAGCTCCTAAAGTAGGCCACAGTAAAACTGGAGGGACACTTGGAAACTTAGAAAAATTCTAAGTGTTAAGACAGCCCCTCTAGCTGACTTGTGGGCCATTTTTGAGCATGTTATGGTCAGTTTCATGAGATGGTCATATTGAGACTTTTGTTCCCCATAAAATTCCCTACAACTTTGCTTAAGGGTGCTTCTCTATGCAAGGTCTCTAAGCTAGACTTTTTAATTGGTCAAACTAGAGCATCCTAGGGGTAAATGGTGGTCAACCACCTCTTGGAGGGCATTTTGGTGATTTTGGTCAACATGAACCTTGCTCCATGAGTAACCCTAAGTGTAACTAAGGTGTTGTGAGACATAATTGGCTACTCTACCCTTTAGTTACACCAACTACCAAGTATCAAAGGATGTGAGACAAACAAAATTCTAAAAACAAATCACATTTGTTGCAACCACATAAAATAACATGAATGATGCATGCTTATGCCTATGCAAATGCAATGCAATTATGGAGCTAAACACTTGAGGTGTTACAGCCCTCCCCCCTTATAAAAATCTCATCCCGAGATTTGGAAAGCGTACCATTTTTCATAGAATTCTTTATAACCATCCCGCAAATAATCTTCCCGTTCCCATGTAGCATCACTTTCACTACCCTGATTACTCCACATCACTTTATACCACTTAACCACTTTGCTTCTAGTCACTCGTTCCTGAGTATCGATCACTCGGACTGGCTTTTCTTCGTAGGTTAGATCGGACTCAAGCCTGATATCTCCTAAAGGAACTCGTTCCTCAGGAACTCGAAGACACTTTTTGAGCTGAGATACATGAAAAACGTTGAATATAGCGCTCATTTCAGGAGGTAACTGGATTTTGTACGCAACGGCTGCACTCTTGCCTATGATCTGGAAAGGACCCACGTATCTTGGTGCAAGTTTCCGCTTAACACCAAAACGTTGGACACTCTTCATTGGAGAAACTTTCAAATAAACGAAGTCCCCAACTTCAAACTCGAGTGGCTTTCTACGACGATCAGCATAACTTTTCTGTCTAGCTTGGGCTGCAGCCATGTGTTTTTGGATGGTACGGACTTGTTCCTCAGCTTCCTGAACAAAATCAATACCATAATACCTTCTTTCACCAGCTTCTACCCAGTTTAGTGGAGTTCCACACTTACAGCCGTACATAGCTTCGAATGGGGCCATCTTAATACTCTCTTGGTAACTATTATTGTATGAAAATTCGGCTAAAGGCAACCATTTTTCCCAAGAACCTTTGGATGAAATGACGCATGCCCGCAACAGATCTTCCAAGATTTGGTTCACTCGTTCCGTCTGACCAGACGTCTGGGGGTGATAAGCAGAGCTTCTCACTAACTTGGTTCCCAGAAGGTGATGCAAGTGCTCCCAAAAGCGAGCAGTGAACTGGGGACCACGGTCAGAAACGATAGTACGAGGTACCCCATGGAGCCGGACTATCTGATTGAAGTACAACTCAGCATAGTCAGTGGGACGATAGTCCACTCTAACTGGAATGAAGTGAGCTGATTTGGTCAAACGATCCACAATTACCCAGATGGAGTTATGATTTTTGACAGTAGGAGGAAGTCCGACAATGAAATCCATGCTTATCTCTTCCGATTTCCAGCCTGGGATAGAAAGTGGTTGAAGTAACCCAGCTTTCATGTGTACCGCTTTAACTCTACAGCAGGTGTCGCATCTAGCAACATATGCAGCTATCTCTTTCCGCATCTTGGTCCACCAATAAAGTGGCTTCAAATCATAATACATCTTATTACTACCAGGATGGATGGACAACTTGGAAGAATGTGCTTCAGACAAGATCTGATCTTTAAGCTCACGGTCCTTAGGTACCACTAATCTATCCTTAAACCACAGCACGCCTTCGTCATCTAACCTGAAATGCTTAGTTTCTTCGTCTTTCATCTTACGTTTTATGTGGAATATACCAGGATCAGTCTTTTAGAGCTCAATAATTCTGCTTTTGAGAGTATAACTGACAGTGATGTTGTACAAGACTGCCGGATGTAGAAGGCGAGATCGGTGAAAATCAGTTTCAACTAAGGAATGGCAATGAGTCTTACGGCTTAAAGCATCCGCAACCACATTTTTCTTGCCAGGATGATAGTGTACTTGAAGGTTATAATCCTTAATCAACTCGAGCCATCTTCTCTGACACATATTTAACTCGGGTTGGGTGAAGATGTATTTGAGGCTTTTGTGGTCTGTGTAGATATTGCAGACATTGCCCAGCAGATAATGCCGCCATACTTTCAAAGCATGCACAACTGCAGCCAGTTCTAAGTCATGCGTTGGGTAATTCACCTTATGTTTCCGAAGTTGTCGAGAGGTATATGCAATTACTCGGCCTTCCTGCATCAAAACACCTCCCAAACCTATGCCTGAGGCATCACAATAAACATCAAATGGTTTCTCGATATCCGGTTGTGCCAAAACTGGAGCCGAGGTTAGGAGGGTTCGCAGTTGGTGAAAAGCCGCATCACACTCAGGAGTCCAGACAAACCTGGTGTCTTTTTGTAGCAACCGAGTCATGGGCTTGGCTATTTTTGAGAAATCCGGGATGAAGCGACGATAATAGCCAGCCAACCCAAGAAAACTCCGGACCTCATGAACCGAAGTAGGAGCCTTCCAATTCAATACTTCATGTACCTTGGTGGGATCCACCATAATTCCCCCATCGGACAACACATGCCCAAGGAAAGGTACTTCATGAAGCCAGAATTCACACTTACTGAACTTCGCATACAGTTGATGTTCACGCAGTCTGGTGAGGACAATACGCAGATGTTCAGCGTGTTCTTCCTCATTCTCAGAATATATCAAGATGTCATCAATAAACACCACCACAAACTTGTCCAATTCGGGCATAAACACCGAATTCATCAAGCACATGAAGTGTGCGGGGGCATTTGTCAGACCGAAAGACATGACAAGATACTCATAAAGGCCGTATCTTGTCGAGAAAGCTGTTTTTGGAATATCTTCGGGACGGATTTTAATCTGATGGTAACCAGACCTCAGATCAATCTTGGAAAAGACTTTAGCTCTAGACAACTGATCGAACAAGATATCGATACGTGGCAGAGGATACTTATTTTTGACAGTGACTGCATTCAGAGGTCTATAATCTACACACATCCGCAAGGTCTGATCCTTCTTCTTCACAAAGATAGCAGGGCATCCCCACGGAGATGAACTAGGACGAATCAACCCTTTCTTCAATAGTTCATTCAACTGCACTTTAAGCTCAGCTAACTCATTCGGAGGCATCCTATAAGGTCTCCTAGAGATGGGCGCCGTGCCAGGCAACAACTCAATTTTAAATTCCACATCCTGATCCGGAGGGAGTCCCGGCAAATCATCGGGAAAAACGTCCGGAAACTCATTTACTACGGGAATTTCAGCCAACGCCTTTGCTTGCACAGCATGAACTTCCCCAGACAAATCAACTTTGCTAGGAAGTTGTACTAGAAAACCCTTTTGATCTGTAGGATCTCTGAGCATAACTACCCGAGTGGAAGTATCAATGAGTACCCCATTCTGACTCATCCAATTCATGCCCAAGATAACATCTATGCCTAAACCCGGCAACACCACTAAGGCAAGCGAGTACTTTCACCCTTCTATCTCAAACTCAAGGTTCCCCACTACTTTATTTGTGGAAATATTCCCACTTGCTGCACTAATGCAATAACCCCCACCTTCAACAGTATGCAATTTGTGTGGAAACTTTGATGCAAACTTAGGACTGATAAAGGAATGCGAAGCACCTGAATCAAAAAGTACCACTGCAGGATGTTGGTCAACTAGGAACTTACCAGCCGTGACAACCTCACCAGATGGGATTTCCTCAATACTGTTATAATGAGCGTGCCCCTGACGGCCACCTTGGTTGACATTCTTCTTGGGGTAAGGACAGTTCCGGGACCAATGGCCTGGCTTGTTGTAGTTCCAGCAAGGCATGTTGCTGGGAGGAACACTAGAGCTGCTCTGACTAGAATTGCCCTTTGGCAGAGCGACTGTATAAGCCTTGCGGAACCCAGTTTTGGCAGCAGGCTTCTTCTGCGGTGGACGGAACTTGGTATTCTGAGCAGGTGGGCGAGGGGAAGACCTAGGTGCAGCTGAAGTCCGAGACTGCGAAGCACTCGCCTCAAGGGCCCTTTTACGGCTCTTAGAGGCAGAATAAATAGCATTATTATTCTCCTGGGTCAAAGCATCACTGATAAAATCATTGAAGGTAGTACACTTGCTAGTGCCCATAGTCTTCATCAACTTTGGGCCGAGGCCCCTTTTGAAGCTAGCAATTTTCTTGGCATCGGTATCCACAAACTCTGTGGCATACCTTGCTAAGTTGTTGAAAGACTGCAGATATTCAGTCAAGCTTTTATTCCCCTGCGACAGCCTCATGAATTCTGTGTGCTTGATCGCCATAAGACCTGGAGGAATATAGTTCCCACGGAATGCTGCCTTGAACTAGTCCCAAGCAATCGGAACATTGGCAGGCAGTGTGGAACGATAGTGGCTCCACCAAATACCCGCTGGACCATGCAGCTGATGAGAAGCATATTCAGTTTTTAGCTCATCGGTCAAGCGAAGCAGACGGAACTTTTGTTCAATAGTGTTCAACCACTCATCGGCTTGCAGTGGTTCTTCCGCCTCCTTAAAGAGCGGGGGCTTAGTATCAAGAAAGTCCTTGAAATCACTGTACTGATTGGGTTCTGGGCCCTGACGGCCATGACGAGCCTCCCGATTGGCAAGTTGACGCATAGCATCAGCCAACATGCGCTGCCCTTCTACCACGGTCTGCATCAGCTCAGCTGGGGTAGGTGGTGGCGGAGGGGATGGCTGTTCCTCATCCTCATTGCCACGACCCCAACGGAGATTGTACGACATCTGCAAAATGCATAGCCAATGAGCACTGACGATGTGGGAAATTTGTAGACGAATTATTGCAAATATGTCAAACTAACTTCATGAAATGGACTTCTCAATTAATCAAGGCACAATAATTCATCACAACCGCACAATCCATTCAAGCGCATCAATTGATGCAATCATACGAGGGAATCCATCAAGATGTATTCTGATAAAGGCTCACTCACAGAGGCACAACAGTGACTGAACCGTTTACTTTAATACCTATGTGTTGTTTTGATTTTTCGCACGGTACTTGGATTCGATCTCAAAATTTTTGTTGACTGGGAAAGGCTACTTCAAACTGACCACAAAGAGACTTCTCAACGGTAGAGTTCCGTGGTGGATCATGACTAGCCACCTCGATACCAGCGCGTGCCAAGCAGCACAGCCTTATGTCGCGCGCCACAGGAGGCCCTCAGTTTCGTCGTGGCACCGAAGGGTGCTAATCGTGACACCATCATCGAACACAACACAATAAGACATCCAATCGTGATCGAAATTAACAGGTTCCAACTAAACATCCAGGAAACATAGGGTTCGGCCTTACATCCCAAAGTCAAGTTATTACAAAGCCTCACTCCCACACAGGGAGGGCACAAAAGACGATCCTAACACCATAGCTACGTGATGACTACTCTAAGCGTCGTCCTCAGAGTCGGTGTCAAGAATCTCCCCGCCGTCCTCATCACTAACAGGCTCTAACTCCTCATCTTCTTCTTCTTCTTCTTCTGGCTCTTCTTCTGGTGCTTCTTCTGGTGCTTCTTCTGGTGCGGCATCTTGGGGCCTATTGACCTCCACTTCATCATCATCTTCAGCCATGAAGACTCCCGAACCCATGTCCTCATCTGCATTGTTGTTTCGAGGTAGCAGAGGATTAAGCTGGTTGTTCAGGCGGTGCACTTCTTCATGAAGGTTGTCATTGTTTTCTTCAGCATTCTCCAACTGTTGCTCGAGCTCAAACTGATGAGCTCTCAGAACATTCTCCTCGTGCCAGGCTTCATCCCTCTAGTTCATGACACGGACCAGCATGCGTTGACAGTTGCGATTTGCTACTGTCAACCTCTGGACTGCAAGGGTTTCCTGATCACGGTCACGGATCACTTGCTCCAGTTGCTGACGCGCTGCATTCCTGGCAGCAGTCACTTCGGCCAACTCAGCCCGCAGCCTTTCCACCTCAGTGGGCTCGGGGCGGGGCTCCCGTGGAGCTAGCTGGTGGCGAGGAGCCCTTCCTCCGGTCGACTTCCGGGCAGTCCTCTTAGTACGTGCCATCTGTATTAACAAGATACAACTTAAAGTGAGGATCATTTAGGGATATGAAATTTAATTTAGTCGGGACTATTGAAATTTTTAAGGAGGGAGTAAATGACATGTATGATATAATTAAACATGATGCATGCACGTTCCGTACGCCCTCTCACCTTAGTAGAAATCTAAAATTCTAACGCTAGGCGGTGGCATACATACGTTCTCTCATATAAACGTAACTATCGGTCTACTCGTTACGCTATTAGTGTACCTGCAGAAAAATCTCATTGCAGCCCAACAATTCCCCAAAATAAACACACGAGAAAGCAGTAAACTAAATACTTTCCATATACACATCCCTAAATGTATATATTTCAGTATCAAAGCTACCCAATTTATAGATGCCCACAATTAAGTGCTTACATAATTACATGGTTTGAACATGTAAGTATGCAAGTCACCAAAACTACTCTCCCCTAGACCGCCGGTTGGACGATCATGCTCTCACAACTCACACTTACCAGAGCGTCGAGGCAATTGATCCATACATTACCACCCAAGTGGATGGCATCCATACAATATCACGCCGTATGGACGACGAAACAGAAACAACCAAGACCCCCAAGTTAGTACTTATAACAAGCCACCTAAGAGTCCTTATTTGGGCTAAGGGATGTGATCACTGGCATACCTATAAAAATAATTTTTATAGTTTTAACCCTTTTCATAAACAATACTTTTGTTTTTAATTACTCGTATGATGTGTTTAATGTTGAATTATGCTCCGGTACCAGCTGTAACAGAACCGACCAAATTATAAGAGCACAAGTACAAAAACAAGCACCGAAGCGCTCAAATTTTCGAACTTGAGCCCATATAATCCCGGTAGTCAATCGAAATCACAAAGGATTTCAAACCAACTTGCTTACAACCAGGATCGCATCATTCAACATACAACATAATATGTTACATTTCACAAGTAGTTTGGAAATAAGTTTACACCATGGAGTTGCAATTATTACAAACCAAGTTTGGAAAGTAGCGGAAGCATAACACACACACCAGTTGTTTAACTACTGCCAGTCTTGTTGATCAACAACCCGCAAAAGCATGAGGAAAGTACATAAAAGATGATCACGCCCTAGTGATCTAGTCTTCGTCACCCGCAGGGTGGAGACACGTCTTGCAGAAGCCTTGATAGAGCATATCATCTGCAACAGGGGGGGATAAACCCTGAGTACTGGAATGTACTCAGCTAGACTTACCCGTCAAAAACCAGAAATAAAATGACACCAAGGATTATGCAAGGCTTACACAAGAGGCTAGCTGACACCACATTTGCATAAAGGCATAAGTAGTTGAAACTCTTATAACCTGTACTAGCAGTTATTTTTAGCATTTACCTGTCATCTATCTTAGCGCCTGTACTAAGCATGCACTTGATTATAATCAAACAATTATCAACATTATATCCAGAGCAGGTATAAATTGTGGCAACATTGTCTCATTCACTTAACCATCTGTTCATTTAATGAGATCTACGTTGCCGCTGCTCAAGTCAAGTGCTCACTAACCGGGAGCGACGGCGATTCGAATCGAATTCCTATCCAGCTGGAGGGATAATTCTAACACTCACCGAGTCACGCCTGGCGAGGGCTGCTCAGGTCATCTTTCGTACAGTTCAGGAATCGCGGGCCCGAATGATGTCGCGTCCCCAAGGGCGACACTCTGCCAGGTGATAGGGACTCTAACCCCCCTTGGTCTCACGCCAATGTCCCCAAGCACATGCTTTCTCTCCTCCAAGATGCAACCTACCATTCGATTCCCGGCCTGAACCATACTACTCGACTTCGCGGTCGGAACGACTTATCCGGCCAACTAAGTGTTAGACTGCGTTCAACATGACTCAAGGACGTACAGCAAATCGGTCCTTAAACGACTCAGACGGGCATGGCTCCACACCCAAGACGTGAAGTGTCTTGCGGCTGTACCATCGAACTCCCGCCCGATCTCAATTTCATTTTAAAGCATGGTTCCATCACGATAGCCATAAGCCACTCGTGACCCAATCCTATCTCTCGCGGATGACCGGAAATCACCCGACTTCTACCGTACTAAGCAGGGCTAAGCATTGACACGTGCCTAAACCTAATATAGGATTAAGTACGATATCTGGACAAGGACAGGTAAAATGCAGCAAGTGTTTTCATATAACTCCTATAACTTAATGCAATAAACAATTAAAAAGTACTCAAGATAGATTTATAAAATGATGGGTTCAGCATGCACCGGGGCTTGCCTTCCTGGACTCCTAGCGGACCTATCGAGACCACTCCCACAGACGGGGATGGAGCGGAACCGCTAGACCGCGTGAGCACCTGGCCGGCAGCCATGGCGCGGCCGTGCACGGTCTCGTTCCGGCCTGGCTATCCCGATGCTGGCGGTAACATCTTCACCCTAGCATCTACACGTGACAGGGAGGAGGAAACGTGGGTGAGGGGAGGCGGAGAACTACTGTGTGGTGCTGGCCACGGTGACCCGAACATGGCGGAGCTCCGGTGAGCTTTTGGGAGCGGGCGGAGATGGCAATGCGGCTCACCTCGGGCTCAATCCAACCTACCGACGGGTCGAGGAGGTGTAGGGCGGTGAGGCAGAGGGACGGACGTGGTTTGGCGAGCAGTGGTGAGTGTGCGAGCTCGGAGACAGCTGCGGCGGCAATGGTGTCTCCGGTTTCCGCCTCGGTGAGCCCGGCCAGAGCGAGAGGGAGGGAGAAGAGAATGAGCGCGAGTGAGGGGGTGGAGGTGGCCGCTCGGTGTTCAAACTCGTGCCTGGGCTCGCAACGTGGAGGGAATGGCAGCGCTCAGTCGCCACGCGTCGCCGTTCTTCTGCCCGAGCACCACGACATGCCGGTGTTCGAGCTCGTTGACTGAAACCGAGCCTTTCACGACCGACTGACAGAGCGAGTTTGGCACTGATTATCTCCCAAACCGGTTCGAGTTATGAGCAGGTGATAATACAAAAATTGTAGGGCTTCGTGAGGTCAACAACTTTGCTAATTGGCTCCAGAACAAATTCGGCTTGGATTTGAAACTATAAAGCTCCAAAGTGGTGCCCCTTGAAACTGAAACGTGGTTTCAGTGACTGAAGCCGACTGAAACCCTAACTTCTTGACCCTAGATCTCCTAAACCAGTGAGAACCAGGTATGGTTGATGTTGGCAATATTGTAGAGCTACATGAGAGCTACAAGTTTGTCAATATGAGTGGAAGCTGGTTTGGCCTGGTTTGCAAACTACAAGCTCCTAAAGTAGGCCACAGTAAAACTGCAGGGACACTTGGAGACTTAGAAAAATTCTAAGTGTTAAGACAGCCCCTCTAGCTGACTTGTGGGCCATTTTTGAGCATGTTATGGTCAGTTTCATGAGATGGTCATATTGAGACTTTTGTTCCCCATAAAATTCCCTACAACTTTGCTTAAGGGTGCTTCTCTATGCAAGGTCTCTAAGCTAGACTTTTTAATTGGTCAAACTAGAGCATCCTAGGGGTAAATGGTGGTCAACCACCTCTTGGAGGGCATTTTGGTGATTTTGGTCAACATGAACCTTGCTCCATGAGTAACCCTAAGTGTAACTAAGGTGTTGTGAGACATAATTGGCTACTCTACCCTTTAGTTACACCAACTACCAAGTATCAAAGGATGTGAGACAAACAAAATTCTAAAAACAAATCACATTTGTTGCAACCACATAAAATAACATGAATGATGCATGCTTATGCCTATGCAAATGCAATGCAATTATGGAGCTAAACACTTGAGGTGTTACAGTTTCTATTGGCCGACCACAGTCTCCAACGCTGTCAAGCTAGTACGCTCTTGCAAAGGCTGCTAATACTATGCAAGACAGACCCATCTCCCGGCTCATGCCCTACAAACTATTCCCATTACGTAGCCGTTCGCTGTTTGGGGGCTCGACCTAGTCGGACCCTTGAAAAGGACAACTGGCGGCTTCACCCACTTGCTCATCACCATTGACAAATTTTCTAAGTGGATCGAGGCCCGTCGTATCACCAGCATCAGGTCTGAGCAAGCTGTGCTCTTTTTTACTGACATCGTCCACCGCTTTGGAATTCCCAACTGCATCATCACGGACAATGGCACCCAATTCACTGGTAAAAAGTTTCTGGATTTCTGCGACAACTACCACATCCGTGTGCTCTGGTCAGCCGTAGCTCATCCAAAAACAAATGGCCAAGTAGAACGTGCCAACGGCATGGTCCTACAAGGCCTGAAACCCAGAATTTTTGACAAGCTAAACAAACACGGCAAGAAATGGGCTGCCGAACTCCCCTCGGTCCTGTGGAGCCTAAGAACAACGCCGAGTCGAGCCACAGGGTTCACTCCGTTCTTCTTAGTCTACGGATCCGAGGCTATGCTCCCAACTGATGTGGAATACGGATCCCCAAGGTTGAAGGCCTACAATGAGAAAAATAACGACGGCACAAGAAAGGACGCCCTCGACCAGCTCGAGGAAGTCCGTGATGTGGCTTTGTTGCATTCTGCCAGGTATCAACAGAGTCTCAGACGCTACCACGACAGACACGTCCGCAGGCGGGACCTCAATGTTGGTGATCTGGTGCTATGGTGAAGCCAGAACACAAAGGGACGACACAAACTCACACCGCCGTGGGAAGGGACATACATCATCGCAGAAGTGTTGAAGCCCGGCACCTACAAGCTATCAAACGAGAAAGGAGAAATCTTCACCAACGCTTGGAACATTGAACAGCTACGTCGCTTTTTTCCTTAAAAAGCCTCGAGGCTCTGTAAATTATTTCCAATCTCGTCAATAAAGAATACATCGGTGTTTAAAGCTTTGTTTTCATAACAACCAGGAAGGATCAACCCTACTCTTTCAGAATCGACCCTCCCTCGGGGGCTGCAAGGGGGGGAACCCCCTATCCCCGAAAAAAATCGTACTCTTTTTTCAAAAAGAGAGCTATCACCTAAGTCGACGACGCCGTGAGAACACCCTAAGGCTCAATGGGCCATCGAGCCGTGAGGTCACTCACCCCTCACGCCTAGGGGTGCGACCGCGTGCTAAGTAGACCTAGTAACAGTTCATGGCTTTGAAAAAGCTCACGTTCCCGTTCGCTTCGGATCAAGCTCTTACACGATCTGCAAGGCCGCAAACGCACCCTAAAGCTCGAGGGCAGTCGAGCCGCGAGATCACTTACGCCTCTAAGGCTACGGTACCTCCACTCGCTTCCTTACGCCAAGGGGCGCGACCGTGCACTAAGTAAATCATGTGAGAACCTGATTCAAGCGATAAAGGGAAGAAAAAACTCGAACGAAACTTAACGATCAGTATAAGTTTACACTTAAACGTTTCAAGGCCTCCAAGGCCACCACAATCAAAGTTACAAAAACTAACTTATTACACGGGCCTTCATGCCCAGTTTCAGCTCACAGGCCCTAGTCATCGGCAGGCGGGACCACCTCGACCTCGAAGAGCTTGGCGAGGCGACTCCCAGGCTCCTCAGCGGCTTCGATCAGGCCCAGGCAGGCGGTTTCATTCTCCTCGTCCGTCCGATCCGGATCCGTGATGAAGCCATCAGCAATGAGGTCCATGTCCTACATGAACTCGGACTGAATGACCACCCGAGCCCTCTTCACGCCGTGATGAAGCCCGCCTCGTATCCTCTCGTGGACGAGGCGGCCCAGCGCCACCATCCGACGGACGAAGGAGTTCCCCGGGGCATCCTCCTTAGTGTCGGTGTCGGGCTTGACCCCCAGGCCGTCACATACGGAGGTGATGGCACCCTGAAGCAACTAAGTCCGCCCAGCCTCGGCCTCGAAGAGGTTCTGGAATGAGGTAGCCATTGCCTGAGCCGCCTGCTGCTCCTTCTCCAGCTCTGGAACACAAGCATAAAGTTAGCATGAGCCTAGGACCTTGATGCCAAGGCCACTGCATAGCAAGAAGCTTACCCTCGGAATGGGTCTACCAACCCATGACCTCGTCATGTAGTTCCCCGCACATCTTCTCGGACGCCTGAAGGGCCTCATCCCTGTCACAGACGGTCGCCCTCAATGTCTCGATCTCACGGCTAGCGTCCGAGAGAGCCACATCCCTCTCCCGGACGACTCCGCTCAGCGTCGCGACCTTGTCCTTCAAGGTCCCAACGCGAGTGGACACCTCCTCGATCAGGACGTTGAGGGCGTCACGATGCCTGCTGACAAGGGTGACGTCCTCCTCAAGCTCCTTTACGCGTGCTGATAACGGCGCAAGGTCCTCACAGGCTTTGGCAGCCTCTTCCCGAGCCCTCACCGCATCGTCACGGGCCTTGGCCTCGGCCACCCGGGCCTGCGCCGCCTCCTCCTTAACCGCTGCATAGGTGACACGAAGCTCGGCCGTCTCGGCGCTCTGCTAGGAGATCCGCCTGTTGGCTTCCTTGACCAATACCCATTGACGGGCGAGCATCGCCCACACGCCACTCTCATGACGAATGAAGAGTGACTTGCGGCGGAAACGCTCCTTGAGCTCCTGGCCTCGGTTAAAATCTAATTGTCAGAACCAATGAAAAGGGAGGGATAAAGCATAAACAAAAAACTACCGAATCCAGCTTACCTCGAAAGCCTCCAACATGCCCCGTGCCAGGGTCTCCGAAACCACACGCAGGGACTGCATCGTGTGCTTCCGGAGTCCCTCGAGGTACTCCCAATGGTGCATCTCGTCCTTGTCATCGAGCACGAAGAAGGTCTCGGCGCTAGGGTTGGACGCGTCCCTGAATTCGAGGGTCGACCTCCCCCAGCGCGAAAGCTCCTCCTCCGCCCGCACGAGCGCCAAACCGGCAAAGTCCGGCCACTCGGCCGACGCATCGGCCTGGTCACCCCCCAATGCCGCAGAGGTACCGGCCCCATCCAAGGCCTCGACCGCCTCGACATCCACCACCTGCTTCCCCTTGTCGGCAGGGGAGTCGTCGAGGGTGAGGTCGATCAGGGTCGGGGTCAACCCTTGCGGTGGGGCTGGCACCCCGGCCACCGGCACCACCGCCTAGACGGTAGGTGGTGGCTCGACCGCCCCTCTTTCCACCTCGACCGCTGGCTCTGCCGGCTGGTTGTGCTGCGGCTGCAGCTCCTCCGGCTGCGCCGCCTCCTGTCCCGCCTCCGGCGGGGCCTCCAGCACCTCCTGTTCTTCTTCAACATCCGCCCGCCCCGCATCGCGGATGGATGTTTCGGCTTCGGTGGCCTCGACGGACACCTGGTTGGTCGCTGTCGACCTAGGCTCTAGCCCACCAGTGCCGAACGCCTCGAGCCCAGCACCGCTAGGGACCACCGCTTCCGCTGGCCCCGACCCCCGCGCAGCGGGGTCAGAGTCGGTGACCTCCTGGGCGTCCGCCTCTGCTTGGGCAGCCGCCTCCCACTGCTTTAGCCGCTTCGTCGTAGCCTAAAGCCTCGCAACCCAGGCGGCGTCGTCGGCCGCCGTCCGCATTATTACGGTGGCACCCGACTGGAGCGCCTTCACGGGAGTCGGACCCGCGAGCTCCGCCTTACGCTTATGCCTGAACAACAAACAAGCGCGTTAGAGTAAAAAATGGGATCACCAATCACAAAAGACAGGGTGGAAAAGCTTACCCAGATAAGGGGAGCAGGGGCCTAGACCCTGGCGGGCCAGAGCCACCCGACGGTGCCTGCGACGGCCCTACCGTCGAGCCTCCTGCTGGCCGGGCGCTCCTCGGAGCCCTTGCCGGTGGAGCGTCTAGGGTCCTCTGCATCGCCAAGGCTAGCTGGCCTCGGGTCCTCACGCCCGTCGACAGTGCCCCAGAAGCTGACGCTGACGCCGTTGCCCCGGCCGCCGTCTGAGCCCGAGGTGCTTGGGCTCGTGGGGGCGGCACCATCGACCCTTCTTGTGGGGCCCCAGACGAGGTGGCTCCTCCCGCTGAGGGACCCGCTCTGGCCTCCCTCTCTCCTAGCTCCTCCTCCCCCTCAACGGGCGCCAAGGCCGCCCTCGACGCCTGGGTGGTTGACCCCCCAATGGGCTCCAAAAGGGGCGCACATCGGGGAGGTTCGCCAGGGAAGTCGCGGCCTCGTACCGTGACCAGGCATCATCGTCGTCGCCGTCGTCGTCGTTCTCCCCCGAGACCGTCTCGGAGGGAGACTCCTCGAGCGGGAGCCCGTCAAGGCTCTGCTGATGTCGGCACTTCTTCAGCACCTCCTGCTCCTGGGCCTTGCGGACTTGACGCTTCTTGGCGACGTCTTTCTCCTCTTTCTGCTGGGCCGCCAAGAGGCGTCGAGCCTCTCGAGCGACCCGATCTTTCAGAAGCGGCAGCCGCGTTTCCTTAACCGCTGATAGATCCTGTCCACGGACCTCGACCAAGTTAGTGAAAGGAATCCGGAAACAAAAGAACTTAAAATCATCAAGAACGACGCTTACCAGGGGCTCGAATCCCTGGGTGGGGCACATCGGAACCCGGTTGATATCTTCTTACCGGAAGCTCCCCACCATCTGTCGCGCACGTCGAGTGACCTCATCGAGGGAGAGGGACTCGTGCGACATCCTGCTCCCCTCCAACGGTGCCTCCGGCGTCATCTCGTCCAGCCGGAGCTGACGCTGCGTCAGCGGCATCACCCTCCAGCGATGAAACGCCGCGGTCCCCATCCCCGCCGTCAGTCCACGCTGATGGAGCCTCCACAGCGCGTCGAGCAGCGGCTCCAGCTTTGGCTTCTCGTCTTCAACGACGCCGTACCCCCAGTTCTCCTCTCGAGGGACCAACACCCGGCCGAAATACCTCGGTAGCTGGTCGCCGTCGTTGCGGTGGTAGAACCAGCTGTCGTGCCAGCCGCTGTTTGAGGAGATCAACTGCGTCGGGATGTACTGGTCACTTCAACCAGACCAGACTTGGAGGACGCAGCTCCCCGCGTGCACCGCGCACCGCGCCCCTCGCTCTCCCGCCTTCTTGGCAAAAAGCTCCGCCCTGAAGAGGTGGAGCCATAGATTACACTACGGCTCCATCCCCAGGTATCCCTCGTAGACCGCCGCACAAATGGCGTCCTACGAGATGGCATTGGGGGCGAGGTGGTGAAGCTCCACCTTGTAGTAATGGAGGAGCGCCTGCATGAAGGGGCTGGCCGGCACGCCGAATCCCCTCTCATGCAAGCATATGAAGCTCACCACGTAGCCTTCCAGGGGCGCTGGTTCTCGGTGGTCAGACGACGGCGCTCTCCACTCCGGCTGGGTCCGACTCATCTTCGGCCGCAAAAGCCCATCGCGGACCAGTTTCTCCAGCTTCCTCTCCATTACCGAGGAGTGGGCCCAAGCGTTGGTGGGGAGGAGCTGGCTCTTGCTTGCCATTGCTGTTGAAAAACTACGCGGGCGAGAAAAAACGACGGCGGCGCTGGACGGCGGCTGAAGGGCGCAAGATGATGAAGAGGGCGAAGAGAGGCAGGGAAGGCAAGAATGCAAAGGGCCTGTAAGGGTAAATGGAACCCTAGGTCTTGCTCTTATACCCTGATGGAAGTCCAATGGGCGGGCGAAAAGGTAGGAGCAGTTTTTGCATTCAATGACCTTACCTAACCGCTCCCTCGAAATCCGCAGATATGGGCACGTGTCCGCTATACACGCCGTAACCGTCGCACCACGCCGCCCACTACCGCACCGATCTCGCTTCCCCTCCTGAAAAGACATGCCCCAAATGGGTAGGAGAAGGATTCGCGGATGGATATTCCTAGATGCATGGGTAATGGGCTCCGAGCCCGATGTGAACCTCGAGGGATCGAGCGCTGGCCCTCGACCAGCGTTCGACAGCCGCCCTCGAGTAACGGAGTCAGGGACGACTAGGGATGCGCCCATACAAGGCCAGGGCTCGAGCCACGCTCTCGAGGCACCCCAAGACATATTCGAGGCTAAAAGAGAAGGTCGATGGAGGAAACCCCTCAGAGGGAGGCATCGAGCCCTCGAATCCTGTCGCAAGGAAGCGAGATCCACAAGACCACTCTTTGGCATTTTTGAGAGCACCCCGCGGCTGCTAGCCGACTCCTATCGAATGGAGCACGGGCTCCCACTCGAATCCCCCGTTAGTAGCTCACTGGAGACCGTCGGAACTCGCCCAAACGAGGGTAGTACGACGTTCCCCACCCCTTCTCCCTTTTTTTAGAAGGGAGCGTGAGGGTCAAACAATAAAAAGGTGGCCAAGACTCTAAACGACCTCATGCGCGCAAGGCTCGCGGGCTCGACCGCACAAAGCCAATCCTCGAGCATACAAAAGACCTCGGTGGAGTCAAAACACTCCATCGAGGCCTCGGGGCTACACCCGGCGGGTGCGCTCGCGCGCTCCCACCGGAAAATATTACAACGCTACGACTCCAGTTCATGAACCACTAAGCCTCTGTGAGAGTGACCCTCACTCACCCAAAGGCTTAGGGGCTACTGTCGGTACCTACAGATAGGGGTACCCACAATCAATGATTAAGAAAAACAAAACGCTACCTGCAAACGAAACGAGCCAAAATAGCGGACGAAACACCTCGACTACGTTCCGACTCGTACGAGCCGCCCTCGATGGGACACCTCGACCGCGTTCTGACTCCTATGAGGCACCCTCAACGGGACGCCTCGACCGTGTTCCGACTCACACGAGGCTCGTTCGACTATCGGCAAATCTCTGACTCGCACGACCCCGGGTCGGATCACTCGACCCACCCTACTCACCTACTCTGAGACAGAAGTCAAAGCATTTAATGCGACTACCTGCTACTTCCTACCATCATGGCTACAGCTAAGACCAACGTGGAAACAATACCGGTGTCGTATCTCACTTTTTACTGCCCATCCCGGGATGGGGGGTGAAAACCTGTCACTATACACGCCATAACACGCACTGTTTGCCATCGACCACCCTCGAGAAAGGATACGACAAGGTTCGTACCCCACGATCTCGGGGATTCAGCCTTATCAACCCATCCTCGACCCAGCCTCGACCCCCCATCGGTCAGCAGGGAGCAAAGACCGACGTGGCACAGGACTCGGGGTCTTTTCACCGTCTCGTCCCCGACGTCACCAAGGTGTCCAGGGATGGCTGACCATTCCTGGGGCACGTCATTGCAGCCACCTCTATAGGGATCGACAAAACTTCACCTCAAGGCACCCCGGCGTCCCGGCCTCCTCCTACCCTATAAAAGGGCAGGCCAGGGCTCTACAAGGGGACACGAAGCAAGCCAGAAGCCAAGCACAAATAAACAAAGGCACACAACTCGCAGATCAACATCTTAAGCAATCTCCTTGTACTCTCACTTTTCCTTTGAGACATGGGCTCAGTTCCCTCTCTCGCAGCTTGTAGCCCCTACGCAAGCACTTAGGTGCAAGGAAATACTATACTCTCCCCCTAGACGTAGGGCCTTCTTTTGCCCGAACCAGGATAAACCCCCATGTATCCTCCTTGCATCACCATCCAGATTAGGGACACACAGCACTCGATTCACTCGTTGGCCTAGGACCCCCACGGGACCGAACGCCGACACTTAACGAACACACACTCATTCGAGATCTCCCATCAACATGATTGCACAACATCGAACGGTCCAGCATGCAGAAGGATAGGACAGATGGCTCTAGAGAGGATTGGCTAAACCTCTAGTTAAGCCAAACCACCTCTGACTCCTCTTAGCTCCTTCTTCCTCTTCAACGATGGTTTGTGCAACACACTTCCCTCAACTCCCTAAAATCTTGAGTTTAAACAAACATAAATCTTGATCACCAAAATTAAACTCAAAGAACCTTGCTATCTCCTCATGATGAACATGCCTTTCTATGGTTGGCTCTCATATTCTTTATTCCTCACTAATATCCCCAAACTTGTGAACAAATTCTATCATAAGGAACCCATGATATCTAAGTAATTGATGTATGTGATATAGTGGGATGAAAAAGAACCTTGCTCTCTTATGAAAAGTACTTGGGATTTATTCTTGCAAAAATCAAAATTCAAATAGCATGCTCCTCAATGATGAAAATTCTTAGCAAAGCCATATATGATCTTACATGATATAAGCTTTCTACATAAGCTATTTGCTTTGTGTTGAGTTTTGTCAAGTCTTGTTGACCCTTGTTGAGAGATTTATCATGCTCCCAAGATCAAGATCACGTACACACCACATACATATGCTTGATCTTGTGATTCTCAACCGTGGGGCACGGGCAAATGAAGGTACTTTGTGATTTTATGGAATGAGAATTTCTTAAACAAATAAAGTTTTGCTAAAATAAATTTTGAAGTGAAAAATGTGTTCTACAATATTGAATCAATGTTTGTTTATGTTTTCAAACCAAACCTATTTAAATTGGAGCTCAAACATTGAATTTAATGTTGTTTTCAGCACAACCAAAATGGTGGTCCCTGAAAATTAGTGTTAAAGTTCAATGTTTGGGAATATTTCTAAACAATTTTCATAAATAAACTTTGTGAAATATTTGCACTATTTCAAAGTTTGATGTTTGTACATTGATACTATGCCATTGGTTGGATTGTTTGAAAGTGTTTTGGTCACTAATTAATTACCCTAAGGTAGCTAATCAAATCTGTTTTTGAAAGCATTAAAAATGAATTCAGATTTCAATTTCATGTACTTGTTTTCAAAATTCAAAAATTTTCAAACTAGTGAGTTCTTGATGTTGGTTCCTTAATAGAAGATGGAGATCACGGTTCGAAGAAAAACTTTGCTTAAAGGAGTTCATCAAGTTGTTTTGCAAAATCAAGAGAACGGGAGGGAAGAAGAAGCCATGTCAGGCATCTACAGTAACCGCGGCAACAGAGAGCCTGCCTGCCCACCGATGGCCACGAGCCTTCGCGTCGCTTCTCCGTGCACGGCCATGCAGCCGCCTGCGTGGTGCACTCGAGCACCTGCTGGCGCGCCTAGAGGCTTTGCCCTTGCCTTTAAAAGCATCACGCTACCATATCCTTCCCTCTTTTCCTCTTCTGCACGTGCAGCCCCGGCCATGGCAATGGCCAAGCCCATGCTCGAGCTCGCAGCGCGTCATCGTTCCCTTGCCTCAGTGCCTCCTCAACCACCACCAGCAGCGCCCACCATCTCCACCTCATGCCGTAGCGCCGTCTCCCGGGTGAAAGTCCCTATTTTGGTTTTGGCTAATTGATGAAACCTAGGACTAACCTTTGTATCTAAGTGGATGATTTAGATAAAGGTGGTCATTGAATATGAGACATGACATTGACTCATGTGACCAAGATGGTGAAGACCAAGATGAGGCTTGGTTGGATGGACCGGTTGTGAAGGTGAAGGGCAAGTCGAGGCTTCGAAGCGAAGGACCATGCGATGGTGAAGCTTGAGCAAGACTTGGCGCCGACGGACCGATGCAACGGTGAAGAGCAAGTGAAGTCAAGGTTGATGGATCGAGATGGTCATATGATGATATGAAGTGGATCATATCATTTGGAGAAACAAAATGGGCTCAAGGCAAAGGTATAACCATAGGGCCATTTTGTTTTGCACTCAAGACACCATAGAGGGTGTGAGTGGTTTAGGATCGATAGCCGAACTATTAAGAGGGGAAGTCTTATCGGTTACTCGACGCACGGGTGCCACTAGGTGAATTCATGAAGTGCATTGCATGTAGGGCCTAGTGAGCTAACTAGAAAAACTTTGAATTTGATTATGAAAATGCTAACACACGTGCACAAGGTGGTGATCACTTGTTGGTGTTGGCACATTTGCAAAGGTGGTGTTGGTCGCACTGTGAATTCAGGCGTTTTCGGGAAAATGAAATGTCTATTTTCCATTGCGCCAGATGTGAGATTTGGAGGCGATGTCACGTGGTGTTTCATGAGCTAAAGCTTGTGCTAAAGTGGTACTCATATGAAGAGTAGCTCATAAGGAATAAGGGCGATCAGGCGGAGCGATCAATCGTTGAATTTTCGCAGAGATACAGGCGATAGACGCTGGCCTTGGAGCCGACAGACGCTGACGTCAGCGTCTATCGGGCAACCCTAAGATAGGCGGTGCTGGTAAGTGTGACAGACGCGCTGCCGACTTCATGACAGACGCGGGCGCAGGCACTGTTGCCGCGTCTGTCGATGAAGGGTTTTCTCTGGCGCACGTGGGCTTGCGCGACAGATGCTGGACCGCGTCTGTCGGTGCAGCAACGGACGTGTCCGATGGGCTCGTGCGAAAACATCCTTCTCTGGACTACGTCTGGTGCCGCATCTGTTGTTGAGGCGACGGTGCGTCTGTCGCGACGAGCGCGGCGCAGGGCGCTCTGGACAGCGTCTGACGGTGGCGAGGCGGCGTCTGTCGGTCACAACAAACGCGTCTGACGCAGTGGGTGCGAACGCGTTGATTTCAAACGTTGGGACACTGTGCAACGTCTATCGGTTCGGCAACAAACGCTCCTGTGTAGCGTCTGTCGCCCCCGTTTCTGTTGTTTGGAGAAGCTAACGGCTAGTTTCGAGGATGGGAGCTATAAATACTTGTTGGCCGGCCCTTGGGGAGCACTCTTGACATTTCTAACACTCTTGTGCATCCTTTGAGCTAAAGCTTCTCCCTCCCACTCATCTCTCTTGCTTGATTGCAAATCAAAAGTGAGATTGAGTGATCCCGAAGTGCATTGCATAGCTTGAGGGCATCTAGTGGCACTTGTGGGTGGTTTAGCCGGTGGATTTCTTATTACTCTTGGAGAGTACCACTCCTAGCCGGCTTGGAGATTGTTGGAGGCATTGGCAAGAGAAGGAGATTGTTCTTGGCCACCTCCGGTTGATTGTAAGAGGTTCTTGTGCTTTCCTCGGCGGAGTGCCAAAAGCAACTCTAATACATTGCGCGTGTCATTGAGTTACCTCACTGAGAGTGGTGTCTTGCGGTGCCTTGCGGGGCGTGCCTTGAGGGGCAAGTGACTTGAGGGTCACGCCGAGAAACCATCTAAGTGTTGGTCGACACAACCGATGACGTAGCTTGTCGGTGCACAAGTGAACACCGGGTGAACAAAAATATTGTGTCTCTTGTCTCCTGGTGATTGGTCTTCATATTGTGTTGTTGTCAATATTGATTGATTGTATATCATCTTGGTAATTGGCAACTTCTTCACTCCACCGTCGGTATAAGAATCACAATCCTCTCTCTTGCATTTACATTTACTAGATTATCTTGTGTAGCTCTAGTGGTAGCTTTGCTAGTAGTGTTGTTAGTTTGCTCACTTGTGTAAAATTAGTGACATAGCCCTTATGTGAACTAGAAATCATAATCTACTAGACTTGTGGATAGGAGGCTTGCATCACAACCGTAGGCTAAGTAAAACTCGCTTTACGCCGTTTGTTATTCTAACAAGTTTGCTTAGTGGTTCGTGTAGGATTTTTTAGGCTATTCACCCCCCTCTAGCCATATAGGACCTTACACCGGGGCTGCCGGTGCAGCCGGCAATGCTACCGCCAGGTGGTCGTTGCCTAGGCCACCTGCGCGCATGGCTGGGAGGCCACCGGCCACCTCCTCCCATGCCAGAGGCGCCCTCAGGTGCGCCTATCCCCGGCTCTGCTCTAGCGCTACTTCCTCGCCCCCGGTGAGCACCATGGCCACCAGAATCGACGGCCCCAATCCCCTCCTCTGCTCGGCTCTATATGAAGGTAGAAGAAAGCGGTTGAAAAATGATTAGGAGCTTTTTCCAGGGTTCCAGATGTGAAGTCCTAGACTCATAAGAAATAGTGACGCATAGTGCACTTTATCTTTTTTCTTTTTCTTTTATGAATAAATTGGCCAAAACTTATAAAATGCATAAGTAAATGTAGAAAATTGATAAAGATGTGAAACCAATTTTGATAGCTTTGTTATGATGTGCTCTACATGTCAAAAATATGACTTGGCCATAACCAATATATTTTGTATGCTTAAAAATTTAGTAATTAAATGATGAAATGCTTGATGAATGATTTTTGTAGACAAAAATATTAATCTTTTGATGATGAAACTTTTTCTGCAAATTTAACATGTTCATACCTGCCTTCACAAAAAGTTTGGCACTGTTTTGATAAATTTAACTTGATTAATTGATTTAAGTGTCTTTATGCCATTTATATGCTTTATAACTATTAAAATGACTTAAATAATTGTTTGTCTAGTTTTTAGGTGTTCTCTGAGATGTCCATGAAATGTGGAAATGTTAACCTTGCTGTTCGATAGTAGTTTAACTTCTTTCCTAATAAACAAGTAATCACCTTTGGTGTGATAATTCAAATGCCTTTTTGATAAATATAAACCCTAGTTCTTACCATGAAGGAAAGTTGTACTCAACGTAATTAAGGTTGTTTGAGTTCCTCTATGCACTTGTGTGACTCTCATCATGCATCATGTCATGCATTCCATCATGCTAAGCATGCATTATTCATTTATGTGTAGTAAACGAGAGAGAAGGTTCTCGTGGGGACAAGCTTTGGAGAAGGTTTGTGCACTAGTGGTGGTGCCAAGTTTGAATTCAGTGATCCTTCTGTGATTCTAACCTTCTCTGCAACATAGGCAAGCCCCAAAGCATGAAACCTGTTCCTTGTGTTTACAAATGCTTTTATCATTCGAGTCCTATAATATGTGCATTAAGTAAATAGGAGTTGGTTGAAAACCAATTGCTACATGATTACCTTGATATTCCAATTCATTTCCTTATCACCCTTGAGTAGTTATAGGCTAATTGATGCTTAGCCCTGCTTAGCTATTAAGAGTCGCATGACGAGTTCATCATTCGCAATGGTCATTACTCAGGAGATATCCTGAGGGATGATGGCTTCATCATTTGAGTTGGTACTTTAATCAGGTACCAGTAATGAAATATGGATAGGGATAATATGAGATCGGGCGGGTGGCTTGCATCATGAAAGGAGTCTCAGTGTAGTGCTCCGCCTGTGTCGATTAAGGACCATTCGTTGTAGGCTTGTATGTGTTCAAGACTTTATAGTACTAACCACATACTCTGGCAAGCCTGAGTACCTCGGCTATTCCATTATGCGAACTGATAATGCACACTGAGAGTGGAGAGATGGCGGGAGTAGCGTGTACCCACCCTGCAAGATAACCATCTAGGACATAGCAGGGCGGTGGAGTATTGTGCTCCCAGGTGGTGCGATCTAGTTCATGTTTTGGAGGATCCATGGGAATGGTTGATATATGTAGGTCGGGAACCTGCATATGTCATGTGGTTGGGAATCCCCAGCTGAGTTTAATCAATTCGAATTGCCATTGCTCCTCGGTCATGGAGACTGGATCCTCTGCCCTTCATCGTAGTTAATCGATGAAACAATGGTATTTATAAACATGAGTTATGATGCTTAAAGATGTATTTGATATAGTGCTTAAAGAAGTATTTGATATAGATCAGGTGCAAATTGGATGCTGACTTAAATTTGAAGCTAAAAAGTTGAAAGTAAGGATCCACTTGTAGTAAGCTTTTCCACAAAGTATTTTGAATCTTGCCACACTACCTTAAACCTGCATATCCTTGGAGTCTTTTCTTTTTGTTGGGTAAGTATTGTAGAGTACAATTCAGTACTTAGGGTTTGTTAATCCTGTTGTAGGTTCTAACTTGTGTTGCTAATTAAGGTCATGTCGGTGGGCTCAACGTGATCTAGTTGCCTCTTCTCTCATAGGTGCTTTACCTAAGTTGTTTCTTTACTCAGCCTTTGGCACTTAAGTCTTTCCTTTAAAAGTACTTATACATGATTTATAACTTAATGTTGTAATTCTTTTGCACTTTACTCTAATGTATAATATTTGTATCAAATGGTGTAATGTTGTGGTAACTCCATTGTTGATCCTGATGAGTTGTAAAAGTGGATGATTTGGGTTCCCCGAGGACACCCGACAGACTACTAGAATTGTCTGGCTCTCGTGTGCAGTAGTCAGAGGTGCATGTGGGCCAGCATAATTTGGGTGGTTCTGCCACAAGCGGGGTGTCTCGACATAGCATCTACCTTACGGTCTTCTTTGTGCCATCGCATTAACTTGACATGCTCTTTGTTTCTAAACAAATGTTTCAAGTGTGGTATTATAGGAGCATACCATATCACCTTGGCAGGAACTCTCTTCTTGGGGTGTTCGCCCTCAACATCACTAGGGTCATCTTGCCTCATCTCGCCTGATCTTATACCGCAATGCACCGCATACTGGGCATGCATCCAAATTCTCATACTCCTCACCATGGTACAGGATGCAGTTATTAGGACATGCATGTATCTTCTGCACCTCTAATCCTAGAGGGTAGAGAACCTGTTCTGCTTCGTATGCAGTGGTGGGCAATTCATCGTCCTTCGAATGCATCTTCTTTATGATTTTCAGTAACTTCCCAAATCCCTTGTCGAATACACCATTCTTTGCCTTTCATTGTAGCAATTCCATTGTGGTACCTAGCTTTTTCTACCCCTCTTCGTATTTTGGGTATAACAATTTTTTGTGATCCTCTAACATGCGCTGGAAATTAATCCTCTCCTTTTCACTTTCGCAGTCTCTCTGTGCATCGTGAATGGCCTGACCAAGATCGTCAACTGGCTCATCTTCTGCCACTACCTCTTCTTCAGCTTCCCCCATTACAGTATCATCAAAGGCACCGTATTCAGTGAACCTAGGAATGTTGTCATCATCCTCTTCTTCTTCACCATCTTCCATTATAGCCCCGCCTTCTCTGTGTTTGGTCCAACAAATATAGCCGGGCATAAAACTAGACCTATAGAAGTGTTCGTGAAGGGTCTTTGAGGAAGCATAATCCTTTATGTTCTTACAGAGAACACATGGGCAGCACATGAAACCATTCCGCTTATTTGCCTTAGCCACAATGAGAAAATGACGCATGTCGTCAATGAACTCTTGGGAGCATATCACAATCTTGAGTATATCACAATCTTGAACATGTCAATATCCATATATTACACAACATGATTAATTAATTAAAAGGTCCAAAATATCCATTACACAACATGATTAATTAATATCCTACCATAGCTGTTTGACTAGAATACTAATTTATTAAAGCCTTGATACAATGTAGACAATCCTAAATAGCACTAAACAAACCAAACCTACAATGCACTTCAACAGAATAAGGATTTCGTGAATAATTCCAACTAGAATAGACAAATTCTTCGTCAGTTCTTCATCGATGGGCTTCTTCTATTGGTTCACCTCTTCATGCACATGTGCACTCTCATCAGCCTCCTCAGCCAATTATTGCACATGCTTAACATACTCTTCCTCCTAGTACCAACCTTTACATCCAGTACCATCGCACTGAAATTAGAACACCAAATCAAGAACTTTTAATCAAAATCATCACAAAAATGGCTACAAACCATAAAAACGTGGCCAAAAGAACTCAAATTGTGATCCAGACACTTGTAGAAGATGCAGCCCTGGTTGGGACACGCCTTCCTCACTCTGTACTCCAACACAGTTTTATACTTACACTCGTCGTATGCAATGAGAGGAAGGTCCGGTCTCAGTCGCTCACAAACCTCATGCGAGGCCGAGGACATGGACGGGGATGCCATCTAGCTACTCTATACTCATTTTGATCAACTACTATAAGTAAACCACATCTACATATGCAAATTATCATGTAAATTTCTCAATCTAAAATGGCATATAAATAAAAAAATCTACTATTATTTCTAATTTAGAAAACCACAAATTTCTCTGTTTCTATACCATGAAATGAGCTATACTAGCAATGCAAGGTGGATACTCATTTTGATCAACTACTATAAGCTTTCTTCTTCTACATATGCAACCTATCAAATAAATTTGAGCTCAAATGCCGTATAAATAAAAAAAACTCCACCATTATTCCCAATCTAAAAAACCACAATTTTCTCTATTTCTAAACCATGAAATGAGCTATACAAGCAATGAAAGATGAGAGGATTGCTAACCTTTAGAAGCCTAGAATGGAAGGAAGAATGAACTTTTCACAAATCACCCAAGCATGAACTCCACCCGAGCAAGAACAGAGAGCTTCAAATGCTGGCTCGGTCTAGGGGAGGAAGAAGGTGGATATATAGCGTGGACATTTAGTCCCCGTTAGTGGCTCAGTCCAGGACTAAAGGTCCCAGTTGGGGCCAGGAACCGAGACTGAAGGTATCCAACTGGGACTAAAGGCCACCAACCGGGACTAAAAGTCCCTTCTAGGCCCATACCAACCGGGACTAAAGGTCCCTTCTGGGCCCGTCTATGGCGCTAGCCGTTGGAGCTGGGACTAAAGGGGGCATTAGTCCCGGGCCCAACTCTAGCCAGGTGTCACACCCATTTAAAGACCAAATGGAATGCATACTCTTATGTGTGCCCAGAGATCAATCACACATAAGTTAACAAATTATAACGGAAGTATCATCACAAATGTTATTACATCACGATATTTAACACATAGTCTTTACACAAATATAGCGGAAGTAAAAATATAAATCTCTCGTGGTAGCTCCAATCACAGGCACATTGACTGGTTGACTACAAGTCTAGTAATCTTCAGGGAAGTAGGAGTAGTAGTCACTATTAGCACCATCTATTACCCATCCGGGATTTTTATCCAAGTAAGAAAAATAAACAAGCGTAAGTACATCTCGTACTCAACAAGTGTAACATGGGGTTCATGAGGCTCAAAGGCATAACATTGGTTTATCAGCATGTAGCTTTTAGTTAACATAATTTTAGCATATCAATAGCATCAAGATGTCTCAATGTAAACAATAAACATATGATCCATGCGAAATGATTGATGAATAGCAAAAACATAACCATTAATAATTATCAACTATTCCATAAGGGTCCAAGGCCACTCGTGACCGTGAGCACGGCTGTTATAAGAGTTTTACACTCTGCAGAGGTTGTACACTTTCACTGTGAGTCATGTTGCCCATATGCCTGGGTTAATTACTCCCAAAGCACTCCCAAGGTGAGCAAGCAGGGAAACACTATGAAGTCTTTCGAAGGTTCAACTAACAAGTTAGGGCCATTAGATTCACTCGGCAAACAGATGTAGAGCCCCCCTTCCAAATGGCACAATAACACGCAGCCTATACACATAAGGAAAGAGGCTGCACTATACCCGATTCGTCAAGCCATTCTTACGCCAAAAAGGTTACCACTAACAAGCTAGAAAAGGTCCTTCTATATGACTAAAGCCAGAGCCATATAGCCCACACAGTTGTACTGTAAATCCCGGATGTTCGCTTATAGATGAGTCCTTATGGAGAGTAACTAGAGCATCAAAAAAATAACCCCATGCTCTAATCCCCTTTAAACATTAATCAAAATCATCTTTTAATGTTTGTTGCATATTCCATTAATCAATTTACATGATCATAGTCCATGTTTAAGCACTAGCCATACTACTCAATGCAATATAATAGGTATCAAGGTATAAGATCAACACTAAGTCATCCTTAACAAAGGAATAGATGCATAATGATATTATTTGCATATTGTGATTAGGACAACAAGGATAATCCCATATTATACTTGCCTTGCTCAAACTGGTCCTGAAGATCTTGCTCGTCGAAAGACTCTTGATCCCCAACGTATTGCTCACCGTCTATACTCGATCAACAACAGCAACAACATACATCCAGAGGCAATCATGCATAAACAAACAAGACTATAATTAGAACAGTACACCAGCAGTAAGAAAATAATACAAAAAGTCTTTAAAATGAATCTACAACTCGCTAGGATCACACAGACGCGAAGATCACGAAAAACGGAGCTAAAATGACGAAGTTATGAATTTACGAAGTTTTCCTATAGAAAAATAAATACTTTAATATAAACTCGAAAATAAATTATCACAAACCTACTGTACAGTACTACCAACATGTAGAGCTCGCAAATATGAACCTAACGCAATTTGAACGGGTCAAATCGGAGTTAAAACGGAGATTCTACGCACAAATTAACATAATGGCAATTCTGTAAATAAGTGAAAACGTATTTTCTGAAGTTACGCGATCAAAATACGCTTTACGGAAAAAAAACGTAAACTAAGAATGCGCTTTGGACTACGGGTTAAGAACTTAAAAACTTTAGGGGCTCTTTAGCAAAAGTTCCAGGCGAACCGGTATCGTGTAATATCTGCCGTCCGATTTAAAACGGATGGTCCCGATCGGATCGGGGAGGGAGCCGGCGGCGCTCCGGCCGGGTTTCTTCCCGACGGCGACCTCCCGCGGCGGTGCCATGGCCGGAGTGGCCTAACTCGCGCTACGGTGCACGAAATCGCGAAGCAAAGGTACCGGCAGGTAGATAACTTCAACGCGATCTCACCTAGGGCAAAACCGTGGCCGAGGACGAAGCGAGGAAGACGCGCGGCTTGAGATGGCGGACGGTAGAGGCGGAGCTTCGGCCGTGGCCACCACAAGGCGTTGGAGCTGCGGTTTATGGATGAATGTGGAGCGGGGAGGTGCGGTGGCTCCGTTTTTATAGTCCAGAGGCCGCGCTAAAGAAGGAAAGGGGAGGATTGAGGAGATGGAATCGGATCGGGAGAATTTTGGAAGGAAGCCGACGGTGCTGTGGAGAGGAAGAAGACACCTGTCTGGTGAACCCGCAGCGTCAGCGACGGGGAGCGGGGGAAACGCGCGGGCGTGTTAGCTGGGCCGGCGGCCGCGGCTGGGCTCAGCCCGCGAAGCAAAGCGAGGCGCGGGAGAAAGCGGCAGGCCACGCGCAGGGGGAAAAGCGAAACGGGCCGCGCGCTGGGCAGGCCGAGGCGGGCTGAATTCCGAATGAAGCTGATTTTCCTTTTCTTTTTCTTTTCCAGTTTTTCAAAACCATTTTCCAAAAGATTTTGAAATCCATTTTGAATTTAATTCAAACCACTCAATACAAAATTTCAAATGCAGCAGCATGAATGCTCAATCATGTTTCTACCCTTATATTTGATTTTAAATTTATAAAAATTATTATTATTCTAAGTTTGCTTGCTCACAAAAATACATAAAAATCATATTTTTCCTATTTTAATTCTTTCAAAATTTTAGGGTGTTACAATTCTACCCCCTTAAGATGAATCTCGTCCCGAGATTCGACTGATGCTTACTCAAACAGTTGCGGGTAGGTTTTCCTCAGATCCTCTTCTCGTTCCCAAGTAGCCTCTTCTGCAGTGTACCGATTGCACTGTACCTTACACATTTTGATTGTTCGACTCCTCGTGACTCTGTCAGCAGTCTCTAAAATTTTAACCGAAAACTCTTCATATGTAAGATCCTCCTTAACAGTGAGTTCCTCTAACGGAATCTGTTCCTCTGGTACTCGCAAACATTTCTTAAGTTGGGACACATGGAACACATCATGTACACCTGCCAAACTCTCAGGTAATTCCAACTGATATGCCACTTCACCATGTCTCTCTATTATCTTGAAAGGTCCAATATATCTTGGTGCCAATTTACCTTTCATGTTGAACCTTTTCACACTCCTCATGGGTGATACTTTTAAGTAAACATAATCCCCTACCTCAAAAGTCAACTCTCTTCTACGAGTATCAGCATAACTTTTCTGTCGGGACTGTGCTATTTTCAGATTATCTCTAATCATCCTCACTTTCTTTTCAGCATCCTTGAGTACATCAGGCCCAAACACTTGACTTTCCCCTATCTGATTCCAGAACAACGGGGTCCTGCACTTTCGTCCATACAGAGCCTCAAACGGTGCCATCTGAAGACTCTTCTGATAACTATTGTTATAAGAGAACTCTGCATTGGGCAAGCTCTTATCCCAGCTAGTACCATATTGTAGAGCACAAGCTCTCAACATATCTTCCAATATCTGATTAATTCTCTCCGTTTGACCATCTGTCTATAGATGGTAAGCTGTACTAAAGTTCAACTTGGTTCCCAGTGATTCATGTATCTTTTGCCAATAATGAGATGTAAACTGAGTACCCCGATCAGACACAATTTTCTTAGGAACTCCATGTAGACTCACTATTCTTTCCATATACAACTCAGCCAACTTGGCACTACTATATATAGTCTTTACTGGCAGAAAATGAGCAACCTTAGTCAGACGATCCACTATCACCCAAATTGAATCATATCCTCTCTGAGTCCGTGGCAACCCAACTATAAAATCCATACCAACCTCTTCCCATTTCCACTCGGGTATCTGCATAGGCTGTAACAATCCTGCAGGTCTCTGATGTTCCACTTTCACCCTTTGACAAGTGTCACACAAAGGAACATATTAGCAACATCTCTTTTTAAACCATACCACCAATATTTCTCTTTCAGATCTAGATACATCTTAGTACTCCCCGGATGTATGGAATAAGCTGACTCATGAGCTTCACGCAGAATTGCCCCTCTGATATTCTTATCCTCAGGCACACACAACCTTTTTCTAAACCATAGCGTACCATTATCATCCTTACGGAATCCTGGTGATTTGCCTTTCGCTATGTTCTCCGCTATCTCTCTCGACTTTTCATCTTTCAACTGACCCTTGTGGATTTCTTGCTCCATAGTAGGCTCTAGTACTAATTCCACTGCATTGGTGGTAAACCCTAAGTTCAGATGCTTACATTCAGCACACAACTCTTTTGGCATAGGCATTACTTGTATTTCATTAGCGTAGCTTTTCCTACTAAGAGCATCAGCAACGACGTTGGCCTTTCCTGGGTGATAATGCACCTCTAGATCATAGTCCTTTATCAACTCCAACCATCTACGCTGTCTCAAGTTTAGATCTTTTTAAGTGAAGATATACTTTAGACTCTTGTGATCAGTGTATATATCACTCTTGTGTCCAATCAAATAATGTCTCCATATCTTTAGTGCATGAACCACTGCAGCTAATTCCAAATCATGGGTAGGGTAATTCAATTCATGCTTCCTCAACTGTCTCGATGCATATGCCACAACTCTACCCTCCTGCATAAGAACACATCCCAAACCCAATCGAGATGCATCACAGTAGATAGAGAAGGGTTTATTCAGATCTGGCAAGACTAAGACTGGTGCAGTAGTCAATCTTTTCTTCAGTTCCTCAAAATTAGCCTGGCACTTCTCAGACCACACAAACTTGGCATTCGTCTCCAATAATGCAGTCATTGGCTTTGCAAGCTTGGAAAATCCCTCTATAAATCTCCTGTAATAGCCAGCCAATCCTAAGAAACTACGGATCTCACTTACATTGATTGGTGGCTTCCAGTTCAATACATCTTTCACCTTGCCAGGATCTACTGATATTCCTCCATTTGAGACAATATGACCCAGAAAAGAAACTTCCTTCAACCAAAACTCACATTTACTCCTCTTGGCATATAGTTGGTGTTCTCTGAGCTTTTGCAAGACCAACCTCAAATGTTCAGCATGTTCTTCCTCAGTCTTGGAGAATACCAAAATATCATCAATGAATACCACCACAAACTTGTCCAGATATTCCATGAACACCTTATTCATTAAATACATGAAGTATGCAGGGGCATTAGTCAGACCAAAAGACATCACTGTATACTCATATAAACCATACCGTGTGGTAAAAGCTGTCTTTGGTATATCACTGGCACGAATCTTCAACTGATGATATCCAGAACGAAGATCAATCTTGGAGAATACACAAGCTCCCCTCAACTGATCAAACAAATCGTCAATTCTAGGTAATGGGTACTTATTTTTGATAGTAACCTCATTGAGAGACCGATAATCTACACACATCCTCTGAGTACCATCTTTCTTATCCACAAAAATCACTGGTGCTCCCCATGGTGAAGAACTAGGACGAATAAAACCCTTATCCTGCAACTCCTTAATTTGTTTCTTAAGTTCTTCTAATTCATTTACTCCCATTCTATATGGACGCTTAGCTATGGGTGCAGTTCCAGGTAATAATTCAATAATAAATTCAATGTCACGGTCTGGAGGCATACCTGGCAATTCTTCAGGAAACACATCGGGGAACTCCTCCACAACCAGGTCCTCCTGGTTGGCACCATCATTAAGCTGGTTCACTGTAGCGGTTTCCTGTTTCTGCACTTTCACCTCAACCTTGATTCTATCTCCCTTTGGCGTTGTCAGCACTACTGATTTATCCTTGCACTGAATCTCTACTTGTTGTTACATCATCCAATCCATTCCCAATATAAGATCAATCCCAGCTGTTCTCAATACTATAGGACTCACTGTAAACTCTACCCCCCTTAAATTGAGACTAATCGGAAGACAGCGATAAGATGCTGGCATGCTTCCACCAGGTGAGTTTACTAATATAGGGTTCTTCATGGCACATAAATGAATTCTATGTATTCTAACAAATGATTGTGATATGAAAGAATGTGATGCTCTAGAATCAAAAAGAATAGTGGCGGGAGTGGAATGGACATCGAACGTACCAAGCATAACTTCTGGCTCCTCCACTGCGGTCACTTGGGACAAGTGATTCACCCTTCCGGTGTTGGGTGCTGGCTTCTGGTGGCTACTCTGCCTCTGGGGAGTCTGTTGGTTGGGCGTCTCAGGATAATTGTAGGACAAGTGACCTTCTTTCCCATATCGGAAACACCTGTTAGGGGTACTGGGAGCACTAGTCTTCGTGGGAGTATTATTGGAAGGGTCCTGACGCTGTGCTTGATTCCCATTCTGCTGCGGAGGACGTTGGTTGCCATTCTGTGGCTGGAATGGGGGACGTTGCGGGAACTGACCGCGGAAAGGGACCTGACCACGATTCCACTGACCAGAAGGAGGTCTCTGTTAATTATTCTGCTGAAACCAGTACGTGGACGATTGTTGCTACTAGAGGCTTGTCCCTGTAACCTTTTCCTCTTGGCATCCATCTCCTTGCGCTTGTTATCCACCACGATAGCGTGGTTCACAAGCGTCTGAAAATTAGGATAGGTATTGGACATTAACTGCAATTGTAGCCCATCATACAATCCCTTCAGGAAGCGGCGCTTCTTATCATTGTCATTAGCTACTTCATGTGGAGCATATCGTGACAATTGAGCAAACTTGTCACGGTACTCAGCTACAGACATTAACCCTTGGGTCAAGTTCCTGAATTCCTCCGCCTTTAGTTCTATCATTCCTTCAGGTATATGGTAAGCTCTAAAGTTCTCTCTAAACTCCTACCAAGTGATTGCGGGAGCATTGGCGGGGCGACCATACTCATATGACTCCCACCAATCCTGAGCTTCTCCCTGGAGTTATCCAGAAGCAAACAACACCTTCTGCCGGTCATCACATTGTGCAATATTAAGCTGCTTCTCCACAGCATGAAGCCAATCATCGGCTTCCAAAGGATCAGCGGCATGTGTGAACACTGGGGGACGACCCTTTAAAAATTCACCACGCTTATCATGTGGTTGAGCCCCAGCAATTGGCTGATTTTGCTGATTCTGCACCAGTTGTTGCATAAGCTGCGTCTACACTGCCAACAGTTGCTCAATAGTTGGTGGCGGTGGTGGTGGTGGATTTGGGGGAACACTTCCACGACCCCTGCCTCTTCCTCTTCCGGCCATCTGCCATCCATAAACATGCAAACTTTAAGAATTCCATGTTATCAACCACTTATAAGATAAAGAATGAGATCTAAAAGTTTTCTGGACGAGTAGCAATATTGACAGTTCAGTATTTCAATCATATCTCGAGCTACAGAAGTCCAAAAGAGGCGTGCTTTATATGGTTGGAAAGCTTATGAAATTATCCACAAATTTTATTCAGACCTCAAGATCAGACTCTGTGGTTAAGTTAATGAAAAATAAGGCGTAACAGATACTGTTCCAGATTCCAGACTGTGCAGAAACTTTAAATTGTGACAATTATATCTCTCGAACCAGATCAGATAAAAAGGTGATTCCAGTGGAATTTGAAAGGTGCTTAAGTCTAGTTTCTCTCATAAAAATTTCATAAATATTGCACGAACCGTTTTTGAACCATAGCAGAAACATTGCAGACTGCTCCAGAAAACAGCAAGGACAGAAACGTGATAATACCAAACCCAACTATTATTCCCTTGACTATTAAACTTATTATTCTTAAAAATGAAACTTGTAGACATGCCTACAAGCCCCAACACTCATAACAAAAATCCAACTCACACATAAGCATAATAATAAAGCAACTAACACACCAAAGTTCAAACCACACGACAGACTCGATGACTCAACTGACGTTACTAAGAACGTTTTTATTACATAAAGGGCTCCTATTTCCTAAGGACGTGGCTCATGCTCTAATGTCTCATAAATCTTGGCCATGCCTTGGTTTGCTCGGAGTTCATCAATGGTTGCCTGGCACCTCTTGATGGTCTTCCCTTGTGCCTTCACCATCTCCTCTAACTGCAGCTTTCTCTCCATCATATCATAGACAAGGTTCACCATCACCTGAGGTAGTGGTTCTAGCTGCACTGGATCCGTCATAGCCCATCCAAGGTCGGGGTGTGCACGAGGGAAGTAGCGATGAATGTCATGCTTCATGCTGTTAAAGCGAAGGTAGCGGAGGCCCATACATGCTTCAAAAGCGGCATCTTCAATGCTATCCTCCATGGTAGCTCGATGACCCATGTGAGAAAACATCCTGTCCAGCTGGTACGCCCTTTTTTCTTGTTTATTTGTAAAAATGCTCACCCTTGCCTTTCAGTATGTGTCCTCCAGTGGATGAGTGTACTCCCAGTAGACGTACTCCACAGCTGGATGCCAATCAGTGAAGTAGGCATTGAGCATCCCCACAAGTCGAAGATGAGACACATCATTCCCTCTATTCTTGTGGTAGATCTTCACAGTCCACCCCATTGGAGGAGGTGGCACATCTCCAGTAGCTTCATGATGTGGTGGAGATGGGGGTTACCCTCCTCCATTAGCCTCCTCTTCATCAACTTCAATCTCAATGATCTCCGGATCTTCTTCAGGCTCGGGCTCTTCTTGGGGAGGTGATGGTGCTTGGATTGGTGCTTCAGGGGCCTACTCCTGTTCCTGGGGTGCTTGCTCTTGTGGCTCTTCAGGTGCAAGCAAAGCACGAGCTGGGTAGTATCCTCCAGAGCTGATGCGGGCAGTCTTACGGTCATGAATCATCTACAGAATTTTTAGATGTAGTTAGAATACAGGCAAAATTTCGTAATAGAACGAGACATAAGAAGCATAAAAATTTATCAAATAACAAGAGCAAGATAATAAGCATAAAAATAGTGTAAAGAAGATACTAAATCAACCATTTCTAGCTTGGCTTGCGTCCTACAGTCAACAAAAGCTCTGATACCAATTTGTCACACCCATTTAAAGACCAAATGGAATGCATACTCTTATGTGTGCCCAGAGATCAATCACACATAAGTTAACAAATTATAACGGAAGTATCATCACAAATGTTATTACATCACGATATTTAACACATAGTCTTTACACAAATATAGCGAAAGTAAAAATATAAATCTCTCGTGGTAGCTCCAATCACAGGCACATTGACTAGTTGACTGCAAGTCTAGTAATCTTTAGGGAAGTAGGAGTAGTAGTCACTATTAGCACCATCTGTTACCCATTCGGGATTTTTATCCAAGTAAGAAAAATAAACAAGCGTAAGTACATCTCATACTCAACAAGTGTAACATGGGGTTCATGAGGCTCAAAGGCATAACATTGGTTTATCAGCATGTAGCTTTTAGTTAACATAATTTTAGCATATCAATAGCATCAAGATGTCTCAATGTAAACAATAAACATATGATCCATGCGAAATGATTGATGAATAGCAAAAACATAACCATTAATAATTATCAACTATTCCATAAGGGTCCAAGGCCACTCGTGACCGTGAGCACGGCTGTTATAACAGTTTTACACTCTGCAGAGGTTGTACACTTTCACTGTGAGTCGTGTTGCCCATATGCCCGGGTTAATTACTCCCAAAACACTCCCAAGGTGAGCAGGCAGGGAAACACTATGAAGTCTTTCGAAGGTTCGTCTAACAAGTTAGGGCCATTAGATTCACTCGGCAAACAGATGTAGAGCCCCCCTTCCAAATGACATAATAACACGCAACCTATACACATAAGGACAGAGGCCGCACTATACCCGATTCGTCAAGCCATTCTTACGCCAAAAAGGTTACCACTAACAAGCTAGAAAAGGTCCTTCTATATGACTAAAGCCAGAGCCATATAGCCCCCACAGTTGTACTGTAAATCCCAGATGTTCGCTTATAGATGAGTCCTTATGGAGAGTAACTAGAGCATAAAAAAATAACCCCATGCTCTAATCCCCTTTAAACATTAATCAAAATCATCTTTTAATGTTTGTTGCATATTCCATTAATCAATTTACATGATCATAGTCCATGTTTAAGCACTAGCCATACTACTCAATGCAATATAATAGGTATCAAGGTATAAGATCAACACTAAGTCATTCTTAACAAAGGAATAGATGCATAATGATATTATTTGCATATTGTGATTAGGACAACAAGGATAATCCCATGCTATACTTACCTTGCTCAAACTGGTCCTGAAGATCTTGCTCGTCGAAAGACTCTTGATCCCCAACGAATTGCTCACCGTCTATACTCGATCAACAACAGCAACAACATACATCCAGAGGCAATCATGCATAAACAAACAAGACTATAATTAGAACAGTACACCAACAGTAAGAAAATAATACAAAAAGTCTTTAAAACGAATCTACAACTCGCTAGGATCACACAGACGCGAAGATCACGAAAAACGGAGCTAAAACGACGAAGTTATGAATTTACGAAGATTTCCTATAGAAAAATAAATACTTTAATATAAACTCGAAAATAAATTATCACAAACCTACTGTACAGTACTACCAACATGTAGAGCTCGCAAATATGAACCTAACGCAATTTGAACGGGTCAAATCGGAGTTAAAACGGAGATTCTACGCACAAATTAACATAATGGCAATTCTGTAAATAAGTGAAAACGTATTTTCTGAAGTTACACGATCAAAATACGCTTTACGGAAAAGAAAACGTAAACTGAGAATGTGCTTTGGACTGCGGGTTAAGAACTTAAAAACTTCAGGGGCTCTTTAGCAAAAGTTCCAGGCGAACCGGTATCGTGTAATATCAGCCGTCCGATTTAAAACGGACGGTCCCGATCGGATCGGGGAGGGAGCCGGCGGCGCTCCGGCCGGGTTTCTTCCCGACGGCGACCTCTCGCGGCGGCGCCATGGCTGGAGTGGCCTAACTCGCGCTATGGTGCACGAAATCGCGAAGCAAAGGTACCGGCAGGTAGATAACTTCAACGCGATCTCACCTAGGGCAAAACTGTGGCCGAGGACGAAGCGAGGAAGACGCGCGGCTTGAGATGGTGGACGGTAGAGGCGGAGCTTCGGCCGTGGCCACCACAAGGCGTTGGAGCTGCGGTTTGTGGATGAATGTGGAGCGGGGAGGTGCGGCGGCTCCGTTTTTATAGTCCGGAGGCAGCGCTAAAGAAGGAAAGGGGAGGATTGAGGAGATGGAATCAGATCGGGAGAATTTTGGAAGGAAGCCGACGGTGCCGTGGAGAGGAAGAAGACGCCTGACTGGTGGACCCGCGGCGTCAGCGACGGGGAGCGGGGGAAACGCGCGGGCGTGTTAGCTGGGCCGGCGGCCGCGGCTGGGCTTAGCCCGCGAAGCAAAGCGGGGCGCGGGAGAAAGCGGCGGGCCGCGCGCTAGGGGGAAAAGCGAAACGGGCCGCGCGCTGGGCAGGCCGAGGCGGGCTGAATTCCGAATGAAGCTGATTTTCCTTTTCTTTTTCTTTAGCAGTTTTTTAAAACCATTTTCCAAAAGATTTTGAAATCCATTTTGAATTTAATTCAAACCACTCGATACAAAATTTCAAATGCAGCAGCATGAATGCTCAATCATGTTTCTACCCTTATATTTGATTTTAAATTTATAAAAATTATTATTATTCTAAGTTTGCATGCTCACAAAAATACATAAAAATCATATTTTTCCTATTTTTAATTCTTTCAAAATTTTAGGGTGTTACAATAAAGCCCAAAACCGTTGGTTGGTTCTCTACTAGTGTGTGGTTCCTTTCAAATCTTTATTTCTTCATGTGCAACTAAATTTGCATATTGAAAAGCATCTACTTTGCAAACTTTTTAGCGAATAGTAACAAGCTGATTAGTGGTGGAATCTGATTGCACGTAGGATTGTGATATGGCACCAACAAAAATGCTAAATCCAGTAACGTCAGCACAGTGACGGCACGCCACATCAGTACATCACACTTGTTGCGAGCGGAGCGGCCAGGTGCAGCTTTTGTGGGGTGACTTTCTGGCTCTTGAATCTTGAAGATGACATAAAGCGATATCATTTAATTTGGAGATATACCTTCATTTGAAATTTTATTTAGTAGTGACACCGTGACAATGTGGTTCCAGGTGCTCTATCATGTCATGTTCCCCTTTTTCGTGTTTACTGATCCATGGCGGGTATGTGCTAGAAATCACATTTTCCTTTCGCTAGAGGCCTTTCACGTGGCGAAAAAACACTTGAGTTATCTGACGCATGACATGGATTGGTACCAGCATTTGTCGATCGTGTCCTATCAAACACAGTGGAGATAGGCTGGCCATCGGCGCCAGTATATGTCCACTGTAAAGCTGCTAAGTGGCTTGCACATTGGATAATCTTTACTTTTGGAACTATCATGATTTATATTGTGTGCCAGAATTTGGTATTCTACCTGTCCATTGAAATTTTTACTTCTTCGTGTGCACTTAGACTTGCAAAATTAAAAAGCTTCTACTTCGCAAACTTTTTCGCGAATACCAACAAGCAAATTAACGGTGGAAACTGATTGCACGTAGGTGTGACATGGACACTGATGACAATGGCTAAAGCCAGTAACATCAGCAACAATGGAATGGACATGGGCAACCTGCCCCACCTGCACACAGCGACGGCATGCCACATCGCACTTCTTGTCGTGAGCGGAGCGGCCAGGTGCAGCGGTTGAGGAGTGACTATCTAGCTCTAGAATCTGGAAGATGACATAAAGCGATATCATTTGGAGATATGTCTTCATTTGAAATTTCATTTAATAAGGACACCATGACAATGTGGTTCCTGAATCCTGATACTCTATCATGTCAATGTCATGTTTCCCTTTTTCTGAGTTCACTGATCCATGGCGGGTATGCGCAAGAAATCGTTTTTTTTCGCTAGAGGCAGTTCACTTGGCTAAAAAAAACACTTATGAGTTATCTGACGCATGACATGGATAGGTACCAGCGTTCGTCATTCGTGTCCTATCAAATACAACGGAGAGAGGCTGGCCATCGGCGCTATGTCCAATGTAAAGCTGCTAAGTAGCTTGCACATTGGATAATCTTTACTTTGAGAACTACCATGATTTATATTGTGTTGGAATTTAGTACTCTGCTTGTCCTTTCAAATCTTTATTTCCTCATGTGCACCTAAACTTGCATAATTAAAAAGCATCTGCTTCGCAAACTTTTTTGTGAATAACAACAAGTAAATTAACGGTGGAAACTGATTGCACGTAGGTGTGATATGGACACTGATGACAATGGCCTGCCCCGCCTGCGCACAGCGACGGCACGCCACATCGCACCTGTCACCGATTGCACCGTGCAGCAAAAGGAACAGATATTTGGGGTCTGGATATTTTTGTCTGATATCCATATTTTTCATCGGATGCAAATATAAATGCAAAATTGATAGTTCGGATTTGAGTTCGTGTTCGGATATCTACTAAAGTTGATTAGTAGGAACTACCATTTGCTTTAACGATGGTTTTGGTAGAACAAAATCATTCTACAAGTTGGGATTGAAGTATGAGTGCATAACACATGTAGACAAAGATAGCTCATTAAAAATAATGTATTTATTTATCGATAAACAATGTATTAATTAAATATATCAAAATATTTATCAAGCAGTAAACAATGTCGTCAGGGAGCTGATCCACGGACGTCGGCAAGATTATGTTTTTCTAATTCTTTGGATCATTAGTGTCATCCGTCTTCTTGCTGTTATCATCTGACATGTCGTTAGTAGATTTATTCTTCTTCTTCTCCAATGGAGTTGCTAAAAAGTGTGTTGACTCCGATTAGGGTCACACGCCAGCTAGGACTAGCATGCCCAAGGCCACACATGGCCTAGCACGTGGCAGGGATAGGTCAAGATAGCAAGGCCGACCTAGCAGGACGGGCACCCGGGAGCACCGGTCGGGGAGGGGCACGGCAAGGTTGCTATAAGGTCGGCGAGGCCACCTAGAATGCTAATGAATCTCATCGAGAGATGCGTTGAGGTTGGAGGAGTACATGGTAGGAGAAAAGTGTAGTAGATTGTTTTTTGATCGATTGTGTAGTTGGATACCTCAATCGGCCATGATCCTACAATATAAATAGAAGATAGTGGTCTTATCCTAGTAGGAAAACTTTCCAAGACGTAATTTTTAAGTTTCCCACGAGTTCGAATGAGTTTGGATCGGAATCTAGAAAACTAAACTCGGATAGGGAACATCGGAAGTTCTGATGTTTGTCAACTTCCGATGTGGGAGGAACCCCAGCACCCAATAGGTTTTTTAGGTATATCGGAACTTCCGACCTAGGTCAGAACTTCCGATGTGGGAGCACCTTCCCGAGGAAGTAAAATTGTCAAATTGGACAATTTTGGTTGTCAACACAACCCTAGTTTTAAGTGCAACCATATTGAAGGATACAAAAGGTTCCACCAAAATTAAACAATACCAAGATCTACACCTGCACCCTTTCTTCTGTATCTTCAACCCCAGCGTGGCTAGTGTCATGAGCAGCGGTCTCAGTTGGCCAAGAGGGCTCCAATATCAGCGCATACAAGGGATGGCACAATGATTGCAATAGGCTCTTCGGTGGCCTTTGTAACATCCCCCGCCTCTACGAGGCTGGACTCGCTTACATCTGGCAGCTTTCTAGGACATAGACTGCCCTCACAGACCCACACAAGTCTTTTCTCCGCACTTTGTCCTCACTCATGCGCACCGGGAAGGACTTCCCGGTCGGTTACCCATCCTGAAATTGCTTTAGGCCAAGCACGCTTAACCTCAGAGTTCTTTGGAGATGGGTTTCTGGAAAAGAAGTTGCAACTTATTGATATAAGTATCCTATTAATCCTGTTAAGCCCTGGGCCGGGATGTTACATCCTCACCCCCTTAAGAGACCGACGTCCTCGTCGGTTAATCCCAAGCCAGGAACGTTCCCTCTTGGCCACGTCCATGTGTCCAGTGCCAGCGCATGTGCCATACTGTGTGACCACTCTGGGTCCACTCCAGCCATGCGCACCATGCCTACGCAACTGCGACACATGCACCCGTGAAACCGTGAGAGTTGGCTCCAATACCATTCTGTAACGTCCCACCTCTACGAGGCTGGGCCCGCTTACATCTGGCAGCTTTTATAGGACATAGATTGCCCTCACAGACCCACACAAGTCTTTTTCTGCACACTATGTCCTCACTCATGCGCACTCGAGAAGGACTTGCCAGTCGGTCACCCATCCTGAAATTGCTCTAGACCAAGCACGCTTAACCTTAGAGTTTTTTGAAGATGGGCTTCCGGTAAAGAAGTTGCAAGTTGTTGGTATGAGTATCCTATTAATCCTATTAAGCCCTGAGCTGGAATGTTACATCCTTCGACTCCTCAAATCTTCATTGCACCTCCTCCTCCTCCTCCACTTTCTTGATAGCCTCCTCCTTCGCCTGAAATGGAAAACATTACACAGATACAAGAGACATGGATAACCTTCTTTACCTTTCAAGTGCGTTTATCAACCTCCTTCGAAGCAAAAAAAAGCTTTCCCCAGCCTTAACCCAACAGAATTTCACAACCCTCATAGCAATATTGACTCAAGGAGTGCTAGCTTTGTGTACATCATCTATGCTTGGGAAACAAAATGGCAGACGACTTATGTTTAGGACATGTTCACAGCTCACTTTCTCAATCGTGCATGCAAGCCCTTGGGCTGCAGCATATGCAGAATATCTCCCTGACTTTGCAATCTAGTCCTTGAAACCTGAAATTTCTTGGTAAAGCCAGGACGCGAAGCTGTCAATGTCACATTCGGGGAGGGAACCATATTTTATGATACTATTTCAGAACCATTTTTTTCAGCTTATTGGTTGTTATATTAATATGCTGCAGAAATTTTGTGTCAATTTTAAGCATATTAACAACTTAAAATGAAAAAACTCAAAACTAAAATATTGCAGATGTTGTCAAGAGCAACAATTTTTATATAAATTTCATCTCCATCTAACTCCATAAGAAAAAGATATATTTTTTCTATGGTGACAAGCCCCTCTGTTTAGACCTCATCGAAAGCTGCAATTTTTATATAAAACACATGTCCATCAGACTATATATAAAAAAGATATGATTTTTCTAAAGTGGGAAGGTGGGCTCCGGGTGGCGCGGCAAAATAGAGCTGCCACGCTGATGGGAGTGATGCGACAAGCTTTTCATGTGGAATATGAGCCATAGACCCCTCCTGCGTTCTCCGGTGTTGCACACATTGCTGCACCAATGTTTCTGACAGGGTAGAGTGATTTTATCATGCCATGCGGCCTGGCATGGCCAAAAGGGTTAAATATTTAAATATTTTTTCAGATGAATTATTTTTAAAATATTAGTTAATAAGGTTAAAAATAAAAAAATTCCTCGTTCCATGTGCCATGGACCAACTACAAGACATGAGCTTCAATGCCAATGATGGCCTTGCTCTTACGTGGATTTCTAGTGGAATTAGAAAAGGAGCCATTCCTTAGTTACGCCATCCAACAGAAAGCCTTGATACTCCCTCAGTCCTAAAAAGAGTGCAATTCTAAGTTTTTTCTAAGTTAATCAATCTCAAGTTTGATCAAATATATATAAAAAAGTAATAATATTTATGATACCGAATAAATATTATTAGATTAAATATTGATAGTAAACCTGTTTAGGGACATAAATGTTAATATTGTTTTCTATAAATTTAGTCAAGCTTAAGGAAATTCGACTTAGTTTAGACCTAGAATTACACTATTTTTTGGACGGAGGGAGTATGCTGTAGTGTCTCCTGCAAACCACGGCGTTACAAACAAAAGGGAATTTCGTTACAACCAAATGGGAATTTGCTGAGACAACGCACAAGTAACGTAAAGAAACATGCAAGCACACCGTGAAACCAACCACTTTATTTATTACTGATAATACTCGCAGAAATATGTACATGTACCGTGCAGGCCATAAGGCACGGGCAACGACGACCTGCAAATCCGAATACTGTTCGGAGTATTTATTCTTTACACATTTATTTATTATTAGGTACAGACGGAACAGAAGTTATGGTTGGTCTGGCGTCCATGACGAACATGGTTCCCGTGGAAAGTTTGCATGCATTAAGCTCCCGTCGTAGTCCACACTTGTCGATCAAGCGTCGAAGTCCAAGCGCCACAGGTTAATCCCATAGTTGCTAGAAGCCTGTACAAGGTATCGCAAAAGCAGGAGAATATTTTAGGTTGAAGCGTGGTGATTCAAATTTTTAGGGAATCAATTAAAAAAAAAAGTTTTCATATGGGCCTATACAAACATTCACACACGGGCACATAAGCAATGGAAGAGGCCAGTGGTGCATTGAACTATGGAGAAATGACGTGCATTGGAGCTTGACACATAGAAAAGTGGAAGAAAAAAGAGGAAAGGCTCCTTACGCCCAGGGGGGTATAGAAGGCTTGTATGTTGATCTTATACATCCTCCCGCCATTGGTTTGGCGCACAACCTTGTGGTTCACAACACCGCGTGCCAACGTAAGTTGTCCAGTTCCTCCAAAAATGCTCCACTGACCATCTTGTGGGATGTAACCCATCATCTGAAGCGTGGATCCCTTGAGGCTATTATTAGAAAATGAAATGATGCTTATTCAAAAGAGTTCCATGACTGCGTTTGCTGTATTGTTGGTGACAGTAGAAAAGATCTTACCTCGTGCGCTCGAACACTATGGTAAAGGTGGTATACCAGGCTTGGTCGTTCCTCTCGCTTGGTTTGAACTGGATGCCCTGTGCACGTCCAACGACGGTTGCGTCGCTACCTTCCCCTTTGGTCACAGGCCAGTCCTGGACGGCGATGTTGCCGAACTCCCCAGGTAGGCCTGGTTCGACCACCACCACCTCGTTAAGGCCATTTCCGCTGTATGTCTGGTTTAAGTACAAACTCAGGTGCAACTCTTTCTCATCCAGTGCGAACGATGCAGGAGCTACTGCAAAAAGTGCCACGGTTAGGCTCACAGCTAGGACGCTTCTCAGATTGGCCATTGTACTAGTTATGGCAGCTACCGTTTATTTCTTGCTTGTGTGGTGTGATCTGTGAACGGGGGAGGGGTGCCAGTATTTATAGAGGGCTGCAGTGCATGGACAGGACGACAGTGATAGCATGGATGTGAACAATGGTCCATGATGATGGGTAAAGACCGTCATTAGTGATGGGTGCAGCAGCCCTCGGACTCAAATCCTCTGACGTAGAAGCATTTACGTCAGAGGAGTGCACTAATAAATTGTGACAGATTTTATTGTTTGCGAAGTTACTGTACCACATTTACTGTTCATATGAATGCGTAATATCTAATATGATCCACCTGTTTTCAATCCAACGACGCAACTGCTCCCACTACCCTCTGACGTAGCTAAAGTGACTGGCCACAATTGCTTGTCTCCGAGCAAAACTAAACTTAGGCTTCGTAGATTAGGAGTTGTGTCGTGATAACATCCTGCAAGTAGCATATTTATAGTTGTCGACATAAGTTTGGGTTACACAGCAAAGTGCTAGAATGCACGGATCACATGAAAATCACCTGGTAGTGAAGGCCACAGAATCCGACCTAGCCAGTTTTAGAAGCCAGCTTAATCGCTTTTTTGCAGGAAATACCCGTATCCCTATGAATGCCTACCCAGGTGGGACTCTATCGGGACAGGTGCACCTAGGGTTGTTCTTGATTCAGCAGGATACCAGGAACACGTCAATTTGTCCTAGAGGCAAAAGGAGAACTATAATTAGGGTTGGAAAAGGAAAAAATTGGGTTTGAATAAAAAATTAATAAATTATATTGTGCTTGATTGATTGATTCTCAATCAGCTACTGCCCCTTCACTATATATAGGTTAGGATGTCTTGCCCCATTGGAGATCGTTTACAACTCGCACGAGAATCTCTATATCCTACTCGAACTTGCAAAAACCAGCCTGGCCTTAGGTAATATGTCTTGCCCCATTGGAGATCGTTTACACTATCAGTCAGCTACTAGCTAAACATCTTGCCATACACTTGGCTAATATGTCTTCGAGCACCTCCCATTGAGAGCTCTAGGTAGATGATCACCTTGAAATGCCTCCGTCAATCCAAAACAATTACTTTAACAATCTTGCATGGGCCCTCCCAATTTTGAGGCCACTTACTAAACTTGTTGTCTTTTACCCCCAAGAGGCAAAATAGTCTTCCACACCAGATCTCACACTTTGAATGCTTTCTTCTTTACATTTTTATTGTAGCTTTATCCTTCTCAACCTCCTTTAAAGCCTTCAATCATTTGTCAGTCATCTCATCAATATTGTCCATCATCAAATTGTTAGAATCAACAAGTGATAAATTATTTTGCTTAGCTGATTCATTAGCGTTCAGATTTACCTCAACAGGTAAAACGTCCTCCTAAATATAAACATGCTCCAAAGGAGTAATTTTCATATCACCATGCTTAGATAAACGATGAGCTCAATGCTTAGACATACGATGAGCTCATAAAGGTCCATGCAGGGATTGCCATGCCCTCTGAAGTTTATTAAGGAGGAGAGATCATGAATAAACAGGAGTTATCTTAATCCACATATCCATACACTTGCACATCTTGATCAGATTGTATGACTTGCTTCTCCTTGGATCTGGTTTTTGACTTAGTAACATATGCGATGCAAGTATGCTTCCTTTTCATTCCCTACCCTAAGCTCCACAAAAGACATATTAGAAGTAGGATGAAAAGAGGCAAAAGAATGGCTTGGTGAGAAACCATACACATTGAGCTATATGAGAGAATCATTTGAGGAGCAAGACTATGTTTTAAATTTGAAAACCTTACAAAAACCCAAGTTATCTAAGCAAGAGAGGTAAAGATGACTGGATTCTGATCTGTTCCATTTCTCAACCACCCAAGATGGCGTGGTAGACACTTCAAAGTTCACATGTATAGGTGAGGCTTGGAATAACTTATATGCAGGCATCGTACCATTTGAGGAGATGTTCCACCTTAGTCCTTGAACTTTACTAGAGGACGAGCAATGGGCTAAGTGTGGGGGATCTTGTTGGCGGTTCTTAACTCCTATTTCTAACTGCCAACTTTCACACAAAATCCACTCAAATAAACACCAAACATAGAATTAGAGTTTTATAACCGGCAGGTTCCATGAGTTTTGATGATTTATCATTTGTAGGGGGACATTTGTGAAAATACCAAAGATGGGCCAAGAAAAGAGAAAGAAAAGAATAAAAAGGTGGAGAAGGTGCGCACGGAGCGCGACCGCCTGTGGAAGGAGCTGCAGGAGGAGGTGAAGGTGTCGGAGGATGGCCAGGCCGCCTTGGAGCCTCGCGAGCACGAGCTGGAGGCGGCACATGTGATACTACAGGAGCTCGCTGCCAGGGCGTTGGGTGCGTGTGACGTTTTGCTTCCCCTGCCTCCTCCAGGCAGTCCGCTCGACTTGGTTGGGCAAATGCGCTTCTTCGCCAAGCGCACCCCGTGGGGCATCAGGTATGCGGTCCACCAGGGTGCTGCCGTAGCTCTGACCCTGGCGAAGCTCCAGCTCCCGCAGGTCAACTTGGGCGCCGTGGCGTTGGGTGTCCCCAAAGGGATCTCCGATGAGAAGTTGGAGGAAGCTGTGGACGCGGTGGCGCCTCTAGCTGTCGCTGCTGTGGGCATCGTCGACGATCCTGCACTGCTGGTGGACGACTTGCAGGACGAGGGCATGGCACCTATTGGTCCAGTCATCCCCCTTTTGGACCGCGAGGTGCTAGAAGTGCACTTGCCAGCCGAAGTGTCGTGCTTTTGGTTTGATCCCATTCCACCCCCTCTCATCTCGGTGGGAGGCCCCCGTCCAGCCTCGGCTTTCCCACGCATGAGCCCGGTGGGCATCGGCCATTAGCTCTGTTAGCTCGGGTCATGCCCGTGTGGCGTTAGGGCGTTGGCTTGATCCTGTTCGGTGGTCATGGCGAAAAAACTAGGGGGGTGGAGTTCCCTGACCGTGAGATCAGAGTGGGAAGGTTTGCCCCAAAAGTAGACTAACTCAAGCGGGACAAGCACATTTCAGGCGACGACTTGGGGAGAAAAATTCGCAAGGAAAAAAGTCTAGCAGTGTGTGAACTTAGCTGTTAGCGGGGTTTGTGCACCGATCTCCTCATTGGGGAAGCCTCCCCCTCCCAGGAGGTCTTAGCTGGGGGCTGTACCGCCGTGCGGTGTGCGAAGGCTCGATTGCGGCTTGACATGTTGGGGCCCGAGATTCGGCCGTGTTGTAACCACCAGTCCGAGGCCACGCGCCCTGTCTTTGAGAGCTCCCGAGGGATGAGCCATGCCAAGAGCTTGCTGCTTACCAGCGCAGCCTCATAGATGGGATGATGCTCGCCGTCGCCGTTGGCGATTTAGGCCAAGGTCCCAAAGATGAGGACTTGGCTTGGAGTGAAGGCACCGGCTGTGACGGAGAACTCGCCGAGGAAGCGAACGCTGCCGTCTGGGGCAATGCTACCTGCTCCGGTGACAAGGCGGGTGGCTCCGGCCACCATAGAGCCAGAATTGCATTTGACGCTGTCCCCTACCTAGCACGCCAGCTGTCGCTCGATAGAAACTACGGCAAGCATTGATGTTAGATTGATGTCAGAGTACGGGTCTCCGGTGGCTCGGGTGGACTCCAAAACATGAGGAACTCAAGGGAGATGCAGAGATTTATCTTGGTTCGGACCATGGAGCTCCCTACATCCAGTAGATGATGATCCTTATGCTCAAGGGCTCCCAAAATCAGGGGGTTACAACATAGTGTAAGAGAGTTTGGTAGGGGGTTAGCTCAGTGCTAATCCTAAGGTTGCCTTTCTACTGGTGAGGTTTCCCCCTCAATGGAGAGGAGGAAGACGACGGAGGTGGGGAAAGTGCTTAGTGCCCCTTGCCCTGGTGGGTTGCTCTGTTCTCGGTGCTGAGCTAGAGTGGATGCAATGTGGGACGGTCTATCTGGGGTCGCTCTCTGTGTTCGTCCTCTCCCCTCTGTAGAATCAGACCTCCCCTTATATTCCGAGGAAGGTCGGGTACATGGTGGTTTGGGGAGCTATCTCTACGGTCTACATGGGCCAGAGTCCATGCGGGTCTTGCAGTGGCATCTTGTGGACTAAGGCGATGTCTTGGCACTGAAGAAGCTCTGGGCATCGTCCGACGGTGCAGTCCTGAAACCCTGCGTGTCAGGCGATGTCGGCTTGGACCGGCCTCCCTAGATGTGCCTTCTAGAGGCTTCTTGGTGGCGAAGGAGGCCAGCCTGAGGGGCTGACGTGTGGACCTTGGAGCCCCCGAGCCGCTGGGAGTCCAGGCGGAGCTTGTCTTATTGTGTCATGCTCGGTGCATGACTCTGTTGGAGGAGTGGCTGGCAAGGCCACGCCCCAAGGATAGCGCCGCGGAGCCCCCGACCCTTGGTGGCTCGGGGCTTGTCTTCTTGCGCTCGGGCCTCGGTAGGTGTTGAAGGCTAGGAGGCGGCCATGGTCCGGGCCTCAGCTTCTCGTGGACCGGGAGCCTGTGGCTCAGGTTAGCTCCCGAGCCATTGCCCAGGTGGAGGTGATATCAGGCTTTGACCTAATTCCTTAGCCTGAGGGTGCGCGCAAGCGCGCCTGATAGGTGTAGCCCTCGAGCCCTCGAGCGATCCTAGGAGGATCGGCCAGGGGGTCTCTCGATTGGGAAGCATTGAACCGGAGGCTTGACATACGCCTATGTTAGGATCTTGTCAGGCCTCTTAAGAGGTCCGCCCCTGAAAATACGCTCTATTTTCAAAGGTGGACCTCATAGGAGGCCTGCCTCCATAAATCAATTTTAGGAGACGAGCATTTGTGACTGCCTCCGTAAATAAAATGTCCGCCTCCGTAAATCCATTTTGCGGGATGGTCAATTGTGACTACCTCTGTAAATAAAATGTCTGCCTCCAAAAATCTTCAGGTATTTTAGGAGATACCTACATTTTGTGACCGTCTCTGTTAATAAATTGGCCTGTCTCCAAAAATGAAATTTGTAGTAGTGACATTTGGCAGAATGCAAATCACCGATGGAATCAAATTGAAGGAAAAAAGTGGGTTCATAGATCTTAAAAAAATACACAAACATGCATTAACTTCCCTAACAAGTGGAAACTGGATAGCAATGAGCCAAAAGATTGAAAGAATAAGGAGGAGAAAGAGAAAATCCACTCGGTAGTGATGCTAAAGGTTTCCCTATACATTGCACGAGCATGGAAGCAAATGCAAGGCAAAGGTCTCAGATATCACCCCTACAACTTTGGGTGCGTTCGATTCCATCCACTAAACTACCGTTGTTTCTGAATACTTATTTTGTTCGATACACTGTAACCTATGTATGTATGCTTAAATTAATGCAGCAGCCACTAGATTTACATAGTGGCTGATGTCAAGCTTGTCATGCTTTGTGTCCTTGATCCACTAGATAAGGAACCAAAGGAATACAAAGACTTACTATCCATTCTCCAAACCTATATGAACCGTACTCCTTATTTGAGATATGCATATATAATCGTTATACCGAGTTGATACTAACTTGGTTCAATACATTCTAACAGGGCATATAGGTTCTACATTAAGAACCTTAAAGGGGAGTTTAATCCAAAAAGGTAAATGGAGATATATATCAAAACAAAAGATTTTGGTATGACGCACATGCATCACTGTACTTTAGTACTTTAGTATTATTGATGCATTACATTCGTGTCAAAGTACTTGGTATTAATTTCAAAACACGTTGCGTCAATGCAGTGCCACAAGCAATGCTTCGGGAGCATCCATTGTGGATATTACATTTGCGAGTACATGAGGGTGTTCATCGAGAGGTGCGCAAGACACCCGGAAATATATGTAACTAGTTCATCTCACTATATAAGTTGAGAACGCACGCATGTACATATGTCTTAAACCATCATATTAAATTCTTTTTGTTGCAGTACCCTTCGATCCCTATTAAGGATAGAGAACTCGACGAGGACGCTCTCTTGGATAATGTTGGGGACCTATGCAAGTTTATCCTCAACGAAATTATACATAAGAGAGGCCAATTCCACGATTGGACGTTGACATTATTGCGTGACGCAGATTGCAGAAGTCTTCGTGTGTGTGCGGACTCTTAAATTTTGGTCGTTGATAATATGCATATAATGTAACATTTTTATTATGATGATGATGATGATTATTATTATTATTATTATTATTATTATTATTATTATTATTATTATTATTATTATTATTATTATTATTATTATTATTATTATTATTATTATTAGTAGTAGTAGTAGTAGTAGTAGTAGTAGTAGTAGTAGTAGTAGTGTGAAGTTTGCATTGGATCTGATGTGTATATATATGTTGATGACGTGAGTGGGAACTCTTTTGTATATGTTGTTGTTGTTGTTTCTAGGGGTGGCTAGAAACATCAGCTGCCTCTAGAAATAATTGGTGCAAAATAAATTTTCAAATTTGACAGAAAACTTATGCATGTTTCAAAAGTGTTTCTAGGGGCGGCTGAAAACATCATATTTCAATCTGCCTATGGAACTTCAATTTTCAGAGATGGTTGTCAACCGTCTCTGGAAATCGATTTTTAGAGACGACTGACAATATCAACTGTCTCTAGAAATTGGTCTCCAAAGAGGTGGCTAATGTTTTTGCCCACCAGAGATTGCCCTCTAGAAACCGATTTCTAGAGGCGGTTGTATATCTGCCTCCGAAAATGGACGATTTCTAGAGATGATCAGACAGAGGCGGTTGTGACCGTGGCTGAAAATTGGTTCTGCAGCAGTGTCAGTGATACACAGTGGGCATATGTGCTAGAAATCGCCCTTTCCTTTGGCTACAGGCCGTTCATGTGGCGAAGAAAACACTTGTGAGTCTGATGCATTTGCATTAAAAAAAGTTATCTGACGCATGACATGGATAGATAGCAGCGTTTGTCGTTCGTATCCTATCAAACACAGCAGAGACGGGGCAGGCCATGTGCGCCAGTATATGTCCACTGTAAATTTGCTAATTAGCTTGCCCATGGATACTTTTTATTACTAGTTTGTCAATCTACAAGGAGAAGTGGAGTCATTTTATTTATGGGGAAGAGCTTCACGTACAATCTATTTGTACTATTCCATTACAGCTATGCGATTTCAACCTTTTGATTAGCAACCATCAAACTAAATCCTGATAAAAAACATCAAACTAAATCAAGGATCTTCTCGTAACAGAAGGTTGTACGCATGTGTTGTACATATACAATCACGAGCTGTGCTAAACATGGCCCAAAATGGATAAATGACACAAGTAATGTGTTCTAATTTTTACTTTCCAATATAGTGTGATAGAGTGTGGTACCCTTCAAATCTTTATTAACGTCAGCAGCAATGGACATGCATGGGCAACCGGCCCCACCTGTGCACAGCGACGGCATGCCACATCGCACTTGTCGCGAGCAGAGTGACTATCTGGATCTAGAATCTTGAAAATGACATAAAGCAATATCATTTGGAGGTATATCTTTATTTAAAATTTGATTTAGCAGTGACACCGCGACAACCTGGTATGTGCTAGAAATCACATTTTCCTTTCGCTAGAGGCCGTTCACGTGGCGAGAAAACACTTGTGAGTTATCTGATGCATGACATGGATTGTTACCAACATTTGTCGTTCGTGCACTACCAAACACAGCGGGGATAGGCTGGCCATCGGCGCCGGTATATGTCACACTATAAAGCAGCTAAGTTGCTTGTCCATTGGATAATCTTTACTTTTGGAACTATCATGATTTATACTGTGTGCTGGAATTTAGTATTCTGCCTGTCCATTCAAATCTTTATTTCTTCGTGTGCACCTAAACTTGCATAATTAAAAAGCATCTACTTGGCAAACTTTTTCGTGAATAGAAACAAGAAAATTAACGGTGAAAACTGATAGCACATAGGTGTGATATGGACATTGACGATAATGACTAAAGCTAGTAAGGTCAGCATCAACGGATCTGAGCAACCTGCCCCGCCTGCGCACAGCGACGGCACGCCACATCGCACCTGTCACGAGTGGAGCGGCCAGGTGCAGCAGTTGTGGAGTGACTTTCATGCTTCCTCAGCCCCTGACATGGAGTGACTATAACCATATTGATCACAAGATGCAAGTGGTACATTGTTCGTAATTTATTTACATCTTGATCAGCTCCAAAGCGCCTAAGTATTTATCCTTGACTTGAATGCCAAGGTGCCATCAGGTGTTAGCACTTAGTTCACACATATTAGATATATAATTAATTTTACCAAAATATGTTCCATACACAAAAAACAAGAAAACCAGCAGTAGTTTTCTTTATCTACTTACCTGCAGCAGAAACCCGTTCATGCATGCATAGCCATACAGTTATTATACTCTCTTAGTATAACCCACCATATAGCATGTTCAATATTATCCCATATTATTATGTGATGTCCTCTGTAAAGGACTAGTAAATGCTATTATTATAATCTCTACCCGTTGGTAATGCCCAACTATGAGGATCATGACACCTGTTCCCCTACTTATGTGGGCCTTTCCATCCCACATCATTTCAGATATGGGACAACCCAGGCTGAATATACAAAACTCTTTCCATGATTATGTGGCAGATACATTTCTCATTGTATCATCTAGTAAGGGTTTAGTGATTTTAATGGTTGAATGACAAATAGTCAATGGAACTAACAATGTTGGCTAGTATATAAGAACTTAGTCTTTTGGATACAAGGAGATTGACTTGGGAAAGGCCAAGGTGAAGATGGAGGAATCAGACACATCAGCTGAACGGCAAGTGGACACTTCGAAGACCCTAGAAGATGTACAAGGAACCCAACATATCAAAGAAATGGAGCCCGGATGAAGACTCACAAAGAAACAGAGAAAATTTGCTAAGTAGCTTGCCCATGAAGAAAAAGACTACTTGTTACTAGCTTGTTAAAAATAACATATTTATCAATAAATACTTTAGTAATTAAATAAATAAAAATAAATTTAATTATGTAAATATTTATCATGAAGCAAATAATTGAAGTATATAAAAATTTTAACAAATAAATAGGCTAAAGATATAAAATGATTTATAAGAAAATATATCTGCTTCAAACAAAATCAAAGTTATTTCAAAAATTGAACTTAGTCTTTACATATCATTAGTAATGTTAAATATAATATCATTAGTCATAGAGATAACTTTTAAATAGTTTCAATGTGTACATAGTTAGTAATATTAAAAGATTGTTTCACCACGTACCATATTCTTCACAGACAACGATACTATTGGATATTCCACATTTTTTTAGTATGGATCTGGATTTGTATAAATAAAAATAGCGAAAAATGGAATCGGGTACATACATATATGGATATCCATATCCAACACTTAGTGGATATGGATTCGGATAATTTGGATAACTAGGTATCCATTTCCACCCTGGCCATCTCCACCCACGTGCACACCTATCATTCACGATAGTAAAAAGTGGAGCAGCTGGGTGTGGCGGTTCTATTCTGGCTTTTTGGGACCTATGTGCCTTTTTTTTGAATCAAAGTACAAACGTAGATACTCATAAATCGGCAGGCACACTTAGCGAGCATTTGGTAGGGTTCTAGATTCTTGTAGAAACATTTCAAATCCAGATTCTCTGAATCACTTCGTGAAACCGTTTGGCTGTTAGGCTGGATTCTATTTCCTAAATAAATGTTTTTTTATAAAAAATCATGTAAAATATAAATATGCTTCACAAAATATTGATTTTTTATGGGCAAATAACAACCTAAATGCAACCCATTTAAAATTATTGCACTAAAAAAAGGATAAGGAAAAAAACAATCACTAGTGCATATGGGGGAGAGTAGAAATAGAAATAGCGAAAGCAGCCTGCTCCTGTTTCTCTCCCGCAGGCAAAAAAAAAAAAACATGGAATGGGAGAAACGTTTCGTGGCCGGAGCGTTTGGCGCCGATTCTTCCAATTCTAGCGAGAAACTAAATTGTTTCTCCTATCCAAACAAGCCCTTACCCTTACTAGTAGTATGCCCGTGCTAACACTATGGCAAAAGCTAAAAGAACCGGTGCATTCACGTCATTGCACATAATTATCATCTGCATCATTATTTTTCTTGTCTCTGTGCTCCATGCTTACAAAATTCTGGAAACCCTCATCCAATGCCCTCAAAGTGTGACACCGAAAACCTTCATCCAATGCACTCGAAGCGCGACACCACCGCAGCCCCACCATCAGCATGCTGTGGCATCGCCGTCCTCACCGGTCCGACGTTCCTGCGGGTTCTCCAAATCAGTTTATTACGAAAATATATTTCATAACAAATGTAATGGTATTTATTTTGTATAAAAAAATTTGCCCGTGCTAACACTACGGCATCATCTATCAATGCAAATCAAACAACCAACAAAATCTTTTAGTGGATATACCAACAAATATTCTGATGACAACCTGGTATACCAAATAAAGATTACTTGCATGACAACAATGATATCAGAATATAGTGGATATATACACAGGTCTTTGCATGACAACAAAGATAGAGAATTAACATCAGACAAAAATAAACCGAAAGTAGAGTAGAGCGCGAGTACAGGGCTGAGCTCCAGCAGCATCCATGCCTCGATGGCATTCCCGTCGCACGCCGCCAGAGCTCACTAGAGTCGAGGTCCATGCTGAGATATACCTGCCCGAACATGCCACTCCCGATAAGGTCGCCCTTCCGCCACCGGATCAGCAGGTTCTCCTCTCCTCTGCCACTTCCTTCTCCCCTACCTAGTGAACTGCAGCTATAAAAAAAATCATTTCATGTGCATCCCTAAAATGAAGCCGTGGCATAGCTTCAACCAAGAAACAAAGCCCGAGATCCTGAACTTCCAAAACGTAGGTTCCTTGCTAAAGGCATTATTGACAATTTAAATATGTTATTCCATGCAAAAATAGATAAATACAAACGAAGGTCTGATCATTGAAAACATATCTTCGGATAGACCAAGCAACCAAATGTCAATTCTATCAAATTTGCCCGTGCTAACGCTACAGATAAAATAATAGACCAAGCAACTAAATGTCTGCATTTTTACCGAAGATTTATATTTCCATAACGCGAGACCAATTTTATGGTCAACTAAAAACCCCTTATTCTTGCATTATTCCTTGTATGTATAACTACCTGCTATTTGAGATATCAAGTTATGACAAAAAATAAAAAAAGATATATACTTAACTGCATACCCATGTAGCAATGAGTGTGCCAATGATCTACATTCAGAGCTCCAAAACAGGACGACCACGAAACTAATTCTGCAAGGATCCTAACAAAATTTTAAAGCAAATACTGTATGTAAGCGGTAAAGCTAACTCCAAAGTATATGTGGACAATAGCCTTTGGCCGTTTCTAAAATACCAGAACGACAGAGCAGCTTTAACTAACATCTGCCGTGTATTGCAACCAAGATAGACATGTTTGGCATTTTCACAAACATCTCATGTGCAATCACAGTAGGATTTTCCTAATCTCCAACCTAGCAGAGAGTTGAGCGAACTTACCAGCAACAATGACATTGATACGTGCTTTTCAGATCCACTCCTGATTCCGAAGACGGCACCAGTAGTCAGGAGAGCCAAACGCATCAGAGACATCCAAGATGGGTGAAGGGGAAAAGAAGGGCGCTGGCGCCGTGGAGTACGCAGATCACCTAGCGTGACCTCATCCCTAGGATCGTCTTCGTGACCCCAGCTAGGAGGCTGCTCAGCTCGGCGTTGCCACCGACCAAAAGGCCGCGCACCCCCGGCAATGATCTCACCAACCCTGGCCACGCCCTTGACCAAGAGGTCACCCGCCGAGGGTGATGGTCTCTCCAATCGCTGCACCCGCCTCGGCTGAGATCGGACCGGGGCCGCCGCCGCTGTTAGAAGCAGCCATGGTGTTGGCAGGCAGTGCCCGGTTGGCCGCGCCCCGCGAGGGCTGCGCTTGTCTGCTCGGTTGCCCGCCATGGGGAAGACAGAGATGCCAGCGGACGGCGGTAGGGAAGACAAAGATGGCATCACGATCGTTATTCGCTGGTGTTTCTTTTTTTCTTTTTTTGTACGGCGATTGCAGGCTTCGATCGTTGTTCGCTGAGCCTTGAAGCCGTCGAGGGTGGTGAGAAGTCTGGAGGGCGCGGGTGAGGGGGTGAGATGCCTGGCATCAAACTTCTTCTGTCGGCCATCGGATCTGATCTAGGTGTTTTATTAGCCCTTAATTTTAATGGAGGTGAAGTCCTGTGTGCATTTTTCCAGGTGCACAATGGCTGGAGGCTCTCAGCGGGGGATGTTTTCATTGGTGGACATAAAATAATTTGGATTGGTCCATTATAGTAGAGATGAACACATGCACACACATCCTACCGCTATAATCACGTCCGAGAGAATGAGTCGGTAGATTTCGAGATTGATGAAGTGACCATAGGTGTCTTGGTATCCACGGGAACATCATTTACCACTAATAGAATGATGTGATTAAATCTTAGAATAAATCCAGAAAAATATAACCACCCATGCCAAGTCAAGGACTTCAAACCCGGGTGGGCAGGATCCAACACAAGAAATAACTATGCTTAGTTCACTGGGCCCTACGCGCCCTGACATCGATGGATAGGATGATTGGTGGGATGTCCCTGACACTATGCTTAGCTTGTACTTTGGGAAGTTCAGTGCATCGGTCGACACATATTCACCACACAAAACCCACTTGTACTGCTTCAATTACCATTGCCGGGTGCTTAAAACCATCACCGATAGGGTCTCACTATCGGTTCATATGGATAATTTCTATCACTGCCGGGTCTGAATATAAATTGATAATGATAATATCTACCACTACCGGTTCTAACTCCAAACCAGCAGTGATAATAGCACTGCTGGATCTCAACTCAAACTGAAAGTGAAAGTCTTTGCCTGACTCGAAATTCTTATCTAACATGAATAATAGCACACTCAAGTCTATCTGTCCGCCTTATCCTCTTCACCAAAACACTTAGTGTCTCTTAGCTCTCCCTTATCTATCTTCCCCAATCCCAGCTTGCCTCTCTCGTCCCCAATTATGCCATTTTCTGTAATGCTCTCAAAGGTGTAGTAGTGCTGCCTTCAACACAGCATGCACATGTGAAGGGACTGTGATGCCTAAGAGAGGGGTTAAATTAGGCAACTTAAAACCTATAGACAACTAAAAACCTATTATCAAAACCTACACAAGTCTATATATATGTGCACTAAGGTTTTGCATTTCTAACGATAAAAAGGCTTGCACCCTAGGATTGAGACCTATCAACTAACCTAGCAAGCTGAATGTTGTTGACGGTGAAAATGTCATAGTTTCACATACTCAAAACACCATCAACAGCCTCGGAATGAAAGGAAGACAAGCATATTTTATCAAATAACAAGTTCCACATGTCCATGGAATATTTCTATGCAGGTACATGCTAAATGAAGAAGATGAGCTTGTGGGCCCACCATGGGGGGGTTGGCCGACAACTCCTATGGGGCCCACTACTCTCCCAAGCTGCCATAATCCAAGTGACACACTCCCAAACCAACATCCACCCTTGGATCAAAGTTGTGCTTTCTCTCAATGGTGAAAGATGAGAGCACATGGATTAGATGGGCCACTTGTAAGGCAAACCCAACCTCAAGATGGACCCACAAGCACACATACCTAGCAAGGAAGGTGCCAAGGGGCGCCGCACCAAAGAGGAGGGCCCATAGGCCAGATAAGGGGGTCGGCCGATCCCCTAGGTCGACTGACCACCCTTGCGGGCCCATCCTCCTCCACCAACTTCAAGCATTTAAACAAGGAAGGAAGCACAAGTTTGCATGATCCTAGCCATCCATTTGAAGTTGGTTTGATCCTATGGTTGATGAAGGAAGTCACATGGATTCATGGACCCACTTCAACTAGTATAAATAGAGGGGTACACCCCCCTCTCCATTCAGGAAGCAAGGAAGCAAGCTGTCAAGCTTAGAATAGTTCCATCCTACTCTTGTAGTAGGATAGTTTGTGGGAGTTAGAAGTAGAGTTGAGCTTGCTCAGGTTCCTGAAGCTGGTCTTCTGGAGTGTCTGGTATAGCTCTTGTACCTTTTCCTTGTTGTAAGACTTTTACTTTATTTAATATATTATTCTTTCTCTACTATACTTAGTATTTACTTTTTGCAATACAATACTAGTAATAGTGTTGTTGTGGTATATCTTAGCATATAGTTGTTGCATACTAGTTTGATGATCTAGGACCCACACTTGCAGAGGATCATCGCCTTTCATTAGGTGCTCTAATTGATCTGTGTGTACACAATTAGAGTAGTGAGAGAAGGTGTAAGCGTGGTCACTACTAGATTCTTACCCTATTGCCACGTGACACAATTAGCAATGCCACAAATTGTGTTGTAATAGGGGTGTGTTTTGGAACATTTGTCCAAAAAGGTATTGCTATAGGTTCAAAATATTACCATGATAACTTTATGTTGCATTAGTACTGATGGGCATTGCAATTGTCTAGTGCTCTTGCAACCATATAGAATAGCGTTGCTATTGCTTGAAATTATTGCCACAATGTTCTTGGGTTGTAATATTTCTCACGACCATTGCAATAGGTATAGACCGTGCATTGCAACTAAATTTCCAAGGTGATGCAATAGTTTGTTTCTATTGCCACAGTTTTGGTTTGTTGTAATATTTATCACGACCATTGCAATAGCTAGACCGTGTATTGTTATTAAATTTCCAAGGCGATGCAATAGTTTGTTGCTATTGCCACAATTTTATTTTGTTGTAATATTTATCATGACCATTGCAATAGGCAGTTGTTTAATACAACTAATGCAATAGTTTGTTACTATTGCCATAGGTCGGTTTGGTTGCTATAGAATAACATGTGTTATTGCAATATGGTTTGGTGGACCATTGCGTGTGAAGGGCTAGGAAAACAACACCAATCGCTAACTTGAACAGGAGACATTGGTGCCCTAGAGATCGAGAAACGACAGCTCCACACACTTGATCACCAGGACATCGACACTGCAACGCTCAACACACGCCATTTGCATTATCAATGCTTACGCCCTGATTCATCTTGGCTTTGGTATGTCCTAACTTGTGATAACGTACTCTCCATGCTGCAGACTTATACAATTATGATTTAATTCATGTTATTAGCATACTAGGGTATTCTAGTTCCCAGCCTAATAATTGCTTGCTTAAGTATACTAGTATGTATTTAATCAAATTTTTTTCAGGCAAACATAATCACGAAATTTACAATAGTTCACACCAACTACCAGGTCATACGTACATATATATCATGGTTCCAGGCATAGCCACAAACTAACATTAGTTCATACAAACTAACTACCAACACATATAGTGCTTCATGGCAACTACCAGGTCATATATACACATATACATCATGATTCATATAAGCTACGAACTAATTACCAGCCACTATAGGCAATAACAACAAAATCTATCCCGGTCATCACACTTTGTATGACTTGCTTCTCCTCAGATCAGATTGTATGACTAAACAGGAATCATACAAGCTACGAACTTTGTATGACTATTTAGGAGGAGAGATCATGAATAAACAGGAGTTATCTTAATCCACATATCCACACACTTGCACATCTTGATCACATTGTATGACTTGCTTCTCCTCGGATCTGGTTTTTCACTTAGTAACATATGCAATGCACGTATGCTTCCTTTTCATTCCCTACCCTAAGCTCCACAAAAGACATATTAGAAGTAGGATGAAAAGAGGCAAAACAATGCCTTGGTGAGAAACCATACACATTGAGCTGTATGAGAGAATCATTTGAGGAGCAAGACTATATTTCAAATTTGAAAACCTTACAAAAACCCAAGTTATCTAAGTAAGAGAGGTAAAGATGACTGGATTTTGATCCGTTCCATTTCTCAACCACCCAAGATGGCGTGGTAGACACTTCAAAGTTCACGTGTATAGGTGAGGCTTGGAATAACTTATATGCAGGCATCGTACCATTTTGGAGATGTTCCACCTTAGTCCTTTAACTTTACTCGAGGACGAGTAAAGGGCTAAGTGTGGGGATCTTGTTGGCGGTCCTTAACTCCTATTTCTAACCGCCAACATTCACACAAAATCCACTCAAATGAACACTAAACTTAGAATTAGAGTTTATAACTGGAAAGTTCCATGAGTTTTGGTGATTTATCATTTGTAGGGGGACATTTTTGAAAATACCAAAGATGGGCCAAGAAAAGAGAAAGAAAAGAATGAAAAGGCCACTCACCAAATGATCTTGAGCCCAAGCACCCAAAGATGAGGCCTAGGCCCAGCAAGAGACCCACCAACCAAAGGCGGTTAGGGGGCGGTGCCGTTGCTCCTCGCCTCCAACTTCTAGGTGGGGCCTCTCCATTAGTCTAGGAGGGCAGTGCGAGGGTGTTTCTGAGGAATATTCCCCTCAAACTGCCTTGGAGCACTATATAAAAGGGGGAGCTCTCTCTCACAAGAAGAGAACACACAAGATCACAAGAGCAAGAGCAAGAGCACCACTCCAAGGCCTAGGCCCAAGCTAGCTAGAGCTTAGTGATAGGGAGCAATGTGAGGGAGAGTTCAGGGAAGTGCCGGAGTTGTCGGTAGCCTTCCCAAGCTTGTACCTCGACGAATGCCTTCTTTGCTCATATGGTGGTGAGTCTCTTGGTTAATTAAGCTTTATTCTTATTTGCTTATGGGTTCATTGTCCTTTCTTGTAGCAGATGCTCTAGTACAGGACTCCTGATGAAGATGGAAGTTCCTGTTTGATGCTAGAGTAGTAATCGATAGCGTAGACGTGGTGTCTAGGCTAGAGGTTACCTTCGTTTGCCTCGTTTCCCATGATTGAGAGGTAGGTGATAGGTGGTGATAGCCCTATCTATACCTTGTAATCCCCCATGTTTTAGTTTGGCATAGAGCTACAGGCCGAAATCGCTTGGCAGATTGGGTGCTATTCGGTGCTCGAAGTAAGCAAGTAAAAGAAGAGTTTAACATTCCATAGACCCTAAAGCTATAAGAATCCATCTCTACCCCTGCCAACTTTATCCCAAAATAGTATCTATATCTCCCAACTTCAAAATAAGCAGGTTGGCTCAAAAATCCAAACCCGCTATCCCAATTTTTGCTTGGCTAACTATCCACTTAGCTTCATGTGTAATTCTAGGTGCAACTATTTGAAAGGCCTTATTGCCTTCTCTAATAGGCAATTTATTATCCCGAACAAAACCCCCATGTATGAATGAATGTGATGCTCCGGAATCAAATAAGACTCTTGCTGAAATTGAATTGATATTCAACTTACCCAATATGACTTGCTCGTCTGCAGCGGCTTCTTCAGCGGTAACATAGTTTAATCAATGTCTCCATTTGTGTGTAACAATTAAGTTATTAATTCAACAAGACATGTAATATATGTTTTTGCTAATTTATGTACTTTGTTGTTGAGATGTAATCTTGATATGTGGTGGCTGTTGTGGTATGATACTCAAACGAGATCCGGTGTAGTGGAGATGTGGATGGCATCTCCAAGGGTTCACCGAGGTTGATTTGTTTAAATTGGGTTGGTCAAGTGGATGACACTCGATTTAGGTAAATTAATGTGGCGGGTCCCTACAACGGTGCCCGACATTTTCCTTAGTGAAGGGAAGAGGGAGGAGTCTCGGTGTGGAAGCAGGTGTAGAGAGAAATGACCCGACTAGGCTAGGGTTTCATGTTTGAGTATACATTCGCGGAGTAGCTTGGTGGGCCAGCTCAGCCCCAACATCATTCTAGAGACGGGCCTCTTAAGAGATCTGCCCCTGAAAATATGCTCTATTTTTAGAGGCGGACCTCTAGGCGGCCCGCCTCTGTAAATTAATTTTATGAGACGGGCATTTGTGATTGCCTCCAAAAATAAAATGTCCACCTCTGTAAATCCATTTTGCAGGACGGTCAATTGTGACTACCTCCGTAAATAAAATGTCTGCCTCCAAAAATCTTCAGGTATTTTAGGAGACACCTACATTTTGTGACCGTCTCTGTTAATAAAATGGCCTATCTCCTAAAATGAAATTTGTAGTAGTGACATTTGGCCGAATGCAAATCACCGATGCAAGCAAAATGAAGGAAAAAGTGGGTTCATAGATGTTGACGGTCCTTAAGTATCAATTATAACTATCAAATAAATAGAGAAAAGGATCCAAATGAAACCAACACCTAGACTTAGGGTTTTATCTGACAGAATTCCACGAGTTTTGCTGTTTATCTATTTCTGCAGGGGGTTATCAGGAAATACGGAAGAAAGGCCCACATGTCGGATTAATGACGGGATATTAACCGAACACGTAATTATCTTACATCTAGAAGAGTCCAGAAGCCACGAGAACGAACGGGAGACGTAACGGAGCCGGACACAGGGTGCCCGCCCTGGTCCTTAGGGCGCCCACCCTGGCCCCGGAGCCAATCAGGCTCCGCCTCGAGGATTATGCTCCACCGACCTAGAGGATCAAGGAAAACCGTCCGTTCAATGTCGGTTTGATCCGACGGCCCAGATTCATCCGAAAGGGCTATATAAGCAAGGCCCCTGCCCCTGGAGGAGAGGCCCTCGTCTCATACTTCAAACCCTAATTCAGGAGGAGAGCCTCTGATCAAGCCCTAGAGCCACCACATCAACTAGATCTCTAGTTAGCATAGCTACATAGGATTAGAACTAGAAGGAGTCAATCTTCGATTGGTTCCCGGATCTGTCAAGAGGATTCTTGGTAATTCCTCTATTGTTCTTCAATTGTTCATCTTTGTTCTTCAATATTATGAATATGACTTTGTTCTATTTCAATATATTGGTTATGACTTTGCTCTACTTGATTATATTTGCAATTATATTGTTCTTAGTTTATCATAGTTATATGCTTGGCTTAGTTAGATTGGAATTATATACATGCCTAGGATCGTATAGCATTTATCCATGTGTACAGTGGGTGAATGATAATTATTGTGTAGACGTGGTGTCTATACCGTATTTATCTGCGATTGCACCCTATATGCCGGATTGTGGGGTAGTTCGCGATAGTGACAGCTTCGTTGATTCTTATATAGTCCCCCTCTCGTGTATAGGGCAGGCAGAGCAACACTATTACAGGGGAGTGATTGCTATGTTCTTCATCTTCCTTGCTAATATTCACTATGCATGGATATAGTCTTTTCTCACCATGATTGCCAAGTATAATTGCACTAACTATGATATGCTAGACTTTATAGTTAATAATAACTTAGGGAATATCTTTGTAGTTCATCCTAATTCCATGCTAATGACTTGCTAAAATATCTGTTGAGGTGCTTATCATTATTATATGAGGCTAGCTGATCAGATTAATTATCTTTGTCACCATTATCACTTTACCTTTACTTAATGTGATATTTATACCTGTATAAAGAGATTGATAAATACTCTCGGTTATACATGAAATGATGTGTACTCAGTTCCATATTCTCATTCCATTATCAACCATGATACTTAGAAATCCCTTCCCAGTGGTAAAAATATAAATAACGATACCTGGAATACTTCCCGGTTAAAATGCTACATCGGTATTAATCTATGCGCTTGCAGATCCCTTTTATTATTTATCTTGATGAGCAAATGCATATTTCAATACCGCGTCTCTCATGTCATGCTGGGGATGACAACTTGGCTTAAGTGGCATGAGGGATAGGTTTGGCATTTTTGGCACCGTTATCAGAATTAGAAAACTAAGTCTACTTTTGGTAGTGACGTTAAGAATGCCCAACAAGCATTTTTGGCGCCGTTGCCGGGGAAGGTTGATTACTAAGTAGGAATGAATATGGAACTTTGAGTCATCATTTGCATCACTAATCTGATCGAGCTTATCAATTCTCTTATACAGTTTTACCCCTGTATTTTCCATTTTGATTATTTATTGTAGGGTGATGCATGAATAGAAGACATCTTCCAGACAACTTTGTTGACGATCCCGAAGCCTTATTCAGAAGAACAAGAGCCAAGCTCAAGAAGACATCGTCAACACTTCAGCACAAAGCTTCATCCAAATCCGAAGACCGCCGAAGTTTCATCCGGAATTTGTCGACTGAATTCGAAGCCATGGCGAACAAGTCGATCCGCGAGTTCTCAGCTCCCACTACGGACAACATCCGCACTGGACCTGCTGGGGAGATCGACCGCAACTTCGAGCTCAAGCCTGGGCTCATCAACATGGTGCAAGCTAACCAGTTCTATGGGAAGCCACATGAAGACGCTAGTGCTCATCTTCAACACTTCCTAGAGATCTGCAGCACTTTCACCATGGCTGAAGTCCCCAGAGACGCCATACTACTTCGCCTTTTCCCATTCTCACTGTTGGGGAGAGCGAAGCAATGGTTCTACGCTACAAAGGAGAAGAACACTACGTGGGCACTCTGCTCCACGAACTTTCTGGCCAAATTCTTTCCCATGGGCAAGACCAATGCTCTCCGTGGGAAGATTACAAGTTTTTAGCAACAACATGATGAATCCGTTCCAGAAGCATGGGAGCGTTTCCAAGACTACATCCTAGAATGTCCCCATCATGGAATGGAAAGCTGGCTACTGATGCAGACATTTTATCATGGGCTCATTAACAGTGCCCGTGAAACCATGGATGCTGCAGCTGGAGGAGCATTCCTATCACTCACCATACCTCAAGCCACAGCTCTTGTGGAGAAGATGGCATCCAACCAAGGTTGGAATGAAGAAAGAACTCAGACACGCAAGAGAGGTGGAGGTATGCACCAGCTCAAGGAGGTAGACATGCTGTCTGCCAAGCTAGACCTACTCATGAAGAAGCTCGATGATCGAGCTGGAGAAAAGAAAGAAGTCATGCACGTCTACGACTCCCACATGACTTGTGAGGAGTGTGGAGGTACTGGACACTCGGGCAATCACTGTCCTGAGTTGCTGGAGGACGTGAACTACATCAACAATAACAACAACTACTACAACCGTCCTCAGCAGAATCAAGGTTGGAATCAACAGAGGCCTAACTACTCAGGTAATTACCAAGGTAACAATTCTTTCAATAATAATAATAATAATCCACCTTTGAGAGAGTTAGTATCCAACCAAGGAAAGCTAATGGATAACCTGTCTAAGAAATTGGCATCTAATGATAAAATACTAGAAAATATAAATAATAGAATGGATAATTTCTCTACTGCCATCAAGAACCAGATTAGCTTTAATAAAATGATTGAATCTCAGTTGAATCAAATAGCTGCTGCTGTTCCTGCTACTAACCCCGGTATACCATCACAACCGGAAGGACTAGAATCTGCAAATCTTGTAGACATGTTTGATGCAGGAGATTACTGGAGTAACCCTATCGTGGAAGTAAGTACTGACCGTCTGCCGGTCAAGAGAGGCGATCCAGGACGCCCCGTCATCCCGATCTCCATCGGCATGCGAGACTTCCCAGAAGCACTCTGTGACTTTGGCTCCAGCGTCAACATCATGCCCAGGGTACTCTATGAAAAACTCTTTTCACAACCATTATTAGAAACAACCATGTGTTTGCAGCTTGCAGATAGGACACTGAGTTTCCCGAGAGGAATATTGAAGAACATCTGTGTCCGAGTGGGTTCCTCGTACGCTCCAGCAGACTTCGTAGTGATAGAGACCGGTTCTGATGAGAGGGCTCCCGTCATCCTAGGGAGACCATTCATGAACACCGCGGGAGCTGTCATCTATGCTAGTGCTGCCAAGATCAGTTTCTACATCAAGGGGAGGAAGGAAACGTTTTCCTTCAAGAACAAGACCGCACAAATCCCAGAGCAACCCCAATATGAACCAAGGAAGAGGACCAACAGGAGGAACAAGAGCAAGAAGCAAGTATGGATTGAGACAGCTAAGATGGTCACTGCCGTGCACAAAGGTCAAGATCGCCAACTCAAGTCACCGTTCTTGCCTAAGAAGGACGACCCAGGTATGCCAAGCATTTATTGCTCCATTAATGGGTTCCACTTCTACAAGACACTTTGCGACACTGGGTCGGGTGTCAACATAATGGCCAAGGTCACCTATGAACTTCTGTTCGGAACCATGCCCTTAAACCCAACATATATTCAGCTCCAGATGGCAGATCAGACATTCCGACAGGTCGAAGGTACAGTAACTGACGTCCCTGTCAAGATAGACGATCACTTTGTCCATACAGACTTTTAGGTTATTGACATGGGAGAAGATGAATATGATCCACCCATCATCCTTGGAAGACCATTCCTAAGTACTGTCAAAGCAATCATTTACATTGGAACTGGAGAAGTCCACATGCACTTCCCCTCTGAGAAGGTACGTCTTTACTTTACTGACCCTAACTATGTATTTGAAGAATCCAAGCAGGTCAGGACAAGAAGAAGGCGGCGTAACCACAATCAGAAGCAACAGGTCATCAAGGACGGATGGGCAGATTATGAAGGAGAAGTGGTAAGATCTGAAGACATACCACTCAACCAACACTGTCCTGAGGAGACCAAAGCACCGAGACAGGTATGGAAAGAAAAGACAGTTGTACATGAAGAGGAGGCGCCGCCGGAACCACCGACTACGCCATCCACCAAGTCCTAGGACGACTGAACGAATAAGAGTCCCGTTCAGAGGACTTAAAAACACCGAACGCCTTGCCAAGAGAATTCAAGGAGACTAGCAGACAGAGGACATTCTAATCGCTGTCAGGGTGCTGCCGACTTTCAAATACACCTCCGCCATCTGCTAGCTACATCAGAAGAGATTATGTCAAGATCCAGCTTGGGGGAGAGCACCTCCATTATCTTGCTAAGTATTTCTATCTTTATCTTTATATTTATATATACTTCTACCCTATAAAAATAAAAATATACATAACTATGAAAAAAAACCAAATAAAGATTTTGTGCTTATATATATATACCTATATCTTTTGCTTAGTGTGTTTTAATAAATAAATAAAGTGGCTATGCTAAACTGAATCTAGATAATAATAAAACTCTAGCATGGATATGATGAATAGTTGCTTTGCCTAACTTTCAAATTTGAAGTCCTCTCTCTAAGTTTAGACATAACTGTTATCATTTAAAGCTTGCTCTAAACCTGAACTTGTGGGAAGAGAACTTGATCTAAAGTCTAAGTTGTTAACGGATATGATATGGGAAGGTTGAGCTGCTGTTTATCTATTCCTAGAGATGCTAGAATTCTGGAGAATTTTATCTTTGAAAATCTTAAAATGCTACATGATGAGTTCCTGTATGATGAGAGTTTAAGTTCCTACCACAGCCATACATACATGCTTGCTAGACTTTAAGCCATACCTTTACTTTTTACTGCTTATGAGCATTGAGTGTAGTCAAGCTGTGTAGACCCTTAGGAGCTTGTCATGCGGTTAAAATCAAGATTCACTTGCACGATCACTCATACATGCTGCTTCTACTCCGGAAGTACGCATCCACATATATCCACTCATTCTCATCTCCAGATCCACATAAAATTATTCTACTCCTAATCCGGGAGAGAATAGCCAAAAATATTTTCCCATTCTTGTTATCCCCTGTGAAATAAATGCTCAAGCTATTTTGGTTACTACCACTTGCTATATTGTTCTAAGGAGATGAGTGCTCTATACGAGGAAATAAAAAGGGGCAAGTGCCCAGAACCTCGAAAAGAAAAAAAGATACGAGGAAATAAAAAGGAGCAAGTGCTCGGAACCTCGATGAAAAAAAAAGAAAAAAGTGTGAGAAGAGAGGTAAAAATGGACAAGTGTCCGACAGTAGAATTAGGGGTACAAGATACCCACCTGAGAGGAAAAAAAAATATAGAGCACCTCATTCTCCTCAAGAGCTTTAAAAGCAAGAAAGGTACGTATCCCCTCAAAAAGAGCAAAAGTAGAATTAGACTTTCATCATTGTTATCATCACTACCACCATACACCATTTATTCGCCACACATGCACATCTTGATTTGACTTATTGGCTTGTTTCTCTGGATCCATGGTTTGACTATGCAATAAATGTCTTGTAAGTATGTATACTTTATCTCCCACCGATGAGCTCCAGATATCAAAAGCCTTATTAGAATAGGATGAGAGAGAAGGCAATGTCACTCTGCCTTATACCACAAATACTACATACTTTGCTTTGAGAGAAGGCAGACATCATTACTGCCTTGGTGAGGATCCAGAAATACCACAAAAGAGAGACCTGAGAGAGTCATACAAGGAATCTCTGAGTTTTATTTGAAAATCTGCAAAAAACTCCAAGAGCTATAGCTAATCAAGAATAAGAGACATGGCGCTTGACTAGACTGTTCTATCTTTTAACCGCTCAAGACAAAGGTGACGGTTGCAAGCCCCATGGTGAAAGGTATAATGAGTAAGTTTTAAGTCTTGACAGTTTACTTTAACTCAGAGATGAGACTCTATTTGAAAGCATGTGTACCGTCAAAATTCATAGGCATTTCAGCAACTACTGAGTCTCTCCTTGCTCAGGGACGAGCAAGAGGTAAGCTTGGGGGAGTTTGTTGACGGTCCTTAAGTATCAATTATAACTATCAAATAAATAGAGAAAAGGATCCAAATGAAACCAACACCTAGACTTAGGGTTTTATCTGACAGAATTCCACGAGTTTTGTTGTTTATCTATTTCTGCAGGGGGTTATCAGGAAATACGGAAGAAAGGCCCACATGTCGGATTAATGACGGGATATTAACCGAACACGTAATTATCTTACATCTAGAAGAGTCCAGAAGCCATGAGAACGAACGGGAGGCGTAACGGAGCCGGACACAGGGCGCCCGCCCTGGTCCTTAGGGCGCCCGCCCTGGCCCCAGAGCCAATCAGGCTCCGCCTCGAGGATTATGCTCCACCGACCTAGAGGATCAAGGAAAACCGTCCGTTCAATGTCGGTTTGATCCGACGGCCCAGATTCATCCGAAAGGGCTATATAAGCAAGGCCCATGCCCCTGGAGGAGAGGCCCTCGTCTCATACTTCAAACCCTAATTCAGGAGGAGAGCCTCTGATCAAGCCCTAGAGCCACCACATCAACTAGATCTCTAGTTAGCATAGCTACATAGGATTAGAACTAGAAGGAGTCAATCTTCGATTGGTTCCCGGATCTGTCAAGAGGATTCTTGGTAATTCCTCTATTGTTCTTCAATTGTTCATCTTTGTTCTTCAATATTATGAATATGACTTTGTTCTATTTCAATATATTGGTTATGACTTTGCTCTACTTGATTATATTTGCAATTATATTGTTCTTAGTTTATCATAGTTATATGCTTGGCTTAGTTAGATTGGAATTATATACATGCCTAGGATCGTATAGCGTTTATCCATGTGTACAGTGGGTGAATGATAATTATTGTGTAGACGTGGTGTCTATACCGTATTTATCTGCGATTGCACCCTATATGCCGGATTGTGGGGTAGTTCGCGATAGTGACAGCTTCGTTGATTCTTATATAGTCCCCCTCTCGTATATAGGGCAGGCAGAGCAACACTATTACAGGGGAGTGATTGCTATGTTCTTCATCTTCCTTGCTAATATTCACTATGCATGGATATAGTCTTTTCTCACCATGATTGCCAAGTATAATTGCACTAACTATGATATGCTAGACTTTATAGTTAATAATAACTTAGGGAATATCTTTGTAGTTCATCCTAATTCCATGCTAATGACTTGCTAGAATATCTGTTGAGGTGCTTATCATTATTATATGAGGCTAGCTGATCAGATTAATTATCTTTGTCACCATTATCACTTTACCTTTACTTAATGTGACATTTATACCTGTATAAAGAGATTGATATATACTCTCGGTTATACATGAAATGATGTGTACTCAGTTCCATATTCTCATTCCATTATCAACCATGATACTTAGAAATCCCTTCCCAGTGGTAAAAATATAAATAACGATACCTGGAATACTTCCCAGTTAAAATGCTACATCGGTATTAATCTGTGCGCTTGCAGATCCCTTTTATTATTTATCTTGATGAGCAAATGCATATTTCAATACCGCGTCTCTCATGTCATGCTGGGGATGACAACTTGGCTTAAGTGGCATGAGGGATAGGTTTGGCATTTTTGGCGCCGTTATCAGAATTAGAAAACTAAGTCTACTTTTGGTAGTGACGTTAAGAATGCCCAACAATAGATCTTAAAAAATATACAAACATGCATTAACTTCCCCAACAAGTGGAAACTGGATAGCAATGTGCCAAAAGAAGGAAAGAATAAGGAGGAGAAAGAGAAAATCCACTCTCGGTAGCGATGCTAAAGGTTTCCCTATACATTGCACAAGCATGGAAGCAAATGCAAGGCAAAGGTCTCAGATATCACCCCTACAACTTTTGGGTACGTTCGATTCCATCCACAAAACTACCGTTCTTTCTAAATACTTATTTTGTTCGATACACTATAACCTATGTATGTATGCTTAAATTAATGCAGCAGCCACTAGATTTACATAGTGGCTGATGTCAATCTCGGCATGCTTGGTGTCCTTGATCCACCAGATAAGGAACCAAAGGAATACAAAGACTTCCTATCCATTCTCCAAACCTATATGAACCATACTCATTATTTGAGATATGCATATATAATCGTTATACTGAGTTGATATTAGCTTGGTTCAATACATTCTAATAGGGCATATAGGTTTGTCGCTGTTTTTTTACCAGCAGATATCGATTCTTGGTGGATTTGGCTTGGTGCAAAGAGCAACGCAATGGAGACATGAGATTTATACTGGTTCGGGCCCCAGGAAGCGAGTAAAAGCCTTATGTGCAGTTGCTACTTGTTTGTATTACAATCTCATCAGGATGGCGAGATTGTAGTTCACAAGATGGCTAAACCTAGCAGAATTTTGATGATTACAACAGGGGGAGTGTCACAACAACAACAACAACATAGCCTTTTGTCCCAAGCAAGTTGGGGAGTGTAACACCCTAAAATTTTGGAAGATTTAAAAATAGGTAAATATGATTTTTATGTATTTTTGTGGGCACACAAATTTAGAAAAGTAATAATTTTTATTAACTTAAAATCAAATATAAGGGTAGGAACATGTTTGTGCACTCATGCTGCTGCATTTGAAATTTTGAATTGAGTGGTTTGAATCAAATTCAAAAGAGGATTCAAAATCTCTTTGGAAAAATGTTTTGAAAAATTAGAAAAAGAAAAAGAGAAGGAAATCATCTCTTCTCGGTTTCGGCCCAGCCCAGCAGCAGCCCCGCAGCGCGCCCCGCCCTCCTTTCCCGCGCGCGGCCCATCTCTCCCCTTTCCCCCCGCGTCCGCCTAGGCTGAGCCCAGCGAGCCGCCGCTGGCCAAACTAGCGCGCGCGCCTTCCTTCTCGGTTTCTGGTCGTTGACATCATGGCCCCGCGTGTCAGGGCATCTTCTTCCTCCCCACGCCGCCGGATCTCCCTTTCCAAGTTTGCCGACGCCGAATCCATCCACGTATCTTCCTCCTTCCTTACTTAGAGCGCCTCCGGGCTATAAAACTAAGGAGAGCGCCTCCGGGCTATAAAACTAAGGAGCCGCGCACAACCGCCTCCATCCCATCCTTTCGCAGCATCAGCCGAGCTCTCGAGACGTCACCGCGAGCTCGGAGCCTCATCTCGCCGCCACCGTCCGCCTCTCCTAGCCGCACGCCTCCCTCGGTTCCTCATTGCCTTTGTTTTCTACCTTGGTGAGTTCGCCTTGGTATGCTCTATCTGCTGGTACTTTTATTTCGCGAAATAACGCTCTGTAGCGAAATAACGCCCGTTCTCCCCGATCCGATCTGAGCCGTCCGTTTTAAATCCAGCGGCCGTAAATCTAAGATACCGGTTCGGCCGGCAAAATTGCTAAAGAGTCCCTGTAAGTTTTGATTATAGAACCCGCAGTCCAAGGCATATTCCCGATTTGCATTTTCTTTTTCGTAAAGCGTATTTTGATCACGGTAACTTCAGAAATACGTTTTCATTTATTTATAGTTTTGCCATTATGTTAATTCATGCGTAGAATCTCCGTTTTAACTCCGATTTGACCCGTTCAAATTGCGTTAGGTTCGTATTTGCAAGCTCTACATGTTGGTAGTATGTACAGTAGGTTTGTGACAATTTATTTTCGAGTTTAAATTAAAGTAATTATTTTTCTATAGGAAATCTTCGTAAATTCATAACTTTGTCGTCTTAGCTTCGTTTTTCGTGATCTTTGCGTCTGTGTGATCCTAGCGAGTTGTAGATTCATTTTAAAGACTTTTTATCTTATTTTATTACTATTGGTGTACTGTTCTAATTATAGTCTTGTTTATTTATGCATGATTGTTTCTGGATGAATGTTGTTGTTGTTGTTGATCGAGTATAGTCGGTGAGCAATTCGTTGGGGATCAAGAGTTTTTCTACGAGCAAGATCTTCAGGACCAGTTTGAGCAAGGAAAGTATAGCATGGGATTATCCTTGTTGTCCTATTCATAATAAACAAATAATATCATTATGCATATATTCCCTTGTTAAGGATGACTTAGTGTTGATCTTATACCTTGACACCTATTATATTGCATTGAGTAGTATTGCTAGTGCTTAACATGAACTATGATCATGTAAATTGACTAATGGAATATGCAATAAACATTAAAAGATAACTTTTGATTACTAGTTAAAAGGGGACTAGAGCATGGGGTTATTTTTGGTGCTCTAGTTACTCTCCTTAAGGACTTATCTATAAGCGAACATCTGGGATTTACAGTACAACTATGAGGGCTATATGGCTCTGACTTTAGTCATATAGAAGGACCTTTTCTAGCTTGTTAGTGCTAACCTTTTTGGCGTAAGAATGGCTTGACGAATCGGGTATAGTGCGGTCTCTGTCCTTATGTGTATAGGCTGCGTGTCATTGTGCCATTTGGAAGGGGGCTCTACATCTATTTGCCGAGTGAATCTAATGGCCCTAACTTGTTAGACGAACCTTCGAAAGACTTCATAGTGTTTCCCTGCTTGCTCACCTTGGGAGTGTTTTGGGAGTAATTAACCCAGGCATATGGGTAACACGACTCACAGTGAAAGTGTACAACCTCTACAGAGTGTAAAACTGTTATAACAGCCGTGCTCACGGTCACGAGCGGCCTTGGACCCTTATGGAATAGTTGATCATTAATAAATGAATATGTTTTTGCTATTCGTTAATCATTTCACATGGATCATATGTTTATTGTTTACATTGAGACACCTTGATGCTATTGATATGCTAAAATTATGCTAAATAAAAGCTACATGCGGATAAACCAATTTCATGCCTTTGAGCCTCATGAACCCCATGTTACACTTGTTGAGTACGAGATGTACTTACGCTTGTTTATTTTTCTTACTTGGATAAAAATCCTGGATGGGTAACAGATGGTGCAAATAGTGACTACTACACCTACTTCCCTGAAGATTACTAGACTTGCAGTCAACCAGTCAATGTGCCTGTGATTGGAGCTACCACGAGAGATTTATATTATTACTTCTGCTACATTTGTGTAAAGACTATGTGTTAATAATCGTGATGTAATAACATTTGTGATGATATTTCCTTTATAATTTGTTAACTTATGTGTGATTGATCTCTGGGCACACATAAGAGTATGCATTCCATTTGGTCTTTAAATGGGTGTGATAGGCAGGTGCTAGCTATTTATATCCGAGGCCTACTTGCCCTACAAGTTACATAGTTTTGACCTAGTCAGAGTCTTGGCATGATCCGTAGATATCCTTCCCTGAATAGAGGCATCGTGATTGTTTGGGTCTTTTTAGATACAGATTCGGTAGCTAGCATATCCTGTGGTTGGGATTCCTGGGAGTATGGCATTGTCAGTAGCCCCCGAGATTATCGGTCAATCGAGACTCAACAACTTTCCTGCATTCGGGCCTTCCCTCAGTGCTTGATCGGTCTAGACGATGAAGTCTTGGTCTTGCATCCTCGGTCGAAAGACTGATTGGGTAGAAGTTGTAGAGTCACGTAGTTGGGCGATGAGCTGTTAATAAAAATGCCATACTCTTGATTCCTCATCTTGTCTTATCAACACGCTCTCAACGGAGTCAGGCAGTGGTAGCAGGCACTCAAGTGGCCACACCGGCACGACTTCCGAGAAGTGCGCGTGGTGCATGATTAATGTGACATTTTGGTTTATGAGTGACAATTGGCTTGCCCTTGAGTACTCCGGCCTTGTCTATATATGTAGGTGTCTGAGTGCTTTAGGGTTCCGCTTAGCGCCACCACACTTTTGCAAATATGAGGACTAAAATGGCTGCTTGCCACCGCAAGGTCCCTCGTTTAGCATTCATAGTTTCGCTAGGGCAATCCAATAGCGATTCACATTTGTCTTCTCCCTCGGCACTGTCATCTCCGTCTTTGGTGACATCACCCGCGCCTCCAACCGCTCGACTTCTTCGTTCAGTCTTCCCACCGGGACCAACCATGGAAGCGAAGAAAAAGATAGTGAATGCCTCGGCGCTCGTTGAGGAGAACATCACAAGGGCCCTGGGGGAGCTAGGGCCTAGTGCGCCGAAGGTGGCCGATTCTTTCAATGATGAGTCAGAGGATTGGGTTTCCTCCATTGCCGCCTTCGCCGATGCTGGTGCTTTGGCTACCGTCGTGCCAAACATGGGCGGCGACGAGGAGTTTTCCTGGAAGCCCTTTATCGAACTCAACCGGGAAACCGTTGAGGTCCTTGGCGACAAGGTCATCACCGACCTTGTCAGTGACGATGAGGAGGGCTTCAGGACACCCCCGACAGTGGTGCTGGAGAAGATGATGCCATTAGTGGCAAGGAAAAGTCAGCAGGGGATGCACCTAACCAAGCATATGAACTTGGTGATGGGCACCCTGGTCAGGGCCTCGCATGCCTAGTTTGGGCTTTTGCCACAAGATGTGACTTGGCAGTCAGTAGGTTTAGGGTTTCTAGGAATCCCATATGTAAATCTGCCTCGAGCGAATTTGTTAATAACAAAACTCTTATCGGGTTTATCAATGCATTTTAATGTTTCCACATTCTCTGCTTGGTGATAGCCTAAACTTGTCTTGAGGATTCGGCGTATCAATGAGTTGTCTTATTTATCTCGAGAAGATCGAGAATTTAATAAGTCCTCGTTTGTTGACCGACGAAACAGGGGTGATGCAAATCGACCGATGACATTTATAGTTGTTGTATTCGGGAGCCATTCATGAGCACATTCTGTCCTTTTTGAAGCCCTACTTTCAAGCCCCCAGCTTTTGTAAATGAATTCGGTCCTTTTGCGTTGGTAACTCTGTTGCACAGGAGTAGACATTAGTTCTGCTTTAGACATTTAAAATATGACGCCTGAGTATAGCATTAGTATAAAGTCATTAAGCGGATCTATTTTAACTTTATCTACAACTTTTCTCCTCATGTTGCCATACAACGTTTACACATTGATCATGGAATTAGGGTGACTAAAACTTGGGCCGTCTATTTTACCGAGTTTCCAGCGATTGCGTGTGTTGGGGCATTTTGGCATTGCATGATCAGAAAAATTTATGTGTTCAGGTGGGGAGTAGCGTCGTGTCAGCTGATATGTGTATGGTAGCCCCCGACTCTCTGCTCGAATATGTGTTCAGGTGGGGAGTAGAAACTAGTAGACAAAAGAGGGAAGGCCCCAAGCATTGCTGCTCAACTATCACAAAAGGGTAGCCCCCGAGCCCTTCATGTATCTAGAAAGGGCTCGCACGACGCTACCGGTAGGCTCCAACTCTCGAGCGTGTAAATTACAGGGAAAAGGATACAAAACCGTATATGTAGAAGGGATAATTAGGAAAAAAACTGAATTTTGCTTATACATAGAAATGTCGTAACTGGTCCATGTTCCATGTATTTGGGAGTATTTCGCCATTGATTTCGGCCAGTCGGTAAGCCCCCAGGCGAGCCATCTCAACCACAATATACGGTCCCTGCCAAGGAGACGACAGCTTTGTTTTGTCCTTTGTGCGAATGTCCTTTTTCAATACTAAATCCTCGATGCGTAAAGCCCGATTGCGCATGTGCAAGTTATGATATTTCCGAAGGGACTGCTAATATCTTTGGGCTCGGTAAGCGGCTTTATCGCTCTTTTCCTCGAGCAGTATAAGATATCGTAACGACATTCAGGCTCTTCTTCTTGGGAAAATAGTAATACTCGCGGTGACTAGAGTCGTATATCTTGGGGCAATACTGCTTCAGCACCATACACAAGGGAAAATGGGGTTTCACCTGTAACCTAGCTTGATGTTGTGCGCATTGCCCATAACACTGTTGGGACTTCTTGTGCCCACTTTTTGTCATAGGCTTGAAGCCTGTCAAAAATTCAGGTCTTAATCCCTTGTAGTATTATACCATTTGCTCATTCAACATTGCCGTTTGTCATCGGGTGGTTTACTAATGATCGAGGATGTTTTATACCATAAGCCACATAGAAATTTTTGAACTTCTTGCTTCTAAATTGTGTCCCATTGCCCAATATTAATCGATTGGGTACACCAAATTGCATCACTATGCCATACAAGATTTTTACTGTGTTTTCTTTGCTAATACGACTGACCGGCTCTGCCTCTACCCATTTAGTAAAGGTGTCAATGGCAACAATCAAGAACCTGTATCCTCCTCAAGCTCTCGGGAAGGCCCCCAGTATATCGATACCCCATGTGGCGAATGGCCAGGATAGTGGAATGGTGTTTAACGCTTGAGCTGGTAGGTGCTGCTGTGAAGCTGCCCGACTGACCAAGGAGTTGACATCGGTGTTTAGTTTTCGCGGGATGAACTGAACTTCAAGCCTGTCAAAATTAGACTCTAACCGTCTATATGCCTTTAAATATAATGCCATGTTCTCATTTGTTGCTCGATATCCTTTGGATGTTTGTTGGGCATCTGCTTCTGAATCCCCTTTCACATATAGCCTTCGGATTCCCAAGGATATGGCAATTCACAAACTAGTTAATAGGCCCTCATATTCAGCAATATTGTTAGTTGGAACAGGCGATACCCAGATGACTCCAACCCCTGCGCTATTCTTGCATTTTGCTCCATCATAGAACATGATCCAGTGCTCAGGGTTTTGTTCGACTTCAGTAGGCTCAGGGTTTGTCCTTCTGCAACAAAATCTGCTGGAGGCCACAATTTGATCGGAGTTCAAGGTATGAATTCGATGTCATTTTGTCCTAGCTCTTTAGACCACTGGGCAATTCTTTTGATGGCATCTCGATTATGAACAATGGTGCCAAGCAGATAAGAAGAGACAACTTTGATCTTGTGACTTAAGGACTAGTGTTTAAGCTTTCGAGAGGACATTAGTATGGCCTATAATATTTTTTGAATGTTAGGGTACCTTATTCAGGCGTCATGAAGGACTTCACTCACAAAATAGACCGGGTGTTGCTTCGTGGATTTTCCCGTTCGACGCTCGACCACCAGGACTACACTAACAACTTTGGGGGTCACTGCTACATATAGATACATGACTTCACCATCTTTAGGAGGAACAAGTGTTGGCAGATTTTTTAAATACAACTTGAATTGCTGGAAGGCTGCCTTGGCTTGTTCACTCCATTGAAAACCGTCATGTTTATGTAACAATCAATAAAACAGCATACCTCATTCACCTAACTTGGATACGAATCGAATTAGGGCTGCCATCATGCCAGCTAGCTTCTGGACTTCTTTATGGGTGCGTGGAGACTACATATCTTCAATAGCCTTGACCTTTTTAGGGTTAGCATCGATGCCCCATTGAGACACCAAACAATTGAGTAGCTTACCCGAAGAAACACCAAATGTGCATTTATCAGGATTGAGCATCATCCTGTTCTTACGTAAGTTGTTAAAAGTTTCTGTGAGATCGGTGATTAAATCACCTTTGAATTTGCTTTTAATGACTATATCATCATTGTAGGCTTCGACATTACGGCTGATTTGGCCATCAAGGACAATATATGAACACATTTTTTATAAGTAAAACCAGCATTCTTTAGGCCAAAAGGCATCTTAATATAATAGTATACACCGAAAGGAGTTACAAATGTAGTTTTTCCTCATCATCTATGCACTTGCTAATTTGGTGATACCCCAAATAGGCATTTAGGAAACATAGCAATTTGCATCCAGAGGTTGAATCTACAATTTGATCTATCCTTGGGAGGGGATATTTGTCCTTTGGGAATGCTTTATTCAAGTCGGTGTAGTCCACGCACATCCGCCATGTGCCGTTAGGCTTCTTTACCATGACGGGATTCACGAGCCACTCCGGGAAAGGGACCTCTCGTACAAAACCTGCCTTCAACAGTCAGTTAATTTCGTCATGTATGACAGCTCACTTTTTGGGTTGTAACGCCTTTGTTTTTGTCTAACTGGTCGGACGCCAGCTAGTAGACCAAGTTTGTGCTCTATTACTTTCCTGGGGATCCCAGGCAAGTTGGATGGCTCCCAAGCGAACATGTCCTTATTTGCCTGGAGACAAGCAATGAGCTCGAGTTCCTACTGAGGATTTAGATCTGTCCCAACATTGGTTGTCTTAGATGGATTTGATGGATCCAAAGGGACCTTTTTAGTTGGGGCATCATCCACGTCCTCCTTCGACTGAGGAGTCATCCTGGGGAGCTTAGCTGCATCATCGGCCTCATCGTGGCTCTCATTTGTAGTATCCGTTGACCCTTGAGCAAGCGATGCCGACGTTTTGAGCTGGTCTATCATTGCCTTGGAGGTTCCAGGATCTTGAGGCGCCACTTTAGCCTTTGGAGTGACTGGAGTAGCTGCCGCTACTATGGTGGTTTTCTACTATTTTGCCGGTGGCTCAGCTAGATCCATGGGTGACTGCCTGTATTGCCTGCTCAAGTCAAGAGTCTTTATGTCACAGGCAACAGTGCCCTTATGATCGCCGTGAATGGTCATCGAACCTTTGGGGCCTGGTACCTTAAGCACCGAATAAGCGAATTGGGCGACCACCATGAACTTCTTGTGGAAAGGCCATCCCAAGATTAGTTATAGGCCGAATCAAAGTTAGCCACTTCAAATGTGAGAAACTCGGACCTTGTGTTATTGCCTTCTTGAAGGATAAATGGGAGGTCAATTTTCTCGAGGGAGAATGCCGACATGCCCGACATTATCCCATAGAAGGGCTCTCTGATCAGGAGCAGATGCTTCCTGGGCAGTCCTAGGCTGGTGAAGAGCAAATTGAGGCTGCTACCGCTGTCAACTAAGGTTCAACCGACCTTATAGTTCCCGATGTAGGGATTGATGATCAGCGCGAGCAGTGGACTATCGTATAAATTTACCAGGTGATCTCGGATGTCAAAGTGAATGGCACCTCTGACCATATGAGCTTTTTGTCTAGAGGGCTAGGTGCTATTCACCTGGTGCTCAACTTGCTTTAAATTGGTCTTAGAGGTTGGAGTGCCGCCATAAATCATGGCGATCTCATGCTCCCCCAGAGCAACCTGCTCATCATCTTCAAGTTGCTTGGCTCGGCATCAAGGTGGCTCTTGCCTAATTGGGCCTTCAGGCTGGCATGCCTGTTCTTCCTCCTGCTTTTGCTTCTTGTAGACTAACCACTCCAAAAAGATGTGCTTGGTTGAACGATGAATAGGGCAGTAAATAGGAAGATCATCAGGTTTACCATGGCATTTAGGAGGAGCCTTTCCCTTGCTAGCAACGGTGAGGACTTCGGCATCATTCTTATGCTTCTTGTCTTTGTTCTTCTTCTCGTCATCCTGGTCGGTCAACCCATGCACCCGCGCTTAGTTTTCAGCTGCCTTCGCTGTTGCCTCAATGATCTTGTAGAGCTCGGTGATGGTCTTTGGGTTCTTGGTTGCAAGCTTCTCCATAGTCCGCTCATCCTTGTACCCTTTCTTGAAGGCCATGATGACCCGATCTTCACTCATATCGGGGATCGTGTTACGGATCTCGCTAAACTGGTGGATGAACTCCTGAAAGTGCTCGTTGGGCTCCTGGATGCAAGCAAATAGATCATCCTCATGACCAGGGTGACTATATGTTGCATGGAAATTGGCTTCGAATGGCTGGCACAGATGGTCCCAAGATTGGACTGTGCCCTTAGGCAAATTCATTAGCCATGTTCGGGCAGACCCCTGAAGGATAGTCGGCAGGTAATTGGCTTTTACGTAGTCATCACCTGAAGCTGCCTCGATCGTCATAGAGTACATTTGAATCCACTCCTTGGGGTTAGTAGACCCATCGTATGTTTCTATAGTCATAGGACGGAACTTATCAGGCCAAACTACTTGGCTCAATCTGTGAGAGAAAGCGGAGTAGGAGGTGACCATATGGTTCCAGTGCTGCGCTTTGTTGATGTTGATGGTGTTCCAAGCATCAAGGCCTTGGCGACACGTATCGACTTCGGGCCATAGATCTTGGCCTCATCTCGATTGATAATGATTCCCCACCAAACGATTAGATCTTTCGGGAGGAGAATTATGACCTCTAGATTGAGATTGGGACTGAGCCGCCTTGGCATCTAAAGGCAATCCTTCTTGGCCAGCGCCCCCATAGTGCCAGGAGCGTTCAAAGCTATATATTATCTTCCTAGGCTGCCCGGAAGTCGAAACTTAGATTCCTCGGAGCCAGGGTTGACTGAGTCGCCACTCGTGGTGGAACCGTGTTGAGCGTTGGCGCATTGCTGAGATGCGGCGGTGGTTGGGTGGCCAATGATCTGGCCTCATCCGGAGGAGTTTGATCATGACTAGCCATGTATACTTGATGGCCTTCGAAGGGATCAATCTCATCATCGGAGGGCTCGTAACTTAGATCGATCGAGCTAGGCAGTTTTGTCTCTACCTCCTCTTCGGTTGGGTGACCGAAAGAATTGAAAGCTCTCGTCCAGCACGGGTTAGATCGGGATCTTCAATTCTGATCCACCTGAGGTTGAAATCATGTCATGCTCGAACACCAGGCTACCAAAATTGATAGTTGGTGGCATGTTGTGGGATGGTGAATAGATCTGAGGTCCTGAGTAATAGTCACCCAATATCTCAGATTTGGCTGAGGTTATCAATGCCTCGACATTGGAACGCGTTGGATCGGCAAACCAAACTCTATTGACAATCGGCATGGTCACTCTTTCCGTGAAATCCCCCAACCTGGCGCACCTCTATCGGTGTTTTTTACCAGCAGATATTCGGTTCTTGGCCGATTTGGTTTAGTGCAAAGAGCAACGCAATGGAGACATGAGATTTATACTGGTTTGGGCCCCGAGGAAGCGAGTAAAAGCCTTACGTCCAGTTGCTACTTGTTTGTATTACGATCTCATCGGGATGGTGAGATTGTATTTCACAAGATGGCTAAACCAAGCAGAATTTCGATGATTACAATAGGGGTAGGAGCTAGCTATTTATATCCGGGGCCTACTCGCCCTACAAGTTACATAGTTGTGTCCTAGTCGGAGTCTTGTCATGATTCACAGATATCCTTCCTTGAATAGAGGCGTCGTGATCCTTCGGGTCTTTTTAGATACGGATTCGGTAGCTAGCATATCCCGTGGTCGGGATTCCTGGGAGTATGGCATTGTCAAGGTTCTATATTAAGAACCTTAAATGGGAGTTTAACCCAAAAAGGTTAATGGAGATATATATCAAAACAAAAAATTTTGGTATGACCGACATGCATCACTATACTTTAGTATTATTGATGCATTACATTCGTGTCAAAGTACTTGGTATCAATATCAAAACACGATGCATCAACGCAGGGCCACAAGCAATGCATCGGGAGCATCCATCGAGGATATTACATCTACGAGTACATGAGGGTGTTCATCGAGAGGTGCATAAGACACCCCAAAAATATATGTAACTAGTTCATCTCACTATATAAGTTGACAACGCACGCATGTACATATGTCTTAAACCATCATTTTAAATTCTTTTTGTTGCAGTACCCTTCGATCCCTATTAAGGATAGAGAACTCGATGAGGACGCTCTCTTGGATAAAGTTTGGGACCTCTGCAAGTTTATCCTCAATGAAATTATACATAAGAGAGGCCAATTCCACGACTGGACGTCGACATTATTGCGTGACGCAGATTGCAGAATTCTTCGTGTGTGCGAACTGTTAAATTTTGGTCGTTGATAATATGCATATAGTGTAACATTATTATTATTATTATTATTATTATTATTATTATTATTATTATTATTATTATTATTATTATTATTATTATTATTATTATTATTATTATGATGATGATGATGATGATGATGATGATGATGATGATGATGATGATGATGATGATGATGATGATTATTATTATTATTATTATTATTATTATTATTATTATTATTATTATTATTATTATTATTAAGTTTGCATCAGATCTGATGTGCATATATATGTTGATGACGTGAGTGGGAACTCTTTTGTATATGTTGATGTTGTTTCTAGGGGTGGCTAGAAACATCAGCTGCCTCTAGAAATAATTGGTGGAAAATAAATTTTCAAATTTGACAGAAAACTTTTGCATGTTTCAAAAGTGTTTCTAGGGACGACTGAAAACAGCATATTTCAAGCTGCCTATGGAAATTCAATTTTCAGAGACTGCTGACAATATCAACCGTCTCTAGAAATTGGTCTCCATCAATTTTTAGAGACGGCTGAAAATATCAATTGTCTCTAGAAATTGGTCTCCAAAGAGGTGGCTAATTTTGGCCCACCGGAGATCGCCCTCTAGAAACCGATTTCTAGAGGCGGTTGTATATCTGCTTCTGAAAATGGATGATTTCTAGAGATGATCCGACAGAGGTGGTTGTGACACCGTGACTGAAAATTGGTTCTGCTGCAGTGTCGGTGATACACAGCGGGCATATGTGCTAGAAATCGCACTTTCCTTTGGCTACAGGCCGTTCATGTGGGGAAGAAAACACTTGTGAGTCTGATGCATTTGCATTAAAAAAGTTATCTGACGCATGACATGGATAGATAGCAGCGTTTGTCGTTCGTTTCCTATCAAACACAGCAGAGACGGGGCAGGCCATGTGCGCCAGTATATGTCCACTGTAAATTTGCTAATTAGCTTGCCCATGGATACTTTTTATTACTAGTTTGTCATTCTACAAGGAGAAGTGGAGTCATTTTATTTATGGGGAAGAGCTTCACGTACAATCTATTTGTACTATTCCATTACAGCTATGCGATTTCAACCTTTTGATTAGCAACCATCAAACTAAATCCTGATAAAAAAACATCAAACTAAATCAAGGATCTTCTCGTAACAGAAGGTTGTACGCATGTTTTGTACATATACAATCACGAGCTGTGCTAAACATGGCCTAAAATGGACAAATGACACAAGTAATGTGTTCTAATTTTTACTTTCCAATATAGTGTGATGGAGTGTGGTACCCTTCAAATCGTTATAACGTCAGCAGCAATGGACATGAATGGGCAACCGGCCCCGCCTGCGCACAGCGACGGTATGCCACATCGCACTTGTCGCGAGCGGAGTGACTATCTGGATCTAGAATCTTGAAAATGACATAAAGCGATATCATTTGGAGGTATATCTTTATTTAAAATTTGATTTAGCAGTGACACTGCGACAACCTGGTATGTGCTAGAAATCACATTTTCCTTTCGCTAGAGGCCGTTCACGTGGCGAGAAAACACTTGTGAGTTATCTGATGCATGACATGGATTGGTACCAGCATTTGTCGTTCGTGCCCTACCAAACACAGCGGGGATAGGCTGGCCATCGGCGCCGGTATATGTCACACTATAAAGCAGCTAAGTAGCTTGTCTATTGGATAATCTTTACTTTTGGAACTATCATGATTTATACTGTGTGCTGGAATTTAGTATTCTGCCTGTCCGTTCAAATCTTTATTTCTTCGTGTGCACCTAAACTTGCATAATTAAAAAGCATCTACTTGCCAAACTTTTTCGTGAATAGAAACAAGAATATTAACGTAGGTGTGATATGGTCACTAACGATAATGACTAAAGCTAGTAACGTCAGCATCAACGGATATGGGCAACCTGCCCTGCCTGCGCACAGCGACGGCACGCCACATCGCACCTGTCACGAGTGGAGCGGCTGGGTGCAGCGGTTGTGGAGTGACTTTCATGCTTGGCGAGCCCCTGACATGGAAGGAAGCCAAAGAACATGACCTATTGGATTCACGTTGTCACATCCCAAGACAGCGATTCAAGGAGTGACAGCTTTTCTATGATTATATGAATTTAGGAAATAATCGTAACCATACAAGGCTTGATGTAAATCTTTGTCATTGAAGCTATAACCATATTGATCGTACAAGATACAAGTGGTACATTGTTCGTAATTTATTTACATCTTGATCAGCTCCAAGCGCCTAAGTTTTTATCCTTGCCTTGAATGCCAAGGTGCCATCGGGTGTTAGCACTTAGTTCACACATATTAGATATATAATTAATTCTACCAAAATATGTTCCATACACAAAAAACAAGAAAACCAGCAGTAGTTATCTTTATCTACTTACCTGCAGCAGAAACCCGTTCATGCATGCATAGCCATACAGTTATTATACTCTCTTAGTATAACCCACCATATAGCATGTTCAATATTATCCCATATTATTATTTTTTTGAAGACATCACCGGAGGGATGAGCGCCCCACCTGAATGGTTTTCCATTGATTCCAGTAAACCGGTAGACGGAGGGTGCACATGGCACCTATCCCATATTATTATGTGATGTCCTCTGTAAAGGACCAGTAAATGCTATTATTATAATCTCTACCCGTTGGTAATGCCCAACTATGAGGATCATGACACCTGTTCCCCTACTTATGTGGGCCTTTGCATCCCACATCATTTCAGATATATGACAACCCAGGCTGAATATACAAAAGTCTTTCCATGATTATGTGGCACATACATTTATCATTGTATCATCTGTAAGAAATATGGCCATTAGTAAGGGTTTAGTGATTTTAATGGTTGAATGACAAAATAGTCAATGGAACTAACAATGTTGGCTAGTATATAAGGACTGTCTTTTGGATACAAGGAGATTGACTTGGGAAAGGCCAAGGTGAAGATGGAGGAATCAAACACATCAACTGAACGGCAAGTGGACACTTTGAAGACACTAAAAGATGTACAAGGAACCCAACATATCAAAGAAATGGAACCCGGATGAAGACTCACAAAGAAACGGAGAAACTTTGCTAAGTAGCTTGCCCATGAAGAATAAAACTACTTATTACTAGCTTGTTAAAAATAACATATTTATCAATAAATATTTTAGTAATTAAATAAATAAAATAAATTTAATTATATAAATATTTATCATGAAGTAAATAATTGAAGTATATAAAAATTTTGACAAATAAATAGGCTAAAATATAAAATGATTTATAAGAAAATATATCCGCTTCAAACTAAATCAAAATTATATCAAAATTGAACTTTGTCTTTACATATCATTAGTATTGTTAAATATAACATCGTTAGTCATAGAGATAACTTTTAAATAGTTTCAATGTGTACAGAGTTAGTAATATTAAAAGATTGTTTCACCACATACCATATTCTTCACGGACAACGATACTATTGGATATTCCACATTTTTTTAGTATGGATCTGGATTTGTATAAATAAAAATAATGAAAAATGGAATCGGGTACATCCATATATGGATATCCATATCCAACACTTAGTGGATATGGATTCGGATAATTTGGATAACTAGGTTTCCATTTCCACCCTGGCCATCTCCACCCACGTGCACACCTGTCATTCGCGATAGTAAAAAGTGAAGCAGCTGGGTGTGGCGGTTCTATTCTGGCTTTTTGGGACCTATGTGCCTTTTTTTTAATCAAAGTACAAACATGGATACTCATGAATCAGCAGGCACACTTGGAGAGCGTTTGGTAGGGTTCTAGATTCTTGTAGAAACGTTTCAAATCTTGATTATCTGAAGAAATGTTTCAAGTGGTGAATCAGAATCACTTTGTAAAACCGTTTGGCTGTTAGGCTGGATTCTGTTTCCTAAATAAATGTTTTTTATAAAAAATCATACAAAATATAAATATGCTTCACAAAATATTGATTTTTTATGGGCAAATAACAACCTAAATTCAACCCATTTAAAATTATTGCACTAAAAACGGATAAGGGAAAAAACAAACGCTAGTGCATATAGGGGAGAGTAGAAATAGAAATAGCGAAACAAGCCTGCTCCCATTTCTCTCCCACAAGCAAAAAAAACACGGAACGGGAGAAATGTTTTGCGGCCGGAGCGTTTGGTGCCGATTCTAGTGAGAAACCGAATCGTTTCTCCTATCCAAACAAGCCCTTAGCCATATGAACACACGCATGCACATCCTACCGCTATAAGCACATCTGAGAGAATGAGTCGGTAGATTTTGAGATTGATAAAGTGACCATAGGTGTCTTGGCATCGATGTGAACATCATACCACTGAAAGAATAATGTGATTAAATCTTAGAATAAATCTAGAAAAATATAACCACCCATGCCAAGTCAAGGACTTCAATCCTGGGTGGGCAGGATCCAACACAAGAAATACCTATGCTTAGTTCACTGGGCCCTACGCTCCCTGACATCGATGGATAGGATGATTGGTGGGATGTCCCTGACACTATGCTTAGCTTGTACTTTGGGAAGCTCACTACATCGGTGGGCACATACTCACCACACAAAACCACTAGTACTACTGCAATTATCATTGCTAGGTGCTTAAAACCATCACTGATAGGGTATCATTGTCGGTTCATATGGATAATTTCTATCACTACAGGGTCTGAATATAAATCGATAATGATAATATCTACCATTGCCGGTTCTAACTATAAACTGGCAGTGCTAATAGCACTGCTGGATCTCAACTCAAACTGAAAGTGAAAGTCTTTGCCTGACTCGAAATTCTTATCAAACATGATTAATAGCACACTCGGTGTTGACAATGGTTAACATATACCATAAACCATCAACCTACCTTGCATAAATAGTGAAAATGGATTAATATCATAGAATAGGAGGTTTATATTGACAAATTGCACAAGTTTTGGTGAATCTGTGTTTTCAGCAGGATTTAATTAGAAAATCGGCAAGGAGGATCAAAACGTCAAATAAAATCAAACTTAACCGTGACAAAAACTACTCCAGAAGGTTCCAGAGGACACCAGAAGATACCACACCACAGCAGACCTTGAGAGGATGACGGGTGGGATTGGCTGGCCACACCACCATATCGCTTGGCCCCCTATGGGGCCCACTCATCAGGAGCTTTCAGAATATTCCTCCACCACCTCCTAGGATTACATGTATGTCGTTCCTTAAGTCAGTTTGATCCAAGGGCTCACGTTACACCCCTAGAGCAATAAATACAGGCCTGCACCCCCAGGGATAAGCCAAGTCTGATCCTGAGAGTGGAAAGGCTAGGAACCCTAATTCATATTTCCACCAGGATTTAGGGCTAGCAATCAAGAGAAGATTAGTCCTTCATAGGATCTAGTTTTGTATTAAAGATATAGAGATAGAGTGAGAGAGTAGAGTTTTGGAGGAGTCTCGGCCTGTCGGTGCTCTCTACGGCTGTACTCTGGTGGAATCAAGTTCTTCTGAAGCATGCTTCTAAGATTCTCTGGTAATCGATTTCTGATTCAAGTAAGCAACTTGTTTATATTGTTCTTCAAATTTGCGACTCTCTTTTGAGCGCTTTGATCTTGGCAGCTCCTTGATTGAAGAAGTATTCATAGTGTAAGTGTGGTTCTTAGACTAGGGTTACTCATAAATGCACCCTATTTTCTGAATTTGTGGTAGCTCGTGAAGGTGACTTTTATAGCTTCGTTGAAACTTTTGTAGTCCATCTCCTATTAATAGGACTAGCAGGAATTTGATCGTTTGTAGGGAAGAAACTCTGAATTTGTTCCTTATAAGACAATTCCCACGATAGAATAATAGAAAGCAAAGCTTACCGAGATTAGAACTAGATAGGCATCAGTAGTCTCCTTTGCATTTCTATTTTTTGACCTTGATTATGATGTTGGGTTAGGTTAAGACTTAGTTATTCTCACTCACTATTCCTTTGGGTTCGATATTAAAACAGGGTTATTCTCGGTGAAGTGCTACAACGGCGTAATATCTATGCGCTTGCGGATATATTTATTCTCTGTGTGCATTTAATTTATACCAATACGCATTTCTGGCGCCGTTGTCGGGGAATAGTTTGCTGAGTTAACTTTGAGTCTAGCTTAATCTTATATTATACTTTTATCTTTACCTTTTATCATGGATCCAGTATCCACCCCTCTCTACCAATATGGTGCACCCACGGGCACAAGCCTACAGCCAATAGAATGTTCAAAACCCATCTTAGCACCTGGCTATGAGCTACGCCCGCGGTTAATCAACATGGTTCAGGGTAAACCTTTTTCTAGAGATGTAGATGAAAACCCATATTCCCACCTACATGAGTTTGAGCAGATCTGTACATGCCTACGCATTGAAGGCATGTCAGATGAGACCTTAAGATAGAAGCTTTTTCCTTTCTCTTTGACGGGAGAAGCTAAACATTGGTATAAGCTCAACATTGGGAATAGTCAAGGAGATTAGGGAGCCCTGCGCTCTAGCTTTTGCTTACAATTCTTTCTCACATATAGGGTAGTCAAACTTCATGTAGAGGTTCTAACTTTTAAACAAAATAAGAAAGAATCTCTAGGCAAGCCATGGGAACGCTTTAACACTCTTCTTAGTTCTGGCCCTGACCTTACCATTCCAGACCCTATTCTTCTCCAACACTTCTTCATGGGCCTTACAAGAAAAACCATAGAATATCTTAATACGGCTTCAGGAGGTTTGTTCATGCATGTCTCTGCCGAAGAGGCGAGAAGCATTCTCACAAAAATCTTGCAAGACCTCCCTGAAGAAAGAGAAGTTGTTAGAAGAAGAATCCCAAATAGCTGAATCCGAATCTAAACCATCACCAACTTCAGCTATTCCAGATCCTGAACCACCGAAAAAGGAGAAAACTCCAATTTTGGATTTTATGCTTGAATTTGAGGATGAATTTTTTGCCGAATATGGAAATACCTTGAATTACCATGTAATGAGGAAACCCCAAGAGCCTAGGAAATCATCATCATCTGTAGAGCCTTTAGACCCTTCTGAGGAAGCTTTCCTTAAAAAGACAATAAAAGAGCTAGTGTCCATTATGAGCAATGAATGGTTAGAAGAATCAGAGCTTTCTCCTGAAGTGATTTGTCTAGATTCACCCTCTATTATCATTAATTGCCAGATCAACAAAGCTCCTTTTGATGCTCTTTATAATCTGATTGTGGACATCATGTCTTTGGATTTTGCCCATGATTTATTAAAAGATATGCCATTAGCCCCAATAACCATGTTGCTAAAAAGTCTTTTAGGACACATTGCCCCAAGTTTGAGAATTCTTTGTACCCTTCCTATCTTGATAAATGGAACCAAAGTGCAATTGAACTTCTATATCTTTGATGTTTTGGAGTTTGACCTATTGATAGGACATCCAATAGAAAGACTCATTCAAGAAGGACAAATGGGGAAATTAAACATAAAACTTGGGAAGAACTTTGAGCTCTCCGTGCCCATCACTCACTCTCTTAATGCTAAGATTGAGCCAATTCCTAAGCAAGACCCAATGGATGAGGTTAAGGTTGCATCTCTTGATGACTTGATTGAACCCAACTTTAAAGAAGATGCCTAGTTCTTCATCGAGGAGGAAGACGAAGGATCCACAGACCCTAAACCTCTCGATAAATTGATAGAACCACCTAGCCCACCATTGAGCTTAAACCCCTACCTTCTAGTCTTAGATATGCTTTTCTCAATAATGATCAGGATTCTCCTATGATCATAAGTGATAAACTCTCTCAGGAAGAATCCTTATGCTTGTTAACTGTCATAGAGAAGTATCGTTCTGCTTTTGGCTACTCACTCCAAGACCTTAAGGGAATCAGCCCTGCTCTTTGCACCCATCACATCCCTACAGATCTAGATTCTATATCTTCTAGGGAGCCCCAGTGTAGGCTTAATAGTGCGATAAGAGAGGTTGTTAAGAAAGAGGTCTTAAAACTCTTACATGCTAGGATTATCTATCATGTGCCACATAGTGAGTGGGTAAGCCCTATTCAGGTTGTGCCTAAAAAGGGGGCATGACTATTGTTAAAAATGAAAAGAATGAATTAATCCCCTAAAGAACTGTCACTGGTTGGTGGATGTGCATTGATTACCAAAAACTTAATAAGACAACAAAGAAAAATCACTTTCTGTTGCTCTTCATTGATGAAATGTTAGAGCGACTAGCAAACCACTCTTTCTTTTGTTTTCTTCATGGGTATTCAGGTTATCAGCAGATTTCGATCCATCTAGATGATCTAAGCAAAACCACTTTTACATGTCCATATGGAACATATGCTTATCATAGAATGTCTTTTGGATTATATAATGCTCTAGCTTCTTTTCAAAGATGCATGATGTCTATATTTTCTGATATGATTGAAGAAATCATGAAAGTTTTCATGGATGACTTTTCTATTTATGGAAAAATTTTGATGATTGTCTTGAAAATTTAGACAAGGTTTTGCAAAGATGTAAAGAAAAGCACTTAGTCCTTAATTGGGAAAAATGTCATTTCATGGTTAGAGATCATAGTGCTTGGACATTTAGTGTCTGAAAGAGGGATTGAGGTAGATAGAGCTAAAATTAAAGTAATTGAATAGCTACCTCCACCTGTAAATATCAGAGGGATCCGAAGCTTTCTTGGTAATTATGGTTTGTACCACCAATTTATAAGAGTTTTTTCACATATTGCTAGACCACTGACAAATCTTTTGGCTAAGGATGTTCCCTTTGAATTTGTTAATGCATGGTTGAAATCTTTTAACATTCTTAAGAAAGCACTCATCTCTACACTAATAATTCAACCCCCCTGATTGGTCGCTACCCATTGAAATTATGTGTGATGCTAGTGATTATGCTATGGGGGCAATTTTGGGACAAACAAAAGATAGAAAGCATCATGTAATTGCTTATGCTAGCAAAACTCTGACAGGACCGCAACTTAATTATGCAACAACTAAAAAAAATTCTGGCTATTGTTTTTGCTATTGATAAGTTTAGAACTTACTTAGTAGGAGCTAAGGTAATTGTTTATACTGATCATGCTGCTTTAAAATACCTGCTCACTAAGAAAGATGTTAAACCAAGATTGATATGATGGATTGTGCTACTCCAAGAATTTGATTTAGAAATAAAAGATAAAAAGGGAGTAGAAAATTCTGTTACTGATCACTTGTCTAGAATGTAGTTTGAGAATTCACAGGAACTGCCCATCAATGATTCACTGAGGGATGACATACTCTTCAAGATCACCAGATCGGACCCCTGGTACATGAATATTGCCAATTTTATGGTTGCATGTTATGTACCACCAGGGGAGAACAAAAGGAGACTCGTCTATGAGAGTCGTCTCCACATATGGGATCCACCATACCTCTTTAGAATCTACTCTGATGGTTTACTCAGGAGATGTGTACTGGTGGAAGAAGGCATCAAGATCATTGAATGATGCCACTCATCACCATATGGAGGACATTATTAGGCATTCTGCACTCATGCAAAGATTTGGCAGAGTGGATTCTTTTGGCCAACCATGTATGAAGACAAAAAGGATTTCATAAGGAGATGTGGAGCGTGTCAAAGGCATGAGAATATCAATTCAATAGATGTCATGCCACTCACCAACAACCTCCAGATCGAGCTCTTCAATGTCTAGGGAATTGACTACATGGGACCATTCCCAAAGTCAAGGAACTATGAGTACATCTTGGTGGCAGTTGACTATGTCTCCAAGTGGGTTGAAGCCATACCATACAGAGCTGTTGATGCAAAGAACTCTAAGAAGATATTTGAAGAAATAATATTTCTAAGATTCAGAGTCCCGAGGATGGTGATTAGCGATGAAGGAATTCACTTCACTGATAAGAAATTTTATACATACTTGATGAAGCATGGGATCCACCACAATGTCGCTACTCCATATCACCCTCAGACAAGTGGTCAGGTAGATACATCCAATAAGCAAATCAATAATATTCTACGGAAGATGGTCGACGAAATGGGAACTACATGGAAAGATCGATTACCTGATGCACTATGGGCATACAGAATGGCCTATAAGACACCATATCAATTGGTCTATGGGAAGACCTATCATCTACCTAGGGAATTAGAATTCAAAGCTCACTGGGCCATCAGGCGATGGAACATGGACTTTGGAGCCGCAGGAGTAAAAAGGAAGATGCAACTCTCTGAGTTGGATGAATGGCCTGAACAAGCATATCACAACTCAAGAATATGCAAGGAGAGGACCAAAAGATGGCATGACAAGAGGATCAAGAAGAAGGAGTTTGCACCTAGAGAAAAGGTATTACTTTTTAATTCCAGGGTTAAATTATTTGGGCATAGAAAACTTCGAAGCAAGTGGGAAGGACCATTTACATTGATAAGTAGTTCATCGCATGGAGCAATAACTCTTCAAACCGATGAAGGTACATTATTCAAGGTAAATGGCCACCGTCTCAAAATCTTTTTAGAACCTGAACAACCACCTGAGGTTCTTGATGAGGTAGATTTTTAGATTTTACCTTAATTACACCACCGCCATCCTCCGTTATGAATATATCATGAAAATATGATTTTCGGGGACAGAAACAAGTTAGAAACCCACGCGAGCAAAGTCACCCCGAGAGGATGACTTGTGGGGCCGGCTGGCCCCACCACCATGCCGCCTGGCCCCACCCCTATATCGCCCGGTCCCCTATCAGTGCCTCTCGTGCTCCGTCAGTTCTCTCACCCTTTCTACACTCTTCCACGATAAGATCACGTATATTTTAGATCCATTTGCATATTCCCTCGTACGGAGCCTTTAGGGATAAGATTTTGACCCTTGCTGCAAGATGAACCCCCTATATAAATAGACCCCTGCCTGCCTCATTCCTCATTCCATATAAGCCTCCTCTGTCCAATAGTAGAGTTCTCCCCCTCTCTAGATCCAATGGCCGGAAAAGAGATCATCCCTTTTGGAGTCAATCTCAACAAACTTCCTCCTAGGGAAGACTCTCTAGCCATAGTTCTAGTAGAGCAACCTCTGCCTCTTGCCGTCATTCCGCCAAAGCAAGTAGCCGCAGTGTCGCCAAGAAGAAGCTATGGGCAATCATACTTTGCTAAAGTTCGTCAACCGACGCTTCCTCCACCGCAAGATCGTCTACTTTTGAAGGACGCGCCAAAAGGACCAAAGATCACCGTACCGAAGGATGTCAAGCTCTTACCACCAAGACCCAATGAGACGCTAGTGGGTTTCAGGACCAACAATCTTGGAGAGGTCTCCTGTGTGAAGTACACTACAGCTACTCTCCGAGTGTCTCTTGATGGTATTTGAGCTACACCAGGCCACGTCAAATTCATTCCCCCAAGAGAGATGCCCAAGAGATCTGCTCCACATTAGAAAGAGAAGAGAAGCAGCCAAGGATGACCATTGCGATGCTAGAGACAAGGATTGACCATATTTCCTAGGCTGTCACCTCCATCCAATAGAAGAACACTCTCCTCATTAGGACCGTAGACACTCTGAATAAGAAGGTAGAATTAGAAAGCAAAGAGAGAAAGAAGTTAGAGAAGCAGGTCGAAATTCTTTCCAATTGTGTTGGGAAGAAGAGAGAATTGAGAGCTAGGCATTGATAATAAGGCATGAGTTAGGTTAAAGTTTTTAGGCTCGTCATTTGAAATGTTAGGTTCATTGTTTAGCTAAATTGGTTAGAAGATTGTGAGAGTTATTATAAGTTTGGTTTGTATAATAAAGTGCCTTATTCAATCATTAATGGAGATTTGTTACCTATTCTCTATCTTTATTTTGGATATGTGTTTGTCTCTACATGTTGTACAAAAAAGGTTATACAGGAAAACAAGTGTGGGGGAGACACACCATGACGACAGAACAAAATTTGATCACGAAAATCACAAATTATGGAAAATAATTAACTAGGGACCACATATGACGAAGCGGGCCTTGAGAGGCCACCAGAGTAGGCCACCCGGCATCCCCTATGGGATGGCTAGCTCACCACCTCACCGTCTCACCTTGCACTTCGTCCACGGTCAGGTTTGAGCCCAATACACTCTATTCTCATATGTTTCGCTTTTCGTTTCGAACTGAATTGAAAATCACATGATAAAACAACTTAAAACATGAGGAAAGATTATTTCAGTCATGACTTAAGGATAGACTTACACAATACTTTTCCTAGAAGTCTTGCTCCTGTTGGGAACTTATTATTAGGAACCCCATGTCACTTAAGTTGTTGTGGAATAAGATATAATAGAATAAGAGAATTTGATTCTTGATGTCTAGTCATTGGAGAACTTTATTTCAAAAAGTAAAATGAATAGCTACACCTCTCCTCTGTGTAAGAGCAATGTCCCACCAGAGCCATATATATAATAGATTAGATGAAACTTCTACATATACTACTTATGTTTGTATTGAGTTTGGTCAAACCTTGTGACCCTTGTTGAGAAACTTATCATGCTCTCAAGATCAAGATCACGTACACTCCACATATATCTGCTGCTCCTACACTGAGAGTATGCAACAACATGTTTTTCCATCCACTCAAAATTTTCTACTCCTACACTAGGAGAAGACACAAAAGATGATTGTTAGGAATAAATGCTCCAAGCTCTTGTTAATGTTTTCTTGAAAGTTTTCCAATTGCAGAAAGAGGCATGTGGCTATGCAAAAAGAAAAGTATTGAAAAAATGGATAAGTGTCCGAGATATCTAAAACAATGGGTACTCAGATGCCTGCCATGAAAAAAAAGAAGAAAGAGAGAAGAAGAGAAAAAATGAATGAGAAAGATAGCCCATGCTCTCTAGTAAAAAGTTTTCAAGTTTCCAACAAGAGAGACATGTTTCAAGGAGCATAGTAGAATTAGGGTAGCCTCCATATATATTTTTCACACACATGCACATCTTGATCTAAGAGTATGATATTTCTCTCCTTAGATCTTTGTTTTGACTTTACAATATATGCAATGCAAGTATGTTTTCACTTTCATCCCTACCTGAACTCCACAAAAGCTTTTAGAAGTAGGCAAAAGGAAGGCAAAATCATCTATGCCTTAGTGAGAATCCAAAATCCACATACATGAGTGACTTGAGAGTACTACAAAAGCAGAAGGTAAGCTATGTTTTGTTTTCAAAATTCTTAATGTTTCTCCAATTGACTTGACTGAAGGAAGATGATTATCTGGTTCAAGCTGTTCCGTTCTTCAATCTTCCAAAGTTTCATGGTAGACACTTAAAATCCTGCTAAGCATGTATGACTGGGAATGGTTTTATGTTGATGTCTTGTCCTAAGGTTATGTCTTCAGTAATCCATCCTTTTATCGAGGACGAGTAAAAGCCTAATTGTGGGGGAGCTTGTTGATGGTGGTTAACATTTACCATAAACCATCAACCTACCTTGCATAAATGGTAAAAATGGATTAATATCATAGAATATGAGGTTTATACTAACAAATTCCACAAGTTTTGGTGAATCTGTGTTTCCAGCAGGATTTAATCAGAAAACCGGTAAGGAGGATCAAAATGTCAAATAAAATCAAACTTAACCATGACGAAAACTACTCTAGAAGGTTCTAGAGGACACCAGAAGACACCACACCACAGCGGACCCTGAGAGGATGACGGGTGGGACCGGCTGGCCCCACCACCATGCTGCCTGGCCCCCTATGTGGTCCACTTGTCAGGAGCTTCTAGAATGTTCCTCCACCGCCTTGTAGGATTACATCTACGCCGTTCCTTAAGTCGGTTTGATCCAAGTGCTCACGTTGCACCCCCAAGGCTATAAATACAGGCCTACAGCCCTAGGGATAAGCCAAGTCTGATCCTGAGAACCAAAAGGCCAGGAATGCTAATTCATATTTCCACTAGGATTTAGGGCTAGCAATCAAGAGAAGATTAGTCCTTCATAGGATCTATTTTTTGTATTAGAGATAGAGAGATAGAGTGAGAGAGTAGAGTTTTGAAGGAGTCCCGGCCTGTCAGTGCTCTCTCTATGGTTGTACTCTGGCGGAATTAAGTTCTTCTGGAGCTTGCTTCTGAGATTCTCTGGTAATCGACTTCTGATTCAAGTAAGCAACTTGTTTTTATTGTTCTTCAAGTTTGCGACTCTCTTTTGGGTGCTTTGAACTTGGTAGCTCCTTGATTGAAGTAGTATTCGTAGTATAAGCATGGTGCTTAGACTAGGGTTACTCGTAATTGCAGCCTATTTTCTGGATCGGTGGTAGCTCACGAAGGTGACTTTTATAGCTTCGTTGAATCCTCTGTAGTCCACCTCTTGTTAATAGGACTAGCAAGAATTTGATCGCTTGTAGGGAAGAAACTCTGAATTTGTTCCTTATAAGACAATTCCCACGATAGAACAATAGAAGGTAAAGCTTACCGAGATTAGAACTAAACAGGCCTCAGTAGTCTCCTTTATATTTCTATTTTCTAACCTTGATTATGAAGTTGGGTTAAGTTAAGATTTAGTTATTCTCACTCACTGTTCCTTTAGGTTTGATATTAAAACTAGGTTATTCTCGGTGAAGTGCTACAACGGTATAATATCTGTGCGCTTGTGGATATATTTATTCTCTGTGTGCATTTAATTTATACCAACACTCAAGTCTATCTATCCGCCTTATCCTCTTCACCAAATCACTTAGTGTCTCTTAGCTAGACCGTGTATTGCAATTAAATTTCAAAGGCGATGCAATAGTTTGTTGTTATTGCCACATTTTTGTTTTGTTGTAATATTTATCACCACCATTGCAATAGGTAGTTGTTTATTGCAACTAATGCAATGGTTTATTGCTATTGCTACAGGTCAGTTTGGTTGCTATAGAATAGCATGTGTTGTTGCAATATGGTTTCGTGGGCCACTAGGTGTGAAGGGCTAGGAAAACAACACCAATTGCCAACATGAACAGGAGACACTGGTGCCCTAGAGATGACAATGCTTACGCCCCGATTCATCTTGGCTTTGGTAAGTCCTAACTTGTGATAACATACTCTCCATGCTGCAGACTTATACAATTATAATTTAATTCATGTTATTAGCATACCAGGGTATTCTAGTTCCCAGCCTAATAATTGCTTGCTTAAGTATATTAGTATGTATTTAATCAAATTTTTGGAGGCAAACATAATCACAAAATTTACATTAGTTCACACCAACTACCAGGTCATACATACATATATATCATGGTTTCGAACATAGCCACAAACTAACATTAGTTCATACAAACCAACTACCGACATATATAGTGCTTCCATGCCAACTACCAGGTCATATATACACATATACATCATGATTCATACAAGCTACGAACTAATTACCAGCCACTATAGGCAATAACAACAAAATCTACCCTGATCATCACACTTTGTTGTGAAAAGCACCCTTCTTGGTGTTGCACTTCTTCATCACTTCAGCTACCTCCTGGTCATCCATGATTGTGTTGTACAGCTTGGTGAACCTCCTACAAATATCATAGATTCACATAAATCTAGATTTGTAGGTTAGAACGGGCAAACACATTATCATATTATCCAAATTAAGACAACAAGTAATACCATTAAGCATGCTTTTAAGTCTCTATGAATCACAATATTAGGTTCATTATGAAGATGTCATTCACCTGCAGAAAGTAACACAAGAATCAATTATCACAGAGAAATTATTAGGGATGAATGATAGTGGTATGCTAGAGTGAGCCAGAAATAAAGGGAGACAATACTCTACAATCAATAACAACTTATTCTGTTTTGAGGGGAACCATGTATGCTAATATCCCAGGTTCAGAAGTTCCATTCTACTCAGGCTGCTAGTATGCTCATTGCACATTTTTTTTTGTTATTTGGCTACCTCAGCTTTGTCTCTTGTACTTGGTAAACATGATCTCTGTGCTTATCACACAGTTTGGTACATGTTATGATTGAAAATCTTACTTGTTGACTATCTAAGCACTGTTATGTGTATTGAATGCATGTAACCTATAATACCTCTAAGAACCACACTAGAAGTAGTCTTAAATGAAATCTTTCCCAAAATAAAGAAAGCTACAACGAATTATATTTCTTCAAAACAATTGAGTGATTTTTTGGCTAAGAAATGATCAAGCAAAATGAATGTATAGATGGATAATATAGCGGTGATTTTTGTAGCTTCATTTCCTATGACAATTACATATCCTTATGAAAATGAGATTTGCAATGTCACTGTACTGAAAAACTGACACCTATGCAAAATGTCAATGTTCTTTGTTTCAGGATGAATGTAGAGTTTGAGTGGTGCGCACGAGTGATGGGATCGTCCAAATCAGGCCAAGCAAAGCGAAGCTACAGTGGTGTCTACACATCTGTTGTCGGTAGTTAATGTCAATCATAAACCGTTAACATAACCTACATTTATCCTTTAATTTAATCACCAACATAGGCGGTAGGAGTTTAACCTAATGGATTCCACAAGTTTTGGTGAATATTTATATGCAGGAGGATTTATCCAGAAAATAGTCTCGGGACCACCGTCATACACTCCAAACAAGCAAACCGACATCAACAAGTGATTTAACTCGCAAAAACTACAAAAGGCAACTCAAGATGGAGTTCAGGACCCAACACCTGAAGTTGAGGCCCACCTGCCACAGTAGAAGGCCGGCTGGCCTAGTGGGGAGGTCGGCTAGCCTCCTCCATGCCCCGTTCACTCTCTGCTGCCTCGTATGCGTTTCTAAGATCTAGGCCCTTGATTTTAAGGCGGTCTTTAGTCGGTTCATCCAACGGTGATCGAGGGGATTGACACAGATCGATGATGTGGCAATGCCTTGCCCCCTACTCCATTTACCCCTATATATGCTACTCCTACCTCCTCTAGGAGGGGTGTACGACAATTAAGAGAAGAATAGTCCTCTGATTTAGGTGGTATCCTTTGTAAATAGGAATAGTGAGATAGAGAGTGAGGGAAGAGTTTGGAGGAAGTGCCGGACTGTCGGTGCTCTCTCTACGGCTTGTATCTTGGCGGATTCAAGTTCTACATGAGCTTGCTTCTGAGACATCTTTGGTAATTGATCTCTAATCCAAGTAAGTTTTGTCTTTATATTGTTCATCAGGTTCATGACTCTTTTGAGTACTTTAATCCTAGGCTGTGGGGTTAAAGTAGTAATCGATAGTGTAAGCGTGGTGCTTAGACTTTTGGCTGCTCATCGAGGCACCCTATATTCCAGATCGTGTGGTAGATCATAGGGGTGACAGCCCTGTTGTCAGATATATGGGCCAGGGGTACCTGCACCACCCGTATATTCGACATGTCCAAGCTATTGGCCCAGAGCCGTCGAAGAGGAGGCCCGCTAGGGTATAGGCCGATGACCATCGTGACGAGCAAGGCACGCCACCAACATCCAAAGACGAGCGTATCTAGATGGTAGCTGCGTATTCTGCGCAACAGAATAGGCAATTATCAAATAGACCCGATCGCCCTCCTTGTAACCCTACCTCCTCCGCCTATATAAAGGAGAGTAGGGGCCCTAGGCACGGGATCGACCTCATTCATATCCATCTACCATGTAGCATAAGGCAGCTACCCCTGTAAATTGAGTATATGAATACAAGAACAGCAATAGAGCTACTAGATTAGGGTTTAGGACGCACCGTCCCCTGAACCAGTATAAATCCTTATGTCTCGTGTGCTACCATCTGATTCCATCTTCGTGATCATGTTACCGCAGTATTGCCGGAGCGAATAATTCTGACAATTAGCGCGCCAAGTAGGGGCCTTTCGCCTACAGATCTAATATGTTTCAGATGGGAATTCTTTCGTCAACGACCTCCGTGGCGACCTGGACTCTCGACGGCATCGGCGACCTGCGACTCAGCCCGACGTCGGACGGCAACTTGTGGCGGCAGGTCGCGATGCGTAAAGCCAAACAGCGACCCCAGCGTCTTCACAACAGATTCCGGGTAGTCAGATTTGCGCTGCCCCCCTCCCCTCCCCCGCGGTAACTGCACGCATCAATTCCTTTAGATTATATAATCGAGGCAGTGTGCAGCAGAGATCGGGGTTGTGTCGTCATAGATGACACACCACCGCCGAAGACGCCGGAATCCGCCAGTTATTAGCAGGTATGCATCTATACAGCATACAGAGCAGATCCAAGTGCCAGGCCGAGGCCACGAGTCGCTGAGTTCTGTTCAACGCCATCACGTGACGTTTCATCACCTGGAAGCAAACTTGATGCACGACACGTCTAAACTTAGTACAAGCTAAGTCATGTCTTTTTGGCTTCAATAAAAATTCGACAACATATGCATATATCCATATATCTACATGTGTCTTCGTGACTATCCTCACTAGGAACCGGCAACCTTGGCCATCGTCATACGGCACCGATTCGGCGTCACACAATGCCATCGTTTCGGGTAGCACGGAGTTCATTGTCTGCAGCATGCCGCAACCCACGCCGTCGACTTAACGCCATCGTGCGGCAGCCCTCGTCGTCGTCCGGCTCCGCCGATTCGTCGTGGCAGCATGCGACAAACATGCCCAGGCTAAGTCACGTTTTAGTTAAATATTTTCTACTGTATATGTATAGCTCCGAACATCCGCATATGTCTACATGAGCATTATAGACAGGAATTCGGCTACATATCATCGGCATGCTGCAGCTTGCTCGGGTCAACCTTGCTCGCCTCTCGTCATGGCCCTCGACCTCTTGCCGTCCCACGACGCGACGCCTGTGCCAGCAATCGACATTGACGTCGTCACCATCGGCACAACGGCCCTAACATCCTGTTGATTTAGCTAAGTCGATTCCATAATTGTTTTTATTATATTATTTTTGCTCTTACTTTCTATTAAGTTACCTCCAACTTAGCAGAAAGTTGGGGGCTACCACACATAATAATCACACTGTCGGGCATGTTTGCTTTTTTCTCCGCGATTTAAGTACCTGCATGATACGCTCTATGTGTAAAGCTTTATCACGACAACAACTTATGCCGCAACCCAACGGTATACGGGTCACGCCATCTCATGGCTAATATCCTAGGCACGGGGGCCACGGTCTTGTTAACAAAGTGCATAACACGCCAAGCAATTCATAAAGGGAAAACAACTTCAAGGAGAGAAGGCAACAACCCTTAAAATTGTTTTAAATACTTTTATGCCATATGTTCTATGTACTGTGCTTCGTTGGCAATGACGACCGACGCTGCAACCCAACGCCGTACGGGTCATGCCATCACGTGGCTGACAACCTACGCATAGGGGCTATGGTCTAGTCGACAAAGTGCATAACACATTGAATATAGCTTATAAAAGGGAAATTAACATCTGCACTACTGCATGCTTATTTTATTCAATTATTGAATAAATACTCACTGATTTCGTTCTCAAGTTTCTAGACACATTGGGAACCAAGTTCTCAACAACATGGTGTTACCACCAGAACAAGGCATTCACAATGCCCCCGGAAGTTATGCTTTCAGTTACACGGTGTTACCACCCAAGCTAGGCACTTACAGCGCCTAGGGAGCCACGTTCTCGAATAAGTGATGTCACCACCACAACAGAGCCCTCGGAACCCGAGAAGAAACTCATTGGTACTCACAGTACCCGAGCTACCTACTAGCTCGTCATTAAGTTGATCGACTTGACAACGACCACCGAGTGGTCCAAAGCTAGTGAAACCAGGTGGACCAACATTTGGGCCCCTCTACCCAGCGTAGCCCACCAAAGCGGACAAGCGCTGTCGGTGGTTCCGACCCGGAACCGCTAATGCTGACCCTTGCCATTAAAGAATGAGGGGAATATTCGGGAGGGTCACTGGCGCTGATCCTAAAACCTCTGGCCTCGAGGCTATGTAAATCTCCCGCATGTTGGAACGGTCTCGAAGTACCTTATTTCGGAGGACATGTGCCACTTTGGGGGAAACCGGAAAACTAGTTAACCAATTGCTTGAACCAAAGTACGAGCTCCCGAAATCTGGAAAACGAATTTTATGACATGCCCATGATGGTCAGGCTCTATCCTACCGCTTCCGGAAGCGGACATTCACCTGTTCTACCTGCTATTAACTTGAGGAGTAGCTCATACACTAAAGTCCCACAGAGACTCATGTGTCTGCTATTCGCATGGGTGACTCCTAAGCTTTTAGGGTCATCGGCTCCTGCAGCCTCAAATGACCACACTTGGTCAGATACATTTCAGTTCGATCGACTTGCAGAACCTGTAGTTAAACTAACTATCCATCGGGTCGGGTGGGGGACCCGAATAAATGCAAGAACAGTTTGACTGAATGAAAAATCGCCAAACACCCGATCAAATCAGGAACGGGTAACAATTACATATTTCATATAAGTACTGATAATTTTCCTTGCAGGTGTACAATAGTAAAGGCAACGTCATCTTGCTGCGTCCAGCTACATCAACACGCTGCCTCCGGGCACTCTGTCGGCAATGACTCTCGGGGGCTACCTCGAGCCGGTCATGCCACCTCAGACTATGTCATTGTACTGTGTCCAGCCATGATGACACGCCGCCTCTGGGCATTCCATTGGCAACGACCTTTGGGTACTCCATACTGGTTACCTCGAGCCGGTCACGCCACCTTTGGCTACTCGTTGTGCTGCCTCCAGCCATGACGACACGCCGCCTCTAGGCACTCTGTCGGCAACGACCCTTGGGTACTCCATACTGATTACCTCGAACCAGTCACGCCACCTCTGGCAACTCGTTGTGCTATCTCTAGCCATGGTGACACGCTGCCTCTGGGCATTCCGTCAGCAATGACCCTAGGGTACTCCATACTGGTTACCTCGAGCCGGTCATGCCACCTCTGGCTACTTGTCGTGCTGCCTCCAGCCATGACGACACGTCGCTTCTGGGCACTCCGTCAGCAATGACCCTTGAATACTCCATCACTGGTTACCTCGAGCTAGTCACGCTGTCTCTGGCTACTCGTCATGCTGCCTCCAGCTATGTCGACACGTCACCTCCATCTATGATGGCACACTGCCTCTGCTCACAGCGTCAGCAATGACTGCCCGAATAGACCTTCAGCAGGTCATCTTCAAGCTCATCAAGTCATTATCCACTTCGTTGTTAACCTCAACCTCTTGAGTGGCCTATGACAGGCTATCTCGATCCGATCACACCATCTCCGAATACATCTTCGACTATGACTAAACAAGCACCCTTAATCGGGCTGCCTCCTACTGGCATAAGTGTTGCATGGAACAGAGGCGGTACAAGTTACCCTGCACTAATAATCCGTTCTTTAACTAGGTCTCGATGACGCCCAACCACTTAGTCACGCCAGAACATACCGAGACAAGTCTCTCGACTAAAGTGGTGCAACCACCTAAATAATGGTGACAACGTCACGAGGGCCACGCCTAGGAAGCTATGTTTCCTAGCATAAGGTGTTACCACCCGAGCTGAAACCACTTACAGCAATTCGAGACCAAGCTCCCAAATAGCGATGCAATTATTGCGTCTCTCGATACTCAAGGAAACCTCTCAGTACCCGATGGGAGGTTCTCGGCACCCGAGAATGGCCACACTGGCCTTCAATACTTGAAAGCATCTGTACTGTTCCAAACACCTCGGTACCCGAGGAAGAGACAATGACTACTCATAGCACTCGACACTTGCATGGGGCTATCACCACCGGAGGGCTAAAGCCATCAACTGGCTTGTCATTAAGTCCTACGGGGGCTACAGTCGGATATATGGGCCAGGGGTACCTGCACCGCCCATATATTCGACATGTCCAAGCTATCAGCCCAGAGCCATCGAAGAGGAGGCCCACTAGGGTATAGGCCGACGACCATCATGATGAGCAAGGTACGCCACCAACATCCAAAGCCAAGCGTATCTGGATGGTAGCTAGGATCTAATCTACTGCGTCTTCCGCGCAATAGAATAGGCAACTATCAAATAGACCCGATCGCCCTCCTTGTAACCCTACCTCCTCCGCCTATATAAAGAAGAGTAGGGGCCCTGGGCACGGGATCGACCTCATTCATCTCCATCGACCACGTAGCATAAGGCAGCCACCCTGTAAATCGAGTATACGAATACAAGAACAGCAACAGAGCAACTGGAGTAGGGTTAGGACGCACTATCCCCCATACCAGTATAAATCCTTGTGTCGCGTGTGATACCATCTGATTCTATCTTTGCGATCATGTTACCACAGTATTGCCGGAGCGAATAATTTCAACACCTTTTGAGTCCTTTGTAGTCCACCTCCCATCTATAGGCTAAGTAGACCCGGTTGCGACAGAAGTAGTCAAGCTACGTTCTTGCTCTTCCTTAGTAATGTCCCTAGGTGAATAGTAGACAACACACCTTACCCAAGTTAGAGAAAGAGAACCTTAGTAGTCCTCTCTACGCTCCTTTTATCCTTAGCCTTATTGCTACCCCTGGTTAAGTTATACTTAGTTGAACTCACACGTTTCCCTAAGTTCGATATCCTGGAATACTTCCAGTGAAGAGCTACAACTGATATCCGTCCGCTTGTGAATCTTTTTCTGCGTGCACCCCACAAGTGTCAACAACTTTTCTAGAGTTGTTGCCAAGGAAACGATTGCTGTGTTAACTTTGAACCTAGATTAACCTTGTATCTTCATTTTAATACCTTTTATCATGGACTCCACTCCTATATATCAATACGCTGCACCTACAAGCGCATGCCTAGAGCCACCAAAATCTTCAAAGCCTATCCTAACACCTAGCTGTGAGCTGCGCTCGTGCTTGATAAAAATGGTTCGGGAACAATCCTTCTCGGGAGAAGGTGATGAAAACCCATACTTTCACCTACGAGAGTTTGAACAAACTTGTGCATGCTTGCATATTGCCAGCATGTCTAACGAAACCTTACGATGGAAGCTATTTCTATTTTTTTACAGAAAGAGTTAAACATTGGTATAATCAAACCGTAGGAAGTATGCAAGGAGATCGGGAAGCGTTATGTTATATCTTTTTCTTAGCTTTCTTTCCCATCTCTAGAGTTGTCAACCTTAGATCTGAGGTTCTATCTTTTAAACAAAAAGAACAAGAAACTCTTGGCACGTCATGGGCTCGTTTTAATGACCTGATCACCTCTGGACCTAACCTTGCCATTCAAGACCCCATACTTCTTCAACATTTTTGCATGGGTCTTAGCAAGAATTCTGTGCAATTCCTTGATTTAGCCTCTAGAGGTGCTTTCCTTCATTTTTCTGCTAGTAAGGCAGGGACTATCCTTGACAAAATTATTGGACACATTCCCTACACCGACAGTCATGATGAACTCCCTAAGGAAGAAGAAGAATCAACTCCCAAGCAAGAAGAAGAAGCTTTGATAGCCAAATCACAACCACTCCAATCCCAAGATTTAGCTATCAATCCTGGACCACCAATATCCCAAAATCCAAAGGAAGAAGAAACTCAACCTTTGCAATTCCCTTTTGAAATCGAGAATGACTTCTTCTTTGATGCTGATTGTGGGAACACCTTGAACTTTCATTTTCAAAAGATACCTTCATGAAAACATAATTCAAATCCTCTCAAGAAGGGATCTCCTAGAAAGCTTCCAAAGTCAACATCATCTCGTACCTTGAATTTATATGTGGGACAACAGGAAAAGTCCAAGGATGGGATTACAAGTAAAGCCATAGAAGGAGAAACAAGTCATTTAGAAATCATTCCTACCCTCTCCTCATTTGTACCCACAACCAATATATATTTTGAACCCATCTTTAAACCCAACCTTGACCCTGATGATCCCCCTTATGAGTCTTATGGTGATCCTATCATTCACTCTAGGAATCCTTTAAGACACCCAAAGCATGGGAGTCATGAAGGCCACAAATCTGACCAAGAAGAGCAACAATAATGGCTACAACATATCAAGAATTTAGGACCCATTGAAAATAAAGAATGGTTAGACAGGGCCAAAGCTTTAAGTGTAGAATCCAAACATGTTCTTGATTCAAAAGATGAGCTTAAGTCAATCTCTTTAATAAGGATGACTCATCCAAGTTTGGAGGAGGCTTTGGATCATCATCCTCCCATCAAGCTCAACCCAAGAACCCCCAATTCAAGGGGAATCTCGGACAATAAAATGTCCATTGAATGTCTTAGGCGTGGAATAATGGAAAGAATGTTTTTGCCTGTGGACATTCATTGGACATCGACTTTGGAGCTTAAAAAGAAAGATGATATTAATGAGCAGGGAAGTTATTTCTTGTCCATCCCATCAAATTCATGCTCACATGAGAAACTTCCCAAATTGAATTGTCCCTCTACCAATGTCACTCTATTGATCTTCAACCCCTTCATGCTTGTTGTCCATAAAAACTTTGAAAGGGTGGTTGTAGATGCTTTTGTTTATCATAAATATTACAAGTCTCATTGTATGTTGGCATGATTCTTAAGACAAGTATACAAAGGTTGATGTTGGAGGGGAAACCACTCCGCCAATATAAGTTCGAAGGTTTCCCAAAGACGAGCTTTTGTCTTGAAACAAGCATTTTCGGGAGTTAACCCAAGGTTTCACTTTTTGTTTCATTATATATTTGCTTTTGTAAAAAAATGATGACTTTGTGAAATGAGCTTAGAGATAATTGAAACTATTTCTTTAGGTATTATTGTCACTAACCATTTTAGGTTTGGAGAAAAAAGAATGAAGGATTTAAAAGCAAGGTATATCCAACCAATCATTATGCAACATTTGAATCACATTCATAGGAGAGTACTACGATCCAAACTTGATTCAAATGTGGAGGATAGATTTCTCTAAAAAAATATCTCATGCCATGTTGCTAATTGTCTTGGTTGACTACCTTTAGGCTTGTTGGTATTTCTTAGAGTGAGCGAAAGGTTTGCAAGTGCACTGAAGTACCGTTATAGCACTTCACCTGGTGATAAGCAGGGCATCGTATTTTCACGAGGAACAAAAGGGTTTAAGGTCTCTAAACTAGTTCTCCCAAGAAGATAAAGAAGAAGGATAACTTGGGTAGCGAGGCTCTTCTATGGATAGAGATCCTACGTGATGATAGCTTTGCTACTAAAGACTTGCTTCGGGCACCGACGTACACCTGGCCTACCAAGTGATACCAGCCTATAGCTCTACGCTGTATCCAGACGTGGGGGAGTACAAGGGATGGATAGGGCTATCACCACCTGCCGCCGACCCCTCAACCATGGGATACGAGGCAAATGAAGGTAACTTCTAGCTTAGACACCACATCTATGCTATTGGTTACTACTCTAGCCTTGGCCAGGAACTTTCGTCTTTATCAACAGTCCTCTACTATAGTATTCACCCAAGGACAAATGACAAACCCGCAAGTATAAAGTGAACAAAGCTAGCTCAAGCAAAAACTCACCACCGTAGATGAACACGAACCTTATACTCCAAGTAGTACTTGGTTCGTAGAGGTACAAGTGTAGAGGGAGCTGACAGCCCCGGCACTCCTTCCGCTAAGTGTACAAGTTGCCAAGTACAAGAAGTAGAAGAACCCAACTTTTCTGCTATTCTGCCAACTATTCTCTCTCTCACTCCCTACTCTAGTCTAGCTAGAAGCAAATGTGGAAATGGAGCTTGCTCTTCTTATTTCTTCAGGTGTGTATGATGCTCTATGTGAAGGAGCTTCCCCTTGTATTTACAGGCTTGTTATGTCAGTTTGCAGGGAGATATTTCCTGGGATACTAGCATGCACTGCCTATGCATGTCCTCTATGCATCGCCTTCTGAAGGAGTGGATGAAGGGCGCTTGGTGGGGTGCGCCCACACCCCTGGAGCGGTCGTGCCTTGACTAGTTGAAAGCTCTAGTTTGGTTTTGGATAATTGATGACACCTATGTATACTAACCTTTGTCATGAGTGTTGTGATATGAGCAAGGTTGGTATGCACCAAGTGGTGAAGCAAAGATGAAGTCCATGGAGGTGATGATGGACATGTGATGATGGTGATCAAGCTTCACATTTGAAAAAGAAGAAAGAGAAAACAAAATCCTATGGAGCTCAAGGCAAAGGTATAAATAGGGATTTTGTTTTACTGATCAAGACACTATAGAGAGTGTGATCAGGTTTAGGATAGATGGCCATACTATTAAGAGGGGAGCTTAATTAGATAGCTCGGTCATCTAGTGCCACTAGGTGTTGGTATTCCATGCATTGCATATAAGGCCTAGTGCACATACGGTGAGCAAGCGAAAAATGTTTATGAATAACACTTTGAAAATTGCTAACATAGTTCATGACATGTTTGTGAAAACATTTGAGAGTTAGCATCACTTGCAAGGAAGTGTTAGAACACTCGTGGATCGAATTAAGAACCAAAACCAGAGCTAACAAGTTGGTTTGGCTCGGGGTGGTCACCGCCACCCCTGGGCGGTGCCACCACCATGGCTAGTCCAATGACCACAGTGGCAGGCGCGCTTGGCTCAGGCATGGCAGCCACCGCCATGTCCGGTGGCCATCACCTCACCCGGGTGGTGCCACATCCGATGCACTGGCTCAATTATCTAGATAGTTGGTCTTCGGGACTTCGCGAGGGAGGCCACCACCACCCTATGGCGGTGCACTACCCTAATTTTCATGAGAGGAACATTTTGTAGCTTGACTAGGAAGTGGTCACCACTACCTGTGTCCGGTGACCAAAAGGCCCAATGGGGCCACCATCGGGGCAGGGTGGTGCCACCGCCACCCCCTGTCCGGTGGCTATTGGTATTTATTAAGTGCAATAGAATACGATCAAGTCAAGCACTATGTCTCGAGTTCTTTGTTCCACCATTGTTCCGAAGTTTTTATAAGTTTTCAAAATAAAACTCAGAGATTCATTTGTATGACACTCTCAAGTCTCTCAATATATATGGTATTTATGGATCCTCACCAAGGCAAAAATAATGATGTTATGCCTTTCTCTTCCTCCAACTAAGGCTATGTGGAGCTCATAGGTGTGGAGACAGCGCATACAAACTTGCAAAGCATATATTGTAAAGCCAGACAATGGATCCAAAGAGAAATGAGTCATACAGTCAGATCAAGATGTGCATGTGTGTGGATATATATGGAGTGAATAGATGTGGTGGAAGTGGCTATGTATGGTAGAATGAATATATGGTGGAAGTGGTGAAAACCTAATTCTACTTTGCTCCTTGAAAACATATCTCTTTGTTTACAACTGGGAAATATTTTTTTGAGAACACGGGCTATCTTTATTCTTTTCTCTTTTTTTACTTTAGAGAGGTGGGCATCTGAGTACCCATTGTTTTCAATATCTTGGACGCTTTTGTGTCCATTTTTTCAACTCTCTCTTTTTCCTTTCTTCTTTTTTCATAGCCCATGCCTCTTTTCTGCAACAAAAACTTTTGAGAGATAGCAACAAGAATTTGGTGCATTTATTTGGTGGATGGAAAACCTAAAGAGCATATTTTTGTGTTTACTCCCAGTGTAGGAATAAAACAAATTTGAGTGGATCTGAATGGAATGACATGTTGTTGTGCCTACCGCCCAGTGTAGGAGTAATGCATATTTGGGTGAAGTGTACGTGATCTTAATTTTAAGAGCATGACAAGTCTCTAAGGGTCAACAAAGCTTGACTAAACTCAATGCAAAGCAAGCAACATGTATATGAAAGTTTTTCTAGTCTAAATAACATGTATGACTGTCGTAGGAATTCAAGCTTTGTCATACAAGAACTTATCATATAGCATTTTTATGTTTTCAAAAAGTAAATCTCCAGAATTCTAGTGTCACTTGGAACAAGATAAACAGCAGCCCAGACCTTCTCATATCATATTTGTTAATTACCTAAACTTAGATCAAGCATATGCTACCCACGAGTTTCAAGTTCAGAGTAAATCTTCATGTCAAAACAATTTTATCCAAAACTTGGGAGAATTCACGGCTGAAAACTAGGTACTTGAAAGGAATTACAACAGAGCAACTATTCATCATTTCCATATTTAGAGATTAGATGAAGTTCCCTTCAATTATCAACTCTTAAAAACAAAGACTAAACAAAATACACTCTTTTTATTTTGTTTTCATTATTAATACTACTATTGAGATAACTATTTATTTTGGATTAAAGGTTATGCATCTTTTTTTCTTTAGTTATATATAGAACATAAATTAAAACAAAGGAGAAAGGAATACTTACCTTGATACAAGGGGGTGCCTCTCCCCCAAGCTAGATATTGGCATAGTCATTCAGTACGATGGCTAGATGTTGAAATGCTGGCCACGGCTTGTTCAATGGTAACTTGCCATTGGGTGTGATCTTGCAAAGTGTTTTGTATGGCGGCAGTTGTTTCTTCCATGGTTTGAAGCCTATTGTCGATCTTGCAAGGCATAACCTACTGCATGCCACTATTCACTTGGAGCTTGTTGCCACGAGCCCCCTGAGTGATCAGGTGCGGGTTGGCTCGTGAAGATGATGATTCTAATGGTGGTGTCTCCAGTGGTGGCACTTCAGATGGTGGTGCCACCCTTGTTCTTTGCTCGTCCAGCTCGTTTGAAGTGAAACATTAGTAGCGGAAGCTCGAAACATCTTGCTCAGTGTGCATGTTTGCAGGTTTAGAGGTTTCACTTGTAGAATTTTAGGGAATCGACTAACTCCCCCACACTTTTGCTCAAAGTGTGTCGTGCTTGAAAGACAAGGTAGAGATCAAGTGCATGAGCTCTGTTCGTGGGAAAACACCAACAGAACCAAAATTCTATTTATTCTTCTCTATCCTTCGGCACATTGAATCATGATAAGGTTGATGTTATGTGAATTGTTCATTCTTATAACATGGGTGGTAAAAATCAGAAGGATGAGCATGAATGTATCTATTAAATACTTTTGACAACAAAGGTGGAGTTGCTTAACCTATGGAAGGATTGTCCTACTTTACATCAAACCGTACATGATTATGACTATCATCTTCCAAAGATAAGATATGCAATATTTTAGCTCATTCGGTTAAGACTGTGAGATCAAGAAAGTGGTGCTATGAACAAACTTAAAGAACAAGACATGTTAAGTTAATCAGGTTAGGTCAAGCAAAGAGTTGTAACTCAAACATGTTTGTTCCTTCCTTTATGTGCATACTAGAGTTAAGAAAAAACTTTTTAAATAATGACCACTTACCTTAAGATGTTACCTTCATCATTGGAGCATGATGACACCATGTGATTGTCGATGTTTTACCACTGATGGCCTGCCATGGGGGTATCCGGGACAGTTGTTCAGGCTTTGGCGTATGCAGAACTCGACGGTTAATGTAAGAGACAGTCGATTTATACTAGTTCGGGCCCTCGTAATCGAGTAATAGCCTTATGTCCAGTCGGCATTAGTCTTTGTGTTGGATTGATTGTTATGATCGTCTTTTTCTTGTCTCCTTCCAGGGGTGCCCATAGCCTCTCCTTATATAGGGAGAGACAGCTATGGTGCGACTACAGTCCTAGTCAGATTCCAAAGAAGGTGTTTTGATCTAGTTACAGAAGGTACTTTCTATTAGGAAAACGGATAGCTCGGCCTATTCTACTTAGAGTCAGTGTTATCCGTCGTCATACCCCCTCTGTCAGGTGGCGGGCTAGGCCAGGGCCCACTTCCAATACTCGTACCGATGTGGAACCGTGTGGATCCCACATTGACAAGCCTCAGAGCGTTTCATGGTTGAACTCAGAAGCCTTCTTGTTCTCTCTAGTCTTGTCGGGTGGAACAAGCTTGATCCGGGTTCTTTCGAAGAGAAACCTTGAAGTGGTCTTTTCTAAATAATTCTTTAGTGATGTGCGCTTTTTTAGAGAAAAAGGGCACTCACTGAGTATAGCCCCTGAGCCTCTTGCTATTTGGAACAAAAAGTTGGAGGGTCTGGAGTTCTTTGAGTTGAAAAAACTGAAAATCTTTCCTGAGGATACGTACCCTATGGCCCTCGAGCCTTTATCCGGGTTCTTTTGTATAGAAAGAACTCGAACAGGGGGTCCATTTGTTGTATTCTCAGGTAGTCTTGTCAGAGGTAGGTGGTAGTTGGTCGTTGTGTGGTTGAATGCAGCACGGTCACGAGTCGTATAGTGTTGGAATATTCCTTTGGATATGCCATCCTAGTGTACTGTAAATTCACATGTCATCATCAAATTAGCTACGTGTTTTGCCTGGTGAGACCTCCGTTCAAACATATCAGTACTAAAATTCTCTACTAGATATCTTATCACACGTACATATTTTTGCCTAGTGTACGTACATACCTTCTTTCACCTATGGATGATTAATAATCATGCGTTGAATTAAATGTTTTTGAGTTTATAATTTTAATATTAAATTGATTAATGTTAATGGAACCTAGCTTTTCAATTAAAAGAAACCTTGGACCATAACGATTGCTAGCAACGTTAATGGAAATATTAACACATTTTTAAAATCATATATTTTACTCAGCTTAAGTATGTTAGGACACATGACATATATAACTCGTTCAGTTGCTTTCACATATACTTTTCCTTTTGCAAAGATAAGGTTAAACTTGATAAAATTACATGGTATTGTTTATAAATAAAATATGAGTAGTTCCGATTTGGCTTTTGAATTAAATTATGTTTTGATTTATCTAGTCTAAATAACTTTTTCACGTGGTTTTGTTCAATTAAAATAAATAAAGCATATAAGTTTTTTCTTTAATATAATATAAAAGTCTCGGTAGTTTCACTGTCCTAGCTTTGTTTTTAGTGCGATCAAGTCGTGCTAATTTATAATGACGTGAACACATCCTATTAGTTGTTCTTAATTACATATTAAATTGATTAATATGGATGCAATACTTTGAATAATTAGAAGCAATGTATGTGAACACCAATCTTTTGTAAATAAATATTAATTTGATTAATGATTATGAGTAAAGGTAACATAGGGTAATATATAATATTTTACTTAGATTAATCAAGATTCATATAGGTCATCTTAGATGTGATTTGGTTAGTGTTTATTTAAATGACTTTAATTCATTAAAATCAATCTTGGTCTATACTTTCGGTCTTTTGTAGTAATTGTCAATATGATTAATGATTATTCAATTGCCCTTTCTAAATAAAAGCAACTTAAGTTATGCTTTGGTCTTTTGTAATAAATGTTAACGTGATTAACACTAACCTTAACGTGTCTTTGTTAGTTCTAATTAGCTTAGTTAAACATGAAACATATAGTGGTTTGATTAATGTTTAATTTATGTCTTTTTGAATTAAAAACAATATAGGTTTATACTTCTATCTTTAGTAGTCAAATCTTAACTTTATTACTACTAACCTGAATGATTCTTAATTATAATTTGCTTAGTTAAATACAAAGCATATACTGATTCGATTAGCTGATCTTGCATATTCTAAACTATAAGTGTTGAAAGGGGTTAAATGATATGTAATTATTTCTAAATAAAAGATGACTAAGGTTTAACTATAGCTTTTATAGCTTGATACCAATTAGTTATTTCCACTTTAATTTACAACAACAACAACAACAACATTGCCTTTTGTCCCAAGCAAGTTGGGGTAGGCTAGAGATGAAACCCAAAAGAGACGAGAAACAGGGAGACACAAAAAAGGACATAAAGGGAGATAAAAAGAGGTCACGGTTCCGGCACGTTGATTGCCAATCTCCAAGCGCTCCTATCCATAGCTAAATCCTTGGAGATATTCCACTCCTTAAGATCTCTCTTAACGGACTCGTCCCAAGTTAGTTTAGGTCGACCTCTACCGCTCTTTACATTATCAGCCCGCTTTAGAACTCCACTACGCACCGGCGCCTTAGAAGGCCTCCGTTGGACATGTCCAAACCATCTCAACCGATGTTGAATCAATTTCTCCTCAATTGGTGCCACCCCAACCCTATCCCGAATATCATCGTTCCGGACTCTATCCCTTCTTGTGTGCCCACAACACCAACGCAACATACGCATCTCTGCTACACTCAATTGCTGGACATGTCGCCTTTTTGTAGGCCAACACTCAGCACCGTATAACATCGCTGGACGAATCGCCGTCCTATAGAACTTACCTTTCAGCTTCTGAGGCACCCTTTTGTCACAGAGGATGCCAGAAGCTTGACGCCATTTCAACCAGCCGGCTGAAATTCTATGCCTAACATCTTCATCAATGTCTCCGTCCTTTTGTAGCATCGACCCTAAATACCGAAAAGTATCCTTCTTGGCCACCACTTGCCCATCGAGGCTAACGTCTCCCTCCTCATGCCAAGTCGCACTAAAATCGCACCTCATGTACTCGGTCTTAGTCCTACTGAGTCTGAACCCTTTCGACTCTAATGTGTGCCTCCATAGTTCTAACTTCCTATTAACCCCTGCCCTACTATCGTCAACTAGCACCACATCATCAGCAAAGAGCATACACCAAGGGATACCACCTTGTATGTCCCTTGTGACCTCATCCATCACCAAAGCAAATAAATAAGGGCTCAAAGCTGATCCCTGATACAGTCCTATTTTAATTAGAAAGTCACTGGTGTCGCCATCACATGTTCGGACAAACGTCACCACATCCCTGTACATATCCTTGATGAGGGTAACGTACTTAGTTGGGACTTTGTGCTTTTCCAAGGCCCACCACATGACATTTCTCGGTACTTTGTCATATGCCTTCCCGAGGTCAATAAAGACCATGTGCAAGTCCTTCTTCTGCTCCCTATATCTCTCCATCAATTGTCGTAATAAGAAAATCACCTCCATGGTCGACCTACCAGGCATGAACCCAAACTGATTTTGGGTCACATGTGTCACTCTCCTTAGGCGATGCTCGATAACCCTCTCCCAGAGCTTCATCGTATGGCTCATCAACTTAATCCCACGGTAGTTAGTACAACTTGAAACATCTCCCTTGTTCTTGAAGATAGGTACTAATATACTTCTCCTCCATTCTTCAGGCATCTTGTTAGATCGAAAAATAAGGTTAAAAAGCTTAGTCAACCATACTATCGCTCTGGCGCCTAGGTATCTCCACACCTCAATGGGGATACCATCAGGGCCCATCGCTTTACCTCCCTTCATCCTCTTCAAAGCCTCTCCGGTCTCTGCCTCCTGAATTCTCCTCACAAAGCGTCTGTTGGTATCGTCAAATGAGTCGTCCAACTCAAGGGTAGGACCCTCATTCTCCCCATTAAACAGCTTGTCGAAGTACTCTCTCCATCTGTCCTTGATCTCCTCATCCTTCACCAGAAGTCGATCTGTCCCATCCTTGATGCATTTTATTTGGTTGATCTCCCTTGTCTTCCTCTCGTGGATTCTAGCCATCCTATAAATGTCCTTCTCCCCTTCCTTCGTGCCTAGCCGCTGATAAAGGCCATCATATGCCTGACCTTTTGCTACACTCACAGCTCGCTTTGCAGCCCTCTTCGCTATTTTATAGCCCTTGATGTTGGCTGCACTCTTGTCATGGTGGAGACGCTTGAAACACTCCTTCTTCTCCCTAATAGCCCTTTGCACCTCGTCATTCCACCACCATGTGTCTTTCGCTTCCCGTTTGCCTCCCCTACTCACGCCAAACACTTCCGAAGCCACCTTCCGGACACATGTTGCCATCTTTAGCCACATGTCGTCGGCATCTTCTCCTTCTTCCCAAGGCCCCTCGTCTATCATCCTCTCCTTAAACATTTGCGCTGCTTCCCCTCTAAGCTTCCACCACTTCGTTCTCGCAATCTTGGCCCGTTTGTCCCGGTGGACACGTACCCAAAAGCGAAAGTCCGCCACCACAAGCTTATGTTGAGGGACAACACACTCCACAGGTAACACCTTACAATCAAAGCAAGCCCATCTATCCTCCCTCCTTGTAAGGATAAAGTCGATCTGGCTCGAGTGTTGTCCACTACGAAAGGTTACTAGATGAGATTCCCTCTTCCTAAAGAGGGTGTTCGCTATCAACAAGTCATAGGCCAGCGCGAAGTTCAAAACATCCTCCCCCTCTTGATTCCTACTACCATACCCGAACCCCCCGTGCACCCGCTCGAAACCTACATTAGTCGCACCAACATGGCCGTTGAGGTCTCCTCCTATAAAGAGTTTCTCGCTGATAGGCACGGTACTAACCATGCTATCAAGATCGTCCCAAAACTGCCTCTTGGTGCCCTCGCTAAGACCTACCTCACATTTAGAGCCGAATCTCCAACTACTAGCTTGACCAAGATAATCCGGTCGCCTTGCCTCCTAACATCAACGACTCCATCCTTAAGGCTCCTATCGATCAAGATGCCTACACCATTCCTGCCCGATGTTGTCCCCGTGTACCAAAGTTTGAAACCCGTATCCTCCACCTCCTTCACCTTCTGGCCCTTCCATTTAGTCTCCTGAACGCATAGAATATTTACACGTCTTCTAATTGCTACATCGACTAGCTCTCTTAGCTTACCCGTTAGGGACCCTACGTTCCACTTTAATTTATTTCTTCAAAATGTTCATCACTTTATTTCATTAAATAAAATAGATTAATCGTATAGAGTGTCTTTCTCCACTATGTCGCAAACGTTTTGATATTCGTGTCTGTTGATGCAAAAGTGGATCTGCAAACACAAAGGGCTAATACCCAAATCGATATCCAAAGCGTGCCAGTCGATTTGACCTGTTAATCGACAAGGATGAAAAAATTCGAGTACTTTGGTCCTGACAACAGCGATGTGTGTTGACGATTCTTAAGTATCAATTTTAATTATCCAATAAATAAGGAAAAGGACCTATATGCAAGCAACACCTAGAATTAGGGTTTGATCTGACAGAATTCCACGAGTTTTGTTGTTTATCTGTTTCTGCAGGGGGTTATCAGGAAATACAAAGGAAAGGCCCACACGTCGGAATTACATAGAGATATTAACGTGTTCACCGATTTTCTATCATCTAGAAGACTCCAGAAGCCACGGGATCGAACGGGAGGCCGAACGGGCCCGGGACCAGGGCGCCCGCCCTGGACCCTGGGGCGCCCGCCCTAGGTCTGCAACCAATCAGGATGAGTCTCGCGGATTATGCCCCACCGACCTAAAGGATCAAGGAAAACCGTGCGATTAATGTCGGTTTGATCCGACGGCCCAGGTTCACTTGAAGGGACTATATAAGCAGGAACCCTGGCCCCTGGAGAGGAGAATCCAAGTCCATTATTTTCATAGTTTCCAGAGAGGATTCAGAGAGAGAGGTTCCCTTAGGGTTCCCACCTCATTAGGGCTTAGCATCCAATGTGAGATTAGACTTAGTTCTTCTAGATTGAGAGAGATAGAGTGGAGGTATAGATCGAAGGAAGCCCGGCCTGTCGGTGACTACTTCGAGGTTGTACCTACGGGATCAAGTTCTCCTAACCCGAGGCTTGCTCCTAGGATTCTTCAGTATTTCGACTTCTAAATTCTAGTAAGTTCTTTGTTTTATTATTCTTTGGTTTATGAGTTTACTTTAATCTCTTTGCGTAGAGTTTAGAGTAATCATCTCTAGCGTAAACGAGGTGTTTGGGCTAGGATACTCATAGATATCCCCTGTCTAGCCGGACCGTGGTAGTAGCGAGGAACGTGACATTTCCGTAGCTACCTTTGTATTCCATATCCCGTTAGCAGGATCGATAGGGTTTATAGGTGCGGGTCGAACATCCTTTGAGGTGTCTAGATTCTGTGAGCCTCCCCAATAGAGCAGAAGATCATCCTTACCAAGGTTAGAACGAGAGTGCAGTTGTTGTAGTCTTCTCTATACATCGCTCACATCAAATCACAGTGGTTGTAGCCTAAAGGTTAGTAGTAATAGATTTGGTTAGTCAGATGCACGCTTTCTCCTAGTGGTAAAAAAATAAATACGATACTCTGGATAACATCCCGGGTGAAGTGCTCACCGATATCCGTGCGCTTGCGGATCATTTCCTAATTGCGTTACCAAATATCAACAAGCATTTCTGGCGCCGTTGCCGGGGAGAAAGACGGTTTGCTGAGATAACCTTGAATCTTACTACTAGCTTGTACCTATACTTTTATCTTTCTTTATCTTTTTATTCCTTATCTTTTCTTTATTCTTACCTTATGGAGAACCAAGATTCTAAATCAATCTATCAATTTGCAACACCTTCGGAAACTGACCTTTTACCATGGGAGTCATCACAGCCTATCCAAACATCCCAGTATAGGTTAAGTTCAAGGTTAATTGCCATGATTGAGAACCTATCCTTTTCGGGAAAGGAAGACGAAAATCCTTACCTTCATATTAGAGATTTTGAGCAAACATGCGATTGTCTTCGCATTGAAGGCATTTCTGATAAGACTTTACGTTGGAAGCTTTTTCCTTTTTCCTTAAGAGGAGAAGCTAGACGATGGTATAGTCAGAAGGTAAGTCAACAACGAGGTGAATGGGGAGTCTTACGAGCCAACTTCTGTTTAGATTTTTATTCCCTCGATCGTATCGCCGACCTTAGACTCGAAGTTCTATCTTTTAAACAAAAAGAAAATGAAACTTTGGGAAAATCCTGGAAACGTTTTTCTGATCTTTTAGAATCTGGTCCAAAACTCAATATTGAAGACCCTATTCTCCTTTTTCATTTCTTTCGAGGTCTTCAGAAAGATCATAAACAAATGCTACATACAATGTCTAGAGGTTCTTTCTTTCGTATCCCTACTGATGAAGCTAGAGCGATCCTAGATAGAATCCTAGAAGCTGAGATGGATAATACCCTCCATGATGAAACCTACGAAGCCGAAGTAGACACTGTGCCGAATTCTTCACCTACTTCAGCTATCCCAAGTTTTGAGCCACAAAAGGAAGAAATTCCACCACCTGATTTCATGCTGGATATAGAATTTGATTTTTTTGCCGATTTTGGAAACATTTCAAACTACCATTCTATAGACAAACCCCAAAGCGGCCATTATAGCATTTGTTTACCAAGTGAATATCAATTGAGAGAGCTTATCTCAGTCATGAGTAGCGAATGGTTGGAGGAGTCAGAGCTTTCCTCTGAAGTGATCCGTTTGGATACACCTCCTATCACTATACGCTGTGCTTATGATTCTGATCAATTTGATGCTCTCTATAATCCTGTTGTGGGGATCAATATCATGTCTGAAGCTTTTGCACTTAAATTATTTGGAAAATTAATTTTAACCCCCACAACAAAGTTCATGAAGGAATCTTCGGGACGATTGGTCCCCAGTCTTGGAATTGTGAATGTCCTACCCTTTATGGTAGAAGGCTCCATGATTCATTTGAACTTTTATATCTTTGATACATGGGACGTCGACCTGTTGATAGGACAACCATTTAGAAGACTCCTTTATGAAGGTCAAACTGGAAAGCTACAGATTTCTTTTGGAAAGGATTTTAAATTCCCTATGACAATTTCTCACTCCTTGAATAATAAGATCGAGTCATCTCTTTTGCCTGATCCTATGGAAGAGGTAAAAGCTGCGTCTCTAGAGCTTTTAAATGAATCAGACTTAGAAGAAGAAGCCCCTTTCTTCATAGAAGAGGAAGCTGAACCTTCTGAACCTGAACCTTTAGATGAGTTTGCAGAAACACCCTGACCTCCTATAGAGCTTAAAACTTTACCACCCGGTCTTATCTATGCTTTCCTAAACAATAATCCAGAGTTTCCTGTGATCATTAGTAATAAACTCACTCAGGAACAAACTCTGTGATTAATGACCGTTTTAGAAAAACATCACTCAGTCTTTGGCTACTCACTCCAAGATCTTACAGGAATCAGTCCTATGATTTGCACCCATCGCATTCCGACAGATCCTTCTGTTTCACCTTCTCGGGAACCCCAACGTAGACTCGACAAACGCTTTGAGCATTATCTAGCAAAACATGGAATCCGTCACAACGTTGCTACCCCATATCATCCTCAGACAAGTGGCCAAGCAGAGACTTCCAACAAGCAAATCAAGAACATTCTTCAGAAAATAGTAAATGAGATGGGAACAGCATGGAAGGAAAAGTTACCCGATGCACTCTGGGCATACCGGACAGCATACAAGACCCCAATTGGAATGACCCCATACCAATTGGTGTACGGGAAGACTTGCCACTTGCCTGTTGAACTAGAGTTCAAAGCACACTGGGCCATAAGAAGATGGAATATGGACCTAGATGTTGCTGGAGATCATAGAAGAATGCAACTATCAAAATTGGAAGAATGGCGAGAGAAAGCATATCACAATTCGAAGATCTACAAAGAAAGAGTCAAAAGATGGCATGACAAGAGGATCAAGAAGGAGTTCTCACCCGGAGATAAGGTATTACTTTTTAATTCCAGGGTGAAGCTTTTCGGGCATGGAAAACTCCGGAGTAAATGGGAAGGACCATACAAGGTAGTCAATTCATCATCCCACGGAGCTATTACACTTCAAAACGACGAAGGTACGTTATTCAAGGTAAATGGTCAACGTCTTAAATTATTTTTAGAACCCAATAAAGAATTAGAAGAAATAGACGTGATCCATTTTTACCTTCCGATGGAGAATTAAAGCCCGACCTTTTTAATCTGACGTTTTTGGGCCACGTATATATTTTTCGGGATAAAAATACTTCTAGAAACACGCTCGAGCAAGCGGGCCCGCAGAGGAGGCAGGCCCAGGGTGGGCGCCCTGAGGATGAGGGCGGGCACCCTGCCCTGGTGTCCCCTCGGCCCCGGCCTCTTCCGATGTGCTTTCCTCATCTATGGTTATCCAGAAAATTCCGCGAATGGGTTGTTACGCACGCCCGGCAGCGGGATGGATCTATGGAAACCCTAGAGGCACTTTTTGACCCCTATATAAACAGACCCCTGACGTCAGCTTTCAAACACCAATTCATTCAATCCTTCTCTCCTCCTCAATTAGAGCTTGTCTAGTTCCTTGCTTCTCCAATGGCCAACAAGACCCACCGCAACTGGGAGATCGTCCCTTACGACCTCAACCGCAAGCCCAAGGATGACCCCGACGCCTACGTCCCGGCCAACACAGAGCGATAGCTAGCAGCCCCACCATCAAACCAGCGCAGCTCAATCTCATCCTACTACGCCCAACCTGTTCTTGCTACACCACCAAAGCGCCGCAGGATCATAGCAGATGTGGATGAGGACATCAGGACAGCAAATAGACATATTATGGAACTTCAGTCCACAGTTAGCTCCCTTAGTAGGTAGGTCTCCAACCTGAACACTACTGTGCTCGCGCTTAAACGTGACCTTTCTGATGCCCTTGCTAGGATCAGGGATTTAGAGCAACACTGAGCTATCTAGATTAGACCTTGAGGCAGTGTGTCTTAGTCTTCATCATTAGATTCAATTAGATTCAATTTAGTTTAGATTAGTTCGCTTCATTAGTCAGTGTAATAAATGCCTCAAGACAAATAAAGATTATTATTATTATGCCTCGTGTATCTCCACTTTATTTTTATGCAAGAAAGCAGGAAACAAGTATGGGGGAATCCCCCCGACATGGTAAATGCACTTCGATTGCACCACTCCACGATTCAGGTACATACTCTGCACGCTTTATTTACATATATACAAATACATATTGGGCTGTGTAGAATATTGTTCCTAACATGATAATTTAAAAAGACAAAAATATTTTTAATCATGATCAATCTCACTCTGTGATATTTCTGAAAACCTGCATTTATTGAAAATCATTTCAAAAACCATGTGTTACTCAAGTCATTGTGGAATGTGAGATGGTAGAATATGAGTATCTTATTCTTGAAATCTTTGTCGCTTGGAGATTTTCTTTTCAAAAACTTCAAAAATATAGCTACCATCCTCAATATTTTATATGCCTGATAAACCTAAAAATATTAATTTGCTTTGTATTGAGTTTGTGCAAAACGAGTTAGACCCTTGTTGAGAGATTTATCATGCTCCCAAGATCAAGACATTTTTATTCAGAAAGATTCACTCTCCCGAAGTATTATTGCATTAGAGGCATGGGCTATGCAAAAATATATTTTGAGGAAATAAAAAGGAGCAAGTGCTCGACAACCTCGCAGAAAAATGGACAAGTGTCCGGAAGTAGAATTAGGGGTACCTCAGTATCCACCTGAAAAAAAAATGAGATGATAAAAATATATATGGTAAAAAGAAAATGATAGCCCATGGTCCCTCTAATAAGCAATATGCCAGTAAGAGTTAACAAGTTTTAATTTTCAAAGTCTTTGATCTAAGAGTATGGCATTCCTCTCCTCGGATCCCGTTTTGACCCAGGCAATATATGCAAAGTAAGTATGCTTGAGAATTTCTACAAATTAAAACAGCCTCAGTGAGATATACAAAAGATAAATGAGTGATCTGAGAGCCCCTATGAGGATAAAGGTATGCTAAGTTTTCTATTCAAAAATATATAAAAAACTCCAAGTGACAGGATGAGAAGAAAGGATCTCTACTTCAACCAAATAATTCCCTAACTACAGTGCACAGTGGACATTCACAACACCCTACAGGTATAAAAAGAATGCTTTACAATGTTTCAACCCCAGTTATTTTTCTGAACCATCCTTTTCTCGAGGACGAGTAAAAGCCTAAGTATGGGGGTGTTTGTTGACGGTTCTTAAGTATCAATTTTAATTATCCAATAAATAAGGAAAAGGACCTATATGCAAGCAATACCTAGAATTAGGGTTTGATCTGACAGAATTCCATGAGTTTTGTTGTTTATCTGTTTCTGTAGGGGGTTATCAGGAAATACAAAGGAAAGGCCCACACGTCGGAATTACATAGAGATATTAACGTGTTCACCGATTTTCTATCATCTAGAAGACTCCAGAAGCCACGGGATCGAACGGGAGGCCGAACGGGCCCGGGACCAGGGCGCCCGCCCTGGACCCTGGGGCGCCCGCCCTAGGTCTGCAACCAATCAGGATGAGTCTCGCGGATTATGCCCCATCGACCTAAAGGATCAAGGAAAACCATGCGATTAATGTCGGTTTGATCCGACGGCCCAGGTTCACTTGAAGGGACTATATAAGCAGGACCCCTGGCCCCTGGAGAGGAGAATCCAAGTCCATTATTTTCATAGTTTCCAGAGAGGATTCAGAGAGAGAGGTTCCCTTAGGGTTCCCACCTCATTAGGGCTTAGCATCCAATGTGAGATTAGACTTAGTTCTTCTAGATTGAGAGAGATAGAGTGGAGGTATAGATCGAAGGAAGCCCGGCCTGTCGGTGACTACTTCGAGGTTGTACCTGCGGGATCAAGTTCTCCTAACCCGAGGCTTGCTCCTAGGATTCTTCAGTATTTCGACTTCTAAATTCTAGTAAGTTCTTTGTTTTATTGTTCTTTGGTTTATGAGTTTACTTTAATCTCTTCGCGTAGAGTTTAGAGTAATCATCTCTAGTGTAAACGAGGTGTTTGGGCTAGGATACTCATAGATATCCCCTGTCTAGCCGGACCGTGGTAGTAGCGAGGAACGTGATATTTCCGTAGCTACCTTTGTATTCCATATCCCGTTAGCAGGATCGATAGGGTTTATAGGTGCGGGTCGAACATCCTTTGAGGTGTCTAGATTCCGTGAGCCTCCCCAATAGAGCAGAAGATCATCCTTACCAAGGTTAGAACGAGAGTGCAGTTGCAGTCTTCTCTATACATCGTTCACATCAAATCACAGTGGTTGTAGCCTAAAGGTTAGTAGTAATAGATTTGGTTAGTCAGATGCACGCTTTCTCCTAGTGGTAAAAAAATAAATACGATACTCTGGATAACATCCCGGGTGAAGTGCTCACCGATATCCGTGCACTTGCGGATCATTTCCTAATTGCGTTACCAAATATCAAAAATGTGCCCGGAAGCCACGGCCAAGAGGTACTCACGCGGAACTCGAGGATCGCCAAAGGTCGCACTGAAGCGATGCAGCTCGTCGAATCGATGAGAACTCGTAAAAAGAAAAAATATGCAAATTGACGAAGTCGCCGAAAAGTAAGTAGATGCAAATAGGAGTAAAATTGGTTTGATATTGATTGATATATCTATTACATTGCCCCTCAATATATATTTATATCTTGATCTAAAGAAACATAACCAAACACGACTACGACACCGAGTCCATATCTAAGGAAAAACGTGACTCTTACACGAATCATACTCTAACAAATATAGAAAAGGAAATCAACTCCTATCTACTTCCCTGTCCGCCTCAATTACGATGACATTCCCATCCATCTTCTCTCCATCGGCATGCTTCCTGTTATCTCCATCAGCAGCGGCCTTCAAATCTTCCTTCATCGGCACGCTTCCTATTATCACAGGCTCCATCGGCAGCAGTCTTCAAATCTTCCTTCATCGGCATCGGTAATAACATCTCCAATCTTATCAGCGACACCTCTGAATCTAAGTCTACCTTCCCATCGGTCACCACCATTCATCGACAACAACCCTTACAAGTTGATTTTCATCGGCACCCTTCTGTCACCGTATACAGTAACTTTCCTCCTGTCGATTAACCCACTCTGATCATTTTGACACGTGCCAAAAATGGTGTCAACACATGCCCCCCAATTTTAGAGTATAAAACCACTGATGCTCCAAAATTTACTCCAGATAACGCTTGCCTTCGCCCAATTATCTTAACTCATCCTCCAAGCATAACATAATCTGTTACCAAATCTAGTCCTGATTCACGCACCTCAGTAAATATCGCACAATTTCCAACCACTCTTGCTCCGATTATGGTTAAGATACTAAAACAATAATCCATCGGCGAGATCCTAACATAATAACGCCGCCGCTTTCGGAATTAAAATATCATGTGCCGAGATTTCTTCTGAGTCATGATTACTTGCCATCAAATCATCTGTACAATCCCTTGATTATCGTGCGAACAGTTACCATATCCATCTGAACTACCTCGACCTACACACGCGCGGTAGAGAGATAAGTCTAGAATACCCCTATTCCAACCGGCCTATAAATAAAAGTCTTCGGAACGCTCGTCTTCTACCCTCAGACTCCAACCTTTGGCATTCTTCTCTTTCCGGCGGCGACCCCGACGAACAACCGTGCTTGTGCCCTCATCTTCCTCAGGACAATGGCAATCAACTTCGACGTCCCTGCGGTTCGTTCCACTTCCGTTACTTTTTACCTCGATTCCTTTGGTCTTTGCAAGTTCATACAGTTGGTAATTTTTTCCTTTTTTTTGTTCTTTTGATCCTCCAAACTTAGGAACTATGCAACAAGCTAGTTATTCCAACCGATCAACCGCACTTCCAATGCCTAGGTCCAATAGGCAACCCAGATCCAACTGATCTGATCAATGCAGAGGTTAACAGAATCCCTTTTACAGCCCAGAATTTCTCTCTGAATTTATGGAAAGACACATTCCGATCCTGGCCCAAAACCACCAAAGGGTGGAAAGATTGGTACTTGAGGGTAAACGGGTCGATGCAGGTGTATTGGGCAGAACGGAAGTTAGACCAATGCATTAGGCTATCCATTGCCGATATGCAGAAGAATGAGTCAATGATGATTGCCGCTGCTTACTTCTGGTCAGACACAACAAACACTTTTATGTTTGGACATGGCCTAGCTACTCCCACACTTGCCGATGTATACATGCTCACTGGCCTGGATATTTCAACTGCCGATGAAGCCTCCATCTATGGCAGGAAATCTGAATATAGAGTGAATACCCGCAACATCGGCGGTTGGATAGGATATATTCAAGAATACCGGAGGACCGGGACAGTTGGTCAGAGGGAACACGCCACATTCTTGAACATGTGGTTAGAAAATTTTATTTTCTGTGGTCGATCGGAAGGACCAACCAACGCTTTCCTCCCCGCCGCTGAACTCTTGGCCAACGGTGTAAGGTTCCCTCTTGGCCGATATCTTCTGAGCTCCACTTATCATCTTTTACATCAAGTGTCTCAGAAACTTCTGCTTAGTGAACCCATCGGCAACTTAGGAGGCCCGTGGTGGTTTATCAACATGTGGCTGAATGCCTATATGCACAAACGCTTGCAATGGGACTTCTTTGCCCAAGAATTCCCATGAGAAATTGCTGAAGACCACGTGCTTGGAGATGAGGAATCGGCAACGCGCCCACCTCTCAATTTTGGTGAAGCCGTAATTGTCCTTCCTAGAACAGAGGCCAATGAAGACCAGATCCGCAGATTCTCCCAAAGCTTCTACAACGGTCTTTCTCGTGATCATCGGGCCTGGGTGCCCTACATTGATGAAGAAACCAGATTCCCTCTCCTCTTCAACTTTGCCGATGATACCCTGAACAAGGATAATGAACTCATGATGGCCATCATTACTCCCAGGGCAATCCTAGTGAACACATTTGGCAGTGGGAAAAACACCAACATTACTTATGAATTTTACAACCCATCAGCAGTATCCCGTCAACTGGCTTTCGGACAGCTGCCAATCAAACTTTGTTTTGCCGATGTGATTAAGCCGAGAGAAACAATCACTGGTGGAACAGACTGGAGCAGGATAGTGCGACTCTCCCCCGATGTCGATGCTACAGATGTTGATCTATCCACCTGGATGCCAGCATCTTTTATTACTGAAACATATAAGCAATGGTGGCAAGAGTGGAGGGGACAACTATTTGCAACATCCGCTCATACATATCGGCACATGATTGACCCTGAGCATGTCATTCCCGATGACGCAGTAAGTTTCTTTTAACACCTTTCTGCCTTTTTTCTTTTTTATATCGGTAACTAACTTTCCTGTGATAGGTCAACAACCCGGCACCATCTATAAGCAAGAGTGGGAAACCCTTCGATCTTCGGCCTGTTTCCCCGATATCACCGATCGGCTACAACGCCCCTACCTTAGCTGCTTTGACTCACCAGAGGACTCGTGCCAAGACCATCACCTCCAAGTCCAAATTGGTTATAGCTAGGGCCACTCCATTGGCTGCTGCTACAACCCTAATCAAAGCATTCAAGGTAACAACCCTGTTTATTTCAACTCATGCTGATCTCAAACTGTATTAACATTAATTCTCAGGGTGTAAGAACCACTGCTGGATCATCATCGGCAATTCCTCCGACATCAAGCACCACCATCTCAGACAAACCTTCAGAGGTATTCCTTCAACTTTACATTTCATCTGTTAAATATCATATCTTACACCTGTTTTGTAGCAACAAATGGGTACATCGGCAAGTGTACCAGATGTTCAACCTCCACAACCAGCAAGTGCCGATGCCCCCTAGCCAACCGTTGCTTAGGCCCAAGCAAAGCGCAAAGCCTTACCAGATGCTAAGGCACAACCAAAACGACAGAAGTCCATGCCGATCCCCACATCTGCCCCAAGTTCTGCAAGCCAGCCAGAATCAGTCGATGCAACTGAGCAAGCAGTCAATCCTCCTGTACAGGACATACCATCAGCCATCGTACCCTAAGGGCTAACCACTGATGAGGCCACAAAGGATATCCCATCAGCAAGCTCAGTCGATCCTCCACATGGCATACTCTAGGCCGCTTCCTCCAGCCAAGTATAGGAAATTGCCTTGAAACAGGTAAGCCAATTGACCTAGTCGATTTATAATATTCATACCTATCCTTAACTGACCTCTTTTCTTCTTCTCAGGAACAAGACTTCCCAAACAGCCTATTTTCCTTCACCATCGACATTTCTGATGATGACGGAGAGGAAGCAAGCTCTTCTCTTGCACTGGGAACAATATCGGCAGAAATCAAATCCAAGTTGGAAGCTCTCCTGGACTTGTTACAGCAGGATACTGCCCAGCTGGTAAATGATTTAGACCCTGCAAAGGCAATTTTCAAAACAATTCGTGGCCAGATCCCTGCCAATGTTGAAGAAGCACTCTTCCCAGCAGCCCACTTAGAAAGCCGACAACTGCAATACCAACGGGCTGCTCACCGTATTGCCGATAGAGCAGCTCAATATCAGCTCAAAGAAGAGATGCTACAACTAAAACAGATTGCCGATGAGAAGCACAAGAGTATCGGCAACTTGCAGACCTTGGGTGCTGATCTTAAGCAGAAAATCTTAGATTTATCGGCAAAGAGGATGGCTCTACTGGCTGAATTATAGGAAGTCAAGGCAGCCTTAACTCATGCCAGACAAGAAGAAAACCAGCTACCCGATGCCATCAAGGCCCTTCAGCAAGAAAGAGACATCCAAGCTCGCAAAGCCCTGGCAATGAAGAAGAAACTCAAGCCTGTGGAGGGTGCTGCCGATGAAGACATTAAAGAGATGAAGGAAGCCGATCAGATTCACCTGCGTGCGATATCGGCTATCCAATCCTTATTAAATTTGTAAATCTTGTCTATTGCATTGGCACTTTATGAAACACTGATACCCTTGTATAATTCTAGCCGATAGGACTGTTATCGGCACTTATACTTTTATGCATCCATCCAGATACTAGGGTAATATTGTTTACCGTTTAATAATCTGGGAAACACAACGCCTTCGAGAGTTTCTAGAATATATGCATTGCCAGGAACGGATTGATTTATCCGATATGGACCTTCTCAATTAGGAGACCACTTTCCAAACTTTGAACTTTTAGTCCCAATCGGTAAAATCAACTTCCAAACCAAATCTCCGTCGGTAAACTCCTTTATCTTCACCTTCTTGTCATACCATCTGGCTACTCTTTTCTTATTTTCTTCGATGCTAACTAAAGCCCTTAACCGATGACCTGTCACATCTTCTAACTCATCTTTCATAAGAGTATCATAGTCATCGGTTGTTAGTTGATCTTGAGAATATATCTGCCTAGAGCCAGTTTTAATTTCCCAAGGCAACACTACGTCATGTCCATATACTAACTAATAAGGAGTTATTTTGACTGCACCATGACATGCCATCCGATATGACCACAAGGCTTCATTTAATACTGTATGCCACCGCTTAGGATTTTCTTTAATTTTGCGCTTAATGAGTTTGATAATCCCTTTGTTAGAAGCCTCAGCCTGACCATTAGCTTGAGCCTAATAGGGAGAAGAATTCAAAACTTTAATCCCCATACCAACAGCAAACTCATCAAATTCTCCTAATGTAAACATAGTACCTCGATCGGTAGTGATGGTTTGAGGAATACCAAATCGGTAAACAATATGCTCTTTCACAAAATCGATCATATTAGCCGATGTCACCTTTTTCAAAGGAATTGCTTCAACCCATTTTGTGAAATAATCGGTAGCAACTAGAATAAATTTATGTCCTTTGCTCGATGGCGGATAAATCTGACCGATGAGATCGATAGCCCATCCCCGGAACGGCCAAGGTTTAATTATAGGGTTCATAGCCGATGCAGGCGCTCTTTGAATATTACCAAACTTCTGACACCCCTGACATCCTTTAAAATATTTAAAACAATCTTCAAGAATAGTCGGCCAATAGTATCCATTCCTTCTGATCATCCATTTCATCTTAAAAGCTGATTGATGTGCCCCACGTACTCCTTCATGGATTTCACCCATCAAACTTTTCGATTCATCACTGCTAATACATTTGAGTAAAACTCCATCTATAGTCCGATAATATAATTCATCGTCATGGAGCACATACTTGGTGGCTTGGAATCTTATACGTCTTTCAACCTTTTTAGATGGATTCTTTAAATAATCGACAATCTCATTTCTCCAGTAATCGGTATCAACTGCCGATGTTAGCACTTCCTGGATAGGCTGATACCCTAAAGCATGCTGAGCTAGTCGATTAGCTTCTTCATTATGCAATCGAGCAATATGTTCAAGACAAAAATTCCTAAACCCTTTCAACAATTGCAAACATCTTTCATAATACAAAATTAAAGCTTCACTTTGGCATTCATAAATCCCAGCTAATTGATTTATAACCAGCATAATTTCGACAGCATCGACACGTATCTCCTTAAGCAATTCTAACCCTTTTATCAAGGCTTGGTATTCAGCCTGATTGTTTGTCGATGTAGTAACAATCGGCAATGAAAACTCATACTTCCTTCCTTGAGGTAAAATTAATACAATGCCGATACCTGCTCCTTCACCACATGTAGACCCATCGAAGAAAAGTGTTCAAGGAGCAACCTCCAGAGAGTCCACTATATTGCAATGCTGAGTCACAAAATCAGCCATAACCTGTCCCTTAACTGCCTTAGCCGATTCGTAACGTAGGTCAAACTCTGATAATGCTAAAATCCACTTACCGATTCTACCACTTAATATCGGCATCGACAGCATATACTTGACCACATCATCTTTACATATGACAGTACATTCGGCAGATAACAAATAATGTCTTAACTTGATACAGGAAAAGTATAGACACAGACATAATTTTTCAATGGCCGAATACCTTGTCTCAGCATCCACCAATCTTCTGCTCAAATAATAAATAACACATTCTTTCCCTTCAAATTCTTGAATAAGAGCTGAGCCGATAACGGTATCATCAGTTGACAAATACAACCTGAAAGGCTTCCCATATCGGGGTGGAACTAGCACTAGAGGATTTGTTAAATATTTCTTAATTTCATCTAGGGCTAACTGCTGCTCAGCTCCCCATACAAATTTCTGATCGGCCTTCAATTTAAGCAATGGACTGAAAGCCTTGATCCTACCCGAGAGATTAGATATGAATCTTCTAATGAAATTAATCTTGCCGACCAAAGATTGCAATTCAGTTTTATTGGCAGGAGCAACCACCTTATTAATTGCATCAATAGACTTCCTACTGATTTCAATATCCCTCTAATGCACCATAAAACCCAAGACTTAACCTGCCGATACACCAAATGCACATTTATTAGGATTCATCTTCAATCCATGCTTCCTTATGCACTCCAATATCTTTCGTAGATCAGCTAGATGTTCTGTGATATCCCCAGACTTAACCACTACATCATCAATGTAGATCTCCACTAATGTGCCGATGTATTCATGAAAATTAAAATTCATAGCTCTCTGATAGGTAAGACCGGCACTTTTCAAACCAAAAGTCATGACTATCCACTCAAACAACCCCACATGTCCTGGACATCTGAAAGCAGTCTTGGGAATATCTTCTTCAGCCATGAATATTTGATTGTAACCTGCATTACCATCCATAAAGCTGATAATTTGATGTCCAGCTGCAGCATCAATCAACAAATCAGCAATAGGCATTGGATAGCCATCCATCGGTGTGGCTTTGTTAAGATTCCTGAAATCAATACAAACATGAAGTTTCCCATTTTTCTTATAAACAGGAACCACATTAGAAATCCACTCCGCATATCGACATTGCCGAATAAACTTTGCCTCAATTAATTTAGTTATTTCGGCCTTAATGTCAGGAAGTATATTAGGGTTGCATCGGCGCGCTGGCTGCTGATGTAGCCGAAATCTAGATTTGATAGGTAACCGATGTTCAACTATCGATCGGTCTAATCCGGGCATCTCAGTATAATCCCAAGCAAAACAATCTTTATATTCCTTTAACAAATTGGTTATTTGCTGCTTACACTTGGAATCTAACTTAGCACTAATAAAAGTAGGTCTTGGCCTATCACCATCACCAATATCTACCTCTACTAAATCATCAGCCGATGTGAACCCCTATCCTAATTTTCCATCATCGGCGAACCTATCCATTAAAACTCTTCTTTAGAACCGACTGTTTGGATCGGTGGAATTTCGTAATTAGCAACTCTAAGGAACTCTTTTTCCCAAGCTTCTCCTGATATGCATTTGGTTCGCTCATAAGTATCTGATTCTGCCGATGCGATGATATAAGAAGAATCACTAGGGACAACCTCAATCTTATCCCCAATCCACTGTATGAGACATTGATGCATTGTAGAAGGAACACAACAATTGGCATGAATCTAATCCCTTCCTAGAAGCAGATTATATGCACCTTTGCCATTAATAACAAAGAACGTCGTGGGTAAGGTTTTGCTGCCGATGGTCAATTCAACGCATATCGCCCCTTTAGCCGGTGACACATTGACTTCGAAATCTTTCAGCATCATATCAGTTTTGGTCAAGTTTGATCTCCTTTACCAAGTTTCCGATACATCACATAAGGCATAATATTAATTACAGCTCCTCCATCGATGAGTATCTTTGATACAGGCTGCCCATCAACTCTGCCTTTCACAAATAAAGCTTTGAGATGCTGTCTCTCGTCATCAGTAGGTTTCTCAAAAACAGCCATCATTGGATCTAATGCCAGCTGAGCCACTTGATCGGAGAGAACAACTTCTTACTCATCATCAGAAAGTGCCAGAAACTCCATCGGCAACATAAATATCATATTAACATCTGCCGATGGGCCCTTATCTTTGTGTTTCACCTGCCACTGCTGATGGTCAGACTTATCATTGGAGGAACTTTCCTCTTGGTATAGATCCTCCTGACGCTCACGCTGCATCATCCTTTTCTGTGTCTTTGTCAGACCCTCAAGGCACCATCGAGGAAGCTTAGTTCTTGAAACCGGCTGATAACGGGTCCCAGTTGATTCTACACGACGTATATTAGGTCCCTGTAAAATATTTCTTCATCAGGAACTCTTGCGTTTGCCATCTCCTCAAGCTCCTCTTGATTCCTTGGAAAATATCCAGCGTGCTTACCAAGCCTTTCATGTACACTAAGTCTGCCCCCCAAGCCGATCATGTACTGATGCTCTACCTCTGATCGGCTCATTGATAGACAAACCCTGATTGCCAGGTCGAAACCTCCTTTCTAGCCGATTGGTCCCATAATAACCATTGCACTCAAGGCAATTTTCAACAGTTGGCAATTTAATGCCTTCTTCCCAGCAATGGATGAAAAACGGGCACCTCCAATGATCTTTATGCCGATACCACTCCTCTCGACGTCTCTCTTCTTGCTGTTGTCGATATCAGTCCCTACGCTGACGCCAACCCTCCTGCTGCCTTCGATAGGTAATCACAATGCCAGGTCGAGGAGGTTTTTTGGAACTACTACTTTCTCCCAGCAGACCCTTACTTTTTGCATCATCGGTAGTTATCCGATGTTGGAGATCTACTGATGCATTTTTCTCAGCAGCCTCTGATGTCAATACCTTGATCTTACCCTTGGCATCCAACATATTTGTTGGAAAAGGGTGTTGATCAATTTTCATCGGCTTCTGGGTTTTGGAATTACCAAACTTAATTCTCCCAGATTCAATAGTCGATTGTAACCGTTGCCTGAACACCTTGCACTCATTTATACTGTGTGAAGTTGCATTGTGCCATTTGCAGTACAAGATCTTCTTCAACTCTTCTGCCGATGGGATCACATGATTAGGTGACAGCTTAATTTGGCCCTCTTGAAGCAAAAGATCAAATATCTTGTCGGCTTTGGTGATATCAAAGGTAAACTTTTCTGGCTCTTTCTGACCAAAGGGACAAGATATCGGCTTTTTATTCTTAACCCACTCAGCTAAGCCAATAACTGGTTCTTCATCTAAATCAGAATCTTCTACCTCTTCAACAAATGATACATTTTTGCTCCAATTCTTTTTAGGCTCAAAAACCCTAGTGTCTTGATCAGAGATCCTTTGTACAAGATGACTCAAGCTTTTAAACTCCTGAGAGGCATATATGTCCTTAAGATGTGGCAATAACCCTTGGAAAGCTAGATCGGCAAGCTGCCGATCATCCAGCACCAGGCTGTAGCACTTATTTTTTACATCTCATAGCCTTTACACAAAGCTTTCTACCGATTCATCATTATGTTGTCTTAATTTTACTAAATCGGTAAGCTTCTTTTCATGGATTCCAGCAAAGAAATACTTGTGAAATTGTTTTTCTAGATCAGCCTAAGTAATAATAGAATTTGGTGGTAATGAAATGAACCATGTGAATGCCGATCCAGATAAAAATGATGAAAATAGTCAAACTCTTAATTCATCTCTGCTAGCTGCCTCTCCATATTGAATAATGAAACGATTGACATGTTCCATCATTGATGTATCATCTTGTCCAGAGAATTTAGTAAAATCTGGTACCTTGTACCGATTTGGGAGAGGAATTAAATCATATGCTGGAGGGTACGGAGTTCGATAAGAATAAGTATTGACTTTGGGTTTTATCCCAAACCGACCCCTCATAATTTCTGCTATCTTATCGGCCCAAAAAGCATCAACCTCCTGCTGACGAACTGGCTGAATTTCTATGGGAGGTGCCTGCTGATATCCCTCCACGTATCTTTGTGGCACACGATCTCTAGCCATCGACATGTTCGCCGTTACTTGTGTTCCACTAACCTGCTGGAAAGGATTCATCGGCTGAATTGCCGATGCTTGATTCTAAAAACCAGCTTGCATATGTTCTAGTTGAATCCCTGCAGCTTGCTGATTTTACTGAACTGTATGCTGAACAGGTAACTGTCCTGACCAATTATTATTAGAACTCATCGGTACAAAACTTGACGATGGCTGGTAATTTGCTGACATTATTGGATAATTAGTATAACCAGCTTGAGGCATGAACTGCACCCCAGGTTGACTTATAGCAGGGGCCTTCTGCTGCAACGGCTGTAAACTTGCCGATGGACTTGTATTGGGTGCTTGAAACGAAGGCATCTAGAAACCTCCTGGAGTTGGTTGCACAGTGGTTGATGTGGCATATTGAGGCACTTGAGCCATCGACGAAATAGCCGATGATATAGGAGCTTTTCCTGCTGTGTCAAACACTTGAGGTAACCCAGGATTGAAGGCAGATGACTCCGAAGGCATACCATATCCCCACCAATTAGCAGGAATCTGGCTATTCTGAGACACAGGGCCTGACATAGCTGATGCCGATAGATCTGTATTAAGCTGAACTCGTCCTCCTTAAAGTACCGGATCTGATCGTATCGGTGTAGATTGAATATTAGGTAAGCCTACCGATACTGGAGGAGAAGTAACTTCTGTACCCACAACGGCTGAGGGAGCCGATGGAGTATTGACAGATGCTGGTTCTGGTTAGTGATAAGCTGGCCCAACGTAATGTGGTGACGCTTGTCCTTCTTTAAAAGTTTGAACCACAGCATTATGAACAGTATTAGACAGCACATTGGAGTGATTGATCAAAGCATGATTTACTACAGAATTAACCATCTCTTGAAGTTTACTAGGATGACTTGTTCGTTCTTGTTTATGCTGAACGATTTCAGGCAAAGCTGCCTATATTCTTCTATAGCCTTTTCCATAGCCTGCTTCTGATCTTCCTTAAGATCTTCTGATACTGCAATGATGTTCCCCAAATCGATGTCAGGATTGAACATATTGATTGAATCGACTAGTTCCACCAGGCATGCCAAAAGATGTGTTGATGCAAAAGTGGATCTGCAAACACAAAAGACTAATACCCAAATCGATATCCAAAGCGTGCCAGTCGATTTGACCTGTTAATCGACAAGGATGAAAAAATTCGAGTACTTTGGTCCTGACAACAGTGATGCGCCTGGAAGCCACGGCCAAGAGGTACTCACGCGGAACTCGAGGATCGCCGAAGGTCGCACTAAAGCGATGCAGTTCGTCGAATCGATGAGAACTCGTAAAAAGAAAAAATACGCAAATTGACGAAGTCGCCGAAAAGTAAGTAGATGCAAATAGGAGTAAAATTGGTTTGATATTGATTGATATATCTATTACATTGCCCCTCAATCTATATTTATATCCTGATCTAAAGAAACATAACCAAACACGACTAGGACACCGAGTCCATATCTAAGGAAAAACGTGACTCTTACACGAATCATACTCTAACAAATACAAAAAAGGAAATGAACTCCTATCTACTTCCCTGTCCGCCTCAATTACGATGAAATTCCCATCGATCTCCTCTCCATCAGCATGCTTCCTGTTATCTCCATCGGCAGCAGCCTTCAAATCTTCCTTCATCGGCACGCTTCCTATTATCACAAGCTCCATCGGCAGTAGTCTTCAAATCTTCCTTCATCGACATCGGTAATAACATCTCCAATCTTATCAGCGACACCTCTGAATCTAAGTCTACCTTCCCATCGGTCACCACCATTCATCGGCAACAACCCTTGCAAGTTGATTTTCATCGGCACCCTTCTGTCACCGTATACAGTAACTTTCCTCCTGCCGATTAACCCACTCTGATCATTTTGAGACGTGCCAAAAATGGTGTCAACAGTGTCCTTCTAACGGTAGCTCCGTTCTCTATCGTTCTTGCGCTCCCATTATCATAGCAAGAAATCGTGTCCTTTAGTGCATTCTCTTTTAAAGCGTTTCTTTTGTTTGATGCATGTTCTTAGATGTGTGTATTGTTTGTCTATTTGTGTTGCTTGGTTGCTGCGAGTAGAGGAAGCGTGGTTTGTCAGCGCCGAAGACTACGAGTTGAGGACTGACAGTCGAAGCAAAAGTTGGAGACCGGAAGATAGCAGCTAAAGATTCTGAGCAGCCTAACCTTGAGAAAGAGGCAAGTATAACATGGGACTATTCTTGTTACCTATACACTAAAAATATTATTCATATGCATGTGTCCTCCTTGACAACCGTAGAGATTATAACATAGCTGTTAATTTCCTGTTCCCTTGTCACCTATGGGTTGTGCATTTGGATAGCTATTGCTAGCGCTTATCTATGAACAATGATCTTGTAATTGGACTAATGAATTATGCGACCAACCTTTAATGATGATTTTACTACTGTTGAAAGGGGGCTAGAGCAAGGGGTTATATTGTTGCTTTGGTTTCTCTCCGTAAGGACTTACCTATAAGTGATAACCGGGATTGAAAGTACAGCTGTGTGGGCTATATGGCTCTGGCTTTAGTTGTTTAAAAGACCTTTTCTAGCTTGTTACTGGTTACCTTAAATGGCGTAAGAATGGCTTGACACGTTGGGTGTAGGACAGCCTCTAGTCTATAAGTATAGCCGAGAAGGAATTGTGCCATTTGAAAAGGGGGTTCCTACATCTGCCTGCCGAGTGAATCTAATGGCCCTAACTTGTTAGACGAACTTTTGAATGGCTTTATATGATTTCCGATGTTTTGGGCCTTGCAAACCCATGCATTTGGAAGTCATGACTCACAGTCAAAGTGTACACCTCTGCGCAGAGTTTAATAAACTAGTATACTAGCCGTGCTCACGGATACGAGCAGCCTTGGGGATTCTTACAGAATAGTTGATCACCATTGTTATATCATGCTTAATTATTGTTGTTACTATTATGATCATGTTAATGCTATTCATTATTCTTATTACAATTGATCATTGGTTCATTAATGGGAATTGGAATACCTTGATGCTACTCAATTGCTAAGTAAATGATGACTAAAAGCTAAACGCAGTCAAACAGTGTCTAGCCTTTTGTGCCTCATGAACCCTATGTTATACTTGTTGAGTTTGACATGGACTCACTCTTGCTATTTCCCCAACACTCCAGTGTGTAGTAAGGTGCTACTTAGAAGAAGGATAAAGGTGTAATGGAGTATCCAGAAGTCTATCTGAAGTGCTTGGCATACGGAGCCACCAGTCAGCCGTCCCTAAAAAGAATGGAGCCTAAAGTTTAGTCACCATTCCGTGTTACTCTGATGTAAGTGTTAATATAGCTATGTATACGTTATATAATAACATTGTTTCTGATACTTTTTCATTCTGGCATATGTGTGGACTTCCTGGGCACACATATGATTAGCCCGGTTTTGTTCTTTAGAAAACCGGGTGTGACATTGCAGCACGTCATTTTTCACTTGCCTCAGCGCCTCCTCGCCCACCACCAGCAGGGCCACCATCTCCGCCTCATCCCATCCACCTCATGTCGTAGCGCCGTCTCCCGGGGCTGCCGGTGCAGCCGGCAACGCTACCGCTGGGTGGTCATCGCCTGGTCCACCTATGCGCATGGCTGGGAGGCCACCGGCCACCTCCTCCCATGCCAGAGGCGCCCTTAGGTGCGCCTATCCCCGGCTCTGCTCTAGCACTACTTCCTTGCCCCCGGTGAGCACCATGGCCGCCAAAATCGACAGCCCTGATCACCTCCTCTGCTCGGCTCTGTAATTAGGTAGAAGAAAGAGGTTGAAAAATGATTAGAAGCATTTTCCAGGGTTCCAGATGTGAAGTCCTAGACTCATAAGAATAGTGACGCATAGTGCACTTTATTTTTTTCTTTTTCTTTTATGAATAAATCCGCCGAAACTTGTAAAATGCATAAGTAAATGTAGAAAATTGTGAGAAACCAGTTTTAATAGCTTTGTTATGATGTGCTCTACATTTTGTATGCTTAAAAATTTAGTAACTAAATGATGAAATGCTTGATGAATGATTTTTGTAGACAAAAATATTAATCTTTTGATGATGAAAATTTTTGTGCAAATTTAACATGTTCATACCTGCCTTCATAAAAAGTTTGGCACTGTTTTGATAAATTTAACTTGATTAATTGATTTAAGTGTGTTTATGCCATTTATATGCTTTATAACTATTAAAATGACTTAAATAATTGTTTGTTTAGTTTTTAGGAGTTCTCTGAGATGTCCATGAAATGTGGAAATGTTAACCTTGCTGTTTGATGGTAGTTTAACTTCTTTCCAAATAAACAAGTAATCACCTTTGGTGTGATAATTCAAATGCCTTTTTGATAAATATAAACCCTAGTTCTTACTATGAAGGAAAGTTGTACTCAACATAATTAAGGTTGTTTGAGTTTCTCTATACACTTGTGTGACTCTGATCATGCATCATATCATGCATTCCATCATGCTAAGCATGCATTGTTCATTTACGTGTAGTAAACAAGAGAGAAGGTTCTCGTGGGACAAGCTTCAGAGAAGGTTCGTCCACTAGTGGTGGTGCCAAGTTTGACTTCGGTGATCCCTCTGCGATTCTAACCTTCTCTGCAACATAGGCAAGCCCTGGAGCATGCAACCTCTTCCTTGTGTTTACAAATGCTTTTATCATTCGAGTCCTATAATATGTGCATTAAGTAAATAGGAGTTGGTTGAAAACCAATTGCTGCATGATTAACTTGATATTCCAATTCATTTCCTTGTCACCCTTGAGTAGTCATAGGCTAATTGATGCTTAGCCGTTCTTAGCTATTATGAGTCGCATGATGAGTTCATCATTCGCAATGGTCTTTACTTAGGAGATATCATGAGGGATGATGGCTTCATCATTTGAGTTGGCACTTTAATCAGGTACTAGTAATGAAATATGGATAGGGATAATATAAGACCAGGTGGGTGGCTTGCATCGTGAAAGGAATCTCAGTGTAGTGCTCCACCTGTGTCGATTAAGGACCATTCGTTGTAGGCTTGTATGTGTTCGAGACTTTGTAGTACTGACCACATACTCCGGCAAGCCTGAGTACCTTGGCTATTCCATTATGTGAACTGATAACGCACACTAGGAGTGGAGAGATGGCGGGAGTAGCGTGTACCCACCTTGCAAGATAACCATCTAGGATGGAGTAGGGCGGTGGAGTATTGTGCTCCCAGGTGGTGCGATCCAGTTCATGTTTTGGAGGATCCATGGGAATGGTTGATATATGTAGGTTCGGGACCTGCATATGTCATGTGGTTGGGAATCCTCAGCTGGGTTTATTCGATTTGGATCGCCGTTGCTCCTCGATCATGGAGACTCGATCCTCTGCACTGCATCGTAGTTAATCAATGAAACAATGGTATTTATAAATATGAGTTGTGATGCTTAAAGAAGTATTTGATATAGATTAGGTGCAAACTGGATACTAATAATGAATTAAATTTGAAGCTAAAAAGTTGAAAGTAAGGATCCACTTATAGTAAGCTTTTTCGCAAAATATTTTGAATCTTGCCAAACTACCTTAAACCTGCATATTCTTGGAGTCTTTTCTTTTTGTTGGGTAAGTCTTGCGGAGTACAATTCAGTACTCAGGGTTTGTTAACCCCTATTGTAGGTTCTAACTTGTGTTGCTAATCAAGGTCATGTCGATGAGCTTGACGTGATCTAGTTGCCTCTTCTTTCGTAGGTCCTTTACCTAAGTTGTTTCTTTACTCAGTCTTTGGCACTTAAGTCTTTCCTTTAAAAGTACTTATACATGATTTATAACTTAATGTTGTAATTATTCTGTGCTTTACTCTAATGTATAATATTTGTATCAAATGTTTTAATGTTGTGGTAACTCAATTGTTGATCCTGATGAGTTGTAAAAGTGGATGATTCAGGTTCTCCGAGGACACCCGATAGACTACCAGAATTATCTGGCTTCCATGTGCAGCAGTCAGAGGTCTTTAGGACAATGATAGGTGCACGTGGGCTAGCATAATTTGGGTGGTTCTGCCACAAGTGGGGCGTCTTGGCATAGCGTCTACTTTACGGTCTTCTTTGTGCCATCGCATCAACTTGACATGCTTTTTGTATCTGAACAAATGTTTCAAGTGTGGTATTATAGGAGCATACCACATCACCTTGGCAGGAACTCTCTTCTTCGGGTGTTTGCCCTCAACATCACCAGAGTCATCTCACCTCATCTCACCTGATCTTATACCATAATGCACCGCATACTAGGCATGCATCCAGATTCTCATACTCCTCAACACGGTACAGGATGCAGTTATTAGGACATGCATGTATCTTCTGCACCTCTAATCCCAGAGGGCAGACGACCTGTTCTGCTTTGTATGTAGTAGCGGGCAATTCATCATCCTTTAGAAGCATCTTCTTTATGATTTTCAGTAACTTCCTAAATCCCTTGTTGAATACACCATTCTTTGCCTTCCATTGCAGCAATTCTATTGTGGTACCCAGCTTTTTCTACCCCTCTTCGTAATCTAGGTATAATAATTTCTTGTGATCCTCTAACATGCGCTAGAAATTAATCCTCTCCTTTTCACTTTTGTAGTCTCTCTGTGCATCACGAATGGCCTGACCAAGATCATCAACGGGCTCATCTTCTGCTGCTACCTCTTCTTCAGCTTCCCCCATTGCAGTATCATCAAAGGCACCGTATTCAGTGAACCCAGGAATGTTGTCATCATCCTCTTCTTCTTCACCATCTTCCATTATAGCCCCGCCTTCTCCGTGCTTGGTCCAACAAATATAGTCGGCCATGAAACCAGACTTATACAAGTGTTCGTGAAGGGTCTTTGAGGAAGCATAATCCTTTATGTTCTTACAGAGAACACATGGGCAGCACATGAAACCATTCCGCTTATTTGCCTCAGCCACAATGAGAAAATAATGCATGCCGTCAATGGACTCTTGGAAGCGTCGGTCAGCACTATCCATTGCCAGTTCATCTACATTACTTTAGTATATCACAATCTTGAACATGGCAATATCCATATATTACACAACATGAATAATTAATTAAAAGGTCCAAAATATCCATTACACAACATGATTAATTAATATCCTACCACAGCCATTTGACTTGAATACTAATTTATTAAAGCCTTGATACAATGTAGACAATCCCAAATAGCACTAAACAAACTAAACCTACAATGCACTTCAACAGAATAAGGATTTTGCAACTAATTCCATCTAGAACAGACAAATTCTTCGTCAGTTCTTCATCGATGGGCTTCTTCTGCTAGTTCACCTCTTCATGCACATATGCACTCTCATCAGCCTCCTCAGCCAATTATTGCACGTGCTTAATATACTCTTCCTCCCAGTACCAACCTTTACATCCAGTACCATCCCACTGAAATTAGAACACCAAAACAAGAACTTTTAATCAAAATTATCACAAAAATGGCTACAAACCATAAAAACGGCCAAAAGAACTCGAATTACGATCCGGACACTTGTAGAAGATGTGGCCCTGGTTGGGACACTCCTTTCTTATTCTGTACTCCAACACAGTCTTCTGCTTACACTCGTCGTACGCAATGAGAGGAAGGTCCGGTCTTAGTCGCTCACAAACCCCATGTGAGGCCGAGGACATGGACAGGGATGCCATCTAGCTACTCTATACTCATTTTGATCAACTACTATAAGTAAACCACATCTACATATGCAAATTATCAGCTAAATTTCTCAATCTAAAATGGCGTATAAATAAAAAAATCTACCATTATTCCCAATTGAAAAAAGCCATAAATTTCTCTATTTGTATACCATGAAATGAGCTATACTAGCAATGCAAGGTGGATACTCATGTTGATCAACTACTATAAGCTTTCTTCTTCTACACATGCAACCTATCAAATAAATTTGAGCTCAAGTGCCATATAAATAAAAAAACCTCCACCATTATTCCCAATCTAAAAAACCATAAATTTCTCTATTTCTAAACCATGAAATGAGCTATACTAGCAATGAAAGATGAGAGGATGAAGTTGCTAACCTTTAGAAGCCTAGAATGGAAGGAGGAATGAACTTTTCACAAATCACCCAAGCATGAACTCCTTCACCCGAGCAAGAACAAAGAGCAAGAACAGAGAGCTTCAAATGCTGGCTCGGTCTTGGGGAGGAAGAAGGTGGATATATAGCGTGGACATTTAGTCCCCATTGGTGGCTCAGTCCGGGACTAAAGGTCCCGGTTGGAGCCACGAACCAAGACTAAAGGTGTCCAACCGGGACTAAAGGCCACCAACCTGGACTAAAGGTCCCTTCTAGGCCCATCTACGGTGCTAGCCGTTGGAGCCGGGACTAAAGGAGGCATTAGTCTTGGGCCCAACTCTAGCCAGGACTAAAGCCCAAAACCGTTGGTCGGTTCTCTACTAGTGTGTGGTACCTTTCAAATCTTTATTTCTTCATGTGCAACTAAATTTGCATATTGAAAAGCATCTACTTTGCAAACTTTTTAGCGAATAGAAACAAGCTGATTAATGGTGGAATCTGATTGCACGTAGGATTGTGATATGGCACCAACAAAAATGCTAAATCCAGTAACGTCATCACAGTGACGGCACGCCACATCACACTTGTTGCGAGCGGAGTGGCCAGGTGCAGCGGTTGTGGGGTGACTTTCTGGCTCTTGAATCTTGAAGATGACAAAGCGATATCATTTAATTTGGAGATATACCTTCATTTGAAATTTCATTTAGTAGTGACACAGTGACAATGTTGTTCCAGGTGCTCTATCATGTCATGTTCCCCTTTTTCGTGTTTACTGATCCATGGCGGGTATGTGCTAGAAATCACATTTTCCTTTCGCTAGAGGCCATTCACGTGGTGAAAAAACACTTGAGCTATCTCACGCATGACATGGATTGGAACCAGCATTTGTCGATCGTGTCCACCAAACACAGTGGAGATAGGCTGGCCATCGGCACCAGTATATGTCCACTGTAAAGCTGCTAAGTGGCTTGCACATTGGATAATCTTTACTTTTGGAACTATCATGATTTATATTGTGTGCCAGAATTTGGTATTCTGCCTGTCCATTCAAATTTTTACTTCTCCGTGTGCACTTATTAGACTTGCAAAATTAAAAAAGCTTCTACTTCGCAAACCTTTTCGTGAATACCAACAAGCAAATTAACGGTGGAAACTGATTGCACGTAGGTGTGATATGGACACTGATGACAATGGCTAAAGCCAGTAACATCAGCAACAATGGAATGGACATGGGCAACCTGCCCCACCTGCGCACAGCGACGGCATGCCACATCGCACTTCTTGTCGCGAGCGGAGCAGCCAGGTGCAGCGGTTGAGGGGTGACTATCTAGCTCTAGAATCTGAAGATGACATAAAGCGATATCATTTGGAGATATGTCTTCACTTGAAATTTCATTTAATAAGGGCACCATGACAATGTGGTTCATGATATTCTATCATGTCATGTTTCCCTTTTTCGAGTTCACTGATCCACGGCGGGTATGCGCTAGAAATCGTTTTTTTTCGCTATAGGTCGTTCACGTGGCTAAAAAAAACACTTATGAGTTATCTGACGCATGACATGGATAGGTACTAGCGTCCGTCATTCGTGTCCTATCAAATACAACGGAGAGAGGCTGGCCATTGGCGCCAGTATATGTCCAATGTAAAGCTGCTAAGTAGCCTGCACATTGGATAATCTTTACTTTGAGAACTACCATGATTTATATTGTGTTAGAATTTAGTACTCTGCCTGTCCTTTCAAATCTTTATTTCCTCATGTGCACCTAAACTTGCATAATTAAAAAGCATCTGCTTCGCAAACTTTTTCGTGAATAACAAGTAAATTAACGGTAGAACCTGATTGCACGTAGGTGTGACATGGACACCGATGACAATGGCCTGCGCCGCCTGTGCACAGCGACGGCACGCCACATCGCACCTGTCACTGATTGCACCGTGCAGCAAAAGGAACAGATATGATGGGGTCTGGATATTTGTTGTCTGATATCCATATTTTTTTATCGGATGCAAATATAAATGCAAAATTGATAGTTTGGGTTTGAGTTCGTGTTCAGATATCTACTAAAGTTGATTAGTAGGAAGTACCGTGTGCTTTATCGATGGTTTTGGAAGAACAAAATCATTCTACAAGTTGGGATTGAAGTATGAGTGCATAACACATGTAGACAAAGATAGATCATTAAAAATAACGTATTTATTTATCAATAAACAATGTATTAATTAAATATATCAAAATATTTATCATGCAGTAAACAATGTCATCGGGGAGCTGATCCATGGACCTCGGCAAGATGATGTTTTTCTAATTCATTGGATCAGTAGCGTCATCTGTCTTCTTGCTGTTATCATCCGACATGTCATTAGTAGATCTATTCTTCTTCTTCTTCTCCAATGGAGTCACTAAAAAATGTGTTCACGCCGATTAGGGTCACACACCAGCTAGGACTAGCATGCCAAAGGCCACACATGGCCTAGCATGTGGTGGGGATAGGTCAAGATAGCGAGGCCGACCTAGCAGGATGGCCACAAAAACCTGACAACTGATCTTCGCCCGAAAAGCTCGCGAATACCTCCCGGGAGCACCGGTCAGGGAGGGGCACGACAAGGTTGCTATAAGGTCGGCGAGGCCACCTAGAATGCTAACGAATCTCATCGAGAGATGCGTTGAGGTTGGAGGAGTACATGGTAGGAGAAAAGTGCAGTAGATTGATTTTTGATCAATTGTGTAGTTGGATACCTCAATCAGCCATGATCCTACAATATAAATAGAAGAGAATGGTCTTATCCTCGTAGGAAAATTTTCCAAGACGTAATTTTTAAGTTTCCCATGAGTTCAGATGAGTTTGGATCAGAATCCAGAAAACTGAACTCGGATAGGGAACATCGGAAGTTCCGATGTCTGTCAACTTCCGATGTGGGAGGAACCCCACCACCCAACAGGTTTTTTTAGGTACATCGGAACTTCCAACCTAGGTCAGAACTTCCGATGTGGGAGCACCTTCCCGAGGGCGTAAAGTTGTCAAATTGGACAATTTTGGTTGTCAACACAACCCTAGTTTTAAGTGCAACCATATTGAAGGATACAAAAGGTTCCAGCAAAATTAAACAATACCAAGATCTACACCTGCACCCTTTCTTCTGTATCTTCAACCCCAGCGTGGCTAGAGTCATGAGCAGCGATCTCAGTTGGCCAAGGGGGCTCCAATATCAGCGCATACAAGGGATGGCACTGTGATTGCAATAGGCTCTTCGGTGGCCTTTGACTCCTCAAATCTTCATTGCGCCTCCTCCTCCTCCTCCACTTTCTTGATAGCCTCCTCCTTCGCCTGAAATGGAAAACATTACAAAGATACAAGAGACATTGATAACCATCTTTACCTCTCATGTGCGTTTACCAGCCTCCTTCGAAGCAAAAAAAGCTTTGCCCAGCCTTAACCCAACAGAATTTCACAACCCTCATAGCAATATTGACTCAAGTAGCTTTGTGTACATGATATATGCTTGGGAAACAAAATGGCAGACGACTTATGTTTAGGACTTGTTCACAGCTCACTTTCTCAATCGTGCATGCAAGCCCTTGGGCTGCAGCATATGCAGAATATCTCCCTGACTTTGCAATCAAGTCCTTGAAACCTGAAATTTCTTGGTAAAGCCAGGACGCAAAGCTGTCAATGTCACATTCGGGGAGGGAACCATTTTTTTATGATACTATTTCAGAACCATTTTTTTCAGCTTATTGGTTGTTATATTAATATGCTGCAGAAATTTTGTGTCAATTTTAAGCATATTAACAACTTAAAATGAAAAAAAAACTCAAAACTAAAATATTGCAGATCTTGTCGAGAGCAACAATTTTTATATAAATTTCATCTCCATCTGACTCCATAAGAAAAATATTTGTTTTTTCTATGGTGACAAGCCCCTTTGTTTAGACCACATTGAAAGCTGCAATTTGTATATAAAACACATGTCCATCAGACTATATATAAAAAAAGATATGATTTTTCTAAAGTGGGAAGGTGGGCTCCGGGTGGCGTGGCAAAATAGAGCTGCCACGCCAACAGGAGTTGTGCGACAAGCTTTTCATGTGAAATATGAGCCATAGACCCCTCCTGCATGCTCCGGTGTTGCCACATTGCAGCACCAATGTTTCTGACACGGTAGGGTGATTTTGTCATGCCATGCGGCTTGGCACGGCCAAAAGGGTTAAATATTTAAATATTTTTTCAGACTAATTATTTTTAAAATATTAGTTAAGAAGGTTAAAAATAAAAAAATACCTCGTTCCATGTGCCATGGACTGACTACAAGACATGGGCTTCAATGCCAATGATGGCCTTGCTCTTACGTGGATTTCTAGTGGAATTAGAAAAGGAGCCATTCCTTAGTTACACCATCCAAAAAGCCTTGATACTCCCTCAGTCCTAAAAAGAGTGTAATTCTAAGTTTTTTCTAAGTTAATCAATCTCAAGTTTGATCAAATATATATAAAAAAAAGTAATAATATTTATGATAGTAAATATTGATAGTAAACCTGTTTAGGGACATAAATGTTAATATTGTTTTCTATAAATTTAGTCAAGCTTAAGGAAATTCAGACTTAGTTTAAACCTAGAATTACACTATTTTTTGGACGAGGGAGTATGCTGTAGTGTCTCCTGCAAACCACGGCGTTACAAACAAAAGGGAATTTCGTTACAACCAAAAGGGAATTTGTTGAGACAACGCACAAGTAACGTAAAGAAACATGCATGCACACCGTGAAACCAACCACTTTATTTATTACTGATAATACTCGCAGAAATATGTACATGTACCGTGCAGGCCATAAGGCACGGGCAACGATCGACGACCTGCAACTCCGAATACCGTTCGGAGTATTTATTCTTTACACATTTACTTATTATTAGGTACAGACGGAACAGAAGTTATGGTTGGTCTGGCGTCCATCACGAACATGGTTCCCGTGGAAAGTTTGCATGCATTAAGCTCCCGTCGTAGTCCACACTTGTCGATCAAGCGTCGAAGTCCAAGCGCCACAGGTTAATCCCACAGTTGGTAGAAGCCTGTACAAGGTATCGCAAAAGCAGGAGAATATTTTAGGTTGAAGCGTGGTGATTCAAATTTTTAGGGAATCATTTAGAAAAAAAGTTTTCATATGGGCCTATACAAACATTCACACACGGGCACATAAGCAATCGAAGAGGCCAGTGGTGCTCATTGAACTGAAGAAGATTCTGTGGAGAAATGTCGTGCATTGGAGCTTGACACATAGAAAAGTGGGAAAAAAGAGAGGAAAGGCTCCTTACGCCCAGGGGGGTATAGAAGGCATGTATGTTGATCTTATACATCCTCCCGCCATTGGTTTGGCGCACAACCTTATGGTTCACAACACCGCGTGCCATCGTAAGTTGTCCAGTTCCTCCAAAAATGCTCCACTGACCATCTTGTGGGATGTAACCCATCATCTGAAGCGTGGATCCCTTGAGGCTATTATTAGAAAACGAAATGATGCTTATTCAAAAGAGTTCCATGACTGCGTTTGCTGTATTGTTGGTGACAGTAGAAAAGATCTTACCTCGTGCGCTCGAACACTATGGTCAAGGTGGTATACCAGGCTTGGTCGTTCCTCTCGCTTGGTTTGAACTGGATGCCCTGTGCACGTCCAACGATGGTTGCGTCGCTACCTTCCCCTTTGATCACAGGCCAGTCCTGGACGGCGATGTTGCCGAACTCCCCAGGTAGGCCTGGTTCGACCACCACCACCTCGTTAAGGCCATTTCCGCTGTATGTCTGGTTTAAGTACAAACTCAGGTGCAACTCTTTCTCATCCAGTGCGAACGATGCAGGAGCAACTGCGAAAAGTGCCACGGCTAGGCTCACAGCTAGGACGCTTCTCAGACTGGCCATTGTACTAGTTATGGCAGCTACCGTTTATTTCTTGCTTGTGTTGTGTGATCTGTGAACGGGGGAGGGATGCCAGTATTTATAGAGGGCTGCAGTGCATGGACAGGACAACAGTGATAGCATGGATGTGAACAATGGTCCATGATGATGAGTAAAGACCGTCATTAGTGATGGGTGCAGCAGCCCTCGGAACCAAATCCTCTGACGTAGAAGCATTTATGTCAGAGGAGTGCACTAATAAATTGTGACAGATTTTATTGTTTGCGAAGTTACTGTACCACATTTACTGTTCATGTGAATGCGTAATATCTAATATGATCCACCTGTTTTCAATCCAACGACGCAACTGCTCCCACTACCCTCTGACGTAGCTATAGTGACGGACCACAATTGCTTGTCTCGGAGCAAAACTAAACTTTAGGCTTCGTATATTAGGAGTTGCATCATTATAACATCCTGCAAGTAGCATATTTATAGTTGTCGATGTAAGTTTGGGTTACACAGCAAAGTGCTATGCACGGATCACATGAAAATCACCTGGTAGTGAAGGCCACAGAATCCGGCCTAGCCAGTTTTAGAAGCCAGCTTAATCACTTTTTTGCAGAAAATACGCGAACCCCTATGAATGCCTACCCAGGTGGGACTCCCTCGGGACAGGTGCACCTAGGATTGTTCTTGATTCAGCAGGATACCTGGAACACTTCAATTTGTCCTAGAGGCAAAAGGAGAACTATAACTAGGGTTGGAAAAGGAAAAATTGGGTTTGAATAAAAAATTAATAAATTATATTGTGCTTGATTGATTGATTCTCAATCAGCTACTGCCCCTTCACTATATATAGGGTAGGATGTCTTCCTCCATTGGAGATCGTTTACAACTCAAACTCTGCACAAGAATCTCTATATCCTACTCGAACTTGCAAAAACCAACCTGGCGTTGGGTAATATGTCTTGCCCCATTGGAGATCCTTTACACTATCAGTCAGTTACTAGCTAAACATCTTTCCATACACTTGGGTAATATGTCTTCGAGCACCTCCCATTGAGAGCTCTAGGTAGATGATCACCTTGAAATGCCTCCGTCAATCCAAAACAATTGCTTTAACAATCTTGCATGGGCCCTCCCAATTTTGAGGCACTTACTAAACTTGTTGTCTTTTACCCCCAAGAGGCAAAATAGTCTTCCACACCAGATCTCACACTTTGAATGCTTTCTTCTTTACATTTTTATTGTAGCTTTATCCTTCTCAATCTCCTTTAAAGCCTTCAATCATTTGTCAGTCACCTCATCAATATTGTCCATCATCAAATTGTTAGAATCAACAGGTGATAAATTATTTTGCTTAGCTGATTTATTAGCGTTCAGATTTACCACAACAGGTAAAACGTCCTCCTAAATATAAATATGCTCACAAGGAGTAATTTTGGTATCACCATGCTTATATAAACAATGAGCTCCATGCTTAGACATACGATGAGCTCATGAAGGCCCATGCAGAGATTGCCATGTCCTCTAAAGTTTATTAAGGAGGAGAGATCATGAATAAACAGGAGTTATCTTAATCCACATATCCACATACTTGCACATATTGATCAGATTGTATGACTTGCTTCTCCTCAGATCTGGTTTTTGACTTAGTAACATATGCAATGCAAGTATGCTTCCTTTTCATTCCCTACCCTAAGCTCCACAAAAGAAATATTAGAAGTAGGATGAAAAGAGGCAAAACATTGCCTTGGTGAGAAACCATACACATTGAGCTATATGAGAGAATCATTTGAGGAGCAAGACTATGTTTTAAATTTGAAAACCTTACAAAAACCCAAGTTATGTAAGCAAGAGAGGTAAAGATGACTGGATTCTGATCTATTCCATTTCTCAACCACCCAAGATGGCGTGGTAGACACTTCAAAGTTCACATGTATAGGTGAGGCTTGGAATAACTTATATGCAGGCATCGTACCATTTGAGGAGATGTTCCACCTTAGTCCTTGAACTTTACTCGAGGACGAGCAAAGGGCTAAGTGTGGGGGATCTTGTTGGCGGTCCTTAACTCCTATTTCTAACCGCCAACTTTCACACAAAATCCACTCAAATAAACACCAAACTTAGAATTAGAGTTTATAACTAGCAAGCTCCATGAGTTTTGGTGATTTATCATTTGTAGGGGGACATTTGTGAAAATACCAAAGATGGGCCAATAAAAGAGAAAGAAAAGAGTAAAAAGGTGGAGAAGGTGCGCGCGGAGCGCGACCGCATGTGGAAGGAGCTGTAGGAGGAGGCGAAGGTGTCGGAGCACTGCCGGGCCGCCCTGGAGGCTCGCGAGCATGAGTTGGAGGTGACGCAGGTGATACTGTAGGAGCTCGCTGCCAGGGCGCTAGGTGCATGCAACGTTTTGTTTCCCCACCCCCTCCAGGCGACCCGCTCGACTTGGTTGGGCGAATGCACTTCTTCTTGGAGCGCACCCCGCGGGTCATCAGGTATGCGGTCTACCAGGGTGCTGCCGCAGCTCTGACCCTGGCGAAGCTCTAGCTCCCGCAGGTCGACTTAGGCGCGGTGGCATTGGGCATCCCTGAAGGGATCTCCGACGAGAAGTTGGAGGAAGCTGAGGACGCGGTGGCGCCTCTAGGTGTCGCTGATGTGGGCGTCGTCGAAGATCGTGTGCTGTTGGTGGACAACTTGCTGGACGAGGGCATGGCACCTATTGGTCCGGTCGTCTCCCCATAACCTGCGTCAACAACTCGATGTAAACCCCACCATTGTAATTCTGGGGGTTCCCCCTTTTGGATCGCAATGCGCTGGAAGTGCGCTTGCCGGCCGAAGTGCCGTGGGCGTTGGCTTTATCCCGTTCGGTGGTCATGGTGGAAAAAATGGGGGGTGGAGTTCCCTGATTGTGAGATCAGAGTGGGAAGGTTTGCCCCAAAAGTAGACTAACTCAAGCGAGACATGCACATTTCAGGCGGTGACTTGGGGGAGAAAAATTCACAAGGAAAAAAGTCTAGTGGTGTGTGAACTTAGCTGTTAGCGGGGTTCGTGCGCCCATCTCCTCATCAGGGAAGCCTCCCCCTCTTGGGAGGTCTCATGCTATGGGCTGTACCACCGTGCGGTGTGCGAAGGCTCGATCGTGGCTCGACACATTGGGGCTTGGGATTCAGCCGTGTCGTAACCACCAGTCTGAGGCCGCACGCCCCATCTTCGAGAGCTCCCGAGGGATGAGCCGTGCTGGGAGCTTGCTGCTCACTAGCGCAGCCTCGTAGATGGGACAAAGCTCGCCGTCGCTGTTGGCGATGTAGGCCAAGGTTCCAAAGATGAGGACTTGGCCCGGAGCGAAAGTGCCGACTACGACGGAGAACTCGCCGAGGAAGCAGACGTCACCGTCTAGGGCAATGCCACCTGCTCCGGTGACAAGGCCACCGTAGAGGCAGAATCGTACTTGGCGCTGCCCCCTACCTAGCGCGCCAGCTGTCATTGGGTAGAAACCGCGACAAGCATTGATGTTCGATCGGTGTCAGAGTACGGGTCTCCGGTGGCTCGGGTGGACTCAAGAACACCATGAACTAAAGGGAGACACAGAGATTTATCCTGGTTTGAGCCGTGGAGGTCGCTATGTCCAGTAGATGATGATCCTTTTGCTCAAGAGCATGCAAAATCGGGGGGTTACAACATAGTGTAAGAGAGAGTTTGGTAGGGGGTTAGATCAGTACTAATCCTAAGGTTGCCTTACCGCCGGTGAGGTTTCCCCCTCATTGGAGAGGAGGAAGACGACGGAGGCGAGGAAAGTGCTCGGTGCCCCTTGCCCTGGTGGGCTGCTTTGCTCTCGGTGCTGAGCTGGAGCAGATGCGATGTGGGACAGTCTGTCTAGGGTCACTCTCTGCATTCGTCCTCTCCCCTCTATAGGATCTGGCCTCCCCTTATATTTCGAGGAAGGTCGGGTACATGGTGGTTTGGCGAGCTATCTCTACGGTCTACATGGGCCGGAGTCCAGGTGGGTCTTGTAGTGGCATCTTGTGGACTGAGGCGATGTCTTGGCACCGAAGAAGCTCTGGGCGTCGTCCGGCAGTGCAGTCCTGACACCCTGCGTGTCAGGCGATGTCGGCTTGGACCGGCCTCCCCCAGGTGCGCCTTGTGGAGGCTTCTTGGTGGTGAAGGAGGCTGGCCTGAGGGGCTGACACGTGGACCTTGGAGCCCCCGAGCCCCTAGGAGTCGAGGCAGAGCTTGTCTTATTGTGTCACGCTCGGTGCGTGACTCTGTTGGGGGAGTGGCCAGCAAGGCCACGCCCCAAGGACAATGCTGGGGAGCCCCCGAGCCTTGGTGGCTCGGGGCTTGTCTTCTTGCGCCTGGGCCTCGGCAAACATCGAAGGCTGGGAGGCGGCCATGGCCTAGGCCTCAGCTTCTCGTGGACTAGGAGCCTGTGGTTTGGGTTAGCTCCCGAGCCATTGCCCAGGTGGAGGTGATCTTAGGCTTTGGCCTGACTCCTTAGCCTAAGGGTGTGCGCAAACGCACCCGATGGGTGTAGCCCTCGAGTCCTTGAGTGATCCTGGGAGGATCGGCCGAGGGGTGTCTCAATCGGGATGTGTTGCTCCCGAGGCTTGACATACCCCTATGTTAGGATCTCGTCAAGCCTCTTAAGAGGTCCACCCCTAAAAATACGCTCTATTTTCAGAGATGGACCTCATAGGAGGCCCACCTCCATAAATCAATTTTAGGAGACAGGCATTTGTGACTACTTCCGTAAATAAAATGTCTGTCTCCATAAATCCATTTTGCGGGACGGTTAATTGTGACTGCCTCTATAAATAAAATGTCTGCCTCTAAAAATCTTTAGGTATTTTAGGAGACACCCACATTTTGTGATTGTCTCTGTTAGTAAAATGGCTTGTCTCCTAAAATGAAATTTGTAGTAGTGACATTTGGCATAATGCAAATCACCGATGCAAGCAAAATGAAGGAAAAAAGTGGGTTCATAGATCTCAAAAAATACACAAACATGCATTAACTTCCCTAACAAGTGGAAACTGGATAGCAATAAGCCAAAAGATGGAAAGAATAAGGAGGAGAAAGAGAAAATCCACTCGGTAGTGATGCTAAAGGTTTACCTATACATTTTACAAGCATGGAAGCAAATGCAAGGCAAAGGTCTCAGATATCACCCCTACAACTTGGGTATGTTCGATTCCATCCACTAAACTACCGTTTTTTCTGAATACTTGTTTTGTTTCATACACTATAACCTATGTATGTATGCTTAAATGAATGCAGCAGCCATTAGATTTACATACCGGCTGATGTCAAGCTCGGCAATGATCCACTAGATAAGGAACCAAAGGAATACAAAGACTTCCTATCCATTCTCCAAACCTATATGAACCGTACTACTTATTTGAGATATGCATATAAAATCGTTATACCAAGTTGATACTAACTTGGTTCAATACATTCTAACAGGCCAACAGGGCATATAGGTTCTACATTAAGAACCTTAAAGGGGAGTTTAATCCAAAAAGGTAAATGGAGATATATATATCAAAACAAAAAATTTTGGTACGACGCACATGCATCACTGTACTTTAGTACTTTAGTATTATTGATGCATTACATTTGTGTCAAAGTACTTGGTATTAATATCAAAACACATTGCATCAATGCAGTGCCACAAGCAATGCTTCGGGTGCATCCACTGTGGATATTACATTTGCGAGTACATGAGGGTGTTCATCGAGAGGTGCATAAGACACCCCGAAAATATATGTCACTAGTTCATCTCACTATATAAGTTGAGAACGCACGCATGTACATATGTCTTAAACCATCATTTTAAATTCTTTTTGGTACAGTACCCTTCGATCCCTATTAAGGATGGAGAACTCGATGAGAACGCTCTCTTGGATAATGTTGGGACCTCTGCAAGTTTATCCTCAACGAAATTATACATAAGAGAGCCCAATTCCACAACTGGATGTCGACATTATTGCGTGACGCAGATTGCAGAAGTCTTTGTGTGTGTGAACTCTTAAATTTTGGTCATTGATAATATGCGTATAGTGTAACATTTTTATTATTATGATGATTATTATTGTTGTTGTTGTTGTTGTTGTTGTTGTTGTTGTTATTATTATTATTATTATTATTATTATTATTATTATTATTATTATTATTATTATTATTATTATTATTATTATTAGTGTGAAGTTTGCATTGGATCTGATGTGTATATATATGTTGATGATGTGAGTGGGAACTCTTTTGTATATGTTGTTGTTTCTAGGGGTGGCTAGAAATACCAGCTGTCTCTAGAAATAATTGGCGGAAAATAAATTTTCAAATTTGACAGAAAACTTATGCAGGTTTCAAAAGTGTTTCTAGGATTGGCTGAAAACATCATATTTCAAGCTGCCTATGGAACTTCAATTTTCAGAGACGGTTGTCAACCGTCTCTGGAAATCGATTTTTAGAGACGACTGACAATATCAACTGTCTCTAGAAATTGGTCTCCAAAGAGGTGGCTAATGTTTTGGCCCACCGGAGATCACCCTCTAGAAACCGATTTCTAGAGGCGGTTGTATATCTGCCTCTGAAAATGGATGATTTCTAGAGATGATCAGACAGAGGTGGTTGTGACCGTGAATGAAAATTGGTTCTGCAGCAGTGCAGTGATACACAGTGGGCATATGTGCTAGAAATCGCACTTTCCTTTGGCTACAGGCCGTTCATGTGGCGAAGAAAACACTTGTGAGTCTGATGCATTTTCATTAAAAAAAGTTATCTGACGCATGACATGGATAGATAGCAGCGTTTATCGTTCGTATCCTATCAAACACAGCAGAGACGGGCTAATTAGCTTGCCCATGGATACTTTTTATTACTAGTTTGTCAATCTACAAGGAGAAGTGGGGTCATTTTATTTATGGGGAAGAGCTTCACGTACAATCTATTTGTACTATTCCATTACAGCTATGCGATTTCAACCTTTTGATTAGCAACCATCAAACTAAATCCTGATAAAAAACCATCAAACTAAATCAAGGATCTTCTCGTAACAGAAGGTTGTACGCATGTGTTGTACATATACAATCACGAGCTGTGCTAAACATGGCCCAAAATGGATAAATGACACAAGTAATGTGTTCTAATTTTTGCTTTCCAATATAGTGTGATGGAGTGTGGTACCCTTCAAATCTTTATAACGTCAGCAGCAATGGACATGCATGGGCAACCGGCTCCGCCTGCGCACAGCGACGGCATGCCACATCGCATTTGTCACGAGCGGAGTGACTATCTGGCTCTAGAATCTTGAAAATGACATAAAGCGACATCATTTGGAGGTATATCTTTATTTAAAATTTGATTTAGCAGTGACACCTCTACAACCAGGTATGTGCTAGAAATCACGTTTTCCTTTCGCTAGAGGCCGTTCACGTGGCGAGAAAACACTTGTGAGTTATCTGATGCATGACATGGATTGGTCCCAGCATTTGTCGTTCGTGCCCTACCAAACACAGCGGGGATAGGCTGGCCATCGGCGCTGGTATATGTCACACTATAAAGCAGCTAAGTAGCTTGTCCATTGGATAATCTTTACTTTTGGAACTATCATGATTTATACTGTGTGCTGGAATTTAGTATTCTGCCTGTCCGTTCAAATCTTTATTTCTTCGTGTGAACCTAAACTTGCATAATTAAAAAGCATCTACTTGGCAAACTTTTTCGTGAATAGAAACAAGAAAATTAACGGTGAAAACTGATAGCACGTAGGTGTGATATGGACATTGACGATAATGACTAAAGCTAGTAACGTCAGCATCAACGGATATGAGCAACCTGCCCCGCCTGCGCACAGCGACGGCACGCCACAACGCACCTGTCACAAGTGGAGCGGCCAGGTGCAGCAGTTGTGAAGTGACTTTCATGCTTCCTGAGCCCCTGACATGGAGTGACTATAACCATATTGATCACAAGATGCAAGTGGTACATTGTTCGTAATTTATTTACATCTTGATCAGCTCCAAAGCGCCTAAGTATTTATCCTTGACTTGAATGCCAAGGTGCCATCAGGTGTTAGCACTTAGTTCACACATATTAGATATATAATTAATTTTACCAAAATATGTTCCATACACAAAAAACAAGAAAACCAGCAGTAGTTTTCTTTATCTACTTACCTGCAGCAGAAACCCGTTCATGCATGCATAGCCATACAGTTATTATACTCTCTTAGTATAACCCACCATATAGCATGTTCAATATTATCCCATATTCTTATGTGATGTCCTCTGTAAAGGACTAGTAAATGCTATTATTATAATCTCTACCCGTTGGTAATGCCCAACTATGAGGATCATGACACCTGTTCCCCTACTTATGTGGGCCTTTCCATCCCACATCATTTCAGATATGGGACAACCCAGGCTGAATATACAAAACTCTTTCCATGATTATGTGGCAGATACATTTCACATTGTATCATCTAGTAAGGGTTTAGTGATTTTAATGGTTGAATGACAAATAGTCAATGGAACTAACAATGTTGGCTAGTATATAAGGACTTAGTCTTTTGGATACAAGGAGATTGACTTGGGAAAGGCCAAGGTGAAGATGGAGGAATCAGACACATCAGCTGAACGGCAAGTGTACACTTTGAAGACCCTAGAAGATGTACAAGGAACCCAACGTATCAAAGAAATGGAGCCCGGATGAAGACTCACAAAGAAACAGAGAAAATTTGCTAAGTAGCTTGCCCATGAAGAAAAAGACTACTTGTTACTAGCTTGTTAAAAATAACATATTTATCAATAAATACTTTAGTAATTAAGTAAATAAAAATAAATTTAATTATATAAATATTTATCATGAAGCAAATAATTGAAGTATATGAAAATTTTAACAAATAAATAGGCTAAAGATATAAAATGATTTATAAGAAAATATATCCGCTTCAAACTAAATCAAAGTTATTTCAAAAATTGAACTTAGTCTTTACATATCATTAGTAATGTTAAATATAATATCATTAGTCATAGAGATAACTTTTAAATAGTTTCAATGTGTACATAGTTAGTAATATTAAAAGATTGTTTCACCACGTACCATATTCTTCAGACAACGATACTATTGGATATTCCACATTTTTTTAGTATGGATCTGGATTTGTATAAATAAAAATAGTGACAAATGGAATCGGGTACATCCATATATGGATATCCATATCCAACACTTAGTGGATATGGATTCCGAAAATTTGGATAACTAGGTATCCATTTCCACCCTGGCCATCTCCACCCACTTGCACATCTATCATTCACGATAGTAAAAAGTGGAGCAGCTGGGTGTCGCGGTTCTATTCTGGCTTTTTGGGACATATGTGCCTTTTTTTGAATCAAAGTACAAACGTAGATACTCATAAATCGGCAGGCACACTTAGCGAGCATTTGGTAGGGTTCTAGATTCTTGTAGAAACATTTCAAATCCAGATTCTCTGAATCACTTCGTGAAACCGTTTGACTGTTAGGCTAGATTCTATTCCTTAAATAAATGTTTTTTTATAAAAAATCATGTAAAATATAAATATGCTTCACAAAATATTGATTTTTTATGGGCAAATAACAACCTAAATGCAACCCATTTAAAATTATTGCACTAAAAAAAGGATAAGGAAAAAAACAATCGCTAGTGCATATGGGGGAGAGTAGAAATAGAAATAGCGAAAGCAGCCTGCTCCTGTTTCTCTCCCACAGGCAAAAAAAACATGGAATGGGAGAAACGTTTCGTGGCCGGAGCGTTTGGCGTCGATTCTTCCAATTCTAGCGAGAAACTAAATTGTTTCTCCTATCCAAACAAGCCCTTACCCTTACTAGTAGTATGCCCGTGCTAACACTATGACAAAAGCTAAAAGAACCGGTGCATTCACGTCATTGCACATAATTATCATCTGCATCATTATTTTTCTTGTCTCTGTGCTCCATGCTTACAAAATTCTGGAAACCCTCATCCAATGCCCTCAAAGTGTGACACCGAAAACCTTCATCCAATGCACTCGAAGCGTGACGCCACCGCGGCCCCACCATCAGCATGCTGTGGCATCGCCGTCCTCACCGGTCCGACGTTCCTGCGGGTTTTCCAAATCAGTTTATTACGAAAATATATTTCATAACAAATGTAATGGTATTTATTTTGTATAAAAAAATTTGCCCGTGCTAACACTACGGCATCATCTATCAATGCAAATCAAACAACCAACAAAATCTTTTAGTGGATATACCAACAAATATTCTGATGACAACCTGGTATACCAAATAAAGATTACTTGCATGACAACAATGATATCAGAATATAGTGGATATATACACAGGTCTTTGCATGACAACAAAGATAGAGAATTAACATCAGACAAAAATAAACTGAAATTGTCTCTAAAACTATAGCAAAAAATTAATACAGGCAAGCATAGCTCGAAACAAGTCTTTGCATTTTAAAATTAATTGCAAAGAAATATGCAGGCAAGCATAAGTCCAAATATAGTCTTCAATCTGAGAACGATAAAAAGGTACTCAACAGTTTTGTTAGCTGACCTGATCTCATGTCGAGACACCCCAGCACTTGATCACCACGACCATGTATCTCTGGGCCGCAAACTGAGCCACGAACCTAACTGAAACAGAGATTATTTTTAGTTTTAAAATGCCCGTGTAATGCTGGAAAGAAACAAATAGGCCATCGAAACTACCACACTGAACCAGGCATTGTCCAGACGGCTGGGAGTTGTCCAGGCACTGTCCTTATTTTTGCACAATGGTGTATCACGGAATTTTTTTTCTTAACGGTGTCTGAGTGAATACCAAAACGACTAAGCAGAAACATGGACAAACGCAGTTGATGCAAATTCAGAGAAAAAACAGCATCGGGCAGTCATATGATTACTCTCCAACAAAGCCTATAGGTAATTTTAGAGGTTGATTCAATGAGAAATTGTTGAGTCCTTGCTGGTTTGCTGAGTATATTCTAAGGTTTGTTACCAACTTGTATTGGTCCATCACAAAGCCATTAACCGGACTCGCTTACTGGATTGGCTAACTTCATAATAATCAAAGGAAATCACAATCTAGATGCTCCCATTCCTCAATCATTAGCTCTTATATGAACAACAGAATATCAACATGTGTCCATTATATGTCTCAACTATGTATCTATATATCTTCCTTCACAATTGACTAAGACAGCAAAACATCTCATAGTTAGCGACATTTAGCCCACGCCCTCTACTCAATGGATTAAATCACTGGAGGCACAGAATAATCTGTAATCTGTAATGAAATAAACTGAAATTGGGGAATTTAGTGACTGAACAATGGTGACTACCTTCACAACATTACTCTGCAAAACGTCAGCAAATTGATTTGTTAATTGAGTAAACGAAGTGACTGAACAATGGAATCGAGAGCAGATCCACTGGCAGGACACAAATGTTATGAAGCAGGTCAATAAACTCACCTTGCATATATGGGTTTGCAAATTGGATGGTTCTACAGGTGAACTCCAGGAGGTGGATGAGGATGATTGATCCACTGCAGCACGCACTCGATCAGTCGTCGGAGCAACCGCAAAGGCGCCCCCTCCGGGCCTGTGGCGCCCTTGGGCGGGCTGCTGCCCAGGCGAGAACGGAGGAATCGAGCGGGTCACCACAAAGGCCCGATCCACAACCTCCTCGTCGCACCGGGGCTTCCTCGCGCGGATCCAGTTTGTGCTCACCGGAGCCACCTCCTCCTCCGTCTTCCCCAACAAAATTACCGTCGTAGTCGCCAGAGCACCGTGGATCTAGGTGCTCTGGTGGTGTTGCTGGGAGGGGTCCGGGCTGCCGCCGCACCCGTCACTGCAGTCGCTGAGGAGCCCCCACCGCCGATGAGTCCTCACCATACTGATGGTGGAGATGCAGTGGAGGGCCTCCTCGTCGACGAGCTCACGAGCGCTCGAAACCGCCGCAGGCTGGGATGTAGTGGAGGACCTCCTTGTCGACGAGCTCGCGAGGGCTTGCGGCCGCCTCAAGCCGGGATGTAGTGGAGGACCTCCTCGTCGGCGAGCTCGGGAGCCGTCGCAGCCGCCTCAGGCCGGCGCGACCCCGAATCGCGAGCCCTAGCGGCCGCCTCCACCGGTCTCTGATGAATCGCGAAATTTGGGGATCGATTCGGTGGTGCGGTGTACAGGTGCGTTGCGTGCGTCGGTGAACAGGTGCCTTCCATGCGTGAGTAGTACAGAGGCCCAAATTCCTCTTCGTGTGAATGGCCAGAGGCCCAAATAGATGACGTCGTATTAGAGACTAGAAAGGCATTTTGAATAATGCCTCCAATGCTCGGAGAATTAAAGGCGTTTTTGAAAAACACCTCCAATGCTCAGATAATTAAAGGCGTTTTTATATTAGCCTTGAGAAAAACTACTTTTAAAGGCCTTTTCATAAAAATGCCTTTAGATAAAAGAAAATTAAGGCAATTTAAGAAAGATGCCTTTAACAAAATGCCTTTAATTAAGAGATGTGTTGTAGTGCATTATAGTCTGGTGGAAAAGCAGAGAAATACCATGTATCTGTCTCATATATCTCCCGAGTTCGATCTTCGCATATTTTTCACCTTTGTGAAATCTTCATGTTCTCGCAAGCTAGCTGCATCAAGCTCCTCATGTCCTTGGTACCCAAACGATTGAGGTCAAATGAGCAAGAAATATTTTTTGAACTGAATGCATAGAGAGCTCATGCCTCAACTAACATCTCTGCTAATAAATCTTCACGTAACACTAAAGTGAAAATAGTAAATGTGTGATGAGTAAGAACAATCTGCAGCATCGTGGAATCTACCTAGCCACAGTAGTTGCGCGCGTTAACTTCAGCACCTTTCTCCAGAAGCTTCGTGACAATCTGCACGGGAATCGAAGGGGGAAGTGCTGAAAACATGGAAGAATTCGCATGTACATCGACTTGGACCTTGGCAATGGCGAAGTAGAGGGCAGGGCTGCCGAAAGTAGAGTAGAGCGCGAGCACAGGGCTGAGCTCCAGCAGCATCCATGCCTCGATGGCGTTCCCGTCGCATGCCGCCGGAGCTCGCCAGAGTCGAGGTCCATGCTGAGATATACCTGCCCAAACATGCCACTCCCGATAAGGTCGCCCTTCCGCCACCGGATCAGCGGGTTCTCCTCTCCTCTGCCGCTTCCTTCTCCCCTACCCAGTGAACTGCAGCTATAAAAAAAATCATTTCATGTGCATCCCTAAAATGAAGCCGTGGCATAAGCACTGACTGCTACAGCTTCAACCAAGAAACAAAGCCCGAGATCCTGAACTTCCGAAACGTAGGTTCCTTGCTAAAGGCATTATTGACAATTTAAATATGTTATTCCATGCAAAAATAGATAAATACAAACGAAGGTCTGATCATTGAAAACATAACTTGGGATAGACCAAGCAACCAAATGTCAATTCTATCAAATTTGCCCGTGCTAACGCTACAGATAAAATAATAGACCAAGCAACCAAATGTCTGCATTTTTACCGAAGATTTATATTTCCATAACGCGAGACCAATTTTATGGTCAACTAAAACCCCTTATTCTTGCATTATTCCATGTATTTATAACTACCTGCTATTTGAGATATCAAGTTATGACAAAAAATAAAAAAAGATCTATACTTAACTGCATTCCCATGTAGCAATGAGTGTGCCAATGATCTACATTCAGAGCTCCAAAACAGGACGACCACGAAACTAATTCTGCAAGGATCCTAACAAAATTTTAAAGCAAATACTGTATGTAAGCGGTAAAGCTAAATCCAAAGTATATGTGGACAATAGCCTTTGGCCGTTTCTAAAATACCAGAACGACAGAGCAGCTTTAACTAACATCTGCCATGTATTGCAACCAAGATAGACATGTTTGGCATTTTCACAAACATCTCATGTGCAATCACAGTAGGATTTTCCTAATCTCCAACCTAGCAGAGAGTTGAGCGAACTTACCAGCAACAATGACATTGATACGTGCTTTTCAGATCCACTCCTGATTCCGAAGACGGCACCAGTAGTCAGGAGAGCCAAACGCATCAGAGACATCCAAGATGGGTGAAGGGGAAAAGAAGGGCGCTGGCGCCGTGGAGTACGCAGATCACCTAGCGTGACCTCATCCCTAGGATCGTCTTCGTGACCCCAGCTAGGAGGCTGCTCAGCTCGGCGTCGCCACCGGCCAAAAGGCCGCGCACCCCCGGCAATGATCTCGCCAACCCTGGTCACACCCTTGACCAAGAGGTCACCCACCGAGGGTGATGGCCTCTCCAATCGCCGCACCCGCCTCGGCTGAGATCGGGCCGGGGCCGCCACCGCCATTAGAAGTGGCCATGGTGTCGGCAGGCAGTGCCCTGTTGGCAGGCTTCGATCATTGTTCGCCGAGCCTTGAAGCCGTCGAGGGTGGTGAGAAGCCTGGAGGGCGCGGGTGAGGTGGTGAGATGCCTGGCATCAAACTTCTTCCATCGGCCATCGGATCTGATGTAGGTGTTTTATTAGCCCTTAATTTTAATGGAGGCGAAGTCATGTGTGCATTTTTCCAGGTGCACAATGGCTGGAGGCTCTCAGCGGCGGATGTTTTCATTGGTGGACATAAAATAATTTGGATTGGTCCATTATAGTAGAGATGAACACATGCACGCACATCCTACCGCTATAATCACGTCCGAGAGAATGAGTCGGTAGATTTCGAGATTGATGAAGTGACCATAGGTGTCTTGGTATCGACTGGAACATCATTTACCACTAATAGAATGATGTGATTAAATCTTAGAATAAATCCAGAAAAATATAACCACCCACACCAAGTCAAGGACTTCAAACCCGGGTGGGCAGGATCCAACACAAGAAATACCTATGCTTAGTTCACTGGGCCCTACGCGCCCTGACATCGATGGATAGGATAATTGGTGGGATGTCCCTGACACTATGCTTAGCTTGTACTTTTGGAAGTTCAGTGCATCGGTCGACACATACTCACCACACAAAACCCACTTGTAGTGCTTCAATTACCATTGCTGGGTGCTTAAAACCATCACCGATAGGGTCTCACTATCGGTTCATATGGATAATTTCTATCACTGCTGGGTCTGAATATAAATTGATAATGATAATATCTACCACTACCGGTTCTAACTCCAAACCAGCAGTGATAATAGCACTGCTGGATCTTAACTCAAACTGAAAGTGAAAGTCTTTGCCTGACTCGAAATTCTTATTAAACATGAATAATAGCACACTCAGGTCTATCTGTCTGCCTTATCATCTTCACCAAAACACTTAGTGTCTCTTAGCTCTCCCTTATCTATCTTCCCCAATCCCAGCTTGCCTCTCTTGTCCCCAATTATGCCATTTTCTGTAATGCTCTCAAAGGCGTAGTGGTGCTGCCTTCAACACAGCATGCACATGTGAAGGGACTGTGATGCCTAAGAGAGGGGTTGAATTAGGCAACTTAAAACCTATATAGACAACTAAAAACCTATTATCAAAACCTACACAAGTCTATATATATGTGCACTAAGGTTTTTGCATTTCTAACGATAAAAGGCTTGCACCCTAGGATTGAGACCTATCAACTAACCTAGCAAGCTGAATGTTGTTGACGGTGAAAATGTCATAGTTTCACATACTCAAAACACCATCAACAGCCTCGGAATGAAAGGAAGACAAGCATATTTTATCAAATAACAAGTTCCACATGTCCATGGAATATTTCTATGCATGTACATGCTAAATGAAGAAGATGAGCTTGTGGGCCCACCATGGAGGGGTTGGCCGACAACTCCTATGGGGCCCACTACTCTCCCAAGCTGCCATAATCTAAGTGACACACTCCCAAACCAACATCCACCCTTGGATCAAAGTTGTGCTTTTCTCTCAATGGTGAAAGATGAGAGCACATGGATTGGATGGGCCACTTGTAAGGCAAACCCGACCTCAAGATGGACCAACAAGCACACATACCTAGCAAGAAAGGTGCCAAGGGGCGCCGCACCAAAGAGGAGGGCCCATAGGCCAGAGAAGGGGGTCGGCCGACCCCCTAGGTCGACTGACCAACCTTGCGGGCCCATCCTCCTCCACCAACTTCAAGCATTTAAACAAGGAAGGAAGCACAAGTTTGCATGATCCTAGCCATCCATTTGAAGTTGGTTTGATCCTATGGTTGATGAAGGAAGTCACATGGATTCATGGACCCACTTCAACTAGTATAAATAGAGGGGTACACCCCCCTCTCCATGCAGGAAGCAAGGAAGCAAGTTGTCAAGCTTAGAATAGTTCCATCCTACTCTTGTAGTAGGATAGTTTAGTGTGGGAGTTAGAAGTAGAGTTGAGCTTGCTCAGGTTCCTGAAGCTGGTCTTCTGGAGTGTCTGGTATAGCTCTTGTACCTTTTCCTTGTTGTAAGACTTTTACTTTATTTAATATATTATTCTTTCTCTACTTTACTTAGTATTTACTTTGTGCAACACAATACTAGTAATAGTGTTGTTGTGGTATATCATAGCATATAGTTGTTGCATACTAGTTTGATGATCTAGGACCCACACTTGCAGAGGATCATCGCCTTTCATTAGGTGCTCTAATTGATCTGTGTGTACACAATTAGAGTAGTGAGAGAAGGTGTAAGCGTGGTCACTACTAGATTCTTACCCTATTGCCACGTGACACAGTTTGCAATGCCACAAATTGTGTTGTAATAGGGGTGTGTTTTGCAACATTTGTCCAAAAAGGTGGCAACAAAGTGACTTTGTTGACATAAAAGTAGTGCATTGCAATATTTACCTTTGCTGTTGCAAGAGGTTCGACCTATAGCAACCCTTTTGTAAAAAGTGTTGCTGTAGGTTCAAAATATTACCATGATGACTTTGTGTTGCATTAGTACTGATGGGCATTGCAATTGTCTAGTGCTCTTGCAACCATATAGAATAGCATTGCTATTGCTTGAAATTATTGCCACAGTGTTCTTGGGTTGTAATATTTCTCACGACCATTGCAATAGGTATAGACCGTGCATTGCAACTAAATTTCCAAGGCGATGCAATAGTTTGTTTCTATTGCCACAGTTTTGGTTTGTTGTAATATTTATCACGACCATTGCAATAGCTAGACCGTGTATTGTAATTAAATTTCCAAGGCGATGCAATAGTTTGTTGCTATTGCCACAGTTTTGTTTTGTTGTAATATTTATCATGACCATTGCAATAGGCAGTTGTTTAATACAACTAATGCAATAGTTTGTTGCTATTGCCATAGGTCGGTTTGGTTGCTATAGAATAACATGTGTTGTTGCAATATGGTTTGGTGGACCATTGCGTGTGAAGGGCTAGGAAAACAACACCAATCGCTAACTTGAACAGGAGACATTGGTGCCCTAGAGATCGAGAAACAACGGCTCAACACACTTGATCACCAGGACATCGACACTGCAACGCTCAACACACGCCATCTGCATTATCAATGCTTACGCCCTGATTCATCTTGGCTTTGGTATGTCCTAACTTGTGATAACGAACTCTCCATGCTGCAGACTTTACAATTATGATTTAATTCATGTTATTAGCATACTAGGGTATTCTAGTTCCCAGCCTAATAATTGCTTCTTAAGTATACTAGTATGTATTTAATCAAATTTATTTCGGGCAAACATAATCATAAAATTTACAATAGTTCACACCAACTACCAGGACATACATACATATATATCATGGTTCCGGACATAGCCACAAACTAACTACCAACACATATAGTGCTTCATGGCAACTACCAGGTCATATATACACATATACATCATGATTCATACAAGCTACGAACTAATTACCAGCCACTATAGGCAATAACAACAAAATCAACCCTGATCATCACACTTTGTATGACTTGCTTCTCCTTAGATCAGATTGTATGACTAAACAGGAATCATACAAGCTGTGAACTTTGTATGACTATTCAGGAGGAGAGATCATGAATAAATAGGAGTTATCTTAATCCACATATCCACACACTTGCACATCTTGATCAGATTGTATGACTTGCTTCTCCTCAGATCTGGTTTTTCACTTAGTAAAATATGCAATGCACGTATGCTTCCTTTTCATTCCCTACCCTAAGCTCCACAAAAGACATATTAGAAGTAGGATGAAAAGAGGCAAAACAATGCCTTGGTGAGAAACCATACACATTGAGTTGTATGAGAGAATCATTTGAGGAGCAAGACTATGTTTCAAATTTGAAAACCTTACAAAAACCCAAGATATCTAAGCAAGAGAGGTAAAGATGACTGGATTTGGATCCATTCCATTTCTCAACCACCCAAGATGGCGTGGTAGACACTTCAAAGTTCACATGTATAGGTGAGGCTTGGAATAACTTATATGCAGGCATCGTACCATTTTGGAGATGTTCCACCTTAGTCCTTTAACTTTACTAAAGGACGAGTAAAGGGCTAAGTGTGGGGATCTTGTTGGCGGTCCTTAACTCCTATTTCTAACCGCCAGCATTCACACAAAATCCACTCAAATGAACACTAAACTTAGAATTAGAGTTTATAACTGGCAAGTTCCATGAGTTTTGGTGATTTATCATTTGTAGGGGGACATTTGTGAAAATACCAAAGATGGGCCAAGAAAAGAGAAAGAAAAGAATGAAAAGGCCACTCACCAAATGATCTTTAGCCCAAGCACCCAAAGATGAGGCCTAGGCCTAGCAAGAGACCCACCAACCAAAGGCGGTTAGGGGGCGGTGCCGATGCTCCTCGCCTCCAACTTCTAGGTGGGGCCTCTCCATTAGTCTAGGAGGGCAGTGCGAAGGTGTTTTCGAGGAATATTCCCCTCAAACTACCTTGGAGAACTATATAAAAGGGGGAGCTCTCTCTCACAAGAAGAGAACACACAAGATCACAAGACAAGAGCAAGAGCACCACTCCAAGGCCTAGGCCCAAGCTAGCTAGAGCTTAGTGATAGGGAGCGATGTGAGGGAGAGTTTGGGGAAGTGCCAGAGTTGTCGGTAGCCTTCCCAAGCTTGTACCTCAATGAATGCCTTCTTTGCTAAGAAAATGTTCATGATTCATATGGTGGTGAGTCTCTTGGTTAATTAAGCTTTATTCTTATTTGCTTGTGGGTTCATTCTCCTTTCTTGTAGCAGATGCTCTAGTAGAGGACTCCTGATGAAGATGGAAGTTCCTATTTGACGCTAGAGTAGTAATCGATAGCGTAGACGTGGTGTCTAGGCTAGAGGTTACCTTCATTTGCCTCATTTCCCATGATTGAGAGGGTAGGTGATAGGTGGTCATAGCCCTATCCGTACCTTGTAATCCCCCATGTTTTAGTTTGGCATAGAGCTATAGGCCGAAATCGCTTGGCAGACTAGGTGCTATCCGGTGCTCGAAGTAAGCAAGTAAAAGTAGAGTTTATCGTTCCATAGACCCTAAAGCTATAAGAATCCATCTCTACCCCTGCCAACTTTATCCCTATGTTGTCCTTAGACAAACTAGCTAGCTAGAAGAGTACACATATTCCCTATGGATTCAATACCCTTGAATACTCTTGGGTGAAAGCTACAACGGTATCTGTACGCTTGTGGTTTTATTCATGACATAAGAAATACCAACATTTGGTGATATCCTAACCTCAAGTCAATCTTAGAGAAGAATTTGGCCCCATTGAGTTGAACATTATAATATATTAATCCTCAGAAGTGGGTACTTATTCTTCACTATTCTCGCATTAAGAGGCCGGTAATCGACTACCATTCTCAAGCTATGACCCTTCTTGGTCACAAAGAGAGCTGGACAACCCCATGGTGTGGAGCTAGGCAAAATGTAGATGCCATCTTATATGGTGGTTTTGAAATAGGTGAGGTACTGGGCTCTAGTTGAATCAAGAACTCTACATCTCTTTTCGGTGGCATTCCTATGAGATCTTCAGAAAATACATCACGAGACTTATAAACCACTAGTAGTAACTCTACCCCTTCAGAAGCCTTAGTCTTAGCCTTCAAGCTGTGCAAAGCTATATGGTGATTCTTAGAGGCATAAAGAATGGTTGTTTGGCCTGAAGGGTGCTGCATTTCTATAGATTTGGGTGCACATCGAATGACACTATGGTGTTTACACATCCTCCCAAAATAGTATCTATATCTCACAACTTCAAAATAAGCAGGTTGGCTCAAAAATCCAAACCCACTATCCCAATTTTTGCTTGGCTAACTATCCACTTAGCTTCATGTGTAATTCCAGGTGCAACTATTTGAAAGGCCTTATTGCCTTCTCTAATAGGCAATTTATTATCCCAAACAAAACTCCCATGTATGAATGAATGTGATGCTCCGGAATCAAATAAGACTCTTGCTGAAATTGAATTGATATTCAACTTACCCAATATGACTTGCTCGTCTGCAGTGGCTTCTTCAGCGATAACATAGTTTAATCAATGTCTCCATTTGTGTGTAACAACTAAGTTATTAATTCAACAAGACATGTAATATATGTTTTTGCTGATTTATGTACTTTGTTGTTGAGAAGTAATCTTGATATGTGGTGGCTGTTGTGGTATGATACTCAAACGAGATCCTGTGTAGTGGAGATGCGGATGGCATCTCCAAGGGTTGACCGAGGTTGATTTGCTTAAATTGGGTTGGTCAAGTGGATGACACTCGATTTAGGTAAATTAATGTGGCGGGTCCCTACAACGGTGCCCAACATTTTCCTTAGTGAAGGGAAGAGGGAGGAGTCTTGGTGTGGAAGTAGGTGTAGAGAGAAATGACCCGACTAGGCTAGGGTTTCATGTTTGAGTATACATTCCGGAGTAGCTTGGTGGGCCAGCTCGGCCCCAACATCATTTCTAGAGACGGGCCTCTTAAGAGGTCTGCCCCTGAAAATACGCTCTATTTTTAGAGACGGACCTCTAGGGGGCCCGCCTCCGTAAATTTATTTTACGAGACGGGCATTTGTGACTGCCTCCGAAAATAAAATGTCCACCTCCGTAAATCCATTTTGCGGGACGGTCAATTGTGACTGCCTCCGTAAATAAAAGAACTGCCTCTAAAAATCTTCAGGTATTTTAGGAGACACCTACATTTTGTGACCGTCTCTGTTAATAAAATGGCCTGTCTCCTAAAATGAAATTTGTAGTAGTGCCATTTGGCCGAATGCAAATCACCGATGCAAGCAAAATGAAGGAAAAAAGTGGGTTCATAGATCTTAAAAAATACACAAACATGCATTAACTTCCCCAACAAGTGGAAACTGGATAGCAATGTGCCAAAAGAAGGAAAGAATAAGGAGGAGAAAGAGAAAATCCACTCTCGGTGGCGATGCTAAAGGTTTCCCTATACATTGCATGAGCATGGAAGCAAATGCAAGGCAAAGGTCTCAGATATCACCCCTACAACTTTTGGGTACGTTCGATTCCATCCACAAAACTACCGTTCTTTCTGAATACTTATTTTGTTCGATACACTATAACCTATGTATGTATGCTTAAATTAATGCAGCAGCCACTAGATTTACATAGTGGCTGATGTCAAGATCAGCATGCTTTGTGTCCTTGATCTACCAGATAAGGAACCAAAGGAATACAAAGGCTAAACCTATATGAACCATACTCATTATTTGAGATATGCATATATAATCGTTATACTGAGTTGATATTAGCTTGGTTCAATACATTCTAACAGGGCATATAGGTTTGTCGGTGTTTTTTACCAGTAGATATCGATTCTTGGCGGATTTGGCTTGGTGCAAAGAGCAATGTAATGGAGACACAAGATTGATACTGGTTCAGGCCCCCAAGAAGCGAGTAAAAGCCTTACGTGCAGTTGCTACTTGTTTGTATTAAATCTCATCGGGATGGCGAGATTGTAGTTCATAAGATGGCTAAACCTAGCGGAATTTCCATGATTACAACAGGGGGAGGTGCTAGCTATTTATATCCGAGGCCTACTTGCCCTACAAGTTACATAGTTGTGACCTAGTCAGAGTCTTGGCATGATCCGTAGATATCCTTCCCTGAATAGAGGCATCGTGATTGTTTAGGTCTTTTTATATACAGATTCAGTAGCTAGCATATCCTGTGGTCGGGATTCCTAGGAGTATGGCATCATCAGTAGCCCCGAGTTTATCGGTCAATCGAGAGTCAGCAACTTTCCTGCATTCGGGCCTTCCTTCAATGCTTGATTGGTCTAGACGATGAAGTCTTGGTCTTGCATCCTCGGTCGAAAGACTGATTGGGTAGAAGTTGTAGAGTCACCTATTTGGGCGATGAGCTATTAATAAAAATGCCATACTCTTGATTCCTCGTCTTGTCTTATCAACATGCTCTCAACGGAGTCAGGTGGTGGTAGCAGGCACTCAAGTGGCCACACCGGCACGACTTTCGAGAAGTGCGCGTGGTGCGTGATTAATGTGACATTTTGGTTTATAAGTGACAATTGGCTTGCCCTCGAGTACTTCGGCCTTGTCTATATATGTAGGTGTCTGAGTGCTTTAGGGTTCCGCTTAGCGCCACCACACTTTTGCAAATATGAGGACTAAAATGGTTGCTTGCCACTGCAAGGTCCCTCGTTTAGCATTCAAGGATTCGCTAGGGCTATCCAATAGCGATTCACATTCATCTTCTCCCTCGGCACCGTCATCTCCGTCTTTGGTGACATCACCCACGCCTCCAACCACTTGACTTCTTCGTTCGGTGTTCCCACCGGGACCAACCATGGAAGCGAAGAAGAAGATGGTGAATGCCTCGGCGCTCGTTGAAGAGAACATCACAAGGGCCCTGGGGGAGCCAGGGCCTAGTGCGCCGAAGGTGGCCGATTCTTTCAATGATGAGCCGGAGGATTCGGTTGCCTCCATTACCGCCTTCACTGACGCTGGTGCTGCAGCTGCCATCGTGCCAGTCACGGGCGGTGACGAGGAGTTTTCCTGGAAGCCCTTTGTCGAGCTCAACCAGCAAACTATTGAGGTCCTTGGCGACAAGGTCATCACCGACCTTGTCAGCGACGAGGAGGAGGGCTTCGGGACACCCTCGACAGTGGTGCTGGAGAAGATGATGCCATTAGTGGCAAGGAAAAGTCAGCAGACGATGCACCGCTGTAGCGGCGTGCTCGGTCTTACCTCACCAAGCATATGAACTTGGTGATGGGCACCCTGGTCGGGGCCTCCCATGCCTGGTTCGAGCTTTTGCCACAAGATGCGACTTGGCAGTTAGTAGGTTTAGGGTTTCTAGGAATCCCATATGTAAATCTGCCTTGAGCGAATTTGTTAATAAGAAAACTCTTATCGGGTTTATCAATGCATTTTAATGTTTCCACATTCACTCCTTGGTGATAGCCTAAACTTGTCTTGAGTATTCGGCGTATCAATGAGTTGTCTTATTTATCCTAAGAAGATCGAGAGTTTAATAAGTCCTCATTTGTTGACCAACGAAACAGGGGTGATGCAAATCGACCGATGACATTTATAGTTGTTGTATTCGGGAGCCATTCATGAGCACATTCTGTCCTTTTTGAAGCCCTACCTTCAAGCCCCCAACTTTTGTAAATGAATTCGGTCCTTTTGCGTTGGTAACTCTGTTGCATAGGAGTAGACATTAGTTCTGCATTAGACATTTAAAATATGACGCCTGAGTATAGCATCAGTATAAAGTCATTTAGTGGATCTATTTTAACTTTATCTACAACTTTTCTCCTCATGTTGCCATACAACGTTTACACATTGATCATGGAATTAGGGTGACTGAGACTTGGACCGTCTTTTTTACTGAGTTTCCAGCGATTGCATGTGTTCGGGCATTTTGGCATTGCATGATTAGAAAAATTTATAGTCGTCAGCTGATATGTGTATGGTAGCCCCTGACTCTCTACTCGAATATGTGTTCGGGTGGGGAGTAGAAACTAGTAGACAAAAGAGGGAAGCCCCCGAGCATTGCTGCTCAACTATCACAAAAGGGTAGCCCCCGAGCCCTTCATGTATCTAGAAAGGGCTCGCACGACGCTACCGGCAGGCTCCAACTCTCGAGTGTGTAAATTACGGGGAAAAGGATACGAAACCGTATACGTAGAAGGGATAATTAGGAAAAAACAGGATTTTGCTTATACATAGAAATGTCATAACTGGTCCATGTTCCATGTATTTGGGAGTATTTCACCGTTGATTTTGGCCAGTCGGTAAGCCCTCGGGCGAGCCATCTCAACCACAATATATGGTCCCTGCCAAGGAGAAGACAACTTTGTTTTGTCCTTTGTGCAGATGTCCTTTTTCAGTACTAAATCCTCGATACGTAAAGCTCGATTGCGCATGTGCAAGTTATGATATTTCCGAAGGGACTGCTGATTTCTTTGGGCTCGGTAAGCGGCTTTATCGCGCTTTTCCTCGAGCAGTATAAGATCATCGTAACGACGTTTAGGCTCTTCTTCTTGGGAAAACAGTAATACTCGCGGTGACTAGAGTCGTATATCTTGGGGCAATACTGCTTCAGCACCATACACAAGGGAAAATGGGGTTTCACCCGTAGCCTAGCTTGATGTTGTGCGCATTGCCCATAACACTGTCGGGACTTCTTGTGCCCACTTTTTGTCATAGGCTTGAAGCCTGTCAAAAATTCGGGTCTTAATCCCTTGTAGTATTATACCATTTGCGCATTCAACATTGCCTTTTGTCATTGGGTGGTTTACTAATGATCGAGGATGTTTTATACCATAAGCCACATAGAAAATTTTGAATTTCTTGCTTATAAATTGTGTCCCATTGTCCGATATTAATCGATTGGGTAGACCAAATTGCATCACTATGCCATACAAGATTTTTACTATGTTTTCTTTGGTAATACGACTGACCGGCTCTGCCTCTACCCATTTAGTAAAGGTGTCAATGGCAACAATCAGGAACCTGTATCCTCCTCAAGCTCTCAGGAAGGGCCCCAGTATATCGATACCCCATGTGGTGAATGGCCAGGATAGTGGAATGGTGTTTAACGCTTGAGCTGGTAGGTGCTGCCGTGAAGCTACCCGGCTGACCAAGGAGTTGACATCGGTGTTTAGTTTTCGCGTGATGAACTGAACTTCAAGCCTGTCAAATTTAGACTCTAACCATCTATATGCCTTTAAATATAATGCCATGTTCTTGTTTGTTGCTCGATATCCTTTGGATGTTTGTTGGGCATCTATTTCTAAATCCCCTTTCACAAGTAGCCTTCGGATTCCCAAGGATATGGCAATTTGCAAACTAGTTAATATGCCCTCATATTCGGCAATATTGTTAGTTGGAATAGGCGATACCAAGATGACTCCAACCCCTGCGCTATTCTTGCATTTTGCTCCATCATAGAACATGATCTAGTGCTCAGGGTTTTGTTCGACTTCAGTAGGCTCAGGGTTTGTCCTTCTGCTACAAAATCTGCTAGAGGCCACAATTTGATCAGAGTTCAAGGTATGAATTCGATGTCATATTGTGTCCTAGCTCTATAGACCACTGGGCAATTCTTCCAATGGCATCTCGATTATGAATAATGGTGCCAAGCAGATAAGAAGAGACAACTTTGATCTTGTGACTTAAGGACTAGTGTTTAAGCTTTCGAGAGGACATTAGTATGGCCTATAATAATTTTTTAATGTTAGGGTACCTTATTTAGGCGTCATGAAGGACTTCACTCACAAAATAGACTGGGTGTTGCTTCATGGATTTTCCTGTTCGACGCTCGACCACCAGGACTACACTAACAACTTTGGGGGTCGCTGCTACATATAGATACATGACTTCACCATCTTTAGGAGGAACAAGTGTTGGCAAATTTTTTAAATACAACTTGAATTGCTGGAAGGCTGCCTTGGCTTGTTCACTCCATTGAAAACCATCATGTTTATGTAACAATCGATAAAACGACATACCTCATTCACCTAACTTGGATATGAATCGACTTAGGGCTGCCATCATGCTAGCTAGCTTCTGGACTTCTTTATGGGTGCGTGGAGACTACATATCTTCAATAGCCTTGACCTTTTTAGGGTTAGCATCGATGCCTCGTTGAGACACCAAATAACTGAGTAGCTTACCCGAAGAAACACCAAATGTGCATTTATCGGGATTGAGCATCATCCTGTTCTTACGTAAGTTGTTAAAAGTTTCTGTGAGATCGGTGATTAAATCACCTTTGAATTTGTTTTTAACGACTATATCATCATTGTAGGCTTCGACATTATGGCCGATTTGGCCATCAAGGACAATATATGAACACATTTTTTATAAGTAGAACCAGCATTCTTTAGGCCAAAAGGCATCTTAATATGCACTTGCTAATTCTTTAGGCCGAAAGGAGTTACAAATGTAGTTTTTCCTCATCATCTATGCACTTGCTAATTTGGTGATACCCCAAATAGGCATTTAGGAAACATAGCAATTTGCATCCAGAGGTTGAATCTACAATTTCATCTATCCTCGGGAGGGGATATTTGTCCCTTGGGAATGCTTTATTCAAGTCGGTGTAGTCCACGCACATCCGCCATGTGCCATTAGGCTTCTTTACCATGATGGGATTCACGAGCCACTCCAGGAAGGGGACCTCTCGTACGAAACCTGCCTTTAACAGTCAGTTAATTTCGTCACGTATGGCAGCTCACTTTTTGGGTTGTAATGCCTTTGTTTTGTCTAACTGGTCGGACGCCAGCTGGTAGACCAAGTTTGTGCTCGATTACTTTCCTGGGGATCCCAGGCAAGTTGGACGGCTCCCAAGCGAACATGTCCTTATTTGCCTGGAGAAAAGCTATGAGCTCGAGTTCCTACTGAGGATTTAGATATGTCCCAACATTGGTTGTCTTAGATGGATTTGATGGATCCAAAGGGACCTTTTTAGTTGGGGCATCATCCATGTCCTCCTTTGACTGAGGAGTCATCCTGGGGAGCTTAGTTGCATCATCGGCCTCATCATGGCTCTCATTTGCAGTATCCGTTGACCCTTGAGCAAGCGGTGCCGATGTTTTGAGCTGGTCTATCATTGCCTTGGAGGTTCTAGGATCTTGAGGCGCCACTTTAGCCTTTGGAGTCACTGGAGTAGCTGCCGCTACTGTGGTTTTCTGCTATTTTGCCGGTGGCTCGGCTAGATCCATGGGCGACTGCCTGTATTGCCTGATCAAGTCAATAGTCTTTATGTCACAGGCAACAGCGCCCTTAAGATCACCATGAATGGTTATCGAACCTTTGGGGCCTGGTACCTTAAGCACCGAATAAGCGAATTGGGCGACCACCATGAACTTCTTGTGGAAAGGCCATCCCAAGATGTAGTTATAGGCCGAATCAAAGTCAACCACTTCAAATCTGGGAAACTCGGACCTTGTGTTATTGCCTTCTTGAAGGATAACTGGGAGGTCAATTTTCTCGAGGGAGAAGGGCTCTTTGATCAGGAGCAGATGCTTCCTGGGTAGTCCTAGGCTAGTGAAGAGCAAATTGAGGCCGCTGCCGCTGTCAACTAAGGTTCGACCGACCTTGTAGTTCCCGATGTAGGGATTGATGATCAGCGCGAGCAGTGGACTGTCGTATAAATTTATTGGGTGATCTCGGATGTCAAAGTGAATGGCACCTCTGACCATATGAGCTTTTTGTTTGAGGGCTGGGTGCTATTCACCTGGCGCTCAACTTGCTTTAACTTGGTCTTAGAGGTTGGAGTGCCGACATAAATCATGGCGATCTCATGCTCCCCCAGAGCAACCTGCTCATCATCTTCAAGTTGCTCAGCTCGGCATCTAGGTGGCTCTTGCCTAATTGGGCCTTCGGGCTAGCATGCCTGTTCTTCCTCCTGCTTTTGCTTCTTGTAGACTAAGCACTCCAAAAAGATGTGCTTGGTTGAACGATGAATAGGGCAGTAAACAGGAAGATCATCAGGTTTACCTTGGCATTTAGGAGGAGCCTTTCCCTTGCCAGCAACGGTGAGGACTTTGGCATCATTCTTGTGCTTCTTGTCCTTGTTCTTCTTCTTGTCATCCTGGTCGGTCAACCCGTGCACCCGCGCTCAGTTATCAGCCGCCTTCACTGTTGCCTCAATGATCTTGTAGAGCTCGGTGATGGTCTTTGGGTTCTTGGTTGCAAGCTTCTCCATAGTCCGCTTATCCTTGTACCCTTGCTTGAAGGCCACGATGACCCGATCTTCACTCATATCGGGGATCGTGTTATGGATCTCGCTAAACTGGCAGATGAACACCCAAAAGTGCTCATTGGGCTCCTAGATGCAAGCAAATAGATCGTCCTCATGACCAGGGTGACTTTATGTTGCATGGAAATTGGCTTCGAATGGCTGGCGCAGATGGTCCCAAGATTGGACTGTGCCCTTAGGAAAATTCATTAGCCATGTTCGGGCAGACCCCTGAAGGACAGTCGGCAGGTAATTGGCTTTTATGTAGTCATCACCTGAAGCTGCCTCGATCGTCATAGAGTAAATCTGAATCCACTCCTTGGGGTTAGTAGACCCATCGTATGTTTCTATAGTCGTAGGACGGAACTTATCAGGCCAAACTACTTGGCGCAATTCGTGAGAGAAAGCGGAGTAGGAGGTGACCATATGGTTCCAGTGCTACGCTTTGTTGATGTTGATGGTGTTCCAAGCGTCGCGGCCTTGGCGACGTGTATCGACTTCGGGCCATAGATCTTGGCCTCGTCTCGACTGATAATGATTCCCCACCAAACGATTAGATCTTTTGGGAGGACAATTATGACCTCTAGATTGAGATTGGGACTGAGCCGCCTTGGCATCCAAAGGCAATCCTTCTTGGCCAACGCCCCCATAGTGCTTGGAGCATTCAAAGCTGTATATTATCTTCCTAGGCTGCCCGGAAGTCGAAACTTAGATTCCTCAGAGCTAGGGTTGATTGAGTCGCCACTCGTGGTGGAACCGTGTTGAGCGTTGGCGCATTGCTGAGATGTGGCGGTGGTCGGGTGGCCAATGATCCGGCCTCATCCGGAGGAGTTTGATCATGACTAGCCATGTATACTTGATGGCCTTCGAAGGGATCAATCTCATCATCGGAGGGCTCGTAACTTAGATCGATCGAGTTGGGCAGTTTTGTCTCTATCTCCTCTTCAGTTGGGTGACCGAAAGAATTGAAAGCTCTCGTCCAGCACGAGTTAGATCGGGATATTCAATTCTGATCCACCTGAGGTTGAAATCATGTCATGCTCGAACACCAGGCTACCAAAATTGATAGTTGGTGGCATGTTGTGGGATGGTGAATAGATCTGAGGTCCTGAGTAATAGTCACCCAAGATCTCAGATTTGGCTGAGTCTATAAATGCCTCGACATTGGAATGTGTTGGATCGGCAAACCAAACTCTATTAACAATCGGCATGGTCACACTTTCCACGAAATCCCCAACCTGGCGCACCTCT